>OY728151.1:771328882-773828882 GCA_963277665.1 Viscum album | reverse complement strand
GTCTCATATCACATAGTATAGGTTCTGGTATATGGATTTTTAATTCATTGTAATATATGAAAACACCAATTAAATTTAAATTGTAATCCACATTTAGAATTTTACAATTAATTTAATATCTACATTTATATAATTTAATACTTTTTTACATGTATAAATATATAACAATCTAGTTAGATGTGACACTATACCAATTATTAAACACCCATACACATTAAAAATTTCAATTAGTTTTTCAAGTAACCAATACATGACCCTTACATCCATTATCAGGATTTAACAGGTCATGTATAATTATTTCATTGAATAAACTACCATTTCAAATTTATTGAAGTACATGATTGATAATTTAAAATTAAAATTCTAGCTATCAAATCACTTAATATTTCTTCCCATATAACTAGTGGTTGATGGATCAAACATGGAATGATTGGTTAATAAATGTTTCATAATATATTTATATAGAAAAATTCCATTTATGTTGGTGTAGACACAATAATTAATAAAACTATTTTATCCCTACAAGAATCATTGACACATTTACACTGATAATAATAATAAAACTCAAAACAATTGTAGGAAGTACTGGAAATCCACATAGTAACATAAACTTGGTAGGACATAATGCATGACATATGAATCATTATGTTCCCATGACAATAATTTAGATGATACCTCCATGCCATACCAGGCCAAAGAAAAAAGATAAAATAATTTTATTATTATTATTTTCAATAATAATGTGCCAATACTTGTGTGTCACCTAACAGTGAAATCAGGGAAATTTTAATAGGTACAAACCTATAAGAAAACCCATCCCAAGTAATTTGTGTTTCCTCTATACATGGGTAAGCTAATACTAGAAAAAATATCATTAACAAATATCGAGTCATTAATAGTGTAATTTATCATACAAAAATAGAAATAAAAAAGGAAAAATTTCTCTAATACCACATTTTAGAAACACAACATAGAATACCCTAAGTGGTCGTAGAGTTGATCAGCCACCTGACCTAAAGCATGGATCCCAATATGCTAGAGGCTGCTAACTAGAATTTATGGTCTACAATGATGTGGTTGGGAGACTATAACCTCATGAAAATAGTATGAAAAAATGTTAAAAAAATAACGATAAGCAGTAGAAATAATAATTAACAACTTATATAAAAATAATAAATCATATAGTTTGGAAAATAGATATATGCTAAATAAATATTTGGTAAAAAAAATATGTTTATTCTAGGCTTACATTAAAAATAATGTACATGGGTTAGAGGGGTACCATAATAATATGTTGACCCGGATTGTTCATACAGAACAACTAAATTATTTTAATGATAAATATCATAATATTTCTACAAAACAAGTATATAACGATCAGTTTCTTAAAGAATTATGAATATATTATATTTTTAAATAATAAAACACAAAAATTATTTAATTCCTTCTTATCATGCTTCTTTGGATCCCTTTAATTCTCCAGAGTAAAATTAATCACTAGTGGATACAAATTACTGAAAGAGGTGAGATAAAATCCTAGTAGGAGGATATATAAGAACATGAATGAATATGACATGGGTGAGAATAATTTTTATCATCACAACATAATTATGGGATCATAATAATAACAATTATAGGAAGCATTATATAAAATCATGGAATGTGGAAATTTATAAAAATAAAACATCATGGATTAGTAGTTAAATACCACACATAGATGTGAACATATCTTGAAACATGTTCACACATAACAAATGTGCATCATCATAACATAATTATTGTGAATAAATATAGCCTCACATTTATGCTTATTTTACATTATCTTATGAGATACATAACATTACTCAATTAATTGTAGTGTTATATAATTCTGAGCACACCCATCACATCAAAACATTTGTATAACCTATCATTCCACATAGAATGTATATCAATCATAGAAATAAAATAACTATTGGAAAGGAAATTATTTTCCTAAAAATATTATAAATAATATATTTTGGAATAAAATTTGTGTTATGAAAATAAAAATGGAATAAAATAATTGATATAAAATAATCAACGATGAGTGAAGGAGAAACAATATAATGATATGTAAATATTTATTTTTTACAAACAAGTTTTCTTTTTGAAAAATTGTTGAATTTTTCATAAAACAAAATTGAAAAAATGTATATCCTACAAAATAAATGATAAGTATAAGAATTTTTTTTAAGGAACCTTAAAGCAACATCCATACTGAAAATGGTGTGAGAGAGGGAAAACCCAATGAAAGGGAGTTGGGTTCAATAATTGACCTTACCTTATGTATGAATGATTAATTGACTTTAATATAATGGATAATAAAATTATATTTAGCTATTAATAAATAAATAACATTTCATACATGTATTTGAATCATTAAAATATTATTAGGTTCACTTATGGACATTATAATGAGTTGTAGAGTTCAATTTCAATGATCAATAATATTCCTTTTCTTGGTTATCATGATCAGTTAACTTGTATATATGTATGGAAGATTGTGTAAAATGAGAATAATTATCCATAATTAAAAATATATGTTATTAATGAGATTTTATAAGATTAAATAATCTTATAAACAATTTGGTAATATGGTATGAGGATGAATAATTAGATAAAAGGATAATGATAATCATTTTAGGAAAATTTTGGTGGTTTCTGATCACATCAAACTCATTTTTTATCATTTAATATTATGTATATATGACAGTTCTATAACATAAAAAGGATATGACATACATTTTTAGAGTTTTCTTAAACCATTATAATTGTTTTATAACCACCCTTGAAGGTGGTTTAGGAAAAGGAAAACATGTCATCCTTGAAGGTGATAAACCAAAACCCAACTTATGACATTTGCATTTGTAAAATGCAAGGGAGAGGAAAAGGGGTTTTATAATGGGATGGAGAGGAGGTGTTTTCTGAATATTTTTGGATAGTTTATTATTTTGTTTCTAAACTATGAATTGTTTGAACATTATCATTAAATAGATTAAATAAATAATGAGGACTTGAGATTATAGTTCTCAAATAATCCATGAATCATGGCATATTATATTTAATTTGTAAAGTATATATACTATAAATTACAATATTTTTCTATTGACAATAAATTCATGTACTTCAAAACAGTCTAAAAAATCACCCATTCCAATTTTCAGTGTGTAGAATTAAAAAATGAACTTCATTTTATAAAAATAAATTTCTAAATATGATAAATTTTATATTTAAATTACAATCACTATTTACTGAAATATAAATATTTTAAAATTATAAGTGCTTTTATAACACTTTGGAAAGGTAATTAGGGACTCATAAAATTATCTTATAATCCTTAAAAAACTAATTTATGAATTTTATATATGAAAATAAATTATCTTTTAAATAATTATAATAATTATAAACTTATTAATAAATATCTATGTCTTATAGAAATACCAACACTTAATTAATAAATTTTTAAAATATTTAATTATTGATAATGTGATATATTTATATCATAATATCTTTTATTAGATGCCTAAATTTTATTTATAATTTCATAGATGAGGTAACTATTGTATTGGTGGGATTACTATTCTTAATGGCCACATTACTATTTCAAAGGAAAAGTTACTATTCTAATGGTATAGGTTGCTTGATTTCAAAAAATACATCTTATTTCTTTAATTATTAATTTTTAAAGTTTTAATTTAGTTATTAGAGTGATTTTATGTTGTTTTTAATATATTTTATAATTATTAAATGGAAATTTCCATTAATAAGATATTGGATCATTACATTCTTCCCCCCTTATGAAATTTCACCCTCAAAATTCCATTTTACATTCCATGTTGAAAATAGGCAAGGTTACTTCTCCTTCATAAATTCCCCTATTTCCTATGTTTCCTCTTTATGCTTATGGTTTTTCTATAATACATTGACCAGGAGAGTTGTCATTTTGTATTGAACTTTATATCTACGGTAAAAGATCTTTATTGGATGCTCCTCATAAGAGAGAACATTTTCAAACTCTACCAGCTCTAGATTCAGTACATATGAGAAATATGATTTGTATTTCATTGAGAGGGACACATGAAATATGTTTCATAATTGAGACATGGTAGGTGGAAGTTTCAGTCGATAGGCCACATCCCCAACACGATCACGAATCTCGAAGGGGTCAATGAACATGGGGTTCGACATTCTTTTCTTCCGAAATATCAGGATCCTATTCCATACTGATAAGCATATGAATAACATGTCTCTAGACATAAACACTCTATCCCATTGAAATGTATATACATAGATCATTAGTTGACTTTTGGATTCCTAGATGTGATGCAGAATGGTTTTCACATTTTTACCTTTTCATCGACCATTTCAAGTCCTAACTGCTTAAGTTAACTAACTATATTCTAGCTAGATGATGTTATAAATCTTTTAGCATAAAGGGTTCATCTAGAGACACTTGGATTATCAAGTGGAATATATTTTCTTAACATAAGTCAAATCAAGGTATATTTTGTTGCTTCCTCCTTTGACGTCCATAGAACATCCTCTCACCAAGTCTTCTAGTGTCTATATTTTCTGTTGAGATTGGACAACAGCTTGAGGATGATGAGACATACAGAAGTTCATCTTAGTTTTTATATCATGTTGGAGAATTTTATAAAACATAGAGGTGAATTTAGGTTCTCAATTTGATAAAATAGATAGTTGATCTCCATGCAGATGTATGATTTCTCTGATGTATATACATGTAAGTTGATCCAGTGAGGAGTCCTCATGAATTGTGATAAAGTAAGCTATATTTATAATAAAATCCACAACAACCCATATAGAATTATTTTTTATGAATGTATTCATAAGTTCTACTATAGATTCCATGGGGAGTTTTTTCCATTTACATGTTGGTATGGGTAATGGTTACACCAATCCATTAGACGTTTTCATTTCAGCTTTCACATACTGAAATAGAAGGAACTATGATGTATATTTAGTGATATTATTTTTCATATTTTCCCAGAAATCTTTCCCATATAAATCTTATTAAATATTTGTTCTCCTTAGGTGAATAGAGAAGGTTTAGCCATGTACATCATTCAAAAGCTCCTTATTTATCTCTGGATTGGATGGTGAACATAGTCATGAACTAAATCATACTAATTTTTCCTCATAGATTTTGCAATCTGAGTATTTATATTTTCTAAGATCTTCCACCCTCTTTTAATCATTGATATCATTTCTTTGTGCATATAACATTTTCTCTATGAGGGATGGTTTAAAAAGTCATTTGAGAATGAATTGATGATGATCATTCCTTAATTATTCCAATGAGCATCCTTTTCAAATCTAAGAATATTGTATCATTCCCAATTATTATCATTGAAATTGATAAAGGATCCTTTCTACCAAGAGAATCTTCCACTTTATTTTTCTTACTAGAATGAGAGTGTTTTTCCTATTCACAATCCATGGTGAGTGCTAACATTATTCAGTGTCGCATATTAATCTACTTATGTGTGAATATATATTTAAGGCTCATATGATGAAAATATTTTTCACACTTCTCTCCATTGCGATAATGCTTCTAGATTTTCAATGTGAAGATAAAATCTTCCAACTCAATACCATGCATGGGAATGCTCTTCCCATTACTTTTCAACTACCTAAAGGCATAGGCTATAACATTTTCATTTTTCACTATTAAAATCCTAATTATTTATTTGAAGTATCACTGTACACTAGAAAGAGTTACCCAGAAGCGAGATGTTTAATTACTAGTGTGGTGATATGCTTACTTTTTACCTCTTTGAATTAGTGGTCACATTCACTAGTATAGAATAAGTTTTCTCCCTTTCGAGTAACCTTGGTTATTGGGTTTTACAATTAGGATATGGTCTTAACAAAGCCGTGGTAATACCCAGCTAGATTAAGGAAACTAGAGAACTCCATTATAGATGTTAGCCTATGCCACTGTAAGATTTCGTTTGTATTGGATGGGTCCACAAATATTCCTTTTTTGGTGATAACATTCCCAAATAATGATAATTACTCCATAAACAACACAAATTTACTATACTTTGTAGATATATATTTCCCATTCACAAGGTCTTCAGCACATTATTCAAATTATCCTCATGTTACTTCATCATAAGAATGTATATCAGGATGTTTTCTATAAATACTACCAAAATATTATTGGGGAAATCTACAAAGACTCTATTCATTATGTACATGAATTTTTCTAGATAATTAATTAGTCCAAAGTCGTAACTATGAACATATAATTTCCATATCTTTTGTGAAAGACATATTGTGAATATCTTCCTTCCCCACCTTTATTTGGTGATATTCTAACCAATGGTCCACCTTAGAGAAATTATTGTCCCCATGTAGTTTCTTGAATTAGATATATATCCATGGAAGGGGATAATTTTTGTTTATTGTGATTTTTTATCCCACAATAATTAATGGAGCGGTGCACTGATCTATCCCTCTTCTTGATGAAGAGAACTGGTGCACCTCATGGTGATGCACTCAGGTTTATAAAACCCTTTTCAAACTTTTTATTGAGTTCAGTCAACTAAATGGTGGAAATTTAATAAGTTTTTTTTATATATAAAAATATCTAACAATAAGTTCAGTTGCGAACTCAACCTCTTGGTTGGGAGGAAGACCAAACAATTCTTCTAGGAACTCATCAGTGTAGTCTATCATAATGGGCATGTAATCGAGCCTGATTATCTCCTATTTCTCACTAATTTGATCCTCACATGATCTATCATAAAGAAATAAAAAAATTATTCTATGGATATGAAGAAGATTATTCATTCTCCTTATACTGGGTCAAAATTGGAAGATTCCTTGGGATGTGAAGAGTGATATCCCCTTACAGTTATCTGATGTTGGATTTGTGTTAAGATAGAAAATCCATGCCAAATATAGCATCAAACTATAAAAAAAGAAATCCAAGACTGTTTGGGAGGTATAGTTCACAAACATTAAGTAGGGAGGAATTATATAAATTTAATGCAATAATTATCCCATTTTATATTCTCACAGATAACACAACCTCTATATTTTGTGGTGGTTTTTGAATTATTCTACTAA
Organism: Viscum album; assembly: GCA_963277665.1. Taxonomy (NCBI): domain Eukaryota; kingdom Viridiplantae; phylum Streptophyta; class Magnoliopsida; order Santalales; family Viscaceae; genus Viscum; species Viscum album. Next base: position 773,821,763 of record OY728151.1, on the reverse strand, counting down.
TCATGAATGATATGAATGAATTCATAAAACCAGAATCAAATATCCCCTTAAATATTCATGAATGAATTACAATCATACCTATAACCACTTCCTTTTCAGGATCCTCCTCATCAGTAGTAATGTCCTATGATTTACCTTTCTCCTTTTTCTATGGTGGTTATTAATGATGATTACCATCAAGGACAATAGGTTTAGTGAAATGGATTTCATAATGTCCATGATCCATATAGTTAAGGAATTAACCCATAGGTGTTGATATCCTATACTCCACCATATTTTCCTACATCCTAGTGTATCATTTAAATTAATGTGATTGGTGGCCTTATATCCTACACTTGATGCATTTACCCATCCCTTTGAGTAAATTACCAGAGAGTTTCATCTCACATTTTTGTCATATGAGTTGTTGAGTTCACATTCCAACCTTTTCAATTTATCTTCCATTTTGAAACTCCGTGTTTTTTTTCTTATCTCCATAGCCATTAGAGCATTTTACAAACTCCATATTCACTTTGAGATCACATTGAAATACTTTTTCATTACTCCAAAATTCTTGAATTGATAGATACTTTTAAAGGTGTGGTTTTAAACCAATAAAGAAGCTCTCAATATACCTATCATTATTGATATAAAACCCCGAAGAGTACCTTGAAAGCATTTTGAAATTTTATTTTAAGGATATGATATATCAAACTTTATTTTTCTTCATCTCTATGAATTCTATATTCATGTTTGGATGAAGGGTTTTAGGGAAATAATTGTTAAGAAACATTATCTTAATGTCTTCCCAATCCATCTTTTAAATTTTAAACTTCATCTTGGTGTTCTTAATCAATACGAACAATTTTTATACCCCTCTAACTGGACGAAAAACAGCCAGAGTCACCATCACCATCTTAAAACATTGAAGCACATGAAATATCATCTCAATCGTGTTGACCTACTCTTCTATGAATAGTTGATTAGAGGATATAGTAAATACCAATGGTCATTGCTTAATAAAATACCTAATATCTAGTTTCTTGCTCTTAGGTAAAAGAGGAATTTCCACATTATTCATGTTATTGTTCATAGGTTGAGACAACTAGGTAAGAATCACCCTGAAATATTGAACTCCACCTCAAATTGAATCAGGGATGCCTTTCCAAAAATCATTGCATTGTCCCTCACACATATTGTTCTCCTAGTTTCTCCACGTTCCAACTATTTTCTAAAATAAAATATATTTGAAAAAATTCAACAATTCATTAATAAATAAATTATTCTTTTGTGAAATTAACTTTAAATTAATATTTTGTTAGATCCCTATATTTATAAATTTTCCAAAAAAAATATTCTTCATTGATTTCATATACTTAGTCTCATAATATGGGTGTTCAATAGGTTTTTATAATACTAATTAAAACATTAACTAAATTGTTCTCTGATAAAATCTATATATAAATTGATTTTTCTTAAATGAATATTACATTATTTTAAAGATAAGCACAATAATAGTGCAATAAAACCAGGTTCTAAAGGTTTATTATATTTGAAAAATTAGGACCATAAGTAAATTTTATATAATGAAAAAAAAGAATTTTCTAATTCCATATTTTATAGTTTCTTAGTAGGAATTGTTTTTACCATAGTAAAAGTAATCACTTGTCGATATACATCAAAGAAAGGGTTGAGCTAAAATCCCAATAAGTAGATAGATAAGAACATGAATTAATATAGCATCGCTGAGCTTAATCATATTCATCATAACATAATTTTGGTAGAATAATAATAATAATAATGATAGGAAGCATTAGATAAAATCATGGAATATAGAAATGTATAAAAATGAAACAACATGTCTAAGTGATCAAGTACCACACATAATTGTGAACAAAGCTAGTATCATGTTCACATATAACGTATGTTCATAAAAATAACATCATAATTATGAAAAAAGAGTGATTCATGTTTACACATATTACACATTATCATATGAGATATTTCTTATTATCCAACGAATTGGAATTCTATATAATTATGTTCACACCTGTCACATCAAAACATGTTCATAATCATGTTTTCCACATTAAACATATATCAATAATTGACATAAAATCTCCCAAGGAAAGGAAATTATTTTCATCAAAATTTTATAAACCATTAATTCAGGAATAAACTTTTTGGTTACCAAAATAAAAATGGAAATAACTTGGTATAATAATCATCAATCGTGAGTGATGAAGAAACAATCACTAGATAAGTAAAAGATGTTTTTTTAGAAATAATATTTCTTTTAGTAAAATATTTTCATTTTTCATAAAACCAGATTTGAATCACATATATCCCAAAAAATTAATGGGATGGAAAATAAATTATATTTTAGAAACATTAATGATACATCCATACTTAAAATGGAGTGAGATATGGAAAACACAAATGAAAAGATTTGGGTTCAAAAATTCACCTTACCATATGTCTAAATGATTTCTTCACTTAAAATCATGGTTAATCAAATTAGACTCCTTAATTAATAAATATATACCCTCCTATACATTTATTTGAATCATTATAATTTAATTTATTTCACTTATGGAAATTATGATGAGTTATATAGTTCAATTTCATTGTTCAGTATTTTTCATTTTCATGGTTTTCATCATCAGTACACTTGTATACATGTATGGATGATTGTGTAAAATGGGGATAATCAGAAAAAATTGAAATTATATGTAATTAATGAAATTACCGAATATTAAATGATCTTATAAAACATTAATTTATATATTATAAAGATTAATCATTAGGTAAAGAGTTAGTGATAATCGTTTCAGGTTAATTTTTGTTGTTTTTGATCACAACAAACTCATTTTGTTTTATCATTTTGTATTATGCATATATGTTAGATACTAAACAAAAAATGTTATGAAATAAATTTTTACAATTTTCTTCAACCATTATAATGATTTTATGATCCTCCAAGATGGTGGTTAAAGAAAATGAAAAAATTTTGTCCTTAAAGGCAATTAATCACCACCTCGTAGACGTCATTTTCATTTTTAGAATGAAAGGTCGAAGAGGAGGGGTTTGATGCTGGATTATTGAAATTTAATAATAAAATTCTAGTATATATAAGTTATTGAAGTTATCATTCAACTTGTATTAGGGGAGGTGAGTATAGAATAAGAATATAATAGAATATGAAAAGAAATTAGATGGAAACAATCAGGATTTTACTTCTTGAATCATTCTCCTTGAGATTTTTTTAAGGGATTGGTTTTTGTATTTGTTTTAGAAAAAAAGATTTTGGATGTGGGGGATGGGATTGGGAATAGTATTGGGGATTATTTGTATAATGATAAAATCTTGTAAGGTTTGAGGATAAGAGGTTTGGAGGGGTGGTATTTATAGGAGAGTAGGGGGGATGGGGTGGTGTTTTCTCATAATTTTATTCATTGTTTTTTAATTTTGGCTCAAGAATATAAATATTTTTAAAACTATCACTAAATATATTGAATAAATAATTATGATTAAATATTATCATTATTACATAATCCATGAATCAATAATAGTGTATTTAATTTATAATGTATATATACCGTAAATTACCGTATTTAACATCACACCAACAATTCAAGTATTTCATAAAAATACAAGAAATTATACCTAACCATTTAACAACATTTAGAATTCAAAAATGAATTTCATTTTATGTAGTTTTTTATTAATATGAGAAATTAAAATTTTAAATAAAATTATGATTTACTCGAAAAATATTGATTTTAAAATTATTACCAATTTTATAACACATTGAAAAATTAATTATGGTATAATTAAATAACACTATAATCATAAGATGAAATATAATAATTTATGAATCTATTTTATGAAAATAAATTTATTTTTAAATAATTATGTTATATTTAATTTATAAAAAACATTTCTGTTTAATATCAATACCAACACTTAATAATATTTTTTAAATATTTAATTTTTTATACTATGATATATTTATATGATATTATCATTTATAATTCGATGAAATTTTATATATAATTTCATAGAAGATGTTACTATTCTATTAGTTGGATTACAATTTCTTGTGGTAACATAAAAATTCTAATGTTCAAGTTAATAATATATTGGAATAGGTTTCTTAATTTATTAAAATACCTCTAATTTAATTCATATTTCATTAATAACGTTTTTATTATATTATCAAAGTGATTTTATCTGGTTTATACTGTAGGATCAAAATAATGATGAAGATTCTCAATATACAAGAGGGGAGGGGGGTGAATTGTACACTCTAAAAATTACATTAGAACAAATAAAGTTGTTAGTGTTTAACAATGTTAAATAACATAGATTCACAAAACCTATAGTTCTACACAGTTTCTTGATTCCGGAAATATGATTCTGAGAATGGTATTCTGAAAAAGTGAATCCGAAAGTAGATTTATTCAAATGATTACAAAGATGAAGATTCTGCATTAATGTGTATAGAATCAAACTAAATCTGAGTATACAAGTATAAGGAAGTATAAAATATTTATACATACCTTGATAAAATAAATTCAGGGGAAAACTTCTAACAAAAAAGTAAAAAGTAGTAAATATTTTATCCCAAAGAGAAGGGTATCCAACAATCTTGGATAACGGTCCCTTGATTTATACTTTCAAGAAAGCCTGTCTTACCCACACCAGGGTAAGCCCTCAATATGAAGATCAGAGTCTGTCTTTCTAACCCTGCAAGACCTCAACTTCAAGGTAGTTGGTAACTCTATCTTCCTCAGCAATGAAGTCCTTGAACTTTAAGGTTGTAAACACCTCTGTCTTCCTATCCCCTAAATCCATCTAATGTGCTCATCAACATTCAAAGTCGCATGAAGAAAAACTGAACAAGAAGTTCAGTACACACTAAGCATGAGAGTATTTCTCTAGAAATCACTTCAGCAGCTTGTAATCTCTAGAGTCGTAGAACAATCATTCAAAAGTTTTTAGGTCTTTCAAATGAGCTCCTATTTATAGGCACATCTTCAATGGTCAGCTCCCCCGCCAAAGGTCAGATTTTTTCTTAAATCTCAGAGGGACTTGTAGACATGTCACTCAACCAACAACTAGTTAGAAATAAGATAGACGACATCGATTTATAACCACATCAATAATAGATAGAATAAGGAAATAATTTTTCATAATTTAAGGAAAAATTAATTTTTGTAGTTTAAGAAAAAATAAGATTCGTAGTCTATAATGCATAGATATTTGTATTCTGTTTTTTATGGAATTCAGATTTTAGAACTCTAAATACTTCCAAGTGTGAAATCATATGAATTTGTAATCGGAATTTGGAGTCTGAATTCATAATAATTCTTATCCAGAATTTGGAGTATGAATTCATAACAGTTCAGATTCTGAACTCATTAGAATACGTAATCGTAATTCGAAACCGGAATTAAGAGTCGAACTTCATAAAAGTTCGTAACCAGATTTCAGGGTGGAACTTTATAAAAGTTCATCATTCGAATTCATAGTGTAACTTTTTAAAGTTCGTAACCAGAATTTGGAGTGTAACTTCATAAATAAAAGACCATAATTAGAATCTGTTGTAGAACATCATTTAAGGTTCGTAACCAGAATTCAAAGTGGGTAAAAAAATCCTCTTTATCTAGTATTATATGATTCTGAGGTTTTAGAAATGAAACCAAAATTTATATTTAGACAAGGTAATGAACAATAAAAAATCTGGTAAGGATAAATTTCCATGGGGAAGGAAAATTTTTCTTATAGAAGTAAAACAAAAGATAAAATGGAAATTTCCTTGAGACATGGTGTTTGGGATTTTAGAAACAATAATGGATGGTGAATTCAAAATGAGACCTTTTTGACTTAACAATATCCCCAAACATGAAAGAATGAAAAAGTCATAAGGAAAACCTTATTGACTCAACAATCAACCCAATCATGAAGGAATTAAAATGTCATAAGGAAAACCTTATTGACTCAACAATCTCCCCCTTTTAGGAAAGCACAAACAACCTTACAAAATGAAAATAAGGACATAGAAAATATTTCTCTAGACTTTGAAATAAAACTTATCTTCCATTACTCATGGAAAATAATGAATACGGATAACTCCCCCTTAGGCTTTGGAACTCCAAAGATCGTTTTCTAGATTTTCGTAATGATATTATTCATTATCTTGAGTACATAAATCTCTGTGATGAAAATTTCCCCCTTAGATAAACTCTCTATTACTTAGGGATATTTCTTCTTTACATAGTATTCTTTTTTCCATTCCCCCCTTTATTTAGAGTTATTTTTTCCTTTCTCCCCATTTGTGATTTTGAAAAATAATTTGAGGGAATGGAAAACAAATATATTACCATAAATATTAGTACAAAGCATCCAAACAAATAAGAAACCAAATTTTCATTAAGACAGGTAGAATTTGTACAAGGAAAGAAATACAACAAAAGATCATATTGGATCTATTTTTATTTCTTCTCCTTGGGTATCAATGTCTTCACTATTGTTTTTATCTTTTTTAGATCCTTGTGGTATTCCTCTTCTTGCTTTTCTAAGGTTTTGATCCTTTCTTCCTGAGCCTTCAGAGCCTCTGCCTTAGCCATCAACAACTCATCCTACTTGACTAGCTTCTCTTCGATCTCAATCTGATGATCCCTTTCCCACTTCCAACTTTGGGCAATAGAATGTAGCTTCCCATTCAGATCTTTTATAGATTTATCTTAACATTTTGCTAAAGTGCCATCTTTTCCTCATAATTGCTTGTGAGGACCTTGATCTTACCATCTTCTTAAGTCAAAAGCCTATTTTACACCATCTTGGAACTCATCAAGTTCTCTCATTTCTTCTACTGAATTTTTTGACTAGGTAAATATTTTCATACAAGAATTTTTGTGAGCTTTGTAAGCTATGAGGAAAGTTTTTAAATCACCCTCTATCTTTACACACTTATCCATAACCATGTATACAAAATCCGATTTATGGTTCAATGTGTGTTGTAGCATATAACATCTAGATTCTCTGCTTGAAAAAGTCGGAATGGTCCCAACAGGATTCTTCAAGGATTGTTCAACAAAATCATTTCCTAAGGAAGATGATTATAAATAAGAAACATTGCTGTGAGAGGGCTCTTTCTCTAGCTCAACAAGATTCCTCTTCGAAGATTCACTAGCTTCCTTCTTTTTTTGAAACAATTTTAGAAGGTGTATCCTTAATCACCTTTTTCCCGTTATCAGTTCTCAGAACAACTTCCTCATCCAGAGATTGATGTTTGCTATCAGACAACTGAACAATTCTATCCTCATCGAAAATTTCATTCTTAGCTCTGGCCTCAGCATCCTCAGGGTGTATGAAATCTTGATTTAAACTTTCTTCTTCTGAATGATTATTTACTCATTCTTCACCCTTCTCATCATCCATTCCATAAGTAACTAACTTCTATGATTCGCCTTGTGAAGTTCATGTTGAAAATTTCTCAGAAGGAGTTCCCTTGTACGGATAGTCTTTGAATTTCTTTATAAGGTCATTTGTGTCACCAATTCCTTCTTCTTCTTCTTCTTCCTGTACTTCAACTTCTTCAACAATATTTCTTTGATCTTTTCTGGAGTGACATAATTTTCTTGGGGTCTCAGGTAAGGCTTATTCCAAGAAGGATTGCAACACCGGAATCTGCTCAGATGCTACTTCAGTAGCTTCTAACAAAGATTTTACTATCTCAGCTTCATTAATTTTCTTCTTTAGCTTCTTTTCCATAGCCTGCTTCTCAAGCTCATCAGCGGTTGAATCTTTCAAAGACTTTTCTTTTTTAGGATGCAAACCAAACTGTGGCTCCCCTGCTTTCTTATTCTTCTTTATCCTCCCTGAATTTTGTTACAACCTTATCTAGATAGGATTATTTCTTTTGGGGATTAGGATGTGTGTATTGAACTTTCTTAGCTTGTTGGTTTTCCTCTTCCTCTTCAATTTCCTTTAGCTTTCTTTTCTTTCCTACCTTTTCGGATGGTTCAGCCTCTTGCTTCCTCGGATCATCTTCTACTTCATCCTTTGGTTGATCATAATATTCTCCAGAGTCTTTAAAAAAAGAAACTGTCATCCTCTTTAGAGTATTATCACTAACAAACATAACTATGAAATTCTTGGGCTGAGAGCTTCAAGGGATTTTGAAAGACTCTAGGCACCAAACTATCAACTTCTAGAGGATGGATGGATACATGATTATTTGAGCCATCAAGTTCCCATTCTTAATATTCTCAATTTTAATGAGAATATGATTCATCAGGTTTATCTTCATTATATTTACTAGAAAATCTAGGATGTACATGTCACTTTTCGTTAAGGTGTCTTAATCACCTTTCCTAGGTATGATAAAACCTTGAACCCATAACTCTAGAATCCGATGATTTGTAGATAGGTGGGACACAATCGGAGTCTTGAAATATGAATGTCCAAGAAAAAACATAGATTTTACTTTGATAAAACTTCTTTGTACATCCGAAAGTTTATGTGAGAAAAATTCAGCTTCCCCTTCGTATGCAATACCAACCAATCTAGCTGCCATAAAGTATGAAAGGGCATAGGTTTTTCCAAAGCTTTTGAAAGAGAAAATCTTTCTTCCTTCTTCCTTAATTAAACATGTTGTCTCATAGAATTTTACCAATAGATCCATATATACCACATCCTAATTTCCTAATTTGGAAATGCACATGGTTTCCCATCCATTCATCTTGATGTTCTTAGATATAATAGAATCATACTTAGAAAAGAAATCCGGATTCACCATCCTTTCTCTATATACCTACCACTCTGAAATTGGATTCACAGTAGACATATTTTGATAAGGAACTTCAACAGACATTCAGATTTGAAGAGACACTGAGTGATTCGAAATGACCTTATGTAGAGGGTTAGAACTTGAGCACGTGAGATATTGAGATTGATGTGGTAAAACCATTCATGGGTCCTTTATATAGGCTATTGAGGAGACGGTTCAACAACCAAAACCAATCCAATGGATGAAAATACTTTTGATCAGATCTGACTGTTGATATAATAACTTCAAGCTAATCTTTGTAGGATCCAATATTTTGTGGTTTTTTGAATAAAAACAATCAGATTTGAGAAAAAGAGAATACGAATATTTTAAAACTAATGAAAATACCTGCAATAAAAGGATGATTATGAGAACTCAGGAAAGGAATTCATACCTTTTAGATTGATAAGAAGATTATTCATAATATGTAAATTCCATCTTGATGAACTTATGACTACAATAAACATCATTACGAGAAACTTAGTACGAAAATTTTCATTACGAAATTTTTTGAAAACATAACTATGATTTTTTTTTAAATTTCATTACGATAAATTTTGAAAGCTTCATTACGAAAAATTTGGAAACATCATGAAAATGTTCTCCCCCTATGAAAATGAGGTTGTTACTATAAGGATATAGGTTTCAACAAGGAGTTATTATGAAACATTACCTTATGGTTATCATTCCTAACTTCTATTTAATGAATTAAAGTCTATCAGAAGGTAAATATTTTGTGAATATATCATAATATTGTTCTTGCATTCTGATAAATTAAATAATGATATCTCCTTTTTGTTTGTGATCCCTAAGAATGTGATGCTTAATATCTATGTTTTTTGCATGGGAGTGATGTGAAAGGATTTTTACTTTGGTAAATGGCACTAGTATTATCACACAATATTTTTGTTTTAGTAAAACTCATGCCATAGTCTGTGTGTGTGTGTTGCATGCACAACACTTGAGCACAACAACTTCCAACTGCTATATATCAATATTTAGTAGTGGAAAGTGCTACTGAGTTTTTCTTCTTTCATGACCAAAAACTAAAGAATCTCATAGGAAATGACAAGTTCCAGATGTACTCTTTCTATCCATTTTATAACCACCAATGTCAGAATCTGAAAAACTTTTTTAGAAAAAATCATTTCCAGAATAATAAAATATTCTTAAATCCATGGTTCCCTTTAAGTAGCGAAAAATTATTTTCACTGCCGTTAAATGGGATTCCTTGGAATTAGATAGATATGTTGCACATAAGCATACTAAGAACATCATGTCTGGATGACTAGTTGTCAAGTATAGTAAACTTCCTATAATCCCTCTAAACAATTTTTGATCTACTGGTATCCCAGCTTCATCAAGATCAAGAGTATTTGAGGTGCCGATGGGAGTACTTATACTCTTAGTGTTTTCATATCCATACTGTTTGAGAAGTTCTTTAATATACTTATTCTGAGATATATATGTTCCTTCTTATTTTGAGAAATTTGAAAACCTAAAAAGAATGTCAACTCACCCATCATACCCATTTCAAACTCAGATTTCATTAGATCCATGAAAGAATCAGGTAAAGATTGCTGAGTTGAAAAAAATATAATTTCATCAACATAAATTTCAACAATCAATACATTTTCCCTATCATTCTTAATAAAATGGGTTGGATCTGCATTTCCCTTAACATAATTGTTTTGAATCAAAAATACTATAAGTATGTCATATCAGGCTCTAGGTTCTTGTTTAAGGCCATATAATGCTTTGGTAAGTGTGTAAACATGATCAGGATGTTTTTAATCTTCGAATCCAGGAGGTTGTTCAACAAAAACATCCTATTGAACATAACCATTAAAGAAATCACTTTTCACATCCATTTGAAATTTTTTTAAATTTAATAATGCTACAAAGGAATGTAGAATACAAATATATTCAAGTCTAGCTATTGGAGCATAGGTTTCTTCATAGTCAATTCGTTATTGTTTATTATAGCATGTGGCAACTAACCTAGCTTCATTTTCACAATGATCCCATTTTCATCACATTTATTTCTGAAGACCCATTTTACACCAATAAGAGAAGTTTCCTTAGGACTTTCAACCAAGGTCCAGACTTTATTCCTCTCAAATTCATTTAGCTCATCATGCATGGCTTTAATCAAATCATCATCACCTAAAGCATCATTAGTGCTTTAGGTTCAAATTGGGAAAAGAATTCTATATGTTATATTTCATTTCATAAGGAACTTATAGTCCTTATAGGTTGATTGAAATCAAGAATGATACTATCAACGGGATGATTCCTTATAAATGTTGATTTGGGTTTTGAAAGACCTATTCATCAACATATGGTAGAAAGTATTCTTGGTTAAATGTCTCAGAAATATTTTATTAAACATTTTCCTTATCAGAAGAAACTTCTTACAACGGTTGACAATCAGTTTTTGAAAACACATCTCAGGATGTAAGTTGAAGTTGATTAAAAACAAAGGGATCAGTTTCATCAAATTTAACATGTACAGTTTCTTCAATAGAAAAAGTATTTTTATTAAAAACCCTAAAAGCCTTAGAAGTTGTGGAGTAGCCTAAGAAAATTCCTTCATCGGATTTTGTTTTGAATTTTTGAAGATTATATTTAGTATTCCAAATTAATCCTTTACAACCAAAAACCTTGAAGTAAGAAAGTCTAGGTTTTCTACCAATACACAATTTATAAAGAGTTTTATTAAGAAAAGATCCAACTAAAACTCTATTTATAGTATAACAAGAAGTACTTACAGCTTCAGCCCAAAAATGTTTTTCTATCAAATATTCACTCAACATGGCTCTAGTTATCTTTTGAAGAATTCCATTTCTTCTTTCAACAACACCATTTTGTTGAGGAATTATTGGGGATAAAAAGTTATGAGTAATGCCTTTTCTAATACAAAATGTTTCAAAATTAGAATTATGAAATTATCCTCCATGATCACTATGAATAGTTATCAAAGGAAGGTTTTTATCATTCTTAACCTGGGATCTAAATCTTTTGAAATAAAAAAAAGCGTCATACTTCTTTTCTAGAAAACAGACCCACAGGAATCTAGTGTAATCATCAACCAAGACAAATACATAATATTTACCTCTAATGCTTCCAGTTAGTGTTGGTTTTAAAAGTTTCACGTGAACCAACTGTAATGCATTAGAAGTTGAGATTTCACCGATTGACTTAAAACTAGATTTATGTTCCCTGCCATATTGACAAGGATCAAAAAATATTGAAGAATAAAATCTATGCTCTAGTAGATCTTTAACTAGTATTTTCGTAGAGAGTTTACATAGGTTCCTAAGGTAACAGTCTCCTAATCTTCAATTCCTTAACCAATATTGATCTTCCATTGCACTAAGGGAAGGTAGATCTTGGCTCCTAAGTTCTTTGTGTTTAGTTTGTATACATTCTCTTGCCTATGGGCTGAGAGAATATAATCAACTATCGAATTGTGTACAAAGCACTTATCATTCTTAAAATTCACAAGGTAGCCTTCATCTCATAATTGGATTATGCTAATGAGGTTGTGCTTAAGACCCTTTACAAAAAAACATTTGAAATAAATGTTTTTCCAAGAAGAAAAATATTACCTAAATCAATAATTTCTCCCTGAGAATTATCTCTGAAAGTTACTTTCCCTCCTTTCAACGTGATAATATTTTCAATGTATTTTTTATTGCCAGTCATATGCAGTTAACATCCACTATCCATGTACCAATTATTGATATTTGTACCTTCCATATTTTCTTAATAATAAGAAAAATTTCGGTTTTTGGAATCCAGACTTTCTTGGATCCAGAAATGTCATAAAGATAAATTTTAGGCACCCACATTTTCTTAGAAAAGTAAGCTTTGTGAAAACCTAAGGACTGGGTTTTGTTTAAGGAACAATTTTTGGCCCAGTTTCCACCACACTGATAATTTGTGTAGAAAGGATCACTTTGAGGAACAAAATAAATGTTGCTAAAAATCAGTTTAGAACTAGTATAACAAAAACCAGAGTTATTCCTTAGAGGTCGGATATGAGAATACATCTTATCAAAAATTTCCATACCTATGGTAATGTTTGATAAAAATTTCCTCATGGAAAATATTTCGGATTTCAATTTGATAACCAAGTTCATGTTTTCTAAAGAATCATATTTTGAACTAGAGTTAGGCTAGAAAACATTTTTCTTAGAAATTATGTTTTCTAGATCCATAAAAAGATTAGCCTTCTTGGAATTTTCTTTCTCATGGTTTTTTGGAATGTTTTCAAAATTATCATTTTTCTCATCAAGTTCTTTATAGAGATATGATATTTCCTTTGTATGAATATAAATCCTAGAGTTTTCCATATCTATATTTTTCTTAACTATGGAATTTTCATTCTCAAGAAGCATGGAAAATCGAGAAACTTCTTCATAGGTAGGTAAAGCAGTATCTTCATCTGAAGAGGATTCTTCATCAAAAGAATTATAATATTTAATATCACTGTAGTTATCATTTAAAGAAACATTATTAATGGATTCATCATTGTGTACTTTATCCATAAAACAATGATTTTCAATAGGTAGTCAGGCTATTTGACCAAGATTCTTCTATCCAGAAGATTCGTAATATGATGATTCATATGAAGAGTCACCACCGTTGGCACTCCAGGTGTCATTGGATTTCAAACCTTTCTTAGAATTTTCTTTATAATACTACATCATGTTTCTCTCATAATGCCTTTATTTTATTTAGTTATTTTGAGCATAGGAAAATCAGGCCTTATATTTCCAGATCTCTTGCATTCATAACAAGTGACTTTTGAATCTTTCATTTCATTTCTTTCATTATTCTTATATCTGGATTGGAAATTCTTATGCCCAACAATCTTGTTCATTATCTGAGAAATATTGGATAACTCACTTTATGAGACTTCACTTCCACTAGATTCGGATTGAATAACAATATTATTAAATTTGGATCTAGTAACTCTCTTAAGAGTTTTAGCTTTCATATGATTTGAAGTTGTAGTAAAATAAACACTACCATTCCCATTCTTCTTCTTTACATTATCAGCATCTCTCTTCATTCTGGTCTCATATTGAATAAGTGTTCCCAAAAGTTCATCAAGCGAAATCTAAGTAACCTTTCTATTCTCATCAATAATAGTTATCTTAGATTCCTACCCATTGGTCATGATATCTTTGATCTTATCAACAAGGGACTCATCATCTATGACTTTCTCTCCCTTGGATTCTATGATATTCACAATGGTCATGAATCTCTATTGCACCTTACATATGGGTTCTCCATAAGGAATGTTAAAACCATGATACTCAACTCTGAGAATGGATCTTCTAGTTTCAATAACTTTAGAAGTACCAAAATGTGTAACCTGAAGTTTCTTCCAAATGAAATTAGCTGCTTCATAAGAAGAGATTTGGTTGTGTATATTTCTAGTCATTGAACAAAGAAAAGTATTGCGTACCATATATTTTAGTTGATATTCATTCTTCACTTGGTTGGTGAATGTACTAACTTCGTTATCAAGAATTTTATAACCTCTATTAAGAATAAGAAAATTATCTACTCTAGTATTGATCACAAAGGTCTTCATTCGATCTCTCAAATGTTCATAGTCATTACCATAAAAAATATGTGGTCTTGTTGGATTGATATTGTCTATGGAACCAACATTGATTCCTACCATGTTAAAGAAAGACTTTCCACAAGAAACTTTTTAATATAAAAAGCATTCGTATCAAAAAAAAATATCTCCCTAAGCAAGGAAAAGTAGAACAGGGAAAAAAACTGAGCAAGGAAAACTTAAATGTGAGTATGAGTATTTCAGAGACCTCCTCTAATACCAATTGTAGGATCGAAATAATGATGAAAATTTTCAATATACAAGATAGGGGGTGAATTTTACACTTTAAAAATTATTTTGGAACAAATAAATTTTTTAGTGTTTAAAAATGATAAACAACAAAGATTCACAAAACCTCTAGTTCTACACAGTTGCATGATTCCGGGAATATGATTCTTTGAATTCTATTCTAGAAAAGTGAATTCGGAAAGGAGATTAATAAAAAGCATTAAAAGATGAATATTATACCTTAAATCATATATAATATAACTAAATTAGAGTATACAGTTATAATGAAGTATATGATTTTTATACTTTCCTTGAAAAACATAATGCAACCGAAAAAATGTAACAAATAAGAAACAAGTAGTAAACCTTTTAACCGAAAGAGAAGGGTATCCAATAACCTTGGATAAAGGACCCTTGATTTAAACATTCAAGAAAGTCTGTCTTACCCACACTAGGGTAAGCCCTCGATACAAATTCTGGAGTCTATCTTGCTATTCCCACAGCCCTCAACTTTATGTTAGTTGGTACCTCTGTCTTCCTCAGTAGAAAAGTCCTCAAACTTCAAGGTAGTCGGCACCTTTGTCTTCCTATCCCAGGAAGCCCTCGAATTTTCTCAGCAACATCTGGAGTCGCACGAAGCAAAAATAAACAAGAATTTTAGTATGCACTAAGCATGAGAGTCCCTCCCTAGAAATCACTTAGAATCATATAATCTCTAGTGTCATAGAATAGTCAGTCAAATGTTTTGAGCTCTTTCAAATGAGATCCTATTTATAGGCACATCTTCAACAGTCATCTCCCTCCTCCAATGGTCATATTTTTCCTTAAATCTTGGAGGGACCTGTACACGTGTCACTCAACCAATGATTAGTTAAAAAAAGAATAGACTACATCATTTTATAACCATATTAAGAATAGAGAGAATAAGGAAATCAATTTTCGTAATGTAAGGAAAAATGAAAGTTCTGAGTCTTAGTACAAATAATATTTGGAGTCTATAAAGCATAGATATTTCTATTCTGTTTTTCAAGGAATTCAGAGTTCAGAATTCTATAGACATCAAAATCTGAAATCATAAGAATTTGTAATCAAAATTCATTGTCTGAATTCATATGAATTCATATCCAGAATCTGGAGTACGAATTCATCAGAGTTCGGAGTCTAAACTCATTAGAATTCATAATCGGAATTCGTAACAGAAATTCAGAGTTGAACTTCATAAAAGTTCATAACCAGAATTTAGGATAGAACTTTATAAATGTTCGTACTCAGAACTTGAAGTGGAACTTCATTAAAGTTCGTAACCCGAATTCGCAGTGGAACTTTATAAAAAAAAGTTCATAATCAGAATACGTAATGGAACTTCATTTAAGGTTCGTAACCAAAATTCGTAGTGAAAAACAGAATCCTCTTTATCTAGTATTATATGTTTCCGAGGATTTAGAAATGAAACCAAATTTTATATTTAGACATGATAATGAACAATAAAAAATCTGGTAAGGATAAATTTCCTTGGTAAAGTAATATTTTCCTTACAGAAGTAAAACATAGGATAAAATGAAATTTTCCTTGAGATAAGATGTTTTTTATTTTCAAAACAAGAATAGATGTTGAAGTCATAATGAGACCTTATTGACTTAATAGTCTCTAAAAACATGAATGAAAGAAAATTTGATAAAGAAAACCTTATTGACTCAACAATCTCCACAAACACGATAAAATGAAAATGTCATAAGGAAAACCATATGGACTCAAAATATACTATAAGAAGTAATTACAAGAAGGTAATTTCCTTTTAAAATTTTTTGGGTCATTACAATTATAGAATATGATTAATAAAGGGACAAAAATTCCAAAATCCATCTATACTCGAATTATGAGTATAGGCTTGGTACAATCCTCCCTTACTCCATCCTAGTATTGTATAAAAATCAAACATCATAAAATAACCACTTAACATTCTATATACATACAGAAATGAAGACTTTTTGGGTATCATTGGTGGCCTGAAATGTGTGTGAAATATCCTCAGTAAGTCACCACCAA
Organism: Viscum album; assembly: GCA_963277665.1. NCBI lineage: Eukaryota > Viridiplantae > Streptophyta > Magnoliopsida > Santalales > Viscaceae > Viscum > Viscum album. The sequence continues at coordinate 773,805,036 of OY728151.1, read as the reverse complement.
TGGTGTTTATAAATATATATATCTAGTTCATATAAATTGAGCAGTGTGTAGGTACATAATAAATGAAAACAAATAAATGAATGAATAAATCACATCAGACCAGGTTCTTCATGGGACCCCGACCAACAATACTTGTTTTCTCTTAAGACTAATATATCAAAATCATGTCTAACCAATACAAGTTTGATATGAGTGTAAAAATGGGTGATAATAAATCAAGTATCAATAGTATACCGAAACTAGTCATGTTATTTTCATTGTAGGATGCATCCCTATAATAATAGTTATACATTCTGACATTTTAATAAAAGTTATCTGTAGAATTTAATAAATGGCATCCTGTCCCAATCCAAGGAGACTCGTATAATTAATTATGAGTATCTACCATGTAGATCAGTAGACACCCATCACATTAAGAGTCAATCTAAGGAGATCTGTAAAAGGAATCAAAAGTATCAATACCAGCATCGTGTGAGAATAACCTGCTAATCCCATCCTGAGTATACCACATAGGGGGATGAGTATAAATAATGGCTTAGTATAATCTTAATTCCCACTAAGACCATGCATGGTAACTCCCTCAGGGAACCATTGTCTCACATGGTTAAGTATGACATCCACCTAGTGAGCCCATATAAGTAATCCTATATGGAATCCAAGTATCACACCATGCCATACTTAAAATCCATATCAGGTTCTAATTATAAGTCATAATGAGACCATACAAGGGGTCCCTATACTGAGACACATGTATCACCCACAACATGATATGAACTATTATTTATTTATGAAGAAAACATACCATATAAACTAGTAATTAATACTATAATACATTAATAAAGATGTGGAATTCTTTTAATCCATGTAATTAATGATATCGAATAAATATCTTGGGCCCAACTCATGGGTAAACATTTTCCATAGAAAATTTCACTTCTTAATACATTTATTAATAGGAAATTCATACACTAAAATTACTAGATATCAAATTTTGGGTTCATGGAAAATGATCACATGTTTTTTAAAAAAGGCGCACCCATAGGGGTGGATCATGTTGAAAAAAAAACCATGACATTGATTCATAGGTAGTTTGGTTTCCTCTATACAATATATTAACCATTTGTTTCCTAACTTTAACTTTAAGAGTTGATACCAGGACGTAAGGTGAATAGAACATTGGCACATGATAAAATAAAACTATAATTTTATGGAAAATAATTAGACCAATTAACATAGGCATGTTGTACTCTCCTCATCCAATGTTGTCCCTTGAATGAAGCAATAATGGAATAAATAATATGAATAGATGAAATATCTTAAAATAGTTTATTTGATCTTGTGCCAAAATATTTTAGAATATGTAAAGATAAAGGAATTTTGGAAGGAAGAGTAGTGGAGAGAATATAAATGGGGATATGATGAGATAAACTATAGTTGATTCCAACCTTAGAGGAGAAAAGGAAAATCCTATATTAGGCTTGATAAGGAGAGCTCACAAGGGTAGGGGATTCTTTGCGATTGAAAAGAAGAAGAAAATATATGGGTGAGTTTAATAGAAGGAGGTGTGAAATGGTTATTCTACAAAAATTAAAATAGGCTCATGGTTTGTCCAAACGGATGAAAAAAACATGCGGTAACCATGAACTAACTTCTATATAAGGACACTATCCTGCATGGTTGGGGGAGAATGGTTTTTCCAGCACCCTACACAGGTTGTAATAAACAATTATGAAAACCATGTGTTGCTCATGAGCTCCCCTTTACGGAGCTCTGTAACACCCACATATTTTATCTAACCACGTGGACTGGGATGCATAGTTTCTACTAACTATTTGACCTATTTATTTAATGCAAAATTTTGGTCTCTAGACTCTAAAAAATCCCTAAACACCATAGTTTTCTCCATGACCTCATTATACATTCACACCAAGACAAAACTAATGAATAGAACTAAAAATTAAAGGTTTCACACCTCAAGGAAAATCACTGAAGTTCCAAATTGAGTATCATTGACATAAATATTACATTATTTTAGATTAATATTCAATACATATGACAATAGTAAATGACTTATAATCATAAAGGTATAATTATTTTGAGACGATATACATAATAAACTTATTTCATGAATCAAATTTAACATCTCACCCAAAGTTATCCTCACCTCATACCCTTCAGGGAATATTCTTGCATAAAACCATCATAACTAGGGAAACTATAAACATATGAAATGGTGATATCATATTCGTAGGAGAGTAAACATTAGATATATCAATCTATTATCATATGTGAGAATAATATAAGATTAAGTGTATGAGAACATTATTACAACATATGTGTCCATAAAATACAATTCAAAATTTAGAATATGTAATAACGGTTTTTCATATTAAAAAGTACGAGTCATAAGACTAAAAAATAATTAATAAAAATTCCTAATACATGAGATCATATCATAATTACAAGACATAAGTTTTTGGAATACACATAATAGTAGAATATTATTTCCTTATTAAAGGATCACTTCCAAGACTATCATTATGTAATGAGTCTAATAGTGGATTCATTTCACTCTATATTCCAAGAAAAATGGAAGACATATGTTAGGTATAGTAACCATGACATTAATAAAATATCATGCATGGGATAGATAACCATATACCTTATTGGGCTTAGTCCAACTACCTGTGTATCCTCCTTGGTTGGGGATAATCACCCATGAATCCACTAGGTCCAGGGACATCTTCCTGTGTACCCTTGGTCAAGAGAAAACCTACCATGTACCCTTTTGAGATCATGAGATACAATAGAATTTTTAAATCATTGAGGGTTCATAATGGAACAACCCATCATATAATATTATAATATTCATATAAATTCTGTGAGAATATAATAACATTCAACTTTAAGTCTTATTTTAATGAACCTATGTTAAAGAAACTATTATCATGAGTCATCATTACTGAATACTCATCACAAGACATGTAGAGAAAGGAAGTGGATGGTTTTGTAAGATCATATCACCTCTATTGATATCATTCTTTGGATTAAACTTAAACAATCTAGGATCTGTATTTTGGTGATACTAGAACCTCTAAGACATTGGGAAGAGTCATGTGTTTAGATAATTTATAAGATGAGGTTCTCTTTTATAATTGAGGAGTGTGGTTCCCTTGTAAATATCAAAGTGTTCATATATAATAAATGTATTTCTCAAGGAAATTTTCACCAAAAATACAATTTTAAAAAATAAGTTGATATAAATTTTAATAAAATCAACCAATAAAATCGTATACAAGGTATTTTAATGTTTTGATGCCTTATCTCTTTATTTTAACCATTTAACGAGGTTTTTACATTTACAACGTAGTTAAATTTTTAACACGTTAACATATTTTTTGTGAACAAAAGTGAAATTGAACAAAAAAAAATATACATGTTGATTTAAAATATGGAACCCATTTTTAAAGGATCATGTTTTCATAGAGGTATAAATTAATTCTAATATCTACACACAAAACATGTAAAAACCAATTTCAAATAAAATGTAATTATAAAGTATAAAATGAATTTGATCTTATTATTTTATTTTTAAAAATCATTATATGAATCTAAATTTATTTTATGGAATTTATTAAATAAAAATTTTATTAATCAATTCATCCATAATTATAATTTAATCAAATAGATAAAAATAATTCTGCATAATAAGTATATTATTATTGAATAATGTCATATTTAACCATCGTATGATTGTATATTCAATGACAAACAATTGATAATAAACATATAAAGGAATATTCATCCATATATTGGTACAAAAAATATTTTTTCCATAGTTTTAATACCCTAAAATGAGAGAAATTAAATTTTAGAATACAAACATATATAAATAATACTTTTTTTCAAGAAAACATTACCATTTAACAATGAATTATTTTATTAGTATTCCTTTTTATTACTTAAATATTTCAGGGATATAATTAATTTATTTTTTCAATTCTATCTTCAATTTATCCATAAATATTATTTATATCATTCCTCAAATGTATTTACATTAACAAAAATTCATAATTCAACAAAAAATTTCAAAAATATTTTCTCCAGAATTAATGGTATTTTCTTAAGTGAATTGAATATTTTTTAAGCGTTGTTGGTTTTAAAAATATCATTTAAATATATAATAATTTATTTCATTTTATATTATAATAAATAAATAATAAATTATTATTTTCATTTTATTCAACACATGTTATCAAACACATCAAAATTATTAAAGAGAATATGTTCTAAAATCTCAAGGTGTTGTAGGAAGAACAAGGGGAAAATTAAAGGGTTTATCAGGTCACTGTTTCTCGGATATATAAGAAAATGTGTTTTGAAATTTTAATTTTATCTATGTTTATTTAATATTTAGTAAATTATATATTTCTCAATGATTATTTATTATTGAGAAATGATGGTAATTTTCATTTCTGGATGAACATAACAAAAGAGAATCACAAAATATATTAAATTTTGGAAAAGTGTTACATATAGAGGTGGTTGTTCGTATTAACTCATATGTTCTAAATCCAAATTTATGAAATCTAAATATTTTATAATGTTTGGAATAAATCACCTTTTAAAAAAACTGACATTTGTTTTTCTACATTTACTATTAGAGGGGTTATAGAAGCCTTATGTTCAATAACCCAAGGAATGGGATAGTGATAGAGAAATATATAATGTTACTAATTATTTTCTATATATCTTGTGGGTTTTTATTGATGTTATAGTGGGTGTGTCAATGGATACTTCCATTATTAGAGGAACCCCATTGAGTTTAAAATAGAACCCTCATGTGAACATTAATGTTCTAGTGCATACCCCATGGAGGTTCATTGGGACCATTTAATTTTTAAATTAATATTTAATTTATTAAATAAGATTGAGATGATTAAAAAATATTTTTACTCTCCCATTTACCTTAACAACTTTAAAACCCCTATCCCTCTATTATGTCTCCTTAATCTCCCTTAAAATGATGAATAAATCTTTTATAAGATCATATATTTAATATAATTGATGTTTTTAGTCACCATAGGAAACAACCAAAGTCATATTACTACCATTATTTGGTTTTGTCACTATTTTAAAAATACTATTAGGTTATTCCCATAATTGGGAAAGGGGGTTTAGTATTTTTGGGTTTCCAATATTCCATGTAGAATCAATTAATGATCTTTAATGATAAGGAATGTGCATGTTCTATATAGGTGACCTGTAAATTTTTCATTATTTTTATATACGTGGCATGCATCATTTGAAATGCAAGGAATGAAAATTTTTATGTATTCCTTAATTCGAAATTTAATTTGTTCCATTAATTCAATATGGTGTCACTAAATCCTATTAGTCTGCGAGTTTCCCATGTGAGATCTATGTTGACATCATTGGTTGTTAATGACTAGTTTTATGTGAAATTAAATTTTAATATATGATGAACTATGTATCACATACAAAAATATTACATAGTTTTAGACTAATATTAAAGAAAAATTATAGTAATACTTTCCAAATTGAAATAAAAGTTTTGTAAACATAGAGACTTGATGAAAATTCAAATATTTTAATGGAAGATATTAAATATCTCCAATAAATTTATTCTCCAAAAATATCATTCGTAGACATATCTAACTTGAATCCTCTTTCCATAACATGAAGAAATAGTAATATAAGAATGGATGAGCTCAAGAATGATAAACATGATAGAGATAAATTTATGGTCATTATTGAGAATATTAAAATCATATGTTTATGACCACATGATCATAACTTATGGAAATATACCATGAAAGAAAAAAATCACATGTTATGTAATAAGACTTCTCCATAATAATATTCATGAATCATAAGAACAATGAAGCATTGATAGTCAATAATAATTCATGGGAGAATATCATAATAATAAGAAATATATTTTTTGCATAAAAATAAACATATAAAACCATTTACGTAGTCATTGATCACATCCATGAATATCATAGTGGATAAATTTTTATAGTGGATTGGGTTAGCTCTTCATTCTAATAAACAATGTGGAAAAAGTCCCATATTGGATTGGGTTAACTCCCCATTCCTTATCATATAATCAAATTTAAAATTAATATTTGACCAATAATTTGGAGCTATGTATTATATAATGCACACCCATAAGACAATAAAATCCATATAAATGTTTATGAAAAGATTAGATAAAAATTCATCATTTAATTATTTCTTAATTAATATATAAGAAAGAAAAATGTTTCATGAAAAGACCCATAAAATTATCATCACAATCCATCCATAGAAATAATATTTTTTATGTCATAATATTATATCCCCTTTGATTCATAAAATTCATTAAAGGACTTTGACAAAGATGAAAAATACTTTTATAAAATCATTAGAAATATTATTTTAAAAACATGAGAAAAAATCCATTTCGTTTAGTAACTTTTAAAAACTAAAAATTTAAAATAATATAATAAAAAAAATTCTATTAAAAACATTTGAAAATTATAAATTAAGCTCCATGAAAAATAAATTACATGGAAAAATGAAAATTCATTAATGATGTATGTTTTTTTGAAACATTCTTTTCACACTTTCAAAAAGGATGTCGAAAATGAACCACTCAATAAATTATATGATGATTTTTTTAAAAGGATTGTAAATAATTAAAATATATTATAAAAAATATTATAAATAATTTAAAAAATGAAAAAACTCTCAAAAAAATTTGGTAGACCATGGATATTGAAGAGAATGGTTCTTGACATTAAAGGAGAAACAAGGTTAGTTTTTATGAACAAAAAATAATTCATCCTATTCGAGTACCAAAGAGATAGAAAAATGGAGTGAATAATTGAAAAACACATAAATAATTATAGTAGAAGGATATATATTTTCTTTAATATGGAAATAAAATATATAATTTTCCACGAACGAAACTAAAAAAGAAATAATTCCGATAAAAAGTGGGATTGTATCATACACCCGTACCTTATGTACCAAATTTCTTCATACACACTCTAAAATACATTATATTTTTTTAAATATTATAAAAATATATGAGGGACATATTTATAATTATATTACTATATATGATTCTATTTCAATTTAAAATTACCCATATATTAATAATTATTCATTAATATCAATATTCGTGTATCAACTCTTCTGTTTTCCATGCATATTTCAATCACGCGTTTTCGGTCCTTGAACCTTGTCCGTGGTTTCATATTATAAATAATATTAATCATTTTATTAATTTAATATTTTTTTATTTTATAATCTTTTATAACTGGCCATGATATTTAGTGATAATAAATGAATTACATCACCTTGTGGAGGTGGTAGTCCACACATAGGCATGTATGATTTATAGATTTTTTGAATGGATTGATAAAGATGAAATTAAAAAATATTTTATCATTAAAAATAATAATTATAACATATATATCCTAAATATTCCTTACATACATCAATATGACTATCCATGAGAGACGATAATTAAAAATGAAATACATCACTTCGTGGAGGCAGTTGTCTGCACGCATGCATAAGCGACATTTCCATTTTCCATTAGATGTAAATGGGGTATATATTGATAATAAATTAATGATGAAAACATTTTAATATATATATATATATGACACTTATATAGTCATTTCTAGATGTATATAATACACTGAGAGGTATTTATATGGGAAATAAACATGAAAGGACTCAGTTCAGTCAATTATTCTTCTTCAAGTATCTTTATTTGAGTTACACCATAAGTCTCCATAGGATGGTATTTTAAAAAGAAAACATCCATAAGATATTGTGAGAATATTTGTGAATTTAATTTGTAATATCCTAGTTTATATATGGTTCTCGATTTATATTCATATTCAAGGAGAGTAGGTATCTTTTTATTAATGAGGGGAGTTTCACCATTGTACATTCCCATAACATTAAAATAATATAAATTTATTTTCATCAGAAAGTTTCACAACATAGGAAATTTTATTAGATATTGATTGGGAAAATAAAAATAAATTTATAAAACAATATAATAATATATAATTTATATTATATTCCTTATTCCTTTGTCAAACCACTTTTAACACATTTTAATCTTTATCAAGACAACATAGACTATTTCCATGATAATATATGTTTTTGAAATAAAATTAATTTGAATTTATACAAAATTATATAAATGATGGTAAAAAATAAATAAAATATTTTTTTAGATTCTATTTATAAAGGTTAATGAAATTAATTATAATATTTATGCACAAAACATATTAAAACCATTTCTATATGAAATTTATCTTTGACCATATGTATTATTTTATTTCAATACCATACCTTGTAACAACCAGTATATGAATTTTAAATTATTTTATGAAATATATTTTCCAATATTTTTTTTATTAACATCATTTATGAATAGATAATTATTTAATTTATAATTATAAAAAAATTGTTCACATAAAAAACATTTTTAGGTAAAATATGTATCTTCTTTATTAAAATGATATTTTTTTTGATTTCTAACCAAATTTTAATCAATGTATGAATTATAATTTTTTATAAATGTGTAGAAAATAAATTTCAATAGTTTAAATACTCTAAATATGAGAAATTTACTTATAAATAAATCACATATAATAAAACAATGTTAGAAAACAAAACATTTTGGTTTAACTAAAAATTATTTTACCACAATTCAATTAAATTATATTACCATGAAATGTATTTATTAATTTAATTTATTAATTATTACATTATTTTTATCAATAAAATTTATTGTAATTAATTTTCAATAAAATTAAATTTTACAAAAATAAATAATTCAGCAAACAGTTAAAAAAATATTTTTTAATAATTAATAGAATTTCATTAAGTTAATTTAACCCTTTATAGGAATTCATTTATTTAATAAATTTCCATAAAATATATAATATTTTCTTTCATTTTATATATTATTAATGTATAATTCAAATAATTATGGGGTTGTGTGCATGAAAATATATCTAGAACAACAGTTTATTAAAGGAAAATATATTCTAAAATATTGGTTAGCTTCATTTTACCACATTATAAGAATTTTTTCCTCAAAATTTTATTAAATTGAAGAAAAATGGGGGTACTTATACCTCATTAGAACCTTAGGTTCCAATGTAGCTTTGTCAAATTATGGGTTTGGTCGGAAATCAGTAACAACTTCAGTGTTCTTGTTCTAAAATACTGTATCTCTTTAAACAAGATTCACTTTAATTTATTCCCTACAAAATGGATCATGATCCAACTGTACAGACTCTATGATTAGAAAATTTCATGTATAGGGTGTATACTCCATGAAAATGATATATGAGACTCCTCAAGGAATTGAGTGGGGTTTGTGTGAATCCCTATGAAATAACCTATCATCCCAATACAATCATGAATCTCATGGGAACCATTATATATATGGCACAAATTAACTGTATTTCAAAATATCATAACATTATTCCTGTTAGATATTCATTGGAGAACAATATCACCAACATTGGACTCTATATATCAATTTTTATTGTCTACATAACTTTTCTATCAACCATGAGCTTCTCAGATTTGAACATAAAAGGCTCTATAATTATCTACAACTTTCTCATCTCAATTATTTTCCAATATATTAGAGTTATAAACATATTTTTGTAGATATCTTCATGAAGATCCATTATAAATCTTGAGTGAAAGTAAATTTTTATGAAAATTTTACTAGAGGAAGGTGTTAATTATAAATTACGGAGTTTTCCTATGGGGTAATTATATTTTATTCCAAATTTAATTTTTTGGATTTGACCTAATGTAGATTTATAATGAGGGCGCGGATGTTTCTGAGGTTTCCTGGGCATATACAGAGCCTTGCTCCTGAGTTTTTGGAAAAGGAAGTTAGACCACATAGTAAATAGGAAACATGTGACCTAGGCTACATAGTTTTAGAATAACTTGTAGGGTGATTTAGAGGCCCGAGAAGGGATTCACAGTTTTAAGAAACGTTAAAATGAGGACGAATATACTAGCTATGGGCTCTTTTGTTTTTAGCAGAGTTGAAAAGCATGGTTTTCACATGGCATCCCATGCTATGTGCATGAACCATTTTTGGCCCCTATTGAGGAAGATAATGATGCATGATTGGTTCTTGGTTTGGACAACCATGTGTAAAAAATGTGTGGCCTAATTAAAAAGGTTGAAATGTATGTTTCCCCAGATATTTATAACTTTAAACCCCACTTTCTATATTTATTATAAGTGGATTTATTCTCTTCCTGTGGAACTTATTCAAGTGAAAGATAGTCATAGATCTTAATTCGATACCAAAGCTTAGAATCGAACATCAATCATCTCATTGGATCTAATCTTGAGAGTTTGTCATTTATCTTGAGCCTTTCTTCATTTTCATTCATCTCGAAAGAGTTATTTTGGTGAAAGATAATATGCACTTTTTCTAGGTAAGTCTACCATTATTCCATCTTCTTCTAATACATCTAGGGTTAGGGGTCGATACTTGATGATTTTTCTACCATTGAAGTTTGGTATCTAGTCAATTTCTTCCCCATAAAGTTTAGTGTTTATACTCTTCGATGTTGTTGTGTCCCATGCTAAACATTACCCCATTTACCCAAAATCAGATGAATGTATTGAATAAATTATTTGAACCTTTTGAGGTGACCACGTATTTGTGTTTTATGCGTGGAAGTAATTCACCTCAACTAGGACCACCCTTGAGTTGTGTTTACATTTCTACCCTTTGTTATACCACCCTGTTGGGTGTGTGTGAGATTTATTTTGTAAGAGGGATCCTTGATGAAAATTTAATGAGTAATTGTAGAATGGTTGTTCCTACTTTGCTCATAAATACATATGATTAAATAGTTAAATTATAAAATTATAAAATGTAGAACGGGTTGGATGAATTAATGGAATGTGAATGATAATGAAATAGGTTATGAGACGAGATACTAAATTGATAATGGTAGTAGATGCCTTATAAATTTCAACACTTCAGATCAAGATTCCATTGAATTCAATGGAAATTTATACACCATGGATCCTGATTGTGGTTGTGGATGCCTTGTACCTATCTGCTCCAACAATCCTGATTCCATTGGATGCCATGGACATTTCTACACCATGGATGCAATTTACATTGGATGCCAAGGACATTGCTGGTCCTTGGATTTGACATTCCTGGACCCACCATAGACATGCTCCATAGACTTTATTCATAGGCTCGAATGAAGTATTTATAAATCTTACATTGAGATTCTCTAGTGACATTATGATGACTCCTTGGTCATTTATACCATGTATCCATCCCTTTCATGCATAAAACTTTATTATAAATAATATTCAATTGCGGACGATTCCTCATGATTTATAATTTCGTGGTTACTATTTCCCTTGTTTATGGGTGATTGATTATTTTTCAATGGGAACCATGTTTTTATAGATCCGATCACATATGAATTTTATACTTTACCATATATACTGTCATACCTATGATATATTGTACAATGCATCACTATTTATACAAAGACTAGACATATAATAGATATCATTGGTGGTGTCCTACTGAGTATAATGTCACAACCTATTCGAGCCACCATTGGGTACCTGGAAAGACTTCATGGATTAAGGTATGGACCTATTTAGTAACCCACTTTTAGATGATATATTTGATAATTGCTTAGTACCATGGGAGCACAGGACTGAAGTATTCTCATGATGTTAGATGGTCAAAGTTACCTTTGGGCCTTTTTGTTAATTTGATACGTGTATTGTATTATGTTCTTATTTACATGTATTTCCAACCTTTTTGTATATATAACTTACATGATCAACATATTATTTATGACACTAATTATAGTTTTCATATTTAACTCAGTCTATTGGATGTCATTAATTAAATATTTAGTTACTCACATGATTTTTCTATTTTTGATATTATTATTCCACTCTGATAGACTATGATCATGAGGGTATAATATCCCCATGATAACACCATAGAATCTCACTACTACTCAGAAACCTCTAGAATATTTGGGAGAACTCTTGAAATCATGTGACCCACCATCTCAGCGAATCATTTAGTGTCTCCAGGGTTGGGATATTGAAAAGTGGTTTTAGTCGCATTATTTTTCTGTTGTATTTCTATTTTAAGAAAATTGACAGAATCTTAGTAATGAATTGGAATTTGGTAATTATCTACTACTAGGAGTACCTAACCCACATATAGGGAAAATCCAAATTCCCTAAAATGGTATGATTTTTTTGTATTTTTCTTATTATTGTTGATTTGAATTCATTGTTTTGTTACAACCATGATGTTTGATGTTACTTATGATTATGGGTTTTACCATGGCGTACTGATATGTGGTAATTCTATCTCATGCATCATTTTATCCACCTTATAGGATTCACATTCCATGCATATTCCATAACATATTGGATTCATTTATTATTTTCATGACCTAATTAATCATTCCTTGAATGATATAACTAATGCATGGTTAATATTTACTGAAAATTATTGAGAATCATAGTTGGTATAGAGAGTTCCTTCAATATATTAAATATTATCTTTCATAATAGGCTACAGAAGACACCTTATGCAGTCAATTATATTATTTCAAGTCATTGACCATTGGTTTCATGGGATGGAACATGTTATAGTCAGGATTAAATAGACATATTATTTCACTATATAAGGCCTTTGGGACCTTATATACTAGAATTGGTGATCCATATATTTCTACCATTTTAATATAATTGTAAAAAATATGAATTTAAATGAAATTAAAATTAATATATTGAAGGGACTTTGATAAATAGATTTTCTAATTACACTAGTATTTCCATATATCGGGACTCATGTTGTGAAATAGAGAACCTGACATTGACCAAACTTTAGAGTGGGTAGTAGGGGGTGTCCCAAGTGGTTTTTATGGTTGTTTCTAATACAAAGTCTTGGATATAAGAGTTAAAGAGGGGTGAGTCTTATTAATAAGAAATTATTGACATGTTATTATCTAATATATATTTGAATTAGTCACTAATCAATTCATATCTGAGGTGTGTTTTAGGAATTGTAGGGACATGCAACAATGACATCCTATACTCATGTTCCCAGAGGGCGTCACCAACTATTCTATGGATGTGGTGGTTCCTAAGCCTCCAGTGGAACCTTTTTTTGTTATAATTGTTGCACCAATGGTTGTACTAGATATGAATGATGATAACCTATTCGACAATGTTTTTTGCACTATATACATATTTTCCACATAGCCCCATAGCTTGCTGCAAATATGGAAGAGTTGGTATGTGTGTTCCAATATAATCATCCACCCATACTTTTAGAGGATATAATACTAGAGGATACTAATCTATGACTTATTAATACATTATCAATTTTTTATAATCATGTGATGCCTCCTAATAGGAAAATGAAACTTGTTGAATAAATGCTTCATGAAGTAGCTATGTGATGGTGGGACGTTTTGAATTAGGCTGATGGGATTCAAGATATTGATTGGAGGTATTTCCAATCCTTGGATTAATAATTAATTATTTAAAGAGACTTTAATGGATTATATGGATAGTGAAATTATATTTCTAGAGTAGGGTGGGATGACCGTTATGCAGCATTGAGCATGCTTCATAGATCTTCAACATTTTGTGCAGATTTATCTTCCTTATGAGGCATCGAGGGTGAGATGATTTTATAAAGTTTTTTGGAATGTTCTTCAATCATTGGAAAAAGTGTTTCAATTGACTACTTTTAATGAGATAGTGAATCATACACTTATTACTGAACAAAACCTGAGAGAACGTAGGGGTTTAGGGCAAGGAAGTTTAGCATCTCGACCTAGTGGTTCAGTGTCTGCCAGAAGAAAGCACTATTTTGTGCCTTCTCATGAGGGGAATACTAGGTAGGTTATGAGTGATAGTATTTATGTTTTTTATCATCAGTGTGGGAGATGGTGAAATATGAGGATCCAATGAAATAGATACCCATTCCAGTGTGGATAATACGATATAATTGGACATATATAGTGAATCTATATGACCGTCCCTCCAGAAACTAGTGAAAGGGGACCAAATCTAATTATATTTTCATGAGGAGGATACATTAATCCACATCATACATGGGGATATAGTTTTACCAATCATTTCGGATAAGTTCGTGGTAGTGTATGGGGTTTCCAGACTCTAGTTATACCATGAAAATAGTGTCAGCCTTCTCTCGAGAGTGAGGTTGTTTCGCAAGTCCACAGTTTAGGCCAGATATATATTTTTACAGCTAAAATATAAGGAGTAGAGATTAAAGACAGATATAGTGATAAGTTTAATCTTTGTATCCTATACTCTATTATCTTCTCTTTTTGATACAAGTGATTTTCATTTTTGCATAGTTGTGACTATTTTTTGAGAATTAGACTCGAGGATTAGTTTTCTGATGCTGTTATGACAGTTGATACTACTTGAAGAATCATATCCGAGGATATATGATAGTGAAGATAATTACCCATTTAGATAATATGGAATCACTTCATATTATATATTTTTTCCATGAGATGACATGGTTTGACGTTATACTGGGGATGAAATGACAAGTTTATTATCAGGCAAATGTCATTATCTATTTTCATAGGGTGAATTTTACATTACCATATGGTTGAGTTTTTTATTCAAAATGGTTAATGTGATGTCTAGGTAGGTAGATCTATACCAGATCATCTTGGGCTTGGTGCGATAAAACACCAAATTTCTTGTTTATTTTTTAAAAATTAGGGAATACTAGTGACTAAATTCCATTCGGAATTGGATCATTTCATGTATAAAATTCCAAGAAACTTTTTTTGTATACCACCTAAGAGAGAGGTGTATTTCTCAATATATCATGTTCTTAAAGATACACTAATATCCATTACTTCATATATGATGTCTAATACAATGTTTTCAGACCTCAAGTGTAAGATATAGGAATTAGTGGTAAAGGGTTTCATATGACCTTGTACTTCTCCATGGGGGTTTTTTAGAACTTTTTTTCTTTCAAAAATGTGGTTGAAACCATTTTTCTATGTGTAGATTTATAGAAATTTTACCAGTTGATAGTTAATAACCAGTATCCAATATATTGGATATATGAGCTCTTTTACTAACTTTGAGGATATCATTTTTTATTGAAGATTGACTTGTGGTCAGGTTACCTCCATGAACATGTTCAACCCCCAGACATACATGATACAAAATTGTGTAGTAGGTATGATCTATATGAGTATTTTTTATGATTTTCAGTCACACCGACATACCAACAGTTTTTATTGAAATAATGAACAGATTTTTCTATCCATTTCTAGATTTTTTTGATGTGGTATTCATGGATGACATATTGGAGTATTCTCACAATCAATATGACCATGTCAAACCATGTAGACCAAATTGGATATACTGAGAGAGAATAAGTTATATGATATGATCAAAAAGTTCCACTTATAGATAAATAAGAATCAGTTCATGGGTAATATTATCTTAGAGAAATGAGTATCAGCTAAACTAGAGAATGTGAGAGCTATAGTTTCTTCAGAGCATACAATGGACATCATATATATTCAGATTTTCTTGGGGAAACCCAATTATTAAAATAGTTTAATAAAGTAATTACATTACAATGTAGAACCTATAATGGTATTGAATATGATGGGTGTGATGTTTTTATGGATAGATACTTTCCAATAAATGATTCAGAAGTGGAAATGGAGACTAGTTTCAAGACCAACATTGATTCCACCAGACATGATTAGAATATATATTATGTACTTTGTTGTATCATCATTGGGATATGAGCTAAATTGATATAGGGGTAGATTCATGGAATATGGGTCCCATCATTTGAGGCCAAAACACGCAATTTTCTAACACATGATCTCGAGAAAGCTGTTTTTTTTTTTCACCCTTCACTTTTGGAGTCCTTATTTACTTGTAGAGAATTTTTTGTTGTACACAGACCAAAAAAATATCACATAAATATTTAAACAGTGTGACATGAATTTGATGCAAAAAATGTGGGTGGAGTATTTATTTTCTTTTGACTTATATAATTCTTATATGTCCAAAAGGGAATGGTTGTTTCTAATGTAATAAGAATAAGTAATCAGATACATATAGTTTAGGAGTATAATAGCGTATGGAAACTTATGGCCTTGTTTCTAGAGGTTAAATTGAATTTGTAGGGAAGTCACATGATGTATGTTTCTCATATGTGGTTGTGACTTCCACTATTATGGATAGGGTGAATATAAGGATGTTTTCAAATGCTATGTTCCTATTCATATGAGAGAGCATGGCTTGTGAGGACCCACCCCCTAGTTGGACTGTGGGAAATGATAAAATTCTATTTTATAGGGTCATGTTTGGTTTCCAGTATATATATATGAGGATATGATAATAGAGTTCAATTCTTTAGTTGGGAATTAAATCCTGGTTTTACCATGATGTATGATGACTTTTGTGACTGTTATTTGTGGCTGTGAATGAAACAAGAGTTTGAAGGTTTTTTTTTTAGGTGATCCACCTATCAACAGGTGATGGTGGAACAAAAAAATCTAGAAATGATTTTATAGTAGTTACCCATTCTTTAGAGGAAATGGTATGATGTTGCAATGGATTTAATGACCGAGTTTCTGATTCCACCTCATTGTAGTGATGCAGTGTTGGTTATTATGTATAGCCTCATGATGGTATCCATTTCAAACCAACCTAAGATTCCTTCTCAGTAGATGAGCTTGTGGGACATTATATCAATTAGATAGTGCACCACCAAAGGTTTCCTCATACCATGGTTTCAAATAAGGATTCTGAATTTAATATCTTTTTTTTAAAAATATTACAAAGGGTTTTTGGTATATAGGTTATTTTGAGCATGACATTACACCCTAAGAATAATACGAAGTTATAGTTCATGATTTATGTTCTAGAGGATTTTCATAGGGAACATGCCCCTAATTTTGGAGGTTATTAGTGGAGACAATTTACCCTAGATGACTTCACCTATAATAATATATGTCATCTGACTATATAGATTTTAAATTTTGAGGACTTGTATGGATGAGAATTCTATTCACCCATGTTTGGGTTAGAGTAAAGAGAGGAAGCGTTGCTCATATCAAATCTCAGATAAGAGACTTCAGAGAAGGTCTAGTTTATTTGAAAATGGATTGTAACTTTATAGCCTATACATAAATAATATGATGATTTCATTTGATGACCTCTAAAATTTGATTTTAGGGATCAATAATTTTTATATATATCCATGAGGCTTGTAAAATGACAGATCTAGAGACAGGATATGGTTTCACAATAATATGTTGGGCCGTTTTGGATTTTGGAGAGAGTTGGGCTGGTAGACTATCGATCATAGATACCTTAGAGTAACAATTACTTGAATGAAGTCTTCCATGTATTTTATATATGCCGTTATCACTCAAAATATTCTTATAATTTTCACGCATATGTTGTTGAAAGGTTGGTAGATGTTTCCTTCGAGGATCATGCTATCCATATCATTTGTAGGGGAAAAACCCTATCTGATGCCATCCAGTTCCTCTAGTATGGTTTCTATTGAAGCAATTCTATATACAATACAAGACACTGGATCTGGATGATGACATACTTGCTCAGTGGCCAAAGTTATTCTAATTCAACACTTAATCACCATTGGAAGGGAAATTTGTGGATGAATTGCTTTATGAGAAAATATTGTGAGATCTTTATTTTTACGGTGAGGTAAAAAACATTGAATACTATTATAATTTGTTTGATTTGAACTAATATAAATACATAATGAGGTCAAATGAGTATTGAGGGTGTTTGTGTCATATTTAAAACCAAGATCCAAGGTTTTTATGGAAGGAATTTGGGCTACACAATTAGTATAAACTATGTATCCCAGGCCACATACCTTGAGTAAATTGTGCGAGCCATTTCATAGACCAGAGTAGGGCCATATAGTTTGAGGAAACCATGCAACTAGAATTGTACGCTCATACATGGCCACAAAAATTTCATAAAATTACAAAAATAATTGTGTGGGAAAGGTTTCCCAAACCATGTATATGAACAATGTTTGGTTCTCTTGTTTCTGAGAAGGGATCATGGTTGGTTCATGGTATTACCAATCATGTGGCCAAACTCTGTAAACTAGTTGAAAATGGGGAAATATCCATTTTTTCCATTTAAAATTATAATTTCATACCCTCTTCATATTTTCCTTCCCAAGAGGACTTCTTTTCCTCACATGTAATATCCACAAGAAAAAAAAATTATTGGATCCCAATTCACCATCCAAACTCATAATCAAACACCGCTCATATCACTGAATCTACTCCGATGAGTTCTTGATTCATCTTGCAACTTTTTAGTTTTTTTTCGTTTCAACTGGGTTATTTTGGTGTTAGAAGATATTCCCTATTTCTTGTGTAATCATACATTCATCCATTTTTTTCTTTTGTAACTTTAACTAGGAGTTGATACTCAATGAGTGGTCTACCACGAGTATATAGTATGTCATATATACCTTTCCATTGGTGTTTGGTGTTTGATTCCCATGTTTCTATTGTGCTTCATGCTTCCCCATATGGATTTGACCCTAAATTTATTTAATGAATTGAATATGTTATTTGGAACCTGTTTTGGTGGCCACATTGTGATATTGTATGGTTGTAGGACATTACCCTCACATGGACCACTCGTGTGGTGTGTTTTCATATCCGCCCCATGTTATAATACCTTATTTGGTGTCTATGAGTTCACCTTTATTAATGGGATCCTTGATGATAAATAAATGAGTTATAATATAACCGAAATTAATCAGTTAATGTGAATATATATGATTAAATGGTTAAATTCTTAAATTGGAAAATGTAGAATGGGTTGGACGAACTCATGGTATGTGAATGATAATGAAATAGGTTATGAAATGAGATGATGAACTGATAATGGTAGTGGATTCCTTTAGAATTTAAACTCCATGGATCCATATTCTATTGGATTCCATGGACATTTGTACTCTATGGATCCTGATTTTGGTAATAGATTTATTAGTAATTTCCACTCATAGGATCGTAATTCCATAGGATTGCATGGGCATTTAAACTCCATGGATCCATTTTACTTCAGATGGAATGGAAATTTCTACTCCTTAAATTCGGTTTGGTTAGAATCATCTTGGACGTGATCTATGGACATGCTCCTTGGGCTCCACCCAAGTCTTTATCGAGTTTTCATCAAGATGTTCCATGGAATCAATGAGGATTCCTTTGTCACATATAGCTAGGATCCACCCCTTTAAGGTTTGACACTTGATTACACAACATAGGCCATTGTAGATGATTTATAATTATTCATGTTTTATTAATTTCTATTTACATTATTTTTGGGTGCTTGATTATTTTTTATAAGGATCCATGTGTCATAGGGATGGATCACATTGGAATTTTATATTTTACCTTATTTATTATTATATTTGTGATATAAATTACACTACTTCATTGAATATACACAAACTAGACATGTTATAAACACCATTGGTGGTGGCGTACATAGTGTTATCTCAAACCATGTTTAGAACATTATTGCATAACTAGTAATAATCCATGGATGTAGGGTGGGACCTGTTAAAGATCCCAGTTTTAGATTATTGATTTTATCATTTCATAGTAGTAGGGGAGCATTGAACTAAGATGTGATTGTGATACTAGCTAGGGATAGTTCCTTTTATATATTTTTGTTCTTTTTATACATTTACAATACTAATTTCTTATTTCTACGTATAATATAACTCCTTTTATAGAGACATGACATGATCATCATATTCAATATGTAACTAATTCTCTATTTGATATTTTTTTCATTTTTTGTATTTTATTTTTCTGATGCTCAGAAATGCATATGCTTATACTATTGGGTTATAACGTTATACCTTTATAATACACTCTGATCATGAGGTTATATTCCCCCCAATGTACCAATTTATAGAAATTCTTTTTATTAGTATCCTCTATAGTATGGGGAGGTGTGGTTGAGGCCATGTGACGAACTGGATTAAGGAATCATTTAATGGATCCTAGTTTAAGACAATACATTAATCCCAATAACCTTTGAAATTCACAAGGAAATATCTCAACATATCTTATAGGGATTGATTGTTTCACTTAGACTATCCAACTCTCTCAAAATAATATGTAGTTCCAAATCTCGACAACATGTTCAGTTATTATTGAGTGCTTATCCATAACATCAAGGTAAGACATTGATATTGATTAGATTCAATTGAGAGTGATACTCCATGAAATATTATAAATTACTTAATGTGTATCATAGATGCTTATCTAGTGAGAAATATTATCTGATATCAATGGAATGTCATGATTTCAAAGTATAAACAACTATAACCCAAAATTAATTATATACATTCGATGTTATGTGGAGTCCTATGAAAAAATCAATGAATTTTTTTTTCTATTTCTATATTAGTATGGTTAATTGTTTGATTGAACCCTTAGAGTTATAATGTTAAATATTAAATTTCTAACATACTATGAATCAATATAATTAGATTCTAATATCCCTCTTCAGGTTTTCCCACAAAAAATGACCCTTGAGATATCAATAGTTTTATTCTCTTAAATGATATACTTAAAATTATGAGATATATGACCCATCGAATAACACGTTCTGAAATTTTGGTTTTTAAGGGTCACATATCTGGTTGCAAAATATTATCATCCCATCTTAATAACTATTTATTTCTAGAAAATTCAATATCATTAATTATTGGTTCACATATTCTTTAATTACCTCTTTAATCATCACATGGATGGGTGGTTGAACATTTTTTTTATTTAGATAGGATTTATCCCCTTTCTTCATGATTTCATTATATATTATCTACAAATGCAAAGATATGTTATCTCTTTTAATATGAATCATTGAAAAATGAACATGGTCCTTTTGACTTAGTGCATCAACCACAATAACAACCTTCCCTAGGGATTAATTTATTGAGAATTCATAGTTTATAATCAACTCCAACCATATCCTTTGGTGCATGATACACTCCAACCATCTCATTTTGTTCATAATCAACTCCAACCATATTCAATATAGAAGTGATCAATTACCATTACACTCCTTGATGTATAACTATATATCATAAATATATCTCTATTACTAGTTAGTGTGACCATAGGTTCATCAACAACACTTCTCATCATCTCCATGAAATTTTATTCACATTCAACTATTTAAATAAACTTAGACATCTCCCATTTCTTATTTAATACTTATTTTATAGTTATGAGAAATTTTTCACAATGCATAAATAGTATCCAATGAATAAAATAAAACTATAGATTTTAGTCGTATTGGTTGGTCTAGTCTTTTTCCCAATAATGTTATTCATTTAGTAATCAACTTATATTCCCTTACATAAAATTTCATGACCCAAAATTATACTTTTTATAGTAGGAATTCACAGTTTTAAAATATGGAATACAAATTATCCTTCATCAAGGGCTTAAGCAGAAACCTCAATTGATATTCATGATTTTACTTTCCTTTGTAAAATATAAGAATATCATCTTCAAATACTATAAAAAAATGGTTTAGGTAATATATATATTCTACATTCAGTAGACCCACAGAGATAGTGGGGGAATTGGTAATTAAAAATGGAATAACTATAAATTAATTGTGTCCATACATTATACGAGTTTTTTTCAGGATTATATCATCCCTTTTTACCCTAAATTGTTTACATTCAAGTTAAACAAAATTCTTGGGAAACTACTATTCTTTTTATAGTTGATCAATCAAGTCATTTAAATGTGGTGTAGGGTACATATTCTTGATATTTATCTTTTTAGTTTCCAGATAATCAATGAAAAGTACTATTGGACAATATTTCTTCCTAGAAAATTGAATTGGTGCACCCCATGGTCATTCACTGGGGAGTATGTATCCCTTTTCTAAACTCACAATGTGTTTGTTCTACAATTCCAAAAACTCAATCTAGTCTATTATATAAGGATTATTTGAAATAGGTATTTAACTAGGAATGATTTTTTTTGGAAACTCGACATCATGGTTTTGGGGAAGAATATGAAACATTCTATGGAATACATCTTTATATACCTAATGAATAGGTGTATATTTATTTTTGTGTTTATCCTATCCAATTGAGTGATATAAACCATAAGAATAGGTAGTAAGACTCATATAATGGAATGAATTTCATTTATATATACACATTCAACCTCAGAATGATAGATGATCATGGGATGATTTAGTATATAAAATGTCACTCCACTTCCTTTTCAATTGATATGTGATCTATATAGAGAGAGATAATCAATTCCTAAAATGACAATAAATTAATCTAGAGGGAGAATAATTGGTTTTTAATGAAGTTTATTCCCTCATCCTTCTTTTATATATAAGCTATAATCATGACATTTAGTTATCATGCCATAGTGATTTTTAAGGATAAATCAATATATTACCATTGAATTGGTGATATGATACTCATAATAACCTTAAAATATAAAAATGATTGGGCAGTAACTAAATAAACTAATAAATTTTCAGTTGTAGAGTGTTTGATAGGTGTACCCTTCACCACATCAATTCTGTGACCTAATTCTAGTGTTGTGATTGAATAACCCTTCCCTTTATCCCGATTCATAAGAGGCGGTTGAAAAATATTTTCATCATTTAACAATATATTTTTTAACTATTTATTGTAATTTCTATACTCCTTGAAATATTATCATTGGTGTGAGGATGGAATATTTGGTTAGGATTTGTCACCATTTATTTTATTGGGTGACCTCCTCATGTCACTAATGAATTAATTTTCTCAATGATCTTATTTTCCACACATAAGGAATTTAATAGTCCCCTAAAAGAAATTTTCAACATGAATACATTCACACATTCAGCATAATGGAAGATTCATTTTCCCTCATCCGTGTATTTAACTATTAGAATCTAAATAGAAATTCATTTTTTACTTCTTTTCTATAAAACCAATAGAATAATGAGATTTTCTACAATAAACTTCTACCTTGAGTAGGAATAGAATTATTTATTCATAGTTATCAAATCTTCTCATAGAAAATTCCTTTTAGAGACTTTTTGTGAAGGCACTAAATAATAAATAAATATTTGTTTTAGTATTTGCAATAAAAGCATAACCATTGCATGAAATTATAATGAATATTTCACCTAATGTTCATATAGATTAATTATCAATCTATATTTGTTCTATGAATTAACTCTACATTTTAGTGAAAACTGTTCAATTGAAATTTTTATTGTAAATTAACTTCCAAAAATTTTCACATCTTGTTGACTCAATTACATTCTCTTGCTTCATATTCCTGATAATAGTACACTATTGACTAGCTTCACCTTCCTAATGTCTCAAAAAAAACACCCCGATGTCTGATGAATGGTGATAAAAAATATTTTCTACATCATTAATCCATTACAGAAAAATAATTGATTAGCGGACCCACTAAATAATAGTAGATGTTACCATATATAGGATTCATTTGTGGTATGTTATTTCCTTTGGATGTTTAGATGTTTAGCATGATTCATGTTACTTTTCATAGCATAAGTAACTTAGGTGGGCATGGCCCCAATATTTTACATCTCAAATCAGATTCCATTTGGTTTCTTAAGAGGATAGACATTGTATTACCTATCAAATTAATTTGAACACGATTTCTCTTGGTTCCAAACATTTACTAAAACCCAAAAGTATAGTTTTATTGTCAAGAATAAACAATAAGTGTTTTCAATCATATCATAATGAAATTTATTCATAATATGTGCTAAATTATGATACCTTGTTGTCATCATATGAAATAGTTGATTCAACCTATATAACAATGGTTCATCAAAAGTTATATTGTATATTTTCTCAAAACCTTATTTCCAAAAATATATAAACCCTTCTTTGATACCGACTCTGATTTTCCAAGAATTATATACATAAATATTACATCATATTAATATAATTTTCAATACATATTGTAAAACACACACTTGAGAACTGAAATCAATTAATTTCACTTCATAAAATATAAATAATCAACATATTTCCTGAATGTTATGATATATATCTCATAATATTCTATTAGATCAGCTTGACACATACGAGGACAAAAATGGAGGTGGAGGTGAATTGTTTTTCATTAAAAACATAATAGAATCTTATCAAACCTCTTGGAATTATATATATATATATATATATTACTTCTATCATAAATAGAATTACGTTGTGTAAAATTAGATAATGAATAACAAGGTGATGTATAGTGGTTCAATGAAAAAATATCCCCTAGTCTAGTCCACTAATGTTGTCTCATTGAGCTCAATGATTTTTCTAAGATGGTTTATTTTCTAGGAACCACTACAATGATGTGCCAGCATTTTACACAACATAATCAAGGAAATTACATGTCCTTCTATATATTTTATAAGGAACCAAAATAGTAATATTATATCATGAGATATTGACACTCCACTAATTACTGAGTATGGGAATCCAATACTCTAAATCAAAAAAATATATTTGGATATAGATGCTAAAACAGCTTCCGCACATAGTTATAGCAGATAATAACAGTTGTTTATTATCTTCCATAAAAAATGTAAAAATATTATTCAATTGAAAACATGAATCCTTTATATATAAGTATAGAAAATACCATGTTTGTGATTAAACTTGAATTTCTATAATGTGTAGCTATGATAAGTAATTTGTTGAACTTCTTCAAAAGTGTAAAAAAATGATATAGTAGTAACAAAAACAATCAAAAAAACATACATTAATCAAATCTTGTATATCTCACATGTTTTTATTTTTAGGTAATCAAAAATTATTATTTTAGAAGAGACATATATCTTTTTTCAGAAGACGAATATTCGTATCTTTATAAGATGACAATTTTGGTATTTGTAATGATTGTTGAATTCCCCTATGTCAAAAAACTATATAAGTATCTCAAAACAAATGATGGATATTTTAATTAAAAACATTTAATTAAAGTTTTAACATACATTAGAAATATTAATTTCCTAATCTGTTGAATACCATCCTTTGAAACTATCTTCAATCAACTCTAAAGAGATATTTAATTTTGGTGGTTTTGTTGTTGAAAATTTTGAAATAATCCATACTTAAAAAAACTATATTTTACCAAGTCAAATATAGTTTTTTATTCATAGAGATATACTCCAAAACTAGGGTTCACAACAAATTGTTGATTTCAAATTTATGGATACTGAAACATAAATTTGTTCCAAAAATGTTGGGTTTCTTCCAATAGAATGGTTTTTGATCTATACTTGTATTCCAAATGTACAATACACAAACCATATATTCTTCTTAAAATGAAAGGTATGAAATGTGTTTCCAGAATACTTATAAAACAAATCCATATTAATTATTCTTTGAGGAATAAAATAAACACTCACAAGATAATGAATGGATATTCTTCATGAATTAAAACAATTTTTTAAGTAACTATTATCCCGAAATTCACTAATGGTAATGTAATGTCACAAACCGACTCACCACTAAACAGGTGGCCGGACCGGTCGCCACATGACCTCACACACATCTCCCCATACACTAGAGGCTTCCAACTAGCATTAACGGTATAAGGATAGTCAGTGAGGAGACTATACCATCTTATTAGAGTTGCATAACGGTATATCAGTGTAGATAAAAAACAATAGCGGAAGCAGTAAATCATATGTGACAAACAGCTGAAGAAAAATAATACTCATTTTATAAAAGTGGCCAATGACAAATTATACAGAAGATACATGCATGACATGATAATGATACAAACATAGAAAATAGTGCACAAAACAGAATTGTTTGCATTCCAATGTAGAAATAAATAAATAACGACTCAAACCCTCCTGGGCTATCTCCTCAAGCATCCCGAGAATCCGCTCGGTCCACTACTCATATCTCCCAAGTAAAAGAAAAGAACATAGTCATGTAACCAAATAGAATCTACTTGGGTACCCAGTGTAATGGAGGCCCGAGTAGGGTGTGATATATTAAAATCAGTAGTCTGGGACCACCGGTATCTACCCCAAATCCAGACATTTAATAAATAACTTATAACATGTGAATGATTGCATAAATAAAGTTGTACAATGATACTATAAACCCAGGTACCTGCTTCATCCCTCAGTTTGTGTCTTAACATGAACTATTCATTTGTTACGCATACTCAACAATCATTATAAAATCATTTTTCATTTATCAATACTAAAATGTTATTATGAAGGTCTTGAGATTCGGCCTACACCCAACATCCCCCAAATAAGTCACTCACCATAGATATCTCTAAACACCATCTATGTTATAAAAGTAAAGACAAGATCCATGCTTGTGCTTTGGCTTGGATAACGTGTCATGAGTTATTCAATTTAATCTTTCATATACTATGTCTGAGCCCATCCACTAAAAGTGGTTCACCAAATTCATAAATAAGTCTAAACCCTTTCTCATAATCAAATCAAAAATCATTATGTCAAAAAATCCTTTATTAAACATTAACTAATTTCACACATGAAAAATTGGACCCACAGTCCAATGTTAATTAATGGTTGTAGAACATCATGTCTAGCACCCTTGTCAGTATTCGGAGCATCAGTCTATATCTCACAACCCATGGGTATTTGGAGCATCTGTCCCTGTCCCATAAAAGAATATTTTCTTACAAGCTGGGTGTATAACGCCATGTCTAGCACCCCGTGAGTATTTAAAGCATCAGTCACTGTCTCGCATCCCATCTATAAATCATACATATACATCTATCATTGCTGTAGAATGCCATTTCTAACACCCTATGAGTATTTCGAGCCTCATTCCTTGTCTCACAACCCATTCATCAATCATACATATATATTAATCATTGGTGTAGAGTACCATGTCTAACACCATAAAACCAAACCATTAATTAATTCAACAACTAATTAGAAACACAAAACACTCTTAATATAAGTCAACACTTAATTAACAAAATTCCTTAACAAGCCTAAACCCGTCCACTCAAATAGGGATTCGTCCAGGACATTAGAAATCTATAAGAACCCCATAATCATCACAAAACATACTAAACAATGCCCAGATATTTAGTCACCATCTCACATAATATATCATATTTTCAAACAACTCCATCCAAGACAACTTAAGTCATTGAAAACTAATAAGCATCAAAAGTACTCATGGCTAACAATCATAAAAAAATGAATTCATAATCTTAATTTAATGTATGGAAATTAATTAATTCAAAAATTACTTAATAAATCTTTTTCTATTTATCTAATCGTCAATTATTTAACCATTTAGAATTTAACATTTAGTAATTAATCCCTCCATTAATTATTACCACTTTCCAATTATCTTCCGATCACATCTAATATTCGATATTCTCAACAATCTGTAAAAGCAAGAATCTTATCCCAACTCATAAATTGATAATTAATTCTATAATTAATTATGCTATTACTCATTCTTCCCATTCAAATCATTCAATTTTTTAATCATATCACATTAAATTTAATTGAAATCCATGCTTAAAATCAACACATGTTCAAGTCTTCATTTATCTCATATGGGTGGAATTATTTAATAACATCAAAAGTGCCATGCATCGACATATCATAATCAAGGAAACTCACATTCTCAATTTTACATGAGGATCTAAAATTCTCATATAAAGTGTTAAATATTTGGTACCCTACCTCGGGGTTTTGACAGAAACCACATCGAACGAAGAACCCTCAAGAGAAACAGGTTGATTCTTCATGAACACACCATAGATCACTTCTCCTAGAAAGACCATGACCAAAACTCATCATACATGTCATATACACACATAGAGTTTCCAATAATAGGAGTAGATCTAAGAAACCGAGAGAAGTGGAGATATAGATCTAAGTAGATCTATGAAACCAAACATGAACGAAGAAGAACATCTACCTACCTCAGGAATTCAACTTTCATTTGACAAGAGAATTCTTTAGATCGACTCCAAAACACTTAGGAGAGGTTCTCATACCTTCAAGGGAGTGTGATCCTGAGTTATCGATATTAAGGAAGAAAAAATGAGGCATCTAGAGGCTTAAACGTGTGAGATCCACTTTTTAAGGATCTCACTTATGTGTTCGCACAGATTGTTTGCACGATTAGGCAAACTGTGCGCTAACCGTGCATTAGCTACTACCCCTACCACCTCTCTCTCATGGCTTCATCACACAGTCTCTTAACCATGCATCAATTGTGCGGGATATACTACCTTGGCCACCCCTCTCACACGACCTCATCACACAGTCTCTCCAAACAGTCCGTCAACCGTGCGGAAGCTACTTCCTCAAAACTTCAACATCACACGATTTGGCCGCATGGTTAGACAAACTATGTGCCACCCCTGAGACTTCCCATGTGCCTCAAAACTTCAATCAATGTTCGAAAACAAAATCTTTAGGTGTTCCAACATTCAGAATAAAATTTCGGATCTTGGTTTAAAAATAGCAATCCATTGAAAAACCGAAAAAGAATTTCAGAAACATTCATAATTTTAACCTGGTTCAATTCACGAGATCATACATTATACCCACCTTAAAAAATTCTCATCCCTGAGAAGCCATTGGGAACCTCTACTAAAACAACCGACCTTCCACGGTCATTTAATCACGTTAGAAGTGACGTGTTGCGTTCCCAATGACAAACACACCTTTAACCCTTCTCAAACCTGATGGATAAGACTTGTTAAATATATCCAAAGATTACTCTAAATATTAATCATCGAAACAGATCTTATATCTTAGGTCATTATAAGGACCTTTTCAACATAAAATGTTGAACCTCGATCAAAAAACGGAACAGGTTTCACATGTTTCCCTCAAAAGACTTCATGGAGCCAATGGTCACCATATCCCATTATCTGAAAACGTGCCATTAAAACTATTCCAAAACCACCGCTAGTATAATGAAGCCCTTACCCAACATCTGGTAAATTTTCCATGTCAAACCATCTAAAGGATATTTTAAATACAACAGTGCCCAAACACGAATAAGGAAGTTCCCAAAGAAACAAAGCATTCCGCGTACCACCCAGATAACAACTACTCATCAAGCCCAACAAAATTTAAACTATAGCGTGGCATATGACCGAAACTATATTAGTGTCTCCATGACTAGGTCAAGATAGAGGACATTCTCGTCCTGGTCAGGAGAGCGCAGTAAGAGAAATCCAAGGTCATGAAGAAGATCAGTCAAACCATTACCGGACAACTCTATTCTAAAATCTCAGAATCACCTGCCAACTCATTCATCACGAAAAAAGTGGCAATAACCACCTTAAGATTTCCCAAGACATCTCACGAAAAGATCAGATTCTCACCAATGTGCTAGATTAACAATAAGATAGGCGTGTAAAAACTCTCGAGTCTTTCAAAAACTATTCCATGTATTGAAACGAAACTGATTCTTTAACGCTCAAGTCACTCTACATGGAGTTGACCTGAGAACATACTCAACAGTATAAAAGACTTATTATGGAGTCATTTTTCCTCATACAACCATTTTCTTGGACTAATCCATAACCAGTCATCCATTACTAAGATGAAAGGGTAAAACGACCAACAAAGAAGATGACCATGCCCAAGGAATGTCTAACCAGCCAACAAATAGCATTACTATATTCTAAATCCCACAACAAGGTCAAGAAACACATCACCACCTGTTCGAACAATGGTGTCATAGGAAACTGGAAGTCCTACCTGGGAAAACGACACCCAAAAACTCCAAAAGAGTTAGAAAATATATAGCGCTAGCAAGGCATTTATGTTTTGAGCATGCTACCGACCACAGGTTAGCCCCATGAGAAGAATATATGTCAAACCTAAACTAGGTCACTTCAAACAAGTCACTAGGCTTAAAAGTCGAACATAAGGCCATTGCTAAGGAGAAGAACACCTACGGAAAGTACTCACACTTTTTTTCAAGGAAACTCAAGAGACGTTCGAACTACCCTTTACATGAGGGTTTTAAACAGTGGACACCACAATAGGTTCCACTTCCAAGACTCTTATATTTAATAACTTTTAATCATTAATCATCAAATTATTTAATCAAAACATCAAGTACCAATTGCAAAATTTACCAAGGAAAAATAGGAATGTTTCATAAAACTCACTTTTTAAAAACATTTTTGTTAGTTGACATCTCGTCATTTTCAGGAAATTTATCAAAACAAATTCCTTTTAAGAAGATAAGGCATCCTATGAGGATATCATTTTAACCAATCTGGGTTCCCTTTAAAGTTTCCCAATAAAAAACACATAGGTATTAAAATATTAAACACCTAAAAGGGTTATCTCAAAAAACCACTCCCCAAATGACCTACTTGGGTCTAGTTGCATTTTAGAATCTAGGAAAATGTTTTATGATCAACATTAAAAAAATCACATTTATAATCATTTCACAAGGAATCAAGTCATCAAATTTAATATGACTCTTCATTTCCCAATTCATGAATCACCGATAAACCCCATGGATTGAAAACCGGCTTTCATAAATCGATACCAATGTCAATTCAGAAATTAACATGATCAACCTAACGATCCAAATTACATGGGTGGCCACTTACCAATTGATATGGTGCCTAAACATTTTATCGCTGGATTTTGGCTCCCATTTAACACAATCAACATTTATTTAACATTTTATTTTTCGGACTCCTTTCACATATCAAAACTTCTCTAACAAGTTAGCAGAAGTAGTAACACAACAACATGATAAAAAATAGAAGCCCAAAACACCAACAAAACAGGCTAATAACTGAGGTAGTATGGAATATAATCATTTAAGAAAGTTAAATCTATCACTGAAACATGATATCTTGAGAGGCTTTCTAAAGCAGATAAAACATGGCACTGAAGCTAAGGAACACAATCCAAATTAGCTGGCCTCCTACTAATGCAACTACATGGCATGTTATATGCATGACATGCGAATCTATAAGTGCCTAAAATGATGTATGAATGAAACTTCCTTGCCAAATCAGGACAAGAAAATTATTCTTTTCAATATTCTCAAAATCAATAAACAGCAGAAAATACACCAGTCACTCAAGTTGAAATCATATCAACTGTAACCTCTAATAGTACAAACATCAATTCCCATCCCTGGCCACTTGGTCATTTCCTGTACATGAGGTGATCAGCCCCAAGCACAACTATTAACCCATGCGCTGACACATTCCTAGTCTCCTGTATACCAACCCAAAATAGTAAGACAAAAAAAAGAAAGAAACCTAAAGCTCTGATACCACTTTTTAATGTCCCGACCTGACTCACCACTACACCGGTGGCCGGACCGGTCTCCACATGACCTCGAGCGTGTCTACCCATATGCCAGAGGCTGGAAGCTAGTTGCGAGGGTCTATGGATTGTTAGTGGGGAGACTATACCCTCTTATCAGAGTCGCAAAATGGTATCTCAGTGTAGGTAACAAACAATAGTGGAAGCAGTAAATCATAAGTGACAAACAACAGAAGACATATAATACTCATTTTATAAAAGTGGCCAATACCAAATTATACAGTTGATTCTTGCATGACATGCTAATGATACAAAAGTAGAAAATACTGAAAAAAAAAACATGATTTACATTACAATGAAGAAATAAATAAATAATTTCTAAAAGTCCCAAGGGTGATATCCTCTAGTATCCCGATCATCCACTCGATCCTCTACTCCTATCTCCCAAGTAAATGCAAACAACATAGTCTAGCAGCCAAATAGAATCTACTTGACAACCTAGTGAAATGACGACCTGAGTAGGGTGTGAGATACAAATCTCAGTAGGCTGGGACCAACAGTGTCTACCCCAAATCTAGAAATTTAGAAAATAACTTATAACATGTGAATGCATGCATAAATAAAGTTAGCAGTACAATGTAACTATAAACCCAAGTACCTACTACAGCCCTCAGCTGTTGTCTAAAGAAGAACTATTCATTTGTCATGCATACTCAACAATCATTACATAATCCTTTTTTATTTATAAATTACTGAAATTTTATAATGAAGGTATTGAGATTCGGCATACACCCAACATCCCCTGTATGAGTCACTCACCACAGATGTCTCTAAAGACCATCTATTTAATTAAAGTAAAATCTGAATCCAAGCATTTTCCTTGGATTGGATAACGTGACATAAGTTATTCAATTTAATCTTTCATATACTATGTCTGATCCCATACACTAAAAGAGGTTCACCCAATTCATAAATAAGTCTGAACCCTTTCTTATAATAAAATCAAAAATCATTATGTCACAACAGACTTCATTAACCATTAACTCATTTCATGCATGGACAATTGCACCCACAGTCCAATGTTAATTAATGGGTGTAGAACATCATGTCTAGAACCCTCGTGAGTATTCAGAGCCCCATTCTATGTCTCACAACCCACGAGTATTTGGAGCATCAATATTTTTCCCATAAAATAATATTCTCTTGCAAGATGGGTGTAGAATTCCATGTCTAGAACCCCGTGAGTGTTTGGAGCATCAGTCCCTATCTCACATCCCATCTATCAATCATACATATACATCTATCATTGGTGTAGAACGAAATGTCTAACACCCTATGGGTATTTGGATCCACATTCCTTATCTCACAACCCATTCATCAATCCTACATATATATTTATCATTGGTGTAGAATTCCATGTCTAACACCATAAAAGAAAATCATTAATTAATTCAACAACTAACTAAAAACACTAAACGCTCTTCAGATATTTCAACACTTAATTAACCAAATTCCTTAACAAGCCTAACCCGGTCCACTCAAATAGTGATTCGTCTAGCACTTTAACAATCTACAAGCACCCCATAATCATCACAAAAAAAGGTGAACAAAGCCATGATTTTTATTAACCATCTCACATAATGTATCATATTTTCAAAAAAATCCATCCAAGAAAAGATAAGGTATGGAAAATTATACACATCAGAAGTACTCTTGGCTAACAATCGTAACAAACAATCAATTCACAATCTTAATTTAATGCCGGAAAATTAATTAATTAAACAATTAATTAATCAAACCCTATCTCTTTAACCAATCATCAATAGGTTAACTAATTTCTATTTGACATGAAATAATTATTCCCTCCATTAATCATTACCAGTTTCCAATTATCTTCCGAACATGTCAAATATTCGATATTCCAAATAATCTGTAAAAGCCACAATCATATCCCAACTCATGACTTGATAATTAATTCTACAATTAATTATCCTATTACTCATTCTTCCCATTCAAATCATTCAATTGTTTAATCATATCACTTTAAAAAAAATAGCAACCCATGCTTAAAATCAACACATGTTCAAGTCCACATTTATCTCATATGGGTGAAATTATTTAATTACATCAAAATTTCCATGTATCGACATATCATAATCAAGGAAATTCACATTATTAATTTATAAAAAGAATCTGAAATTATCATATAAAGTGTTAATGATTTGGGACGATACCTAGGGGTTTTTACGGACACAACAACAAATGAAGAACCCTAAGGAGAAACAGGTTGATTCTTCAAGAACCAGACTTAGATCACTTCTCCTAGAAAGACCAAGAACAAAACTCATCATAATTTTCATATACAAACTTATTTTTACCCATAACGGGCATAGATCTAAGAAACCGAGAGAAGAGGAGATGTAGATCTATGAAACCGAACAAGAACAAAGTAGAACATCTACCTACGTCAAGAATTCGGCTTCGATTTGCCAAGAGAAGCCTTTGGATCACCTCCAAAACACATGGGAGTGGTTATCCTGCATTCAACGGATGGTGATCCCTAGTTATGGCCTCTTAGAAGGAAAATGATGTATATAGAGGCTTAAATGTGTGAGATCCTCTTTTTTAGGATCTCACTTTATTGCCCGCATGGTTTTATCACATGGTTAGACAAACCGTGCACTAATCGTGAGTTAGATACTGTCTCGGACACCACTCTTACACGAACTCAACGCATGGTCTCTTAACCATGTGCCAACTGTGCAGGAGCTACTGCCTCGACCACCCCTCTCGCACAACCTCATCACATGGTCTCTCCTAACCGTGCACCAACCGTGTGGGAGCTACCTCATACAAACTTCAACTACACACAGTTTGGCCGCACGGTTCGACAAACTGTGGGCTTCCCGTACAACTTCCCCTGTTCCTCAAAACATCAATCAACGTTCGAAAAATGACATATTTAGGTGTTCTAACACTCAGAATAAAATTTTGAAGCTCAGTTTATAATGAAAGACCCTTTGATAAACTGAAAAATAATTTCAGAAACATTCTTAATTTTAACCCAGTTGAAAAAATAGGATCTTATAGGTAACATGATTAGGAAAACAACTGTGGCTCTATATCCAATTCCCAAAATCATAAATAATTTAATAAAATAGTTGAATCAATGAATTCACAATAATATCCCCTTTTTTACGATCATAAAACCCATTGAAACAAATATTATACTTAAAGAAAATATGAAAATGAAATATAGAAATACAAGAAGAAATAAATTTCATAAAAATATACACCATAAATAGAAAATTATTTTTACAATTAAATTTCTCTAATATACATTTTAAATTATCATATCTCATATTTATTTCTCAGGACTTTCTTTATAGAATTTCTATCTTTCCGCATAAGTTTCACCATAAATTTATCTGTAAATATCTCTATAAATATATCACTTTTTATGACATAAAATAGAAACTATGAAATAGTTTAATACATTTTAAAAATAGTATAAAAATATAAAAATAATACACAAATTAATAGAAATAGGAATAACATTCCGATTTTACAAAAAATAGATTTGACATCAAATTATAATACATCTTTGAAGAGTATAAATAACTATTAATGAAATTGATGATTTTTAGATTTCATCATATGATTTAATACACCTTTTTAAATATTAATATAATCTGGAATGAATTCTTTAGAATGATTTGAGTTTATAATATCTACGAATGAAGTAAAAATATTTAAGAGGGATTGATAGAAATATTCTAATTTTCAAAAGAGTAAGAAGAAACATTTCATTAAGACAAATTATTAGAAATTTTTCAGATTCTCGAGCTAAAAGAAAGATTAATCATTTCAGATTTTAATAATGAAAAGGCAGTATTATAAAAGAATATTATTTTGAAATAAATATTTATGTAAATCAAAAAAATATTCAAGAAAAATAACTTTCAAAATAATGTTTTATAAAATTAATGATTAAATTTAGAAAACTATTTCATTATGATAAACCTATCATTTTTCATATAAAGTTAAATTAATATAATCATGTTTTACTTTCGTCCCTAAATTATAACTCCCCTAAAGAATGTTTTAAGTGAGATATATATGAATTATAGTTGATATATATTTTATTGATTTACAAATTTTATTACACATCATAATATGATATTAAATAATATTTTAATGAGTATGTATAATATAATAAAAATTTTAAAAGGTTGATACGTCATATAAAATAATAGTGTAAAAAAAGTTTTATATGTTTAAGAATAATGATAATAAATATTTTATCTCCCCTATATAAAACAATTAATTTGTTTAAGTTGAATATTAATATGGACGTGAAATAATTCTTATATTAACAACTAAATATTGATGAAATTTCATTATAAACAAATTTAAATAATTTTAAAGAAATAGATAAATGATATAAAAACAATGTCCAGTGGTTAAAACCTACAGTATATCAAATTCAAGTTCATTTTTTACCCATATGATTTTTGGTTTGGTAGTGTTAGCCACTTATTTATTAGGTAATAAAATACGTTTGATTTGACTAGAGATTCGTTAATTAATTTTAGACAACTATTTCTAATAATAAACAAGTTTGATACCACAAAATTTATGTTCAATAAAATAGAATCCATTTTTTTATATTTTCCATTTCATCCATAGTTAAATATATTAATAGTACATAAACTATTTCTTTTTGAACCAAGAAAAAAATAATTTCAATATATCTTTGGTTTTTCTCCATTAATAGAAATCCCATGTTTTCCATTATTATTTAATTTAATTTTACCAATAACATTATTTAAATAGTTTTACCCTTTAATAAGTGTGATAGAGTATTATTTTAATGTAATAACTTCATATAATGGTTCCTTTATTTTATTTTAATAAAAAATACAAGTACATATAGTTATTACTTCTACATTATGTTTTGATAAACATTGTTTACCATTAGGAATTGTATAATAATATTATGTATGTTTTATTTTCCCATTATTTTAAAGTATCATTTCTATAGACTCATGAATACATATTTACCAAATTCATCATAATAAAGAATATTGAATTTGAATTCTGAGAGTTAGAAATGTGTAGCTCAATAGCATAATACACAAGACATAGATTTATTGTTTGATTTTCTTCCTTATAATTAGTGTTTGTAGTAAATTAAGAACCTCAATCAGAAATAAAACTATAAATAGTATTCATGACATTGTTTCAATTTGTTTTATAATTAGTATTCCTTTGATAAATAATCACATGACTATTATAATATTTGTAAAATTTCTCTATAAATTAATTGAATATATATTTATTATTCCTTATATTCCTACTATTATATAATTTCCAAAATATATAATGAAGATCTAATAATATTTAATTTAATTTAGATAACTTCAAAAAGAAGATTAGTGCATAGTAGTTCTAACTGAATCTACTTCCTTTTTGATATAAATAGTACTTCTAAACATGAGCTTATATCTCAGATTGATACATTATCATGGTAACAATCAATTATTTTATTTTGAATTCTTAAACAGGTGTAGATTGATGAATAACAGTAGATATTCCATTCCACTTATAGGATAAAACTCCAATTACTTTAAATGATGGTTTCATTACGTAATTGATTCTCGCATGACACAATATAATTGACAACTCCTATCAATATTCCATTCATGAATATAATGATATCATATTCATGCATCATTAATGTATCAAATTTCTATTTAGTATAATTTTACCTTAGCTTTAAAAAAACATTAGTTCCATCATAAGGAATATAAATTGTCTATAACATTTGAAATGATGCAGTACACTGATAAATTCGATTAAATTCATCTTTTCCTAATACAAAAATAATGGAATTCATTACACTCTAATTAAGACCATATTATTTGTCTTAAAAATATTTCCACTATTTTATATCATCTTCAATAATTTCACAAGGCTTTACTACCTTCAAATAAACTCTTATTCGATAATTATTCAATTAGAGAATCATGTGTGCATTCCGACATCCATAATTTTCACCATCAACATAAGGTGAATATATTATTGATATAAATTCTAAAATATCATTCATTGTGATTTATCCTCATGTATATATTTAACTGTTACTCTTTTAAGTGAAAATTAATATTACTACTTAAGTAAAAACTTGTAACACCAATTGAAGGAATCCTATATAGTCAAATGAATATTCAGGATTTAAACAAATATCCAACTGATCTTTTATAGTGATTCAATTTATAGTTATTAGAAATAAATTCAAGGGTTTATAGAAATATAAATAAAGTAATAGAGAATATTTTTATACTAATTCTTGGGTTGACATGAAAATGATGAGGACACTAAGGGGGGAGTGAATTGTGTTCCTTTAGAAAAATTATATTAAATAAACATAACCCTTGATATTAAATTGATTATTTATTTATATCATCATGAAATGTGAGAAGTATAAAATAAAATTAGAAATGAACACAATGATCTATAGCAGTCAGGGGTGAAATGATCTCCATATCCACTCTACCAATGATCTCTCCATGATCTTGGTTATTTTTAATAATAGGTCCCTTTTCTAGGAACCTCTATAACTGAGTGAAGTTAGTTGACAATTTATTGTCACAAATATTACAGGTCTTTTAGTTTCCTTTATAAGGAACTAAAATATCTAAATCTTGGTAGGATCAGTTGAAAGTTACTTAGTGTCCATGTACGAGTAATCGAAACTATTAAACAGAAAATAGATTAGGATATTAATGTTGAAATAACTTTAGCATACTATTGTATGAACATCTAATAGTTGAATAAGATCATCAATAAAACATTGAAGTAAAAAAATATTCATTAATGTCAAAATGGATTTCTTTAGAAAATATCACATATAATATTAATTAGCTGATCATACTTTTATTTATCTAATTTTTAGATCTAATATATACTTCTTCGAACTATAGAAAGTAATAAAAAAACATATAGTAGAATAAATATTAGTCAAACAAAAAGATAATGATCAAAACACATATGTCTCCAAATTTTATCCCTTTAATAAATTACAATATATTATTTTCAAATTCACATATGTGTCGTATTCATAAGAAGATATGAATCTTTTTAAGATGAAGATATTGGTATTTATAATGATGGTTGAATTCTTGATGGTAAAAAATGATCCAAAATAATCACATGATGTATCATAGATATTTGATTTCAAAACAATCAAAGATAGTTATGACTCCCCTTAGGAATAAAAAAGATCCAATATGTTAAATAATATTATTTAAATAAGTCATTAAATATTTTAATAGATTTTTTTCTAGTGAAAGCATTGCAAAAAATGATAAAATAATGCACAATTCAAAAATCCATATTTGACTAAGTCAATAATAGGGTTTTTCTATGTACTAATAAACACCAAAAGTACGATTGATAAAATATGATTGATTAAAAAATTATAGACATTTAGTTTCATCAAAAAATGGCGTTTATGATATATAATTTTATACCAGATGTAGGTTATAAGAACTATATATTCCACATAAAGTGTAAGGTATGAACATTGTTTCTAGATTACTTATAAAAACATCCATAATTCTTATTCATTGAGAAATAAAATAACCTCCCATTGGTTAATGACAAAAAATGATTCCAAATGAAAAAAAAATTCCATTAATTATTTTCCTAAATTGAAATTAATGTGATTGCATTAGTATCATTATTGTTGGTGTTTGTGAGAATCAAAATAAAAAATAACATAACCAAATTATCGAATCAACAAATGGTGAACAAGTTATTATCACATAGTACCCTTCTTAGACCTATAAAACATAATAATTTGTTTAATATCCTTATGAAATGAAATCATATTAAAGGGTAATATTATATTTTTAGTAAGGGTTAATCAATGAGATATCATATTGTGATCATATTTTATCATAAAATAATCACAGGGTAATGATAAAATGATCATAAAATACGAAAACATACCCAAAAATTCAAAAAATATATATCACGAGCAATGATATATGACTTTTTTCATTAGAAAATACATAAGTAAAATGATTGAAAAAACAAAAATAATCAATCATTATTCAAATGATTTTTTAATAAGTATATGAAATATGTTTTTGGAATACACATAAGCTTAAAACTTATTTCTATAGACAAGGATCACTGATAAGACTATCATAGTAGATAAAGTCCAATATTGTACAGGGTTCACTTGCTATTTTCACAATCATAGTTGATAGATTCCCATATTATATTGGTTTCATTCTCCATTACCATTTATTATCTCATTAGATTTTGTGATATATCCAATTAATTGAACAAAAATATAATTTTTCTCTAACTCATCAAACAATAAAGACTATAAAAATGTGATCCATAAGATTAGAAAACATTTTTCATTTCATCATATCATAAAAAACCCATTGGAATGAAACATGTTTCAAGAAAAATCCTTAAAAAATTATCATCATAATCCATACAATGAAATAATGTGGATTTTACATTAATATCATATCAAAAGTGATGCATTACAAACCCTAAATGATGTTAAAATAGATAGAAAATAATTTTAAAAATCTCTTAGGGATATGATTTTAATATTAGTAGAAAAAATCCATTTCTTTTAAAATATATTAAATATAAAATATTACCATGAAAATATTGGAATAGAATTTTATTTGAAAAACCATAGAAAAATGAATATTTATATTTATTAAAATTAAAGAAAATGATGGACGTATAATCCATTCATGTTGTAAATGATTTAAATAAATTATTTTTAGATTTTTTTTAATGATGTAAAAAATGATCCATTCATAAATTGATATTTATATTCTTTTAATATGTCGATAAATAAGTCATTATAATATATAAACACATGTACTAACAATTTAAAAGGTCATGATAACATTTATAATTTTTTTGAAGGACAATTATATGAAAGAGAATGATTCCCAACCAAAAAGGATAAAAAATATTGAATTTTCATAAAAATGTTCCTTCATTCATTTGTGTACAAATGAGGGTGGAAATGAAAATAATATATTGGAACCTTTAAAATAAATATATATGAATAAAATTTATGTATTTTAAGAGTTAAGGAAAATATAATTTCCCAAATCAAAGTTGAAATATAAAAAATCCCAATAAAAGTTGAGATTGTAAAATAAGCCCTTACCATATTTACCAGGATTCATTTAACACACTCTAACCTCTTTAAAATTTATATATATCTATAATTTTCAAATTAAAAAATCATTCTTATTCTTATCGTACTATATATCATTCTATCGTAATTTCCAATTGTATACTTGTTAACATTTTGTTATTAAAATCAATATTCATGTGTCAAATGGTTTATTTTTTATGAATATTTTGGTTTGATGATTATAGTACATGGACCATGGTTATAATAACATTAGATTATATATGTATTTAAAATGATATAAAAAAAATTATATGATACATTTTCATAAACTCAACAATTAGCCTAAATGAATTTTAGTTATGTAATCCATTTGAACCTCATTAGTAATTTTACAACTATAAAAACTTATGAAAAATATGAACGATACTGGGGGGATGAAGTAGAATTGGTTCCTTTTTAGACTATTTTATACTATTAACCCTTTATCCCTTTAATGTTATATCTTTAATTGGTTAAGTAATCTAATTATCCTTTTCTCTTTCTCCCATTATTCATTGTTCCTTATAACACAACCAAACACACACAAACAAACACAGGATGCCTAATAGTTTACAAGGTTCAAATATAAGTTTTATAATCCTAATTATTGGTTCGATCCTCTAAAACCTATGGCCAGAAAAACCACTAGCAAAAACCTGTGATCATTAAACTATTGTATCCTGATTGAGTAGAGTGCATCCCATACACTTGATTGGTGATTCCTCATTTAGGTACAACCTATACCTTTAAAAATCAATTTTGGGGATACAAAAAGATATTCTAACCCTGTATAGTAGGTATCATGAACATGGAAGGATAAAATATGTTTCTATTTGGCTATATGCATTTCCTACATGACTATTAGTAATTTTAGATTCCCTATGTGACTAATTTTCCATGCGACATGGCCATTCAGTTATGCTATATGATCATTATTGTATATAGATCACCTACAAGACCATTAAACTATGTGGATATCTTATTTCAACCTCCTATAAATCATTATGGAAATATGTATAACCATATTT
This sequence comes from Viscum album, assembly GCA_963277665.1. Lineage (NCBI taxonomy): Eukaryota > Viridiplantae > Streptophyta > Magnoliopsida > Santalales > Viscaceae > Viscum > Viscum album. Next base: position 773,763,297 of record OY728151.1, on the reverse strand, counting down.
TATCACAACACAAAAAATGGTCAAATAATCTCTATCACACAACCACATCAAAAAAAAATTCATGTGGAGGATTCTACCTAACACAGTCGCTTCAATTTTTTCATACATTAACCTTTTCTTCACATAGTCAGTTTACTTTTTTTGTGTGGTTACATATACTTCACACAATTACATCACAATATCTTGTGGTCACTTATTCATCACACTATCAATTCATGTTGTTCTTGCAATAGCTTATACATCACATGGTTACTTCACTTTGTTCTTTGGATCAATTTTACATCACATAGTCAATTCAATTACAGTGCTTGTCCAAAATTATTCACATGTTCTTTGGTTGATAGTCAAATTACCAACCATCCATGTTCAAAGATAAGAGAACCATTCATTTAAATATCAGACATCCAATATAGTGACACAATTCTTATGATCATCTTCTACATCAAAATATATTCATTATATGTGGATATGTTTAAGTCTCTTAAAACAACATGGATGGGAATCCTTCCGAAATAATATTATAATAAAAATTTATAGAAATGAAACAACATCCTGGGATCTCTATTCCTTTAACATTATTCTTCAACATATTGACTTTAACATATATACATTACATTGACAATAAATAAAACTTCTACAAAGTGGACTCTACATTCCCCCCTTTGTTTTGTTTGGAAATACCCATGTAGAAATGGTATATTAATATGTGTTATTCCTTCTCCCCTATTTTCTTATCAACTATTCAGTTCACATTCCTCTCCCTCTTATTGAAAATAAATAAAAAGTATTTGGTAAAGGTGGAATCAATTAACAATAACAAATTTTCAATCAACCATTACACTCTATGTCTACATGATTGTTTCTTGGTATATAAAACAAGAGGGTTTTACCAAGACAAACATATATCCCTTATAAAAATATAATAATACTAGATGAAATGAGAACTTAAAATATTCTTCAATGATATTCTAACTATATTCCATTCAATGTAAATTGATATATATCAAATTAAATACAATAACAACATCAAACTCTTGCACTCACATCAGTAAATAGATTAAAAATATTCATGTACAAGAAAATGTATTTGAAAATAGCCTTATAGAATCTCCATCCTACCATTTATTTCATGCCATTGATAAAAATAATTATATAAAACTATTTTCTCAATTCTGACATTGTTTTTCAAGGATGGTAGAGTAAAAAAATAGATATTTTTAATGAAATTATCTTTATGAACATTCCTCAATGAGAAGATTTTGATGAGACAAATAATTATAGAAGATAATTATTCACCTATCACCCACTCAATGTAAATACTCCTCAATATCTTCATTGTAGTGAATCTATTCTAGAATGAATTTATAGATGTTCTAATATAGATAATAAACCCAGATAGATCTCCAACTTGTTGCTTTCCATATTTGAAAAGATTGTAAGCTTCACCAAGGATAATAATCTTCCATATGTAATATTCTATACCCCAAACATATGAACAAACAAATATGGTATACTATTCATCATTTATTTAAAAAATATGAAAACAGACACCCCAAAAACATCAATGATTTTTATCAATATGATATATATTTGAACACAAATCTATTAATCATTCAAGGAAGGTGACATCTTCATCAATAAAATCATGAATTGATAGCACTCCCTACTTCCTAGGTTCTCCCCCAAATAATATGACTAACATTAAATTACCTTATTTAATGTGGAAATAAAATTCATGAAATATATTATGGAATAAGCTATGTATACTTTTTTTCAATGCGAAATACAATGTTGTGATTTTATCAACTAAGTTTCTCCATTTTCTCATTTCATGTTTCTTCAACATTTGTTTTTAAAATATTATTTCCTAGTTAGTAGCATGGATATCATCAATACTTCCATTTATTTTTAGGATATTATTCTTCTATATTTATTGATCAAATTATATACATCTTCTGATGTTGTCTTTATTTTATTCAGGGCTTATTCATGTGATATAATTTTGTTAAACATCCTCTGGAAATGTGTCCATATTTATTGAATCTATAACATAGAACATATATAAATAAACATGATTAATATTTTAAAAAATATCATGGTATTAAACCGATTAATTTTGAATATCCATTTTACCCTTTTCACTAATATTTTATTGGGCATATTTTTCCTTTATTTATCTCTCAAAAGTTTCTGGCCACACCACAAGAATGTTATTGGGTAAATTGGATGCTATCTTAGAGTTTCCACGTGGATTATTTTGAGTATTCTTCACAGCATATTTTTATATGTAATAATATTTTTGAAAATATTATTATACTTATTTTTATTGTTCTCTTTATTGTTTATTGAATTCAATTATGACTTCTTATAAAACATCTTTGGTATAATCTGTTATAAAAAGTTATTTAGATTTATACTGAATGGTTCTCTTCTATATTATGTGGTATTATATTATTATTCCCAATTCATAAATTATTTTATGTACATATCTTAATTATATGAACACCAAATATTCCAATATAATATAAATCATTACATTCATCAAATATTATTGAGTTAGAAGGATTTTTAATTGGATATGTTTATTACATATTAACTAGATTGATCTCACTTGTCCTAGAATGACATCATGATTTATAATTTATGGGATCTTACCAAATATATGAAGCACAATGACTAATATTAATTTTTTACTTGGTCATGTTTTTCATAATTTCTAGTATAATCAACATACTATTCTTGGGTCCTCATCACCACCTATTGAGATATTCTTGGGGAACCATATTCCCAAAATATTCTTCTATCCACTATGTACATGGTTTTAAGATTGTCATAATTTTTCATTAACCATTCTTAAGTAGAATTTTGGTTTATACCTTCGATTTTTTAGAAATATATTTATAATAATAATTATATTGAGACATGGATGATACCTATTTCTTCACAACTAGTTGAGATAAAAAATTAGGTGATGTAATTATCCAATTTTTTTATAATGGAGATATTTTTTAATTATAATCCTCTAAATAATAGTATATGGTGGAAGATACCTAATTATTTTCATGGGTTGTCTCAACATGATTGTTTTCAAGATAGGATAATTTTATTCCTAATGCAAGATATCTCATAATTAGAAAATTCTTTTGATCTATAATAAATTAAATTCTATCTTAGAAGTCTTTAATCATCTTATCAACATCCACTTTATAAATTTAATCATTTTATTGTAAAAATGAGTGAACATATTTGATCATATCATATTTTATATACAATTGAGATATATTGGCATCAATGATACTTTTCATATTTTATTACAATGGATGGATCATCTCCTAAAACTCTATATTAGTATCATATTTTCTTTGAAAATTCTAATTTAATAATCTTCAAATTTCAAGCATCTCTCTGCAAGTTTGATATATTCATTTTTTATAGTTACATGTTTTAGATTTTTATATAATCTAGAGATCTTTATTATAAATATTCATCGAAGTTATATGTCTCACATTTATGTTGAATTATATATTCCTATATGATTTCTAATATTCTACAAATAATAGTGAATAATTATTTGGGAATGGAATAAATTATATCCTTATATATTTTGGTAGATATATTTATTACGAATGATCATACTAACTTGATTAATATTCTTTTGGATAGTTCAAATCATATGTTTCACATACCTTGGGGTCACATGAATCCCTTGTGGTGTAAATTTTTTCAGTATCCCTTATAGTACACTTAATAAGAATTAATTTCCCATCCAAGATATGTTTTACTTCATTTATTAGAAGACTCGACACTCTTCCTTTTTTGCTAAGGGGAAAGAATTTATTATCATTATTTTATCATTATTTTTTTATCAATGTGTTGGTAGAAAATAAATAATTTTTTGTGATAGAAATAACTTCCCCAAAAATTATCTTCAAAATAAATTTTCAAAATGAACTTCAAATATTAAAAATAGGACATCTTCAAATTGATAATCTAAAAGAGTTTAACCCACTAGAATACCACATAAAAAAACCTTATAGGGATATGAATGATACTAAGGGGAGTGGGGGTTAATTAGTTTTGGTTCATTTTTAAACTAGTTTATTCTTTTATTTTTATCCATTATACTTTACTTATTTAACTGGAAAATTTAGTAGGATTCTAATATTCTATATCTCATATATTATTCTTCTTTTTAGGAATGAAAACCAAAAACAAAAAAATAAAAGAGGTAATATGATTAATAATGGTCACGTATCAGTTTAAGAAGGAAAATACATTATATGATATCATAAATCTTGTGATTAAAAAACCAAACAATAAATCCTCTCATCATTGCACTATTGTCTCTTGAAAATTTATATTATTTATCCCCGAAACATTTTTGGCGATTCATGCACTCAGGTAAAAACCATACCATTAAAATTAAATATAGGGGAAACAAATTGATATTATGATACAAGTATAGAATCTTTTTTTACTATTTATGTTTTTCTTCTTCTTCTTTTACCTATGTATAATATCATGTAACTTATTCTATTTGTATACACTACATTGCGCAGAACTTATTCATCTTATATTTATAGTATAAAACTTATATACAAACCCTTTATCTCACTCATAATTTTATAATTATTAATAAAATAAAATGAGTGTCCACACATATATTCTTCTATCTACTAACATTATACAAATGTTGTAAAATTATTATTATTATTATTATCTATATTTATATACCTCACACACAAACAGATATACAAATTTTTTTCTCTTCTATCTACATTTATCTTTCTTATTCTATGGATAACATAATTACGAATATTACATTATTTTTATTTGAATATTTAGGATATATGATAATGAACATTGTCAAATCTATATTTTCTTATTTCAGACTAGAAAAATGATTCCTTGAGAAACTATATAGGATAATCAATAACTCATTCTAGAATTCATCAACAACATATAATTAAATTTTATATGACAATAATAATAACAACAAGAGAGTCAGTTTCTCATTCACAGGAAATATTTTCACATATTTCCCTGAATGATTTTTTACTCATAACTAAATCATTTATCCCACATCACATGTATTATTTAATCAATTATTCAGATAGGTTGAATGTCCCATGCTTGAAAAAACACCAATGTGTATTCATCAACTATGTGATTAATCATATACATGGATCCCCTACATGACTATTCAGCGACGTAGTTTTCCTAAGTTACTATTATTCTATGATACATATCAATTACATTATGTTATGTGATCATTCAATTAAATATACCACATATGTTACCATTCATTGATGTGGATATGGAAGCTTGAGATATTATAAACCTATATGGAAGTATGTGTAACAAGAATTAATATTGATATAACCCACAGTCAAAAAATCTCTAGTACACGATAAAATTACTTTTTTGATGAGGTAGCTTCTACCTCACACAAGCACATCACTTTTTTTGTGTAATTAATTATACATTACATGGTCACATTAAATTTTTTGTAAGGTATAATCTATTTCACATAGTTACTTCACTTTGTTTGTTCGATCACTTCTTCTTCATATGGTCACTTCACATTGTTCATGTAGTAGCTTCTACTTCAAACTGTCACTTCAATTTATTCATGTGATCACATATACTTCATATGATCAAATCACATACCATATATATCCATATTTCATCATGTAGACACTTTTTCATTATCACATTACCTACAGTTTATGTCCAAATGTAATAGAACCATATTTGCCTAACATTAAACATGTCATATACACATTTTGAATCCAATAAAGTGACACAATACTTAGGAATGAAATAACTTAATGGGATCTCTCCTCCTTCAACATGATTATTATTCCTATTGACCACAAAATATTGACATTACGTTGAAAACACAAACAAATTTTAAAAAGTGTACTAAAAAACATGTCTCAAAAATAAAACAACATTATTTATATTATTTATAGACATTATAAATAATGAAAATATATTTATTAATGTATAACAAATAATTAATAAATTTTTAATAATGACATTTTATTTATAACAAATTATTCTCTTAAAAAATTGTTTTTATTGAATTTTATGCAAGAGATTTATAATTTATTACTAATATTTGAAAGAGATTTATTTTAAGAAATCAGTAAATTTTTTAAATAATATTGCCAATATTATATTAGGGTGATTTTTTCATAGTTTTCTAAAAATATTTATTTTCCATTGAATAGATAAATATACTAATTTTGGGAATACCTTTATTTACTTTAATGTAAAACAACCATTATATTTTTAATATAACAATAATGTACTATTAAACTCTAATAATTGTAAATAATATTATTAATTACTAAATAATGATTATTATATTTGATTTTAGTATAATTTAATATTTAGAAAAAACACACTTTTGGAATAATTATTTTTATGCATGAAATATGTTTTAATTATAATAAATTTAATAAATATTGATTTATTATTCTTTTTAATGAAATTTTATGATTTTATATTCAATAATATATATTATTTTTTTACATGGGAATGTATGTAAATGAACTTATATTTTTTAAAATGCATTTTCTAAAAATGAATATAGTAAAATTTAATATATATTTCTAATAAAATAATTAATATAATTTAATATGTTCAACATTATTTTTTGTGATAAATAATAGTATAATTGTAAAATTTTGTTACCATGGTTATGCTTAAGAAAATGTTTACTATGGGTAATCCAATAGTTAAGGGTAGTTATTCAACCATAAAAGTATGTAATTTTTATTTCGTGAAGGTATTTGGAAATTATATTATCCTAACATCACATTATTTGACTTTTGGAGACACTTCTCTATGAATGTGGCCTTATATCATTGGAATCTTTCAAGAAACAATTTAAGTGTATGTCCCTTCACTTATAAAATAGAACCAATTATACTACCATATTCACACTATTTAATCATTAAATCATGAAAAATAACTTATCCAAATCATTACTTGATTAATTCCCTTAATTATATAGATTTATTCCTTATCCTAAGTCCAATCCTTAAAGGCTTATGGTGTAAGGTAATGGTGATTTCTCAAAGAAGATGAATAAATTATAACAGTGATATTTAGATTTTATTTATTCTTCTAATTCCTCTATAATTGTTTTATCCCTAAAAATATTATGAATACAAATACATAAATAAAATTATATTTTATTATGATTAAGGTAAAACGTTTTCCCACCACTTATCCATCAAATGGGATAATAAAGTATCACCAATTGATATGTGTGGACTACCACCTCCACAAAAAGATTTGATTCATTTTCCACCCCCATATCTCATGTTTGGTTTTTATGATAGATTTAGAGTATCTGTATATATATTATATTTATAATATAGTAATTATTATATAATTTTGAATTAATATTTAAATTTGTTTTTTTTTCATAAATCAAATAAGTATTACATTGCTCATGGATATGTATAGTCTACCTTATTTACACAGTGATATAATTGGTATTTAATCACCAATTTATATGAATGGTTATAGATATGTATATAATGGATATATTTTATATTTATCTCAGGATTAAAATTATTTATATTAATTATACATAATAAAATTTCAAGGACTATAACTTATGAACCAAAACAAACATGAAAAATGATGTAGTTAACTCCTGAAATGACGATGATAATGAAATATTTTCAGAGAAAGGGTGATAAGATATTATAATCATAGAATACATGGAATATTATTTATTTTTAACTTATGGTATATAAATTCAATAAATTGGAAATTATTATATAGGAGTATTAGTTGTTATTCTTCATGGCATACTTGAGGTAAGAGTTTCATATAATCATTTCATTTTACTAGGATCATTTATACTGAATTTTATGATGATGAAATTATATGATCAATCTATCCCAAATATTATTTATTTTTATCCTCTATTAAATTTTTTATACTTATTAATTTCATTTCATTTTCATCTCTCTATGTTCTCATGAGACAAAAAGAAGGTTTTTAAGGAAAGCCAACATTTTTTCACTCTTCTATTAGTAATATTTTCTTCCATGTCCATATTTTATTTGAAATGTTTTGATGAATGATATTAAGATTAGTCAAAGATTAATTAGATTAATTTTTATCGTACTTTTAATTTATATATGTTTATTTTAAAATAATATTAATATTTTTGTCCCAAATAGGAAATTTTATCTTTTTACCAAAAATATGAAAGGATATTTTATTTTAATGCACACCACATGGATGTATTTCACCACCATCATGGGAAAAATTTTATTTGAATAATACCTTATATTTTTTCCAATATATTTTTCAAATAAAATGTTTTTAATATTATTTTAGAATTTTTATGAATTTAAATAAGTGATTTGAAAATAAAATTCTTATTTCTCTCTATATATGATCTAGCGATCAGTAATTGTAATTTTTATCTATAATAAAACCATTTGATGTTTCAGATTAATAATTAAGGATATAATCCAATGTTACTAAAATTTCCAATGTTTTAAAAAGTAAATATTTTATTCGATATTGAATGTGATATGAAACATAAAACCTAAACAAATTATTATTATTTAAATGAAGCCCTTAAAACCTAGCCATTAATTTTTTTGGTATGAATAAGATTAAATAATTTATGATATAAAAATATTTCTTACAAAAATAATTTATTTGATAAGTTCTCAGTAATGAATCACTCAACATTAGGTGGTGTTTTAAAAAACAATCTTTAAAAATGATTTAAATTTATTTTTCTAAAAAAAGGGTATAATTATTTTCCATAACATTTAGAAATGTTATTTCATAAAAATAACATAATTTTGGATATCATGACATCAAAAATAACTTATGATGCAATTTTGTAAATTTTCATGACATATTGATCTTTCAGTAAATAGTTAATATAACTTATTTTTCATAACTATCATTTATTTTGTTTAATTAAGAAATCTAAAAGTCCCATTATTATTTTTATTTTATTTATATATAACATAATTATTATTCATTTCTATTTTATAAAATTAATTACATTTAAATCATACTTATATCAGATTTTTGAATATGTTTTTTTACCCTTGAAAAACATTTTTCTGAAAACTATGTTAAAATGCATAATTTTTCTCCATTTTGATTAATTAAAAATTATCCCTAGTATGTAATAAATTAAATTAATTATATTTTTTATATGTCTATAATTATTAATTTAATTTCATATATTTAATATTACTTGTTACAGAGTTATTGTAAATCATCTTTTTCTTGAGAAATACAATTTTTGAAATCCAGGTTTCTATAGAACATTCAAGATTTATTTTATATTTAAATTTTACACCTATATGAAAATATTTTAATAAAATGTAGTAAATATTTTGAATCATCATATTTAATATTACGTAATAATGTAGCCTTATTTTTTGAAAATATAAATATTAGTCGTAGTAAATATTTCTTATCATGGTAAAAGGAAAATAGTTTAATTAAGTGTAAAAATATTTTAACAAGGACAATATACAATTTATCCCTAATAGTATGAATCATTATATTTTCATATGATAATTATTATATTTTTACTATATTTTTTTATGTTATTAAATAATTTTGTTGATAAAAATTGGATTTTTGATATGTTAAACCAAAATTTGTATTTGGGGTAATCTATAGTTTTAATGAATAAATACTTTTTGATTAATTAAATAATTTTGGGAATAAATGGAGATTTAATTAAATATAATTTTTAAGTAATATATAATAAATATAAATCATAATATAATATTATAGAGATAAAATGTAATTTTTATATGGGTCATAAGACTTTTATTATTGAAAACAACATTTTTCAATAAATAAGTATTTTTATTTTAATGTTAAATTTATAATAATTAATTAATTATTCTGATAAAATAAATATTATATTTGGATTCATTACATTTAAATTATCTAATCGTTAATTTTTCTTAAATTTCAAAGTCAATTGAATTTTAGGATAAATTTTTCATATGGTATAAATGAATTGTATGTATTATGACATCATAATAACCCAACTATAGTCAAATAAAATTTGAAAATGGAATCCACTATCAAATATATGTTTCTAATTTAATATATTGTTTTTATGTGATTTTATTAATTTTATAACACCTTGATGAATATGAGAAAACCTATATTATATTTTATGGGTTTAAAATTATTTCTTTATGAACATGAATCACTTACACATCACTAGGGGTAACATTTTAATGTATACAGACTTTGTAATTATAAAATAATGGGAACCTATCGTATTTTGAAGAAAACAAGGGAAATAACAGGTGAATATCTATGTTTTTGAATAATTTATTTTATAGAGTAGATAACCTATGTTTGGGAAATAATAAACAACCCCCTCTCTTTTCCCGTGTACACCCACCCATTATCCAATTCATATCAAATAAAACCATGTTACATGTACTTAATATTCTATCCACTCTCTAGATTCCTCCCAACATTCCAATTTAAGGTCTCAAATATCACTTGTAATTTTTTTGAAAATTATATGGGATTACTTCAAGACCAGGAACTGAGACGACATGTGATTTGGAGCACCTGGGTTTCCCAAATAAATGATTGAAAAAAATTTCATTATGTCTATTAGAAATAGAATGCAAGATCAGTTTTAGTTACATTTAAACAATTTTTCATATTTGAAATATAATGGTACCATTTTGTTCAGAGAAGAAGGTTCTTCTTAGGCATCACCTAACTTCGATGGGCATGGGTCGAAATTGAAAAATCATTTTCAGACATCTTAAAGAAGAAGAGAGATCATATTAAAATGGTTTTTTATTTTTATTTAATCTTTTCATGATGATGCAATCATGTTTTGGTGTGAAAACTCGGTGACACTACAATGCAGCATCGTGGAAACACTGAATCATTTTTAATACTCTGAAACTCATTAGTGAATTTCCTCTGCTAATCCTAGATAGGAATAATGTTATAATTATTAATGCTGGGGAATTTCCTTTGAGCGCATAATTTTCCCCAGGTATTGGAAAATAAGTTGTCTCATAAGTGACAGCAAATGATGAATATGGATGAATGATAGATCAAAGACATTCATGTACGGGTCACCATTAAAAGATGTTTCTCTCCTCTGACATATCCTATTTCAAGGTAGGGGTTTATTTCCTTCATGATTACATTCAGGTTCTAATTTCCAATGGCGAACATGGGGAAACCCGTGAACTGCTTGATTAGCGGTTTGATCATTCTTGTAGGATAGTAAAAAATGTGGTATAATGTTGATTAATCTTACTAAATATTCTTTTTCTCCCCCTAAATATTTTCACTGACATGAATGAACCAAGGATGACACAAACAAAGACTAGGTTTTTTTTAAAAGTTTTCTAGTGTTTGTCTCTATTCCCCATTCTTGATTTCATTGCCAATAGACCCTCGTGGTTGGGTTGGTATTTTCTGAGAGGTTTTGAACATGACCAGACCTCCAAATTGATGGAGAGAAGATTCAGATTCCACAACAGTGAAGAACGTCACAATAGGGTCGCATGCATGCTTCCATTTTTGTAAAACGGAGCACTGGAGTGTGACTTGCATCCCATATAAGGATAAAAAATAGTGGTTGTTCATGGTGGCGTGACCAACCAGTAGCTGATGATGGTTGGATTGAAATGGTGTGGTGGAGGACCCCACAACTTAGTGGATGTGGGTGGAAGATAAATATTGAGGCACACTGGCTAGATTCGGGATTCGACTAAACGTGACAGGAGGCCGCGTCACATAGCAAAGGGTCACAGTTTAGTGGGACTCCAATGATACCCTGCAAAAAATGCTACAGGTAAATTCATCGGGTGGCCGACCGTGTTGAATACAGTGGTGTCCACATTGAACAGGCGGGGACGGGGCACATGCCACATTCGAGGAGAACAATATAGTCCACTTCAGCGGGTCGGGCTGAAGCCAGTGGACCAGAGCGGTAGAGGGATTGGTGGACTACAGGATGGGATGGTAGTAGGCCCATCATAGACAAGTTATTCTAGACCCAATGGGAATGATGCTATTTGGGTTTTTGGCTTGTGCTGGAGGTGCTCTCAGAACGAGCGTGCTAAAGATAGAAACCTCTGACTGGTTGTGATCTAGAAGCTATGTGATTTCCTAGACTGTGTGTCTTATCTAGAAATTTTGTCATACCAAGGCTAAGTCAGTTCTACCCTTTCCCTCTAAGGTGCAGGTCCTCTAGTCTTTGTCGACACTAGGTGCCGTACCTACAATCCGTGTGTTACCAACTCTTCGTGTGTTATCTATATTCTTTTTGTTAAATACACAAAGTGTTACTGACACTCAATATGTTACCTACACTCTACAAGATTCCATTGATCAATGTGTTACTACTTGAGGGTACTATGTATTATTATGAATATCCTATTTACATTTAATAGTCTTATAAATGGTGTGATCTGACTCTAGTGACACTCTTGATTATACTTCTTGGAGGATACACATTGTGTACCTCTTTGTCAGTCTACTTTTTGTATTTCATAGTGATCTTTTTTGTGGTATACATTATGTGATTACTAGTTGTTTACTTTGTGTAATTCCTTTGTGGTTTGGGGACCCTACTGAGTATTTTTTTATTCACCCCTGCACGAGAATCTATTTCATGTGTTGTGTCTGGTGAAGATGACCGACAACTTTGACAGAGTCCTCAGTGGGATAGGTCTAGGTGGTGCTTGGAGGGTGACCCTATGAATGTGGTATGCTTATGTGACATTCAGAGAGCTTACTATACCAACAATTTTGGTAGGGTTTTATGAATATGACATCCAAAAGCATGTACTTTTATTTCAGTAGGGCATGTATTCTGGCCCATTTTTCATTCAGTTGTACCTTACATTGATATGGTTTTCTAAGTCGTTTTCATCCATTTTTTACTTTTTGTTTTTAGATTCATCTTTTTCATAGATATGGGTGTGTGTATTAAGGTACTTGGGAAAATGATTCACTCTTGTCGGATATACCTAATCACTGCTAGTCACCAGCCCCTAGCTTATGGGAGGCGGGCTTGGGGTAGTCACAGCTTGGGCCCCGAGCCACGGGTTGAGACATAATGGCATCATAGGGTGGTGGGATATATAGTTTTTTTGGGGAAACATTTGTTAAGTGTTTCGAGTTCATCTTTCTATCTAAGGAACATTTTTTTTGTGCGGTGGCTGACGTATCCATGCACCAGGACATTGAATTTTTCTTTTTGACAAGTTAAATGAAAACACTAGTTTCATGAGAAAAAAATCATTCATGATTCATATATGAACTGATTTTCTTCTCATTTCCTTCTTGAGTCAGAGTGAGATCAAATGGTATACTCTATTGACAATGTTACATCTTGTTCTATTTTAAGATGCATCCACACTGGAAGCTGGAAAGGATTTTAGGGCGGGACCACGAGGATGGCCTATCAAGTGATGAGTCATTGTTGTAGAGACCATTTCTAGAGATAGCACCTCTGTGTGGTGTAAAAGTGATACCACAACCCAGAGTGATGTATTTCATACTTGTGTTATTGGGGGAAGAGGTACGCAGGATCAGTTCATTTCATGAGTTCAAGAGATTGTGACCTCCCTGGTTCCGAGTTGAGATGGATCCTTCGGAAGTTGAGGGATGGTTGGAGATGGTGACATGAGTCTTCCACATAGTGAGGGTACCTCCATAGAAGATGTTAGTCTTATCTATGATCCTTCTTCAAGGATAAAATGGGATATGTTGGGTCTTGATGACTCAAACTTATGAGTAGGCAATGCTATCCTGGATAGACTTTGAGCACCTCTTCAGGTAGGAGTTTTTCCCAGTGACATTATGCTATGTGCATACACATGAGCTACTAAACCTGCCGAATGGAAGCTAGTTAGTAAAGGAGTACTTAGAGGGACTCATAGATATTTCTCACTAACCAACCGATATGATGCATGACCAATTCTTTAAGGCACCTACCATTGATAAGGGAATAAACTTAGAGATCAAGGAATCATTGATATCCCTTTGCATCCATACACATTATGGGGTTCTGGAGGGATCTCTACTAGTAGACATATTTCTTTCGGAACAGGCACCAATAGTGGGAACTACCCCCTGGGGACATGTAGCAAATTATTTCATACAAGGTATCTGAAAGATGACGTAGGGACCCATGTGGGTCATGCGCTCTAGGGGATGACCCTGGGATGCATGATCAGTGGTGCAAGCCTCCTAGGGCAGAGAAAGTACGTTTAAGGATAGGTTGTTCTACTCATGCGACAGTTGCGGGAATTGGGATAGAGATTGCTCGACTCGTCGTATGAATGACCAGGAGATTGTCGAGGGACTCCAAAAACTGAAGAAGAGGTTTGAGTAGGGATTTCCGTAGGCTGGTATATGAAACAGGGGAAAAGGTCTAGCATATGTTGGTGGGTGGTGGTTTGAGGTACTTCTACAACCTCCCCTAGGTTGTCTACCATGGGATCTGGGTTCTAGTGGACATGGGTAGGCCCAACGTCAGGTGATAGAGTCTTAAATTAATTATTCTACAAAGATTATTAGAGGTATGATCTATGTATTCTCTACCATAGCTGTAGGTCTTATAAACACATGTGACAGTCACTCTTTCCTTTCTATATACCTTGTTCGAAGCTTAAAGATTCAGGTAGAGTCGTTGGCTAGATCATTACATTTACAGACTCCTACGGGAATGGATTCGATGATCACACAATGGTGAAGGTAGTGTGAGATTAATCTTTGGGGAGATATCTTCTACCGAGATATCTTAGTAGTGGCATCGAGGCCATACGATGTCATTCTGGGAATGGAATGGTTATCCACAGTCCATGCATAGATTGAATGTTTTAGGTGCATTGTGTGGTGGGTCTGCAGAGTTGGGACTGGGTTTTCTTTTACTCCTGAAATGGAAATTCCTGTAGAATATGATATCTCGTATGTTGGAGGGTGAAACCAATCACACACCAGTTGGATGGCATGAACCATGGGGAAATGGAGGATCCATGTCCTTATATTCCTACAATGGTGGATGGGTATAATGTTGTATTCCCTAATGATGTTCTAGGATTACCACTTCATAGAGAGGTTGATTTATCCATTTATTTGTACCACTGGAAGACAATGATATCTACACAATAATATCATATGACTCCCATAGAGCTCCATAGTTGAGGGTAGAGCCGGAGGAATGGTAGAGAAAGGGCATCATGAGGCCTAATGTTACACCATGGTTAGCCCCATTTTCTTTATTAGAAGACAGACGAGATCTTGTGGCTATGTATGGAATTTCGGTGCCTAAACTAGCTGACCATGAAGAAAAAGTATCCTGTATTGAGGATTGATGATCTCTTCAACCATATTAAGGGAGTGAGATTGTTGTCTAAGATAGACCTCACATTAGGATATCACCATCTTTATGTACGAGATGAGGACATCTTGAAGATGGATTTCAGATATTGGTATGGTCACATTGAGTTCATAGTGATTCCTTGTGGAATGAAAAAAACCCTGAGGTGTTCGAGAGACTCATGAACAAGATCTTCCAGCTTAAAAAGCACTGGTTTGTAGAGGTCTTAAATGATGACATTATTGTGTATTCAGAGTCTGAGAATGAGCACACGATACACTTGAGGATGATCCTAGACATTCCCTCAGAGCACCATATTTTTGGAAGGACATGAAGTGTTAGTTATGGATTTGAGAGGTCCACTTTATGGGACATGTCATCTCAGAGGATAGAGTTTTTGTGGATTCAACAAAGATCAAGGTGGTGCATTCTTGAGAGCTACCTAAGAGCATTACCAAGGTGCAAAATTTCCTTGGATTGGCTGGGTACTATCGGAGGGTTGTATACAAATTCTCAAGAGTAGTCGCACCCTTAACTACTTTTATGAGAAAGGGAAACCCTTTGTATGGAAAAAAGGGTTCCAATAAGGTTTCAATCAACTGAGGCAGATCTTGACACGTAAACCTATCTTGAGGTTTCCAGATTAGGGCACTAAGTGAGTGGTGTTTTGTGATGCCCTAACAACCAGACATGGTTGTGTCCTGATGCAGGGGAAAATAGTGATTGCATATGGTTCACAGTAGTTTAGACCACAAGAGCAGAACTATGAAACCCATGACCTTGTTTTGGTGGAGGATGTCTTCACATTGATGATGTGGAGACACTACCCTATAGGAAAATGTATTATCATCTACACTGACCACAAGAGTCTCATGTATATCTTCTCTTAGAATGATTTTTAACTTAATACATAGACTAAGGATGTAGTTCTTCGAGGACTATGACTACGAAACATTATATATTATTTGGAAGTGGATCATGGTGGTAGATGTTCTTAGTAGGAAATAAAGTTCAAAGCTTCTGAATGAGGCCTCATAGTAGTTGGACTCGCTTCAAATATCCTTCATGGTTTGAGATGACGTAGTTCATCACCATTCAAGGTTGGTTACCCCTCTACTATTACTGCGTGTGTATGAGGCACAACTCAAAGATGTCACCTATGAGACTACACATGTTTAGATGTCCACAAGGCATTCCCATGATGGATATTCTAATGGTGGGGAACACATCATCCTTTTCAATGGACAAACTATTGTACTAGTGACATTACTGGATGAGGTATTGAGGGAGTTCCATACATCCCATTTGACCATACATCTAGGTGTGGTAATGATGTATCAAGACCTCCAATGTCTGTTTTGGTGGCCGAGGATGAAGAGGAAAGGGGTAGAGTTTTTCTCTAGATACCTCGCTTGCCATCAAGTGATGACAAAGAACTAGGATCTAGTGGGTTTTTCTCAATCACTTGAGGTGCTAGAGTGGAAGAGGGATAGAATATTTAGGGAATTCATGATGGGTCTACCACATAAGTCTAGGGGTAATTATACCATCTGGGTGATCATTGACTAGATCACAGAGTCAGCCAACTACCTAGCAATTCAAGAATACGGTTCAGTAGAGACCTTGGGATGACTCTACATACAAGATATAGTTCGACTCCATTGAGTCCCATCGATGATAGTCTCAGATATGGATTATCATTTTATATCTCGATTGAGGAAGGGATTGTTGGAGGATTTTAGGACTTAGCTGCGCTTCAGCACATCATTCCACCGATAGATCCATGACCAGATGGAGTAGACAAAATAGGTCCTAGAAGACATGCTAAGTGCTTGAATCCTCAATTTTGGCAGTAGTTGAGAGGATCACCTACCCTCGGTGGAGCGTTTTTACAAAAAAAGCTACCACTCCACCATCAGAATGGAACCGATTGAGGAAATGTATGGGAGACCTTGTAGGTCACCTATATCTTGGACTGGCTGCAGAGAGTCATCACTCATATTCCTAGAGTTGGTACAAGCCACTACGGAGAAGGTGAAGGTCATATAAGAGAATTATAATATTGAAAAGAGCTATTAGATGTCCAATGTTGATATGCAACAAAACCCCATGGAGTTTGAGGAGGTAGAACATGTGTTCCTATGGGTACAACCATGACGTGGGATACATAGATTTGGTAATGGTGGAAAGTTATCTATGAGGATCATCGAATCTTTTTTGATAAAATATATATTTGGAGAGGTGGAGTACCTTTTGGCTCTATCTCCATAGTTAGAGTAGGTTTTGAGGTCTTCCACAAATCCCAGTTGAGGAAATACATACACATCCCATCACACATCATTGAATGGGGAGAGTAGGGCTTTGATGATGGGGATATCTTCATGGTGGACCTAGTGGAGATCGATGATCAATAGGAGAGGATCCTTCATGGATGGTCGATTCCTTTAGTGATCATTCAGTGGAAGAATGAGAATCTCTAGAAGAGAACTTCAGAGTAGGAAGATCAGATTTGTTGTAAATATATCCATTTGTTTGTTTATCCTTTTTTGGATTTTTGGGTTGTATAGACTTAAGGTGGGGAGAATTTAATGTCCCGGATTCTGGATGTAGAATTTTTTTATATTATAAGGGATTATTTTTAGACCAACCACTGAGACACAACATGATTCTGAGGCCTAGGGTTCCCAAAATAAACGTTCAAACTATGTTTTTAAGTTTATTAAAAATAACAAGTGTGCTTGGTTTTATTAACCTTTAATCAACTGTTCATATTTGAAATCTAAGTGCACCTTTGTATTCATAGTGGCGGGTTTTGCTTAGGAAGGACCTAACTTCGACTGTTGTGGGTCGAATATGGAAATTTTTTTTGGAAATTTTAATGATGAATAATGATTAAAATAACATGTTTGTTTTTTATAAAACGTTTCGTGATGAGAAAATCATGCTGCGATGCGATTACTCAACGACACTGCACCGCAACATCATGGAAAGTATGAAACATGATTAAAACACTAAAACTTGTTAAAGTGTTTCCTACATTAATTAGGGGCATGGAGAAATGTTAGAAATCATAATGGTGGAGAATTTACCTAGAGCCCAGATGTTTCCTTGATGAAGGATAATGAATCTATCTCATCATCGATGATGAATGATGAACACTGACGAATAATAGATTGAGGATGTTCATGGAGAGATCACAATAAAATATGGTTTATCTCCTCAGACAGACCCTCTTTACATGTTGGGTTTTTATTTTCTTCATGATTACTTCCACTTTCTTGTTTATAATGAAGAATGTAGACCAACTCACGAACAAGTTGATCCAAGGTTTAAATATTATTGAAAGATGGTAAAAAATACACGATTAAAGGGGATTAATCTTATTAAGTATTCAATATACCCCCTTTTATATTTCCACTAACTTGAATGGACCATTTCCAACATGAAAAAGGAAGAGGCCCATTCTATGTGTGTTCTTGTGCTTATCTATCTTCTTTGTTCTATAATTCTTCTCCAAAGGTCCCATGTGGTCACGTCAGGCATTTTCGAGAGGTTATGAAAATGATAGGACCCCCAGAGTGAATATGGGAAGATTTGGAGTCTAATAAAGTGAAGAAAGTTGTAACACTCGAGACTTTTATGTTATATAAATCATCAAATGAATCTTTTTCTACAAAACACTTTTTTGGCTTGCTTTACACGAAATCGTGACCTTCCTCGATAGCTTGCGTCGTATGCAATACCGAGTTTCACTAAACAACAATATGCTATTAAAATATTATTAAAACTAGCCTTTATGAATAGTAATAAACACTTTTTGAAATTTTATAAATTTTATTTTTCAAAATGGAATTCATTTTTGGATTCGGAATATCGAAATTAGCCTAGGTTGAAATTTTGGTATTTTTTTGAAAACTTACAATTTTTGATGAATAGTGAAACCACTAAGTGGTAGTTAAAAAACTGAATTTTTCATAAAAATTAATTTTACCGCTTCTATCAGTGCAATTTTGAAAACTTGAGATACACAGTTACTATCAAGGACTAAAATGTGGTTCAATGAGATGAAAATAATTTTTGGTGAATAGTAACTTTTTACTTTTTTTTCCACGGTTAAAAGTAAATAGGGTAATTAAGGGTAAAGATGATATTATTATTAACCTAACACATGTCCTAATTTTATTGGATAAGTGTAATTCGACCAAAAACAATCTTAGGAATAAAATATGACCATTTAGGCCCACTTGGATTAGATTAGGACATTTATTATTAATTTATTTAAAGAAGGGTTAAAATAGTTAAAATCAAAGTTTAATAAGTAAAAAAAATTTAATATGGGGTTATACATAATATAAATTCGACTGTAAATATTCATTAGAAAGCTAAAAAGATTTACTACATAATGGTATTTTATTTTTAATTTTTAGACATTAAATAATTTAATTTATTTGTGACACAAAGATGTTGCAGTAATTATCTTATTAATGAAATATTGACATAATTAATGTTATAAACACCAAAATATATGTAATTTGATACTTTTTATGATTATCAATAATTTTCTAGGTTAATATGTAATTTTAGTATTGATTTAATTAACTTGGTTCAAACTAATAATTCTGTTATGATTTTCACAAAAATCAATTACTAAATAGTGTCAAAATTTTCATACAATAGTTTTTAAAACAAATATTATATTAGTAATTGTTATTTTGTTCCTAAAAATCTATGGTTCAGCCAAATGACTTAGATAAGGTTATATATATTAACAATAAACAACTTGGGGTTCTTTTGGCTGCTTATAGTAAGTTTATTAACCTTATATTATAATAACACAAGAAGACATGATAAAAGTAAACTTATTTAACTTAATGTTAAATCTAAATGATAAGGTTAAAATAGGAACCTAAACTTTTCTAAAATCTATTGGATGAGAGGATTTAGACCCATCCCCACCTTAGCTTCGAAATATATCAATTTGGAGCTATTTAAAACCGAACTTGACTTTATAATATAATAATATTTTTAGTTTTCCCAAAGGTACCCCTCTCCTCCCTTATAAAAGGGCACCTCCTCCCCCTCATCCTCACACCACATTGAGACTTCAAGCTCGGCCATCCCCTGCCAATTCCTCCTATCCTCTTCCCTAGAGACATCCTAGAGGTCCTGGTATTCTTCAAAGGAAAATTTTAGTGCCCTAAAAGAAGGTCTCAAAGAAGCACTTCAAAGAAGAGGAGGTTCAGACACTTACGAAGCAAAACAGACCTAAGGTAAGGGAAATATCACAATCTCATTTTTATCTGAGATTGTTTATACTTTGGTATTTATTGGGGTGTATTTTATCATCCACATCCATGTTTCTTCAATATTTAATATTATTTCCATCCACCTACAATTGTTTAAATCCAATTTTACCCTTTGGTGTGTTTTTATTAAAAGATATGAAAGGAATCTTTTGTCGTTTTTCGTACGAGGTACTTTTTGACTTTTCCGAAAAAAGTACGAGAAGAATGTCTTTTTAACTTATACGGCATGAATGAATTTTTAAAACATTATGTACAAGAAGCTTCCTTTAAATGTTTTCAAGTTTATTTTTAGTCAACTTCTTTTAGTTTAGAATTTTATGACATGTTAAGAAAGGAAAAGTGTTTTTGAAGTAGAAAGGATATTTTCCTCAAGAATGGAGTTCAAGTGTTTTATCAAAATTATTTTCCATCTAAGATAATAAAGGTTTCTGTTTTTGTACCTATTATTACATTGATTTGATTATGTTGTGATGGAATTATTTTTATGAATTCCTTTATCTTATATGAATTGTTTTATGATTTCATGATGTTTAAGATCCCCATTTTTATTACATGGGTTATGCAATGATGTATGATTTATGATTTTGTGGAACACATAAGAATGGTATCATTATGATATGGGTGGGACCTATATCTCCCTCCAATGCATTGGGTAAAGATTTTATATCTCATGAGATAGACATGGCTGGAATGGTAGGTTATACCGGTTTAGTGAAACAGGAATGAAACGAGGAGTGAACTCAGTTTAGAAATGGACATTGTCCACTGAGATAGTCTTGGCAATGAGTCTTGACTAACAAAAAAATAATTCTCTATGATTATGTGTGTATTCCACAAAGTTTCATGTTTTATGTTATTATTATTGTGATTACATTTCACTGCCATGATTTATCCCATGTTATGAAATTATGTTCTCTTTTGCAGGTTATGATTTCCAAAAGATATGTGCTTATGTATATGATGTGATTGATATTTATTTTTTTTACCCTTACTGAGCATTTGAGCTCACCCTTTTGTATTTTTTCTTTCCCCAGGCCAGGAAAAAGGTTATTAAGTAAGATATGCCAAAACAGACTATAGATATGATGAAATAAATGGGAGACAGTATAGACTCTTTATGAACCAGTTGTTTATGTTTCCCAGTTTCTAAAGACACTATACCTATATCGTCCTTTCATGGTTTTGTTATATGTTGTAATAAGTATGCTTCAATTTTGAAGTATTAACAATGTATGTAAAGTATGGGTCGTTATAGTTGGTATCATAGGAAAGGTATAGTCAACCTTTGGAAACTAGGATGTGAAAGCCTTAGTAAGAACCCTAAGGGTAAGTCTAAGAATAGAAGACAATATTAGTGTTTTAAAAATGGCCATGAATAACCTAGGATATGACCTTAAGTGTGAAATTTTATTCTTGATTATGTGGTTTTCCTATTATAATTAGTTTTGCTCACACTATTCTTCTTGGTTTTAGTCAATGGCTGGAACCTGAAGGAACCGTGTTAATGTGGAATGCGATGGGCAATGCAATGATTGTACCCCTGAGCAACCAACTGTTATGGGAGCTGGAATGAAAAATCTTGTAGCCATGATCACACAACTTTCTCAAGCTATGAATCATGCAGGACTTCCAAACGAGCAAAGGAAGGAGCAATATTCAGTTGAATCCTTCATGAGACAGCGTCCACCTTTATTCAGAGGGTCTACTGATCCATTAGTTGCTGAACAATGGATTAGTACTACTGAAAATATATTTTCAGTTCTTCAATGTTCTGAGCATGATAAAGTCATCTTAGCATTGTATCGTTTGGAAGGTTATGCTGATCAATGGTGGAATCTTATTAAGAATACGAGGCAAAAGGATGAAATTGAGTCCATGGAATGAGATGAGTTCGAGAACTTATTTTTCAATAAGTACTTCCCTTGTATTCTCCAAACAAAGATGGAGAAAGAGTTTCTTGAACTGAAGAAAAAGGATGATGAATCTGTTGGTACCTATGAAGCAAATTTTACAAGACTTGCAAGGTACGCTTCTGGTATTATTATCCAACCTGGGAGTAAGATCGGTCAATTCATTAGTGGCTTAAAACCAAGTCTTCGAAGGGCGTTAGCCATAAGGGACTTAAATGGCTACGAGGAAATCGTTTGATGTGCTCTCAAAGTCGAGATGGAGATTGGAGTAACCCATCCGTCATATGGGTTTGATAAGAAGAGGAAAATGGAATTCAAAGGAATATCTAAAGAGCACACTGAAAAGAAGATGAGCTTTCTCTTATGCTCAAAGTGTGGAAAGAAACATGGAGGGAGGTGTCTTAAAGGGACAAGTAAATGCTTCAAATATGGAAAGGAAGTTCATCGGGCATTTGAATGCCGCGATAATGGGAAGAAGATGTCTAATGATGCAAACAAAGGAAGGGATACACAGAATGAACCTACTACACTTCAATGTTTCATGTTCATGGAGATGGGACATTATGAAAATATATTACCTAATCCAAGGGTTGATGATGATGGTCAACGTCAACAAACTCTTAAGGCTAAATACAAAGGAAAGTCACATGCAATTTCTATCAGCGATGTGGAGTACGATAACGATGTGGTGAAAGGTACACTTACCATCCACTCTAAAGTATCAAATGTTTTATTTGATTCTGGATCCACCTACTCTTTTATTTCTGAAGAATTTTCTAAGGATATCACCGTATTACCTCAACAATTAGATGTTGAGTTAGCTGTGACAACACCTAA
Source organism: Viscum album (assembly GCA_963277665.1). NCBI lineage: Eukaryota > Viridiplantae > Streptophyta > Magnoliopsida > Santalales > Viscaceae > Viscum > Viscum album. Next base: position 773,739,844 of record OY728151.1, on the reverse strand, counting down.
TGGCAAAATAGTCCCATCAAAAGTTTATAATTCTTCTCCGATCGAAGTTTGTGGGAAAGGGATTCCTGCAAATCTTGTGATCCTTCCTATAGTGGAATTTGATGTGATTCTTGGAATGGATTGGATTTCTTTATATGGAGCTCATATCAATTTCCAAAGAAGGGAAGTCACATTTCATATTCCAGATCAATCTATGATCGTCTATCAATGCAAGGATGAACATAACCTTCCAGTGGAAATTTCTTCCATCTTATGGGTCTTGGTTCCACTAAATGAAGGTTATTTATCTGAAATGGTTGGTGAGAAACTCACGATTAAGAATATGCCCATTGTACGGGAGTTTGATGATGTCATTCCAGAGGAATTACTGGGACTTCCACCAAATCGTGATGTTGAGTTCTCAATAGAACTCGTACCGGGTGCTTTGCCTATTTCAAAGACACCTTATAGAGTGGACCCAATTGAGTTGCAGGAATTGAAGAAGCAACTCCAAGATAATCTTGATAAGGGATTCATACGCCCTAGTGCGTCACCTTGGGGAGCACCTGTTCTATTTGTTAAGAAGAAATATGGATCAATGAGACTCTGCGTTGATTATCGAGAACTTAACAAGATCACTATCAAGAACAAATATCATCTCCCACACATTGATGACCTATTTGACCAACTACGCGGAGCTCAATACTTTTCCAAGATTGATCTTCATTCAGGGTATCATCAATTAAGGGTCAAAAGGGAGGATATAACAAAGACGACTTTCCGTACAAGGTATGGACACTCTGAATTTATAGTGATGCCATTTGGTCTTACTAATGCCCCTACTATCTTCATGGATCTGATGAATATAGTCTTTAGATACTATCTTGATCAATTTTTGGTAGTCTTTATAGATGATATACTTGTCTATTCAAAGAGAAAGGAAGAACATGAAGATCACTTGAGAATTATATTGAAGACCCTGATAAAGGAGAATCTTTATGCCAAATTTACCAAGTGTGAATTTTGGCTTCAAAAAGTTTCATTTTTGGGTCACATAATCTCAAAATAGGGGATATCTGTGGATCCAGCAAAAACAGAGGTTATCGAAAGATGGTCGAGACCAACAACAGTACCTGTGATCCAATGTTTTCTTGGTTTGGCTGGATATTATCGACATTTTGTGAAAGATTTTTCAGGATTATCTAATCCACTCACCAAGTTGACTCGAAAAGGAGTTAAGTTTGTCTGGACGGAAGAATGTGATGAGAATTTCAAGGAGTTGAAAAGAAGGTTATCCAGTGCACCTGTGCTCACACTGCCTTGTAGTGGAGAAAGGTTTGTGATCAATAGTGATGCATCCAAGAAGGGATTGGGGTGTGTTCTTATGCAAAATGATATGGTGATATCTTATGACTCACAGCCGTTGAAAAAGAATGAGGAAAATTACCCAACACATGATTTGGAGTTAGCTATGGTAATCTTTGCATTAAAGCTTTGGAGGCATTATCTTTATGGAGAAAGGTGTGACATTTATACTGATCATAAAAGTTTAATGTATATTTTCACACAAAAGGAGATGAATATGCGTCAAGGAAGCTGGTTAGAGCTGATTAAGGATTACGACTGCTCAATCCATTACCATCCTAGGAAAGCAAACAAGGTGGCAGATGCATTAAGTCGACAAGACCATGCTAGTTTATCCATGACGAGGATAAAAAAAGATCCAATATTTATGGATTTACAAAGGATGGATCTTGGAATTATAATGGAAGGGGAAAAATCTTATCTTTCTCAAATGAATGTTCAACCATCTATACGTGTGAAGATTAAAGAGGCACAGAAAGAAGATGTCGAGTTACAAAAGAAGGTGAGAAATGTTCCTGAATTCAACCATGATTGTGATGGGATAATAAAGTTTAGGAATCTGGTCTGGGTTCCTCCCATCCCCGAATTAAAGAAGGAGCTGCTCGATGAGGCTCATAGTTCTTTATTCTCTATTCATCCTGGAAGCACGAAGATGTATAGGGACCTGAAAGAGTACTTCTGGTAGGATGTCATGAAAAGAGATGTTGCTGAATTTTTCTCTCGATGCTTGGTTTGTCAACAAGTTAATGCTGAGAGACAGAATTCTAAGGGGATGTTACAACCATTACCCATACCCGAATGGAAATGGGAAAACATCACTATGGACTTTGTCACAGGACATCCTAAAACATCCAAAGGGAATAATGATATCTGGGTCATAGTTGATCGTCTTACAAACTTTGCACACTTGATTGCTATTAGAGATGATTTCTCTCTGGATCAGCATCCCATGATATATGTAAAAGAAGTGGTAAGATTGCATGGAGTACCACTTTATATTATATCTGATCGGGATCCGAGATTTACCTCGAAGTTCTGGCAAAGTCTTCAGCAGACTCTGGATACAGAGTTGAGTTTCAGCACTGCTTATCATCCTCAGACAGACGGTCAGTCTGAGAGAACAATTCAAACCCTAGAAGATATGTTGAGAGCTTGCTCTATGGATTTCAAAGGTGGTTGGGATCAACACCTAACATTGGTGGAATTTTCTTATAATAATAGCTTTCACTCCATTATTCAGATGGCTCCTTATGAAGCTCCCTATGTAAAGAAATGCAGGACTCCAACTTGCTGGGATGAAGTTGGGGAACGAAAGCTATTAGGACCTGATCTCATTGATGAAATGGCAGAAAAGGTCAGATCTATTCAAAAACACATAAGAGCAGCTCATAGTCGACAGAAAAGTTATGCCGACAACCGAAGAAAAGACCTACAGTTTGAAGTGGGTGATAATGTGTTCTTACGAATATCTCCCTAGAAGAGGGTTATGAGATTTGGAAAGAAGGGGAAGTTGAGCCCTAGATATATCGGTCCTTTCGAAATACTGGATCGTGTAAGGAAGGTAGCTTACTGATTGGCGCTTCCACCGAATCTCTCTCAAGTTCACGATGTGTTCCATGTATCTCTCCTGAGAAAGTACATACCCGATCCTTCACATGTACTCATCTCAGAAGTTGTACCGCTGGAGCAAGATCTTTCTTATGAAGAACAACCGATAGAGATTCTGGATCGTAGCGAAAAAGTCCTACGAAACAAGACCACTCAATTGGTGAAAGTTTTATGGAGGAACCTGCAATTTGAATAAGCTAATTGGGAGCTTGAGGATATGCTGAGGGAGAGGTATCCTCATCTGTTTGTTACAAAGTGACAAATTTCGAGGGCGAAATTCATTTTAAGGGGGGTAGAATGTAACATCCGAGACTTTTATGTTATATAAATCATCAAAGTAATCTTTTTCTACACAACACTTGCTTGGATTGCTTTACACGAAATCGCGACCTTCCTCGATAGCTTGCGTCGTATGCAATACCGAGTTTCACTAAAAAATGATATGCTATTAAAATATTATTAAAACTAGCCGTTATGAATAGTAATAACCACTTTTTGAAATTTTATAAATTTTATTTTTCAAAATCGACTCATTTTTGGATTCGGAATATCGAAATTAGCCTAGGGTGAGATTTTGGTATTTTTCTGAAAACTTTCAATTTTTGATGAATAATGAAACCACTAAGTGGTAGTTAAAAAACTGAATTTTTCATAATAATTAATTTTACCACTTCTGTGAGTGGAATTTCAAAAATCCAAGAGACATGTCTAATATCAAGGACTAAAATTTGGTTCAATGAGATGAAAATAATTTTTGGTGAATAGTAACTTTTTACTTTTTTTTACCACGGTTAAAAGTAAATAGGGTTATTAAGGGTAAAGATGATATTATTATTACCCTAACACATGTCCTAATTCTATTGGATAAGTGTAATTCGACCAAAAACAGATTAGAAATAAAATATGACCATTTAGACCCACTTAGAATAGATTAGGACATTTATTATTAATTTATTTAAAGAAGGGTTAAAATAGTTAAAATCAAAGTTTAATAAGTAAATAATTTTTAATATGGGGTTATAAATAAGATAAATTCGACTATAAATATTCATTAGAAATCTAAAACTATTTCCTAAATAATGGTATTTTATTTGTAATTTTTAGACATTATATAATTTAATTTATTTATGGAACAATGATGATGCAGTAATTATCTTTTTAATGAAATATTGACATAATTAATGTTATAAACACCAAAATAAATGTAATTTGAGACTTTTTATGATTTCCACTAGTTTTATAGGTTAATATTACATGTTATTATTTATTTAATTAACTTTTTTCGGAAAAATAATTCTGTTATGATTTTTACAAAAATCAATTACTAAATAGTGTCAAAATAGACATAAAATAGTATTTAAAACAAATATTATATTAGTAATTGTTTTTTTACTCCTAAAAATATAAGGTTCGGCCAAATGACTTAGATAAGGATACATATATTAATAATAAACAACTTGGTATTCGTTTGGCTTCTTATAGTAAGTTTATTGACCTTATAGTATAAGAACACAAGAAGACACGGTAAAAGTAAACTTATTTAACTTAATGTTAAATCTAAATGATAAGGTTAAAATAGGAACCTAAACATGTCTAAATTCTATTGGATGAGAGGATTTCGACCCATCCCCACCTTAGATTCGAAATATATCAATTTGGAGCTATTTAAAACTGAACTTGACTTTATAATAAAATAATATGTTTAGTTTTCCCAAAGGTACCCCTCTCCTCCCTTATAAAAGGGCACCTCCTCCCCCTCTTCCTCACAAAACTTTGAGCCTTCAAGCTCGGCCAACTCCTTCCAATTCCTCCTATCCTCTTCCATAGAGACATCCTAGAGGTCCTGGTATTCTTCACAAACCAATTTTAATGCCCTAAAAGAAGGTCTCAAAGAAGCACTTCAAAGAAGAAGAGGTTCGGACACTTTGGAAGCAAAACAAGCCTAAGGTAAGGGAAAAATCACAATCTAATTTTTATCCGAGATTGTTTATACTTTGGTATTTACTAGGGTGTATTTTATCATCCACATCCATGTTTCTTAAATATGTAATATTATTTCCATCCACCTACAATTTTTTAAATCCAATTTTACCCTTCAGTGAGTTTTTAGTAAAAGATATGAAATGAATCTTTTGTCATTTTTCGTACGAGGTACTTTTTGACTTTTACGACAAAAGTACGAGAAGAATGTTTTTTTAACTTATACGGCATGAATGAATTTTTAAAAAATTATTTCCAAGAAGCTTCCTCTAAATGTTTTCATGTTTATTTTTAGTCAACTTCTTTTAGTTTAGAATTTTATGACATGATAAGAAAGGAAAAGTGTTTTTGAAGTAGAAAGGATATTTTCCTCAAGAATGGATTTCAAGTGTTTTATCAAAATTATTTTCCTTCTAAGATAATAAATGGATCTGTTTTTATACCTATTATTACATTGATTTTATTATGTTGTGATGGAATTATTTTTATGAATTCCTTTATCTTATATGAATTGTTTTATGATGTCATGATGTTTAAGATTCCCATTTTTATTACATGGGTTATGCAATGATGTATGATTTATGATTTTGTGGAACACATAAGAATGGTATAATTATGAGATGGGTGGGACCTATATATCCCTCCAATTCATTGGGTAAATATTTTATATCTCATGAGATAGATATGGCTGGAACGGTATGTTATACCGGTTTAGTGAAACAGGACTGAAACAAGGAGTGAACTCGATTCAGAAATGGACTTTGTCCACTAAGATAGTCTTGGCAATGAGTCTTGACTAACAAGAAATGATTCTCTATGATTATGTGTGTATGTCACAATGTTTCATGTTTTATGTTATGATTATTCTGATTACATTTCACTGCCATGATTTATCCCATGTTATGAAATTATGATATCTTTTGCAGGTTAAGATTTCCAAAAGATATGTTCTTACATATATGATGTGATTGATATTACTTTTGTTTACCCTTACTGAGCATTTGAGCTCACCCTTTTGTATGTTTTCTTTCCCCAGGTCAGGAATAAGGTTATTAAGTATGATATTCCAAAAGGGACTATATATATGATGAAATAAATGGGAGACAGTGTAGACGCTTTATGAACCAGTTGTTTATGATTCCCAGTTTCTAAAGACACAATACCTATACGGTCATTTCGTGGTTTTATTATATGTTGTAATAAGTATGATTCAATTTTGAAGTATTAACAATGTATGTAATGTATGGGTCGTTATAAACGTGACCATAGGATTTCATGCTTGCTTCTGTTGAAAAAAAAATCATTGAAGTGTGATCATTGGCCCACAGAAGGAGGACCTCCAACGGTGGCGCATAGTGGCACGAACTCCTAGAACCAGAAAGCCAATAGCGAAGGACCAGATGGCTCAGTGGATATGGGTGAAAGACATGTCTTCTAGCTCAATGCTCATTGGTGGGATTTGACTAGATGTGGCGGCAGGCCGCAATATGCTGTGAAGGGATGTGGTCTAGTGGGACTGCGGCGGGACCCTGTGAAAACTGTAATGGGGACGTTTACACGGCATTTACTGCATTCAACATGTTGGTGGCCATGCTAAAAAGGAACGGATAAAACACCCACTACATCCTAGGTGAACAAACCAAACATCTTTAATGGGACGGGCCAACTGCAGGCCGAGCCCAGCTGGGGTGGCCCAGACCTAGCGGGTTGGGTTGACCCGACGGGTCTAATAGATTCATGCGGGACCTGAGTCGGGTTGGATCGGGTTGGTCTAACCGAGTTGGACAAAACATAAACCAAACCATCCCATTTTTACTTAAATTCCCATTATCCTGAAACCACCTGTCCATTTGATGAGCTGTTTTCGGGGTTGGGACCCTTGAAAGGAGGTAGTTATTTTGGGATACTCTAACTAAGTTTTTATGGAATTAAGCATATGGAATAATGTATTCAGGTATAGGTTCTCTTGGAATGAAGATTCTAAGGATATAAACCAATGATTAGATAAAACCTATAAGCTATCTGATTAACTAGAATATGTGGCCGATCTAAATTTTGTGTATTACCAAGACTGAGTCGGTACTCCCATGTCCCACCATGGTGTGAGTCCTTTTTTATTTGATGACACTCTGTGTGTTACCTACACTCCATGTGTCACCAATACTCTATGTACTATCTAAAATCCATGTGTTACCTACACTTCATGTGTTACCAACACTCTGTCTATTACCGACATTCAATATGATACCAACACTCCATGTGTTACTCCCTGGGGGTACTTTGGATTCTTATAATAATCCTATTTACATACAATAGTTATATACATGGTGTGAGATGACTCTTTTCACTCTCATTATTATAAATCATAGAGGCTACACATAATGTTCTTATTTTGTAGTCTAATTTGTGTATTTCATAGTGATATTGTTTTCCGTATACTTCGTGTGATTCCTCGTGGTTTACTTTTTTTAATTCATTTTTTGTTTGGGGTCCCTACTGAGTATTTTTTTTACACATCCCTATATGGGATTCACCTACATGTGTCATGTCTTGTGTATATGATTGAGTGCTTTTACAGAGTCCCCAGTGGGTTGGGGCCAGGTGCTGCTTAGAGGGTGACCCTACAGATGTGGTATGTTTTAGAAATATTCAGACAACATAATATACCTACCATCCAGGTAGGGTATTATATTGATGAAATTTGAGAGCTTTTACTTTACTTTACATGTCATATTGTATTATGGCCCCTTTTTCTTTCAGTTTTACATTACTCTGAGTGGATTTTCTTAGTGTTTTACATCCTTGTTAACATAGTGTTTTCAATTTCATCATTTTCATGGTGAATGGTTCTTGTGTACAGGTATTTGGGATAAAGCCTCCCATATGAGGGATATTCTTACTCGGCCCTAGTTTCCATCCCCTAGCCTATTGGAGACAGGCTTGGTGTAGTCACAACATGGGCCCTAGGGGATGGTTCATGACACCCTATGCTCTCTAGAAGATCCTCCCATGATTTTATAATCAATGCCAAGGTAAGGGATTTCCATATACTCTTTTCCATTTATTCCCCTTTTTTGAATGTAACATTTTGAATATAAATTGTGTTGGTTGTGATGGAATCTAAAATATATCCCTATACTATCCAATTTAATTCATTAAAATCAGATATCTTTTTTCCCATATCATTATATAATTTATTTATGTTGATACAATGTTAGAAATTAGAAAGGGATCTCTCTCAGTCTTCTTTACAATTCCAGAATGTTTTATGTATTTAGCCTTGTGAATCAATTTTTTTTATAGTTTAATGACCTTATATATATCCCTATATTTTCCAATTTAGTAAATAACAATGATATATCATTTATCCCATCTATTTTTCCATTTCCCTAATTCGTTTCTACAACAGAATTTATTAAGGGATCATCTCATTATCTTCATTATTCCTAAACCTTAATTATGTAATTCATTTTGATTCCCAATTTCATATGATAAGATATTACTTTGCATATAACTAGTAATATCCTTTTGATATCCCATTTTTTAGAGACCCATTTCATGATCATTATAAAAATTTATGAATATTGAAGTACTGTTATTATGATGTTGAAATTTCACTACAAATTTCTCTTTCGAAACGATTGCATCATGAATATCCACTACAATTTCCAATCAAGGGAATTCACATATATTTAGATATACTTATTTTAGTAGGTAATTATGTGTATTTAACCAACACTCATTGATCATTGGGTTAAAATTGATCATATAAATTCGTATTTAGTATGATATATGTTCCACATATATCCATGTTCTTGATTTGAAAGAGATGAGTGAGCCCGGAATTATATAGTGCTCCATTACATTGGATAATGTTTTAGTCTCATTAGATATCATGAATGAGATTAGGGAGTGAAACTAATCAATTATGTGATGTTTTCCTCCTTTTTATTATGTCTTGGAGGTTATCCTTGACCTATGATTATAATTTCTTATTTAAAGTAGTTGTATCTTTCCCATACTGCTATTATGTTATTATGCTATATGATGCCTCTTGGTTTATGTTTATTATTATCACTACTTTTATGTTCCATTTATATTTATATTGTCTATCATGTAATAAATTATTCATTTTTTCCTTTTTTATTATTTACTGGGATTAATAGCTCACACCATTCTTAGGTATGTCCTCGGGTTATCTCATGCATTTAAAAGAATAATGGAAAATTATGATAAGGCTTAAGAATGTTTTTAATAAGGATTATGGACCACATATTTTTATCTTGTTATGAAATTTACCTAGTGAGCCAAATACACTAGAATTATTAATCTTCTTGTTTTTATTACATGTATTCTTATATATAAACACAAGGAATTAGATTTTAATAAATGAAAGGGTATTCATAGTTGTAATTTAAAGATTTTATATTAATTTTAGGTATTAGGATTAGAAAAATATATAAATATACTTATGCAAAATAAAATTTATAGTAAAATATCCCTATGATTTTTAACGAATTGTGAAAGTGGATTACAAGAAAATACAACCCTATCTAGATACTACAATTGAACGTGGCTTTAACACCAAAGTAACTATGGGTGAGAACATAAAAAACAATAAATTGATACATAATTGATTGATAGGTGGTGAAATAAAACTGGCCCGAAAACACACATATTTTGACACTCTTGATGGATATGCTTCAATAAATTCACAATCTAATTATGATCGATTATTAAGGGATCACAAATTGCACATTAGAATTTTTGTTAGAAATAAAGTATGGTTAATATAGATTAAATCCTAAAAATTCATATATTAAGGAAATAAATTTCATTTATAAGTTATCCAATAATCTTTTTCAATTCCTGCTTTTTTGTTTTATAGTTAAAAATTACTCATCCCTAATATTCCCATTATTCTATTTAATGGATGTAAATTATAGGAATAGATTAAAAAACTAATGTGATGTGAAATGTGATGAATTTTATAATTAGATAAATAACATGATGGGATATCTGGTAAGTCATCCGAGGAATATGGAAAAATACCTATAAAAATCATATTTAACAATTGGAAAAGAGTTAAAATTCCAATGATATTAAATAATAAGAAGATAAATCATCAATTAAGTTCTTATTATAATGGAGATGAAGGAATTAAGATTCAATTTCCTACATGTCAAAAATGTGGAAGGCAGAACCAAGGGAAATTCCTCAAAATAACAAAAAATTGTTTTATATGTGGGAAAATTGGGCATAATGTTGCTTGTTACTGTAAAAAAATGAATAGAATGGTGGAAGAGAATAAATTACATATTATGAAAATATTTATTTTTCAACTAACTTTTTAGGGAGAATATGAGAATTATTTAAGTCAATATCCTAATATAATGATTAAATCCTACATTAAGGACGGACATATGGTTTGGAAATCTTTAATGTGTGACTATTAAAGTGTTTATTTATTATTATTTGATAATTATGTTATAGAAGTAATATATCAATGTTAGTATGGATATTTGAATCATGAAGAATGTATGTATTATTCTATGGTAGTTGTTCTTTAAGTATTCAATATACATGTTGAATGGTACTGATCATTTATAAAAGTGATATATTGATAAGGTAAAAACATGATTAAGGGATTGATAACACTTACCATGTGTTTGTTCTTGGGATAAACCTAACGTGTTACGTGATGATATGTATAAATATAATCATTTGTTTAAAATATATGATAAATATTTTAGACATTGATGTTATTGAATTTAAGGTTCATTAATGATATTTTTGAAAACACATTAAATGATCAAATTATTTTAGATTTTTAGGTGATTCAAGTTATTTGGTCGATTTTTTATTTGAATAAGGTATATATAACCTTTAATTTTAGAATAATGGATTATTTAATAAGAGTTCTATTATATTTTTTTGGTGTAAGATGAAGGTTGTGAAGAATCCTTTAATGATAAAATATTCTTTAATGTTGATGTTATTGGAGTTATTTCAGATATATGGGTATCTTTTTAAGGAATGGTCTATGTCAAACATTTTTTATTTTGGATGAACATTTAAGATTATTTAATTAAGGTATATTAATTATTGGTATTATGTTAATTTTATCTAACCATATTGGATTTAGTAATGACAAGAGAAATATCTTGTTACTCTTTGGTGGATTATGTGATCTTTTAAACTGTTAATTTAGATATTCAGGTGTAAAAAAATTATTGATAATTAATCAATTGTAGAAAAGATGGGATTGTTATAGAAACTAATTAAATGATGAAATTTTACCTATCATGGAATTATATTTCCTTATGTTTATAGTCTATATTTATAAGGAATAGATTAAATATAGGAAATTAATTTGGAAGATAAAATTTTATCATATTATGATCATATTTGATGAATTGATTATCTATTCACTCATTATAGTTGAATGGTTTTGTGGTTGTTGAATTTACCCTAATTATTTCTATATCATTATATATTATTTAATTAGAATTATTTTTCTTTATTCCATGTCTATATTCTCATTCCCTGCTAGTTTTCTCATATATATATATAAGCCTAGTTATGTTATGACCTTCATGAATACCTTTTTCTCTTTTCATGCAGTTGTTTTATTAACCCTTTTTATGATGTGGGGTTTCAATAATGATATTTTCAAGTGGAAAAACATTCATTAATAATATAAAGTTAATATTTTGGGAATTAAATTTTATAAATGGGACATGAATGTAACTTTCCTTATTTCTAATATGGAAAATTATGTTCAATATCATAAGAGATACACAGCATTGAACCAACACAAATGATGATTATTTAAATATGATCATCATTAACTAGATGTAAAATTTATGTGTATGAATTTGATTAAATAATTTATGAATTATATATATATATATTTTACCAAGTCATAATAATTTTATTGATAAATTATTTATAAATAATCACTCCATTTATTGTAATGTATTAAAAATACGTTTTCTTCAAAAATGATGAATATTTTATTTTGTGAGAATATATTGAATATTTTTTTAGAACATATATAAATTATATGTTACAATATGAACATAATGTTTTATTATGTCATATAAAAATAAAATTAGTGGGATATTTTGGGTGTTTTCAAGATATATAGAATTTTCAGTAAATAGTTATAAATAGCTTCTTGGGTAAAACTTACATTTATATTGAGGAATCAAGTAATTTAAAAGTCTCACTATTAATTTAATTTTATTTCAATGTTAAATAATTTTTATTGAGTTTTATTGAATCCAAATAATCAAATTTGAATCAGGTTTACACCAGATTTTAGAATAAGATTATTTTTACATTTGAAAACTCATTGTTTTTTGAAAACTATAGTAAACTGCATCAGATTTCTATATTTTTATTAATTAATATTAACCCCTATACAAAATTATTTATATTATATGTATATTATTTATATATTATTACTAATTTAAATTTCCATAATGAATATTTGCTATATAGTAATCGAAATGTCATCTTTTCCTTGAATAATGCATTTTTTCACAAAAATTCTTTCCATCGCTATTTTGGTTTTTTTCTAAATTAAATTCTTCCACCTCCATGAATTGATTCTATTGAAAAGAATACCATATTTGGAATCACCATAATTAATATTATGTAATAGTGTTTAGTAGATTTGTAGACAATATAAACACTACCATAGTAAAAATTTTATGCCTTAATAAATGGAAGGTATGAAGATTAATGGTAAAGGATTTTTAAAACCGAATAGAAACTTCATAACTCTAATTGTTTTAAAACTAATATTTTAATATAATTAGGATTTTATTGTTTTTGTTACCTTATATATTTTTAAATAATGATGTTGATAAATACTTGATTTTTTATATGTTAAAATCTAAATGGTATTTGTGGTAATATATTGTTTTAATAATGACACAATTTTTGATTAATAAAATATTTTTTTAAATAATTTATATTGAAAATAAATATTATTATAAAATTATATTTCTAGATATAAATTGTAAAAAAATTTATGAAATGAAACGTGATTTTCATAAGGGTAAGCAAACAATTATTATAAAAAAAAACACTTTATAATAAATGGTGAATTTTAATTAAATGATAACATTTTAATATTAACGAAATTATTTTTATAAAATAAATATTATTTTTAGATTCATAATGTTGAATTTATCCAATAGTTATTTTTCCTAATTTTCTAAGGCTGTCAAATTTACAGGTAAAAATTAAATAAGGTTTAAATGAACAATATTTATTTTGACATCATAATGACCCAAAATTGTTGTAATAAATGAAAAAATATTTTTAAAAAATATATATGTTTACATTATAATATAAAGTTATTTTAGGCTATTTGATTAATATTTTCTATCCTTTATGAATCCTACAAAACCTATACTATATTTTATGGTTTAAAAATAAATGTTTTATGAGCATTACTAAATTTTACATACAAAAGGTTAATATTTTAATGAATTTAGTCCATGGAAATATAAAAGAATGGAAATAATACTCATTGGAAGAAAGCATGGAGAAAAACATGTGAATTTTTTATTTTATTTTTTATTTTATTGTGTAGAGTCCAAAACTAATATTTAGGAAATAATAATGAAATCCCCTATCTTTTCTAGCATAAACCCATCCATGGAACCAATGATCATAAACAAAATAGATCATGTAATTAATTTCACCTGCCCTATATATTACCCTCTAATTACTCACCATGATCTCAAGAAGCTCCTCCCATGCTTTTAGAATCACCCCCATGGTAATGTACTTCCCTATATTTTTTCCATTCCTGCACCTTCATTTAAATTTGCCTTTTTTATGTCAAGACATTATATTTTAATGACTTTAAAAATATTTTTATACTATCTAATTTATTTGATAATAATTATATATCATTTATTACCTCTCATTATAACGTTTACCTATGCTGTTACTATGCTGAAATTTAGTAAGGGATCTCTTACGCTTCCTTTCAATTCAAGCTCCTTCTTCGAATTTAGAATTTGGAATTTTAATGGGTTATAATATCATGAATTTATAAATAAACCTATAATATAATATTTATGAAATAAAAATTATATTTCATCTATCCACTCTGGTTATATTATTTACTCGAGCCGCTATTATTCTAAAATTTAGTAAGAGGTCCTATTATTCACGTGTTAATTCAAGCACATTAATATTTTATGCATTTTTTCCAATTCATAATTTTCGGATATTCCTTGAATATATATCATACTTATCTTATTATATCTAAATTATTATATATTACTTTAAATCTTTTTAAACCATTTTATGAGTCTTTATGTACTACTGTTATGCTGTAGAAATGTCACCGCCCTTTTTCATGCCAAGAGATTCCATTGTGACTATACACACCCATTTTCACTCAAGGGTATTCTCCTTGATGTACATATCCCTAATTTTTTGGTGAATTATATTTATATTACCCACACTCCATGATTTGGGGGGGGTGGAAAAATTAATTAAATACATCATTATGTTATATAATCTATATGGCATACTAATAGAAGTACATGATATGAAAACTAATATTGTTATTGAAATTATATAATTCTCTGATGTGTTGAGTATTATTTCAGTCTCATCAGACATCATGTATTGAATTATGGAGTTACCCTAATCCATTATGATACTTTTCCCACCATGTGATGATGTCATTGTGGAAATCTTGGACATATGTTTTTAATATAATGTTTAATGTTGTTTCCACATTCCCATATTGCCATTATGTTATCGTGGTATATCATTAAACGTTGTTCATGTTTATGATTCAAATACTTTCTTGTCCCATTAAAATCCCTATTTTCTAAAAAGTAATACATTATTCATCTTATTCTTTATTTATTCCCTTATTTGGATTTACAACTCACCCATTTCTTATGTATTCCCCCTAATTATCCCATGCAGTTTTAAGAATGATGGGAAATTATTAGCATGTTAAGTATTTTTTCAATAAGGCCGATGTACCACCTATTTATATGTTGTTATGTACTATAACTAATTACCCAAAGATACTAGACTCGTAACACCCCAAACTTCTACGGTACGCTTCTCTTTGAATAATGTGATAGCGTGTGTTCTACGCAACACCGAGTTCTAACACACCATAACCAATCAAACTAGCTGTTATGAATAGTGATACCTACTTTTTGAAATTATATATATTTTATTTTTTAAAATGGACTTAATTTTTGGATTCATAATATCATATTTATCCTAAGGTAAAATTTTGGTACTTTTCGGATAGCTTTAATATTTTGATGAATAGTGAATATTACTAAATTTTAATTAAAAACATCTTTTTTAATCAAAATAATTAATAGTGATAAATTATGAATTTGAGTGTTTTAAAAGAATATTTAGAATATATTTTTACAATTTAATATAATGTTGGTTATTGGAAATAATTTTACAATTAAACTCGTCATAAACAAGTGTCAATCTTTTGATAGTTATTATCTCTTAGAAACACGCTTTTTTGTTTTAACAACGGGAATTAATTTTAAATTAATTTCTGCCACTTCTGTGTTTTGAATTTGGAAAAATGGATTCCATATTTGGAATCAGGATGTTCAAATTGTGTAAATAGGTAACTTTTATTTTTAGACATTTTGAATAATTCATGCGGTAAATATTTTATTTACCATGGTTAAAGGTAAATCCGGTAAATAATGGTTAAAAAATAATAATATAATAATACTAAATTACCCTGAAACGTGTCCTAGAATTATTGGTTGATACATGTTCGACCATAAGAATCTTTGGGTCGATTTGGAGACGCCATGGAGCCACTTGTAGGTGATAGGGACACTTTATTTTAATTAAGTTAAAATAAGTACAAAAATGACATAAGTATATATCTTTTAGAAAAAAAATTGTTACATAGGGTTATATATGTTGGATTTTCGACTATAAATATTCATTAGAAATATAAAAAAATTTTCTACATGATGATATTTTATTAATAATTTTTATAGATTAAATAAGTTAATTTATTTATGACACAATAATGACGCACTAATTACCATTATATTGAAAAATTAAACTAATTGATATTATAAATACCCAAATAAATATAATTTTAGACTTTTAATGAATTAAAATAATTTTATAAGTTAATATGAAATGTTAGGATTTATTGAATTAACTTTTTTTGACGTAATCATTCTGTTATGAATTTTACAAAAATCAATTATTGAATAGTGTCAAAATTGACATAAAAGAGTTTTTAAAACAAATATTATATTATTAATTCATATTAAATTTCTAAAAATCTAAGGTTTGGAAAAGAGACTTATATCATGATAGGATCATCATTAATATACTACTTGGAGGTCTCATGGATATATTTAGTATGTTTATTAACTATATATTATAAAAATACAAAGAGACATTGTAAAAGTGAAACTAATTAACATAGAGTTAATACTTAAAGATAAGGTTAATATAAAGACCCAAACCTGTCTAAATTTTATTGGTTGAGTGGTTTTAGACCTATACCTACCTTAAAATTTAAATAATAAACTTTGGATCCATTAGAACACGAATATGAATTTATTATAAATTAATATTTCTAGCTTTTCCAAAGGTGCCCCTCACCCCTCCTATAAAAGGGAACTCCTCCTTCTCATTTCATCACACCATAAAAGACTTTTGATTCGGAAAAACTCTGCCCAAATACTCTACCAGCTTCCCTCACTACAACCGAGAGGCCTTAGTTTGATCAGGAAGCCAACATATGGATCTCTTTTGATCAAATCAACAGGAAGAACCCGAAGAAGATGTAATGATTTCACCACCCTTTTCCAAGTTCCTTTCTTTTTCCACTTCTTATTCCGTTGTTTTTACCATTCTAAAATAATAACTCCATTATAATATATATATACTATGATGTTATTATAAATATGTTACAACCATATTCAGTATTCTATCCACTTTTTTGAATAACATGTCACCATACATGCGTACGTACGGCTTACCGTCTCCACGTCGTGGTGTAATTGTTATTCAATATATTATTATTTGGATGGGTATAATAATGATTTGTAACTTATGTAAATAATAAATATAACATTTTAATTATTTTTTATATATGATAAACCATCCATTTATATATTATTTTAATATCAAAAGAATGATATTGTCGCTCGTGCGTACGTACGGACTACCGTCTCCATGAACGCGATGAGATTCATTCTCCATCGTATACATTCAAGTATAATTATCATTTGATGATTTAAAAATTATGTTTAAGGACATCATATCATTCTGGATATGAATAATATACAACCTATCCATTACATACATGGCTTATGTAACAAAACATATAAAAGAAAACAAGTTAACACCCAAAACAACGATAATACTAAGATATTATTATCAAATCAATATTAAAAGATCATATATGATATCATATGATTCTTGTATAATTTAATAACAATTATTTCACTGTTATACAGGTGGTTAACCTACCCCAACCAAGGAAAAGTACAAGGTAATGGTTATTTCACAATCTCTTCATTATCCGAGGTTGTTTTTACGTAATAATCTACTGGGATCTCTTTATCATCCACATCCATGTTTCTTAAAAATGTATTTCAAAACATTTTTACTATTTACAAGAATATGGGTTAAAGTCATTTATACCCTTGTTTGAATTTTTATAAGATGTTTATAAAGTAATCTTTCAGTCATTTTCCAAACAAGGTGCTTTTTAACCTTTTCGAAAAAATTAAGGTTACAATGTTTTTTTAACTTATACGGCAGGTGCAACTATTTTTTTTATTTTATAAATATATGACTCTTAAATGATTTCCAAATAGAATGAAATATTTCTCTAAAAAGAGTTTTGATTTCATCTATGTCAACATCCTTTGATGGATTTTACGCTTATTTGAAGTTGATTTATTATGATACATAACTTCTATATTGTATTTAAGGTTTTGTGATATGTTTGACTGTGGATGTGCAATTTTTATACCATTCATGGTTTATGGTGAAAGTATTGACATTTCGTATGCTAGTTTTAAAATGAATGTTTATGTTATGTTTAAACCTTTTCATATGGGAATGCATTGGACTTAATATGTGATGGGTGGAGCCCGCTATAGCTCCTCGATGAATCGGTAGGTCTCATGAGACAAACTATTGTATTGGCACAAGGCCTTGACAAAATCTTATTTTTAGTCTCAGCACGAGGCCTTGGCTATGTGGTTATGATAGTCTGGCATTATGGATTCTATCATTATGAAAGTGGTTATTGATATTACATGTGATTATTCGATTAGTAGAATATCCATGTGAATAAGTAAATGACATTATTTCATTTTACTTTTGCCATACTATATTGAAGTTCAAGTTTAAAAGGCTTTTGTTTTAGTTATACATTTCCTTAAATGTTTATTCTTATTTATGAATGTTTCCGCTATATTGTTATCCTTACTGGGCATTTGAGCTCACCCCTTTTCTATGATTTATTTTTCCCAGGAAGTGAAGAAGTAAATTATGAATGACCTGCAGGGATATTATGTGGGGATATGAGTGTAGAATATGGAGACAATATGTTGTTTTAGTAGTTTTTCACTTTATGATGTAATGTAATACTTATAAATATATCTAGTGTTTCCAAGGCTACTAAACCCATCGGTCTTTCGAGATTTGATCTTTCTTGTGATCATGCCAATGTTATGTAATAATGCACCGACTCTGGGTAACTGGGGTCGGGGCGTTACTGTTGGTATCAGAGAAAGTTTAGTACATACCTTGGAAGCTATATTTACATAAAATCGGATTAGAGCACGTAGACCTAAGATGAACTTTGAGGATTATTATAGAATAATTTCCTAAAATTTTAGTATTGTATAGATTTTGTGAGTTTTCTAAGAAATACATCCCTGTCTGGATACGAGTAGGTAGAGGCAGCTCTGGCACAGATGTACCTAGGGGTAAAACCCGAAAACACCGCTTTGAGCTAGACTCGAACGGGAACTGGTGCACGACAACGGGCCTTGCTGCACTCTTGGTTACGACACTCCTGGGGGATATTCTTAGGATAACTCTCATTTTCTTTACAAATCATTATGAAGGATTTATGAGTATATACTTCCTCAAAGAAAACATTTTTATGATTATGGATTATATCCATAAATAGTTCAATTTATGTAAAGTGTCTTAGAAGTATGGGATTATGTATTTTGATTCATAAACTGATCTAGTTTATGCCATTGTTTAGAAATGGAACCTAGTGTAAGAAATGGAAACCGTATCAATGCACGCACTCCATGTAGGGATTTCCCTCCTACTCAAGATAATTATAGTGGAGCTGGTGATGCAACTGGTGATGATCAGCTAATCACCATACTGGGACAACTCACTCAGGTTATGAATAATAACCTTACCCGTATGGAGCACCCTGATCCGCAACATGGAGGATCAATATTAGATCGATTCATGAGGCAACAACCACCAACATTCAATGGGAGTAAAAATCGCTTAGTAGCCGAGCAATGGATATTTTCCCTAAAGAAAATATTTCAGGCTTTGGGGAGTACTAAAAGGGAAAACGTTATCATGGAAGTTTACCGCCTCACTGGAGATGCTGATCAATGGTGGTCATTGATTCAAAATACGAAGGAAGATGATGAAGTATCAAATATGGAATGGAGGGAGTTCAAAGATCCGTTTTTAGAAAAATACTTTCCTCGTGACCGTCGAGCAGATATGGAAAGGAAATTTCGAAGTCTGAGACAGAAGGAGGATGAGAATTTCACAAAGTATGAGGCTAACTTTACAAGGTTAGCAAGGTATGCTGGTGATTATATATGTAACCCAAGAAGTTAGATTGATCGTTACTTTTATGGGTTAAAACCATTTCTCCGTCAAGCATTATTCTCACAATCCTTCTCGTCATACGAAGACATTGTCTCATGTGCTATCAAGACCGAAAAGGAATTCTCTAAGTCTTATGACTTTAAAGAAAAGCAAGAGAAGAAGAGGTCTGCTGATCAATCTGGGAATGGAAATAAGGTGAAGAAAGGAATGGTTGAATATCCATCTTGTGGTAAATGTGGGAAGAAACACCCTGGTACTTGTTTGAAGGGAATGGGCGTCTGTTACAAATGTGGTGAAAAGGGCCACCAAGCTCGTGAATGCAAAGGGAAGAAGGAAGCTACCAATGTTCAGTGCTACAATTGCAGGGAGATGGGGCATTATGCAAATGAATGTCCTAAGTGTCAGGAGAACTTAACTCAGAAAAGGCGCAGGGATCAAGGCCAGGCTTATGCTATCACTACTACTGAGGTAGAAGCTCCGAAAGACGTGGTGGTAGGTAATTTAATGGTTTCCTCAATTTTAGAAAATTAATTATTTGATTCTGGATCATCACATTGTTTCATATCTTCCCAGTTTGCTATGAAAATTAGATATTTCCAATTTTATTTAACAATGGATTTGTCAGTTAAAACTACTAAGGGAAGTATCATTGCAACAAAGTTTTGTGAATCGGTCCCCATTAGTTCACATAAATGTTCTTTATCTGTTGATCTCATCATCATACCTATGATTGAGTTTGATATAATCCTCGGTATGAACTGGATTTCGGACTATGATGCGAAGATTTATTGTAAGAAGAAAGAGGTTACGATTCTTGATGATAATGATATGGAACACCTTATCTTTAGAGCAGAATCGTCACAACCTAATTCTTATTTAGATCCACCCCCAGTAGCTCAACTAAATTCAATTATTGGGGAGGAAGAGAATGAAATAACTGTCGGTGAGGAAAGGAATGTTCAAATAGAGGATGTAACTGTTGTGAAAGAATTTGTATATGTATTTTCGAATGATTTACCTGGACATCCTCCAGAATGAGAAGTTCAGTTTTCCATTTTTTTTAATTCCTAGATCAAGGCCTATATCAATGACCCCTTACAGAATGGCCACTGTAGAATTATTTGAACTAAGGAAACAACTAGAGGAATTGAGTAATAAGGGATTTATTCGCCCTAGTGTTTCTCCATGGGGATCCCCTGTTCTTTTTGTTAAAAAGAAAGATGGATCTATGAGGTTATGTATCGACTACAGGGAGATCAATGCTATAACAATAAAGAACAAGTATCCCCTACCTCACATTGATGATTTATTTGACCAACTTCATGGACCTCAATACTTTTCAAAGATTGAACTTCAATCTGGATACCATCAGTTGTGTGTGAGGAAGGAAGACATTCCAAAGACATCATTTCGAACCAGGTACAGGCATTATGAGTTTACTGTAATGCCTTTTGGATTGACTAATGCACCCTCTGTATTCATTGATCTGATGAATATAGTTTTCAAGGAGTATCTTGATGAATTTTTTGTGGTATTTATTGATGATATCTTGGTATACTCCAAAAGCTATGAAGATCATGAAAATCACTTGCGCATTATCTTGAAGACTCTGGGAAGACATGAATTGTATGGGAAGTTTAGCAAGTTTGAATTCTGGCTTCATGAGATTTCTTTTCTTGGCCATATTGTCTCTAAACATGGAATCTTTGTTGATCCTTCTAAGACCAAGGCAATCCATGAATCGACAGCACTTACGAGTATAACTGAGGTATGTAGTTTTATTGGTTTGGCAGGTTATTTTCGACGTTTCGCCCAGAATTTTTCCCGATTGGCTAACCCATTAACGAAGCTCACACGTAAAGGGGTTAAATTTGTTTGGACAAAAGAGTATGAAGAGTGTTTCAAATAACTGAAGAGAAGATTAATCAATGCTCCTATAGGGAATGATGGGTTTGTTATTTATAGTGATGCATTGATGAATGGACTTGGTTGTGTCCTTATGCAGAATGATAGAGTTATTGCTTATGCATCACGACAGTTGAAAATTCATGAACAAAACTATCATACTCATGATCTTGAGTTAGTAGCTGTGATCTTTGATTTGATGATATGGAGGCACTACCTCTATGGTGAAAAATGTGAGATTTATACTGATCACAAGAGTTTGAAGTATATTTTCTCACAAAAAGAACTCAACATGAGGCAAAGGAGATGGCTTGAATTACTCAAGGATTATGATTGTACGATACACTACCACCTGGGAAAAGCAAACAAGGTGGCGGATGCTTTGAGCAGAAAAGACCATGGAGTTTTGAACGTGATGAGAATTGAAAGGGATCCAATTTTCATGGATCTATTGAAGATGGACATGGGAATAACCAGGGAAGGCGAAACATCAATGCTTTTTCAAATGGTTGTAAAATCATCTTTAATAGAAAGGATTAAGAGTTCTCAGACCGTTGATGAAGAATTTCAAAAGAAGATTAAAGCTGTGAATGATGGGATACTGAGAGACATTGTGTGTGAAGATGGAATTTTGAAATTCGGGAAGAGACTTTGTGTTCCCGATATACCTGATCTAAAAAGGGAATTGCTGGATAATGCTCATAGTTCCATTTTATCTATACACCCTGGGAGCACCAAATTGTATAGATATTTGAAAGAATATTTTTGGTGGGACAATATGAAGAGGGAGATTGCTGATTTTGTGTCAAGATGTATGGTTTGTCAACAAGTGAAAGCTGGAAGGAAACATCCTGGAGGAGTCATGAAACCTCTTCCCATACCGGAGTTGAAATGGGACAATATTACGATGGAATTTTTCATGGGGTACCAAAGACTCCGAGAAGGAACGATGCAATATGGGTTATTGTTGATCTTCTTACCAAGTCAGCACATTTTCTTGCTATAAGAGAAGATCTACCCCTGGAACGTCTAGCAAGACTATATATTAATGAAGTTGTGAGACTTCATGGAGTACCCCTATTGATTGTTTCTGATCGTGATCCCCGTTTTACTTCAAGATTCTGGAAACGTCTTCAGAAATCCCTTCATACTGAACTTCATTTGAGCACTGCTTACCACCCTCAGACAGACGAACAATCAGAATGAACTATTCAAACTTTAGAAGTCATGTTGAGATCTTGTTCACTTTACTTTCAGGGTATGTGGGATCAATATTTACCTCTGGTAGAATTTTCCTATAACAATAGCTTCCATTCGAGTATTCAGATGGCACCATATGAAGCGTTATATGGGAAGAGATGTCATACACCATCCTTTTAGGATTACGTTGGTGAAAGAAAACTTGTAGGCCCAGAACTAGTGGAGGAAACGGTGGAAAAGGTGAAGGTAATCAAAAATCACATCAAAGCAGCTCAAAGTAGGAAGAAGAGCTATGCCGATAATCGAAGGAAGGATTTGGAATTTCAAGTCGGTGATCATGTTTTCCTAATGGTATATCCATGGAAGGGAGTCATACGTTTTGGTACGAAAGGTAAATTGAGTCCCAGGTACATCGGACCCTTCAAAATTCTAGAACGAATTGGGGATGTTGCTTACCGATTGGCAATGCCTCCAAGTCTCTCCAAAGTTCACGATGTGTTCCACGTATCTCTGTTGAGGAAATACATGCCTGACGCAACACATGTACCCACCTATGAGGAGTTAGAACTGGAACCTGATCTATCCTATTGTGAAGAGCCCGTCAGGATTCTTGATACGAGAGAACAAGTACTGAGAAACAGGACGACGCGTCTGGTAAAAGTTTTGTGGAGAAACCAAAAGATGGAAGAGGAAACGTGGGAACCCGAGGAACTTAGGATGAAGAACCACCCGAGACTTTTAATGTGATAAGTATTCTAGAAATTTTGAGGATGAAATTATTTGAAGGAGGGGAGAATGTAACACCCCAAGCTTCTACGGTACGCTTCTCTTTTAATAATGTGATAGTGTGTGTTGTACGCAACACCGAGTTCTAACACACCATAACCAATCAAACTTGCCGTTATGAATAGTAATAACTACCTTTTGAAATTATATATATTTTATTTTTTAAAATGGACTTCATTTTTGGATTCGTAATAACGAATTTATCCTAAGGTGAAATTTTGGTACTTTTCGGATAACTTTAATATTTTGATGAATAGTGAAAATTACTCAATTTTAATTAAACACAACTTTTTTAATCAAAATAATTAATAGTGATAAATTATGATTTTGAGTGGTTTTAAAGTATATTTAGAATATATTTTTACCATTTAATATAATTTTGGTCATTGGAAGTAATTTTACAATTAAACCGGACATAAACAAGTGTCAATCTTTTGATAATTATTATCTCTTAAAAACACGCTTTTTGTTTTAACAATGGGAATTAATTTTAAATTAATTTGTGCCACTTCTGTGTTTTGAATTTGGAAAAATGGATTCCATATTTCGAATCAGGATGTTCAAATTTTGTAAATAGGTAACTTTTATTTTTAGACATTTTGAATAATTACTGCGGCAAATATTTTATTTGTCATGGTTAAGGGTAAATCTGGCAAATAAGGGTTAAAAAATAATATTATAATAATACTAAATTACCCTAAAACGTGTCTTAGACTTATTGGTTGATACATGTTCGACCATAGGAATCTTTGGGTCGATTTGGGGACCCCATGGAGCCACTTGTAGGTGATAGGGACACTTTATTTTAATTAAGTTAAAATAAGTACAAAAATGACATAAGTATATATCTTTTAGAAAAACAATTTTTACATAGGGTTATATTTGTTGGATTTTCAACTATAAATATTAATTAGAAAGATAGGAGGATTTATTACATGATGATGCTTTATTTATAATTTTTAGTGATTATATAATTTAATTTATTTATGACACAATGATGATGCAGTAATTACCATAATAGTGAAAAATTAAAATAATTGATATTATAAAAACCCAAATAAATATAATTTGAGACTTTTAATGAATTAAAATAATTTTATTGGTCAATATGACATGTTAGTATTGATTCAATTAAATTTTTTATAAGTAATAATTCTATTATGATTTTTACAAAAATCAATTATTGAATAGTGTAAAAATTGACATAAAAGAGTTTTTAAAACAAATATTATATTATTAATTGATATTAAATTCCTAAAAATATAAGGATCGGCCAAGAGACTTATATAACGATAGGATCATAATTAATGGAACACTTGGGGGTCTCTTGGATGTATTTAGTATGTTTATTAACTATATAATATAACAATACAAAGAGACACTGTAAAAGTGAAACTAATTAACATAGAGTTAATACTTAATGATAAGGTTAATATAATGACCCAAAACTGTCTAAATTCAATTGGTTGAGTGGTTTTAGACCTATACCCAACTTTAAAGTTAAATAATAAACTTTGGATCCATTAGAAACTGAATATGAATTTATTATAAATTAATATTTCTTTCTTTTCCAAAGGTGCCCCTCACCCCTCTTATAAAAGGGAACTCCTCCTTCTCATTTCTTCACACCTTAAAAGCCTTTTGGTTCTACCAAAATCTGCCCAAATACTCTCCCAAATTACCTCAATACAACCTATAGGCCTTATTTTTATCATAATGCCATCCTAAGGAGCCCGTTTGATCAAATCAAATGGAAGAACCCGAAGAAAAGGTAATGATTTCACCACGCTTTTCCAAGTTCCTTTCTTCTTCCACTTCTTCTTCCATTGTTTTTACCATTCTAAAATAATAACTCCGGTATCATATATTTACTATGATGTTATTATAAATTTGGTACAACCATATTCAGTATTCTATCCACCGTTTTGAATAACATGTCACCATACGTGCGTACGTACGACTTACCGTCTCCACATCGTGGTGTAATTGTTATTCAATATATTATTATTTGGATGGGTATAATAATGATGTGTAACTCATGTAAATAATAAATATAACATGTTAATTATTCTGTATATATGATATACCATCCATTTATATATTATTTTAATATCAAAAGAATGACATTGTCGCTCGTGCGTACGTACGGACTACCGTCTCCACGAACGCGATGAGATTCATTCTCCATCGTATCCATTCAAGTATAATTATCATTTGATGATTTAAAAATGATGTTTAAGGACTTGATATCATTCTGGATATTAATAATATACAACCTATCCATTACAAACATGGCTTACGTAACAAAACATATAAAAGAAAACAAGTATGTTAACACCCAAAACAACGATAATTCTAAGATATTATTATCAAATCAATTTTAAAAGATAATATATGATATCATATGATTCTTGTATAATTTAATAACAATTATTTCACCATTATACAGGAGGTTAACCTACCCCAACCAAGTAAAAGTACATATTAAGGGTTATATCACAATCTCTTCATTATCTGAGATTATTTATACGTAATAATCTACTGGGATCTCTTTATCATCCACATCCATGTTTCTTAAAAATGTATTTCAAAACATTTTTACTATTTACAAGAATATGGGTTAAAGTCATTTATACCCTTGTTCGACTTTTTATAATATGTTTATAAAGGAATCTTTCCGTCGTTTTCCAAACAAGGTGTTTTTTAACCTTTTCGACAAAATTAAGGTAAGAATGTTTTTTTAACTTATACGGCGGGTGTGGCTATTTTCCACCTTTATAAAATTGACAAAGCTTTCCTGACAAGCTTATACGAATATTTTCAAAGATAATGTTTTATTTTATAAATATATGACTCTTAAATGATTTGAAAATAGAAAGAGATATTTCTCTAAAAAGAGTTTTGATTTCATCTATGTCAACATCCTTTGATGGATTTTACGCTTATTTGAAGTTGATTTATTATGATACAAAAATTCTATATTGTATTGAAGGTTTTGTGATATGTTTGACTGTGGATGTGCTATTTTTTCACCATTCATGGTTTATGGTGAAAGTATTGACATTTCATATGCTAGTTTCAATACGAATGATTATGTTATGTTTAAACATTTTCATATGGGAATGCATTGGACTTAATATGTGACGGGTGGAGCCCGTTATAGCTCCTTGATGCATTGGTAGGTCTCATGAGACAAACTAGTGTCTTCGCACAAGGCCTTGACAAAATCTTATTTGTAGTCTTGGCACGAGGCCTTGGCTATGTGGTTTTGATAGTCTGGAATTATGCATTCCATCATTATGAAAGTGGTTATTGATATTACATGTGATTATTCGATTAGTAGAATATCCATGTGAATAAGTAAATGGAATTATTTCATTTTACTTTTTCCATACTATATTGAAGTTAAAGTTTAAAAGGATTTTGTTTTAGATATACATTGCCTTAAATGTTTATTCTTATTTATGAAAGTTTCTGCTATATTGTTATCCTTACTGGGCATTTGAGCTCACCCCTTTTCTATGTTTTATTTTTTCCAGGAAGTGAAGAAGTAAATTATGAATGACCTGTAGGGATATTATATGGGGATATGAGTTTACAATATGGAGACAATATGTTGTTTTAGTTGTTTTTCACTTTATGATGTAATGTAAGACTTATGAATATATCTAGTGTTTCCAAGGCAACTAAACCAATCGGTCTTTCGAGATTTGATCTTTCTTGTGATCATGCCAATGTTATGTAATAATGCACCGACTCTGGGTAACTGGGGTCGTGGAATTACAAGACTTCATGATATCCTAAATTTTATTATGTTTATTATTATGTATTAAATAATTAATTAATGTGTTATAAAAAATTTGGTTGTCAGAGATAGTATCAAAAGAATGTATAGTTATTTTTGGTATTTATATTATAAAAGTATAGAGAATGTCGTGGGGATAACAATAAGTCTTGGAAAATGCACCTATGTTTTGGTAAAGTATAGATTTTGTTGTTTCCAAGAAAATATATCCATATCTTAATACTACATGAGGATGTGAATCTTGCACAAATGTACCTATGGGCGACAACCCTGAAAAAACATTATTTATCTAGGATCGATCCGGCAATGGTACATGGAAGTGGGCCTTTATACACACATTATTTAACACTATCGATGGATATGTTTTGTGAATTCAACATCACATTACGAAACATTATTATGTGAAAAATGGCTATATGTGTCTTTTTAAAGAAATTGATCATGGATAACACTGATTGAATCCTAGAAATATATAATTTAAGGGAATTCATTTAATTTATAAGACATATCTTCAATATTTTTAGATACCCATTTTTGTGTTTAGTTGTCACGACCCGTCCTCGGGGCCTATGTCGTGACTACCCCAAGCCCGCCTTCCATAGGCCAGGGGCTGGCGACTATTACCTAAGGTGTAAATCCTGAAAGAAATGGAAGGAATTTCCTTTATAAAGTAAACAAACACCATAGAGAGCACAGACTTAAGTAAACACTAAGTAAACAGAGTACAAGTGTAAGTGCTGGAAATTAATTGGGCCAGAATACAATCCCAACTGAATGTAAAATACAATTGAAAAGAAAGTACAGCAGCAAAAAAGTAAAGCAGTAACTCCGAGTCATCCTCCTGAACTCCCACCTGAAGGGTGGGTACAGATAGCCTATACAGCTCCTCGGTACGACCGTCCGCTCCATGCACGTCCCGCCAAGTGGTCCACCTCTGGGTATTATCCAGCTCTATAAGCTTCCACCTCGATCAGTGTTATCTGTCATCTACATCCAACACAATGTAGTGCGGGCATAGCCCATGAAGGGGTGAGTATAAGATACTCAATAGGGACCCCGAGACCCCCGAAGGTCTCTTAGAATCAATAAAAAGTAAACCACAAAGGAAAGATACAATCAAAAAGTATCAATAAATCTACTTAGGTATATGCCCCTTCATATACCTAAGTCATCAGTTAAAGTTTGGATCCAGCTCCCAAGCACCACACAGTCTACAAAGGAAAACACAACCTAGTCCAAAAAGGAAAAAATTCAACCACATCAAAGATAACGATTGAAAATCAAGACTCAACTCACAGAGTTATACACTTCATATGGCGATAGAGATGATCAGATGTACCCAATGATTCATCTGAACTATCGGACCCACACATGATACAAGACAAGCTAAGCTGTCGGACCCACACAGGATACAAGACCAGCTACTATTCCAGACCCACACATGATACAAGTATAGAGGTCTATACTGCCAGGCCCACATAGGATAAAATAATAGTGGTCTTTGTCGTCGAACCCACAGAGGATTCCAGTATAGTAGTCATCGCTGTCGAACCCACGAAGGATTCTAGTACAGTCATCGTCATCGTCACAGTCGCAGCCAGCTCTAGGGTTCCTGCACATTGCATGCTTGATTCTGGGAGGTTCCGCTCCATGAGCCAAGGGGGGTCGATACATAAACTATCAAGAAGATTAGGGTTGATGTATCACAAAGTTCCGTCTCGTCAATAGCAACTCAACACGAGAGACGGTGTGTCAATCAAACGCCTGGTCTGAGAGTTGTTGGCCTTTCTGTCCCAGGGGCTCGGTAGGTTTTTAAGCTAAAACCAACCTGTTCATACTCTAGCGGCATCCAAACCTCGAGCTAAGTAAGAAAAAAGAACCATATCACTTAGAGGAATTCAAAAAAGTCAACGACACGTCAATCGGAGGACCCGAGCATACGTTATAAGCGTTTTCGCTCCGAGGGCCCGGTTGGTTTCATGATCGAACCAAAACCGGATGTACAAGAAGTTCTTCGAATCCTTGAGTGTTATATAAACCTAAATGACCGTCTCGATCGAAGGATCCCAACTCAACTGACGGTGCGTCGATCAGATGTATGCAGCCCATGTTATGAGCAAAAGACTGAAAACAGTCTGATGTGGGGTTGTCTGGGCCAGGCCCAACCCCCCTGGGTCTGCCCGAACCGGGGCGACTCGACCCGGGATCAGGTCCGGCCCGACTGGGCGCAGCCTGGTCCGGTCCACGCGACCCGCCCCTGCCCATCCTGGGGGGGCGCACTGGCTTGGCCAGCAGGACGAGCAGGGGGGACGCAGTCCCCCCTCCCTTCCACTCCACAGATGCGGTACGCGGTCGCCGCGTCCCTTCCAGATCCCGTTCGGCCGCAGTATCCGGCCGCTAGCCACCGCGGCTTCTGCCGCTGTCATGCTGGGGCTCCGCTGCCTCTGGCCGCCAGAATTTCCGCGAGCCATTGGAGTCGTTCCGGTGGTCCGTTCTTACTCCCGTCTGCTCCTGCAGTCATCTCGGGACCCGCTCTTCACTGCGACGACTTCAAACCCCGTTGTGGTCCTGTTCCATCATCGCTCAACGTCCTGCACATCATGATCAGAAAAATGGTGGGTTCAGACTTGTACTTTTTTCCTCCCCCACGGCATTAGAGGTTTGAAACAACTCCCAACAATTTCCCACAAAATAAATAATCCCCAACCCACAAATAATAATAGTTCGTGGATCAACATGATAAAGAGTTGATCCATGTTCATGTTTTAGAGGAAAAAACATAGGAGTATTGTCATTATCAAAAATGAAATATACCCCTACCTCAACAGGTAAGACGATCGTCAGCGTCACGGTTCACGGCGTCGCTGAGAAGAGGATCATAGACGTCGCAGTACATGGCGTCACGGAGGAGAGGATCATAGGCGTCGCGGTACACGATGTCACAGAGGATAGGATCGTAGGCGTCATGGTACACGGCGTTTCCGATCTCCGAGGAACCAGTGTTCATCGTCGTTCTTTGTCGGAGGACACTGTTCTTCATCCAAAGCTCAAGATTTTCCCCAACATTCTTTTTCCTTTGCTAATGATGCTCTCCCAAAATTAAATAATATCTTCCACCTATTATTTAATTTCACACGTAAAGAATCTCCCCCGTCTTTCATTAACGAAGGGAGAGTGAAGGTTCCCTTTTAATTAAACGTGTTGGATATTAATTTAAAAATGGGAAAGGGTAAGGCTCCTCATTATATTATGAGTTGACTTAATTTAATGGGTTGAAGTGACAATTAATGGAGGTTGTCAAAATTAATGGGGGGGGGGGGTTTACTAATGGGTTTAGAGGGAATTGAATGGTTGGGGTCGAGGGGACCCCACCTCCATAACACCCACACATGGGTAGTTAAGTGGCTGCGAGCCCCACCCTTAACTACCCATTAGAGAGAAAAACCACCCTTATAAAAAATAATAAAAATTGTTCTATCAATTTTTATTTATTTCGTAAACAAACCCCAAAAAATTATCTTTTCCTCTTTTGCGAACAGAACTACGTTATGTTCCCCCTTAAGCAATTACTAGTGTTGCGAGTTCATCAGTGCCCTCAGATTTTAATTCTAAGAACCGGTTCAAATGTTTGAAAAACCTGCTCATTCGTTCACCGAACATACCTGAGCTAAACTTAGAAAATTGATTTTGGGAACACCAGGCCTCAAAATCAAGCGCCGTTAGAAACTGCGTACTTGCAAAATTAAAAAGTATTTTATCATAAATTTACATGAAATTTTTGGGTCTTTACATTACTCCCACCTCAGGGCTTTATGTCCCCATAATGATACAACAAAAACTAGTGGAAAAAATGAGGTTACTGAGCACGCATCTGAGCCTCCCTCTCCCATGTGCTCTCCTGGAGGTTCTCGTGCTTCCAACGAATGCGCACCAGAGGTATCGACTGTACATGTAGGACCCGCTCCTGTTGATCCTTGATCTCCAACGGGACCTCTACAAAAGTTTCCCTATCATCGATGTCCAGCTCCCAATGATCAATGATATGTGTTGGGTCGTGCACGTATCTCCTCAGCTAAGATACATGGATGACATTGTGCACCCGGTGCAACTGAGGTGGAAGGGCCAGGCAGTAAGCCACCTCGCCTACCCTGCAAAGGACCTGAAAAGGCCCGATGAAGCACGGGGATAACTTGTTGCCCCTGCCAAATCTCCGTAATCCATGTCGAGGTGAGACCCGTATGAAAATGTGTTTTCCATCCTCAAACTCTAGTGGTCTCCACCTCCTGTCAACATAGGACTTCTGTCGGCTCTGATCAGTCCTCATCCACTCCTGGATGACCTGTACCTTCTCTGTCATGACCTAGACCATCTCTAGTCTGACAAGTGCTGACTCCTCGGGGTCTGTCTAGCACAGAGGTGATCTTCACGGTCGGTCATACAAGGCCTTGTATAGTGCCATCCTGATGGTGGAGTGGTAGCTGTTGTTTTACGCAAACTCCACCAAGGGTAGGTGATCCTCCCTGATGTGAACAAAGTCAAGGACACATGCATGGATCATGTCCTCGAGTGTCTGAATGGTCCTCTCTGTTTTGACATCTGTCTGCGGGTGGAAGGTAGTGCTTAGGCGTAGCTTCTTCCCAACGGCCTCCTGCAATCCCTTCCAAAGCCGGGAAGTGAAGATAGCCTCTAGATCGGAGACGATAGATGATGTCACATCATGAGGTTGTACGATCTCTTGAACTTAAAGACGTCCTAATCTCTCTAGTGAGACCAGCTCTATGATAGGTAAGAAGTGGGCCGACTTGGTGAGTCGTCCTACAATCACCCAAATGGAGTCCTGTCCTCTGGAAGTATGTGGAAGTATAGTCAAGAAGTCCATAGATATCTCGTCCCAATTCTACTCTGGGACCTCCAAGGGTTGTACCAAGCCTGCTGGTACCTGGTGCTCTGCCTTCACCTGCTGACAGGTGAGGCATCGTGAAATGAACTCTACCACAGCCTACCTCATACCCAGCCACCAGTGCTATCATCTGAAATCCTGGTACATCTTCACTACTCCAGGATGTACCACTAAAGGGGGAGTGTGGAAATCTCTCAAAACATCCTCCTGTAAAGAATCCGGTACCATGGTACATCCTCTGAAAAGGATGGCGTGCTCTCCTCGTACAGAAAATCAATCAGGTGCCTGTCCTGTGGAAATCTTTGCATGCCGCGTCTCACAGTAAACGTCCCCACAATGTCCCACTCTGACCCACTAACGTAGTTGAGGAGGGACTGTGAGGGACTGAGAAAAAGATACCCCATATCTATCCACAAAGGATATCTGCAAAGGGCCTAACTGCTCTGTCATCTCTCTAAATATCTAAATGACCGATCTCCTACTGAGAGAATCAGCCACAATGTTCCCCTTCCTAGGAGTATAGACAATCTCAAAGTCATAATCCTAGAGGAAATCGAGCTATCACTGTTGTCTCATGTTCAGGTCCTTCTGCGAGACGATGTTCTTCAGACTTTGGTGGTTAGAGTAGACTATAAAGTGCTCTCCCATCAGATAGTGTCGCCACATCTTCAGGGTGAATACCACTACTACTAACTCCAGGTCATGGGTAGAATAGTTATTCTCATGCGGCCTCAACTGCTGTGAACCGTAAGGGATCAATGCCCACTCCTGCATCAGGTCACACCCGAGTCCGGTCCCTAATGCGTCGCAGTAAACTAAGTACCCTACGCCCTCATCCGGTAGCATCAATATGGGAACACTGGTCAATCTCTATTCTCAGCTCTTGGAAGCTCTACTGGCATTTTTATGACCACACGAAGGGTTTCCCCTTCTTTGTCAAAGCTAAAATAGGTGCTGCAACTCTGGAAAAGTCCGGAAAAAATCATTGATAGTACCCTGCTAGACCTAGGAAACTCCGCACCTCCATCAAGATCCTAGGTGGCTCCCAAGCAAGTACAATCTTGACCTTCGCAGGATCCACTGCAACTCTCGCCTCAGAGATGATGTGCCCCAAGAATTTGACCTCTTGAAGCCAGAAATGGCACATAGAGAGCTTACCAAAAAGCTGGTGCTCTCAGAGTGTATCTAGTACAACCCGTATGTGGTAGGCGTGCTCCTCCTCAGTGGTTGAGTAAATCAGTACGTCGTCAATGAAGACAATGAAAAAACGATCGAGTTAGGGAAGGAATATCCTGTTAATGAGACTAATGAACACTCCTGGATCATTGGTCACACCGAAAGGCATGACCAAGAACTCATAGTGGCCGTACCGACACCTGAAGGTTGTCTTTTTCACATCCTCGTCCCGAACTCGAAGCTGATGATAGCCTGACCTGAGGTCTATCTTCGAAAACCAATGTGCTCCCTTGAGCTGATCGAAGAGGTAGTCAATCCTCGGAAGAAGATTCTTGTTCCTCACAGTCACCTGGTTCATGAAACAGTAATTGACACATAGTCTCAAGCCCCTATCCACCTTCTTGGAGAAAAGGACCGGAGAAGCCTAAGGTGAAACACTGGGTCAGATGAAACCTTTCTCTTGTAAGTCCTCCAGCTGTACCCGCAGTTCACGATTCTCAGCGGGAGCCATCTGATATGCTGGGGTGGATATCGGTGATGTATCGGGGTACAGGTCTATATTGAAATATACCTCCCTGTGAGGAGGTAGTCCTGGAACATCATCAGGAAAAACGTCCTCATACTGTTCCACCACTACAGGAAAACACAGACTCTGCACGTTGACTAATCTAAGGATGAGACTAGCCAACTGATGTGTGATCGGCTTCCCTCTCCTCTGCGTGACTCCATCCTATGCTGAGAAGGTTTCCTTCTTGCCGGTGAAGGTGAACTTGTTCCCATCCGTGCGGACACACCACACCTTGCGCCTAATACTGTCGATCTGGGCATGGAATGTAGATAACTAGTCCATGCCCAAGATGACGACTTAAGGCCTCGACGCCACTACAAGAATATCCCATCTGAAGTTGTATCCTACAAGAGTAAGCTGACACTTCCGGCACCAGTACGTAATCGTCAAGTCTTCTCCCGTAGGAGTATCTAGCCGCAAAGATCGATCCAACGGCTCCGTCAGATTCCCCGAGCTCCGAACATGGGAAGAGGAAATAAAAGAATGACTCACACCTCTGTCTATAAGAACTGCATCAAGGGTGGAGTAGACACAGATAGTACCTCGAATCATCTCGGGTGCACCATGGTCGTAAGCCTTTACTGCCTGAAGCTGAGCCTGCCTCTGCCCGCCAGCTCCCTGTTGTCGGGGTGGACCTTCTGGGGGTGGAGGTGGTAGAGCCTCGAAGCATCGTCCACCACCCGCCGCTCGGCCAGCTCCTCTTCCTCATCTGCCTGCTCCCTGTGGACCTCCACTGTCAAACCTCTACCTCTTTATCGGGCGTCCTTCCACTGTCTTCTGCTCGTCCGCATGGCGGGTAGGGCAGTCACCAGCCATGTGGCCATGCCTGCCGCATTCATAACACTATCTGCTCCTCGGAAGGTTGGATCTGTGCCGTGTGCCCCGCACAACTGATCCAGTGTCCTGAGGTCGCCCACATGACGACCTGGTCCGCTTGGACCCCTGTGTCATCTTTCGACTGCCTGCAGTAGAGAAATGCACTCTTTGTCGTCCTATGGTGGGTCTCACTGCTGATGGCTGCTCAGTGAGAAATCTCTCCACTAGCAGGGCTCGCTCCAGCACCCCCGCCTGGGTCGAGATGCTGAGTGGAATCGTCGATGCTCTGATCCTTGGTCTTAGCCCCTGCTTAAAGGTCTGGGCCCGGAGGAATGGGTCCCATACCATGACTTTGGAGTAGCGCGAGAGGTTGGTAAATCTCACGGAGTACTGGGCTACTGACATGCTGCCCTGCCGCAGTTGTAGTAACTCTTGGATGCACACCACATAGAGGGTGGCTGGTACGAACTCTGAGGGGGAAGAGGCTCTCGAAGTCCTTCCAAAGAAAAGATGCCTCATCGGGCACCTGGAGCATCAAGATCCACTATCTACCTACTTCCGCGTGTAGGAGACTTGCGTAAGGACCACCATGAGGTTTACTGGAGTCCCTACCAACCTGACGACTCTGACGATAGGCTCCAGCCAATCCTCAGCTGCCTGAGGATCCATCTCCCCGTGGAACCTGGGCGGCCTCTGCCTCTGAATCTCATGCAATGCCCTGAGGCGGCGTGCACCCTCTACCATTAGGGCTGGTAGCATCGGTGGCTCGGCGGGTAAAGGTACTGCCGGTGCCTCTGCCATAATGGGGCCCTGCACCGAGGCCTCGTCTCTCGGTGGGCTGCCATGTCGCATGTAATTGGGAACCCTAGATGGCTACCGTCATGGGGACATCCTGAAAAGAAACAGGTGCTCCACTGTTAATACAATATACCTGGAGAGCTAACATAAAGTAATCACAAAGAAAAATTTTAAAACACACATGCAATCAATGTTTTCGTGTACTGAGCCGAAAATCAGAAGTCAGAGTCTGGGTGTATGGATACGTCAGCCGCCACACCAACACTGGACTCCCTGGACAGATAACCACACCCATTAATCTAAACATTATTTCCTCACAGAGAAGAAATTATAAGAGTCCTGAGTTCTGTGGTAGAACTGACCCCTCTGATACCAATTTGTCGCGACCCGTCCTCAGGGCTCGTGCCATGACTACCCCAAGCCCGCCTTCCATAGGACTGGGGTTGGAGACTCGCACCTAAGGCGTAAATCTAGAATGGAAGGGAAGAAATTTACATTATAAATTAAACAAACACCACGGAGTGCACAAACTGATGTAAACAGTAAGTAAATGGAGTACAAGTGTAAGTGTTGGAAGGTAAATGGGCTAGAATACAAACCCAACTGAAAGTAAAGTACAACTGAAAAGAAAGTACAGCAGTAGAAAAGTAAAGCAGCAACTCTGAGTCGTCCTCCTAAACTCCCACCTGAAGTGTGGGTACAAATAGCCTCCACAGCTCCTCGGCCTGGCCGTCCGCTCCGTGTATGTCCCGCCATGTGGTCCACCTCCGGGTACCGACCAGCTCAACAAGCTTCCACCTCGATCAGTGCTGTCTATCGTCTGCAACCAACACAACGTAGTGCGGTCATAGCCATTGCAGGGGTGAGTATACGATAGTCAATTGGGACCCCAAGACCACCAAAGGTCTCTCAGAATCAACAAATGATAAACCATAAAGGAAAGATACAATCACGAATTATCAATAACACAACTTAGGTATATGCCCATACATATACCTAAGTCATCAGTTACAGTTTGGCTCTAGCTCCCAAGCACCACATAGTCCACAAAGGAAAACACAACCCAGTCCACTAAGGAAAGTATGTCAACCACATCAAAGATAATGATTGAAAATCAAGACTCAACTCACACAGGTATACACTTCGTATGGTGATAGAGATGATCAGATGTAGCCACTGATTCATCTAAGCTATCGGACCCACATATGATACAAGACTCACTAAGCTGTCGGACCCACACAGGATACAAGACCAGGTACTCTGCCGGACCCACATAGGATACAAGTACAGAGTTTAATACCGCCGGACCCACATAGGATAAAAAACAGTAGTCTTTTCCATCAAACCCACAAAGTATTCTAGTATGGTAGTCGTCATTGTCGAACCCACAGAGGATTGCAGTACAGTCGTCATCATCATCACAGTCACAACCAGCTATAGGGTTCCCGCACATAGCATGCTCGATTCTGGGAGGGTCTGTTCTATGATCCAAAGGGGGTCGATAAATCATCTATCACGAAGTCCAGAGTTGATGTATCACAACATTCTATCTCGCCAATAGGAAATCAACGCGCCAGACAGTTCATCAATCGGACACCCAGTCTAAGAGTTGTTGGCTTTTCTGTCCCAGGGGTCCAAACCTCGAGTGGAGTAATACAAAAAACCCATCTCACTTAGTGGAATTCATGAAAGTTTGCAGCACGCCAATCGGATGACCGGAGCTTAAGTTATAAGTGTTTCTGCTCCTAGGGCCCTGTTGGTTTCATGATCGAACCAACCCGGCTGTACCCAAAGTTCTCCGAAACCTTAGTTTCATATAACAAAATTACCGTCTCGATCCAAGGATCCCAACGCAACTGATGTTGTGTCGATCGGAGGTCTACAGCCCAAGTTATGGGCAAAAGACTGAAAACAGTCCAAAGTGGGGGGGGTCTGGAACTGGCCCGGCCCGGCCCAACCCGCCATGGGTCGGCCCAAACCGGGTCCGGGTCTGGCCCTGTAGGGCGCGGCATGGCCTGGCTGGGCACGACCCGGTCCGGTCCGCGCCACCCTTCCCGGCTAGGCCGGGGGGGGGGGGGGGGGGGGCTGGCTCGGCCATCAGGCCGAGTAGGGGGGGGGGACGCGGTCCCCCCTCCCTTGCGCTCCATGGATGCGGCACGCGGTCGGCGCTTTCCTTCCAGATCCCGCGCGGCCATGGGATCCGGCCACCTGCTTCCACAGCTTCTCTCGGAGGCATGCTGGCGCATCACCGCCTCTTGACGGCCGGCCGCTGCCGGCCTCCGGTGCCGCTAGAATTTTCGCGGGCCACCGGAGTCGTTCCGGTGGTCCGTTCTTGCTCACGTCTGTGCCCGCGGTCATCTCGGGACCCACTCTTCACGGCGACGGCCTTCAAATGCCGTTGAGGTCTAGTTGCATTGTCTCTCAACGTCCCACGCTTCAATATCAGAAAAAAGGTGGGTTCGTAATTGTTCGTTTGACCGCACCCACTCCATTAGAGGTTTGAAACAACTCCAAATAAATTTCCCGCCAAATAAATAATCCCCAACCCGAAATAATAATAGTTCACGGATCAACTTGATAATGAGTTGATCCACATTCATGTTTTAGTGGAAAGAAACATGGGAGTATTATCATTCTCAAAAAAATAAACCCCTACCTTGATAGGGAAGACGATCATTGGCATCGCAGTACACAACATTGCGGAGAAGAGAATTGTTGGCGTTGCGGTACACATTGTCGCGGAGGAGAGGATCGTAGGCGTCGTGGTACACGGCGTCCCGGAGGAGAGGATCGTAGGCGTCATGGTACATGGCATTGCCGATCTCGTAGGAACCAGACTTCTTTGTCATTCTTCATCGGAGGCCACTGTTCTTCATCCAAAGCTCAAGAGTTTCCCCCATGTTATTTTTTCCTTCGCCAACGATGCTCTCCCAAAATTAAATAATATCTTCCACCTATTATTTAATTTCACACATAAAGAATCTCCCCCATATATAATTTAGGAAGGGAGAGTGAACGTTCCCTTTTAATTAAATGCATTGGCTGTTAATTTAAAAGGGGGAAAGTGGAAGGTTCATCATTAAATTATGAGTTGACTTAATTTAATGGGTTGAGGTGACAATTAAAGGAGGTTGTCAAAATTAATGGGGGGGGGGGGTTACTAGTGGGTTTAGAGGGAATTGAATGGTGGGGGTCAAGCAGACCCCACCTCCCTAACACCCACACTTGGTTAGTTAAGTGGCTGTGATCCCCACCCTTAACTACCCAAGGGAGGAATAAACCACCCTTAGAAGAAATAATAAAAATTGTTCTGTCAATTTTTATTTTTTTCTTATACAAACCCCAAAATATTATCTTCTCCTATTTTGTGAATGAAACTATGGTAAGTGCCCCCTTAAGAAATTACTAGTACTGCGAGTTCATCAGTGCCCTCAGATTTTAATTCTGAGCACCGGTGCAAAAGTTAGAAAAACCCGCTCGTTCGTTCACTGAATGTACCTGAGCTAAAATTCAAAAATTGATTCCGGTCACAACGGGCCTCAGCATCATGCTTCATCAGAAACTACGTACTCGTAAAATTATAATGTATTTTAAAAAAAATACTTGAAATTTCTGGGACTTTACATTAGTAGTTTGAAAGTACTGATGCCTAATTTTCACTTTAATATTGTCATTGGATGGAAACTAGAATAATTGAGTCAAAAACTAATGTGATGGGAAATATGATGAATTCTTATATGAGATACCAAATTTTATGGGAGATCATGTGAGAAATCATGTGATTATTCTAAACAAGATATGAAAATTCACAATTAAAAACTGGAACATTTTTGAATGTGCAATGATATTAAAGAATCATGTGATTTTTTATCATGGATGTCTATCTCGTAATGGTGGTAATTGAAATAAGATTCAATTTATTTAATGTCAAAAATTTGTAAGGATACATAAAGGTAAATTCCACAAAGAAAGTTGAATGTTTTTTCTATGTGAATAATTACACATAATGTATCTAGTTTCTATAAAAAATGAAGAGTATTATTGAAGGGAATAAATTACATCCTAAGATGCCATTTTTTATTCAGTAACATATGTGTGGATAATATGTGTATTACCCAAGTCAAAGACCTAATAAAGGGTTAACTTAGAGATTAAGGACGATCTTATGCTATGCAAATCATTGAAATGTAATGATTTAAGTGTTTGTGGATTATTATTTGAGAAGTACTCTATAGAAGTAGTATTTAAATGAAATTATGGATATAAGAAACATGAATAATATAAGGAATGGTACAAAATAGTTTTTTAATAGGTATTAGAAAAATATATTGATTGATGACAATCTCTTATAATATTTATTTAGTGATAATAAAAACAAACAATTTTTGGATTAGTAACCCTTAATATGTGTATTATGATGGGATAAACATAATGATCCACTAGATCCTATGTTTAACTATAATATTATGTTTAAAATAATTGATACCACTTTCGGGGATTTCTGTGATTGAATTAGTTAATGATTAAAGATATTTTTTTATACTCATTTTGGGATCAAATTATTTTTATTTTGAGGGTATTGATGATATTTTATTAGAATATATATTGTGTTGTGGTATATATATCCATTAAATATAATATAAAAGATTATTCTAGAAATCACCTATTATTATTTTTCAGGTATATGTAGAAGGTTATGAGAAAAAATTTTATGTTAAAATAATATTTAATGTTTTTTTAATTGGTGTTATTGGGGACATAGGTGTGCCTATTTAAGGAATGATCTATGTTAAACCCCTTGTATTTTTGTTGAATTATGCAGATTAATTTGACAAGTTTTATTCATTTCCAATGTTGTCTTACATCTTGGTTACCCTTTTTTCTTTAGTAAAGGTAGGATAAGTATATTTATAGTCTTTGGTGGATTATGTGATCTGTTAGAAGATTATTTTAGTGCTCTGAATATTAATAATCATCTTCAGTACTAATTGTTTTGAGAAAAGATGATATTTTATTAGAAATTGATTAAAGGATGAAATAATAATTTTCAATAAAGTATGTTGACCTATATTACTATTGTAGATGATAAATTAAATCCTTAAATCTAGAAAAAGAATCTTTAAACAAAAAATGTTGTCAGATTATTATCATTTTTGATGAAATGGTGGTCTTTTTACCCATCGTATATTTACTGGTTTCTTATCATTTAATTTATCCTAAACATTTTCATTATGTCTCTCTATTAGATCTTGGGTAGTGGTATTCATTCTTCCATGTATATATCCTCATATCCCACTAATGTTATCATTCTTGGAAACTTGGTTATGTGATTAATTTCATGCATCCTTTTCACTCTTTTCAAGTGGTTGTTTTTTTAACCCTTTTTAATATGTTTGTTTTCAATAAATAAATTATCATGTGTCCTAAAATTTCATATAGAGATAATGATTAAATTTGAAAGAGGAAATTTATTAAAGTGTGGAATAATGTAATGTCGCAGTATGTAAAAGAGAAAACATTGATCGATAGCATATGCGATATGAAACATCGAACATGAAAAATTGATGAGTTTTTAAATACGAACATTGTATCCTTGTCATTAATTTTGAGGGTATAAATAGGAATAAATTACATATATTAGGTACTCCATATAAATTTATTTCATAATTCTTAATACAAAATCCCATAATTATTGGTAATTTCATAAAGATAGGTTTTCTTTAAAAATGATTTTTATTTTGAATTTTAAAAAATTATTATATTTATTTTTTAGAAAATAAAGATTATATATTTGATAAAATGAAATTAGTTTTTATATAAAAATCTAAAAATTAACATATTGTTTAATTTTTGGATTTTTCGGGAAATATGGCTTTTTCATTAAATAGTGAAAATTGCCTTTTTTATAAAACTTTTATTTATTTCGATAAATTAATTAATTGAAAATTATATTTAATATTTTAATTGTATTAAAAATTTAAATAATAAATTTTCTATTGTATTTAGTAAAATTAATTAAATTTAAATAATCGTTAATCTAGATTTTATAACATATTTATTTTTAGGCTTTAAAATATATTTTTCTGAAAACTATTTAAAAATGCATAGTGTTTCTAAATTTTAAAAAAGGAATAATAACACCTAATAGGGAATTATTTAAATTATATTTATATTTTATATATCTTTCAAAATTAAATTAAATTTATATAATAAATATTACTAGCGATATAGTTAATTTAAAATCATCTTTTCCTGGAAAAATGGATTTTTCAAAAAACCTCTTTTCATCACACTTATGGATTTTATTTTAACTTAAATTATTGAAACACTATTAATTCATTTTGAAAAATGGATTACACATTTGGAATCATCATAATTAATATTAGGCAATAATTTTATCTTCATATTTGAACAATGTGATAATAACTGTACTAAATATTTATTACCACAATAAAACAAAAATAGGTTAATTAATGGTAAATTTATTTTAACAAGGACTAGAAAAAAGTAAACATAATAGTATTAATATTAAAATTTTCATATAATAATTATTTTATTTTTTGTTACTTTATAAATCATTAAATAGTTATGTTAATAAAAATAATATTTTAGATATTTTAAAGCATAAATTGTATTTGTTGTAATATATTGTTTTAATAAAGACCCACTTTTAAATTAATTAAAAAAATCATGAGTTAAATAATATTTAAATTAAATATTATTATTAATTATATTATATGAAACATGAATGTCAATGAAATACAATGAAGTGAAAATGTAATTTTCAGAATGGTTCAAATACATTATTTCGGAAAAATAAGCATGTTTTAAATGATGATAATTTATATTTGAAAGTGTAATTTTCACATTTATTGAATTATTTTGATTAAAAATAATAATTTTTTGATTCATGATATTGAAATTATCCAATGCTTAATTTTTCAAAATTTTATGAGATAATATAATTTTCAAGAAAAAACTATATACTGTTTAAATGAATTGTATGTATTACTAAATAGTAATGATCAAACCGTTATCTAAGTAATGGTATAAATAGTATCAAACATGAAATATAATTTTATACTTTAGGATAATGTTATATTGATGTTCTTTTATTAATTTTATAAATCCATTATTAATCCTCCAAAATATATATTATATTTTATGGTTTTAAAATAACTACTTTATAAGCATGACTCACTTCCATCTCACCTAGGTTAATACATTAATGAGTTTGGCCATTGGAAATTTAAAATAACTAAAAAAATTTGTTTGTTTTAAAATATGGGAAAACCCATTTGGGTGTTTGTGGTCTTGATTATTTTATTTGTTCTGATTCTAAAACAATAGTTTGGGAAATAATAAACAACCCCACTATCTTTTCTTATATAAAACCACCCATGATCACATTCATCATAACTAGAAATCATTGGATCATGTATTTAATATTCCCTTCCTCTATATATTCCTATAAAGGATCCCAATGATCTCAAGAGGATCTTCCGAAACATTTAGATTCACCCCTAATGTAAGGGACTTCCCTCTCTTCATTTCCATTCAAAAACCTTCTTGGAAATTTCCATTTTTAATCAACTTTGTTTTTTTAAAAATAATTTAAAAACATCCCTTTATTTTGAAATTTATTTCAAAAAAATGATAGATAATTTTATCCAAACTCATTATAAAATTTGGCTACGTCGTTACTATGATGAAATTTAATAACAGACCCCTCCCTCTTCTTTCAAATTCAAGAACATTCTATTTATTTTTTTATTTCAATCTCGATGGGTTACATTTCAATGAATTTATAAAGATCTATATACTTTTAAATTTATGTATTAATAAATATATACCATTTATCAACTCTCATTATATAATTTACCAATGTCGTTACTGTGCCAAAATTTTGTAAGGGATCCTCTAATACCCCTATTTATTCCAGAACCTTATTTATCTAGTGTATATTTTTCCTATTACTAATGTTGAGATAAGACATTTCATATCCATAATTTTACAATTCTTACATTAAAATAACAAGATAACCATTTAACTCTCATGAAACCATCTTATGAATCTTCAAGTACTATCATTATGCTGTCGAAGTTTCATTGAGATTTTTCTTTCCAAACGATTACGTCACAAATATACACTCCCATTTCAACTCAAGGTTATGAAATTAGATGTAAATACCCTTCATTTTTCGTATAATTCCATGTGTGTAACCTAAAATCCCTAATCATATGGTTAAAATTGATTAATCATCCTTATGTTATATGATTTATTTGAAACCCTTATATTGGTTAATGATACGAAAGAGATGGGTACACCCAGAATTATATAGTACTCTGATACATTATGAAATGTTATAGTCTCATGATACATTATTTATGGGATTATGGAGTTATAATAATCCATTATTATACTTTCTACACCTTTCTATAATGTCTTTGTGGTTATCCTTGAACTAAGTTTATAATGTCATGTTTAATGTTATTGGCAGTTTCCCATGTTTCGATTACATTTCCATGCTACACCATGCCACTTTGTTCATTTTTATGATTCTCACCATTTTAATAACCCATTAAAATATCAATTTCCTTACATGTAATAATTTCTTCATGTTATGATTTTTTATTACAATACTAGGCTTTATAGCTCACATACTTATTCTGTATATCCCAAGGTTATCCCATATTGTTTTTTGAATAGTGAAATATTATGAGCATGTTAAGGACGTTTTCAATAAGGATGATATAAAACATGTTTATAAGTTGTTATGAAACATACCTATTTAAAAAATAAAATATATTTCACACTATTTTGGTTTGTATTATGTGTATTCATATATAATATATCATGAATGAATGTGTAACAATATCAAGGGATGTATAGTTACA
Organism: Viscum album; assembly: GCA_963277665.1. Taxonomy (NCBI): domain Eukaryota; kingdom Viridiplantae; phylum Streptophyta; class Magnoliopsida; order Santalales; family Viscaceae; genus Viscum; species Viscum album. The sequence continues at coordinate 773,695,169 of OY728151.1, read as the reverse complement.
ATCTTTATTTTTTCGATGGATAGTTTGTGAATATACTGATGAAATACCTAAGACATAGATATAATTTTCTTAGGTTATGAAACTATTAATGTTTTATGATATTGTGGAACAAATATGTATGTTTTCATGAAGTAATTGGTTGGATCATATTTTGTAGAGACCTCAAATGAGTTGCATAAAGATGGATATCTCATGAGATAATAAGGACATAAATTTAGAGTTAACCAAGTTAGTAAGGGAATTTTTATAAAAAGAATTTTTTGGTATTGAAACATGATTAACGAAATTATTTAATAGATAGTGAACCTAGTCAAATATGATAGTTTCTACATTGATCATTGACAAAGAAAATCATTTGGTCTTCTTATCTGTGTGGAAAGAACTTATTACTTATCCTTATGTTATTCTCCTTGGATATATGATTGATTATTGATAATTCTGAACTCTTATGACTTATGTATTTTTTTTATTATAAATCTATATTTATGTTTCCTTATATAACATCCTTTATTAGTTATGTATGAGTTATTTATATTATGATCTTTCAATCATACCCTTAATCTATTTTTATGCCCATTTATGATAATCGATCGATATATCATTTGTTTACCCATACCATGCATCTAATATAATTATTTATTAGGTTTCTTTACCTATTTTGTGAATAATGGTATTAATTTTTGTCAGTATAATATGGTTTCTTGTTATAGAGTGAAATTTTTGAGATGATCTAGAACTTTTTTTGATCCCAATATATATTTACCCATGTTTCCAGAAACAATAAACCATAATGTCCTTGGAATATATATTGTCAATACATAATCTATATTCATGTATTATGATGTAAAATTTATTTATGAAAATTATGGTTCTCTATTTTTTTTGTTTAGTAAAGGTTCAGTTATTTTGGGAAACTAGGATGAGGAAACATTATTGAGAGACCATAATATAATTATAAGTATATGATAACATCCTATATTTTTGGTAGGGTGGATATTATGTGAGTTTTTTATAAATGTACCATATCACAACAGTAAAATTAGAAGTGGATTTGTAAAATATTCATCTTAGGGTAATGTTGTGCACGGTGTTACATTTGCTGTCAATAAGGGTTCAAGGATTGAATAGATGACAAGGAGTGTCAATATGTGAATGAAAAATAAAGTGGTGATTGGAGAATTACCATGGTACTAATAAGCATGTCACTTAAGAGAATCACTGAGTAGTATAGGAGGTAATGGTTGAAACATTCTCCATACAAAATCAAACGATTGTAGAGCTGATATAATGTTTAAATAACTTGTATTAAGAAGATACAGTGTCACAACATTGTTAGAAATCCATGCATTGTCTTTAGAATGCATGAGGAGAGAAAGGAGATCCATCCACATCACTAAGTGTATGAAGTGAAGAAGTTCCATCCTTATCGACTAAGTGAATGAGGCTTCAAGGATTGAATGGATGACAAGGAGTGTCAATATGTGAATGAAAAAGAAAGTGGTGATTGGAGAATTACCATGGTACTAATAATCATGTCACTTAGGAGAATCACTAAGTGGTATAGGAGGTAATGGTTGAAACATTCTCCATACAAAATCAAACGATTGTAGAGCTGATCTAATGTTTAAATAACTTGTATTAAGAAGATACAGTGTCACAACATTGTTAGAAATCCATGCATTGTCTTCAGAATGCATGAGGAGAGAAAGGAGATCCATCCACATCACTAAGTGTATGAATTGATGAAGTTCCATCCTTATCTACTAAGTGAATGAGGGATGAATTTAAAAATATCCATCCATCTTACTAAGTGGATGAAGTTAAGATGAACAATCCACAGCTACTAATTGGATGAAGTGGTTTGAAGAAGACCATGCACTGTCTCTTAGTGCATGAGGATTTGAAGATGATCCAACCTCATCAATGATTGGATCAACGAAGTACATTGAAGAAATATTTGATTCAAGAGTAACGGTTGAAGAAGAACCTTTCAAAATTCCCTTTTAAGAGAAGAATACATGTTGAGAGGAGTGATGAATTATAATGAAGAAGAGGAGGTGATAAAGAGGAAAATGTTATTGAAGTAGACTTGTTCCTACTTTGTTTAACCAAGTATACAAGGTGTAGATTATGTAATAAATACATTCCAACTAATTGAATGGATGAAAAGGAGTGTCAATATGTGAATGAAAAAGAAAGTGGTGATTGGAGAATTACAATGGTACTAATAAGCATGTCACTTAGGAGAATCACTAAGTGGTATAGGAGGTAATGGTTGAAACATTCTCCATACAAAATCAAACGATTGTAGAGCTGATCTAATGTTTAAATAACTTGTATTAAGAAGATACAGTGTCACAACATTGTTAGAAATCCCTGAATTGTCTTCAGAATGCATGAGGAGAGAAAGGAGATCCATCCACATCACTAAGTGTATGAAGTGAAGAAGTTCCATCCTTATCTACTAAGTGAATGAGGGAGGAATTTAAAGAGATCCATCCATCTTACTAAGTGGATGAAGTTAAGATGAAAAATCCACAACAACTAATTGGATGAAGTGGTTTGAAGAAGACCATGCACTATCTCTTAGTGCATGAGGATTTGAAGATGATCCAACCTCATCACTGATTGGATCAACGAAGAACATTGATGAAATATTTGATTCAAGAGTAACGGTTGAAGAAGAACCTTTCAAAATTCCCTTTTAAGTGAAGAATACAGGTTGAGAGGAGTGAGGAATTATAATGAAGAAGAGGAGGTGATAAAGAGGAGAATGTTACTGAATTAGACTTGTTTAACCATGTATACAAGGTGTAGCTTATGTAAAAAATACATGCCAACTAATTGGGCCAGGCTTAGGGTCTCACCCAAGGCACATGTGGGACTAGGTCACCACGCCCATGGAGAAACCGTATGGGCCACCCAAAGATGAGGGATGAAGTTAAAGAGATCTATCCATCTTACTAAGTGGATGAAGTTAAGATGAACAATCCACAGCTACTAATTGGATGAAGTGGTTTGAAGAAGACCATGCACTATCTCTTAGTGCATGAGTATTTGAAGATGATCCAACCTCATCACTGATTGGATCAACGAAGTACATTGAAGAAATATTTGATTCAAGAGTAACGGTTGAAGAAGAACCTTTCGAAATTCCCTTTTAAGTGAAGAATACAAGTTGAGAGGAGTGAGGAATTATAATGAAGAAGAGGAGGTGATAAAGAGGAGAATATTATTGAAGTAGACTTGTTCCTACTTGGTTTTACCAAGTATACAAGGTGTAGCTTATGTAAAAAATACATTTTGGGACTAGGTCACCACGCCCATGGAGAAACCGCATGGGCCACCCAAAGAGGTCAGGCTGTGTATAAGAGCGCTCCCGCTGGAGGTATAGGGGGGCGCAGAAGTGCGCCCACAGGAGAACTGGTGTGTGGCGGCACCGGAGTGGGGAGAGGAGAATTCTGAACTGTGATCGGGAGGAGCTGTTTGTTAAACCGCGTGAATATTGCGGCTCGTTTCGATGTGGGATGACATTTTAATGTTGTGGATTTAATCTCGGAAATCCATCTGATCTAAGCCGCACGATCCATCCCGCGGCCCACGTTATAATCCAGGCCATCCGCGATCATTTAATGCATATCCAATGGCTGATTAGAGGCAGTGAGGTTGTCTTCAACCTCTGGTCACCCAAGCTCCACCTGACGCCGTTGCTCACCACAGATGAAGCCGATCCACCTTGATCGAGCTCCCAACCACTGTAGAAGCTCAAATTAAGTGCATGATGATCGTTTTGACAAACTGAACTCATGCATGCATTAAAGGTTGCATGCTGCAACGAGATGAAGAAATTCAAAGGAGCCCGAGGAAAAAAAAGTTGCCGAGGGTGCACTATCTGTTCGTTGCACAAGGAAAAGCTTCGCATGTGTTTTTTAACGCATGAACGTGGTGCACACACCATGATTGAAGGATCCCATGTTTGGAAAAAGGAAACACCTGAGATACGCGGCATATCATAAACATGGGTTGAATGTTTTTAAAGTACCGAATAACTCGGTTATTCAATGGAATGAATTTTAGATGATTCAAGGATGGATTTTGAATGCACTCCTCATCTTTAAAAGGAGAATCCCAAATCTTGAAGAGGCTGCTGATCGTCTGAGAGAAGATCTGCGAAGCTTTGAGGTACACGAAGTAAAGATCCATGCACAACCTGTGCGATAGAGCAGCCCGGAGCCACCCGAGGCTCCGAGAGAACCTTTAGCTCTACCCATGTGCGAAAAAAGGGAAGAGGTGGCCACCATGCGCGCTCCCCCTACGCAACAGGGAAGAAGCCGGACCACGTGACACTGGAGCGCCAGCTGCCCGCAACACTTGCGCGGTAGCAAGTTGGCCACACCCTGTGCGCCCTTTGTGCCCGCGGACTTGCGTGGCTGGAGGAAGTTACCGCACCACCTACGCGGTAGGAGGGAGCTTCCGCACCTGCGTGGAAGAAGATGTTTCTGCGCCACCCGCGCTTTAAAAGCTACTCCTGCAACCTGCGCGGTTGAAGAAAGGAGTAGGCCACATCCTTGTGTGCAATCCTTTGAAGAGGTGTTGAAGAGGAGAAAGGCCACAACATATACTTAGGTTTGTGTGTGTATACAAAGTGGAGAGTAAGGCCACAACACACCTTGGTTGTGCGTGTGCAAGAGGAGGAAGGCCACACCATCGTTGTGTGTGTGTGTGTAAAGAAACAAGTAGGTCGTAGCCTTGTATGTGCACAAGTGAAGGAGGCCATACCTCTTTTGTGTGCCCAAGTGAAGGAAGAAAATACATGCAAGTCCATGCATGTATGAATAAGTGAAAAAGTGGGTGAACACCTTGAGAAGAAAGAGAGAAGGAGAAATTCACACTAAAGAACAACACACATTTTAGTGTGTGTGAGGAAGAACAAAAGAGTGTGACTCCAAGATAAAGGTGTGTGTGATAAAAGAGATTACACCCTTTGAGGGTTTATCACACCAAGAAGAAAAGGGGAGAGCATGAGTTCATGCATGCACATGCACACGTGAACAATGTTTAAATCAGTGTGTGTGCATTTGAGAAGTCCAAGAACAAAGGTTCATGAAGACAATTGAGAATCCATGCAATCCACGCATGAAGATTCAATGATGCCATGCACTCAGTGCATGAAGTTGATTTTAAGAGAGACAGAAGCCACACTGATGTAAAAGACATCATTTATATGAGTTTTCAGTAGTTGAGGAGACCAAGAAGATTGAATGTGCGTAATCAGTGCAAGAAGATATTTTCCCATCAAGATTCTTGAAGACAGAGGTCGGGTAATCCTTAGAAGAAAGAAATAATGCCCGAGAAAAAAAAGAGTCCTGATAACCACAAGTAATCAGAAGAAGTGGGAAATTCCAACAGTCCCTATCCAAGGCTGTTGAAGACTCTTGATTATCTTCAAAAGATGAATAGCTACTCGTGTGACTCGAGGACCCAGGAGAAGACCCCCTATGAAACTTAGGGAGGATAAGTCTTTAGCGGAAGCTGAAGCAGGCCGGTGGGACTCTGGTAACACTGTGGGAAGTAGTATAAAGACCCTCCTATGGGACTCAAGATAGGTACAATGTGACTCTTTACCGACCATTGTAATTGTGAATGATTATAGTGGAGAATCCATGTTGGGGCACTTAACCAACATGGCATGGACGTAGGCCTTTGGAGCCTAACCTTGTAAATCATTGGGCCATGTGCCTTTACATTTACTGCATCACTCGAGGAAAGGTTGAGAGATATGGGAAGAGTGGATCAAGGGCTTAACAAGTCATAGAAGATTAATTTATAAAGAATCAATTAGTAAAATGTTTAAAAGGATCACTGATTCACCGTCTCCCCCTCTCAGTGATATCACTGATCTGGGAACTTCAATTGGTATTAGAGGGAGGCTTCCTCTAAAAGATCCAAGGGAGTATTTATGATGTGCAGATTTGTGGAAATGAGCAGACACCCTCAAATGGAGATATCTACCAAGACTCAGAAAAATTGATAGAAGAAACAGGCCAAGAAGATGATGAAGAATGATAGAACTAATAAATAAACACCTTCTATTGAAGGTAATGTGAAAGTCACAGCAGATGAGAATTCCTTTTTTCACTCTTCTGATGAAGAATAATCTAGTTGTGATGATGATGGAACAATCAATGATCTTCTAAATGCACTCAAATATCTTCAGAAGATAGTCCCCATGGAAGTGGCAATGTGTATTGCTACAAGCATCCGTGATATTCAAGAAGAAAAATTACAGCTAGAAGAAGAATCCAATTCTATGGAAGATCAATTGACAAGAAGGGTTGGCATAACCAACACTCTCACAAAGCTGGTGAAGGCCAAGGAAGAAAAAATTTCCCTTTGCAATGAGAGAATTGATGATGTTATTGAATAATTGCAAATAATCATTTGTGAGAAAGAATTATTTGAGATAGTGTTCAAAGAAGTTTTCCATGCACTAGAAAAGTGGCACAGAGTGTCAATGGTTGTCAAAGATGCTCAACTAGAAGGCAATGTAAAAAGGGTAAAGGAGCTTGACAATTCATTGCAAGAAATGAAGAAGGTGCAAGAAGACCAGATGAAACAATTGAAAGAGAATTGGGATGGAAGGCTAAGATTAGTTGAGCATGAGAAGAACTCTCTCAACATGAAATTCATAGAACTAGAGGTGATATTGAAAAATCAGCAATCACCCAAAGTTGAATCCTCCTAGTCAGATGGAAGAAGAAATCTTTCCACTCAAGTGTGCATTGAGAAGGATGATTGCAAAAGAATGACATCCTCTAATGAAAGGGAAAAATCTTCTAAGAAGAAGGTACCATCCATCCCATCTTGTACTCATGATTCTAAATACATTTCCACAAAAAGTGCATGATGGAAGAGTAACTGTAAACAAGTATGGATGAAAAATATATAGTAAGAGAGATCTCCTAAAACAACATAGCAATTCAAGAAAAATACCCAACAACCAGAAGGACTCATGAAGTCAAGATTTGTGGGTCAATGTTCGTGTTGTAACAGGTATGGGAAATGTGCAATGGATTTTTGGTACAATCCTCTTAATGTAAAAACACATAGGAAGCCCATGCCAAGGTAGAGCAAGCCAGAGAGAAAGAGGCAACATCCACAGGTCCAGAAAAATCTGTTTACTGCAAATAGATATGGAATGTTTGATAACATCAGGGATGTTTGCAAAAGTGGTCACAACAGTAATACATGTCAAAATACCAATATGTATCCAGAGCTGAAAAGAAAATAAGATCACAGAACCTGGATTAAATAGTATCCTTGTGAAGCAAGCAGAGGAAAGTTGAAAATGCTCCCAAGAATATTTTGAAAATGAAAGAGAAGTCCTTGGATTCCAAATCCAAGAAGGGTGATGCAACCAGAAGGACCACCAAGAAAAAATGCTTCTACTATGAAAAGAATGTTCATACCCTAGATATTTGTAAACAAGACATGGAACTAAATAGAAGAAAACTGAACTCAATAGGACCATAAATCCAGAAGAAGAAGAATGGATTGATTGAAAATATGTTGCCTAATAAAGGTAACATAGAAGAATCAATGGAACCATGTGGAACATCCAAATCTGATGCCTCACTTCCAAATGACATATTAATCATCTGGCCAGATGATTTGGAATGAATGAGAAAGGAAGAAAATTCGCATGCCGCAGCTAGTGCAAAAGGAAAACAATAGATTTCACATGAATATGAAGTTCTGTGTGTGAGGTGAAATAAAGCTGGTCATATTTGTAATAAATGCATGACACTCATTCCATCACAAAAAGAATTCTTCAAAAGAATTAAGATTGCACTAGGAGATTCTTGTGCTCAGAAGGCTCGTGGAAAGAGAGGAGCCACACACAAAGAAGTTGAAGAGGTGTTATGATCAACACCAGCACAAACATCATTGAAGATCAAATGTGAAAGTGTGAAGAATGGAGAAAGTGAAACAACTCGGTTGAGAGAATCTTCTCAACCTTGTTGTTCACACGGATTATCCAAGTAAGTTCCATATTATTCCCTAATCACTGGTATATACATGTGCTTACATTTCAGGGAATTGAAGATGATTATCATTCTCAAATTGAGAATGGTATGGACAGAATGGAGTGCACCCCTTGAGGGGGATACAATCTGTAGAAGATGATATTTTGAGATTCATATCATCTTGTGAAAAATTATGGTATAATAATCACACTTTAAACCCTTGTTTCTTAATTGTATTTAACATGTCAATTAAGGGGGAGTAATTGATTGAAGACAGATTGATGAAAGGGGGAGATTTATCTTTCTACCTAAAATTGATAATGAGTTTGGTGAAGTATGTGCAGGATTTAGAAATTCATTGATATATCTGAAAATTTTAATCCCCTTGAGGCCTAAGCATGGTCTCACATGTATATTGATTTGTGGACAACATTTAATTCCTTAGTTACATCACTCTTGATTTCTACACCAGGTTAGCCCAAGTAGACTTAGAGATGATTTACTAAAGTCTCTTTTCTAAAGTAAACATGTGACATCATCCCTCTCTTAGTGATTTTCTAGAATATGTTATTCAAAGGGAGGAAGAAATATTTTAAAGAAAACCACACCAAACCATTGAATTTTGGTTACCAATAAGGGGGAGAAAATCTTGGTACACATATTGACCCATTCATATGTGCTCTAGTGATATTGACAACAAATACAAAGAGGAAGATTGTTGTGCACTCTGTTGAATTTGTTGTCAATAAGGTGTCAAGGATTGAATGGATGACAAAGTGTGTCAATATGTGAATGCCAAAGAAAGTGATGATTGGAGAATGACCATGGTACTAATAAGTATGTCACTTCAGAGAATCACTAAGTGGCATAGGAGGTAATGGTTGAAAAATTCTCCATACAAAATCAGACGATTGTAGAGTTGATCTTATGTTTAAATAACTTGCATCACGAAGATAAAATGTCACAAAATTGTTATAAGTCCATGAATTTTCTTCACAAGGCATGTGGAGAGAAAGGAGATCCATCCACATCAGTTTCATCCATATCTACTAAGAGGATGAGGGATAAAGTGAAGGAGATCCATCCATATTAATATGTGGATGAAGTTAAGTTGAACCATCCACAACTACTAAGTGGATGAAGTGGTTTGAAGAAGACCATGCACTATCTCTTAGTGCATGAGGATTTGAAGATGATCCAACCTCATCTCTGATTGGATCAATGAAGTACATTGAAGAAATATGTGATTAAAGAGTAACAGTTGAAGAAGAACCTTCAAAAATTCCCCTTTAAGTGAGGAATACAAGTTGAGAGGAGTGAGTAATTCTAATGAAGAAGAGGAGGTGATGAAGAGGAGAATGGAATTGAAGTAGACTTGTTCCTATTTGGTTTAACCACGTATAAAAGGTGAAGCTTATGTAAAAAATACATGCCAACTAATTGGGCCAGCCTTAGGGTCTCACCCAAGGCACATGTGGGACTAGGTCACCACACCCATGGGGAAACCGCATGGGCCAGCCCAAAGAGGCCAGGCCGTGTATAAGCCTGAGCCATTCTGTGGTGAAGCCCGCGCAGCGTGGGCACTAAGAGAGCACCCGTAGGAGAAATAGGGGGTGCAGAAGTGCGCCCGCAAGAGAACTGATGCAGGGCGGCACTGGTGGAGGGAGAGGAGAATTCTGTGCTGTGTTCGGGAGGATCTGTTTATTAAAACGCGAGAAAACTGCGGCTTGTTTCGATCTGGGATGAAATTTTGAAGTCGCAGATTTAATCTTGGCCATCCATCTAATCTCGCGTCTGATCTAAGGTGCACAATCCATCCCACTACCCACTTTATACTGGCCATCCACGTTCATTTAACTTGGATCCAATGGCTGATGAGAGGCACTGAGGTTGTCTTCAACCTCCGGACACCCGAGCTCCACCCGACGTCACTGCTCTCCGCAGATGAAGCCGATCCACCTAGATCGAGCTCCCGACCACTGTAGAAACTCAAATTAGTGCATGATGATCGTTTTGATGAACCGAACACATGCATGCATTAAAAGTTGCATGCATGCAATGAGATAAAGAAATTCGAAGGATCCAGAGGCAAACAAAGTTTCCGAGGGTGCACTGCCTATTCGATGTACAAGGAAAAGCTTCACATTAATTTTTAAACGCATGCACGTGATGCACACACCAAGGATGATGGATCCCATGTTTGGAAAAGGAAACACCCGAGATACGTGTCATATCTTAAATATACGTTTAATGTTTTTAAAGAACCCAATATCTCAGTTATTCAAAGGAATGAATCTCAGATGATTCATGGATGGATTTTGAACACACTCCTCGTCTTTAAAATGCGCAGCCCAACTCGTGATGAGGCTACTCATGTTCTGAGAGAAGATCCGTGAAGCTCTGAGCAATGCGATGTTAAGCTCCGCACACAACCTGTGCGGCAGAGCAGCTCAGAGCCACCCGAGGCTCTGAGAGAACCTTTCACTCTACCCCTGTGCGAAAGATGTGAAGAGGAGGCCGCCCTTAGTGCTCCCCTAGTGAAACAGGGAAGAAGCCAGGCCGCACGACACTGGGGTGCCCGCTACCCATAAAACATGCGTGGTAGAAAGTTGTCTGCACCCTGCACGCCCTCTGTGCCCGCGGACTCGTGCGGAAGGAGGAATTTACCGCTCCACCAGCGCGGTAGGAGGGAGCTGTCGCACCTGCATGGCAGAAGAAGGTGTCGCGCCACCCGCACAGTAGAAGCTACTCCCGCACCCTGCACGGTTGAAGACAGGAGTCGGCCGCTTCCTTGCGTGCCCTCCTTTGAATCGGTGCTGAAGAGGAAAAATGGAACAACACATACATGGGTTTGTGTGTGCGCGCAAACTGTAGAGGAAGGCCACAACACACCTTGGTTGTGTGTGTGCAATAGGAGGAAGGCCACACCATATTTGTGTGTGTGTGTGAAAAGAAACAAGTATTCGTAGCCTTGTATGTTCACAAGTGAAGGAGCCCATACATCTTGTGTGTGGCCATGTGAAAGAAGAAGATACATGCATGTCCATGCATGTATGAATAAGTGAATAAGTGGGTGAACACATTGAGAATAAAGAGAGAAGGAGAAATTCACACTAAATAATAACACACATTTTGGTGCGTGTGAGAAAGAACAAATGAGTGTGACTCCAAGAAGAAGGTGTGCGTGCTAAAATAGATTACACCCTTTGAGGGTTTATCACACCAAGAAGGAAAGTGGAAAGCATGATTGAATTCATGCACATGTACGTGTAAACAAAGACTAAATTAGTGTGTGTGCATTTGAGAAGTCCATGAACAAAGGTTCTTGAAGATAATTGAGAAGCCATGCAATCAGCGCATGAAGATTTAGAGATTCCATGCACTCAGTGCATGAAGATGATTTGAAGAGAGAATGAATCCAGACTGAAGTTAAAGATATCATTTATCTGAGTTTTTAGTATTTGAGGAGACCAAGAAGATTTAGTGGGCCTACCCAGTGCAAGAACATATTTTCCCATCAAGATTCTTGAAGACAATGGCTGTGTCATCCTTTGAAGAAGGAGATAAAGCCCGAGCAAAGAAGAGGAGTCTTGATCACCACAAGTGATCCGAAGAAGTGAGCAAGGCCAACAGAACTTGTCCAAGGCTTTTGAAGACTCTTGAATAGCTTAAAAAAGAAGAAGAGCTACTCGTGTGACTCAAGGAGCCCAGAGAAGACCCCCTTTGAGACTCATGGAGGACAAGTCTTTAGTCGAAGTTGAAGTAGGCCAGTGGGACTCCGGTAACACTGTGGGAAGCAGTATAAAGACCGTCCTATGGGACTTAGGAGAGGTACAATGTGACTCTATACCGACCACTGTAATTGTGAAAGATTATAGTGGAGAATCCATGTTGGGGCGCTTAACCAACATGGCAAGGACGTAGGCCTTTGGAGCCAAACCTTGTAAATCCTTATGTCATGTGACTTTACATTTACTGCATCCCTCAAGGAAAGGATGAGAGATACAATAAGAGTGGATCGGGGCCTTAACAAGTCATAGAGGTTTAATTGATAAAGTATCAATTAGTAAAAAGTTAAAAGGATCACTGATTCACCCCCTCACCCTCTTAGTGATCACACTGATCTAGGCACTTCAAGTAATAACCCAAATTTTCTTTGAATATATCTCAACCATATTTGTGGTGCATGCTGAATACGCCCACACTTCACACCTTGTTTGACACATCCATGGGATATTATTATGTTAAGACCCATTTTTTTATTACAAATTGTTATGAATTTTATTAAAAACACATAGTAGATGAAATAGGATAAACATATGTTTACATTGATTGAGATTTTCTTGTTATGGTTTAGACATCTGGTAAATGAATTTCATGATTATATGATCCACCAATATTATTATTATAACACCCTAATATTTTTTGAAATATATTCCTCAAAATTAATTTAAAATATTTAATAGATTTTGTTACAAACAATACTTATTTTATAATTCATAAATTTAAATACCATGTTTATCTTTGGTTTCTCGAAAAATATAGTCCATTTAATTATGTATGTTACACACATTCTTGAGTCATAACAGTCCATAATATAAAAATATTATTATTTATTAAAAATAATTTTAATCACCAAGATATTGGAATGGAAGGATTCAATTTGATCAACTAAATTATTAAATTATAGTTTATAAATGTTTATGAAATGAATTCATTGTTTACCTGTTAATTAGAAATGAAAATGAAGACTAATTGAATATAAAGGATTTATTTTTATGAAAAACTATTTTTATGACAGAAATGGTATTTTACCATAATAGTTTTAATTAATAACTATAAGTGAAATAAATTAATCAAAATTGTATTTAATACATTTAATAAAATAATTCTAAATTAATCCAATAAGGTTGATAGGGTTAAGATTATAATAAATCTAATTTTAAATATAATATGATGTATATTTTCAAAAGAATATTTTTCCTCCATTTAATGGAGAGCATATTTATAATATAATTTTTTATTGTATTTTAAATTTTATATAAAAATATAAACTTCATTTTCTAAAATAAAATATCAAAATTAAATTTGTGGTTTTTGTTAGTGTTTTTCAGAGTACCTTCATATTTTGATGAATAGTAAATATCACTAAATTTTAATTGATAACTTCTTTTTTGTATAACTAATTTATATATACTAAATATATTTTTAATTAGTTTTAAATTATAAATGGATAAATATTATAACAATAAAAAATTATGTCAATGAAATAAATTTCACAATGAATTTATATATAAAAACATAGCAAACTTTTGAACCTTTTTTAAGAACTATATTTGTAATCCCATATGATAGATTAATCATAAATTAATTTATGAAACATATGTGATTGGAAATTTTTAATATAGACTAAATATTAGTAATAATAGAAATTAATAATTTCTAACGTGTTCAACTTTATTTTTGACCAAAATGACAATTGAATGTAATTAAAATTACTTACAATGATTAAGGAGAAATGAGGGTGATTATTGACTAAACATGAAAAAATAGTAAAAATGACCTACACATGTATATAAATTATTTTAATTCAACATTTAGAACATAATTTCTCTATTAATCTATTAGGGTCATGTTTTAACCCTTGTGGGACAAGTAAAATGGGGGGAGAACTAAAATATTTTCAAGAATACACAAAGTGTCCTTTTATCCACTTAAAAACACATCCACTCCTCCTCACTTACTCAAAACACTAAAGATATTTTTCTCAACCAAACCATAAAAAAATAATCTCTCAAATTAACTCACTAAATGGTATATTCCTAGCTTTTGGAATACATCCAACCATGGAATCCCTTCGGTGAAAACCAAAAAGAGTTTCCCCAAAAGAGGAAGCATTCTTCAATGAGAATTTATGTATTATTTAATTTTTAACCCCTTACATTTATATTATTATATATTTATATAATGTACTAATTTTCTTAAATATATGGATTTTTCTTTTTCAAAGGCTCTTCCTACACCTATGTTCACTTCTATCAAATTGGTAATGAAATTATAGTTCGTGTTGGGAAAACTATCGCCTCACAAAACGATGTCATTTTTTTTCTATTACTACCTCTAATGGATATAAATTATTATGTAAATACTATTTTTATATGATATATATATTATTTTTTTGTATTAAAACTTATATAATTATTATATTACATATACCTTCATTCTTTCTATATTGTGTACAATAAGATAACATCATTTGATGATATGTGGCCTACCGCCTCCTTAAAGTGATGTGATACATGAAAACATTAGATGGAATGTATTAAGGTTGGGTTTAATTAAAAATTTGATATAAATAACATTTATATTATGTTAATGATTTAATTACATTTCTGGAAATATAATATATCATTCTCTTTCTTACCCTTTCACACATTTAAAATGTGATAACATCATTCATAGAGGTGTGGACTACCACCACCTCAATGTGATGTGATTAATTTTACATCATCATAAACAAATATATAATTACGTATTATTAAATAATATGGTATTAATTATATAATTATCATTATTAAATGATAAATTTTACTTACCTTCTTTATTTATTGATCATTGTAAAATGAGAATGTTACTAATGCGTACGTACGACCTACCATCTCCATGACTGTAACATTGAATAATTTTTCATAATCATTATTCACAAATGGTTTTAGTAGTATAATATATATATAAATATTATATTTTCACTTTTTATATTATGGGTATGTTTATATAATGAATTATTTTACAATAGTTGACCTACCAAAGTCATTTCTAACACATAAACAGAATTTGGTCAAAACACCTGATGTAAATTTAATTGGTGAAGTAGTTGTTTCGAAAATATTTATAAGTGAAATAAAAGTAATAATAAACAATAAAAATGTTCTATAACAACTATATTATTTATATAAGATTATTAATCCAGAAGTCAGATAAAAACCATGACATATCATTCTCAATGTATGAAATTCTTGTCTCACATTTACTTTCCGGACAGATACATTATAATCACCACTTATTTATTTTGTGTAGGGTATGTACTATGAATTTTGATGTAACACGTCAATAGTTATTTTATATTCATGGTATTTCAATATTTAATATGATTATAATTACTTTTGGGGTTTTAGATTTATATGTCACAAAACATCTAAGGGAATTTCTAGTGTCACAATTATATATTTCATACTTATTCCATATTCACCAAGTATTTTTGTTGTGTTGTGTATCTAAATACCATGAATGAATTTGATGATTATTACCATTAAATATATGAAGGTTTACATATCCATTTGAGTATCTCTCTTTCTTCAGGTTTATAGTTTCGACGTTGCTTAAGCATTAATAGACTTACTTCAAAATTTTCTTTCTTTGATACATTTGTTATGTCATATACATGTATTATTTTATGAGTTGTATATAAATTTAGCTTGACAATATATATCATGAATATCATTACTCTAATGTTATTATATGTTTCTTTTAATGTAATCCCTTTATGGGTCTTATGATTCAAATGTTTCCTAGTGGCATGAGACACTTTATAATGTTTAATTGTTGTTTTTCTCTTGAATATGTTAATGATACAACAAGGTTATTTCAATTATTCAATGCAAAAAAACTTGTTGTTAATTATCTTAAAATGGTTGTATTTATTATTGATAAAAACTCATTCACTGTTTAGATTTATTATGTTTGATTCAAATATATCGTTATGAAACCCAATTCTTTTAAATGGGTTGATTATGTCATAAAGAGATTCATATGGAACCCATATCTCTTCCATGAGTTATTAATGTATCAAAGAGGTTATTATGGAAACCATTTCCCTTCCATTGTTTTATCATGTTTAAAAGAAATATTTATTGAACCTGTTTCTTTTCCACAATTTAATCACGTTTCAAAGAGATTATCATAGAACTCATATCCTTTCAAAAAGATAATCATGTTATGAATAGGGTTATTGGTTGATCTAATGAGTTTATAAAAGATTTTATGTGTGATTAAATTGATATGGTGCTTGTAAATTTTATGGGTGGTCCCATGATAAACAAATGATGGGTGGTTCTATGATTGTTCGTAGATGTGTTGGTTCTTGATATACCACCCATTAATTAGGTATAAATGTTGGACATGTGGATATTACATTTATAAGAGTGACATGTTTGGAAGTTATCTGGATGGTTATTCCATTTATAAGTTTGAAAAGTTTAATTATGTCACAAGATACCTTCATTTGTTTCTTTATTAATTTTATAAGATTATAATGTTTCTAAAGATCGATCTTGATATCACATAGCTTATGATTATTGATTATGATGACTCTTTCATTTAAAATATTGTCATATTTTATTGTCTAAGTATTTATAGTATGAGTTATTTTATGATTCACCCGTGCACAATGATTATGTCATCATGACCATATTAACTATTATAATCATTGATGACTTTTATTTGTTAATGCTTATGTTTATCCTTACTCATCGTTTATTCTCACCCTTAATATGTTTTCTTTTCCAAAGGTTTTAAATAATTATCTTAAATAATTTCTATCAATAAACAATTTTTGAAGGATGATTTTGATGAATTATTATGAAATAATAAAATATGGGAATAATAATAGATGTTGTTCAACATCATGAACTATTTTTTTATTATTACTAGTTGATGTGAATTTTTTATGTAGTATTTTTTCCCAATTCACTATAAATATAATCCTCAATGATAATATAATATTCAATTGATCCATTCTTTACTTCTGTTGTTTTAAGGTTTAGATTAATGTGTGGGGTAAAAATTATCATCATCAAGGTTGGGAATGTAATGTTATGGATTTCAGTACATGATCTAAGAGTGTAGGTTCTCAAATTATATAGTTGGTATCAAAGGCCTGTTTATATTAAATTGTAGATTTGGATGTTCTCAAAAGCGTTTATCATAATATATATGGTTACCAATAAAGGAATATATTATTATTGTTGAAAATGAGTTCAAATTCATTAAAAACTCATTTAAGGGAATTAAGTTGTAAAAATATTGAGTTTGTTAATTACATATTTGGGGATATTTTTGGGTTAAGGTAAATCCTATGATAAACATGAAGTGTTTTTTGGGAGGATTCATATTTTTGGAGTAAATAAAACAATTTGGGAAAAGCATGTATGTTGTGTGGAAAGCTGTCACATATAGCTAGGTGGGGGGGATTAAACCCATAAATGATGAATGATAAGGTTTTTCTGCATTACCACGGGCATACACGATATCCAGGTCAGTGTGAAAATTTTTATTGGTTACGATTATGTTTATTTGGGAATCATATGGAATTTTATGTGAGGAATAATATTTGATTAATATTATATGAATATAAGACCAAATAATTCTAATATTTGGGTTATTAACATAGTCCGAGAATGTTTGAATAATTTTAGGGGTAGTCATTTTTGGAATAATTTAGTTTGAAATTTTGGTATTACTTTTGAATTTCGATGATTAGTGTCTCACTTGATATTTCAATCAATTTGGAAATTATCATACCATGTTCTAAAAATTTAGGTTTTGGTTAATGTATAAAGGTAGTTGGAATAGCATGACTATCCATTTTATGGTTATTTGTTCTTTAAAAGTTGTTTGTTGTGCTTCTGGAATTAAAAATTCACATAGAATACTCAATATTCTGAGAAAAAGGTGACATTTTGGTAGAAATTACGTTAAGGATGAAATTATTCTCATCAATTAAGTACATTTACATTTTTTTCTCTTCATAAATTTGGTAAGAGAAATATTAACCTTAGGAAAAGGATCTTGAAATAAAATTATTATCCTCATACCTTCAATTATGCTAAAATTATTGTCTTATTGATCATCACAGATTTATTTTTTGATGTCTTTAACTATCAATTGATCATTCACTTGTTTATTACTAATGACCTCAATCACTCTCTATATTGATTTATTATTGTCCCCCATTCCTACCTATGTTTCTCCTACATGGATTACTAGATTGAATAACATTTGGTTACCTTTATGTCTCTAACTATCCATTTTTAAGAGAATAATTTGTTAAAGAATATTTAGGATGTGGGTCTCAAAAATATAATTTTAAAATTGTCAATCATTTTATTACCAAGATGAATTTATATGTAAAAATTAATTTTAAGGGGGTATAATGTAACAACTATATATTTTAGGCAATATATCTATTCAAATAAATTTAAATTCATTAAAATACTTTCTTACATTAATTTTTTTTTATTACATCATACATAAAAACATTTTTATCTTTCATTACATGAAAAATTGAGTCCCTTTGATGAATTATGTTATACACAAGCCTGGGTATTAACAGAAAATAATATAAAACTAATATTATTTATTTAACCTAATATTTATTACCCATCCATTATAATGGATTTAATAAATATAATTAACTAAATTATAAAATCATAGTTTAAACATGTTTACAAAATTAATTAATTGGTTACCAATTAATTATAAATGAAAATAAAGGCTAACTAAATAAGAAAATGTGTTTTGAAGAAAAATTATTTTTTGGACCAGAATGGAGTTTAATATTAATAAATTTAATCAATCACGCTTATTGAAATATAATAATAAAAAATATCTTTTATATATTTAATAAAATATTTTGATATTAATCCAACAATTTTGATAGGGTTATAATAAGAATAAATCCATGTTTAAGTATAAAATGTTGTATGTTTTTAAAAGTAATTTTACATATTTTAGTGGAGAACCAAATTTAAATATGTTTTTGAATCTTTTAAAATTGTTATGTGAAAAAATATAAATAATTTTATAATGATAAATATAAAAACATAATTTGGTTTTTTTCTATTTTTTTGAGTACATTTATTTTTTTGATTAATATTAAAAAATATTGAAATTTAATTTAAAACTGAGTCTTCATTTGAAATATTTATATAGTAAAATTATGTTTTTATTGTGTTTAGAGATTTATTATATCAACGTAAGTTCATTTAAATTAATTTAGGTCATTGTAAAAAAGTTTAAATTCTGTTTAGATATAAAAGAATCCAAACTTTTTAAAATATTTACTATAGGAACCATCTTTGTCATCCCGTCAGTGAGAATAATTTTAATTTAATTTCATCCACATTTGTGATATAAATTTGGGAAAATGGATTCAATATTTTGAATGATCAAATTTTTTAATTTCTTAAAATTTCAAAATATATTTTCCCAAAATTATTAGTGAGATTAATTAAATAAATTATGTGGATTAAGGAAAAGGAGATTAATTAATGACTATTCTTGGATAATAATGTGTAAAATGACCATAAAGTTATATAAAAATTATTTTCTAACAATATTTATACAATTAAAACTCTATGTATCTTTAATGGTATATCTATATCCCTTTCTGGGAAATTTAAAACATATGGAGCAGTCAAATGTTTTCAATAATACCCAAGGTGTCATCTTCTCCAATTATAAAAGGCCTCCTTACATCATAACTTATTAAAAAATATAATACCCCTTGGATATTCCAAACGCTACAAAAAAAAATCTCCCAACATCCATACCATCACAATGGAGTCCTACCATGGAGATGATATCCATAAAAGGAAGCCTTTTGGTGGAAACCAAAAGGAGTTACCTGAAAAAGTGGTAACATTCATTAATGTGAATTTATGCATTATTTATTTATAAATCACTTAAATTACTCTTATTACATAATTATATAATAAAATAACTATTCTCAATATGTTAATATAATATTTTTTTAAGGTTCTGACCTACACCTACACACACTTCCATGAAATGGGCAACAAAATTATCAATTTGTGTATGGTGAACTACCACCTCATGAAACGATGCCATTCATGTTTTTTACTTTACCGAACATAATGGTTATGAATTATGATGAACACTATTTTTTATATTATATATCTGATATTTATGTTTTCTTCATTCTTTTTGAACTATTATATAATACATTTCTGTATGATTTCCTTTTTTTATTAAATATAATAACATCATTTGTGAACGTGTGGACTAACGCCTCAAACGTATGTGACCTGTTAACACATTACATGTAATTCATTAAGTGTTGGTTTAATGAAACATATTTTATATAAATAAAATATATTTTATATTAATGAATAAACTATGTTTCTATAAATATAATATATCTTTTTTTATTACCCTTTCTCATACAGAAAAAGTGATTACATCATTCATGGATTTGTCGACAACTACCTCCTCGACCAGATGTGAATACATTAACAACAAAATAATTATATATATAATTATATATTATTAAATAATGTTGTATTTATGATATAATTATAATTCTATAAATATAAATTTTAATTAACTTCTTTCATTAATGATCATTGAAATATGAGAACGTTTCTCAGGCGTATATATCACCTACCTTCTCCATGATTGTAATAGTGGTTCATTTTTCATTACCATTATTCATATATGGATAGAGAACTATAATTTTTTTATAAATACTATAATTTATTGATTACTGTTATTCTGAATTTTTTTTATATGGACCCCTATGACCATAGATGACATAAATAAGTCATTTTTGTCACATAATCTTAATATGGTAAAAATTACCAATGTAAAATTAATAGTTTAAGTAGTTGTTCAAAAAAATATAAGTGAAATAACAACAATAATAAAATTTTAAAAGGTTATTAAAAAATTAAATAGTTTAAATTAGTTTATTTTTCTGTAATATATAAGACAAATATGAAAGATAATACTCATGTTATGGGATTTTTTTCTCACTTTTAATTTTCTTGAAAAATACATCATAATTAAATCTTTTTCTGGTGTGTGTAAAACACATTTTGATTTTTTAAATAGTGAATTATTTATTATTTTTCTATTTTAATTTTTCTATTTTATTATTATTACTTTCTAGGTTTCCTCTTCATATTTCCTCATTGTTCTATAAGGATTCTTTGTCGCAATTTTATTTCTACTAGACTTATTCTATATTCACCAATTATTTTTGTTGTTTGGTGTATCTAATAACCATGAATGTATTTGATTATTATTATCCTTAAATTTATGGGCATTTACCTATCCATTTTACTATGTATATATCATGGGATTTAAGGTTTTGATGTTACCAAAGTAGTATTAGAATTTTTCACAATTTTTATTATTTGAGAATTTTGTTAATATATACAACTATCTTAATTTATGACGTGTGTATACATATCATTTGAAATGATATCTCATGAATATAATTATTCTATGAATTTTATATGTTTATTATAATTTTATTCTTTTATGGGGCTTATCATTCTAATGTTTCAATGTGGTATCAGGCACATTGAAAATATTGGAGGTTATTTTACTTAAGAATGTTCTTAATGATCCTGTAAGGTTATTTCCATTCATAAATGTAAGAATCCCTTGATATTAATTGTCATAAATATAGGATATTTATTATTTATGCCTTCATCATTCATTATATAGATGGATTATGTTTCATTCACAGATACTTTTATGGAAAACATTTCCTTTCCATGGGTTGATTATGTCCTAAAGAGATTGTTATGGAACCCATTTCTCTTCCATGGGTTATTAATGATTCAAAGGGATTATTATAAAACAAATTTATTTTCTGTTGTTTTACCATTTGTCAATGAGATTTTTATTGAAATTATTTCTTTTCCATGGGTTAATCACATTTAAAAGAGATTGTTTTAGAACCTGTTTCTTTTCCATGGGTTAATCATGTTATGAATGGGGTTGTTGGTTGTTCCAATATGTTTATTTAGGATTTTATATGTGATTATTTTGGAGTGGTATTTAACCATTTTACAGCTGGCTCTATGATAAACCAATGATAAATGTTTCTATGATAGACCATGGATGGCTGGCTCTATGATATCCCTCCAATTCTTGGGTGTGGAAGTCAACCATATGGACATTCCATTTTCTAGAGTGACATGTAAGGAAGTCGACAACATGGTTATTCCATTTATAAGAGTGAAGTGTATAATAATTCCTCATATGATTTTATGTGTTTCATTATGGTTTCTATAGGTTTATAATTTTAATAATGATTGATATCTACATCACATGGCTCATGATTATTGATTCTAAGGACTCTTTATATTTCAATGTTTTTATGTTTTATGTACTTGGTATTAAATGGTATGAGTTCTTTTATGATTCACCCACGAAATTTGATTATTTCATCAACCCTTTATGCACTCTTCTGCTCATTGATGATATTTAGCTATTAAGGATTATGTTTACCCTTACATAGCATTTGATATCACTCTAATTATGTTTCATTTTAAACCATTTTTAAATATTTATGTGGAATGATTTATGTCTTTAATTATTTTCACAAGGATGATGTTGATGACTTATTGTGAAATAAGAAAATGTGGTAATTACAAGAGATGTTATTAATCTATATGAACCATTTTTTTGAGTTCAAATTGATGTGAATGGTTTATATATGATTTTACCCAAATTATATAAAAGTATAAATCTAAAATTTACTCTAGTATTAATGTGATCTATGTTTTACATTTTATATTGCAGGGATTAGATGAAAACATTAGGTCACAATTATCTGAATTAAAGCCAGTTATATAAAATTCAGAATTTCTGCACAGGATCTCGGAGTAATGGTTTTGAGATATTATAATTATTAATACTTATCTAATGTTTTAAATTCAGTCAATATTAAGAACAAAAATAATGATAATTCTGGATATGGTGTACAATTCAATGATTATACCTATGATAAGCTAAGTCTTATGTCATATGGAATGAAAAATCGTATTAGAACCATTACAAAAAATATCAAGCTATAAATCACTTTGAGCATACAAATGAACAATGGAGGGGACAATGTATGGTTTAGTTATTCATGAGGAAATTACCATATTTATTTAGTGGGTCTTCTGATCCACTAATTTATTATCTATGGTTTAATTCCAATGAAAAGATACATTCCATTATCTAACACTCATAATAAGTGTTTTGTGTTTTAGTATTTTATCATTTGGAAGGTTAAATTAATCAATTGTGGACTTTTATATAATAAACTGATTCCAAGGAGTGGTATGTGTTTAGGATCTTGTTTTTCTAAAATTACATCCCCCACATTCATCATACAATGAAAGAGAAGGAATTCCATGAGATTCAGAAAAAGGATGATGAATCTATTAGTACATGTGAAGAAATATTTTCAACTCTTAATTGGTATGTTTTTTATATTATCATTGAGATGGAAGGTATGATTTATTGATTATTCAGTGGTATAAAATAATATATCTGAATGGATTTATCCATAAGTTAATTTATTGTATTTGATCAATTTTTTCGATGTGCAATAACAGAGAGATGTATATGAGTTTTTCTCTTATAGATGTGTGGAAAGAAGTAGGAATTAATTTGTTTAAAGAGGACTCATAAATGTTTTATGTTTGTAGAGGAATAATATAATTCAATAATATTAAAATGTATCATATTGAATTTATATAATGGTGAAAATGAAAAGAAATATCCATATAATGCACCATCAACACTCTAATTATATTATTATAAGGAGTCTAGAAATTTAGTCAAACTGTGCTGAAAATTGGTGGTTATTGATGAAGATCAAATAGAGAATCTTCTTAATACCAGAGTCAAAGTGAAATCGCATGTGATAAAATATTCCAATTTGGGGTATGATAGTGAAGTAGTTTAATTCACACTTTTCATCCACTATAGAACTGATTATATATTATTTCATTATAGATATACCCACTCTTTTAAATCTGAATAGCATTATAAGATTATCACATTACAACCTCAACAACTGGATACTGAATTAGTAGGAAAAACATTTAAAGGTGCGATGATGACTTATTAAGTCTATAAATCAATTATGATTAAATTTTTTTGGAATTGTTTCTCCAAAAATCATTTTATTATAACTATAGTAAAATATTATGTGATACTTGAATGGTGCTGAATTTATTTATAAAAATAGCATATCCAAATCTAGCAAAGGGAAGTAAAATTTTATATTCTGAACTAACTTATCATTTTCTATCTATATGAGGAAAATATTTAACATTATATGAAAATTAAATCACTTGAATGGGTCTAAAATTAAATTCAATGGTGGTGTTTATCTTATATTGTTAGTGATAATCTCAACATAAATGATACCATGATTTTAAGGGAGTTTGTTTATGTATTTTTGAATGATTTTTCTAGTATTCCCCGGAATCGTGAAGATGAGTTTTAAATAAAACTAATTTATGGTTCAATATATACATCAAATAAAACCTATTGAATAACCATAATTGAGTTTCATAAATTTAAGAATAAAATCATGGATAATCAAAATAAGGGATTCAGTCTAATAAGTCCATCACCATGGGATGCACCTATCAATTTTTTTAAGAATAAATATTGATCAATGAGAAATTTTATTGATTATATAGAACTTATAATGATCTCAATAGATAATAATTATCTTCCTCCCCATATTTATGATTTTTTTGATAAATTATGTTGAGGTTATTATTTTGAAAAATTTGAACATTTATCTACATACAATATGTTGAGGTTCAAAAGTGAATATATACCCATGAAAACCATTAATTTGAGGTATGTTCATTGTGAATTTATAGTTAATCCTTTTTATTTTACTAATACCCCTTCTATATTAATTGATTTAATGAGTAGAGTCTTGAAATATTACTTTGATTAGTTAATGGTATTATTTATAGATGATATTCTTATATATTCCATGTGTAAGGAATATCATGATGATCACTTGAAGATTTTAGTAAATATCATAAGGAAATAGTAAATGTATGATAAATTTACCAAGGGTGAATTTTTTATATATAAAGTCTAATTCTTGGGTCAAATTATATCAAATGATAGTATATTGATGCATCCATCAAGGATATAAGTTATCGAAAACATTCCCAGACTTGCCACTACGATCAAGATAAATTATTTTCATAGATTGGATATATACTATCAGTCATTTTGATGTATTTATAGTTCATATATAATCAGTAAACATGTTAACATTGAATGGATGTAATTTACATAAGATTGATGAATGTGAAAAAAATTTAAGAAAAATAACAAATGTTTGGTCAATGAACCCTTTCGCACACAACACTATAATAAAGAAGTGTTTTGTATATAAAGTGATGCAACAAAGAATGGGTTCGTAAGTTCTCTTATTTGAAATGATATATTGATACATCAAACATAATGATAAATGAATGTTAATGAGAAAAATTACATGAGATTATATTTTGAGTTAGCACTATTAATCTTGGAATTTAAGATATAGATTCATTATCTATATTGAGAAAGGTGTGAAATAAATAATTAAAATAAAAGGTTAAAGTATTTATTCGGCCATAAGGATTTGAATATGTGTTTTAGATAATGGTTGGAGTTTATTAATGACCATGACACTCAATACACTACCACTATAGGAAAGTGAAAAGGGTGGATGATGCGTAGAGTCCAAATATTCAATATCTCTTATCAATAAAGAGGATAAAAAGATCTAATATTTATGAATTTGAATACGACAGACCATGAAATTATGATGAAATAAGAGAAATATTTTCTTTATCAAATGTGTTTACAACCTTATATCCATGTGATGATTTAATAGGCACTAAAGGAGGATGTACCTAAAGGTTTCATAGTACTTTATCTCTTTAATGTAATTCAATAGCTTGAACCTCACACAACACCGAGTTAGAGCCCACGAAGACTTACCAAACTAGCCGTTTAGAAGCAGTTATTAAAAATATTAACTACATTTTGAATTTTATATATTCCTTATAATTTTAACATCCATATTATGTGTTTCTTAGTCATAATATAAGAACAAATTCATATTCTTTAGATAAAGGAAGTATTTTGAAAAAAAATGCATTTTTACCTCCTTTTAATGGAAAACACTTTTTAAATCCAATATTTGACAATTTTTTTAATTCCATTTGAGAAAATAATCTTTTTATTAAAATCGGGATATAAATATTTACATTCAATAAATTTTTGGTGTTTTCTGATAACTTTTATATTTAGGTGAATAGTTAAAAAATACTATATTTTAATTAAAAACAACATTTTTAATAAAAATAATGTATACCGTTCAATTTTAAATTTTAATGGTTTGGAAGTATAATTGGAGTATATTTTTACCATTTAATCCAATTTTGTTCACTAGAATTAATTTCACTTTGAAATTATACATAAACAAATGTCAATCTTTTGATAGATATTTTTTTTAAAAACACACTATTTGTTTTGAAAACATGAATTAATTTTAAATTAATTAATACATATTCAATGATTTGAATTTGGTAAAATAATCATCCTTTTTGAATTCGGATTATCAAATATAGCTTAAGATAATTTTTTGGAATTTTTATGAAAAACATCAATTTTTGATGAATAGTGAAACCAGTAAGTAGTAGTTAAAAATACGACTTTTTCATTTAAATGAAATTTTACCGCTTCTGTGAATTGAATTTCCAAAATCTGACATAAATGGTTTTTATTAGTATGTAAAATGTGGCTCAATAAGATGAAAATAATTTTTGGTGAATAGTAACTTTTTACTTTTATATACCGTTGTAAAAGGTAAATAGTGTAATTCAAGGTAAAAAGAATATTTTGATAATAAAAAATTACCTTAACATTTTTCTTAACCATATTGGACGAGTCATGACCGACCACGGCCATCCTTGGATCAATTTTAGGACCCCATGGAGGCACTTTGGAATGATAATTACACTATATTTTGATTAACTTAAAGTAAAGGAAAAAATGACATAAACAAATATCTTTTGTAAATAAATTTTAAATGGGGTTACATAAGTAATATTTTTGAATACAAATCTTCCTTCGAAATATAAAAATATTTCCTACATTATTTTTTTTTAATTTTTAGTCATCAAATAAATTAAATTATTTATGACACAATATTGATGTAGTATTTACCTCATTAATAATTAATTTAAATAAATAAGATTATTAATATTAAAACAATATCCAAAACTAGTCCAATTTATATTGGATTATTTTATTTTGACCATGAGTCATCTTATCTTCATCTTTAATTAGTTTAGGACCTTTAGAAACCGAATATCACTATATAATAAAATAATAATTTCACACTTTCCTAAAGAGCCCCTCCTCCCCCATATAAAATGACACCACTTCTAAACCATTCCACACACCTCTCAAGCCCATTTCGCTCATCCATCCTCTGCCAAAATAATCTCTCAAGATCAGTATTTTCTTCCCAGAAGCCTTAACATAGGCATAAGTCACTTCAAGATGTCCTTTTTGTTCAAACCAAAGGGAGTTACCCAAATTAAAGGTAATGGTTTCTCTTAACTTCTTTTATTTTATTTTACTTGTCCAACCGATAAACACTTTTTATATCTTTATTTTATAACAAAATTAGTATTCGAAATATACTTGGAAGTTTTTATGATGAGGATTAGAACTAAACTTACACACACCTCCATTTAATGGGTAAAGAGCATACTGTTTCAGTGGATGGCAAAGTAATGCCTCACAAAATAATGATTGTTCAATTATCTCCTACCACATCTCATGGTGGCCATTTTGATGTCACTATATTTATATATAATATATATTATTTTTATGTTCTCTTTATTCTTATGTATTTTCTATTTATGAAATACCTTTATGGTTTTTATTATAGGTAAAACACGATAATTTCATTTGAGGAAGTGCGGACTACCGCCCCCTCAAAATGATATGATCATTAATGGCTTAGGTGGGACATATAAAAAATGGAGTTAATGATATTATATATTATATTATACTTTAATTATAATATCACTATGTATCATTATTTTTTAATTTCATTAAAATACAAAATAGAAATACAAGTAGCGTTCAGGCGTACGTACGGCTTACCATCTCCATGAACGGTGCATAGCATTTGTTATCTCCAAATGTTATGTACTATTATAAATACATATATATACTGGATATATAATATATATATCTGATATTTAAATCATTTATATCATTATGGAGATAATGAAATTTTGACCACATGGACAAATTGTAATTAAAACAAGTTCATTTTTTACTCAAGTTCAGAACATCGATAAACTATACAATATGAATTCAAATAATTTACAAATTGTCATAGTAAGGTAATAAGTGCTAGAAAAGGAATAATGAACTTGAAATATGTTCTTAATCAATGATAAATTTACTTTTTTTTATTATTCAGGATGAACATGGAACATACAAGACATGTCGGACTTGAGTTAAGGGGCTTCTTATCTGACTTTTAATTCTGTGAGATTTCCATTGTTCACCACTTATTTATTTCATGTGGTGTATTATGTACTAACATTTGATATATATTATAATGATTCTCTTTATGTTCATGGTATTCTGTGAATTTTTTGGTGGTTATTATCTTTTGGTCATACGACTCGATTGATTACAAAGTAGTAAGGGGGTTTCATCTCACATATTACTCACGTGAGATTCCTGTGGTATTGCCACTATTTACTTTTGTGGGGTGTATGTACTGGGAAGAATTCTATTCCTTGTGTAATATAATTAAATCTATGGGTAATTACAACTTTATTGTACGATCCTTCTTTCATGGGGTGTAAGGATCGTGAGTTACTAAATTGGTAAGGGAATTTCAAATTTTAATTTCCACTCATTGTGCATTACACATACTTCATTGATTAATTTACTCCGTGGTTTTGTGTAGAATCACTATTTATTATTTATGTAATAATTTCCACTTTTCTTTCTGTGGATATACTTTTGATACACATAGTCACTCCATTGATAATTTCTCCAGTCATTGATATTTACTTGATAAGAGTAATCTTAACTCAATTTCCATTCATTGAGTTAAACATCAAAGTCATTGGTGTTGTTTTTTTCAATAATATGTTTGAATGTCTTCTGATTGATTTACACTGAATATCTTATCATATTGAGGGTATTTATATTGGTCAAACATAATTATGTTTTTCATTTGTCCTTTACCTAAGGATACGGTCTTTATAAGGGATTTCGTCTCAATTTACATTCAATTGAGAAATCTTTGTTGTTATATGCCAATTCACATGTATGTGGTTCAATAAGATGAAAATAATTTTTGGTGAATAGTAAATTTTGACTTTTAATTACCACATTTAAAGGTAAATAGGGTAATTCAAGGTAAAAAGAATATTCTAATAATACAAAATTAATTTAAATATTGTCCTAACCTTATTGGATGTGTCATGGCCGACCATGGGCATCCTTGGGTCGATTTTGGTACCCCATGGAGACTCTTATTAATGATAGTGACACTTTATTTTAATTAACTTAAGGGCAAAAATAACATAAACAAATATATTTTGTAAAGAAATTTTTACATGGGATTATATAAGACATATTTTTGACTATAAATATTCATTGGAAAGCTAAATATATTTCATGCATTGTGATATTTTGTTTAGAATTTTTAGACATCATATAAATTAAATTATTTGTGACACAACAATGATGTAGTATTTACCTCATTAATAAATGATTTAAATATATAAGATTATTAATATTACTAAAATATCCAAAACATGTACAATTATTATTGGATGATTTTATTTCGACCATGAGTCTTCTTAGAATTGACATTAATTTGTTTTGGACCTTTAGAAACTGAATATCACAATAAAATAAAATTACAATTTCAGACCTTCCTGAAGACCCCCTCCTCCCCCTTATAAATGGAAACCAATTATAACCCATTCCACACACCATTCAATACCATTTGGCTCGTCCAAAATCTACACAAATAATCTCTCAGGATCTCTCTCTTCCACCTAGAAGCCTTACATTAGGCAAAAGTCACTTCAAAAATTCCTTTTGGTTCAAACCAAATGGAGTTACCCAAATTAAAGGTAATGGTTTCTCTGAACTTATTTTATTATATTTTATTTCTAAATCCCCTAAACTATTTCTATTCTTTTATTTTAGAAAAAAACCTGTTTTATCAATATATTGGGTTGTTTTTATGAGTATTATTCAAACTACACTTAAACACACCTCCATCTGATGGGTAAAGAACATACTGTTTCTCTTGATGGCAAACTAACACCTCTCGAAATGATGATTGTTCAAATATCTCCTACCACCTCTCATGGTGGAAATTAATATGTCACTATATTTAAATATAATATATATTATGTTTATGTTTTCTTTATTCTCTTGTATTTTCTATTTATGGAATACCTTTATGGTTTCCATTATTGGTTAGACGCGACAATTTCATTTGAGGAAGTGCAGACTACAGCCCCCTCAAAATGATACGACTCATTAATGCCTTATGTGGGACATATAAAGAATGGAGTTAGTGATATTATATATGATATTATACTTTAATTATAATATACCTATGTATCATTATGTTTTAATTCCATTAACATACAAAATAGAAATGCAAGAACTGTTTATACGTACGTATGGCTTAACGTCTCCATGAACAATGCATATCATTTATTATATACAAATGTTATGTACTGTTATAAAAACATATATATACTGAATATATATATATATATATATATATGATATATAAATAATTTATATCATTCTGGAGATAATGAACTTTTGACCACATGGACAAATTGTAATTAAAACAAGTTCATTTTTTGACTCAAGTTCCGAGCATCGATAAAATATCCAATATGAATTAAAATAATTAACTAGTTGTTATAGCTACGTAATAAGTGATATAAAATTAATAATAAACATGAAAAATGTTCTTAATCAATTATAAATTAACATAAGTTTATAATTCAGGAAGAACATGGAACATACAAGACAAGTCAGACTTGAGGTATGGGGTATCTTATCTCACATTTAATTCCGTGAGATTTCCATTGTTCGCCACTTATTTATTGAATGTGGTGTATTGTGAGCTTCAATTTTATAGATATTATAATGATTTTCTTTATATTAATTCTATTATGTTAATAATTTGGTGTTTATTAACTTTTGGTCATATGACTCGATTGATTACAACATGGTAAGGGGATTTCCTCTCACTTCTTATTCCAGTGAGATTCATGCTATATTTCCACTATTTCCTTTTGTGTGGTGTATGTACTACAAAGAATTGTATTCCTTGTATAATATAATTTAACCTATGGGTATTTAAAACTTCATTGTATGATCTTTATTTCATGGGCTGTATGTTTCGTGAGTTACCAAATTTGTAATGGAATTTCAAATTTCAATTTCCAATCTTTGTGCTTTATGCATACTTCATTGATTATTTTACTCCAATATTATGTGTAGAATCACTATTTTTTATTTCTTTATTAATTTCCACTCCCCTTTGTGTGGATATAATTTTGATACACATAATCACTCCATTGATAATTTCTTATGTCATTAATATAAACATGATAAGAGTAATCTTAACTCAATTTCCATTCATTGAGTTAAACATCCAAGTCATTTGTGTTGTTTTTTACAAGATTATGCGTGAATGTCCTCTGTTTTATTTACACTGAATATCCAATAATATTGAGAGTATTTATATTTTACACATATAATTATGTTTTTTATTTATCCTTAACCTAAGGATACAGTCTTTATAATGGATTTCATCTCAATTTACATTCCATTGAGACTTTGTTGTTATACACCAATCCACTTTTATATGGTGTATATAATGTACATTGAAATAGTATATCATGAATCCATTTATTCTCATGATAATATAATGTTTTTATTTCCTCAATTATTTGCATTCAAGTGTCTCTCTTTAGGTTAAAAAATCTAACTGAAATTTCATTATAAATATTTTACAGATTTATTCTTCAAAATCATCTCATTAATGTCAATGTTTTAAAAATGGTTTTATGGATATATTTATATATGCATGAATGTTTTAAAATTAACATTCCTTTTAAAAGATTCAATGTGCTATGGGACAATTTTATTCAAAAATATATTTCAGATGGATTCTTAATAAATAGTGAGACTTTTAAATGTTTTCAAGAAAAAGGAGGTATTTCTTACCAATATTTTTCATTTCATCTATTTCAACATCCTTTGATGGATTTAAAACTTTTTCGAAGTTCATTTATTATGATACATATCTTCCATATTTTATTTAAGGTTATCTGATATGTTTGACTATGGATGTGTTATTTTTATACCATTCATGGTTTATGGACAATGTACTAACATTTCATATGCTAGTTTTAATACAAAGGTTTAGATTATATTTCACCCTTTTTCATATGATGAATGCATTGGAGATAGTATGTGACGAGTGGAGCCCGTTATAGCTCCTCGATGAATCGGTATGCCTCATTAGAAAATCTAGTGTCTTGGCATAAGTCCTTGACAAAATCTTATTTGTAGTCTTGGCATAAGGCCTTGACTATGTTGTTATGAAGACTGGCATTATGAATTCCATCATTATGAAATTATCTATTGTTATTACGTGTGATTATTTGACTATTAGAATATCCATGTGAAAAATTAAATGGAATTATTTTGATTTATCTTTTCCATATTTTGCTGATGCATAATTTTAAAAGGCTTTTGTTTTAGTCATACACATTGCCTTAAATGTTTATACTTATTTTTGAATGTTTCCTCCATATTGTTATCCTTACTGGGCATCTAAGATCACTTCTTTCTATGTTTTATTATTCCCAGGATGTGAAGGGGTAAACTATGATTAACCCGTAGGGATAGGCCAAGGATATGAGTGTGTTAATGGGGGAATCATTGGCATATTTATTTATTTCATGATGTAATGTAAAACTAATGTATGTGTCTAGTATTTCCAAGGCTACTAAACTGATCGGTCTTCAGAGACATGATTCATTGTATCATGTCAATGTTATGTAATAATGTACCGACTCTGGGTAACTGGGGTCGGGGAATTATAGTTGGTATCGTAGGAAGTTTAGTAAAAACCATGGATTATGTGATTCTCAATAATTTTATTCTAGCGCTTCCGGTGTGACTAAGTCATATTGAATACTCATCGTTTGGAGAAAAGATGAGTTTATGGTAGAAATTTATTAAAGGATGAAACTATACTTGTAAATTAGGTATATCTCGTTATGCTATTAGTTTATATCATAAATAAATTCCT
Organism: Viscum album; assembly: GCA_963277665.1. Classification (NCBI taxonomy): domain Eukaryota; kingdom Viridiplantae; phylum Streptophyta; class Magnoliopsida; order Santalales; family Viscaceae; genus Viscum; species Viscum album. Next base: position 773,661,908 of record OY728151.1, on the reverse strand, counting down.
CAACATTATGAAAATAAATTTAAAACAAAAACGTTACCCAATTACTTTTCCTACTAGGTACTCAAAGATCTATCAACCAATCACAAGTTTATGGCTTTAAGATCATTAAATTTTTTCTTCTAATATTATCAATCACTCTCCATAAGAACTTGATGGTTATATTTCTCTTACATATCGATTTTTTCGTACTTGGAACCCTAGTATGTGTTATTTTCAGTAACCTTCATACTTACCTGTCTTTTTTTTTAAATAGAGGCCTCATTAATCTATTTTCAATGTGGGATTTCAACTAAGATATTATGAAATGTCGAAACCCATGTTTTCAATACTGAGATTAAATTTTGAGGATGCAATTTATTGAAGGATGGGAGAATGTAACACCCCAAGGATTCATAGTACGTTATCTCTTTAAATTAATTCAATAGCTTGCACGTCACACAACACCGAGTTTGATTCCACAACAACTTACCAAACTAGCCGTTGAAAATAATTTTTAAATAATATTAACTATTGTTTGAATTTTACACATTCGTTATAATTTTAACATCCATATTATGTGTTTCTTAGACATTATATAAGAACAAATTCATTTTCATTAGATAAAGGGAGTATTTTTCAAAAAATGTAATTTTACTGCCTTTTAATGGAAAACCCTTTTTAAATACAATAATTAACACTTTTATATATTCAATTTTACAAAATAATTTATTTTAACTGGGACATAAAATTTAAGTTTCAATACATTTTTGGTGTTTTTCTGATAACTTTCATATTTAGGTGAATAGTGAAAAATGCTAAATTTTAATTGAAAAATGAATTTTTAATAAAAATAATTTATAGTGTTCCATTATAAATTTGAATGGTTTTCATGTTTAATAAGACTATATTTTTACCATTTAATCCAATGTTTTTAATTAGAATTAATTTCACATTGAGATTATACATAAACAAATGTCAATCTTTTGATTGTTATTGTTTCATAAAAACACGATATTTGTTTTAACAACGAGAATTAATTTTAAATTAATTAATACATATTCAATGTTTTGAATTTGGTATAATAGACATCATTTCTGAAATCATAATATCAAATATATCTTATGATGAATTTTCGGTATTTTGTTGAAAAACAACTTTTTTTATGAATTGTGAAACCACTAAGTAGTAGTTGCAAATCATAATTTTTCATGTAAATGATATTATACCACTTATGTGAATTGAATTTAAAAAATCATACATACATGGTTGTTATTATTAAGGAATATTTGGTCCAATAAGATGAAAATAATTTTTGGGGAAGAGTAACTTATGACTTTTATTTACCATGATTAAAGATAAATTGGGTTATTCAAGGTAAAAAGAATATTCTAATAATACAAGATTACCTTAACACTTGTACTATCCTTATGGGATGAGTAACAGCCGATCATGGGAATATGTGGGTCGATTTTGGGACCCCATGGAAACACTTATGATTGATAATGACACTTAATTTTAATTAACTTAATGTAAACGGAAAAATGTGGTGAACAAATATCTATTGTAAAATAAATTTTATATGTGGTTATATAAGTCATATTTTCGACAATAAACATTCATTAGAAAGGTAAAATTTTTTCCTACATTATGGTATTTGTATTAAAAATTTTAGACATTAAATAAATAAAATTATTTATGACACATTAATGATGTAGTATTTACCCTATTAATAATTGATTTAAATAAATAATATTACTAATATCGAAAAAATATCCACAAATTGTCTAATTCTTATTGGGTGATTTTATTTTGACCATGAGTCATCTTATCTATGACTTTAATTATTTTTGGACCTTTAGAATCCTAATATCACTATATAATAAAATAATAATTTGACACTTTCCCAATGAGCCCCTCCTGTCCCTTGTAAAAGAACACCACTTCTAACCCATTTCACACACCTCTCAATCCGCTTTGTCTAATACAAAACTTGCACAAATAATCTCTCAAGACCCCTCTATTCCACCTAGAAGCTATACCTTAGAAAAAAGTCACTTCAAGAAGTCCTTTTGGTTCCAACCAAAGGGAGTTACCCAAATTACAGGTAATGGTTTCTCTTAACTTATTTTATTTTATTTTACTTATCCAACCCCTAAACTATTTTTATTACTTTACTTTATAACAACTACAGTATTATAAATATACTAGGATGTTTTTATTAGAGTTATTACAACTACACTTACACACACCTCCATCTAATGTGTATCAAAAATACTATTTTTGTGGATGGAAAACTAACACCTCACGAAAAGATAATTGTTCAATTTTATCCTACCACCTCTCATGGTGGCCATTAATATGGCACTATATTTATATAAAATATATATTATTTTTATATTTTCGTTATGCTTCTATATTTTCTATTTATGGAATACCTTTATGGTTTCCATTTTCGGCAAAATGTGATAATTTCATTTGAGGAAGTGCGTACTACTACCCCCTAAAAATGATATGGCTCATTAATTACTTATGTGGGATATATAAAAAATGGAGTTCATTATATTATATATGATTTTATACTGGAATTATAATATGCCTATGTATCATTGTGTTTTAATTCTATTAAAATAAAAAATAGAAATGAAATTAGCGTTCATGTGTACGTACGACTTACTGTGTCCATGAACGGTGCATATCATTTCTTATCTCCAAATATTATGTACTGTTATAAATAAATATATTTACTGGATATATAATATATATATAAGATATATTAATCATTTACATCATTCTATAGATAATGAAATTTTTACCACAAGAAAAAATTGTAATTAAAACAAGTTCATTTTTGACTCATCTTCCGAACATCGATAATATATACAATTTGAATTCAAATAAATAACTAATTCTTATAGAAAAGTAATAAGTGATATAAAAGGAATAAGAAACAAGAATAGAGTTCTTAATAAATTATAAATTAAATTAATTTTATTATTCAGGAATAACATGGAACATACAAGACAAGTCGGACATGAGGTTAGAGGTTTCTTACCTCACTTTTAATTCCGTGAGATTTCCATTGTTCGCCACTTATTTATTGCATGTGGTGAGTTGTGTACTGAAATTTGATAGATATTATCATGATTCTATTTATATTAATGTTATTCTGTGAATTATTTTTTGGTCATTACCTTTTGGTCATACAACTCGATTGATTACAACATGGTAAGGGGATTTCATCTCATTTCTTATTCCCGTGAGATTCATGTTGTATTGACACTATTTCCTTTTCTGTGGTGCATGTAATGGAGATAATTTTATTATGTGAGTAATATAATGTAATCATTGGGTATTTTAAACATCATATTATGATCCTTCATTCATGGGGTGTATGTTTCCTGAGTTACCAAATTGTTAATGGAATTTCAAATTTCAATTTCTGCGCATTGTGCTTTACGCATACTTCATTGATTATTTTACTCCTAGATTATATGTAGAATCACTATTTATTATTTATGTATTAATTTCCACTCCCATTTCTATGGATATACATTTTATAAACATAATCAGTCCATTTATAATTTCTCATGTCATTGATATGAACTTGATAAGAATAATCTTAACTCAATTTCCATTCATTGAGTTAAACATCCAAGTCATTGGTGTTGTATTTTTACAAGAATATGTGTGAATGTCCTATGATTGATATACACTAAATATCCAATAATATTGAGGGTATTTATATTTTTTACACATAATTATTTTGTTGATTTATGCTTATCCTAAGGATAGAGTCTTTATAAGGGATTTCATCTCAATTTACGTTCCATTGAGACTTCTTTGTTGATAAACGCCAATTAACTTATATATGGTGTATATAATGTACATTGACATAGAATATCATGAATCCATTTATTATCAGGATATTATAATGTTTTTATTACGTAAATTATTTGTATTATAGTGTCTCTCTTTTGGTTAGGAACTCTAACTAAAATATCATTTAAATTGTTTAAAGATTTATTATTATAAATATTTGTCATTAATGTCCATGTTTTAAAAATGGTTTATTGATTTATTTATATGCACGTTAATGTTTTAAAATTAAAATTACTTTTAAATGATTAAAAGTGGTATGGGAATGTTTGATTAAAAAATATATTTTTAACAATATCTTTATAAATAATTAGACTTTTAAATGTTTTCATGAAAAAGGAGGTATTGCTTTCGAATAGTTTTAATTTCATCTATGTCAACATCCTTTGATGGATTTTAAACATTTTTAAGTTGATTTTTATGATAGAAATCTTTCATATTTTATTTATGGTTCTATGATATGTTTGACTGTGGATGTGATATTTTTATACCATTCATGGTTTATGGATAATGTATTGACCTTTCACATTCTAGATTTAATACAAAGGTTTAGATCATATTTCACCCTTTTCATATGAGGAATGAATTGGAATTAGTAAGTGAAGGGTAGATCCCGCTATAGCTCCTCAATGCATTGGTTGGTCTCATGAGACAAACTAGTGTCTTGGCATAAGGCTTTGACAAAATCTTATTTGTAGTCTCAGCACAAGGCCTTGAATATGTGGTTATGAAGTCTGGCATATGCATTCCATCATTATAAAATTTTCTCTTTATATAACTTGTGATTATTTGACTATTTGAATATGCATGTGAATAATTAAATTGAATTCTTTTGATTTATCTTTTCCATATTATATAGAAGTTTAATTTTAAAATTCTTTTGTTTTAGTCACATACATTTCCTAAAATGTTTATGCTTATTTTTAAAAGTTTCCACTATATTGTTATCCTTACTGTGAATATGAGCTAACCCCTTTCTATGTTTTATTATATCCAGGATGTGAAGAAGTAAATTATTATTATCTTGTTGGGATAGGCCAAGGATATGAGTGTGTTCAATGTGTAAACAATGGAATATTTATTTATTTCATGATGTAATGTAAAACTTATGTATTGATCTAGTATTTCCAGGCCTACTAAACTGATTGGTCTTTTGAGACATGATACCTTGTATCATGACAAGGTTATGTATTAAAGCACCGACTCTGGGTAACTGAGGTCGGTGCATTACAAAAAATATGATAAATGATAATGATTTCAAACTTTATTGTGATAGAATAACAATGTTTATGAAGCAATTGTGCCGCTATTCAATACAAAACTTTATGAAATATATATTATTATAATATAATGTATAACAATTTTCATTTCATCTTGGAATAATGCAAATATATAGAGATTGAAAAAGTATTTATAGTGGGATAACATGTAAACAAATATTGTAGAGTTTGTAATATGGTGCTGGTTTGTTTGTATTTTAATGCCGAGAGGTTGAATTTATAAGGTAATTTTATAACCATTACAGATACTCGAATAGAAATGGGAAACATAACCATGTATTTCATCATCAAACTACCCAAAATTTCTATTTTCCATAATGATACAAGGGTTATATTCAATATATTTATGAAGTAAGAACACTTCATTGATAAAAATGAGGATTTCTATCGTGATCATTTTTCAAGGATATACATTTAATATGTGGTAAGGATTCATGGAGTTCCACATTATAATGTATCTTATCTAGGTCCTAGGATTTCCATGAAGTTATGGATATTTATTTAAAAATATATTGATATTGGGTTATTTCTTATTACATCCAATCCTCCTCAGATTGATGGTCCATCTAAGAGAACCATTAAAAACATATATGAAATATTGAGATCATGTTGTCAAAAAAAATTTGTGGCTGAGATAAAACAATACCTATAAATAAATCTAATTATAAAAATGGAATTCACACTATCATTAATATGGATTTTCATGACTCCAATTATATAAATAATTTTTGAACTATTAAATTCTGGGATGAAGTGAGAGAAAGATAAATCTTGAGACCCAATGTAGATATGGAAATGCCAGAGAATGTTATATAAATTCAATGATGCATTAAGGAAGCATATAATTGTTGGTGGTATCTAGAAATCGAAGATAGAGGGAAATAATTCCTTCTAATTTCTCTATGTAATAAGGTCATGAGAATAGGAAATAAGGGAATACTACACCAAAAGGTATATAAGACCTTTCAATATTCTTGATTGGATTGGGATGATTTGTTTATTATTATTACTCCTATGAGACCTCTCTCATGTTCATTATGTGTTCCATTTATCACTCTTGAGGAAGTACATACATGATATTATAAACATATAGAACAAATAGGTTATACTATTGGCGAATTATCTATCATATAACGTATAATCAATAGGCTTCTCAGATCTCAGAGATAACATGCTACAAAACAAGACTACTCACCTGGTTTAATTTCTCTAGATAAATCAAAAAATTTAGGAAGTTATATCGGAACTAGGGGATCTGATGAGGTAGATATATCCTTATTTTTTACATCATTGTGATGGAACTTTTAGGGATAAATATATTTTAAAATGTGTAAAATTTAACACCCTAAGTTTTTATGTGTATTTCCTTTGAAATAAACTTTTAGCATTTGGTAGCTTTCCTTAAGAACAACCCTGAGCCTAAATATACTAAAATAATGTAATCCTTTATGAACTGACTAATAAATAGTCAAATTTTAATAGTAATAAACACATTATAAAAAATATCAATGATATTTTTAAATAATGATTTTTTGGGATTATGTTATATTAAATTAGTACTCAATTATCCATATAGTGATGTTATGTTTAAATAATATGTTTTATTCAAAAATGGTTTTTATTCATTTAAATAATGAGAATTATAATTAATTATTACCACATTTAGATAATTTTCTTCATTAAATTAACATAAAATTTTAAATTATCATTTAAATATTACGTTAGGGAAAATTATTTTATTTTCCCCATAAAATATTTATTGTTTAGTGAATTGTTAATTAAACTGCTTTTTGTAAGAGAAGTAATTTATTTTAATTGAATATAACATATATTTTTAAATTTAATTTAAATATAATTAATTATCCTATATTTATAAATAATGTAATTAATTTTATAGTAATTATCATTATACCTTATTTTTGATCAAGTTTATTTTTGGGCGTAAAAAGACATTTTTCTAAAATCAAGTTGTATTCCCCCAATGTGTTTTTATATTAATAAGTCTAATAAATATTTATTTATTAATTGTTTTAATTTAATGTATTAAATATATATTTTAAATAAAATAATTTTACAAACATTTAATTTTTTTACATGTAATGTAATGGAAGTAAATTATGTTTTATGCTTATAAATAATTTTTCCCTAAATAAGTTTTCATTATGGATTACGAGCTTACATTAGTCAAATTCCTCCACTTATTAAAATATAATTTTATAAAATAATTTTTTAATCATATTAATTAATATAATGTATTTATTTAATCATATCTATTTGTCATAATGAATAATAAATATAGACAAATATTGTTACCATGGTTAAGGTTATTCCGTGTTTACCAGGTGATTAAACCAAGAAATAATGGTATTATTCGCACCAAAACATTCTTAAATATAAATATTTCAATATATTTAAACCTTATTTTATCCTAACATTTAATCATTTTCTATTTTGAGCCAATTTCTTAAGAAATTTACTTTATATCATCGAAATATGTTAAGAAATTCTATATGTGAACATACCCTCACAAATAGATATATACCTCTTTTCATTCATTATAAACATTATTTTGTTAGTCAATATGTGATAATAACTGTCAAAATGCATTCCTAGATTCATTTCCTTTATTACAGGGCTTCTTTTATACGCATAAGACCAATCCTTCAAGGTATAAGGTGTAAGGTAAATGGATTGTATCCAAAAAGAGGTATAAATATTAACATGTCTCTTTAGATTCTATTTCTCCTCACACATCATATAAAATACATGTATCAACCAAAACATGATGAATATAGTATAAATAATTTACATAGTTTCCATGATTATTATTTCCCAACCAATTCCAAAATCTTCTCCATCAAATAGGAGATGAAAGTTTACCTCTTGCATATGTGTGGACCATCACCACTATGTAGTGATACAACTAATTTTCCACCCCAATATTTCATGTTTGGTTATTATGATATCTTTTATATTTATATTATATATTAATTATATAATTATGATTATGGAAAAATTAATTATTCTGTAAAATTATTTTATTCTATCCATCAAAAATGGATGCATCACTCATGTGTATGTATAGAATATCATCTCCACACATTATGATGTAATTATAATTATAGAAATTTTTTATATTAATGGTTATAATATGTGTTATATGGATATATATTATTTTTATATCATGTTTAAAATTATGGAAACAAAGAAACCCTAATGAAATTTCAAGGACCATAACTTACGTACAAAATACAAGAAAAATAATGCAGTTAACACCAGAAATGACTAAGATAATAACATATTTTTATTAAACAAGTGATAATATTTTATAAGTTTACCATTTAGGTTATTAAATGTATGATTGTGGTTATTTTATTGAATTATCATAAATTTATATTTATTATATAGGATGACTGATCACTTACGAAGAAAGACTGACTTGAGGTAAGAGTTTTGTATTACAATCTCATTTTACCTCTATTATTTCTCCTCAATATACTAATGATTAAATAATAAGATATATATGTCCTAAATATTATGTATTTTCTTATCCTATATTTGTAATGACCCCTAATCTAGAAGTCTCTAACATGGCCCAAAGGGGGTGGTTACCAGACCTCAAGTGCGGCTCCTCGCATGCCAGAGGCTATTGAATAGCATCAGGGGTGTGAAATGTATTGTAGGGAGGCCAAAAACTGTATTATGAAGTTGCATAGAAGTAGATAATAAACCATACAAAAGATATAAGTCAAAGTATATACATATAAGATGAAAAACATAAAATCCACCAAAATAATTCAAAAAATTATAATGGAATAATGTAATTACCTGAAGAAATGAATCTAAATTCCATTCTATAAATAATAAAAGTAAAAGTCTAGAAGACTCAAATATATACTCAAAAGTTCCCTAGCTAGAACCCCACCTCCTTACAATCACCAAACTCTTACTAATGCAGCATGAAAGCAATAAAATGTAATGTTCTTTTCCCCTGTCCAAACCTGTATCAATGTAATCTTCATAGGTACCAGAATAAGACCCAAATAGGGTGTGTGTATAAATCTGTAGGATGACACCACCATGTCTAAACTAAATAGTATGATAATAAGTGTATGTAATAAATTAAAAAAATGTGTATTAATTAATTAAAAAATTAATAAAATAAAAAAACAAACTACTTCGGACTATGTCTCAATGTCTTAGAGGATATCTTATGACCATGCAAACTACCAACATATAACCAATGTAAAATTAAATTCTTTGGAACCATTTTGGAATATCTCATATCATGTCTTATGACCATGCCACCCACCATATAATTGAAGTATAATCACACAAATCAAAGACAAATCCTTATAAGAATTACAACATGGGACATGATATATACCACTTCCTATAATAATTACATAATGGAACATGGAGGATCCCACTCAATATCGCATTGAAATATATAAGTGTTTGTGGTCCTTGGTCGAGCCCAATATATGGGAATTTGAGAATAAAACACAAGTTCTATCAGAGAACATGGATATAAAAATTTCACAACATAAAATAAATGGTTAATAATGAAAGTTACCATTTATCATTCCTATACCACTTTAAATTTAAATACAAACTTTTTAAAAGATATAAAAAAAATTAATTCACAATTTTGGGATTCTATGTCATGGAATCTCCCACAGTCTAATGTCATGATAAACCCACTTTAATCTATTATCCAATTTAATATTATTCATGTTTCAGTCACCCCTTGGTGACCATATTCCAGGGTAGAAGTAAATTAAAACCAAAAGGACTTGAAAAAACAATACCATTAATTATTTAATTAATTTAGTATCTAGCTACGTTGAAAAAATCACAACATTTCATAAATATGGATATTATCAAACCATTGGGTTTTGATTTAGACCCCCTGTATTAACCGAAGAAGAACACAACACTTCCAATGGAAAAAATCCAATGATAATAATGGTGAATATGATTTTAATGAGGTTCCTATATAAATAATTATCAAGATAAAAACTACAGGGAAATAAACCAAATGACATCACTGAAATATTTTGAGAACCATATTAGAGGAGGAAAAAACGATATCGAAACAACTTACCAAGGATAGACGGAGTTATCAAGACGTTAAGAGGGGAGTTTGGCACTCCAAATTCATTTAAAGGATGCCCTGGGTTTGGAGGAGAAGGATACTATAGAATTAAATGAAATATCAATATCACAACACACTTTAAAATATATGGTTGTGGGATTATAGGGCTTGTAATTTAGTTACATTTAATGTAAATATTTTTAATGGGATATGACCAAAAAACCATCACCTTAGATTTGTTTTATTAAATACACATGATCCTTAGGTAATGTTTAATCCATTTACAAAGTGTGTAAATGTTACGAAAATGACTTTACATCTAATTTTCCATTTAAACATCCTGAAACTCCATTAATGTTTCTCAACATACCATGAACTCATGTTAACTCTTAACCCATTTAAAAAATAATACATTAATTCAAACAAGTAAACATCTATAAACTTTAGGTCATTTTACCCAACCAAGGATCTCTATGTGTATTTCTTAGGTTTCTAAAAGTTTCATCACAACCCACGACTTTATTTTTTCAAATGGTACACATCCATGATGGAAACTCAATAGAAATAAAGGATTAATTACAAACATAGATGGATCTATAGAAATAAAATATAAGATCATAAAACCTCAAACCTCTATAACAGGTCATCCTTGAATGAATCCTAACGTCACTATGAGGTATCAATAAATAGTTCTGGCCACTATTTTTAAATATCAGTCTCCCTCTCCCCTATGTAATCTTGAACTCACCCATACATCTACTACACTATTACTAATGATATTTCCCTACCCAAAAGATATTTATCACTATGATCCACAACACACAACAGATTATACTCAAAGGATGAATTATAAATAGTAATGTAATCTACTATCTATATCACATGGGAAGCGGTTTGATGATATCTCCATAGTTTCGACCCATGAAACAAATCACACATATAATTTTAGCACTCTAAAAGGGATAAATGGAATGTCACTTGTCCGATCCTTTTCGCGATCTGAAACAACTCGAAAAAACTGAGTAGTAGCTTTCCTTGTTTCCTTATACGATGTTTCCCCATAAAAGGTATCACTTGAATGATAACATGATGTCCAACTCCAATTCCAAAGGTAATCCCCTATGGACAAAATATAATTTCTATATGATCTGTGTTGTCACCAATTGTAATATGATCAACTAAACCTTGTCATATGTATTCTTCATGTGACTATCCCCAATAATGTTGTCACACCTGTAATGCTCTGACCTCAGTTACCCATAGTTGGTGCGTTATTACAAAAAATTGGCATGATACAAGGAATCATTTCCTAAAATACAAATTAGTTTAGTAGGCTTGGATGTACTAGATACATACATAAGTTTCACATTACATCATGAAATAAAAAAACAAAATTGTGTCCCCTTTGAACACTCTTATATCTCTTAGCCTATTCCTGCTGGTTAAAATTAATATAATTCTCCACATTCAGGAAAAAATAAAACATAAGAGAGGGGTAATCTCAGATGCTCAGTAAGGATAAAAATATATGGGAAACTATCATAAATAAGAATAAACATTTAAGTCAATGTATAAGACTAAAACACAATCCTTTTAAACTAAACTTCATCATAATATTTCAAAGATAAATCAAATAATTCCATTTAATTATTCACATGGATATTCTACAAGTAGATTATCTCATGTAATAATAAATTTCATAATTAGGGAATGCCTAAAGCTAGACATCATTACCACATAGTCAAGGCCCCATTCCAAGACTACAAATAATGATTTTTTCAAGGATTGTGCCAAGAAACTAATTTGTATCAGGAGACCTACCAATTCATTGAAGAGCTATATCGAGCTCTACCTGTCACTTACTAAGTCTATTGCATTACACATATCAAAATTTTAAAACATAAATAAAATATTCATATTAAAACAAGCATACAAAATGTAAATACTTTAACTATAAACCATGAATGGTATAAAAAATGACACATTCATAGTCAAACATATCATAACTCATTAAACAAAATATGAAAGATTTTATTGTAATAAATCATCCTAAATCAAAAATAATATATAGTAAATGATGTTGAAATAGTTGAAAATGATTTGTAAAACATTACGAGAGAAATACCCCTTTTGTGAAATCATTTAAATGTCACACGTTTATAAAGGAATCCATTTAAAATAGATCTTTGAATCAAAGAGTCCGGTAAAACTTTGATGTTTTTAATGGAATTAAAATTTTAATCCATTAATATTTGTATAAAAAAATCCATAAAACCATTTTTTAAATCATGGATATTAATGCGAAATATTTAGAAGAATAAATCATTAAAACATTTAAAATGATGTTTAATGAAATAGTTTTTAACCAAATGATAGATTCTTGAATAAAAATAATTGATAAATAACATTAATGAATGATTATAATATCATGATACAGAGGTAATTCAAGATATTATATGTCAAAGGGTAATATATACACCATATAAACGTGAATTAGTGTATAACAACAAATAAGTCTCAATGTAATGTGAATTGAGACAAATTCACTTGAAAAGATCATATCCTTAGATTAAGGATAAATAAATAACATAATTATGTATGAAAAATAATAATACACCGAATATAAGTGGATATTAATTGTAAACCAATCAGTGGTTATTCACACATATTAATATCATGACATAATCAAGATGTAGAAGTTTAACCCAAATAATTGACATTGGGTTAACATGTTTTCTTATGAAAATTCGAATGTCTAAAGACGTTTCATTAAAATTAAGAAAATGTCATGCTGAGAGATAAAATTACCTCTCATAAAATGGACATAAAATTCAAAAAAATAAGGATATAGAATAACATGTCCCAAAATAAGAAAATTGGAATTCAAAAGGCATAACATAAAAGAAGTCTTTTATTAGAAGAGAAGAGTGAATGGTTCCCTTTGCAAAACATAAATCACATGAAAGAAAGATGATAAAATGAAGATGTAAATACCCATAAATTAATGTATATTACTCAATTAATGTAGTCATGGGTAGTACATACACCACAAAAAAGGAAATAGTGGAAAATATAGCCTGAATCTCACAGGAATAAAAAGTGATATGAAAACTCCTTACCTAATTGCAATCAATTGAGTTGTATGAACAAAAGTTCATAACCACCAAATGAATCACAAAATAACATGATTATAATTATAATCATGATAATATTTATCAAACATAAGTATGAAATACACCACTTTTAATAAATAAGTGGAAAACAATGGAAACCTCACGGAATTAAAAGTGAGATAAGAAAACACTTAAGTCATTGCAATCAATCGAGTCATATGACCAAAAGTTAATAAAAACCAAATTAATCACATAATAAAATTAATATAAATATAATCATGATTATATATATCAAATGGAATTACGCAATACACCACATGTAATAAATAAGTGGTGAACATTGAAAACCACACAGAATTAAAAGTGAGATAAGAAACCCCTTCCCTCGTGTCCAACTTGACTTGTATGTTCTGGGATCTTCCTGAATAATAAACATGAGTTAATTTATAATTTAATTATAATATTATTAATTTTTATTATTCAATTTATATAATTTATTACCTTACTATAACAATTAGTTAATTATTTTGTAACAGCCCAAGATTTTATGAAAAATATTCTTTTTAATTTCACTAATGTCTTGTGTTGTACGCAACACAAAAAGGAGCTTGCACAACACGCATCCTTGACTTGCCTTGCATTACACGCAATCGCAACCTTCCTCGATAGCGTGTGTAGTACGTAATACCGAGTTTCACTAAACAACGATATGCTATTAAAATATTATTAAAACTAGCCGTTATGAATAGTAATAACCACTTTTTGAAATTTTATAAATTTTATTTTTTAAAATGGACTTCATTTTTGGATTCGGAATACCGAAATTATCCTAGGGTGAAATTTTGGTATTTTTCTGAAAACTTTCAATTTTTGATGAATAGTGAAACCTCTAAGTGGTAGGTTAAAAACTGAATTTTGCATAAAACTTAATTTTACCGCTTTTGTGAATGGAATTTCGAAAATCCGACAGACACTGTTGATATCAGTAAGTAAAATGTGGTTCAATGAGATAAAAATAATTTTTTGGTGAATAGTAACTTTTTTATTTTTTTTACCGCGGTTAATAGTAAATAGGGTAACTAAGGGAAAATATGATATTAATATTACCATAACACATGTCCTAATTCTATTGGATAAGTGTAATTTGACCAAAAACAACCTTATGAATAAAATATGACCATTTAGGCCCACTTGGGTTAGATTAGGACATTTATTATTAATTTATTTAAAGAAGGGTTAAAATAGTTAAAATCAAAGTTTAATAAGTAAATAATTTTTTATATGGGGTTATACATAAGATAAATTCGACTATAAATATTCATTAGAAAGATAAAAAGATTTCCAACATAATGGTATTTTATTTATAATTTTTGGACTTTAAATAAATTAATTTATTTATGACACAACGATGATGCAGTAATTACCCTTTTAAGGAAATATTAACATAATTGATGTTATAAATTCTCAAATGAATGTAATTTGAGACTTTTTATGAATTCCAAAAATTTTCTAGGTTACTATGATATATTAGTGTTGATTGAATCAACTTGGTTCGAACATATAATTCTGTTATGACTTTCAAAAAAATCATATATCAAATAGTGTCAAAATTGACACAAAATAGTTTTTAAATCAAATATTATATTATTAATTGTTATTTTATTCCTAAAAATCTATGGTTCGGCCAAATGACTTATATAAGGATATATATATTAATAATAAACAATTTGGGGTTCGTTTGGCATGTTATAGTAAGTGTATTAACCATATAGTGAAAGAAAACAAAAAGACATGGTAAAAGTTAAATTATTTATCTTAGAGTTAAATCTAATTGATAAGGTTAACATAATACCCTAAACATGTTTAAATCCTATTGGTTGATAGGATTTCGACCCATCCCCACTTTAGCTTCGAAATAAGACCCTTTGGAACCATTATAAACCGATTTTGACTTTAATATAAAATAATATTTTGAGATATTCCTAAGGTGCCCCTCTCCTCCCTTATAAAAGGACACCTCCTCCCCCTCCTCCTCACACCAATTTGAGCACTGAAGCTCGGCCAACCCCTGCCAAAATCTCTTCTCCACTTCCCTAGCAACATCCTAGAGGTTCTGGTCTTCCTCAAAGACCAATTTTAGTGCCCTAAGAGGAGGTCTCAACGAGGCTCTTCAAAGAAGAGGTAATTACCGTTACCAATTCTTTCATCTTTATTTCTTCTTCCACTTCTTCTTCTTAGGTTGTTTCACTATGAAGTAATAACATCAGTATCACTCATATACTGATATGTTATTATAAGTATGAAACAACCCTATTTCACCATCTATCCATCCTACGGAAAATGAAATCACCGTGTGTGCGTACGTACGGAATACCGTCTCCACGCCGTGGTGTAATCTATTTTCCACCACCACCTTACATGGATGGGTATAATGGTGTAAAGAATAACTATACATAGTTATTACAACATCATATTGATTCTGATATATTGTATAATCCACTCCAATTCAATTCAATATTTATGGAAATGATATTATCGCTCGTGCGTACGTACGGACTACCGTCTCCACGACGCGATGAGATTCATTCTCCATGTTAACCATTTAATAATGATTATAAAGTATATATAATATGTACTAATGAAATATATGACATAATAATGATACTGGATTTATTTATATATTTATATGTATGTCATGTACTTAATTCCATTCAATTCTATAAGGAAACGAAAACAGCGTTCATGCGTACGTACGGACTACCGTCTCCATGAACGGTGTATTTCTTTCCATTTAATGATTTATTATATATATGTATATCCTGAATATATATATATATATAAATCATTTTTATGTTCTGGAATTAAGTAATCATGATCTAAGTAATCATATGAATAATTACAAGTCAAAACACGGACGACAAATGAAACAATTTTACCCAAAACGCTCTTTAACATGGAATTTACAAAAGAACGGGTAATATAAAGTCATAAGTGAACCATATATGATATAATAACAATGAATATGATTCTGTAATAAGTAAATGACATTATTTAAATCATTATACAGGAGGTTCGGACACTTACGAAGCAAATCGGACCTAAGGTAAGGGAAATATCACAATCTCATTTTTATCCGAGATTGTTTATTCGTAAGTATTAACTGGGGTGTATTTTATCATCCACATCCATGTTCCCTCAATATGTAATATTGTTTCCATAAACTTACAATAGTTTAAATCCAATTTTACCATTCGGTGAGTTTTTAGTAAAGAATATGAAAGAAATCTTTTGTCGTTTTTTTCGTACGAGGTACTTTTTGACTTTTCTGACAAAAGTACGAAGAACGTTTTTTAACTTATACGGCATGAATGGATTTTTAAAAAATTATTTCCAAGAAGCTTCCTTTACAAGTTTTCAAGTTTATTTTTAATAAACTTCTTTTAGTTTATAATTATATGACATGTTAAGAAAGGAAAAGTGTTTTTGAAGCAGAAAGGATATTTTCCTCAAGAATGGAGTTCAAATGTTTTATCAAAATTATTTTCCATCTAAGATAATAAAGGGTTCTGTTTCTATCCCTATTATTACATTGATTTTATTATGTTGTGATGGAATTATATTTTTATGAATCCCTTTATCTTATATGAATTGTTATATGATGTCACGGTGTTTAAGATTCCCATTTTTGTTACATGGGTTTTGCTATGATGTATGGTTTATGATTTTATGGCACACATCAGAATGGTATCATTATGAGATGGGTGGGACCTATATCTCCCTCCAATGCATTGGGTAAAGATTTTATATCTCATTAGATAGACATGTTTGGAATGGTAGGTTATACCGGTTCAGTGAAACAGGACTGAAACGAGGGTTACCCGATTCAGAAAGGGACTTTGTCCACTAAGATAGTCTTGGAAATGAGTCTTGACTAACAAGAAATGATTATCTATTATTATGTGTGAATGTCACAAAGTTTCATGTTTTAAGATATGATTATTTTGATTTCATTTCACTACCATGATTTATCCCATGTTATGAAATTATGATCTCTTTTGCAGGTTAAGATTTCCAAAAGTTATGTGCTTGTGTATATGATGTGATTGATATTTCTTTTGTTTACCGTTACTGAGCATTTCAGCTCACCCTTTTATGTTTTCTTTTCCCCAGGATATAAAAAGTGTTTTAGGTAAAAAAAAGGGAAGATCTTTATGGGAGATATTGAAGATCTTTCACCACGATTAGAAGATTATGTTCCGAGTTTCCAAAGACACTAAACTATTACCATCCTTGTGTGTGTGTTTTTGTTATGTACCAAGTATTCCGCAAAAGGAATGTAATCTCCATGTACGTCAAGTTTCGGGTCTCTACAGGTGGTATCAGAGGAAAGGTTTAGTCAACCTTTGGAAACTAGGATGCGAAAACGTTAGTGAGATCCCTAGAGATATTTCTAAGGTATGTCTAGAGATGTCCCTAAGGATAAGTATACGTATAAGATACAGTCCTAGAACTACAGTAACGATCATAGAATTTAACCTAAGAAGTTAGATATTGAGGATACTTCCCCTTTACTATGTTGTTTTCTCTAGAATTATTTTTTCCTCTCACAAAATTATTTTTGTGTTTTAGTTAATGGAGGGAACCAAAAGGAATTCGGTTAACAGTAAATCCAATGGACAAATTGGTGACAATGAGAAACAAAATTGTGTAATTCCTAGAGAGAAAGATGTTGTGATTATGCTGAATCAGTCATCACGATATATGATTAACAAGGTGAAATTTAGTGGTATGCCTAATTCATCAAAGAAGAGGAAGATAGACTATTATGCATGTTCGCATGTTGAGGAGCATAAAGAAAGGAAGATTGAGATTTCTAAAGAAGGGAAGAAGAACCTTGAGGAATACCTCAAATGGAGGGACCGATGTTATCTGTGTGGAGAAAAGGGTCATAGAGTGACAGACTGTTTTGGAGTTCAATGTCTTATTTGTGGAGAACATGGGCATTACCCAACTCAATGCCCTGACCTAAAAAGTTACTTCTAAATCAAGGAAGGACTTCTTCCAGGACAATCATTGAAGTGGATGGACTGAAGTGTTTATGTATTGGTATTCAAGAATAATGTTGTTGAGGTACTTTTATGGTGTATTGAAATATTTATGTATTGGTCTATTGTGGTTTTGAATAATTTTAAGGTACCAGTAACCATGAAAATTGATTCAAATATTTTGGAAAGTAGATAATATGCCCATAATGAAGGGATAAAGAGAAAATGAAATGTTTGACAGTATTCATGAGATCATGATTGATATAAGGACTATGTGATATCATGGTTTGAGTATATAGAATTTTGAGGATTTTGGTATGTGGAAGGTGTCAACTTTTAACTGGATTCATGTTTTCACTAAGGTATTCAAGAGAATACATGATTAAGGACATTGAATGTTTGGAATGTGACCAACAAGACATATCTTATGATATATGGGGATCAACGATGGTATTAAATCTCTGGTAATCGTTTTCACTATGTTATGAGAGTGGACTGCAGTATTATGGATAAGCCTAAAGATTGAAATGGATTATGTTGGACATAAGTGAGTACTGTTTAAGGATAGAAGTTTTTTTTAGATATTATTGATGGGATGTTATAGTAATGTAGTTTTAGAAAAAGGACAACCTGCAGGACGGACGACAGCCCATCTCTTCGGACAAGGCTGTGGGAATCGAACCCACAACTGAAGTGCGACTGGCCTTTATCGCCTACCACTGGCCTACCGGAAGTCCCTGTTTAGTAGAAACTAGTTTTATTATATTAAGATATATGAAGTATAAGTCCATTTTAGGAACCATATATGATTAATCTCACTATAGATCGACTTAGGTATATAATTTTTGCTATCCTTTTGTTTGAGACAGATGGAATAACCCATCATTCTATCACATGATCTGCTAACACTTCACGAATAACAAATTCAACTTCATTTATTTAAGAGATTAAGTGGAAATTGTTCAAGGCATGAACAACAGTGAGATTGTACCAAAATAAAGAAAGTATTTATTCTAATTCAAATTTTCACCTTTAGGGAAATGATCTTGAAAACCAAAAATTTTGTCCTAGTGATCTTATACCTGATGAATCGGATGGTACCTTAGATCGTCACAAATTTATGGATTTGTGATTGTTGGCTTTTCCATAGCCATGTTCTCTACCACTCTCCTTCAGAACATGATGGTTAGATTTTTCTTCCATATCCATATTTTCACCTATGTGGAAACCCAGTGATTAGTTTATTTGGGTAACAGTTAAGTTTCATACTTTTGTTTTAAAATATTGGTTTTGGTATTCCTTTTTACGATGTGGGTTTCTATTAAAGAAACTTTCGAATAGTAAACCATTTATAACCCCGACGAATTTCGAGGGCGAAATTCATTTTAAGGGGGGTAGAATGTAATAGCCCAAGATTTTATGAAAAATATTCTTTTTAATTTCACTAATGTCTTGTGTTGTACGCAACACAAAAAGGAGCTTGCACAACACACATCCTTGACTTGCCTTGCATTACACGCAATCGCAACCTTCCTCGATAGCATGTGTAGTACGTAATACCGAGTTTCACTAAACAACGATATGCTATTAAAATATTATTAAAACTAGCCGTTATGAATAGTAATAACCACTTTTTAAAATTTTATAAATTTTATTTTTTAAAATGGACTTCATTTTTGGATTTGGAATACCGAAATTATCCTAGGGTAAAATGTTGGTATTTTTCTGAAAACTTTAAATTTTTTATGAATAGTGAAACCACTAAGTGGTAGGTTAAAAACTGAATTTTGCATAAAACTTAATTTTACCGCTTCTGTGAATGGAATTTCGAAAATCCGACAGACACGGTTGATATCAGTAAGTAAAATGTGGTTCAATGAGTTAAAAATAATTTTTTGGTGAATAGTAACTTTTTATTTTTTTTACTGCGGTTAATAGTAAATAGGGTTACTAAGGGTAAATATGATATTACTATTACCCTAACACATGTACTAATTCTATTGGATATGTGTAATTCTACCAAATACAACCTTATGAATAAAATATGACCATTTAGGCCCACTTGGGTAAGATTAGTACATTTATTATTAATTTATTTAAAGAAGGGTAAAAATAGTTAAAATCAAAGTTTAATAAGTAAATCATTTTTAATATGGGGTTATACATAAGATAAATTCGACTATAAATATTAATTAGAAATCTAAAAATATTTCCTACATAATGGTATTTTATTTATAATTTTTAGACTTTATATAAATTAATTTATTTATGACACAATGATGATGAAATAATTACCCTTTTAATGAAATATTAACATAATTGATGTTATAAATTCTCAAATGAATGTAATTTGAGACTTTTTATGAGTTCAACTAATTTTTTAGGATACTATGATATATTAGTGTTGATTTAATCAACTTGGTTTGAACATATAATTCTGTTATGACTTTCAAAAAAATCATATATCAAATAGTGTCAAAATTGACACAAAATAGTTTTTAAATCAAATATTATATTAATAATTGTTATTTTATTCATAAAAATCTAAGGATCGGCAAAATGACTTAGATAAGGATATATATATTAATAATAAACAATTTGGGGTTCGTTTGGCATGTTATAGTAAGTGTATTAACTATATAGTGAAAGAAAACAAAAAGACATGGTAAAAGTTAAATTATTTAACTTAGAGTTAAATCTAATTGATATGGTTAAAATAATACCGTAAACTTGTCTAAATCCTATTGGTTGATAGGGTTTCGACCCATCCCCACTTTAGCTTCGAAATAAGACCCTTTGGAACCATTATAAACCGATTTTGACTTTAATATAAAATAATATTTTGAGATATTCCTAAGGTGCCCCTCTCCTCCCTTATAAAAGGACACCTCCTCCCCCTCCTCCTCACACCAATTTGAGCACTCAAGCTCGGCCAACCCCTGCCAAAATATCTTCTCCACTTCCCTAGAAACATCCTAGAGGTTATGGTATTCCTCAAAGACCAATTTTAGTGCCCTAAGAGGAGGTCTCAAAGAGGCGCTTCAAAGAAGAGGTAATTACCGTTACCAATTCTTTCATCTTTATTTCTTCTTCCACTTCTTCTTCTTAGGTTGTTTCATTATGAAGTAATAACATCAGTATCACTCATATACTGATATGTTATTATATGTATGAAACAACCCTATTTCACCATCTATCCATCCTACGGAAAAAGAAATCACCGTGTGTGGGTACGTACGAAATACCGTCTCCACGCCGTGGTGTAATCTATTTTCAACCACCACCTTACATGGATGGGTATAATGGTGTAAAGAATAACTATAAATAGTTATTACAACATCATATTGATTCTTATATATTGTATAATCCACTCCAATTCAATTCAATGTTTATGGAAATGATATCATCGCTCGTGCGTACGTACGGACTACCGTCTCCACGACGCGATGAGATTCATTCTCCATGTTAACCATTTAAGAATGATTATAAAGTATATATAATATGTACTAATGAAATATATGACATAATAATGATACTGGATATATTTATATATTTATATGTATGTCATGTACTTAATTCCATTTTATTCAATAAGGAAACGAAAACAGCGTTCATGCGTACGTACGGACTACCGTCTCCATGAACGGTGTATTTATTTCCATTTAATGATTTATTATATATATGTATATCCTGAATATATATATATATAAATCATGTTTTATGTTCTGGAATTAATTAATCATGATCTAAGTAATCATATGAATAATTAAAAGTCAAAACACGGATGACAAATGAAACAATTTTACCCAAAACGCTCTTTAACATGGAATTTACAAAAGAACGGGTAATATAAAGTCATAAGTGAACCATATATGATATCATAACAATGAATATGATTCTTTAATAAGTATATGACATTATTTAAATCATTATACAGGAGGTTCGGACACTTACGAAGCAAATCGGACCTAAGGTAAGGGAAATATCACAATCTCATTTTTATCCGAGATTGTTTATTCGTAAGTATTTAATGGGGTGTATTTTATCATCCACATCCATGTTCCCTCAATATGTAATATTGTTTCCATCAGCTTACAATAGTTTAAATCCAATTTTACCCTTCGGTGAGTTTTCAGTAAAGAATATGAAAGAAATCTTTTGTCGTTTTTTTCGTACGAGGTACTTTTTGACTTTTCCGACAAAAGTACGAAGAATGTTTTTTTTAACTTATACGACATGAATGGATTTTTAAAAAATTATTTCCAAGAAGCTTCCTTTCCAAGTTTTCAAGTTTATTTTTAATCAAATTCTTTTATTTTATAATTATATGACATGTTAAGAAAGGAAAAGTGTTTTTGAAGCAGAAAGGATATTTTCCTCAAGAATGGAGTTCAAATGTTTTATCAAAATTATTTTCCATATAAGATAATAAAGGGTTCTGTTTCTATCCCTATTATTACATTGATTTTATTACGTTGTGATGGAATTATATTTTTATGAATCCCTTTATCTTATATGAATTGATATATGATGTCACTGTGTTTATGATTCCCATTTTTGTTACATGGGTTATGCTATGATGTATGGTTTTTGATTTTGTGGAACACATAAAAATGGTATCATTATGAGATGGGTGGGACCTATATCTCCCTCCAATGCATTGGTTAAAGATTTTATATCTCATGAGATAGACATGGCTGGAATGGTAGGTTATACCGGTTCAGTGAAACAGGACTGAAACGAGGGTTACTCGATTCAGAAAGGGACTTTGTCCACTAAGATATTCTTGTCAATGAGTCTTGACTAACAAGAAATGATTCTCTATGATTATGTGTGAATGCCACAAAGTTTCAGGTTTTAAGATATGATTATTGTGATTTCATTTCACTACCATGATTTATCCCATGTTATGAAATTACGATCTCTTTTGCAGGTTAAGATTTCCAAAAGTTATGTGCTTGTGTATATGATGTGATTGATATTTCTTTTGTTTACCCTTACTGAGCATTTGAGATCACCCTTTTATGTTTTCTTTTCCCCAGGATATAAAAAGGGTTTTAGGTAAAAAAAAGGGATGATCTTTATGGGAGATATTGAAGATCTTTCACCACGATTAGAAGATTATGTTCCAAGTTTCCAAAGACACTAAACTATTACGATCCTTATGTGTGTGTTTTTGTTATGTACCAAGTATTCCGCAAAAGTAATGTAATGTCCATGTACGTCAAGCTTCGGGTCTCTACATATTTGATTTTATATTGTACTTTTTTTTTCAATGTTCGGATCTTTAGTAAAAAATGAACATGTTATAATTTCAAATTGTCCATGTGGTCAAAAGTCCATTATCTCCAGAATCATATTCCCTAGTTTTGTATCGTATATATCATATATATCTTGTGTGTATGTATTTATAATATTCCATATCATTTGGATTTAATAAATTAAATGCACCGTTCATGGATACTGTATGCCATACATACGCATGAACCCTGTTTTCATTTGTATTTTACATTTAATGGAATGAAAACTTAATAATACATATATATATTATAATTATGGTATAATATCTATGTTATTTAATTTAATTAACTCAATCATTTATATGTTCCATGTATGGCAAGAACGAATCATATCACTTTGAGGAGGCCGTAGTCCGCTCTTCCTCAAATGAAATTATCATATTTGCCCATAATGGAAACCATAAAGGTATGATATAAAGTAAAAATAAAGAAGTATAGATATAATATTAATATAATATATATCACATGTAAATATAGTTCCATCTTAATTTCCACCATAAGAGGTGGTAGGAGATAATTGAACAATCATCATTTTGTGAGGCAGTAGTTCGCCGTCCACAGAAACAGTATGTTATTTTCCCATCAGATGGAGGTGTGTATAAGTGTAGCTATAATAATTATCATAACCAAAACCTATTATATTGAGGATATTGGTGTGGGTATAAAAGAAACGAATAAAAATAGTTTAGTGGGTTGGAGAAGTAAAATAAAAGAAGAGAACTTTAGGGAAGATGTTACCTTAAAATTGGGTAACTCTCTTTGGGTTGAAAGAAAAATATTTTTTGAAGTGACTTTTGTATATGGTATGGATTTAGGTAGAAGACATGGATCATGAGAGATTATTTTGGAATATTTTGGATTATCCAATGGGCTTGAGAGGAGTGATTAATAGGGTTTGAGGTGATGGCTTTTTATAAGGGGGAGGAGGAGCTCTTTAAGAATGTTTGAAAAAATTATTTTATTATCTAATGATTTTGGGTTTCTAAAATTCCAAAACTAATTAAATAAGGAGATAAGATGAATCTTATTATAAATAATATCATAAAATAATAATTTGATAGTTTTTGGATGTTTTTAATATTTATAATCTTGTTTATTTAAATCATTTATTAATGAGGTAAACACTGCATCATTATTGTGCCATAAATAATTTTATTTATTTGATGTCTACAAATTATAAAAAAATACCATAATGTAGAAAATATTTTTAGATTTCAAAATAATATGTATATTAAAAGAGATAACCTATATAACCTTATGTAATAATTGATTTACTAAAAGGTATATGTTTTTGTCATTTTTTCATTAAATTAAATTAATTATTATAAACTGTCACTATCACACTTAAGTGGCTCCATGGGGTCCCAAAATAGACCCAAGGATGCCCATGGTTGGAGATTCTCCAACTAATAGAATTAATACACATGTTAGGGTGATTTAATATTATTATAATATTAATTTTTTCTTGAATTACCATATTTACTTTTAATCGTGGTAAATAAAAGTCAAAACTTACTGTTCACCCAAAATTATTTTCATCTTATTGGACCAAATTTTACTTACTAATGATAACTACATATGTCATAATTTTGAGATTCAATATAAAGAAGTTGTAAAATTTCATATAAATGAAAAAGTTTTTTTTAACTACTACTTAGTGTTTTCACTATTCATAAAAAATTGATGATTTTTTGAAAAATACTAAAAATTAAGCCTAAGATATATTTGATATTCCGAATTCCGAAATGAGGCATATTTTACAAAATTCAAAACATTATATTTGAATTAATTAATTTAAAATTAATTCCCGTTGTCAAAACAAAAATTTTTGTTTTAAAAAAATAATAACTATCATTGATTGCCACTTTTTTATGTACAATTTCAATGTGAAATTACTTTAAATGAAAAAAATAGGACTATAGGTTAAAAATATATTCTAAATATACTTTTAAACAAATTAAAAAGATAATAAAACCACAAAAATAAATTAGATTAAAGGACAGTTTTGAATTAAAATACATTATTTCTCATTATTCATTAAAAAATAAACACGACCAGCAAATACAAAAATTTATTCCAAAGTAAATTTTGATGTCCTGATTTTAAAGAAGAATTTTATTTTTTCAAATTGAATATATAAAAATTTAAAATATTGTATTTAAAAGAGATTCACCATTAAAAGGTGGAAAAGTTGCACTTTTTGGAAAAACACTTAATTAATCTGAAAAATTGAATTTGTTATTATAATATTTCCAAGAAACTCATAATACAGAAGTTAAAATTATATGGAGTATATAAGATTCAAAAATTAGTTAATACTATTCATAACTTTTTTTGAACGGCTAGTTTGGTAAGTCATTGTGTGCTTGAAATTGTTGTTGTGTGTGGTGCAAGCTATTTAATTAAATTAAAGAGATAGCGTACTATCAAATCTTGGGGTGTTTTATTCTCCACTCCTTCAATAAATTGTGTCCTCGCAATATAAGATGGGGATTAAAAACATGGGGGTTGACATTTCAAAATATCTTAGTTGATATCCCACATTGAAAAATGGATTAATGTGGTATCTATTTTAAAATAATGAAAGGTAAGTATAAATGTTACCGAAAATAACACACACTAGGGTTACATGTTGGAAAACATGGATATGGAAGAGAAATATATGCATAATGTTCTGATGGAGAGAGATCAATAATATTATTAGGAGAAAGTTAACAATCTGAAAGCCATAAAATTATGATGAGTTGAAAGGTCTTTGATAACCTAGTCAGAAACGTTAACGGACAACATTTTTGTTTTAAGATCCTTTTCATAATTTTGAGGAATTTATTTATTATTTTAACTAAGAGCATAAGGTGATATACTTACTTTAAAATTATAGTTAGATCCTTTAAAAAATGTCTACCATAAACTCGTTTCTTCTCTAAATTATGACTACTCATGATGACTTGGTCACACCTGAAGTGCTAGAATCAACTTATAGAGAATCACATAATCAACAAATGATGAACTACATATTTCCCTTCTCTGTAGAAATTAACCAATACCAAAATGGTTATTACAAGATCAGATGATCCCCCAAAAGGATAATCCTTTATTGAAAGAAATACTACTCTTAATCTCCAAATTTAATGTAACAATACCCAAAGTTCAACAAAGACCCTTCAATAAACAAGTGTCCTTAAAATTCTTCAAAATAATCCAAAAAATGTTTGAAACCAAAAATTATGAAGGATTGAATCACATAGTCTTCCATGATAAATATTAAGATTTAATTCCAAATAACATCAACTAGTATTAAATTCACATACATAAATGTAATATACCTAATTACATATTCTATATGATATGTTAATCATTTCTATAAATAGCCCATCTCTCTATTTGTACATAATAAAAACATAGATTCTTCAAAAATAAAAATCCATCATTACTCCTCATATGAAATCCCATAGTATTCTATTTTCCTTAGGTATATAGTGTTTCCAAAAGAGCGAACGTCTTCAAAAATATCATTTATTACTTAATCACCAAATTATTATTTTATACTAAGGATATCCCTTTGATAAATCATATTTTACAAAAATAAACATATTCATTATCCATAAAATCATTTATCTAACAAGAATTAGTCATACTAACCAAGGACATCTCGTAGTCCAGTGGTAGGCGATAAATCCCCGTAAAAATTTGGTTGTGGGTTTGATTCCCACAGATTTGTCTAACGCGACAGGTTGTCATATAGTCTGCATGTTTTCCCATTTCAAAACCTATATAATTTTATAACATTCCCAAAAATGAGATAAATTACTCGTAAAAAACCATTACATTTTTAAACCACAAATGTTGTCTCATCCCTCTCATTTTCATCCCAAAAAAGTTATAGCATGTTATTGACTCCAATTTAAGGATTTTATAAACCCAAATTGTTCATTAAAACTATATCCACAAAAGAAAAGATACTTCTTCATAAAATAGCATGTTCACATAACCAACTGCACAGTTACAGATACAAGAGAAAATTAATCCAAAGTAATCTCATAAACAAAGATCATTAATACCTTTTAACATTTATTCATCGATTTATTTCCATATAGGTTCTTCCTTGACCTATAGGAAATCCTATAGAATAGGGAATTGACTTGTGTAATGATAAGGACCTCTATATTTATAGTAAATGACTGTAATTGGATTCTCAGGATCATTTTTATTTTCTTCTATAGTACCCATCATTTTTACTCGACAATTATTTAATTTATGTCATTCTTTCACACACATAATGAATTTATTTGTTTAATTAAGACAATTTTATGGGTTTCTCCTTCCACATTTCCTACATGATGGAAATTGACCTTTATTTTGTCCATGGTCTCCACTACTAGAGCTATTATCATTCTCTATCATTATAATCTTTGTTGAGTTTGGGAGTAAGTTAATATATATATCATTGATCGTATTTTTTGAAAACTAGTTTGGAATGAATACTATATGTTTTATGCCTATCAAAAATCCATTTAATTTCTCATTTCCACCATCGTTCCCAACTTTTACATCATGTTCAATGTCACTATGACTTCCTTGGAATCCAAACATTGACTAAAATCAGAAATCATCGTGTGAGTCATAAAATCATTTAGGGAATATCATGACACATTATTTTAAATCTAAAACACCTTTGTATTTTACCAAATTAATTTATTCTCATATTATAACAAAATCCTTCAAAACGATTTGTAATGAAAATTTGAATTATCCTAAGAATATCCCCCGGGAGTTTCGAAATCAAGAGTGTAGTAAATCCCATTATCATGTAGCTGGATTCCCTGGTCAAGCCCAAAACTCATTCTCAAAGATTTCACTCATAGTTACATCTGTGCCAGAGCCACCTCTACTAGCTCGTATCCAGACATGGATTTATTTCATGGAAATCTCACAAAATCTCTACATTACCAATATTCTAGGAATTTCTTCTATACTAATCTTCAATTTCTATCTTAGAGAAATGTTTTCTAATAATATTTTTTCTAAATCT
Source organism: Viscum album (assembly GCA_963277665.1). Lineage (NCBI taxonomy): Eukaryota > Viridiplantae > Streptophyta > Magnoliopsida > Santalales > Viscaceae > Viscum > Viscum album. Next base: position 773,633,185 of record OY728151.1, on the reverse strand, counting down.
AGTATCCATGGTTTGTAAAAAACTTCTTCTGATGCCAACTATAATGCCCCGACCCCAGTTACCTAGAGTCAGTGCATTATTACATAACATTTTCATGATACAGGGAATCATTTCTTGAAATACTGTTCAATTTAGTAGCCTTGGAAGTACTAGATACATACATAGGTTCTACTAAACTGATTGAAAATGCATTTTTTTATTTTTTAAAAAACATTTTTGTTAAGTGAGAACTGAACAGGAACAACAAGGTGAGACAGCATGTCTAAGGGGATCCACCACTGAAGACACTAGCCGGACAAAACCAAAAAACACAAACAAAAAACACACAATAGGGAGAAGCTTAAAATCATTGGATCCTTCCAAGGAGGTTAACTGATGGCAAGGGAATCATTGATAGAACTCCTGAAAGAGGGTCCACGAGACGGCTGAGCTAACATGGACAATGCAATCAAATAGAAGCACCTGAAGAGTTCCACCTTCGAAGCCACCAACACCATCCAAAAAATCATGAAATCCGTCGAACATGACCAAATTGTATTCGTCTGTGAATACATACATAAGTTTTTCATTACATCATGAAATAAAACAACAAAAACATTGTGCCCCCTTTGAATACTTTTATATCTCTTAGCCTATTATTTCAGGTTAAACATAATATACTTATTTACATATTAGGAGAAATAAAACATAAGAAAGGTGTTAGCTCAGATGCTCAGTAAGGATAATAATATAGACGAAACTATCATAAATAAGCATAAATATTTAAGGAAATGTATAAGACAAAAACAAAAGCCTTTTAAACATAAAATTATTCATAATATGGTAAAGATAAATAAAATAATTCCATTTAATTGTTCACATGGATATTATACTACTATAATAATCACATGTAATAATTAATTTCATAATGAGGGAATGCCTAACACCGTACATCATTAACACATAGTCAAGGCCTCGTGCCAAGACTACAAATAATGATTTGGTCAGGGCCCTTTTGTAAGACACTAGATTGTCTCATGAGACCTACCGATGCATCGAGTAGCTATAGCGGGCTCCACCCATCACTTACTAAGTCAACTATATTCCTCATATGAAAATTATGAAACATAACATAAATATTCTTATTAAAACTAGCATATGAAATGTCAATACATTAATCATAAATCATGAATGGTATAAAAAATATCACATCAATAGTCAAACATATCCTAACTTATTCAATAAAATATGTAATATTTTATTATAATAAATCAACATCAATAAAGAATAATATCTAGTAAAGGATGTTCACATAGTTGAAAATGATCAGTAAAACATTTTGATAGAAATATATGTTTTTATGAAATCATTTTAAAGTCACAGATTTATAATGGAAGTCATTTAAAATAAATTTTTAAATCAATGTGTCCCATACCACTTTTAAAATATTAAAAGAACTAAAATTTTAAACCATTAATATCCATATAAATATAAACTAAAAAATATTTTTAAAACATATACATTAATGAGAAATATTTAGAAGAATAAATCTTTAAAACATTTTAAACAATGTTTTAGTTAAAAAGTTCCTAACCGATTGAGAGATACTTCAATACAAATAGTTGAGAAATAACATTAATCAAAGCTTATAATATCACGAGAAAGATAAAATTCATGATATAATATGTCCAAGTGAACAAAATACACCATATAAATGTAAATTGGTGTATAACAAAAAAATAAGTCTCAATGGAATGTAAATTGAGACAAAGTCCCTTGCAAAGATCATATCCTTAGAATAAAGACAAATAAATGACATAATTATGTGGTAAAAATAATAATACACCCAATTTAAGTGGATATTGTGTGTAAAAAAATCATAGGTCATTCACAAATATTCATACCATGACATAATCAAGATGTAGAAGTTTAACCCAACGAATTGAAATTGGGTTAAGAATTTTTCTTACAGAAATTTGACAGCCTAAAATAATCTCTTCAAAATTAAAAAAATTAGTTGATTCGAGATTAAATTACCTCTTATCAGATGGAAATAAAATTTACAACAATAAGGATATATAAGAACATATCCAAGCATAATTAAATGTAAATTTAAAAGGCGTAACATAAAAGAAGTCTTTTATTAGAAGAGAAGAGTTAAAGGTTACCTTTAAAAAACATACACCACACGAAAGAAGGATCATTAAATGAATATATAAAAACCCATAAATAAATTTATTTTAAAAAATTAATATAATCATGGGAAGTACATACCCTACACAAAATTATATAGTGTAAAATATAGCATGAATCTCACGGGAATAAAAAGTGAGATGAAAACCACTTACATCATAGCAATCAATTGAATCGTATGACCAAAAGTTAATAACCACCAAATTAATCACATAATACCATAAATATAAAGATAATCATGATAATAAATATCAAATTGCAGTAAAAAATACACCAAATTTAATAAATAAGTGGTGAAAAATGGAAATCTCATGGAATTAAAAGTGAGATAAGAAAACCCTTACCTTGTTGCAATCAATCGAGTAGTATGACCAAAATTTAATAACCAAAAAATGAATCACAGAATAACATGAATATAAATATGATAATGATAATATATATAAAATTGTAATATTCAATGCACCACATGTAGTAAATAAGTGGCTAACAATGGAAATATCACCGAACTAAAATTGAGATAAGAAACCACTTACCTCATGTACAAGTTGACTGGTATGTTTTGGGTTCTTCCTGAATAATAAACATAAGATAACTGATAATTAATTAAAAAATATCAAGTTTATTATTCCTTTATATCACTTATTACCTTTCTATAACAATAAGTTAATTATTTGAGTTAATATCGGCCATTTTGTCGACGTTCGGAACATTAGTAAAAACTGAACTTATTATAATTACAAATTTTCCATATTATCAATAGTCCATTATCTCCAAGAATGATAATCATGATTTAGGTATAATATATATCATATATATCATATATTTCTATTTTATATGTATTTATAATTTTTCATATCATTTGGAGTTAAGAAATGAAACACATTGTTCATGGAGACAGTAAGTCGTCACGTACACATGAATGCTACATTCATTTCTAATTTATATTTAAATGAATGAAAACATAATGATACATAGGTATATTATAATTATATTATAACATCTATGTTATGTAATTTAATTAACACCATCCTTGTTACATTCCACATATGACATGAATGAGTCATATCACTTTGAGGGGGCGATAGTCCGCACTTCCTCAAATGAAATTATCATATTTACCTATTATGGAAACCATAAATGTATTCTATAAATGAAAAATAAAAAATTATATAGATAATATAAATATAATATATATCAAATTTAAATACAGTTATATCTTAATGGACACCATGAGAGATGGTAGGAGATAATTGAACAATCATCATTTCATGAAGAAGTAGTTCGTCGTCCATAGAAATAACATATTGTTTTCCCATTAGATAGAGGTGCGTGTAGGTGTTACTCGAATAATTCACATAAAAAAACATATTATACTGAGGATACTGGTTTTTTTATAAAATAAAGGACTAAAAAGAATTTAGTGGGTTAGAGAAGAAAAATAAAATAAGAGAACTTTAGTGAAGATGTTACCTTAAAATCGGGTAACTCCCTTTTGTTTGTACCAAAAGGATTTCTTGATGTGCCTTCTGCCTATAGTAAGGCATCCAAGAGGAAGAGAGGTATCATGAAATATTATTTTTTCAGATTTTGGATGAGCCAATGGGATTGATAACTGTGAGTAATGGAATAGAGGTGATGGCTTTTTATAAGGGGGAGGAGGGGTTCTGTAGCAATGTTTGAAAGTATTATTTTATTATATAATCATTTTCATTTTATAATGGTCCAAAATGTATTAAAGTCTAAGATAAGATGAATGTATTTCAAAATAATATCATCCAATAAGAATTGGACAGGTTTTGGAAATTTTTTTAATCTTTCTAATCTTATTTATATTAATCATCCATTAATGACGTAAACACTGCATCATTTTTGTGTCATAAATAATTTAATTTATTTGATGTCTAAAAATTACAATAAAAATAACATGATAAGGAATATTTTTAGCATTAAAAATAATATTTACAGTCGAAAAGGTAACCTATATAACCTTATGTAAGAATTGATTTACTAAATGATATATGTTTATGTCATTTTTTTCATTACATTAAATTAATTAATATATAGTGTCATTATAACACTTACATGGCTCCATGAGGCCAAAAAATAGACCCAAGGATTCCAATGGTTGTAAATGTATCAAGCAATTGGATTAAGACACATGTTTGGGAAATTTAATAATATTATAATATTATTTTTACCTTGAATTACCCTATTTACCTTTAACCGTGATAAATAATAGTCAAAAGTTTCTATTCACGAAAAATTACTTCCATCTTGGGGAAACAAATTTTTTTTACTCATAAAAATCATGTATATTTTATTTTATAAATTCAAATCATAGATGCGATAAAATTTCATTTAAATGGAAAAGTAAATTTTATAACTACTACCTAGTGTTTTCAGTATTCATAAAAAATTGATGTTTTTCAGAAAAATAACTCGAATATAGCCTAAGATATATTTGATATTATGAATTAAAAAATGATGTCTATTTTACCAAGTTCAAAACATTGAAGTTGAGTTAATTAATTTATAAATAATTCACATTGTCAAAACAGAAAGCATGGTTTTTACAAAAATAATAACTATCAAATGATTGAAACTTGTTTACGACAAACTTCATAGTAAAATTACATCCGATGACCAACATTGGATTAAAATGCAAAAATATATTCTAATAACACTTCCATACCAATTAAAAAGATAATATAAAATTATTAATAAATTTGATAAAAAGGAAGTGTTGAATTAAAATACACTATTTCTCACTATTTATTAAAAAATGAACATTATCAGAAAAATACCAAAATTTCATCCAAAGTAAATTTTGATCTCCCTATTCTAATGTAAAATTTTATTTTTTAAAACTGAATATATAAAAGTGTCAAATATTTAATTTTAAAAGGGTTCTCCATTAAATGGTGGTGAAATTATTTTCTTTTGAAAAATAATTCTTTTATCTGTAAAATTGAATTAAATATTATAATATGTCTAAGAAACACATAATACAAAAGTTAAAATTATATGGACTATATAAAATTCAAAATGACTCTAATAATATTCAAAACTGCTTTCTGAATGGCTTGTTTGGTAAGTCATCATGCACTTGAACTCGGTGTTGTGTGTGGTAAAATCTATAGAATTATTTTAAAGAGATAGCATACTATGAATTATTGGAGTGTTGAAACACCTACATCTAACAAAAAAATAAGATAATGACAAGGAATACTATACAAATACTCAAAAAATTACTCTTTGAATGATTCTTGGAGCTTATTATTATATAAAAACATCACAAGATCCATATTCATATCCCATAAACTGCCAAAATCCAAAATAATAGAACATAAAAATATCCTCCGGAACCTAAATAGGCTACTCAGATTGACCATCAGTTTATGGATGATTGGTTTTCCTTAAAATAACTCACAATACTAGATCCTTATGAAGACCATAAAAAGGTGATTTCAAATGAGAATATATATTTTAAATGATACTCCTTGGAACATCTCCCAACTCAACCACATCACAAACAGAATGACTTCCTAGATCATAAACTATTAAAGTATCTTTAATAGGTGAGAAGAGGGATACATTATTCATTTTATAAAAAAAACCCATAAAATTTCATTCTTTTGGGTTTTCCTATGTAAAACTATAAAAATTCTATTTTGAAATCATTGCATTTCCACTTTGGAATAGGAAGTAGCTAAAAATCCCAAGTGTCCTCTGATGATTCGGTTCGACCTACGGAAATGTGAAGAATCCATCCATGTGTATTTCCAACTCATTCGTCATTCTTTATAACTGGTATTGTCAATGGAGATCATGATACATCTTTGATAAACTAGGATGAACCACTTATCTATAATCATGACCTCATTCATCAGCTCCTTTCATAAGCTCGTAAGAACCCATACTCAGCCACAAATAAGTATATATTTTTAACTTATGGGAGGGAATCCTGATATAATCACCCCACCATAAAATTGTTCTCTCAAAATTGAGCCCCTCAGTTCAAAAAACTAATCAATATTATGTTTGTCCAAAATCACAGGTATAACTGATGTAAATTTCAGATCTACCCATCTCTGAGAAACCTTAGCATCTAGATGAATGTTTTTAAAGAGGTCTATTATCAACTAGTCCATGCAAGACTCTTGTACTACCTCTTTTTGTTTATTTTGTCTCAAATCATCCACACTGATGTTTCCCTTACATGGTGTATTAGATAATTAAAAGTTGAAAGCCTATAGATACTGGACCCACCTCCTCTCTCTAAGGTTCATGTATCGCTATGAATAGATGTACCCAAGGATCTTTTGGTCTATGTAAAACACAATCCTTTCACCTAAGATAGTGTCTCAAAAATATCAAGGAATATAGCACTCTTGATAACCCCAGATCATGATTAGAGTAATTCACCACATGCAATCTTAGTTTCCTATACCTATAAGAAACCACTCATTACTCTTGGACTATAACTAATTCAATCCCAACTCTGAATTCATCATATATATGCATTATCTGGAAAATTTAATGTGAAGATATGTGATGATGTGTGCCTTCCTTTCCTCTAAAGAAAATCTATCTTAGAACTATCAGACCAAAAAACATCATCCCTTTCCTGGACATCCTTGACATTTGTGCTTCCAAATAGATGAAATCATGCATAAAGAAATGATAGTAACTTTCAAAGGAATGAAATCTGAGAATTCATAATATGTTCTTTTGAAGCTCCAAATATACCATGACTGAAAATTTCTATAGGTCTATAAACACTCCTTAACCTAAGATGAAATGGACCAAGAAGTGAAATTCATTAATTTAGAAACTACCATTTGTTTGCTTAGCATAATGATGATTCCATCTTAATATACTCAGGATGATTTTAATATTTTTTAATTATTTTGTATTGACTAGGAGTGCACTAGGATATCGTGGAAACAAATTACAAAATAATGGTCTAGAAAAGGATAAAATATCATATTCATTTAGGTCATGAAAATTTCTTGATTATTAGTCAACCTAAAATATATCACCATAAATTAATACAAGCCATAACTTCTCCTAAATTATTCTATGGTATTTTTGATTGTCTAACCATGAAATAGTGGTAACATGGTCTCAAATAAATCTTGTGGAAGATCTTAGATCCTCTAAAATGATTGATAAGATCACCAATGTGTGGAATATGATACCTATTCTTCACCATCATCTGATTCAACCTCTGATAATCCACACATAAGCACAAATACCTTTCAACCATCTTGGTGAAGATAACAAGAGATCCCCAAGGAGAAATACTAAGCTGTATAAAGTCTTTAGATTTTAGACCTTCCAATTGAAATTTAAACTCCCAAATCTCTAATAGTTCCATTCTATAAGGTCAGATAGAATCTACCTATACTATTGTCACCAAATCAATCATCAACAGATCTATCGCTAGAGTGGTAAGTTTTAGGAATTTTCAAGAAAGAAATATGGAAAATGGTCTACCAAATGAGGGAAAAAATCTACCTTCATTGCATCATTACCAATAGCAAGTCATACAATCTGAGCCGTGAACAAATCAACCCTATAATGAATTTTCATGCATGACTTGCATGAAGATCTGACTCACCATGGTTAGAATATTTTTATCCTTTTGGAGATAAAAATTTAGATCATATTCTCTAAAAATTTATATGATCTTATTGTAGAACTAGCTAATCTATATCAATAAAAAAGTCAAAGCCTGTCATTTCTAGCTTGAACTATTCTTAAATGTAATGATAACAAAAATTATCTATAGAAAATTCGATGAAACATTTGATATTATCTTACCTTACACCAAATGGTGTGTCAATGGTCAAAACACCTTCCACAATTTCCACACTTAAGACTAAAAAAATTGTAAAAAGATAAAATAGAAAAGAATTGGATGCTCTTGTGTCATTAAGAAACACAAGATAAGGTTTATGATATAATAATCGTACCTATAATATTGTATGATCTATAATCCAAGATAGTCAGCATAGTTTTCCAAACATGTATATAAATTTTCCCACAAACTTGTGATCTAGTCCACATCCCTATGATATTTCCCTTTTTTGTTACTAGTGATCATGCACTATGTACCGCGTCCCATGCCTCAGCCAAAATTACAAATGGAACTCCAACTACCAGCCTATCGAGGGAAGTTAATCCCCTTCACAGTATTGGTTCATTTTATTATCCATTGACAATAATATTTTTTTAAAATTTCTTATATGGACTTTGAAGATGACCCAATCTTCCGTAGATTTGACAATCAATTGTGGGGAAAAGTAAATGTGGGTGCTTTTGGCCAAACATTCAACATTGATAGTACTGGAATGGAACATAGTCCTGGGTTGGTTTTCCACTAACCTGAGTATGATAACCCCTTCTTCCTTGGTAGAAACTATCATAGTGGTTCTTCTTTCCACTCAAAGAAGATCCCCTGGAACGCCCTGTAGAAATAGCACGGGCGCTGCTTGGAGTGTCACTTATATTCCATTATGTGATTGGTTTTGGGTTCATCGCGTCCTCAAAGATTCTCCAATGAATTATTTTTCCCTACAACTTGTTCTCATTCCAAAGACCATACTAACAAATATTTCTAAAGAAATATAATCAAATACCAAAGATATCAACATGTGATCATGGTCAGTAAAAAATCCAATATAGTCCAGAACTTATATGACCTCATGCATTAGATGCATAAACTCATGATCTTTCTCATCACTCAAGGTTTGAGGATATAAATAGATCCAGAACATCATCTTGAATTCCTTCTAGGATAGCTAACACTATTTCCTGGATTCCTCCATAATATCCCAACAATTCTAGGCAGGTCCATTAATAATATATGCAGTAAGAATCACCCTAAAATATTTAGGTATACCGAGATTATTGAATAATTTATGGACTAACTTGATCCAGAACATGGGCACTTCTGATCCTCCATCCCCAATAAACATTGAAATATTTTTTAGTTGAAACTCACTTGTCAACGTAGTCATTGAAGAAAGGTTTTGAATAGTCTCCCTTTCAATGGATTGCATGATCCCCATGAAGGTTTCATGAAGTTGGTCAAATATCTTCTCCTTAGTACAACAAGAAGCTCTGTTCTAGCTGTATTAGGAATGTGCTAATTTACTCTCTCTTCATGCTCAAGTCAAAGACAATGATGAGTAATTTTCTTTACAAGACAAATAGACACCTTATTGAATTGGATGACAACAATGTCAACCTCAAAATCTGAATAAAACAAAGAACCAATTACTCATGTTATCCCTAAATAAGGTTTTATAGTGTTTTATCATGACATTAAAAATCATTTTATCTAGTCCTCTAAATATTTATCTTGTATCATAGATCAATTTGAAATTATATATCACATGAAAAAATAGATATGTCCCTATAATGAAATATTCAGGTCAATATATCCCAATATGTTTAAAATGATGCATTTATTATTATATCACGATATACATGGCCACGAAAAAAAATATCAAGAAAATAGTAAAATCGTAAAATAATAACCTCACACTATAGGTAAATCCCCCAATGTGAAATAACATCAATTTTAACAAGCACTCATCATAAACAGAAATCCCATACCTAGGTAGTGGGTTTTCCCAAATACGTGTGTTAGCTATTTACATGAGCAAGCTAACTACCAAGTCTTGAAACATCCTAGCCTCCTTTATTCCACTACCAAATAGTGAATAAGGAGAACTGGAAACCTAGATATAATAAAACATTATAACATCCCCACCAATCTAGAAATTTGTTCTGTGACAAAAAGGGGTAGTTAAGAGACCTCAAGTGCACCTCCCGGTATACCAGAGGCATATGACTAGAAGAGGGGCTGTTAAATGTATAATCATAGTACTATAACCCTGGGTATGAATTTTCATAGGTGTAAATAATAAACCATCCAGAAAAAATAAATAGTTTTATTATTTAATTATAAAATTAAGAAAATATAAAAATAAACTATTGCAGATCCACGGTAGAACATCTATGAGCTTTTCTTATGACGATGCCAACCAAAACCAAAAAACCATTGTAAAATAAACATATTTGCTGTCATGTGATAATATCTCAGTCTATGACTAATAACCATTCCAGCCACTATATAACCATGGTATAGTCACAACAATACTGGTCAAGGACCTATGAAAATTACAACAACCGAGTCAATGATATACAAGCATTACATAAGGGAATATGAATAGATTTCTCTCTATAATAATTACAACATTTTACTTTGACAAGACCACTCAATATCATCATTACAGCCTATAGGTGTTCATGTTCCAAGGCCACGATTGATATAGAATCATTTTAGCACTAAATAGATGTCCTATATTAAAACATGGACATCATAATATCACATCAATATATATATATATGGTTAATTATGTGAATTATAATTTATCTTTCATGAAACACTTTAAAGTAAAATAAATAATTATTTAATGTTATATCAAATTGAATAAGTCACAATTTAGGGATTCGATGTCAAATGATCACCTAAGGTATCAGGTCATGTTAAACACTAATAATCCATTATCCAATTTAATTATATTCATGTTTTATGCACCCCACAGGTGAAAATAAGCTGGTTAGATGTCATTTGAAACCAAAATGACATCAAGGAAAAATACCATTAATTATTTTATAGATTTGTGCTCACTCTAAATTGACACAATCATAATATTACATAAATATAGCAATTATCACACCAAAAAGTTAATATTTAGGCCCCCTACCCTAACAAGTGATGAATGAAATTCTTCCAGTGGAAAACTCACATGAAAATAATGGTGAATATGATTGAAAATAGGTTCCTATATCAATTGTTTTCAAGGCCAAACACAAAAACACAATCAATCAAATTATTTCACCATAATTGGTGCAGAACCAAGGAGGAGAAGGAAAAAATAAGAATAAAACCACATACCAGGGATCAAAGGCATTACAAAGATTTAAAAAGGAGATTTTGTAACACCAAACATAACTAGATAATGTCCTATAGTCATGCGGAGAAGGGTATAGTGACATGGAAACAAAAACCAACCACACAACACACTTTAGAACTATAGGTTGGGGGATTAGAAAACATGAAATCTAGTTAAACGCCTTGTAAATGTTTTTAATGAGATATATAAAATAACATGTCACATATGATTTATTTTATTAAAAACACCCAAACATTACCTGATGTGTAACCTCTTTCCCAGATGTGTAAATGTTTTGGAGATGGATTTTTAGCCAGTTTTCCATTTAAAATACTAGTACCTACTTTAAAACAACTCAACATACCAATAAATTATATTAACATTTAAACCATATAAACCAAACTACATTAATTCCAAAAACAAAACAACCCTAAAAATTATGTTCTTTTCCCCAACAATGTCTCTCTATTTGTACCCCCCTTCGATTTCCTCATGTTTCCTCACATCACTCGATTGCATTTATTCAAATTTAATACTACTATGAGGAAAACACAGCTGAAAAAAATGATTAATGAAAAACATATAGGGATACAAAACTTGAGAATAAGAGATCTTTAATATTTATATCAATAGATTAGAAGTCTTAATTTCATTTACCACTCGTTAATCACTCAAGAGACTTAAAGAATTTTTTGAATGAAATTTATTTCATTTATCTATTTGATATGTAATCATTTCTCCCATTTTTATATTTCAATTAAAATATTTTCTATAATGTTTTAACTATTATAAAAAAATTAATGTAAGTAATTTTTCCCAGGTTTCACATATAATATATTTTTAATGGTATATTATTTTCAATTTTAAAATGAGGTACTTATAAATTTTAACGAAAGTTTTATATAAATTTTGGTTTAAATGTAAAAAAATTAATGGATTTCTCCATAATCATGAATAATCATTTATTTAAAGAGGAAATTATGTGTTTCCTTGTTTATTTTAAGTGAATATTTTTTCATTTATATTTTGGAGACTAATATTTAAAATAAGTTATTTCAAAATTAAATGATTATTTTCTTCAAAAAATGTTCTTCTGATTTTCTAAAGGTATTTTCATATATAACAACATCCTTTGATGTTTCTTTCAATTTACTATGGATTTTATTCAACGTTACCATATTTATTTATAACCTAGATGGTTTATGAATATTAGGAAGAAATGATTATGAAACCCAAAACCATTATATAAATATTTATATACCGATTTAATAGAAGTTTTATGATCTTATGTCATATATATATATGGTTTCCATTTTGTGAAATGTGGTCCTGAAAAAACATTTCCATCCTATTTATCAGGTATAAATTTATATTTCATTAGATAATAAGTAATGGAATAGAGAGTAAACCTAGTTCAGTAAGGGACTTTTTCTAATACTGTAGTCTTGGATGTGAACCTTGACTAAAGGTATGATGGAATATGGAGTGAAACCCATTCTCTATGATAGTCTTTGTAGTGATAATTAACTAGGGAAATTGATTTATATACTTCTGTGTATTCTAAAAAATATTACTTATTCTTATTTTATGATAACCTAATAATTGATTGATTGTTGAATATTCCTCACTTTTATGAGTTATATAATTTTTAATGAGACGTTTCGTGTTTAATGAAACTTGATTATTTTGGAATGAGTTTTTTATTATTATCTTGATATAATAGTCTTTTTATTGTGTTATGAACATTTACAATAATCAATTGATATCTCGTATGTTTATTTTTGTTGGGGAACTTAGTTCATCTAATTCTTATGTTCCGCTTCCCTAGGTTACAGAGAATGGTTTTAAATAGGTTATGTCTAAGAGGGGTAATAGTTGTGAAGAACTAAATGAATGATGATATAGATATTTTTTGAACCATTTTCTCATTTATAAATGTTTTTGATGACACTACACCTCTACTATTTTGGCATGGAACATGTTAATATGTAATTGATATTCAGATAAAAAGATTAATATTTATATATTTAAAATATGGGTTTCTATTTTGGTAATGGTTTCCCCATAAATAATATATTAATCCTATAATATGCCTAATACTTATTCATTATCTATAATTTCATAACTATTTAGCATAGGAAGTGATGAAAAATAAATTAAATCACTTCAAAGATGTTTTTGTCTACACATACACATGAGTTATGTTTTAAATTTTCAATAGACGGAAAGAGAGGAGGGGAAAAATATATTTAATTCTAAAAAATAAAAAAATATATAATGAATACAAATTGCATTAATTAAATATATCTACATAGATATTATGAGAGACAATGATGAAAAAATGGAATACATCACTTATTAGTGACATTATTCCACATGTACACAAGAGTGATGTTCTCATTTTACAATATATTGAAATATTGTAGATAATTTTCCTTCCATCAACATAATAAAACATAAAATATTTTGTGATAATTTCTTCATGTTGTGTGGATTTTGGTATAAGATTACAAGGATTTGAAATAAGAAAAAAAACATTTAAGGAATCGTTAATGTCAAGTAGATCTTCTTTGGGTATCCATCTTTGGGTTAGACCATAATCCATCATTGGCTATTCTATTAGTGATAAATAAAATTCTTGTATATGAGGGTGACATTTGAGATGTTACATTAGTATACATTGATCAATATGTTGTTATAAACATGTGTGTAGATGTTAAGAGAAAATGTTCCCCTTTCTAGGTGAGTAATGCTATGATGAAATGATGAAATGTTTATGAAACTAATTTGTTTACCATTGGTTCGACTATAATGAAATGATTCAGAAACACATTTCTTTTATAATGTTTAGATATGATTATAATTTTCTGACCTGGAGGACACATATGTATGATATAAATAATGTGATGGGTGAGACCTATATCTCCCTCTAATTTATTATGGAATGTTTAATATGTTTTGTGATAAACAGGACTGGAATAGGGAGTGAACCCAGTTCAGTTTGGGACTCAATCCACTATCTTAGTCTTAGGAGTGAACCTTGGAAACTTTGATGTGACGGGGAGTGAACTCATTCCCTCGGGATAGTTCGAGAATTAATCATTTAATACTAAAGGAATTATATTATAGTCTTATGTGAATTCCAGAAATCTATGTATTATTCCATAATTATGCTCTAATGAATAAAGATATTTAATTCCTTTATGATTCATTTTTTATTAACTGATGACATTTTCTACATGACACGAGTTTATGATATATGATATTCTTGGTATATTTTTCAAATTTTATTCCCCAGTTACCATACACTTATTCTCATGACACATTGATACATACCTTGTTCACCCTTAATGGGAATATGATGTCCCCATTTTCTTATGTTAACATTATGTAGGATATGACGAAAGGTATTTTTATGACTTGTATAAGAGGGTTTATAATTAAGAAGAATTTAGTGAGTGATTTTATATTATTCTTATGAAATTTTTATATTTGTATCTGAGATTCCAAAGGAAATATACATAAATTATTATTTTTAGGATCTTCATGTCATATATTTCACGGTAATATATATGTATTAAAAATATGGGTCTGTGTGGTTTTGTTAGTGTATCCATTAGTTAAAACATTGCAAAACAGGATTAAAAAACCTTATTGTGAACCATAATTATTAGTTTATGTATAGGAAAATTTACTATAATTTTGGTGAAGGATATTCCAAGTGGTTTCCAGGAAATTAAATCCCTATTTGGATAATACAAGTGGATGAAAACCCATCAGAGTAGCGCATAACTTTAATAACACAAAATTGGTACGTTGAGTTACAAACTATCATTACCTGGTGCACAATAATATGACATACTATGCATTTTCTTTTATACTCATGGGGGATATTCCGTAGAAATTAAAAATCCCTTTTGAACCAGCATGAATGATTTGAGTAATGATCATAAAATACCTAGGTTATTCCAACCAATTCATAGATTCAAAAGAGGGTTTCATGGTCTGGACATCCTATAGGTTATTATCACGATTATGTGGTTTCCCACAACAATTAATGTCACGAACAATGTTATTTTTGGTTTTAGTCAAAGGATGGAACCTGAAGGAACCATGTTAATATTGAATGAGACATAAAATAAAACTATTTTCATCTTGAGATACCAAACATAATGGGATATTGAATGAAAAAATTTATTTATATGATCACAATATAGTCTCAAGATATGAATAATTTTTAATATAGAGATAGGAAAATGTTAGTACAATGTTTTGTTAATTCCTTCATGATAAATGATCCACCTTATTTTAGGGGTTATACTGATTCACTGGTTGATAAGAATATGGTTCAACACCACTAAAAAGACATTTTCCATTATTAAGTGTTTTTAGAATGAAAAATTCATTTCATCAATATATAATTTGGAAGGTGTAGCGGATAAATGGTGGAATCATGTCTTGATATGTGGCAATAAGAATAAAGTGAATCCACATAGTGGTATGATATAATTAATTATTTTTAAATAATCACTTCTCCTTATATTATTCATACAAAGATATAAAAAGAATTCTTTAAGCTAAAGAAGAAGGATGATTAATATATTGGTACACATGAGTAAAAATTTATAATACCAATGATGTAAAATTCTGTAATTGTCATGTAACCATAAAATATGGTTGATTGATTCATATGTGGCTAAAAACCATTTATTTACATAGATTGGTCCATGGTGGACATCAATATATATGTTTAAATCATTCGTTATACTATCAAGGTATAAACGGAGATTAGAGTTACCCATCAATTTCATGTTATTGATAAGAAAAAAAGTATTTAATTCAATGTAAACTCTTAAAATCATTGATAAATGAAGATAATATTTCTTTTTATTCATATTGTGGAAGGAAATGTCAAGGAAATTCATTCTCGGATACTAGTAAATATTTTATGTGTGGGATGGAAGGTAATATAAAAATTTATTACTAATAAAATTGGAAGAAGTTAGCTAATAAGGAAATCACAGATGAAGATAGGAAAATTATACCACCCACACAGTAGTTATTCAAGTGAATGGAGTTTTGGAATTATATGAGTCATCTAATCCAAGTGATAATGAGGATAATAATATGCAACAACCTGTGGAGAAAAATGAAAAAGGGAAATCCTATGATGTCACAAAATATATATTAAATAATGATAAATTGTGAGAACATATCCTCCATTATAGAATTGGAAATATATTTTTCTCTACATAAGATTAACTTAAGAGTTATGAGTACCTTCAAGGGTTTTGGTGTTTAAGCATAATAAAAATTTCAAAGTCATAAACAACAATTTTGACATTTTATGTGATGGGATTTTATCAGGATTATGGATATTTTTAGAGACATTGATGGAAATAAATGTAATGTTTCATTCCATCCTAGTCCATTACATTTTGGTTTTTGGTTTTTGGAAGTTTCTGGAGGAGGCTCTAAGGGATTTTGGACAAATTTTTCCACATAAGACAAGAAGAAGGAGGGTTACACATCGTGTAACTTGATTACATGATGTGAAATTCGGTTTAGCGACATGTCTTGGAGATTTCATATAATATAGATATTTTACATTATATAATTAATATTTTCACAAAATATAATATTTTGGGGTTATAAAAATAAAATTAAATGATGATGCGACACGTTTTTCACTTAAAAGTAAACCCCGTGTATTATACGACATGAAAGGGGATTATACATCTTGTAATATCTCAATCATGTGTAGTTTTAAGATTTTTATTCAGTTAAACCATAATTTATTTATACATTTTTTTCTTTTTTACACTCATTTTGGGTGAACCCTAGGCACTAAAAAGTGTTCTTTGATCCCTTTGCCTCCCTCTTCGAACCATTGATCCTAATAGATGTTTGTTAGTGGTCTGGGGTTGATCTATGGTGAGTTATCTTATATTGGTCAAATGATTTCATTCATTATTCTTATAGGGATCTGTTTTGGCACTATTTCTTGGGTTTTGGTGCATGTTGGGTTTTGTTTTTATTATGAATTTGTGAGGTTTAGGATGATACTCATTTTTTTTGTTATTAATAAGTGTTCTTCTTTTCCCGGTAGTGCGAAACAATAAGAAATATTCCTTGAGGTAGGATTTCCCTCATTTATCTCTATTGTGCTTCATGTGGGGGGGGGGGGTGGGTTACTTCTATTAATATATGAATCACGTTTTTCTAGATGAATATAAGTTACGAATACATTAATTTAAAATGACTGTCAAATGGGGTTGGATATTCATAATTTTTACATCTTTGATATTGATTGTGATATTATGATGGTTCAGGCTTGATTCCCTGCTAAAAATTGTGGTCTATGGGTGTTTTGTTTTCATTGGATACATATTTTATGATTTTTTATTTATAGATATTTGATTGGTGTCACCCTAATAGGAAAATTTGCTAACCACATATACATGGTAATGAATTGGTTTCCGCCGGATTTAGTTTGTGTGATAACGCCCCAAAGAAAAGTAATAGAATGTGGTAACTGTCATTGTGAACCCATAAAATTTTTTGTAGTGTTTTTATGTGTGGGAAAATTGGATGAAATGTGGTTTTATAGTGTCACTATCATGTGAATAGTTTTTTTGGTTAGGAGGGCTACAGAACTGGTTGTGCTATGTTATTTGATGGATGTGGTAGTGAGTTGGGGGGTTTATTTTGGATGGCATGGTGTTCTGGGTAGGATGAAATTGAAGAAGGATATAAGTGATTGGTAAGGGTGTGTCAACATTAATAACACATAGAATGACTCACCCAATATATAGATATCGATATGTGATATATCATGAAAAGGTGTTGAATAAAGAGGAAATGTGAAGGGTTATTATTTTTATCAAGGCTATTCACCTTATCAAATTATTATTTTTCTATTTTTTTTGTATTTTGCTTAAAGGATTCCCATTTAGTGATTGATTGAATAATTATTAATTTAAAATATTTTGATATGGAAAGGTTGGGTTGGTTAATGAAATGTAAATAATTAAATAATTTGGTTATAATGTAAAATGGGTTTTATGACTTTATGTGTGGTGTTATGCAATTAGAGGTACCGACAAACATTGGAGTGTTGTGAGTTGGTTGTTTTTTTGAGAACCCATAGGATGGGCATGAGTGTTTGATATCATATATATATAATTGTATTTTCCTTGTGATTTCTATTCTCACCAACATTTAAATTGGTCTAGAATGCCATGTCTAGGACCCAGAATCTCATTCATTTATTACCATTTATCAACTAATTAATCAATCGACACAGTTCCCATTTCATAATTAATTTTTCACATTTAATCATCCACACCTGTTATCAACTATTCTTAATTAATTCTCATAATTAGTTATCTTTGATCATCATTCTGGAACATACATCAGAAATAGAAGGTAAGAAAAAGTGTATGGCATCAACATGCCTCAATAATGGGTTATTAATGACATTAAATGGTACAATCCAACAAACCTGTTCAACCAAGGAATTCAATTCAAACTATAATGTTACATTTATAACTTAAAGAACAAGGAAGAAGGGGGGAGTTTAGGCGGGGCACACCCAAGGGGGTGGCCAAGAGGAAAAGCGAGCACCCAGGATGGGCTTTACCATATACGAATGCCATAATGGGCATGAGTGAACCACCCAAGAATTTAAATAAAAAAATAATGAGGCATCGCCGGAAGGTTGCGAGAAGTAGCACAAGACGTGGCATGACATACGCGTCGAAGTAAAGGGAAGAGGGTAATCACCCTACACTAAAAGTTCTAATTACGACATGAGCTTAGGAGGTGTTAGGGCAAATTTATTATTTTTCAAGAAGCAACATCATTTGAGGTAACAAGTATGGTACAAGTACAAGAATGTCATTTATCATGTATATTGTCATGAATAATGAGTCATAAGACATTTAAGCAAGAAAAAATAAAAAATCTACTATTAAATTTTTATTTTGAAGGCAGCTTGCATCCATTGCAGGAGTTTTATTAGAAAAAATTTCATTACTTTATCAATCAATTCAGTTAGTGATATTTAGCATTTACTTTAAACTTCATTAAACACTTAACAATATTAATAAGCCAAACAATAAGGAAGGAAATCATGAAACACTATTGTTACATTTTTAGATTGAAGGCATCACACCTCGAAAGAGGGGTTTTATTATTAAATCGTTAGTTTAGTGACCAAGAATCCACTTTTATCTTATTCTTGAATTCACCCGATTTGCCCAAAAGCAATTAATTGGAACTAAACTGGCACAATTAAAATGATAAGGAAGTGAAATATTAAACTCACTATTACTTTATTTAAATTTAAAGGGCAAGGTGATGGACCCTAACTCAAGGTGGATCCATCCGTCCATTTTGGCTCTTGGAGCTTTCTAACTAAAGATGCCATTGCTGCTCCCCCACGTGGCCTATGTGATTTCACCTACGTATAAGGACACCTAGCCTCTATGCACATGCTCTGCATGGCCATGAGCATGCGCAAGAGGATCCTTACACATATGATTATACCCATAATCCTATCTCCGCTCACCTGTGTAGGCACATTTTATATATTCAATGGGGACAGCTAGACCCATATGTGTATATTCACTGCCATGCAAAAATTTACGCATGCCAGGGGAACCCACATACATATAAATACGTTCCTATGCCTATGCAGCCGAGTCGCCTAAGCTATGGAAACTCAAAACCTTTCTAAAACCTCCAACGCACTATAAAATAGCCACTACGAACCTTAAGACACAAAACAAGATCAATTTAGGCAAGGCGAAACCAACTAGAAATAATAGACCCTTACCTCGGGTGTTGGAGACAAACCAAAACGAAGGCGAACCCACACCGCGAGCTCAACGCACTACCAACATTATGTTGAGGCTCATAAACATCAAAAACCCCAAATATAACAAGTGAAAAAAATGGAAAGGTGAAAAACTCACCCCGAAACCATTCCGACGATCCGAATCCAACCGATCTGCATCGCCTTCGGCAGCGGTTGCCGGAACGCGCACCCAGTAGTCCCAACGGACCTTCTGCGCCGACCTAGGACAAGAGAAAGATGAAAAACCAGATCACCTCTAATCACTTGGGTTCAACCACACCTCGTCGGGCACCAATTAAATCGACATAAATCCAGAAACAGGGATGATAAGGGAGAGAATATCTTACCATGGTGATTCGAACCAGAAACTTGTGGAGATCCGGTGAAAATCGGCAAATGAGAGAGGTCGTAAGAAGGGGTGTTGTGCGCGGCTCACGAGAGAGGATGGGGCTGCGTGCGGGTTGATTGAGGGTGAGGGAGGTGTTTAGTTTATATAACAACCCTTAATTTACCTACATTGTTAATACATCACAATTATAGCATACTTATTACAATATATAACAAAACCACGAAAGGACTGTATAGGTATAGTGTCTTTAGAAACTGGGAAACATAAACAACTGGTTCATAAAGTGTCTACACTATCACCCATTTATTTCATCATATCTATAGTCCCTTTTGGCATATCTTACTTAATAACCTTCTTCCTGACCTGGGGAAAGAAAACATACAAAAGGGTGAGCTCAAATGCTCAGTAAGGATAAACAAAAGAAATATCAATCACATCATATACATAATCACATAACTTTTGGAAATCTTATCCTGCCAAAGTGATCATAATTTCATAACATGGGATAAATCATGGCAGTGAAATGTAATAACAATAATCATAACATAAAACATGAAACTTTTTGGCATACACACATAATCATAGAGAATCATTTCTTATTAGTCAAGCCACATTGCCAAGACTATCTTAGTGGACAAAGTCCATTTCTGAACCGAGTTCACTCCTCGTTTCAGTCCTGTTTCACTGAACCGGTATAACCTACCAGTCCATCCATGTCTATCTCATGAGATATAAAATCTTTACCCAATTCATTGGAGGGAGATATAGGTCCCAACCATCTCATAATGATACCATTCTTATGTGTGCCACAAAATCATAAACCATACATCATAGCATAACCCATGTAAAAAAATGGGAATCTTAAACATCGTGACATCATAAAACAATTCATATAAGATAAAGGGATTCATAAAAATATAATTCCATCACAATGTTATCAAATGAATGTAATAATAGGGATAGAAACATAACCCTTTATTATCTTATATGGAAAATAATTTTGATAAAACATTGGAACTCCATTCTTGAGGAAAATATACTTTCTGCTTCAAAAACACTTTTCCTTTCTTAACATGTTGTACAATTCTAAACTAGAAGAAGTTGATTAAAAATAAACATGAAAACTTGTAAAGGAAGCTTCTTGGAAATAATGTTTTAAAAATCCAATCATGTCGTATAATTTTAAAAAAACATTCATCGTACTTTTGTCGGAAAAGTCAAAAAGTACCTCGTATGAAAAACGACAAAAGATTCCTTTTATATCCTTTAATAAAAACTCACCAAAGGGTGAAATTGGATTTAAAAAATTGTAGGTGGATAGAAATAATATTACATATTGAGGAAACATGGATGTGGATGATAAAATACACCCCAGTAAATTTCATAGTATAAACAATCTCGGTGAAAAATGAGATTGTGATATTTCTCTTACCTTTGGTCGGTTTTGCTTCGTAAGTATCCGAACATCATGTATACTGATTTAAATAATGTTATTAACTTATTACAGAATCATACTTATTTTTATGATATCATATAGGGTCATTTTCTTATCTTCTTAGTGGTAATATTTCATTGCTACTTGTTATTCGGGTTATTATAACTTTTTGTTCTTATGCGGGTTTTGTCGAATAAATTCTTATTCTTATATTTAGGCAATAGATACCTCATTTCCAGAATGGTATTAGTGTAATATATATCATATTCATTCATTCAATTCATTTATATAATCATTATGAAATGAAGATCATGTAGAACGAGTCGCATCACATCGTGGAGACGGTATTCCGTACGTACGCACGAGTGATGATATCATTCCTATGATCGTGGAATTGTATTTGAGTGTATGTATAATATTTCAGAATCAGTATCACTTTATAATAGTCATATATAGTCATTATGTACACCATTATACCCATCCAAGTAAGGTGGTGGTGGAAAATAGATTACACCACGGTGTGGAGACGGTATTCCGTATGTACGCACGTGCGGTGATTTCTTTTTCTGTAGGATGGATATATGGTGAAATAGGGTTGTTTCATACTTATAATAACATATCAGTATATGAGTGATACTGATGTTATTACTTCATAATGAAACAACTAAATAAGAAGAAGTGGAAGAAGAAATAAAGATGAAATAATCGGTAACAGACATTACCTCTTCTTTGAAGTGATTATTTGAGACCTTCTTTTAGGGCACTAAAATTGGTCTTTGAAGAAGACCAGGACCTCTAGGATGTCTCTAGGGAAGTGGAGAGGATGAATTGTGAGGGGTTTGCCGGGCATGAAGTCTCAATGTGGTGTGAGGAAGAGGGGGAGGAGGTTCCCTTTTATAAGGGAGGAGAGGGGCACCTTTGGGAAAACTAAAAATATTATTTTATGATAAAGTAAAGATCTGTTTTAAATATCTCCAAATTGATATATTTCGAAAATAAGGTGGGTATGGGTCGAAATACTCTCATACAATAGAATTTAGACAAGTTTAGGTTCCTATTTTAACCTTATCATTTATATTTAACATTACGTTAAATAAGTTTACTTTTATCGTGTCTTCTTGTGTTCTTATACTATAAGGTTAATAAACTTACTATAATCAGCCAAAAGAACCCCAAGTTGTTTATTATTAATATATATATCCTTATCTAAGTCATTTGGCTGAACCTTAGATTTTTTAGGAATAAAATAACAATTACTAATATAATATTTGTTTTAAAAACTATTTTATGTCAATTTTGACACTATTTGGTAATTGATTTTTGTGGAAATCATAATAGAATTATTAGTTTGAAACAAGTAAATTAAATCAATACTATCATGTCATATTAACCTATAAAATTAGTGGAATTTATATAAAGTCTCAAATTACATTTATTTTGGTGTTTATAACATTGATTATGTCAATATTTCATTAATAAGATAATTACTGCATCATCTTTGTGTCATAAATAAATTAAATTATATAATGTCTAAAAATTAAAAATAAAATAGCATTATGTAGGAAATCTTTTTAGATTTCTAATGAATATTTATAGTCTAATTTATCTTATTTATAACCCCATATTAAAAATTATTTACTTATTATTCATTGATTTTATATATTTTAACCCTTCTTTAAATAAATTAATAATAAATGTCCTAATCTAATCCACGTGGGCCTAAATGGTCATATTGTATTCCTAAGTTTGTTTTTGGTAGAATTACACTTATCCAATAGAATTAGAACATGTGTTAGGGTAATAATAATATAATCTTTACCATTAATTACCCTATTTACTTTTAACCGTGGTAAAAAAAAGTAAAAAGAAACTATTCACCAAAAATTATTTTCATCTAATTGAACCACATTTTAGTCCTAGATATTAACCGTGTATCTCGGATTTTTGAAATTCCACTCACAGAAGCGGTAAAATTAAGTCTTATGAAAAATTCAGTTTTTTAACTACCACTTAGTGGTTTCACTATTCATCAAAATTGAAAGTTTTCAAAAAAATACCAAAATTTCACCCTAGGCTAATATCGATATTCCGAATCCAAAAATGAAGTCCATTTTGAAAAATAAAATTTATAAAATTTCAAAAAGTGGTTATTACTATTCATAACGGCTAGTTTTAATAATATTTTAATATCATATCGTTGTTTAGTGGAACTCGGCATTGCGTACGACGCAAGCTGTCGAGGAAGGTCGCGATTTCGTGTAAAGAAAGCCAAGCAAGTGTTGTGTAGAAAAAGATTCCTTTGATGATTTATATAACATAAAAGTCTCGGGTGTTACATTCTACCCCCCTTAAAATGAATTTCTCCCTCGAAATTTGTCACTTTGTAACAAACAGATAAGGATACCTCTCCCTCATCATATCCTCAAGCTCCCATGTGGCTTCTTCTAATTGGTGGTTCCTCCATAAAACTTTCACCAATTGAGTGGTCTTGTTTCGTAGGACTTTTTCTCTACGATCCAGAATCTCTATCGGTTGTTCTTCATAAGAAATATCTTTCTCCAGCGGTACAACTTCTGAGCTGAGTACATGTGAAGGATCAGGTATGTACTTTCTCAGGAGAGATACATGGAACACATCATGAAATTGAGAGATATTCGGTGGAAGCTCCAATCGGTAAGCTACCATCCCAACACGATCTATTATTTCGAAAGGACCGATATATCTAGGGCTCAACTTCCCCTTCTTTCCAAATCTCATAACCCTCTTCCAGGGAGATATTCGTAAGAACACTTTATCTCCCACTTCTAACTCTAGGTCTTTTCTTCAGATGTCGGCATAAATTTTTGGTCGACTCTGAGCTGCTCTTATTTGTTGTTGAATATATCTGACCTTTTCTGCCATTTCATCAATGAGATCAGGTCCCAATAGCTTTCTTTCCCCAACTTCATCCCAGAAAGTTGGAGTCCTGTATTTCTTTCCATATAGAGCTTCATAAGGAGCCATCTGAATACTAGAGTGAAAGCTATTATTATAAGAAAATTCCACCAAAGGTAGGTGTTGATCCCAACCACCTTTGAAATCCATAGAGAAAGCTCTCAACATATCTTCTAGGGTTTGAATTGTTCTCTCAGACTGACCGTCTGTCTGAGGATGATAAGCAGTTCTGAAACTCAACTCTATATCTAGAGTATGCTGAAGACTTCGCCAGAACTTCGAGGTAAATCTCGGATCCCGATCGGATATAATAGAATGTGGTACTCCATTCAATCTTACCACTTCCTTCACATATATCTTGGAATGCTGATCCAGAGAGAAATCCTCTCTAATAGCAATGAAGTGTGCAGAATTTCTAAGACGATCAACTATGACCCAGATAGCATTATTTCCTTTGGATGTTTTAGGAAGTCCTATGACAAGGCCCATAGTGATGTTTTCCCATTTCCATTCGGGTATGGGTAATGGTTGTAACATCCCCTTAGACTTCTGTCTCTCAGCTTTAACATGTTGACAAACCAAGCATCGAGAGACAAATTCAGCAACATCTCTTTTAAAGACATCCCACCAGAAGTACTCTTTCAGGTCCCTATAAATCTTCGTGCTTCCAGGATGAATAGAGAATGAAGAACTATGAGCCTCATCCAGCAGATCCTTCTTTAATTCGGGGATGGGAGGAACACAGACCCGATTCTTTAACTCTATTATCCCATTACAATCAGGGTTGAATTCAGGAACATTTCTCACTTTGTTTTATAACTCGACATCTTGTTTCTGTGCCTCTTTAATCTTCACATGTATAGATGGTTGAACATTCATTTGAGAAAGATAATATTTTTTCCCTTCCATTATAATTCCATGATCCATCCTTTGTAAATCCATAAATATTGGATATTTTGTGATCCTCATCATGGATAAACTAGTATGGTCTTGTCGACTTAATGCATCTTCCACCTTGTTTGCTTTCCCAGGGTGGTAATGGATTGAGCAGTCGTAATCCTTAATCAGCTCCAACCATCTTCTTTGACGCATATTCATCTCCTTTTATGTGAAAATATACTTTAAACTTTTATGATCAGTATAAATATCACACCTTTCACCATAAAGGTAATGCCTCTAAATCTTTAATGCAAATATTACTGCAACTAACTCCAAATCATGTGTTGGGTAATTTTGATCATGGATTTTAAACTGTCCTGATGCATAAGATATCACCATATCATTTTGCATAATAACACACCCCAATCCCTTCTTGGATGCATCACTATAGATCACAAACTTTTCTCCACTACAAGGTAGTGTGAGCACAGGTCCACTGGATAACCTTCTTTTCAACTCCTTGAAATTCTCTTCATATTCTTCCTTCCAGACAAACCTAACTCCTTTCCGAGTCAACATGGTGAGTGGATTAGATAATCATGAAAAATATTTCACAAAACGTCGATAAAATCCAGCCAAACCAAGAAAACTTCGGATCTCAGATACTGTTGTTGGTCTCGACCATCTTTCGATAACCTCTTTTTTTGTTGGATCCACAAATATCCCCTCTTTTGAGAATATGTGACCCAAAAATGCAACTTTTTTAATCCAAAATTCACACTTGGTAAATTTGGAATAAAGATTCTCATTTATCAGGGTCTTCAATATAATTCTCAAGTGATCTTCATGTTCTTCCTTGCTCTTTGAATAGACAAGAATAACGTCTATAAAGACTACCACAAATTGATCAAGATAGTCTCTAAAGACTCTATTCATCAGATCCATGAAGATAGCAGGGGCATTTGTAAGACCAAATGGCATCACTATAAATTCATATTTTCCATACCTTGTACGGAAAGCCGTCTTTGGTATATCCTCCCTTTTGACCGTTAATTGATGATACCCTGAATGGAGATCAATCTTGGAAAAGTATTGAGCCCCTCGTAGTTGGTCAAATAAGTCATCAATGAATGGGAGAGGATATTTGTTCTTGATAATGATCTTGTTAAGTTCTCGATAATCAATGTAGAGTCTCATTGATCCATTTTCTTTTTAACAAATAGAACAGGTCCTCCCCAAGGTGATGCACTAGGGCGTATGAATCCCTTATCAAAATTCTCTTGGAGTTGCTTCTTCAATTCGTTCAACTCAATTGGGGCCATTCAATAAGGTGTCTTTGAAATAGGCAAAGCACCTGGTACGAGTTCTATTGAGAACTCAACATCACGATTTGGTGGAAGTCCCGGTAATTCCTCCGGAAAGACATCATCAAACTCCTGTACAATTGGCATATTCTTAATCGTGAGTTTCTCACCAACCATTTGAGATAAATAACCTTCATTTAGTGGAATCAAGACCCATAAGATTGAAGAAATTTACACTGGAAGGTTATGTTCATCTTTGAATTGATAGACGATCATAGATTGATCTGGAATATGAAATGTGACTTCCCTTATTTGGCAATTGATATGAGCTCCATATAAAGAAAGCCAATCCATGCCAAGAATCACATCAAATTCCACTATAGGAAGGATCACAAGATTTGCAAGAAGCACTTTCCCACAAACTTCGATCAGAGAAGAATTATAAACTTTTGATGCGACTGTTGTGCCATTAGGTGTTGTCACAGCTAACTGAACATCTAATTGTTGAGGTAATACGGTGATACCCTTAGAAAATTATTCAGAAATAAAAGAGTGGGGGGATCCAGAATCAAATAAAACATTTGCTACTTTAGAGTGGATTGTAAGTGTACCTTTCACCACATCGTTATCGTACTCTACATCGCTGATAGAAATTGCATGTGACTTTCCTTTTCCTTTAGCCTTATGAGTTTGTTGACGTCGACCATCATCATCAACCCTTGGATTAGGGAATTTATTGTCATAATGTCTCATCTCCTTGCACTTGAAACATTGAAGTGTAGTAGTTTCATTCTGTGTATCCCTTCCTTTGTTTGCATCATTAGACATCTTCTTCCCATCATCAAGGCATTCAAATGCCCGATGACCTTCCTTTACACATTTGAAACATTTACTTGTCCCTTTAAGACAACTCCCTCAATGTTTCTTTCCACACGTTGATCATATGGGAAAGCTCATCTTCTTTTCAGTGTGCTCTTTAGATTTTCCTTTGAATTACATTTTCATCTTCTTATCAAACCCATATGACTGATGGGTTACTCCAATCTCCATCTCGACTTTGAGAGCACATCGAACGATTTCCCCTTAGATATTGAAGTCCCTTATGGCTAACACCCTTCGAAGACTTGGTTTTAAGCCACTAAAGAATCGATCGATCTTACTCTTAGGTTAGATAATAATACCAGAAGCCTACCATGCAAGTCTTGTAAAATTTGCTTCATAGGTACCAAAAAATTCATCATCCTTTTTCTTTAGTTCAAGAAACTCTTTCTCCATCTGTGTTCGGAGAATACGAGGGAAGTACTTATTGAAAAATAAGTTCTTGAACTCATCCCATTCCATGTACTCAATTTCATCCCTTTTCCTCGTATTCTTAATAAGATTCCACCATTGATCAGCATATCCTTCCAAACGATACACTGCTAGGATGACTTTATCATGTTCAGAACATTGAAGAACTGAAAATATCTTTTCAGTAGTACAAATCCATTGTTCAGCAACTAATGGATCAGTAGACCCGCTGAAAGAAGGTGGATGCTGCCTCATGAAGGATTCAACAGAATGTTGCTCCTTCCTTTGCTCGTTTGGAAGTCCTTCATGATTCGTAGCTTGAGAAATTTGTGTGAGCATGGTTACAAGATTTTTCATTCCAGCTCCCAAAACGTTTGGTTGCTCAGGGGGACAATCATTGCATTGCCTGTCGCATTCCGCATTAACACAGTTCCTTAGGGTTCCCGCCATTGACTAAAACCAAGAAGAATAGTGTGAGTAACACTAATTATAATAGGAAAACCACATAATCAAGAATAAAATTTCACACTTAAGGTATTATCCTATGTTATTCATGGCCATTTCTAAAACACTAATATTGTGTTCTATGCTTAGACTTATCCTTAGGGTTCTTACTAAGGCTTTCACATCCTAGTTTCCAAAGGTTGACTATACCTTTCCTTTCATACGAACTATAACAACCCTTACTTTACATACATTGTTAATACTTAAAAATTGAAGCATACTTATTACAACATATAACAAAACCACGAAAGGACCGTATAGGTATAGTGTCTTTAGAAACTGGGAAACATAAACAACTGGTTCATAAAGCATCTACATTGTCTCCCATTTATTTCATCATATCAATAGTCCCTTTTGGCATATCTTACTTAATAACCTTCTTCCTGACCTGGTGAAAGAAAAAATACAAAAGGGTGAGCTCAAATGCTCAGTAAGGGTAAACAAAAGAAATATCAATCACATCATATACATAAGCACATAACTTTTGGAAATCTTATCCTACAAACGAGATCATAATTTCATAACATGGGATAAATCATGGCAGTGAAATGTAATCACAATAATCATAACTTATAACATGAAACATTGTGGCATACACACATAATCATAGAGAATCATTTATTTTTAGTCAAGGCTCATTTCCAAGACTATCTTAGTGGACAAAGTCCATTTCTGAACTGAGTTCACTCCTCGTTTCCGTCCTGTTTCACTGAACCGGTATACCCTACCGTTCCAGCCATGTCTATCTCATGAGATATAAAATCTTTACCCAATGCATTGTTGGGAGATATAGGTCCCAACCATCACATAATGATACCATTCTTATTTTTGCCACAAAATCATAAACCATACATCATAGCATAACCCATGTAACAAAAATGGGAATATTAAACATCGTGACATCATAAAACAACTCATATAAGATAAAGGGATTCATAAAAATATAATTCCATCACAACTTAATCAAATCAATGTAATAATAGGGAGAGAAACATAACCCTTTATTATCTTATATGGAAAATAATTTTGATAAAACATTGGAACTCAATTCTTGAGGAAAATATCCTTTCTTCTTCAAAAACACTTTTCCTTTCTTAACATGTCGTACAATTATAAACTGAAAGAATTAGATTAAAAATAAACATTAAAACTTGTAAAAGAAGCTTCATGGAAATAATTTTTTAAAAATCCATTCATTCCGTATAAGTTAAAAAACATTCTTCGTACTTTTGTCGGAAAAAGTCAAAAAGTACCTTGTACGAAAAATGACAAAAGATTCCTTTCATATCCTTTACTAAAAACTCACTGAAGTGTAAAATTGGATTTAAACAATTGTAGTTGGATGAAAATAATATTACATATTGAGAAAACATGGATGTGGATGATAAAATACACCCCAATAAATTTCAAAGTATAAACAATCTCGGATAAAAATGAGATTGTGATATTTCCCTTACCTTAGGTCCATTTTGCTTCGTAAGCATCCGAACCTCCTTTATAATGATTTAAATATTGTAATTGACTTATTACAGAATCATACTTATTTTTATGATATCATATATGGTCATTTTCTTAGCTTATTAGTAGTAATATTTCATAGCTACTTGTTTTTCGGGTGTTTATAATTTTTTGTTCTTATGCGTGTTTTGTCGAATAAATTCTTATTCTTATATTTAGGTTATAGATACCTCATTTCCAGAATTTTATTTGTGTAATATATATCATATTCATTCATTCAATTCATTTATATAATCATTATGAAATGAAGATCATGTAGAACGAGTCGCATCACATCGTGGAGACGGTATTCCGTACGTACGCACGAGTGATGATATCGTTCCTATGATCGTGGGATTGTATTGGAGTGTATGTATACTATTTCAGAATCAGTATCACTTTATAATAGTCATATATAGTCATTATGTACACCATTATACCAATCCAAGTAAGGTGGTGGTGGAAAATAGATTACACCACGGCGTGGAGACGGTATTCCGTACGTACGCACGCGCGGTGATTTCTTTTTCTGTAAGATGGATAGATGGTGAAATATGGTTGTTTCATACTTATAATAACATATCAGTATATGAGTGATACTGATGTTATTACTTCATAATGAAACAACTAATGAAGAAGAAGTGGAAGAAGAAATAAAGATGAAAGAATCGGTAACGGACATTACCTCTTCTTTGAAGTGCTTCTTTGAGACCTTCTTTTAGGGCACTAACATTGGTCTTTGAAGAAGACCAGGACCTCTAGGATGTCTATAGGGAATTGTTGAGGAGGAATTGTCAGGGGTTGGCCGAGCATGAAGGCTCAAAGTGGTGTGAGGAAGAGGGGGAGGAGGTGCTCTTTTATTAGGGAGGAGAGGGGCACCTTTGGGAAAACTAAAAATATTATTTTATTATAAAGTCAAGTTCGGTTATAAATAGCTCCAAATTGAAATATTTAGAAGCAAAGGTGGGGATGGGTCGAACTACTCTCATCCAATATAATTTAAACAAGTTTAGGTTTCTATTTTAACCTTATCATTTAGATTTAACATTAAGTTAAATAAGTTTACTTTTACCGTGTCTTCTTGTGTTCTTATACTATAAGGTTAATAAACATACTATAAGCAGCCAAACGAATCCCAAGTTGTTTATTATTAATATATATAACCTTATCTAAGTCATTTGGCCGAACATTAGATTTTTTAGGAATAAAATAACAATTACTAATATAATATTTGTTTAAAATCTATTTTATGTCAATTTTGACACTATTTAGTAATTGATTTTTTTTGGAAATCATAACAGAATTATTAGTTCAAAACAAGTTAATTAAATCAATACTAACATGTCATATTAACCTATAAAATTAGTGGAATTCATAAAAAGTCTCAAATTACATTTAATTTTGTGTTTATAACATTGATTATTTCAATATTTCATTAATAAGATAATTACTGCATCATATTTGTGTCATAAATAAATTAAATTATATAATGTCTAAAAATTACAAATAATATACCATTATGTAGTAAATATTTTTAGCATTCTAATGAATATTTATAGTCGAATTTATCTTATGTATACCCTATATTAAAAATTATTTACTTAATAAACTTTGATTTTATCTATTTTAACCCTTCTTTAAATAAATTAATAATAAATGTCCTAATCTAATACAAGTGGGCCTAAATGGTCATATTTTATTCCTAAGTTTGATTTTGGTCGAATTAAACTTATCCAATAGAATTAGGACATGTGTTAGGGTAATAATAATATCATTTTTACCCTTAATTACCCTATTTAATTTTAACCGTGGTAAAAAATGAAAAAAGTTGCTATTCAACAAAAATTATTTTCATCTCATTGAACCACATTTTTGTCCTTGATATTAACCGTGTCTCTCGGATTTTCGAAATTCCACTCACAGAAGCGGTAAAACTAGGTTTTATGAAAAATTCAGTTTTTTAACTACCACTTAGTGGTTTCACTCTTCATCAAAAATTGAATGTTTTCAGAAAAATGCCATAATTTCACCCTAGGATAATTTCGATATTCCGAATCCAAAAATGAAGCCCATTTTGAAAAATAAAATTTATAAAATTTCAAAAAGTTGTTATTACTATTCATAACGGCTAGTTTTAATAATATTTTAATAGCATATCGTTGTTTAGTGAAACTCGGTATTGCGTACGACGCAAGCTATCGAGGAAGGTCGTGATTTCGTGTAATGCAAGACAAGAAAGTGTTGTGTAGAAAAAGATTCCTTTGATGATTTTTATAACATAAATGTCTCGGGTGTTACAGTTTAGGTTTTATTTATTTTATTTTTCTTTTATTTTAAAAATTAATCAAAAACCCAAAATACACCCAAGCACACGGTTTGACCCACACGGTTTTCCAAACCGTGTGAAAACTGTGTGGAGTCTTCTGCCTCCAAGAGATCTCTTGCACGGGCTAGGCGCACGGTTTGGGAAACCGTGCACAACCCAAGCGTAAGCCACTATCTCTTAAAATAAGGATGCACGGTTTAGGCCGCATGGTTAGCCAAACCATGGGCCAACTATGCGCCCTCTCCAGCCCATTATAAATATGGGTCCGGCGCTTCCGAAAACATTTGGACCGCTCGAGAAACATAACGGGCCTTTGCCCATGCCCAAAAACATTAAAAGGAAGTTTTCCAACCTTCGGAACCTTTTTCCAAATCCTAGTCTTCAAAACGACCGGTTAAGTAAACGAAATAGTTCAAAACCTTCGTATTTTATCCGGTTCAAAACATAGGATGTGACAACCTTCCCACCTTAGAACTTCTCATCCCCAAGAATCCTTCGTGAACAATGTAACCCCCACCCATCCTACACAATTTAGGATTTCTTTCACAAATGGGTCACGTTGCATCTCCAAATGTCTAACACATGATCAAACATTAATTAGGAAAGCGATACATAAGCCATAAAAATCTGTGCCAACACTCATTTCCCAAATGAAACACCATGATGACATTTACTTGAGATAGTATAACCTACTTGAAAAGAGCGCTACATGATTCTCAAACCCAAAACAATGATCAAGGAAATCATGACCACACTTCCGAACAAAGGTGTCAATTTATGCTAGGGTAATCTGACTAGGGACAACAACATGCGAGTGGTTCTGCGCCAAAGTGATTCAGGGAGAAATTAAATCCACCCCTATACGAGGTTCTTAAATAGAGGATTCCACCATAGGTTCCATTTTCTTACCCTTTATATTTAATCACATTTAATATTTAATCATTAAGGTGTTCTACAAGGGTCCCACTAAGAAAACCCGGTTTCATTATCATGAAACGCAATTGAAATTTTCAAAAATTATTAATATTAAAGCACCAAAATGGTTCATATCATAAAAACATTCCCCAACCAACCCACTTGGGTCCATTTGCATATTTAATGATAATAATTTTGATTACAGATCAAAATCAAACATCTTTCACATTTATAAACATTTCATACAGCATGACCATCACATTTAATATGGGTTTCCATTTCCCAACTCATGATGCGCCCATACACATCATGGGTTGAATGTTCAATTACACGGTTTATCCTTTTCCCAAGCTATAAGCCGCCCATACACCTTACAACATGATAAATTGTTATTTCATAATCAAAACTAATAAATTCAATCAAAGCAGTTAATCATGTGTCGATAAGCTACCATGTCCTTACAAGTAGGTAACACAGAGTAACATGCTGAAACTATTAAAAACATGATATAACACAGAAGCATGGCACATAAGCATGGCACAGAGGCATGATATATTATCACTCAAGAATGTTAGATCTTCCACAAAAACATTTTATCTAAAATAGAATGTTAAAAAAGTAAAATACATTGAATAAAGGCACAAAATACATACCAGCAAGCATATACTACTAATGCAACTACATGTCATGATATATATGCATGACATGTGAATATCTAAGTTCCTATTATGATGCATTCAATGCTTCGTCATTACCATAATAGGTTAAGGGTTAAATAATATAATTCTCATAAACCATAAGTAGTTGAAATTACACCAATCACTCGAGGTGAAATCATATCAACTGTAATATCGAAAAGCATGGACAACACTTCCAGACCTGGTAAATTGGTCCTTTCCCGTATGTGGGTTGATCAGTCCCAAGCACGACTATTAACCCAAGTGTCGACACATTCCTAGTATCCTCTCTACCAATCCCAAAAATAGTAGGACAATGGAAAAGGAGGGTGCCTCTTATACCATTTTTTCACGGACCAACCCAGGTCTACCCTAAACCGGTCACCTGAGCTGTCCTGCGACGTGGCCTCAAACGCGTCTCCCCTTACGCCGGAGGTTGCTGACTAGCGGCGAGGGTGTAAGGTAAGTCAGGGGGAGACAATAACCTCTTATTAAAGTGAAGAAAAGGGACCAAATATACAGCAACAACGGAAGTAGTCTAAATAATAATAAAATAGCGTAAAACATTTTTCATAAATAAGGTTTTAATAAAATGTGAAAATGTTGGTTTATATAGGAGATGCATGCATGACATGCTAATGATAAAATGGCAGAATTAAACCATGAAAAATAATCACACATCAATGCAGAAGTAAATAAACAAAAGTCTCATGCCCTGAGGGTGACCTCTATGAGCATCCCGAGCCCCAACTCGGTCCTTTGCTCCTAACTCCAAGTACAGGAAACAACAATGACAAGGTCCGGCAACCAAATAGAATCTCCTCGGGTACCCCAATGCAATGTCAGCCTGAGTCAGGTGTGATATATGTATCTCAGTAGGCCAGAACCACCAGGGTATAGCACACTCTAGACAATTAAATATAATTAAAAATGTGTTGTTATTTCCAAACAATAGCGATACAATACAAACAATAAACACTCATACAGGTTCCAAAAAGGACACCTAACGGTAATACCTGCCTCGACCCATAGCCTGAATAAGTACCTGTTAGAAAAAACAATTTCATTTTGTTCAAGAATAAAAACACTTTTATTCATTTTTCTCACTTACTCTATTTATTCACTTATCATTTCAACTCATATTAGATAACCATTAATTCTTACCTTTCATTATTTGATCACAATTGACATGGGTTTTACCCACATCTCTCATTCTTTTCATAAATCATTATTATCATTCGCTTGGTGTTGAACGCCATGTCAAGCACCCCAATTCTCATTTGGTGTAGATCGCCATGTCTAACACCTCGAATAACATTTGGTGTAGATCTCCATGTCTAACACCTAGATAATTATTCGGTGTAGATCGCCATGTCTAACACCTTGAATCACATTTCTTGTAGATCGCCATGTCTATCACATAGATAATTATTCGGTATAGATCTCCATGTCTAACACCCTATATCACAAGCTTGTATAAACATTGGGAATGAACGCCATGTCCAAACACAACTTTTAAATTTGTCTAGAACGACATATCTAGGACCCAAGAATCTCATTTATTTATTAACATTTATCAATTAATTAATCAGTCGACACAGTTCCCATTTCATAATTAATTATTAACATTTAATTAGACAAATATGTTCTCAACTTTTCCAAATTAGTTCTCATAATTAATTATATTGAATCAGAATTCTGGAACTTTCATGAGAAATAGAAGGTAAGAAAAATTGTATGGAATCATCATGCCTCAATGATGGGTTATTAATGACATTTAATGTTACAATCCAACAAACATTTTCATGCAAGGCATTCAATTCAAAATATCGCATTACATTTATAACTTAAAGAACATGGAAGAATGGGGGAGTTTAGGCGGGGCACACCGAAGGGGGTGTCCAAGAGGCAAAGCGAGCACCCAGGATGGGCTTCAACAAAAACGAAGGCCACAATGGGCATGATGGAACCAACCAAGAATTTCAATACGAAATAATGAGGCATCATCAGAAGGTTGTCACAAGCGGCACAAGACGTGGCATGAAAAAAGCACCGATGTAAAGGGAAGAGGGTAAACAGCCTACATTAAAAGTTATAATTACATGTTAAGACATGAACTTAGGAGGTGTTATGGCTCATTTATTATTTTTCAAGAAGAAACACCATTTTTGGTAACCGGTATGGTAAAAGTAAAAGAACGCCATTTATCATGTATAATGTCAACCATAAAGAGTCATAAGACATTTAAGCAATCAAGCACAAAAAATCTACTAGTACATTTTTATATTGAAGGTAGCTCACCTCCATTAGAGGAGTATTATTAGAAAACATGTCATTACTTAATAAAACAATTCATTTAGTGATATTTAGAATTTAATTTAAAACTCATTCAACACTTAACAAAATTAAGAAGCCAAACAATAAGGAAGGAAATCATGAAATGTTATTGCTACATTTTTAGATTAAAGGCAGCACACCTCGAAAGAGGGGTTTTATTATTAAATCGTTAGTTTAGTGACAAGGAAACCTCTTTTATATTATTCCTGCAATTCACATGATTTGCATAGAATCATTCAATCTGAACAAAACATGCATAATTAAAATGATAATGAAGTGCAATACTAATCTCACAATTACTTTACTTAAATTTAAAGGGAATGGAGAGGGAACATACCTCAAGGTGGATCCATCTTTCCACTCCAGCTCTTGGCGCTTTCTAACTAAAGCTGTCGTTGCTGCTCCCCCATGAGGGCTATGTGATTTCACCTACGTATAAGGACACCTATCCTATATGCACACTCTCCTCATGGCCATGAGCGTGCGCAAGAGGATCCTTACACATATTCTTATACACATAAACCCGTCTCCGCTCACTTGTGAATGCACTTTTTATATATGCAATGGGGAAAAGTAGAAACGTATGTTTATATTCGCTGCCATGCACAAATATATGAACGTCGGGGGAACCCACATACATATAAATACGTACTTATTCCTGCGCAAGCGAGTCTCCTAAGCTCTGGAAACTCAAAACCACTCCAAAACCCCCAACGAACTATAAAATAGCCACTACGAACCATAAGACACATAACGAGATATATTTAGGCAAGGAAAACCCAACTAGAAATAATAGACCCCTACCTTAGGTGTTGGCGACAAACCAAAACGAAGGAGAACCCACAGCGGGAGCTCAACACACTGCCAAGATCAAGATGGGGCTCATAAACATCAAAATCCCCAAATCTAACAAGTTAAAAATAATTGGAAAGGTGAAAACCTCACCTCGAAACCATTCCGACAAGTCGAATCCACCTGAACCACTTTGCCTTCAGCAGCGGTTGCTGGAACGTGCGCCAATTAGTCCCAACGGACCTTCCGCACCGACTTAGAACAAGAGAAGGATGAAGAACCGGATATCCTCTAATCCCTAGGGTTTGGACGCACCTCCCTAGGTGCCGATTAGTTCAAAATAAAGGCAGAAACAGGGAGGAGAAGGGAGAGAATATCTTTACATGGTGATTCGAATCGGAAACCGGTGGAGATCTGGTGAAAATCAGAAAATGAGAGAGGTCGTAGGAGGGGGTGTCACATGTGGATCACAGGAGAGGAGGGGGATGCATGTAGGTTGAGTGAGGGTGAGGGAGGTGTTCAGTTTAGGTTTTATTTATTTTATTTTTAATTGATTTTAAAAATTAATCAAAACCCCAAAACACAACCAGGCACACGGTTTGACCCACACGGTTTGCCAAACTGTGCGCAAACCGTGCAGAGTCTTCTGCCTCCAAGAGATCTCTTGCATGTGATAGGTGTACGGTCTGGGAAACCTTGTTTAGCCCATGTTCATGCCCTTGTCTCTTAAAATAAGGCTTCACGGTTTATTCCACATGGTTATCCAAACCGTGCGCCAACTGTGCGCCCTCTACAGCTCTTTATAAATATGGTTCCAGTGCTTACGAAACCTCTCCGGCCACCTGAAAAACTGAACGGTCCATTACCCACACCAAAAAAAATAAAATGGAAGGGTTCCAAGCTTCGTAACCATGCTCTAAAGACCAGTCTTCCAAACAACCAGTTCAGTAAATGAAAAAGTTCAAAAACCATCATATTTTATCCGATTCAAAAAACGGTATGTGACAGTATAGGACATGTGATTCTAGGGGCCCCATGTCCATGGTCATGTACTATGAGATTATTGAATGTCCAATCAAGATGGACCTTCTTGAAGGGTAGATCTAGGAAAGGAACTTTCATCATAATGAATCATGTTGTGGTTTGAATTTGGTTTTTTTGGGAAGGTAAAAATGGTTAAAAAATAAAATGAATTGAAATAAATGATAATAACATTCCACACTACCCAGTCTTATTAAATCTTTTTTTTTCCATTTATCTATGGATCTTGGTCATTGCCTGAAAGTTTCTTAGGTAGTGGAGGTGTAACAGGCTAATCTAGTTAATTTTTATAGGGTTTCTCTGGATTAATAGGATTACTTAGGGAAGAGGATGTTGAGTACTTTCTAGTGGTAGGCTTAGGGAATGTATGTGGGTTTTGTTTTTGATATGGTCATAAAAGGTTGGATAGAGTATCTTGAGATAGACTTTGGTTTGATCTGGTCCCCAACAATGTATAGGTTCCATTTGGTAGTCAGTCAGATTTGGGGTGTTGCACATTAGTGGTGGATGCTGTATCTGGAAGAGTGGAAGTTGGTAGAAGTTTTGTGTGTTGACTCACAAAGGGAGTTTGGGGCGGATTTTCTTTTACTGACCATGAAGAAAGAAAAGAGGCAGGAGCTAATCTCCTTCCATAGGGGAATTATATCAGTGAAAGAGCTTAGGGTCATGTTCACGGACCTTCTACGCTTTTACCTAGATCTTTTTCCTAATGGGGTGTTTCGTGAAAGACATCTTTAGGAGGTCCTCCACCCTTCTATCCAGTATGAAACAACACATTTTACGTTACTGAGATATTTGGATGTTCAGAATAAGGAAAAGGTGATCGTGCAGATACACTCGCATGGTGGTCTACCGAGAGAAGGGACCCAAATGATTTCTTTGAGAGGAAGAGTTTTTAGTGGCTTGTCTATAGAGCCATAACCATCGAGGTTTCAACCAGCATGGATATGACTTCATCATCTTCCTTTCCATCCATATACTCTCAACTGTATCCAAATTTTCTAGGGGGTTTGCGGCATATGTGTTTCTTCTATGGAGGTTCATTTCTATCATCATAACCGGTGCCCAATGGCTTCCATAAAATCATTTTTGTGGAGGAGGACAGGTTCAGCATCAGCCTTAGATACAGTTCTTGTGAGATAGTTTTAGAAGTAAGGGTAATAGGATCTTGGTCCACCAAGGGGATATGGCGTATGTAGAGGATGACCTCTAGATTTACCTAATGATCAGGTACCATGACCTAAGCATGGACATAGAGGTGGTCTTCCAAAAATAGGTTGAGGAGATGGTTGTGGTATACTGCATGCAGTAGAGGCAGTAGTTCTAGTGGGGACAAAGACCATCAGAGGTGCGACCAGTTTATTTTATACCATTTATTGTGCATTGTTTGATTCAGGAGAATCACACTACATTGTTTCAACCTCTCTTTCCCATGATCTGGGACTATATGTAGAATGGATTCCCTTGCCCATGATGCTGAGTACACTATCCAAAGGCTATACTATCTTGTTTTATGTGTGCTGTGGGTGTTGATTTATAATGGGACCACATTAGTCATGTGTGAATCTCATTTTTCTAATTATTCATCCATATGATGTCATCCATAGCATCGACTGGTTGTATTCGTTATGTGATGTTATTGAATTCTATTATAGGAGAGTCATTTTTTCAGATGTGGATGGTCATCTTGTTGTTTTCTTTGGATATTGGGGTTGTCAGGTGGGTAGTCGGCATATGGAGCCACTTTCTTCCTTATTGGTTGAGATGTCAGTGGAATAAATTTATGCTAAAATGGTAGAGGATCCCATGGTTGGTGGGGATTTCCTAGATGTTTTTTCCATGGAGGCAGTGATACTTCCCATTGATGTGATGTTGAGTTTGAGATACACTGGTAGCTCGGTGCTTCTCTGATTTTGATGGATCTTTATCAGATGACACCTTCTAAGTTGCAGTAGATGAGGATTGAGATAGATGATCTGACAAAGTAGGGTTTTATCTTGAGCAGTGTTTATCAATGGGTTTCTCTAGTGTTGTTCACAAATAAAGTGAATGATGGTATATGGTTTTTTATAGACTACTAGATTTTGAATCAGTTTATGATGAAGACCCATTACCCTCTTCCAAGGATAGATGATCATTGTGAATAGATGAAATCGGAAAGTTATTTTTCAATGACAGATTTTTGGACTGGATATCACTAGTTGAGGGTTAAGGAGGGTTATATCACATAGAGTACCTTTATATATAAGAATGGACACTTTGAGATTGTAGTCATGCTATTTGGTTTTACGAACAAGCTGTTCGAGTTTATGGGTCTTATGAACTCCATGTTTCTTGAGTTCCAAGATTGTTTCATCATCATATTCATAAATGATATCTCAATCTACTTGAAGTGCGAGGAGGAGCACAATAATAATCATAGAAATGTCTTGCAGGCTCTTTGGCGCCACCAGTTGATTGTTATGTTGTCCTTGTGCATGTTCTGGACATGAGAGGTACATTTCTTCCAGAATGTAGTATCTGAGAATGGTTTGGATGTAGAACCATCAATGGTTGAAGTAGATTTTTCTTGGTTGAAACCTACGAACACAGAAGAGGATCATAGTATCCTTTTTATCATAGGATATTATTGGAGGTCTATACCTAATTTATCCCGAGTTGCATACCCAATGATAGATTTCACTAGAAAAGATAATTATTTTTTTATGCAGTGATCAGTGTTTGGTTGAATTCCGTTACCTGAATGAGAATTTGGTTGGTTCCATAGTGCTCTCGCTTCCCAAGGAAGTGGTTATGTTTGAGGTGTTTTTTGAATCTTATCATATGGGTTTGGTATGCATGCAGATGTAGTAAGAGTAAAAGATATTTTATGGTTCTAGGAAATTACATCCTCATCAACATATCTATTCCACCATTGATTTTGAGTTAACAATGGTGATATTTTTGCTGAAATTTTTAGTTTCATTACCTCATTGGGAATTTCTTTGTTGTCTTCAAGGATTACACGAGTTTGAGTTATCTCTTATCCCAGCATGACCTGAATCTACAGCAATAGAGGGGGTGATTTTTCTTTAGGAATATGATATTTATATATTCAACACAATTGAAAATTGAAATTTCAAATCTAATTATATGAGAAAAATGTCATGGAAGGACATTGTTAGAAAATATGTGGATGCTTGGAAAGCGATGGAGGATTTGGAATCCTTTCACTAAGATACAATAGGGGATAGTGGAAGACTTTTATTATTTCAAATGATTGCACATTCATCTTTGATGCAGTAGATCGAGAATTCTTAGTGGGGAGACTCAGAGGCAAGGTGTTACGTGATTGTGTTGGCCATGGTGATCCTCTAGAGGGGTCGTTGGGGGATATTCAGAAAGAGATGTATTTTCATGTAGTGTTTTTTGTTTTAGTGGAAATGTGTAGTGTATTCATTAATGAGTTTCATAGAACATTCTTTGAATTACTTCCAGGAGTTTCCAAGATGTATCATGGATTAATGTTTCAGTTGTGGTGCTTCGGGATGAAACACGCAGTGGAAGAGTTTGTGGTTATGTTCTTGGCTTTCTTGAAGTTAAAGGACTAGAATCACATTCTTTGTGGTCTGTTATTTCCCTTGGATGTTACCAAGTTGAAATGTGATTACATCTTAGTGGATATCATCATAGGGTCAACTATAGATCAAGGTGGTTATGAATCTATCTGGGTGATGGTGGATCAGTTGATGAAATATACCATCTTCTGAGCGATCAATGAATTGGGTATAATTCATACCTTGTTCAAGATGGACATGGATGTGGTGTTATGGTAGCATGTATTTATAAGGCGCATTGTTGTAGATCGGGAGGCCCAACTTACCTCATGAGTCTATAGGGGATTTCATTATGCTTTTTTCACCCTTTTATGTCTCAACATTTCATTCCATTCCATGATAGAAGGGAAGATAGACCAGACTATGACAGAATTAGAGGATATGTTGTGGGCATGTGTCTTAGACATAGGTTGATCTTGGGTTTGGCACTTTCCCTTGGTGGATATTGAATATAATAATGTCCTTCACTCATCAATTTTCATGTCTCCATTTGAGGCTTTGTTTATGATACAATGTCATTCTCTATTCTTCTAGTCATAGTTTGTGGAGACCGCTCTTCTTTTCCAGATTTGGTTTAGAGCATGATCATAGATGTTCATCTCATTTATGAGAGGATTAAAGCAGTACTTAACCAGAAGAAGTCATATCATGATCACATAAGGATGCCCTTGGATTTTATGTTTTGGAAACACATGTTCATTAAGGTTTCCCCTACACCATGGGATGTGTAGGTTTGATAGAGGTAGTAATATTTCTCTCATTTTCGTTAGACCCTTTGAGGTGTTGCAGAGACTTTTCAAGTTGTCATATCATTTTGTGTTGGCACCGTAATAGGAGAGGATCCGAAATTTCATCCATATCACTCATCTTAATTGGTATCTACATGATGAATCCCATTTCATTAACATGGGGGAGTTGGATATCAAGGATTAAGTGATGGTTGTGGATAAGCTATTGAAGATCCATGATCATTGAAAAAAGGGGTTGTGTTATTGGACCATTCATTTGGTTCATTTTTGTAGAGGCATGGTGGTCTATAGAAGAGTACATGGGAGTGAGAAACATAGATGTATTCCTAGTACCCAGAGTTTCATTGAGTTTTTTTCTATGTTTATCTTCGAAATGTGATGTTTGAAGCTTTTTGTTTTATGATATGAGCTTTTTTCAATTGTTTTATGATTGTTTGTGGTGTGATATGTGATAAAATCCTAATATATAAAAATTGGAGAACCTAATTCCTAATCGAGATACATTAGTTGCGATGTGATTAAACCCATGTGGGTGAGTCAGCGATGCCAAGATAAGATAATTTCTTCACATAGAAGATGGAATTCCTTGATACATGTGTTTGAGATGGTGTGGTGCATTAGTTGTAACGGTTATTGGATTGGGATATGTGGAGGTTTAAGTGTATGTGTAGTGGTCATGTGGTAGTGTGGTTATGTGAGAGGAGGTGGAATGTGGTTATTGTTGGTGTTTGGTTTGGGGTGTTTAGCCAGTAGTAGTGTTTGAGGTATGATGAGACGATCGAAAGGTTTCTCGTGGGGTGGTTGTTCGGACCCATTTTTCTTTGGGATTAGTATAGGATTCTAAAGGGATAGAATCATGTGTGTGGAATATGATTTAATGGTACATGATTTCTTTGTCGATGACTTTGTGTGTTTTGGTCATTGGAATTGTTCCAGGGAGGCTCCGAGAGAGTTTGGAGAAATTCGACTGCGGAAGGCTGGAAGAAGAAGGGTTACACATTGTATAACTCGATTACACAATGTGAATGTCCGTTTCAAGGATTGTCTTGGATGTTTCAGGTCATGTTAAAATTTTACATGTCATGAAGAAGAGTGTAATGATGCGTATTGTTTTGGTGTTACAAAAATAAAATAAAATGAATATGGGATGTGATTTTTGGTGAAAACCAAACCTCTGGTATTACACGACGTGAATGGGGATAAAATGTCATGTGATACCACAATCATGTGCATTTTTAAAATTCTTTTTCTCCTAAGGAATCATTCATTAAACCATGGTTTACATTTTTTCTCAAATTGGGATAACCTTAGGTGACCTAAAGTGTTCTTCTCACAGTTTCCCACCCTCATCGATCTGTTGATCATGGTGGATATTCATTGGTAATTAGTTGTTCATCCATGGTGATCTCTCTTCTCTTTATCATCCTTTTTCTTATGTTAATCTCTCAAGGAGACACTATGGTGCTATTTATTTGATTTGGGGTGCAATTGGGCTTTGTTTTTGTAGATATTTGGTGTGGTATAGGTTGATCCACATTTTTCATGGTGTGGATGTGATTCGAGAGTGTTCTTCTCCACCCTACGGTGTATAGAAATTGGAAATCTACCTTGAGGTTGGATTACCATTATTTATCTTTTTTTGAATCATGATGGAGGGGTATTTATTTTTTTAATAAGTTAATTATGGTATTTCCAACATAAACAAAGATAAAAAATTGGTTAATTGACATTTTGGGGAAATGAGGTTTGATTCACCATCTTTTTTTTGCTTTGATATTGATTGTGATATCATTATTGTTTGGGAATGA
Source organism: Viscum album (assembly GCA_963277665.1). Lineage (NCBI taxonomy): Eukaryota > Viridiplantae > Streptophyta > Magnoliopsida > Santalales > Viscaceae > Viscum > Viscum album. The sequence goes on along the minus strand of OY728151.1, from coordinate 773,588,748 downwards.
TGCCCTTCTAAATATTATGGTTGTTGGTGGAGTTTTTTCCCTAGATATATATGATGTGGTTGTTTCATTTTTTATTATTTTTTGGTATCTCCGTAAAATGAAAAAATGACTAACCATGTATACATGGATAATTAATTGGTTCCCCAGTATTTGGTTAGTGTTATAACACCCTAATGAAAAGTAGTGGAATGTGGTAAATATTACTGTGATCCTTGAAAAGTTTTAGTTGTGGATTTTATTTATGGGGGAGTTAATGGAATGTTTTTTTATAGTGGGTTTATAATGGGAATAGTGTGATTGTGTAGCGTGGTTGTAGAATTGGTTGTACTGTGTTATGTTTCTAGATGTGGTTGTGAGTTTGGGGGTTTGTTTTGGTTGGAATGGTGGTTTGGGTAGGATAACATTTAATAAGGATGGTAATGATTAGTATGGGTGTTTCTCCATTAATAACATGCATAAATATTCACCCAGTTTCTACAGATTGATATATTAGATATCATGAATGGGTGTTAAACAGGTCGGATATGTGAGGAAACCTCATTGTTATCAAGGATCTTCACCTTCCGAAATAACTATTTTTGTGTTTCTTATTTATTGTTGTGCATAGTGGTTTCTCATGTATTGATGGAATGAATAAATAATTTTTTAATAATTTTTTAAATAGATATGTTGTTTTGGTTAACAGAATGGAAATCGTTAAATAAATTTGTGGGGAATGTGAAATGTGTGTTATGACATGATGTGTGGTGTTATGAATTTTGAGGTATCAACAAAGATGGTAGTGTTTTGAGTTTGTTTTTTTGTTCGAGAAACCAAAGGTTGGACATGATTTTTTGATATCATATATGTATATATTTATTTTTTTCGTTGTGATTTCTATTCACACTCCATCCTCGTTGAGAACTATGTGCTGAAAACCCACATAGTCACGCAGAGGGTGTCTTTCCCAACATCAAGATGGGAGGATGGATAAATGGACACCCTCTCTTCCTTACCCCCTTCCATGAAGTGACGGCCTATGATTAGTCGAATAGGATGTGGTGATATGTGGTAGGAAGGGTTTTTTTGGGCGATGTTATTTGTTTCCATGGTTTCTTTCGGACATGTTATGATGTTTTCTCAAAGGTTTCTTGAGGATGATATGTTATGTGTTGTGAGGCCCATTTGTGTGTAGGTATGATGTGTTGTGAGGCCCAGTTGTGTGCCGGTGGGATGTGTTATGATTCCAAGGTGTGTGCGGTGTGAGATGTGTTGTATAGACTATATGTGTGAGGGTGGGATGTATTTTGAGGGCCCGGTTTGTGCGGTCATGATGTACTATGAATCCCAGGTGTGTGCAGGCTGGATGTAATGTGGTGTACTCAGAATAGCTAGGAGAGCCATGCTGTTTATTTTTGTGGTGTGATAGTGGATAATAAGTGGGAAAGTTGCGTGAGGTACCCTATCATAAATTTTATTTATATAATATTAGTTGAATTTCATTTCTTGGTGATAATGCCTTGGTGAGTATGGGTTTGGTAAGTATACCTGTTTATGTGCTACCGGGTTTTGTTGTTTCTTCATAGGGGAATTACTATGTTTCTTTAACATGTGAATGAGAGAGTTTGGTTTTTCTACATAGAATACAAGTATTCTCATGATATGTATATACAACTATTTTCAGGTTTCTAGGAGGATTTCTTGGACTGTGCCAGACCTTACAATATCAAATCTTGAGAGATTTTGTGTTTCTTCTTATCTTTATATTGGGGTATTTAATTTGGAGACATTTTTATTTGTATCAGTTCTATTTTACACATTAATGTGGTTAGGTTTTGGGGTTCTTTATATTGTGTCTTGGAGGATCTTGTCGATGATCCATAATATCACTCGATCGTGTTTTTCTAAAAAGCGTATTACCTCTCATATTTTAATATTTGTACACCCTTTATAATAGTCTTCGACTCGGGGCCTACTATAAGAGATACTAGTGGGTCATTATCTATAATTCTGCATTGCTACATGAGAAGGGGTATCTTTGGAAGGAGGTGGTTATGAAAATATATTCCATTTTATATATATATGTTTTAGAAAAAAAATTATCTAAGAGGAATGCTTCCAAATTTTTTGGACATATGATTAAAGGTACTAGAAACCTTTATGGTTTAATTTTATTTTTATTTTCATGATATTTACAGTAATTGAAATTTTTTTAATGTCATAGGAATTATAATAATCTTTTTCTTTAAATAGGATATCCTTTATGTCGTCCAACAATCTATCACATTAGGTATGGATTTGGGGAATGAACCCACAACCAAAGGGAAAGAAGGGTATAAAACCCACCAACAGGAGTCATTAATGTTTCATTTATTTATAACAAAATGAGGATAAATATTTGTAAGCATGTATCTTTTTGATTTGTATGTCAGAATGTTAGGGCTGAGAGACAAAATTCAAACAATATTTTATAACCATGACCTATAGTAGAATGGGAATTGGAAAAAAACATCATGGATTTTGTCACAAGACTCCCAAAAACATCTAAAGGGAATAATGTTATATGGAGTGTAGTGGATCACAATAATAAGTCAACACACAACATCATTATTAGTGAAGATTTGACTTTAGATCGTCTTTCTAGGTTATGTATTCAAGAAGTGGTAAGGTTTTACAGAGTACAATATCCCTCTATATCTATTTGATACATGAGGATTACCTCAATGTTTTGGAAAAGTATTCAGAAGTCATTGGATAAAGAATTTGGTTTCATCACTGTGTATCATCCATATAATTATATTCTTTCTGAGATAAAAATTCAAAACATAAAGGATATGTTGAGATCATTTTATAAGGATTTCAAAGGTGTTTGAAATCAATCCATCCATCTAGTTGAGTTTTCATCCTACAATAGCTTTCACTCTAGAATTCAGATGGATCCTTCTAAATTCCAATATGGAATTAAGTATTTCCTTAAATTGTAATAGGATAAATCTTAATAATGAAAGAGTTGAGTACATGATCAAGTTTAGGAAATGGGAATTCAGTTTAATGAAATTCAATAACTTATAAGGGCATCACAATATTGATAGAAATGTTATGTTGATAATCACCAAATAGACCATTAATTTGAATATGGTAGAAAGGTGTTTCTATGTATTTTTCCATGGAATAAGGTAATGAGATTTATAAATAAGGTAAAATAATGTCCAAGATATATTGGTCCCTTTTAATTTATGGATCGTATCAGGATGGTATATTATCGGTTGGAACTTACATATAACCTCTCTCAAGTCAAGTATGGATTTCCTATATCTCTCTTAAGGAAATACATACATGAAATTTCACATTTAGATAAGTTATATTTCATTCATAAATATCATGATATTTCACATATAGAATAACTGGTTGAGATTTTGGATCATAATAAAAGTTTCAATGAAATAGGACCGCTCACCTACTGAATGTTTTGTGACAAAACCACCTACTTGAGGATGCTGTGTGGGAACCTGATGATATAATCAGGTTGAAGTATCCTCATTTTTTTACCAATGTGAAAAAATATCAATAGAAAAACTCCATCAAATGGGGATATAATGTAACATCCCATGATTTTAGAATTTGTTTACAAATACATTTATTTCCTTTGATAGCTTACATGCCACACAATATCGAGTTTTAACACACAATGATAGAATTTAAGAAAATACCAATAAAACATATCCAATTAAATTGGTGTTATAAATAATAATAACTACATAATAAATGTATGTGATAATGTTTTAAGTAAATAAAATATATTGATAAATAATTAATTATGTTTTGGAAATTTTTTTATACACTTCAAAAATAAGTTTTTTTGAAAAAAAAAGATTCTTTTGTAAACAAATAATAATATTAATTTTCCCAATTATAGAAAATTTACTTGAAAAAATGAATACAATTTTTTGAATCAGCATGTAAAAATGATACTTCGTTTAATTTTTTATATTTTTTTTAATGGGTTAATTTTTTGATGAATTGTTAAAAATACTTGTTTTTTTTAAACTGCCTTTTTTATTAATGATTTTATAATTATGCGAAATTTTAAAAATTGTTTTAATAGTAAAATTAATTAAATTAAATATTTTTTGATCAAATTTAGATTATTGGAATTAATTTGATATTTAATCTTGATATTAAATCATTCTATATGTTTGAAGAGTTATTCTTTGGAAAACAATGCTTTCATTAAATTTCTAGTAATATGAATGTGATTTGAAAAAATGGATATCATATTAATAATTAAAACAACTAATATTGTATGATATTTTTTACTTCATTTTTTGTCAAAATCAATATTATAAACTGTACTAATTTGTTAACGTAGTGAAAGTAAAAATGGATTTACTTAGGTGAATGTTTAAACTACACATATTACAGTTAAAATAACATTAAAATATGTCCATGTAACATTTTATAGACATATTTAGACCTTTTATCACATTAGTTATTATTATTTGAATTTTTCATACATTTTGAATGTTGAAAATGGGGGTACAATTTTTTTTCATTTAAAATTGTTGGTGCATCCTACCCCCACTAATAAAATGGAACCCTATCTCTTATCCACATATCACTTACAATTTTTTTGGTCCAATAACTAACAACTTGACATTCTTAATTCAATACCCACATCATTGATACCTTATTTTTATTACTAAACCCTCAAAATAAGGCTTTTTAATGATTTATATCTAATGTTTTCAAGGAGGGTCATTTTCATCTTTATTTATAACATGTTAAAATGAATTTTTTTAACATATATGAAGTTAATCAATTTCCTCACTAAAAAAAATTATAATATTAGCTTATTCAAAATGTTATGAATGGTATTATGATGAAAAATAATTTTATAAATCTTATAAAAATCTATTTTATTTTATTCTACAAAATATATGGATTTATTTCTAGACTTTAACTTCTACTGAATTGATGGTCATATTTTATCCGAAAACATTCAGTTCATGGTGATCATTCTTCCATGGACATTAAATTTCTATTAAATATGCATAATTTTATTTATTTCTGAAACCACATGTTATTTATAGATACTATGTTTCACTATGAACATGATTTTATTGACTAGGAAAATCCTTTTTAAATATGTATTATTTACTAAATAACGATTTTTTTGATAAGGAATATTTTTTATAAATTGAATTGATTAATCAATTAATGATGAATTCATTGGATAAGGTGTGACAGGTGGAAAACACAGTTAAAATCCCCTATATGAACATATATATCCAATGAAAAAAATTAGTGGGACAAATGAAATATGTTTTGTTCTACGCATACCCATTGTTTAAAATGTATTTGCATTTGGATTTTATGGTAGATATATAATGACGTCTGAGATTATGAAGTAAAAAATTAAGAATTGCCTTCATTGATGACTTATTTGTTATTATTTTATGATATTAATTCATTTATATTATCCATGGATGCATTTTCTACACAATTTATTGACTAAATGCAATGTTTTTTCCGTTATATACATTTAAAAATTGATTATTCCTTATTTACACATGATTTATTTTTTTTGTATGTAACTATTAACGAGGATATAATCTCACTATTTCACCTATTTCCATTTCCCTGGGATATTAAGGTGTATTTTAGGATTAATATCAGGGATGATTGAATACGTATTATTCTATATATTTTATATGTCCAATGTAATTTAAGAATCATGTATGTTTCTACTTTTCTAAGAGTTATAAATTGATTTCTCTCTCATGGTGATATCCCATGTATCAATTCCAATGTAACAAAGTAAAAAATCAATATATGGGTCCATATAGTATGATCTATTAAACTTGATTGGTAGAGATATCCCTTATTTTGTTTACATTTTTACCCATTGTATATGATATATCCAAGATATATTGTATTAATGTACTATTACAAGTATTAAATGAAAAATTATTTATTTTTATATAAAATTATGTAACTATTTACTATTGGAGTGAATTTACATATGATGTGTATTTATCACTATTTTTATTTTATAATGAAAAATTATTGGTTTTTCATCTACTATGTTTTTATGGTTGTCTTTTCCCAAGGGTATAGTCTCTCCACCTATTTATGTCATCACTCCTCATTATTAGACGTCTTCTATCATGGATAGAGGAATTCATGAGGTGTGTGTAACCTAGATTGGTTATAATTGTTGTGATCCATTCCATGGATGCTACAACATTATTAATTATTTTTATATAACTATTTACTCACTATATTAGAGAATAGAATACAATATATAAAAATGTAAATTGATTTGATTACTATAACAACTTTAATTTTGTTTCTCAACTAGACAAGACTAATTGATAATAAACCATGATAATGTCACACCTTAGAATCTCAGTCAAGTATTGGGGGTAAAATAGTATAATATTGGGGTATAATTCCATAGGTACCTCAAAAATATTAGATAGAACAAGATATAATAATGTTATGTCATTTGTAAATATACTAGGTTTATCTCCTATCCAGGAGGTTTTTACGACCTTACATATTTCGAGATGACATCCTCCAAGACCTTATATGCTATTCCTTTCACTTTTCTCCTTTTTATCTTGTAAATTGTTTTACTTTGATATATCCATTAGTATTTTTGACTTTACCCTATAATGGTTTTATGTCAGTCTTATTGATTCTTCCCCATTATTTTATTTAGGATTTCTTCCCCCTATGGGTGAATATTTATTCCAATATGCTCTTTAATTTTTTATTCTATCATTTATTCTTATAGAAAAAATTTCCTTTTTTTATTGGTAATTGTGAATATTTTATTTTCATTTATAGTTACTACTTCTAATTTGATATACTTTTATATCTCCTTTATTGTTTTAAATCATTTTCTTCATGGTAGAGTTTTTTTCTCAAGGATCTATCTTTTCTAATGGATCCCACCTAGACTAGGCATCCTCATGAGGTCACATTACTCCTTTAAATTCTATATCATGACCATAATATATAGTGGTATATTTGATTAAATATTGTTTTGAGGTTCCTATGAACATATTCATGAATGTATGAAATAAATCATACTTTATCATGGTGACATTGATGTTTTCACATTATTAAGAGTCTCTAAACTGGTGTTGTTGGGGGTTCAATGTGGAAATTATAGGAATAAATGGATGTAGTTTTGATGGGGGATTACTTGATTTTTTTTCATTAATGATTTCACTTCCTTTGGGACATTTGGGGTTGTTTCATTCTAGTTTTTTATTTTGTTTCATTCCACTATAGTTTATTTTATTAATTTTTTGGGTGTTATCCACTAGTGAATTATTTTAAGTATAGATATTTTAAAAATATATGGTTATATATCAAATTAATTTTACAATGGTGTTGTCATATAATGAGGTCATATGTTGATAATGTGGTGGTGGGTTATAAGTGAGACTCTTTATATGATGATATTTTATGGTGGTGTCCAAGGATAGAGATTTGATATGTTATGGAGTGATGTTTTTTTGAGGGTGATACTGTAAATGTTTATAGGATTTGGTTACGATGGGAGTGATGGATCTTGTTTTTCCAATGACAAAGATTTCATAGTGGGAAAAAATTAAAATTGGTGAATTACAAAAAATAAAATCGATGTAACATCTGTCTGAGGTCTTGCTTTGGATCAAGGAATCTTGTGAAATTCTATGGAATACATGGTGTGAGGCATGAAAGACACTTGGATCCAGTTTCTCATTATCTATGGCATGAATTTTTTATATTTTTTATATTTTATTATTTTAGAGTCTAAATAATTTTCTGGATTTTTATTAAAACCTTTTATGAGTATGAATAATTGGTTGGTCACTACCAAAAATGGGATTTGGTATAAAATTTTAAAAAATTATTTCCAAGGATGGTATATACATGGTTGGATAGCTATGAGATGATGAATATAAATTTATTATCTTTTAATTTAAACTTTTTTAGAAATATCTCAATGATACAAATTCCTATAATATAGTTATAGTTGTGGTAGTAGTGGTAAATCATCCTTTAGAGGACATACATGATCACATGTATCATGATGTCCTTATTTCTCCACACAGTGCATAATATCTGCAACATCTCGTTCATGGTCCACAAAATCAGTACATAATCTAGGTATCTATATTTCCTTAAGTATGCCCCCCATATATCAAATTATTTGAGAACATATTATGGATCTAATGATACCATGGGGAGACTATACAATCTTTTAGGTAACGATAATGAATAACTAAAATAAATATAAACATTGTATATAACATAATAGAAGGTTACAAACATTATGATAATAAACACACCATTACAAAATAAACGTGATATATAAATAGATTAACCTATTTTTATTCCATACAATTCATACATCAAGAGTAATAATGGATGATGATTTTAGGTAAATAAAAATTAATCTACAATATCTAAACTACTAGATTAATTTAAAAAACGATGTATGATGGTATTCATAATCCCATATCCTACTACTAGTTATAAATCATTTTGAATTTTATTTCATAGGTTCCACTCTCTTAATTTCATCCCTGGCCATGAATTTTTTCTGTAAAAAATGGGGAACATGCAATGTATTTGAAATATAATCAGTAATCATCCACTAAAAGAGTTTCCAAATCGATCCACTACATATGGGTGCATGAATAATGTGATATGAAAATAATAATTATGAAATACCACCTATCATATCCTATAATGAACAATATCCACCCAGATGAATAACCATACATCCTATGAGTAGTTCAATATTGAGACACATATTTACATAGTTGAATTAAAATAAGAGTATGATTGCGTTATCACCTATTATAATATCTAGTGGGTTAAAGTGATATCTATATTAGAAAAAATACCAATGTTGTACAAAAAACATATAATGAATTATATGTCACACAAAATATATTATAATATTTTCCAAGAAAATACATAAAAACACGCCCATAAATATTGTGGTCCAATTTCATTGGGAAATTACACAGTAATACATATAGTGAGGACAATTATTAAGGATTTTGTTCCTATCTTCATATTTTTATCTGATATGTCTGCTTACTCCTAGAAAAAAATGGGATATCCTAGGAGAAAAATTAAATAAATTTGTGAGGTATAATTTAGAGGTCCAATTTCATCTTTTAATACTATTAAATATTTCTATATATATTTTTGGACCTAAGTACATAGACGACATGATATTCCGTGTCTCGATGTTCCCAGGATTAATTTTATAAAAATATTAAATATATCTTTTAATATGAAATAATAGTTTCTTTATTAAAATGGAATAACACTCATATTAAATCTCTATTCAGAAATATGAGACCATATTTCAGTCTAGAATGTGATGTTTACCCTTAGTAAGACGTAAAACTAGTCGACACAAGGAATTCAGATTTGATGATAAATGGTGGTGTGTCTAGTTAAAAAAAATAATAAGTTTGTTTATGTTATTTAAATTAACATATTATGAAATTTTAAATGTACATAGTTATAAATATACTATCTAGGATTAACGTCTTGTTCCTGGGAGAACTGGATGCTTCTCCTTCCTCCATCCATTTCAGAATTGTTATCCGATGATGGAAAATCTCTGGATTAGAGAATATTAGGGTGCATTGACCACAAGGAATTATTACATTCCTTAAGTAGAATGTTACATAACACTGAATGATCAAATATCCAAGTAAGACTCATAAAATGATCGATTGTTTCTTTAATGATAAAATTGTTTGATTAGGATCATACTTTTTATGAGCTTCACTAATTTTTGAACTTTTCATGTTCCCATGTAATGATTTATATTGACTAATAATATTATTCCTTACCCTAAATATCCCCGTTCATGAAATTATAACATAAAAACTTATAAATTAGCATTAAATCATTGTTATTCTCCATTTTACCCATCAATTTAATAGAATTAATAATTGTTGGACCCGAACTCATGATTTGACTTTGTTAGGAAAGATCGAGCCCCATCAGACCACCAGTTTTGAAATGATTTCATCGAATATTATGGTTTTGGAAATAGAGGAAGGATTTGGGTTTTTATGATGGAATAAGAAGTGGTTATTCTCATGAATTTGAGATGAGAGACCGATGGAGGTGATGGGATTGAGTGGAGGTGCGACAGTGCGTACAGGTTCTCACAGAAAAGAACTAGATTCATCTTTCACCAACAGTGTTATAGAAATTCCTAGATGGAGAAAGATCCTTAGATTTTGGGATGGAACAAATTTATTATAGAAGGTGGGGCGATTAGACCATGCATTCAGAAAAAACAACTCTTTTTTTTTTTGAAAACCATGACTGCATGCCATGTAGAACAATGAAAACAAAGCATGTGGACCATGTTCTATGGAGGATATGGTTTTGGGAATTATAAGGATGTAATGATGTATAAATCTCCTTCATTACATGTATCCCATTTATTATATAGTTGAGTTGTGTAGTGAAGAACATGTGTATGACTCTATATGGGAAGACATGGTCGGGGACATGGTTATGTATGAAGTACAGAGACAAGGCCATAGTGTATGGGAAGTGACCCTGAGTGGCTTGGGAAAAAGTTTTAAACTCCATAATAATAATTTAGATCTATATAGTAAGTGATATTTGTACTTATAGTGACACATACAAGTGATAATACAGAACCACATGTTGTGTGGGCCTCCTAACACACTTTTTACCACTTGGTTTCTTATAGGGATCTTCTAAATATGGTATCTCCAATGTTTGGACTCATATTTTATATATGACTATCATATCATAAGTTTGTTTATTCATAGAATACAATGGTACCATAATATTTTAATTATGATATATGATGTGATATGTTTTAATTATGAATCTTACATAGGAAACTTTCGATGATGATAGTGACCACCTAGGATCACTAGAGGTTTCAATGTGGAACCCGCCAGCTAAAATGGGCATGGTCTTCTATTTTCCATCAGTGAGTGGAAAACACTCATTGGAATATAAGTAGGTTCATCATCCACCTTTCAAATTGGAACCCTCCAGCATGGACATCACAAAGATCTACTTTATTTTAGATTTGAACCCTCTAGGAGTATTGGGAATGGTTCCTCAATTGACCATTAGAGGGAACCCTCCCACAAGATAGGTCATGGGTCCTATATCGATTAATAGAGCGGAATTATCCTATTGAGCCATGTCACAAGTCTTCGAGCATTAGAGTGGATCCCTCATTCTAGGTAGGGAATGGGTCGTCCATCATCTACACGGGTGGAAACCTCCGATTGGAATAGTGTATGGGTCCTCTATCTATCAACTAAGTGGAACCATCTTGTTGTACTAAGGAATGAGTCCTCTTAAATGATATTGATTTCCCTAAACTATGTGAAACAATGATGATGTGATGATAGACTTGTATGTAATCTACTGGGTATATGTGGGAGATGTTGGGAATCATTGGTGAACTTCAAGAATGATTGGAGAGTCTTTTCATTGGCTGAGCTAACAGATAAAGATCTCCTTCATCTCCCTTTTGGGATTCATTTTATTGATGATATATATATATCTCTATCCATTTTGTTGGATTTAGTTATTCTCCTACTATTGTTATCAAATATGTGTGGGGTAGTCCACCAAATATTCATGTTTATATTCTCATGGTTGGATTAGATTACTCAACTAAAATTGGTGTAAAAGAATCAACATGTAACCCATCTTCACGCACTTTTTATCACCTTGTTCTTGGATTAGGTTACTCTCTATCTCTCTCGGTTTGGGTTATGTTGCACCCTAGTAACTATCCACTATTGTTACCTTCCCTTTAGTGTCTCATATTTACACCCCTTTGGCTTTCAAGGTGTCTTACCAAGTATGTATATACACACACCTTTATGGGATTTCCCCATACATGTCAGTTGATATGAATACGATAGAAAGGTTCGTGGTGATTTCAAATGAGCTTAGGGATACTTGTATCTTTGGACTTCTTATGGTTTTATAAAGTTGATCTTAGGAGTCTGCATCACTTACAATGTTACTTTCTAGTTTCTATAGACTGAGAAATATATTTGTTTGGGTGTTAAATTTTCCCATTTAATGTTCATTTAGAAATGTTGTACTATTATTCACCATAAAGGTTTTTCATTCTTTGTTTACATTCAATATATTTCATAATTTTATTATTATTCTTCATCACATATATATTGAGGTGGTCGGGTGTGCGTGTACATGTACATTAGTCAACGTACTCCCATTTTGAATTTGGCTTTTGGCACTGGTCAACACCCCTAGCCTATGGATGCAAGCTTTGGGTAGTTTCAATCTGAGACCTAGTTAGGGCCTGATCATGATATATTGGTATCAAATGTGGTTCTGTACTTGCAATGGTATTTGGAGTAGTCCCCTTATAAGGATTTGGCTGTGATTAGGAAGAAAATTTCAATGTGTCTTGAGTTTACATCTTAAGCTAGGAAATCCAATTATGTTATGTGTGGATGAAGTATCCATTCGAGAGGGCATTGATTACCTTCTTGTCGACTTGGAACACTATGAGACATTGGTTATAGAGATCAGTGGTACATGCATTATATAAGATTTAGTCTATGACATTCATTCTTGAGTCATATCCACGTTTATATATATATATATATATTATCATATGACCATTGCATCTCTTGATTAAATTTTCTACATTCCAACATGATGATATCTAGACAAGATGCAAATTCTGAATCATGAAATTATTTGATGATAAATGAGGCCTTAGTTTAGGGTACATCATATCAACTTCTTCCTCTAAGCGGTGGGTAGTAGTAACACATCCTTTCTAGAATAATTTTATCCCGGTAGAGAATATTGAGGATTCGTGTAAATTTAGTGGGGTTTGATAGTTACAACACCAGGTCCTCTAAGGTAACATGGAAAATGAGATCTTCATGAAGCATGGGATTATCTAGTGTTGATGGTTTATATTTTTAATCTCATCTGGATATCAACAAATCATGAGTTTTCACATGAAAATTGCATTTTAAATGGATCGTCTAGGTGATGGTGGAGTCTTGTTACCCAGATGCACGTTGAGTTGACACTCACATGTATTGACTTCTAGAAGCTAGTCTATGAGGTGTAATACCCATCATAATTATTCTTGGTTTAGATTCTGGAGCTTCAAGAGATGTAATATGGTTGGATGATAGTTAATGAGTATATGGTGAGGTTTACACACCTTTTGTAGTATTCCTACATCATGATCTGGGATGGGTACTTCTGAGAATGAATGATTGAGAAAGGAATCTCTCAAGATATCTATGCATTGTATTAACCTTTTGCATCCCCCCTAAATCAGTTTTTTGGAGTGGTAACTAGTAGAAGAAAGATTTTTGTTAGAGGTAGTCCCGATAGCTAGAGTGGGAAATGGGGGTCATATAGCTGAGTCGTCTCTAACTATTATTAGGTGTGAGTCGATAGGATCTCGGTGCAAGAAATCCTATATTTATCTAACTCATGTGTAGGGTCATTGTCCATAATGAATGTTCATAGGACCATGGAAGACCATAGAGGGTTTGTTTTATTCTTTTGACCTATGAGGTCACATAGTGTAGGACATCCCAACTAGACGTACAGAGGAGCACATGTAGGTATATGAAGTATAACCATAGTATAGAGAGCACCATGATCATGGACCACCATGGTGATGGAAGGGTGGCCCCAGGGAGGTTAAGGTGATAGGGTATCATGATGATATATGAATGTTGGAAGGCACTATGAATTACTTTTAACAACAACACCACATTGTATCCCACATCAGGATTAGGGAGCCATCAATCATGGTCGCGGGCATCTGCAAGATTTGAATGATTATAACCCCACATCACACAAGATTATTAGAGGTATGATCTATCTGTTTTATACTATTGATTTGTTATTAGTATACATAGGTTCCAATAATTCCTTTATCTCAATACATTTGGGGTGAGATATAGAGCTCTCGGTTGAGGCATGAGCCCAACAACTTCATCTCAAGGTTCCTATGTGGAATGATTGTTCAATATCTTTTATCAACTATTGTTAGAGCTATCATTTGGTGGATAGAGGATAATGTGGGATCTTTTGGTCATCATGATGAAAAATTGGGACATAATCTACGATATGGACTAGTTTCCCATGGTCTGATCTTAGATTAATTATAACCTATGAAGATTTAGATGAATTCTCATTAATTTGATGAGATTGTCCTTTTCGGGTGGGTGATATCTCATGTTAGGGTGAGTGAGTACACTGAGCAGGAGACTGCATCCGATCACCCCTCAGTTGTTGTGTATATCCCTATGTGTAGAAGGATCATCTTGAACCTTGATTCGTTAAGTCATTTATGATTATATAGACATATTCCATGTGGATGTTCTGGGACTACCACTGTTGTAGGATTTGGATTCTTGTATCGACATTCATTCCATGACCCCTTAATATATTCTTCTTTATATCCTATGGACCCTACCAAGCTCTAGGAGATGTAGTTGTAGTTGGGTAACCATTTTGAGAAGGGATTCATCATACCTAGTGTGTCCCCCTGGGAAGATTCAATTTTTGTTTATGAAGAATGTGTACATGATACTACTACTTTTCTTGGATTATCATCACCTTTACTAGGATACGATAAATAAAAAATACCCATTTGTGGATTTATGACCTATTTGGAAATTTCTATGGAATGATATGGTTCTAGAATATCTATCTCAGAGATTAACACCACTAATTGAGGGTTCACGAGGATGATATTAAAAATATGGCACTATGATGTCTCCATATACACTCTAAGTTCCTAGTGATACCCTACGGTGCAATGAATTCCAGAGCTGTATTTATGGCTATGATGAACTAAATCCTATAGCTTTTCCTGGACTAGTTTTTTTATTCATTGATGACATACACATATAATCAGTGAGAGAAATAGAGCATATATAACACTTGAGAAAGGTTCTAGATTTTCTATGAGAGAACTAGCTATATATAAATATCGATATGTTTTTGTACTAGATTTAGGATTATACCCTTCTGGGGAATGTTAGGTTTTCTCATGGTATATCTATAGGCCTAGAAAATATCGTCATAGTTCTTTCCTAGGAGCTACCATAGAATGTGTCAGAGGTTGATATCTTTTTTGGATTAGATGGGTAATAAAAGAGGTTTATGGTTGACTCCTCCTTGATTATATCTGATCTGACCACCATGACATGAAAGGGTAGCCTTTTACCTGAAATATGTAGTGATAAAGGGACTCCAAGTAGTTGAGGATGACGCTAATGAGTGGTCCTATGTTGAGACAACAATTGGTGGGTGTAGAGTACATAATGTATGGAGGTGCCTCTATAGATAGGGTTTAACGCATGTTGATGCTGTGATAGATAGTTATCACATAAAGTTCAAAGAAGTTGAGACCTAATGAGTTGAACTACATGAATCACGAACTAGATATGACAATAGCAACATTTGCCTTAGGGATGTGATGGGAGCATCTTATAGGAGATATCTTTATGGTTTACTTTGACTATCATAGTCTTAGGTATGTATTCACATAGAGAGATGTTAACCTTAGCTTGAAGCAATGGTTGAAGTCTCTGTAGTAATATGAGTTATAGAGAGTCTATACTAGATAAAAGTTTGAAATAACAATAGTTTTCCATAGTAAAATGTCTGATACCCATTTGGTGTATGAGGCTTCTGAGTAGATGGATTCCATTTAGTTGACCCTGGTGGAGTAAGAGGGTGATGTTTTTCTTTAGTCTATGTTGATTAATCCCTAGCTTATATAGAATGAGAGAGATTCCCAGTTGGGAGATATTTCCTATAAGGTATTGTGTGACCATATATCCATAGTTTATTCAACATATTTATTTTTTGAAGGAAGTAATAACATCATACTTTTCTAGAGACAGTTGGTTGACCAAGTCACAATGCATGTAGAGGTGATCGAAGAGTTACAATACTATCCCCAAGCTACACATACCCATGTGGGAATGATTGAAAGAGAACATCAATAGTTGATTTGGTTTCCTGAAAAGTGATAGATCATGGCTAAGTTTGTTTCTCAGTTCCACACCTTTCAACTAGTGAAGGATTATCACTAGGTTCCCACAGATTTAATTTATCCCATGGAGTTCCAAGAGTTGATATGGGATGACACATCCATGTAATTTTTTTCAAGGAATCCATGGAGAGAAAAGGGACATGACTCCATCATGGTGATATTTGATAGACTCAAAATGTTGGAATATTTCATTACAATAAAGAAGTATAGTATATTGGATTGATTGGGGAAGTTTTACATATAATATATTCTTCTTCTTCATGGGGTGTCCTAAACTATTTTTTATAACCATGATGCATAGATCACATCATGGTTTTGGAGAGGATAGTTAGAGGCATTCAAGACCCATATAGGGAAGAGTAAAACCTTTCACCCCTAGAAATTGGGAAGACTGACCACTCTATTCATGTGTTGTATGATTTGACAATGGATTTCATGTTCCATGTCGATTGGAGTTGGGAAGATCAATTTCCCATTGTAGTGTTTGTGTATAAAAATTTATACCATTATACTATGAGCATGAAACCATTTATGTAACTATATAGGAGAACTTTCAGGTCTTGCTTAGGCTGGAAAAAAATAGGAAAGACATATTTGTTGTGTCTAGAGTTAGTGCATGTTAGAACAGAGAAGGTCTATGTCATCTATGAGAGGATGATGATGGCCTAGAGTAATAGAGACCATGTTTTCCAGAGAGACTCCCGAGGACAATAATTTCTGAGATTTTCCTAGGGCGTAAATCTATCTTCTATGTTCATTAGACCATATGATATCATAATGAGTATTTTCATGGTTTCTTAATTACTCTCCTGATCTCCACAGTTAGAGTGAGGGTATGATGTCTTCTATGTATTACAACAGATGAGGTAAATTTATGAACCAACACATGTAATCGATTGGGTAGAGATTGACATCAATGATGGATTTTTTTTTAAATCACCTAGTGGGATTTGATGATCGATGGGAGAGGACCCAACATGGATGATACATACCTTTATTTCATGTGTTTTGGAAGCATGGGAACATGAAGGGTAGTTATTGGGAATGGGAGATCCAGAAGTGGGCTATGTATCCCATGTTTTCCTTTAATATTTCTAGATTTTGTGTCCTATAACAAACTATTTGTAATTTTATTAAATGGAAATATAATGTATTTAAATATTAATCATCATATTACATATTGTTCCTTTTAATAGATGAATATGATGTAATAATGTCCTAGAGTATTTTTTTCATTAATAAGGTCATGGATGTTCCCCACTCTGATGAGAACCTTGAAATGAAATAAATTTTTCCTTAAATATAGATCTTTAGTTAGGTGACATACTATGATGGGCCACATAATATACATAATATGATGTGAAAGTACTCATAAGAAGACGAGGATTCCTTACAAAAAGTTTTCACTTGGTAATCTCCAAGACATTAGATTATGAGAACAGACCTGCCAATATGAATTACGCAAGTTTTGGTGTCATAAAAGTTTATTATCTATGAGTTTCTGTAATGATCCTTAGACCATAATATTATCATTAATACGTGTCTCGACTAGAACACAATGATTTACTTATGAAAATAGTCATGAAAGCAGTTGTGGGAAGTACTGAACATTGGGAGCATCACAAGTGGAAACATATTAATGGATAAGTTAAGAAATGATTTCCCCCTTCCATTTATGGAAGTTGAAATATTTTCCATTTCATTGAAATATTACCATTACATGGAATTCCATGGACATAGTGTAATAACGAGTTTATTTCAGGTAGTAATATAATGATGTATCAATCATAAAGGATGATGATTCTATCGTGAAACTAGATTGATGAGATATTTAGATAACGGGATTATATTACACAGTGTGTGTTTGTATAAAAATGTCATTGTTTCAACATTAAGTTATTTCCCTTGGGTTCCATAACCTATTTCTTGATAGAAATCATGGACTTTAGGAAAACCCACACAATTCCAATGATAGATAACCCTAGGGGGTCACAATCTATTTATTTTTAGTGGTAATAGTTAAATTATATTTGACATTAATTGATGAAATAAATATTATTCTCAACATTGTGGAATAATTTCAATTCAAGTTTGAATAATTTTATAAATTAAATATATATTTATTCACAATATTGTGATTAAAATATATTTATTTAAAATATTGAACATTTAATATATATTAATTTACTAATTTTTAAATATAATATTTATTTATGATAATAAATTGACTATTTCTTTATTAAAGTGTTCAATATATGGACATAGTGTTTTAGTGGACCAAGGTCGATCTAGTAGTAAAATAATTATTTACAAGATAGTAAATAATTATGAAACTAGTTGGCCCATGTTAAAATAATAATAACACTGCTATTATTTTGTGATGTGAAATTTTATTTATGATTATACTTTTCTCAAGTTGTGAAACCATAAATAATGATGTGGTATCATTATTAAGATAAAGGGGTTTATCTATGGTTTTGAATGTATTTAATTGCTGGTAGGTAATTAAATATTGTAACTGAATCACCATGTCAATAAATAGACACGTACGTCTATTGTACCACGTACCGAACCATAGACTTTATGAATTGAGAATTGTTGAGACAAAAAATTTCTCTCTCCAATCCTCTTCCCTACACTCTTAAGAATGAAAGATGTTCTTCATGAATGAAGAACTGTTGATCATTAATGAAAAACGCAGGACACTCACTTCCCCGTGCTAGCACATAGAGAATGAGTGGTGTCGATCAGATTCCATCATAGAACATGTGGCTCACCACTAGATGGGATATGGTTTGGATCCTTGTAAGAATAATGAAATAATATGAAAGTTTCATTTCAGATGATTAACATCATCAACAATGAATGTACCGAAGTTATAGGTGTTGTATTTCTTTATTAATTAAATTAATTTTAAACATGACATGCTAGATCCTCTCCAAAGGTTTCGAACCTCTTCATTCATTATCTAAATAATTGATTCTATTTTTTGGAGTCTGACGTTCATCATCGTTTTGATCCTAGAATAATCATTGATCCTATAAAATATTAAATTTGGGTTATATCCCAACCACGGTTCTACTATGCCGATAACCTACATGTTGTATCAGAGTGATTACATCACATATAATTATTAATTAAAAAATATGTTGAGGATTTATTTTTTAATACTTTTTTTCTCAAATCAAGGTTAATAGTTCTTATATTTTGGATTTTGATATTTATTTTCACTCCATTCATTTGTCATAGATTTAACAAGAACAAAAGATATTATTATTAAAATTAAAATGGAGAACTCATAATGAGGTTCCGATAATTCTTCCCAGGTGACACTGGAGTACACACTGTGTGTTCATACTTACACGTTGTGTTCTCTACCATATATGACATGTAATCCAAAATACACACCATATATCCACGTTCAATGCATCAGGAGTAATTTATCTATTACTCATGTTTTGTTCATTTATTTCACATTGTGTCGTCAACTATACACCATGTGTTGAGTGGGAACGATATGAACACTCTTACTGGTTTAAAAACCATGTGGCCCAATGGACACATCATGTAGTCTCTTCAAGTCACGGACCAAACCATGTATTCCATACATGATTAAGCCGACCTATAACATTGTTACATAGAGATAAAATGGTTTGTAAACCACTGTATACACTGTGTACTCCAAAATTTCTGAAGTAATCCTCACACGTCGAGTCCATAAGCATGTAATTCAGGAATGATGGTGATGTTGTACACTTCGTGTAGTCAGAACTACATGCCATGCACTTTACAATATTATAAAAAGATAATGATTTAATTTTTGTGTAATGTTTGGAACTTTGTATCATGTATAAATCGTACTATAGTTTGTTACTCTATAAATTGAAGAATCAGATGTTCCATACTTATGAAGAGTAAAACAATATGTGAATATAACAAATGATGGGTTGATTATATTGGATATTCACCAGCTTACATCCAAGGAACATTTATGCAATAAAATGAGAAACTCAAGGAAATTTAAAAAAGGACTAAAATAAAATAATTGATTAATTAAGATAATAATTGATCGACCCAAGCACAATTTATCTTAATAAGAACGATTAAATAATTGAATAATAGTATATTAAATACATAACTCGTTTAATGTTTGTGAGTCATAATGAGCTCGACCAATACCTTTTGTATGTGATTGGTTTCCTATTAATTTATTTATTAAATAAATTATCAGCTAGTAATCCATCTCTCCACATTAATATGTATGGCATGTTTTCCCAGGGTTTCATTTATGTAACCCCCTTTTTACCCCTCATTTTCATATGAGTTTAAAATCATATGTAATGGATGGAACTCCCAAGATAGTGGATGCGGTTCCCGCTAGATCAGAGACAAAACCAATCCTATGAGATATATATTGGATATGTGGAAAGCTGTAAACATGAACCAAAAAGGTTTAATATGTTTAACCCCTAGGCCAGGGTTAATTTATTTACTGCTAGATAATATAACCATTAGAAAATCTCACGATCATGCCATTTGCATTATTTTATTTCTTTCAGATGCATGGTTTATCAATATTGAGGTGTCCTCGTGATACCATAATTAATTAATTAAACAATTATTCAAGATGGAACTAAAATAAAATAAACTTATTCCTAAATGTTTGACCCTTTCTGAGATAGTTTTTTTAATAATCACAAATCATACCAATCAACAAATTCTATTAATTCATATATTAAGTTAACCATGTCAATGCATTTTTATCAGTGAGTAAATTATGTCACATGGTATAATAAATTTCGATAAGTCAATAAATTATGACTATTAATGTTTCAATATGTTCACAAGTGTATATATACATGTATTTATTAATTTTAATTAATCTCATAATATTATGTATAAGATAGACACATTGTATGTTTTTCAAAGTACCTAACACTGATAGTTCAAAGGAGTCACCGCTGGCTGACTCACCAATGAGGACTCCTCGATCGATGAAGTCACCAATCTATGAAGAAACAGATGTAGGACTCATTGATAGATCAAATTATACACTGAAGGATGACTCACCGATGATTGGTCACACCTATAGTCTAAGTAACTCACTGATGGAAAACTCACCAATGGGCGATGCACCATTATTTCAGAAGACTTACCAACGGACGAGTCACCAATGGAAGACACACTGATAGTTCAAAATGAGCTGCCGATAAAGAATAACTAATTCCAGGACTAATCGATTGTTCAAACGACTCACTGAGGCCCAGAGTCACTGATACCGATGGAAAGGACTCACCGATATAGAGAATCAACGATGTTGATCGACTGATGCTGATAGACAAATGATGACAGAACGATGACAATGACTCACTGATACAGAGAGTCACTAATGATGGCAGACAGATGATGAAAGACTGATGATGACACACTGATACTTATGAATAACTGATAGCAATAAAAACATTCATTAATTAATTTATTTATATCTAACATTCAAATTTAAACAAATCAGTTTTTCTAAAACTATTTAATTTTGTCTGTAGAACATTCATTAGATAGTACGGGGTATATGAACATGGGGAGATCGTCATGTATGTTTTACCTCAATGTATAAATGAATTAAAAGATGGATTATGCAGATACATGAAAGAATATCAAAAATGAAAATCTTTTAACTCTCTCGAGCATAATTAAAAATACTAAGAACTCAAAGGAAGAAAATATTGGGAGATCAACAAGAAAAGATAAACCTCCTGAGATGACTAAAACATCATAACAAAAAATAAGTGAACATATCATACTCTTGGAAGTCAGAGCACATAGACTATGATAAACTATTCCAGATCCATCATCCAAAAGAAGGACTCAAACTTCATTTCTTCTATATCAACTAAGTCCAAAGCTGCACTGCATAGAACAAAGAGACTTATAAACCATATTCTACATCTTTAGCTCTGTTGTGTTATTTTATCAACAGTTTTGAGAAGTGAGTGTATCTATATTTTACACACACATTGAATCCTATTCATAACTGTAGGATACCGTATATCCTCAAACACACTCTCATTTTATTCTTTGTATCCCATGAAGAATAGTGGAAGTGGTCAAGTGTGACCTGTTTGTTGTTTTTCTGATGAATAATTGTGGTATAGGTGACGTGTGACCTGTAAACCTTGTGTGTTGTTGTGAACCCCAATCTAGGGTGTGGATCAAACTATTTGTTTATTTAAATGGATTTATGGAAGGTTATCACCAAGTAGATAGGAATAAGTATCAGCTTGAGTCTGAACCTCTTGTTTATTTACACTGAGATTTTACCTTTTTAGTTTTTACATAATTTTTATAACATATTTCATAAAACAAAATACAAAATTGATAGTTAGTCTAGAAATTGTTTATAATATTTTTGAAGTAGTATATTAGTCTCAAAGGTTATATTGATCATTAGATTAATATATCTCAGAACTAATCAATCTTCTGAGAAATTAATTGAACCTTCAAGACTTTTATAAATTCACTAGAAAATGACTTAGATTATATTTAAAATTGGTGTAAATTTTCAAAGAACCAATTTTATCATAATTTTTTAGATACCCAATTCATACCCCTATTTATTATTCTACTCCTACCAACATTGGGTATTAATGGAGATTAATTTTTTTTTCAGTATTCAAAGATTTTCTCAAATATTTTTAGCTGTGGTTTTATTTGGATTTCAATGATCTTCAAATTTCAGTTATTTATAAATTTTTATCTCTGTAAAATATTATTCTACAATATTTATTATGGAGAATAGACTAGACGGATATGCTACCAATATACCTCTATTATTTAATTTAAATAATTATTCCTAATGGAAAATTAAAATGAAAATTCATCTAGGAAGTATGGGTTGTGAAATTTTGTCTTCAATTATAGAAGAGTATAAGATTTATGCTACTTCTAGAAATTCATGGGACAAATCAAAAAAAATCTATGTATAAAAATAATTGAAAATACAATAATTCCTTATACTCATTTTCTGGATATGAGGAATTTAAAAGAACTTCTACATGTAAAACAACCCATTAAATTTTGGATACATTATTTGTTTCACATGAAGGAACTTATAGTGTTAAGTAAATAAGACATAAAACATATACTATGGAATATGATAACTTAAGATGAATCCTGATGAGCCTATTTCAGACATGTATCTCAGGTTTAATGATATAATGAACACCATGATCTCTCCCGGAGGAGATGTTACTGGCAAAGAAAAAATCAGTTTTATTCCCATATACGTACATGAAAGATGAAGAGGCACATCTATTTCAATCAGAGAATCATGTAACATCAACAAATTACCTGTCAATGAACTCATTGGAAAGCTGGTGATGTATTATGAAGAGCTAAAGGACAACAATGATGATGAGGATGACCAAAAAGTAAAATTTTTAGCCTTCAAGACTACTACTTCCAAAATAAAGGACAAAGAGTTAGTTAATGATGGTGTTGAAAGCACAATAGTGAAGAATCAACATCAGATAGTGGCGAGGAAATGCTATAGATGTCCAAGAAGTTTAGAAATTTTTATTGAAAAAAATGTTCTTCAAGAGACAAAACATTAAAGGAAAATGTGAAAATAGGGGAAATTGGAAAACAGAATGGAAGAAAACTGAAAAATCAGATGAAATAGTTTTCTATGAATTCATAATGAGAGACCATTTCAATGTTTACTGTCCTAAATTAATGTCTAATAAGAAGTTTGATAATAAGGATATGAAATATAAGAATGAAATGAAGGTGAAATGGAGTGCATATAAGAATTCTCTAGTGAAT
This sequence comes from Viscum album, assembly GCA_963277665.1. NCBI lineage: Eukaryota > Viridiplantae > Streptophyta > Magnoliopsida > Santalales > Viscaceae > Viscum > Viscum album. The sequence continues at coordinate 773,564,831 of OY728151.1, read as the reverse complement.
CTTCTTCTTCTCATGACATGAAAGATGATAAGAAAAATATGTGTTTTATGACAAACACAACTGAGGTAACCATAGAAACTCTTGTAGAAAATTATTATTAATATAAAAATAAAAGTGAGTATGAAAATATGAAAAGTGATAAATTATATGAATACTGTAACAAGATAGAAGAGACTTTTAATGAACTAAATGATAAATATAAATCCTTAAAGAAACAACAAGCTCTTACTGTAACTATCAAATCAGAACTTATAATAGAAAAGGAGATAAATTCTCAACTACTCAAATAAAACCGTGGGTTAAAAATTTCTAATCATAAATTGATGAACGATTTAGAAAATTTACCATTGAAAAAAACAATCTTACTCAAATTCATATTAAAAATATAGCTCCATGGTATACTAAAGGAATAATATATGAGTCATGACAATGAAATTTATAAAAAACACATTTTATACCAAAATCTGTAAAAATTTCTTCTTTATTTATAAATCATGATTTTACTGCAAGAATATTTCTAAATTTTTTTTATTGCATCTAGTTTTTCTAGACCAAATAATTTTTTCAAATATATTATATTCTACATCTTGGAAACCCTTAATACAATTTCAAATTCCTAAATCACTTATTACTAATGTTACTAGACCTATGAAAATATGTGTACCAAAATATTTTCATGGATAATTTGTTTTGTACATAAAATTTCTAATGTGTTCCTATATAAATTTTTGGTACATGGATAGTTTGTAACACCCCGAGCTTCCACGATACGCTTCTCATTCAATAACGCAACAGCTTGCATTGTACGCAACTTCGAGTTCTAAAACACCGCGACTAATCAAAGTAGCCATTATGAATAGTAATAACCACTTTTTAAAATTCTAGAAATTTTATATTTCAAAATGGAATTCATTTTTTGATTCGGAATATCGAAATTATCCTATGTTGAATTTTTGGTATTTTTCTAAGAACATCAAATTTTTTATGAATAGTGAAAAATACTTAAAAACAACTTTTTTAATCAAAATAATTTATAGTGATAAATAATACTATTTAGTGGTTTTAAAGTATAATTAGAATATATTTTTACCATTTTATCCAATGGTGTTCATTAGAATTAATTTAACATTGAAATTGGTCAAAAACAATTGTCAATCTTTTGATATAAATTGTTTCTTAAAAACATGCTATTTGTTGTGACAGCGGGAATTAATTATAAAATTAATTAATGCAAATTATATGTTTGGAATTTTTTAAAATAGACATCATTTTTTAATTCGGAATATCAATTATAGCTTAGGGTGAAATTTTGGCATTGTTCTAAAAAACATCAATTTTTGATGAATAGTGAAACCACTATGTGGTAGTTAAATAACTGATTTTTCGTTTAAATGAAATATTACCACTTCTGTGATTTGATTATCAAAAATCCGACATACATGGTTGTCATTATGAAGTAAAATGTGGTTCAATGAGATTAAAATAATTTTTGGTGAATAGTAACTTTTAAGTTCTTAATCGCGATTAGAGGTAATTAGTGTAGTTTAAGGTAAAAATAATGTTTTAATAATATGAGATGAGCTTGACACATGTCCTAACCTCATTGGATGTGACATGGGCGACCATGAAAATCCATGGGTAAACATGGGGACCCCATGGAGACACTTTAGTTAGAAAATGACATAAATACCTTTTATTTAATGGTAAAGTAAAAAATGACACAAACATGAAATGTTTTACTAAAACAATTTTCACATGGGGTTATACAAGTCATATTTTTGACTATAAATAGTAATTGGAAAGCTAAAAATATTTCCTACATCATAGTATTTCTTTTATAATTTTTAGACATTAAATAAATTAAATTATTTATGACATCATTATGATGCAGCGATGACCTCATTATTTAACGATTTTAATAAAATGAAAAGATAATGTAAAATCCAAGTCTTACACTTGTCCAAATACTATTTAATGGGTATATTTAGAACCCTTCTCACATTAGCCGCGAATTATATAAGTGTGGGACCTTCAGAATCCGAAAAGCATTGTATAATAATGTAAAATTCACTTACTTTCCAAGAGTGACTCTCCTCTCCTCTTATAAAAGGCCCCCACCTCTACCACCTCATTCACACATTAAATCCATTTTTCTCGGCCAAATACTGCAAAAATACCCTCCCAAATTCTCTCCCTTACTCCTAGAAGCCTCACATTGGGCAGAATTCTTCCCAAGGAAGCCTTTGGCTCAAATCAAAAAGAGTTACCCGATTTTTAGGTAATGTCTTCTCTAATGTTGTTTTGTTTTATTTAGCTTCTCCAACCCCTTAAACTCTTTTTATTCATTTCTTTTGTAACAAAAACAGTATACTAAATATACTAGGATGTTGTTATAATAAGGATTCGAGCTACACTTACACACACCTACATATAATGGTTAAGGAACATACTGTTTCTGTGGATGGAGAATTTCTGCCTCACGAAACGATGATTGTTCAACACTCATATAACACCTTCAGAGGTGGCCATTAATATGTAACTATGTTTATATATGATATATAATATGTTTATGTTTTACTTATTCTTCTCTATTTCTCATTTATGGCATACTTTATGATTTCCATTATGGGTAAACACGATAATTTCATTTTAGGAAGTGCGGACTACCGCCCCCTCAATGTGATTTGAATCGTTAATGCCATATGTGGGATGTATAAAAGATGGAGTAAATGTTATTATACACTATATTATACTGGAATTATATTATACATTTATATCATTATGATTTCATTCCATTAAATACGAAATAGAAATGAAAGTAGCGTTCATGCGTACGTACGGCTTACCGTCTCCATGAATGGTGCATTTCATTTCTTACCTCTAAATGATACGTAATATTATAAATGAATGTATATACTGTATATATATGATATATATGATATCTACATCATGAATATAATTCTGGATATAATGGATATTTCACCACATGAACAACTTGTAATTATAAGAAGTTTATTTTTGACTCAAGCACCAAAGATCGACAAAACGACCGTTATTAACTTAAATAATTACATAATGTTCCTAACATGGTTATAACTGATATAAAAAGAATAATAAACATGAAAAAGGTTTTTATGTAAATAGAAATTAACTCTAGTTTATTATTCATGATGTTAAAGAACGGTCGAGTCAGGACAAGACGCAAGGTAAGGGAACTTCTTAACCCACTTCATATTCTTTGGGTTAATCTCCTAATTTCAAATTATTTCATGATATTATTATGTCCTATATTGTATTTGTAATTTATTTATGTGTACTTATAGTTAATACACATAATAGATCTATTTTATTTTAAAAAATGATCTTTTTAAGGACTTCATCTCAATCTCCTTTCATTGCGGCATATTTGGTTTTATACACAACTTTCTTTTATACGGTGTATAAACCCCTTTGACTTTTTCGTTTATTCAATAGGAATCTTTTTTATACGAAGCGTTTTACTAAACGAAAAAAAGGGAATGTTTTTCTTGCCGTACATATGCAACGACAACGACTTCTCCGCCGCCGTGACCATTATTTGAGTTTCAGATTCCTCTACAAGCCATAACTTTTTTTAATGAAAAATAAATACAATGTTTTAACTTTCTTTTATTTTGGAATGGAAAATAGTTTTGAAATTTTTTTTATTATATCATTGTGTTGTATTGATATCTTGTGATTGAAATGTAGAAATGTTATGTTTCCTTTATGCATGTTTTATGTGATACGACTATGTTATGGTTTATGATATGTTTTAACCTATTCATATGAGGAACGCATTGGACTTAATAAGTGACGGGTGGAGCCCGCTACAGCTCCTTGATGCATCAGTAGGTCTCATGAGACAAACTAGTGTCTTGGCACGAGGCCTTGAAAAAATCTTATTTGTGGTCTTGGCATGAGGCCTTGACTACGTGGTTATGATAGTCTGGCATTATGCATTCCAACATTATGAAAGTGGTTATTTATATTGCATGTGATTACTCGACCAGTAGAATATCAATGTGAAGAAGTAAATGGCATTATCTCATTTTACTTTTTCCATATTATGTTGATGTTCAAGTTTAAAAGGCTTTTGTTTTAGTTATACATTGCCTTAAATGTTTATGTTTATTTATGAAAGATACCACAATATTTTTATCCTTACTAAGCATCTGAGCTCACCCCTTTCAATGTTTTAATATTTTCCATGATGTGAAGAAGTATTTTATGAATGACCTGCAGGGATAGTCAGAAGAGGATATGAGTGTGGAATATGACGACTTTGTTATTAGTTTTTCACTTTATGATGTAATGTAACATTTATGAATGTATCTAGTGTTTCCAAGGATACTAAACTAATCTGTCATTCGAGACTTTATCTTTTGTGATCATGTTGATGTTACGAAGTAATGCACCGACTCTGGGTAGCTGGGGTCGGGGCGTTACACTTGGTATCAGAGGAAGTTTAGTACTAACCTTGGAAGCTAGATTTGGATAAACTTTGTTTAGAGCACATAGACCAAAGATAGACTTTGAGGATTAGTATAGAAGAACTTCCTAGAATTTTGTTATTTAGATATTTTGTGAGTTTTCCGAGCAATACATCCCTGTCTGGATACGAGCAGGTAGAGGTGGCTTCGGCACAGATGTACCTAGGGGAAAAACCCGAAAACACCGCTTTGAGCTAGACTCGAACGGGAACTGGTGAACGACAACGGGCATTGCTGCACTCTTGGTTACGACACTCCCGGGGGATATGCTTAGGATAATTCTCATTTTCTTTACAAACCACTATGAAGGGTTATGATTATATACTTCCTAAAAGAAAACATTCCTTTTTATGATTATTGATTATATCCATAAATAGTTCAATTTATGTAAAGTGTTTTACAAATATGGAATTATGTATTTTAATTCATAAACTAATCTAGTTTATGCCATTGTATAGCAATGGCGCCTAGTGGAAGGAATGGAAACCGTATCAATGCATGCACTCCGTGTAGGGATTTACCTCCTGCTCAAGATAATTATTGTGGATCTGGAGATACAACTGGTGCTGATTAACTTATTACCGTACTGGGACCACTCACTCAGGTTATGAATAATAACCTTACTCGTATGGAGCACCCTGATTCGCAACGTGGAGGATCAATGTTAGACCGCTTCATGAGGCAACAACCACCATCATTTAATGGGGGTACAAATCCTTTAGTAGCTGAGAAATGGATAAACTCCTTAGAGAAAATATTCAATGCCTTGGGGAGTAGTGAAAGGGAAAAGGTTATCATGGAAGTTTACCGCCTCACTGGAGATGCTGATCAATGGTGGTCATTGATTCAAAACACAAAGGAAGATGATGATGTATAAAATATGGAATGGAGGGAGTTCAAAGAGATTTTCTTAGAAAAATACTTTCCTCATGACCATCGAGCAGATATGGAAAGGAAATTTCTGAGTCTGAGAAAAAAGGAGGATGAGAATGTCGCAAAGTATGAGGCCAGCTTTACAAGGTTAGCGAGACATTCTGCAGATTATATACGTAACCCAAGATGTAATATTGATCATTTATTTGATGGGTTAAAACCATTTCTCCATCGAGCATTACTCTCACAAACCTTCTCATCATACGAAGATATTGTATTGTGTTCTATCAAGACGGAAAAGGAATTCTCTATGTCTTATGAAAATAAAGTAAAGCAAGAGAAGAAGAGAACGGTGGAACACGAGACGGAAAAAGGGAAAAAGGGAATGAAGGATTTTCCATTATGTGATAATTGTGGGAAGAATCACCCTGGTACTTGCCTAAAAGTAATGGAAGTTTGTTATAAATGTAGAGAAAAAGATCACCAGGCACGTGATTGTAAGGGAAAGAAAGAGGCTATCAATGATGAATGCTACAATTTTAGAGAAATGGGACATTATTCAAATGAATGTCCTAAGCGTCAGGGAAACTTACCTCAGAAAAGGCCAAGGGATCAAGGACAATCTTATGCTGTTACTACAGTTGAAGCAGAATAATTAATGTATTGGTGCTTTTGGACTCATGGATTATATTCTGGTTATTAGAATAATTTGATATATATATAAGGATTGTACTGCAGTACATGTTGTTTCTGTAAGGTTTTAATATGATTAAGGTAATCATATTTTTAGTATGTAACAATAAGAGAAACTTTACTTTTTTTGGGGAATCCGATAAATTGATTTTGGAATTAAGAGACCTTTTGGAGAAAGTTTGGACAGAGGTATTTTGGATAACTATAAAGGTTGGGGTGGAATAAGTTGATCTTTGGATAGTATTGTTTAAGGTTAAAAAATTTATGAAGATTATTTTTGGAATTTTATAATACTATAGTTTTAGGAAAAGGACAACCTTCAGGGTGGGGCATAACCCGTCGCGTCAGACAAAGCTGCAGGAATCAAACCCAAAATCATAGTGCGACATGTGTTTATTTCCTACCACTAGCCTACAAGAAGTCCCTGGTTATTACAAAATACTTTTACTAATCTAAATGGTATGTGTTAATATTTGGAACCTTATACAATTAGGATAAGTATAATATTTTTTAGTTCTATTATCTTTTTGAGTGAAAGATGAGTTGAAGGTTGAAACTCTAATTGTCAAGCATAAATATATATATACCAATCTCTTATTCGATGAATGGATTAATTCTTAATCTTTATTAAAAGGATATTAAAACAAAAAAAATGTGTTATCCTAATACCTTATGTCTTGTTGAACTGATGATATTTTAAATCAACATAGATTGAAGGCTTTGAGGCCCTCAATTTGACAGTTGATTATGATTGATGACCTCAATCACTCCCTACAAATATTTACGTTTATCCTCCAATTATATGTCTCTAATTGCCACCAATGTTCTCCTTATCGAGATCATAATTTGGTGGTGACTTTCTTATTTCCATTTCCCTCTTATTAAGGCTAAATTTTATTAATCTTATTTCCGATGTGGGTTTTCTACAAAGGTATTTTCTCTTTTCAACCTTTTATTTACAAAGAAAAATTTCAAATTGCGAGGACGCAATTTATTGAAGGAGTGGAGAATGTAACACCCCGAGCTTCGACGATACGCTTCTCATTCAATAATGCAATAGCTTGCATTGTACGCAACTTCGAGTTTTAAAACACCGCGACTAATCAAAGTAGCCGTTGTGAATAGTAATAACCACTTTTTAAAATTATAGAAATTTTATATTTCAAAATTGACTTCATTTTTGGATTCGGAATATCGAAATTAGCCTATGTTGAATTTTTGGTATTTTTCTGAGAACTTCTAATTTTTTATGAATAGTGAAAAATACTTAAAAACAACTTTTTTAATCAAAATAATTTATAGTGATAAATTATACTATTTAGTGGTTTTAAAGTATAATTAGAATATATTTTTACCATTTTATCCAATGGTGGTCATTAGAATTAATTTAACATTGAAATTGGACAAAAACAATTGCCAATCTTTTGATATAAATTGTTTCTTAAAAACACGCTATTTGTTGTGACAGTGGGAATTAATTATAAAATTAATTAATGGAACTTATATGTTTGGAATATTTTAAAATAGACATCATTTTGGAATTCATAATATCAATTATAGATTAGGGTGAAATTTTGGCATTGTTCTGAAAAACATCAATTTTTTATGAATAGTGAAACCACTAAGTGGTAGTTAAATAACTGATTTTTCATTTAAATGAAATATTACCACTTCTGTGATTTGATTTTAAAAAATTTGAAATACATGGTTGTCATTAAGAAGTAAAATGTGGTTCAATGAGATTAAAATAATTTTTGGTGAATAGTAACTTTTAAGTTCTTAATCGCGAGTAGAGGTAATTAGTGTAGTTTAAGGTAAAAATAACGTTTTAATAATATGAGATGAGCTTGAAACATGTCCTAACCTCATTGGATGTGCCATGGCCGGCCAAGACAATCCATGGGTCAACTTGGGGACCCCATGGAGCCACTTTAGTTTGAAAATGACATAAATACCTTTTATTTAATGTTAAAGTAAAAAATGACACAAACATGAAATGTTTAACTAAAACAATTTTTACATGGGGTTATACAAGTCATATTTTTGACTATAAATAGTAATTGGAAAGATAAAAAGATTTACTACATCATATTATTTCTTTTATAGTTTTTAGACATTAAATAAATTAAATTATTTATGACATCATTATGATGCAGCGATGACTTCATTATTTAACGATTTTAATAAAATGAAAAGATAATGTACAATCCAAGGCTTACACTTGTCCAAAGACTATTGGATGGGTAGATTTAGAACCCTTATCACCTTATCCACGAATTATATAAGTGTGGGACCTTTATAATCCGAAAAGAATTTTATAATAATGTAAAATTCCCTTACTTTCCAAGAGTGTCCCTCCTCTCCTCTTATAAAAGGCCCCCACCTCTACCACCTCATTCACACATTCAAGCCATTTGGCTCGGCCAAAATCTGCCAAAAATACCCTCCCAAATTCACTCTCTTACTCCTAGAAGCATCAATTTGGGCATAATTCTTCCCACGGAAGCCTTTGGAACAAATCAAAAAGAGTTACCCGATTTTTCGGTAATGTCTTCTCTAAGGTTGTTTTGTTTTATTTAGCTTCTCCAACCACTTAAACTCTTTTTATTCATTTCTTTTGTAACAAAACCAGTATAATAAATATACTAGGATGTTTTTATAAGAAGGATTCGAGCTACACTTACGCACACCTACATCAAATGGTTAAAGAACATACTGTTTCTGTGGATGGCGAATTTCTGCCTCACAAAACGATGATTGTTCAACACTCATATAACACCTTCAAAGTTGGACATTAAGATGTCACTATATTTATATATGATATATAATATGTTTATGTTTTACTTATGCTTCTGTATTTCTCATTTATGGCATACTTTATGATTTCCATTATGGGTAAACGCGATAATTTCATTTTAGGAAGTGCGGACTACCACCCCCTCAAAGTGATTTGAATCGTTAATGCCATATATGGGATGTATAAAGGATGGAGCAAATGTTATTATACACTATATTATACTGGAATTATATTATAAATTTATATCATTATGATTTAATTCCATTAAATATGAAATATAAATGAAAGTAGCGTTCATGCGTACGTACGGCTTACCGTCTCCAGGAACGGAGCATTTCATTTCTTACCTCTAATTGTTACGTAATATTATAAATGAATGTATATAATATATATATATATGATATATATGATATCTAAATCATGAATATAATTCTTTATATAATGGATATTTCACCACATGAACAACTTGTAATTATAAGAAGTTTATTTTTGACTCAAGTACCAAAGATCGACAAAATGACCGTTATTAACTTAAATAATTACATAATGTTAATAACATGGTAATAAGTGATATAAAAAGAATAATGAACATTAAAAAGGTTCTTAAGTAAATAGAAATTAACTCTAGTTTATTATTCAGGAGGTTAAGGAACAGTCGAGTCAGGACAAGACGCAAGGTAAGGGAACTTCTTAACCCACTTCATATTCTTTGGGTTAATCTCCTACTTTCAAATTATTTCATGATATTATTATGTCCTATCTTGTATATGTAATTTATTTATGTTTACAAATAGTGAATACGCATAATAGATATATTTTATTTTAAAAATGATCTTTTTATGGACTTCGTCTCAGTCTCCTTTCATTGAGGCATTTTTGGTTTTATACACAACTTTCTTTGATACAGTGTATAAACCCCTTTGACTTTTACGTTTATTCAAAAGGAATCTTTTTTATACGAAGAATTTTACTAAACGACAAAAAGGGAATGTTTTTCTTTCTGTACATATGCAGCGACAACGACTTCTCCACCGCTGTGACCATTATTTGAGTTTCGGCTTCCTCTACAAGCCATAACTTTTTTTTAATGAAAAATAAATACAATGTTTTAACTTTCTTTTATTTTGGTATTGAAAATGGTTTTGAAAGTGTTTTTTTTATATCAATGTGTTGTATTGATATCTTGTGATTGAAATGTGGAAATTTTATGTTTCTTTTATGCATGTTTTATGTGATACGATTATATTATGGTTTATGATATGTTTAAACCTATTCATATGAGGAATGCATTGGACTTAATAAGTGATGGGTGGAGCCCGCTAAAGCTCCTCGATGCATCGGTAGGCCTCATGAGACAAACTAGTGTCTTGGCACGAGACCTTGACAAAATCTTATTTGTGGTCTTGGCACGAGGCCTTGACTACGTGGTTATGATAGTCTGACATTATGCATTCCATCATTATGAAAGTGGTTATTGATATTGCATGTGATTATTCGACCAGTAGAATATCCATGTGAAGAAGTAAATGGCATTATCTCATTTTACTTTTGCCATATTATGTTGATGTTTAGATATAAAAGGCTTTTTTTTAGTTATACATTGCCTTAAATGTTTATGTTTATTTATGAAAGCTTCCGCAATATTGTTATCCTTACTGATAATCTGAGCTCACCCCTTTCAATGATTTAATATTTTCCAGGATGTGAAGAAGTATTTTATGAATGACCTACAGGGATAGTCAGAAAAGGATATGAGTGTGGACTATGAAGACTTTGTTATTAGTTTTTCACTTTATGATGTAATGTAACATTTATGAATGTATCTAGTGTTTCCAAGGCTACTAAACTAATCGGTCTTTCGAGACTTGATCTTTTGTGATCATGCCAATGTTACGAAGTAATGCACCGACTCTGGGTAGCTGGGGTCGGGGTGTTACATAGTTGTTGTTAAAGACACATGATAGGATACTACTAAAGCTTCAAGAGTCTTATCCTGATGGATGGAGGACATGTCACATTTGGTGACATTGCTAAAGAAAAAAATCATTGGATTCGGCCAGACTCATAACCCTAACTCAATTTCAATTTAAAAAGTATTGTATGTTGATGGATTAAAGTATAAATTTCTTAGCATATCCCAAATGTTTGATGATGGATTTAATGTCAGATTCAAAAATGATTCATTCGATGATTTTTATGCCAAGAATAACTTAGTGTTTACTGCTCTTAGTAATGATAATGTATATTCTATAATTATAGGCACACTAGCATCAGATAATGTTTCTTGTCTAATTACCTTTCACAAAGAGTCTTGAATCTGGAACAAAATGCTAGTACATTGTAATGTACACTCCCTTAAGAAGTTAAACAAGAATATTTTTAGTTAGAAGACATTACCAAACTAGATTTTATAGAAAATAAGGTGTAAAAACCTTGTCGAAAAGGGAAGAAACATAAAACCTCACTCAAACCAAAGAAATAAGATACAACTTCTCAACCTCTCAAGTTGGTCTATATGGAATTATTCAGAACATCTCTACTGTCATGTCTCAATGAGGAGAACTATGTTTATGTTCTTGTAGATGAATTTTCTAGGTATACATGTACTTTTTTCCTAGAACACAAAAGTGAATACCTTTCTCATTTTACTAAGTATGCCAGGACTGTAGAAAATCATAGTTGAATTAAAATTAAATCCTCAAGAATTAACCCGAGAAGTGAGTTTTAAAATCATGATTTTGAATCATTTTACTCACAAAATTTCTATAGGCATAACTTATCTACCCCTAGGACACCTCAATTGAATGGTATAGTTAAAATAATAAATAGAACCCTATAGGAAATTTCCTAAAAAATGTAGATGAATATGAACTAATAATTTATTTTGGGATGAATCCATTAATATAGATTTTTAAAAAATAAATATAGTTTTAATTATACCCATCCTTAATAAAACTTTTTACGAGTTATGGAATAATAGGAAACCCAAGGGGTAAATTATTTAAATGTGTTGGGATGTAATGATTATTTTCATAAAAATAATGAAGATATAGATATATATGACACTAGAAGTGATGGTAGAATATTCCTTGGATATTCTACATCATGAAGAGATTATAGTGTCTTTAATAAGAAAATCATATGTGTGCAAGAATATGTACATCCCATGTTTGATGAAAAAGATCCACATGAAACTAAGACTTCACTAAGGAATCTCGAAGAGGAAATGTCAAATCAAGACATTAATGTTAAACCCTCTAACCATCTTATAATGGAAAATGTATGAACCTCCTGTTCCGGGAATTCTCTATAATATAGCCATAATGATCAAAAACCAAGTTATAAACCTGAAACAACAAGTCCTACTTTTACTAGACCAACTAGTTCCCTTTAAACCCATCCCATGGATGCTATGGTTGGAGATTAAGACATAGTAACACAAACTAGAGATTCCCATAGAAATTAGGTTTAACATAAATCATTCTTGTCACAACATGAACCTAAGAACGACAATGATGTAATCAATGATGAATTTTTTGTGATGACTATGCACGAAGAGCATAACTAGTTTGAGATAAATAAAGTATGGAAGCTTGTTGATAGGAAAAAAGATACCATAACCATATTAACTAAATGGGTGTTTAGGAATAATATATATTACGATGGAAATATAATTTGAAAACATCTAGATTGGTTGAAAAAGGATATAATCAAGATGAAGGAATTGATTATGAATAGAACATTGCAACAGAAGCCAGTCTTGAAGACATTAGAATCTTACCATACAATACAGCACATTTGGATTTCAATCTTTATCAAATGGATGTCAAAAGTGCATTCTTAAATAGTTATATAATTGAGGTTTTTTTTGAACAACCCCTAGGTTTTACAAATCCACATTTTTGAAATCCTGTTTTCAAATTATTTGAGGCTTTATATGGTTTGAAACATGATCCAAGAGCTTGCTATGGATGGTTAAGAAACATTATTATTTCTAAAGGTTTTAAAAAAGGAGTTAAATATCCATCTTTATTTATAAAAATAATTTCAAAAGAAGTTTTAATATCTAAAAATAATTTAGTTGATATTATTTTTGGATCACCTAAATATTATTTATGCAATGATTTTTCAAAAATGATGAAAAGTTAATCTGAAATGAGTTTGATGGGTTGACATAAATATTTTATTGGATTTAAAATATTTCAAAACAAATAAGGTATTATTATAAATCAAATAAATTATAATAAAGATCATTTTAATAGATATGGATTTGATGTAATTAAGTGTAGTGAAATGCCTATGAGTTCTACATGTAATTAGATCTTGATGAAAATGGGAATTTCGTAGATCAAACTACTTATAAAAGAATGATTAGGAGTGTGTTGTACATGACTGGTAGTAGGCCAGATATCATGTTTAGTGTGTATGTGTGTATAAAGTATTTCTCAAAAACCCAAAAGAGTCAAATTTTAATTATGTTAAAAGAGTTTTCAAATACCTCAAATATATATCTAATTTTGGATTTTTCTACCTAAGTAGACAACACTTTGATATGGTTAGCTATTTTGATGCTGAATTTGGTGGATGTAAGTTAGATTGATGGAGATCCTATGGAACATGTAACTTTTTGGGAATGTCTCTAATATCATGGTCTAGTAAGAAGAATAATTTAGTTTCAATATCAACTACTGATGCAGAGTACATTACCACTGGTAGTTTCTATGCACAAATTTGGTAGATGAAACAAAATTTATTAGACATTGGATTTCAATTCATACATATCCCCATAAATTGTGACAATATAATTGCAATTAAAATTTCTAAAAATAAAATTTCTTATTCTAGAACAAAACATATTGATGCAAGGAATCACTTCTTGAGAGATCATTATGAAAAAGTTTATATAACCCTTGAGTTTATTAGGGATGAGCATCAAATTTCTGACCAATTCACCATACCATTAAACACATAAACAATGAGATATTTCAAACATAAACGTGTAATAATAAATCAATAATTACAATCTAACTTTATCCCCTTAAAAAATCTGTTTGTCAGGTGAAACCGATATGTGAAACTAAACAGGTGAAACCGATCAGTTGAAACTGATAAGGTGAAACTGATCAGGTGATAACATTATGTGCAACCGATCAGGTGAAAAATATTATGGAAAATTATTACATGAAACCAATATATGAAACTAATATGTGAAAAAAATTCATGAAACAGATTAGTGAAACCGATCGAGTGAAACCATTCGAGAGAAACTGTTTGTGTAAAACCGATCATATGTAACATGTCATGTAATATTGATCAAGTAGAACTAATGTCTATAATAACCTTTTATTAAATTTGTCTATATATTTCATTTAAAATAAAACGAAAGAGTACCATTTTTTCATTTTACTATTATTCTATTTTACTATGTACAATCCCTAAATGATAGATTCAATTCTATCCACAATATGACCTTTAACTACCCTCAGTAAACATTTCAAACTTTCAATATTTAGACTCCCTCCTTCAAATCATAACCTTCGAAATTGAAATGAATATGAATGAAATGTAAGGAATGACATAATACTCCCCAGATATGCATCGGAAAGGAGAATCAAGTGCTAAAACAGGTTCTGTGATGCTGGGATTGGGAAGCAGTGTGGAAACTACTAAGAATGATGTCTTTCCTGAATGGCTATTGTAAAGAAAGTTTCTCTTGGTAAATGTTTTGGAATCACAAGGATTGATAAACTAGTTAGAAAATAATGAGAGAGAATTCTATATGCAATTGGTATATGTGGTCTATTGTAACATGAATGTATCTTTGGAATGATCTGATGAGGCTTGGATGAAGTTAGTGGTGAAGGGAAAATAAATTTCTGTTTCATCAAAGGAGTGGGTTGAATTTTTAGAGGTGACACATGATGAGATATGTTCTAATTATCAGGGTAATATTACTCCAAACATAGAATTATTTTTTTATGAATGTGATTTAATGGAGTTGAATGAGAATGAGATGTTATGGAGAGCTACTTCCGGAGAGTTGGATGGAGAGGCAAGATTGTTTTTCAAATTTATTCAACATCAAATCACCCCATGGATGGGATACCTTACAATAGTGAAGTATCATGATGTCTTCCTAATTTATCTATTGAATAATATGGTAAAATTAAAATTATATAGGTACCTTGTGGTACACATTTTTTAAATGATCAATCCATACATAAAGGAAACTTATTTATACTACCCTAGGATGATTTCTAAGATGCTGAAGAAGCTGGGTTGCGTTGAAGATGTAGATCAAGTAATCACTGCCTGTTGTGTATTCTATATATACAAGGAAATTTATGAAAGAATGAATATTTTTTTGAATCCATGGAAGAGATTTTGGGTAGATTATGAGGAGAAACTATATGAGGATTAAAATCCCATAGATCATCCTACCCGACCAAGGGATCAAGTTGATGAAGGTCTTAAACCCGATGAGAAGGTGATTTATTAAGATAAAGATGTAGCTAGGCCTGAGCTTCCAAGGGAAAATGGGTCTCCTATATATGATAGGAGTGTCCCAGATAGATTTGAGGTCCGTAAATATATTTCTTATGGACCTATGAGTCCACCATTGGAATTATCCTCTCGAGAGACTTTGTTAGGTGATGAAGATGAGGAAGAGACTATGTTCTCTGGTGTTCAAGGATATATGAGCAAGTATGATGATTTTCAGGATGATGATGATTAAGAGGATGATAATGGTGATCATTTAAGTGAATAACTAAAATAGATACAAGATGGAGATAGTTTTAGTGGGGAATCTGTACATGGAGTTGATGATGGGGCTGATAGATAGGAGGATTATGATCCCATTGGAGAGGATGCTACAGGTCATGATGATCATGGAGATGTTGTAATTAAGGATTGGAATGAATTCCCTGATGATGATTCACAATGAATCATTCATGATAGTAATTAAATCATGGATGGAGGTGAAAAAAATAGGCTGAGGATCAAATTTCACCTATGCCTCTTATTGAGGAAGATCCTAGAGTAGCGGGAGTGGCTTGAGTTCAAGAAGAATATGATGTTCAGATTTTTGAAGTTCCTAGAAATTTTGTTTTGGATAGAGTACAAGAAGAAGACGAAGATGAAGCTGATATTGTACCTAAGGCTCAGGGAAGAATAGTAATGATAGATACTATCTATCCGAGAGTCTAGACATGTTCTCGTGATTGGAATAGAAATACAGGGCTCATTCTGTTTGTACTGGACTATGATTCTGATGAGGAGATGGTAGCTCTTCCTCATATTGGTCCACTATAACAAGCTAGAGTAGAACATATTGATCTTGATTCACAAGTCATATCTACTAATGATCATGTTGTACCTACAGTTCCTAGTTACTATGTCACCGAGGCTAATTTGAAATAACTCAAGGGTGATATATGTGAGTCAGTGAGATCATCTATTGAATTTATAAATGAATCCTCTACTTCCAATAGTATTTCTGAAGCTGATTCTAATATCATTGAAAAAAGGGTCATTCAGGAGATTCATCCTAATCTAATAACTATTGCTGAGACCATCATTAGACATAATACAATTCTGAGAGAAAAATTGAAGAGAATGGGTAATGAGTTAAAATCTCTGACCATTAATTTCAAGACCACAATTGGTGGTTTAAAGGAGGTTATTAAGACCTTTTTTACACATCTACTATGTGTAGATTTGATGAAATTAATGGAGGATCATGGAATTATTATATCTTGTGCCTCTAGTTCTAAAAGTACTAGACCTACTGCTACTAATATGGAGTCCCTCAGTACTGTGTTTGGAGAAGACCTCAATGGTATACAGAGTGATTTTGATAAGGAGGCTCTAGACAAGGTGCAAAATAATGTTGATCTTTGTTTATAATATGGTGATACAATGTACTAATCTGGCCTCTACTACAAAGAAAGAGATTAGAGAAAAGGAGGATCAATATTTTTAAAAAATTTATACCAACCATGATCTGAAAAACAATTTCAATTACATGGATAAAAATATTAAGATCCGATAAGTGACATAAAAAATCATGAGAAAAGTGAGTTAGTTGAAAGATTTTACACCGTATTTGGAAAACTTCATAGAGAACAATTACAATTTTTAGATGTAAATGCAATATGGGGGTGAAATCATTAATGATTTAATCATTCTTTTGAAGCCCTACTTACATGTGCAAGCTGAAGCAATAGTGGTCCCAACATCTACTTCCATCACACCTAGTTCTCTGCCTCCTACTCCAATGACTGTATGTCAACCATTATCATAGGTGAGGCCAATGATCATAGGGAAACCTCAATGCCATGTTCTTTCAGAGAGGATATGAAGAATTACAACCAATGTTCATATAGGTCTTCCCTTATCTGCTGTTGTCATTCAACCATCCATTCCTATAGCCACCACACCACCACTGAAACCTCCTCTTGACCCTTTAGATAAGGGGAAAGCACCTCAAAATACAACAACATTGTTATGGATCTAGTTTTGATAGGGAGCTGTCCTTTTTTATGAATGTACTAGAAGGATGTACTCTCTGTCCCATAATGAATATCAATTTTTACTTCAATGTGATTCCAATTTTCTTTGTGTTATCTTTCATTATTCTTTTTCTTTTAACCTTTTTGCTAATCCCAAAAGGGTGAAAAATCAGTAGATGGAATAAACTCTTAATCTAAAAGGGAGAATGGATGATATAATTTCATAACATTATGAGGATTACTATGGTATAGGAAAGATGAAATGTAATCAACAATATATATATATAAATATATCACCTCTGATACAAATCATTCAAACTGTTCTAATGCAAAGGTGGAGCATGAAAATGATATGGTATAAAGGAACATTATATATATTTCTTCTGATACAATATTTTAGGGGAGCCTCAAAATAAAATACCTTAGTTATATTGGGAATTTCCATTCACTACTTGTATGCTATGTCAAGTAATTTTGACTTCTTATCATTAAGTATAACTCAATAATGCATGATTAATAATTATAAAAATGGGCGATATTGATGGACCATTTGTGAGATAGTTGTTTTAATAATCACCAATCATTCCAATCTACAAACCATATTAATGTATATATTATGTTAATCATGTCAATTTTAACACCCCAAGATTATATGCTATGTTTCCTTTGTAATAATCAATTAACTTGTGTTGTACGCAACTTCGAGTTCTAACACACCACAACCAATCAAACTAGCCGTTATGAATAGTAATACCCACTTTTAGAAAGTTTAAAAATTTTAACTTTCAAAATGGACTTCATTTTTTGATTCGGAATATCGAAATTAGCATAGGGTGAATTTTTGGTATTATTCTAAAAACATTCAATTTTTTATGAATATTGGAAAACACTAAGTTATAGTTTAAAACCGAATTTTTATTTTAATAATTAATTATTTTATTTAAATTTATTTTAGGTCAAAATAGATACATAATACCTATATATGTTCAATGTAATTCATTGGAGTTAGTTTATAATAATTTTATATATATTAAAATTTTATTGACCTTTTTACCGTCTTTTACCCACCTCCTAGGAGCATTTGCAAATTTACATAAAACATAATTTTACTATTTCTATGAGTTGAATTTCTAAAATCAGGGAGACATGGTTGATATAAGTAAGTAAAATGTGGTTCAATGAGTTGAAAATATTATTTGTTGAATAGTAACTTTTGACTTTTATTTACTATAGTTAAAAGTAAATTGCGTAATCAAAGGTAAAAATGATATTATAAATACCCTAACACATGTCCTAATTCTATTGGATAAGTGTTATTTGACCAAAAAAACCTTAAAAATAATATATGATATTTAGGTCCACTAGGATTAGATTAGTACATGTATTATTATTTAATTCAAAGAAGAGTGAAAAGTGTTAAATTCAAGTTTTCATCACTAAAAAATTTTTAATATAGGGTTAAACACAATATAAATTCAACTATAAATTTTCATTATAAAGATAAAAATATTTCATACAAAATGGTATCTTATTTTTAATTTTTAGACATTAAATAATTTAATTTATTTATGACACAATGATGATGGAGTAATTACCTTAATAATGAAATATTAAAATAATTGATATTATAAATACCCAATGAAATGTAATTTGATACCTTTTAGGAATTACACTAATTTTATAGGTTATTATGAGAAGTTATTGTTGATTAAATAAATTCTTTTTGATGTAATAATATTCGTATGAATTTAGAAAAATCAAAAAACCAAATAGTGTCAAAATTGACATAAAAGAGTTTTTAAACAAATATTATATTATTAATTGACATAATATTCATAAAAGTATAAGGTTCCTCCAAATGACTTAGATATGGTTATATCTATTAATAATAAACCACTTGGTGTTCTATTGGCTTGTTATAGTATGTTTATTAACCATATAACATAAAAATACAATGAGACAAGGTAAATGTAAAACTAATTAACTAAGAGTTAAATCTAAAAGATAAGGTCAGAATAGTGACCCAAACCTGTCTAAAACCTATCGCTTGTGTGGATTTTGACCCAGGACCACCTTATATTAGAAATAATTCAAATTGGATCCATTAGAAACAGAAAATGATTTTATTATAAAAAAATATTTCCATCCGTTCCTAAAGTGACCCTCAACCCTCTTATAAAAGGGAACATCCCTTTATCTCTATTTTAAACCTTAAAAGCAATTAGGATTG
Source organism: Viscum album (assembly GCA_963277665.1). NCBI lineage: Eukaryota > Viridiplantae > Streptophyta > Magnoliopsida > Santalales > Viscaceae > Viscum > Viscum album. The sequence continues at coordinate 773,545,214 of OY728151.1, read as the reverse complement.
ACCAAACTCTACCAAACTATCCTATAAACTGTTCTCCCTTCATTCTATAGGCCTTAATTTAGTCATAAAGCCAACCAATGGTTCCCTTTTGATCAAATCAAAATGAAGAACCCGAAGAAGAGGTAAATATCTCATCACCTCTTTCATGTTTTTTCTTCTTCCACTTATTCTTTCATTGTTGTTTCCATTATATAATAATAAATCTAGTATATTCTATATACTGTGATGTTATTATTAATATGTTACAACCATATTCAATATTCTATCCATCCTTTGAATGACATGTCACCATATGGACATACATACGACTTACCATCTCCACGTCATGGTGTAGTTGTTATTAAATACATTATTATTTGGATGGGTATAATAATTATGTATAAATGATGTAAATAATAAATATAACATGATTATGATTCTGTATATATGATATACCATCCAATTATATATTATTTTAATATCAAATGTATGATATTGTCTCTATTGCGTACGTACGGATTACATCGTCATATATTTATTATCAAATAGGATTAGGACACATTTTTGGTTAATTTAATATTATTATTATATTATATTTTACACTTATTAACTATTTTTACCCTTTAATCATGGTATATAAAATATTTACTAAAATATTTAAAATGTATAAAAATAAAAGTTACCTATTTACACAATTTGGACCTATAAATTTCAAATATTGAAACCATTTTAATAAATTCAGAGCATAGAAGTGGAATAAATTAATTTAAAATTAATTCCAGCTGTTAAGACAAATAGCATGTTTTTAAGAAATAATAACTATCAAAAGACTGACACTTGTTTATGTCCAATTTCAAAGTGAAATCAATTCCTATGACCAAAATTGGATTAACGAGTAAAAATATATTCTAATTAGACTTTATAACCAATTAAAAACATAATATTTTTTTATAAATAAATTAGATTAAAAGGCACTTTTCAATTAAAATACACTATTTTTCATTATTCATAAAAAATAAACTTTTTTAGAAAAATACGAAATATTTATCCAAAGTTAATTTTGATGTCCCGAATATAAAAAAGAATTTTATTTTGTAAAATTGAACTTATAAAAATGAAAAAAACTATATTTAAAGAGGGTTTTCCATCAAAAGGAGGTAAATCAACCTTTTATTGAATATCAGAATATTTTTGGTTAGATTCATTCACATTTTAAGCCTCTATCATTTATTGGATATTCTAAAAACTTTTAACAAAAAATTATTATTATATTTTAGTAAGTTCTATTCTCTCTCTTTGATATAATGGCTATGCGTTAACTACCATTTAAAATAATAATTTTATATTATTTGTGTGCAACATAATATTTCCAAGAAACCCGTTGTGGCTTATTGGGTATGCTATTGAACATATCCTCCCCTTTAAAGTAAAATTTATATTTAATTCAAAAATATTAATAAACATTCAAATTTATATTCATTATTTACATTGGATGTTACCATAAAATATGAATAAAAGATAATGTAGATTGAATGATCCCACAAAATCTATGTTTGGGAGTTCTGATGAACTGAAATACCAATATATCATTATATCAAATAGAGAAGAAAATGGTTTAAGATGATACTTATTTTATTACTAAATTATACCCATATCTAGAAAATTCATAAGGAATAGAATGACCTAGATCACTCAAGATCTAGAGAGAGTTTTTAGACCCAAAGTACATATTACTATTTTTAGCTACTAATGTTCTTGACTTTGTACACACATGAGTAGACATATGGATATTGAAAATTCATCGTTGAATACCATTATTTCATTTGGGATATAACAAACCTAATTTAGTATAATATATTTTCAATCATGTCATTATAGTATTAATTTTCAAGCTATATACTCATATTTTTTATTTGAATGCCTAATAACAACATGATTGTATATTGATTGGAATATAATGTCCCTTAGAGTTTAACCACTTATAAAATATAGTGTATTGCACATGATAAGGGACTCTAAACAATGAGAAAAGTTATAATGTATTCCCAGTTCATGATTTTAAATCAAATATGTTATACTTTCACTTATTAATGATACACATGATGTGAGACTATGAGATAATTATTTATCACGGATAAAAACATTAATAATTAAAAAATTCTAATATTAAAGGAATAAATTGAAAAATTAATTTGAGTTTACTAATTCCCCCATCCAACATTGTGTGATCCAATAGGACATGGGAACTTCAAGTGGTTTCTAATAATTTGAATCCTCTAAATGATGTGTTAAATTGTAGAGTATGAAGAATTGAAATTCTTTATATTATAGGGGTGTTAATACTTTTTAAGAAAATAACTATGATAATTTAATGAATAAGATTATGACCTACATATTTCAAATTTTCATGGATTATATGTATACATCAATAGATAGATAACCACATATTTTGGATGGAGATCTTATGACTATTGATGAGATGAATAATAATTCAGTAGATGGAAAATTACAAAATTCCCTCATTATGTCTCTATAATAAAAATTAGTTACAAAATTAATGGGACGTAAAATTAAAAAAGACATTTTAGAAATTTAATTCAGTAGTTATGAAGATAATTTAAATATTATGAAAGCCAAACTACATGTTTGGAGGATCATGTTTCTAGACATTTTTATTGATTATGATGAGCACATAGATTAACATTTCATAATAATTTGTGAGATTATGTGAAATATAATAGGGTTTGGGAGAAACTAGATGACTCCACCATTTTCAAAAATATTATGAATAATTTTCTATATTGATTTGTTACTATTATTTTATAACTGTAATTTATATAGGATTTCAAATTTAATGAGATTAAAAAAATATTGTAGATTTCTAAATCATGAAGGATTCGTCTTTCAAGAACAAATAAAATTATTATATTGATTTCAAGGCTATGATAAAAGGGAATATCAAAGAATATGTCAGTTTTGTATAAATTGATTTTAAATTTATTAAAATTGATGGTGATTTAAAAACAATATTTCACTTATACATTAAAGAATAAAATAAAGAAATGGAAATTAAAAAGAAAAATAATCAAAGGTGTTACAAATATAATTTTATTGAACTCATCACATATGATTTTCCAAAGTTCAATGTCCTTAAAACTAAATGAGATGAGCAAGATAAATTTTCCTAAAAAACATGTTGTATAAATAACATGTGTAATTCTATAAAAAAGAATAACAAGATGAAAAATTTAGATATGTAAGACACATCATCATAAAATGAACAATCATATATGAATTCAATTTCTTTTCTCATGTTGGGAAGGGTTCGGAAACATCATGAAACGATGATGATAAAGAGTTTAATGAAGCTCAATGTGAATCAGAATCATTATTAAGAATAAATGTACCTCAAGAATGAAAAGTGAAAATTAGTAAGAAATAATAAGATTTAAGATTCTTAAAAATAATTACATGTTATAAAAAGATAATATTTTCAAAAATATATCAAGCTATTAAAACTAAAAATATTTTTTCAAGATAAAATTCTAATTTATCTCATGGAAATAATTTTTCCAAACATAGAATAGAAGTTTTGTAAATAAACTATCTATATAGAAGAAGAAAATGGTATTAATAAAACAATATAATACCATTAAATGTTAACTAAATTTAATGTTTTTTTATTGTTTTTGTAATATGAAATCCAAAATAAATTATTTATTTTTAATACTCTATTAAAAATAGATCTGTTATTTTAACCAATTAAAATATAAAAACTAACCTTGAATCAAAATAGAATGAGAAAAACATTTAGAGGTAATTATTCACAAAAAAATATCGGTGAAAAATTATAAGAATACCATAAATCCCTTGGAAAGGTAAGGCCTATAATACAAGAGGATAAAAATGATTTTATTGCGTAAAATTATCAATATTATGGATGATCGATGATTTGAGGGTTATACTTTTTGTGTTTATCTTAATGAAATAAAGAAACTTTATATTGGTTTAAATTTTAATTTATAAAAAATAATGAATTTGTAATGGGATACATATTTAGCATTTGAGTATATATTTATATAATTTTAATAATGTTGTTAGTAAGGAATCAAATCTATCCAAACAAAAAGGATTGTAATACTTAGAATTATTATTTTTTGGAATATATGAGAAAGATGGTTAAAAATATGATTAATTAAATTCTGAATGACATGGAGTTGATTAATTTATTGTTATAGGGAATCCATTCCCATTATAGTGTACAAAAAAGTTAAATTGAAAAAAATAATTAAACTGAGAATGTAAATAAATAACCACTAAATGTGTTTCTAGATCAGTTATAAATGTCTAAAAATGTAAATAAGTCAATGTAGATGGAAATTAAATATGAAAATGATTAATTTGATATGATAAGGTTGATTATGATTTGATATTTACCACATATATGGATTTGATGGCATAAAATATTTATGTGAAAAATATGGAAATACATGGAATTGAATGAATATTTCTATTATTCTTCTTCTTGGTCAAAATAATGGTTTATATTATATACAAATGTACAAGAAAATAAGGATTCATTTTATAATATTGAAGGTAATAAAACATCCCAAAAACAATAATTTATTGTTATGAAAGAAAATATACCCACAGTGAAGTTTTTTAAAAATAATATTTTCACTTCACTTTCTAATATCAATAGAAATAATTTGTATTGGTAAAAAGGAAACATTTAACAATTTCATTTTGTCTATGGATCTAAGTGTTCAATCATTATTCGCTAAATCATTTCATTACTTTTTTAACAATAATATATTTGAAGGAGAATATTATGTGTTTCATATATTAGACAATATTTATGTTTTTATTATTTTTTCAAACATCCATGAAGAGGATGTTTTGAGTGCATCCCTTATGTTGGGATTGCAATCAGATGGAGTGATCATGAGTTGAATATAATAATTACGGACAAAAATAAAAAACATGTGAAAAAGGTATACCAATAGGACTTTTTGTAATTATTTGTTTATGTCAATAATATTAATGAATGGTTACTGTTAGAAGATAATAAAATGAGGGCATGGGGATTTCTAAATTTGAAAATGAACTATTTTGATTGGTATACTGAGGTGTGTCCAAGATTCATGGATTTCATGAGAAATCAATTTTATTTTTAATGACCCCAAACTATGAATCTATATTTGGAAAACATTTTAAAACATTATGGATAGTCTTCATATCGTGGTGAATCATTATTGTTTTCTACATCAGGATAACCCACTAATACATATAATAAAAAGAAAAAATATATCTAATATATGTTTTCATGGTGTTTAATCCTTCTCTCTAAAAGTTCATAAGGATTTCATTAATATTTTAATATGAAAAATAAGTGTATTAATTAATTATTACTGTATATTAAATTTACACTTATTAAGAATCATATGGAAAATAATAAGGGTAAAAATGTCCACATATTGAAAAACATTACTATGGTGTTATTGAGAATTAATCCAAAGGGGGGATTGATTTTACCATTTTTTATGTAAAATTTTATTTACAAAATGAAGGTAGAATATAGAGTATAATATATTGAATTATTGTATTATTAGGCTCAAAGGTATGTCGAGTAACATCAATATTATTTGGATGTGAATAATGAATCTATTTAATATGGATTTTTTAGAGGCAAAGTCAATAAAACATAGAAATTTTTATGTGATTATTTAATATTTTGAAATAAATTTTATTGAAAATGTTTAAAGATGCAGATGATTTTCCTATATCATTTGATGATAAGTTAAAAATGTTGGATAAGGAATCCATAATGAATCAACATAGTTCATTATCATACTATACCATTTTTATTCTATATTAAATGTTCCTATGAATGGTGTTTGTGTTTTTTAAAAAGGCTTGATAAAATAAAAAATTAATTTGATGGTTATTTTACATGATATAAAACGAATGTAGTTTCTCTGAAAATCCCAATTTTCATTTGAATAACGTATTATATTTTGATCAAGATCAATAAAAATTTGAGTTTAGGAATTTTTCAACTGCTCATATATGATTTTGGTTATGAGGTTATGAAATATCCCATATATAATAATTCAACATATAAAAATTGGAATTTCATTAATGTTTTTACATTTATTAAAAACTAAGGTATTTATGAATTAGTATACATAAAAGAGATGAAAGTGAGTTTGAACGAGAAAAATAAAATAATATATCAAAGAAATATTTAAAATAGATTTCATTGATTCTTCTAATGATAATGGAGTGTCCAAAATTCCATTTTTAAATAATATATTTTTCAGGATATTATTCCATTCAATATAAACATGAAATAAAAGAAGAATGAAAATTAATTATTCTTCTGAGAACTCAAAAATTATGACTATGTGAATTATGTTGAACAAAAATTCCAATAAATCATAATATCAAGGAGAGATAAAGGAGAAAAAATATTAGAGATATGTTACTCGGGAAAAGGACCATCTATATGGGACTTTAAAAGTAAGTGAATTAAATATTATTTGTAAGTAGTAGAGTGATTTTCAAGATAATTAGTGATGATCAACATATTCATCTTATTATGTCCTTAATGTTTAGTCTAAATGAATATTATTTTTTATAATATATATTCATGGATAAATATCATTGTTAAAAGGGTTTTTCCAAAAAAAAATATATAACAAGAATATATTTCGTTAAAAAACATTATAGTGAGATGTGTGAAAGTACATACTATATTAAGTGACTTAAGATCTAAAACACATTGTGAATGTACATTGGAAGGAGTATTACGGTCTTTAGAGTTGTAACCACATGTGAATATAATGGAGGTTCCATGACTTCTAAATCTAACTAATCATAACATGGATTAGGTTTTTTCCTTGAACCATGTAATCATTTTTCACTAGGATTTATCTTACTCAAATTTATGAGGATGTGACACAATGATATAATTATTTTTATTTAGTGTTATACCTTAAATATTTTCATTTGATGTGTTAAAATGGAGTAATTCATAAAATAATGAGGATATCACTTATTAAAAAATCCCGCTCTAGGTGGACCACAAATATTTGAGAATAGCATTGATGTTTTAATAGAGGATATCAAGCCCTATGTGCATGTGGATATTTATAAATCTAATAAAGAAACTGAGATAGTGGTTATAATTCCTCCCAATATGGAATAGATATAATAAAACTATAATTTAATTTGAAATCAATCAGTATAGGAAAAAACTATTACTATCAAGAAGATATATTTTCACCACATAGTACATCTAATATTTAAGATATGGTCATCATCATTTTTTATGTTGAGGAACACTCAAGAAAGACTACTCGATCATCCAAATATGAGTCATGAAAAATGTGATATAAAGAATCACACTGGCCAAAATGGTACAAAACTAGCTCTTATTGGTGAAAGGATTATAAGACCTCATATATTCTATGGTATTGTACTATATCAGAAAATAGAATGAAATTAAATAATTCATTGTGTGTTTTATAGTTGGAACATGAAATTTAATTTCCCCAAGGAACACACCTATAGCCACCACACATCAGTTCCAACTGCAGTATGGTAGATAAAATGTAAGCTGATGTTGGATGATGGGTTTATCCTATGTAGAACATGGAATGTAGAACCAAATCCCTTATCCATGTAGTACCTAACTATAAGACATATCAATGAACACACATAGAGTATGATCCATTAATAACTCATTAGCATGTATATGTAATTCATTACCTAGAGAACACATTGCTTATTCCAATTCCACAAGAAGTATAAGTAACAACATATCTCCTAGTTTTGTACTCCCATTAGACTCTATATCATCCAAGCGATGTATTTTTTTGATAATTCATTAAATGGTAATGGAAATTGAACAATCGTTATAGGTGAGGAAACTGAAAAAATCATTAATCCTAGGAAATACATCACATGATGATTGAAAAATGAGTAACCTAAAAGGGTAGAATCCAACCAAATTAAATCACCTAAAGTTTCTTTAGTGGTACATGGGAACTATTATTATGAACCATTTTTTAAAAAATATTTTATGTTTTATTAAGTAATCAAACAATGTTAAATGAAATAAACTATAATTAATATTATTATTTATTATGATAATGGGGGAATTGAAAATATAAATAAATAAGTCGAAGATGAAATAAATACAAAGATGAATGCTTGTCTCAATATGAATTTTTTTATCTTTGTATACATTGATTCAATAGTACAATACTATCTTCGATGCAACTATAAATTCTGTATCAACCATCAATTCCATTATCAACACAATTATTTTTCAATTTCATCATATTCCACCCACTCTAGTGTAAACATTTTTGAAAATTTATAAACATAGAGAGGACCAAAAATAGGTTTTATAAGATGATACCTATTGGTTTTCTCTATAATTTAATTTAACAATTAAATTTTTTCACACATGACAACAAACACCTGAGAGGTCCAAATTAGACAAAAATGACATAATTCTTTGTAGAAACACCTAGTGTGGACCCAATCATGGTCTTAATTTTCCCAGCGGTTTGGCGCTATGGAATATTGATTATCTTACTCAAAGACTATCATAGATATAGGGATTTGCATCCTGTAAATGCATCTGTTTATGGAAGGGTTTCAACAACTTTCTCTCCCCTAATGAAGAATTCAAGATCCAAGCATGGGGGTATGGATCCGTCTCTTTCAAACCCAACACACTACATATATGGAAATTGGACAATCGTTTCAATCTACTGGAAGTAAATAACACAATAATCCAAACTGGGTCAATGTTTATGGATTAAACGATATTTTGGGGAATCCTGTGATTTTTAATGACATTTCCATTTCAATAAGAGCCCCGATTAAAATGTATAAAGAATATAAATATTTGAGATCTGGTCACCACGCTAGATTCCAAGTTTAAGTAGATTTAGGTTCAACATTGATTGAATTCATTTTTCTATCAACTAAAGAGGAGGAATTGAAATTGAGGATTGAATTTGAGAACCTTCCCAGGATATTCCCAAAATTTCATGCAATTGGGAATGATTCCTCTAGCTGTATATGTGCCATAATCAATGAATTTTTCTCTTTGTCTGGTTATGACAATAGTGTATGTTTAAAAACACAAAACTATGAAACCTGGTCACTCTGGAATTAATAATAAATTTGATGTTCCTGGACAGACCGATGGAACTCGAGACTCTGTTTACACCAAAAAATTTCAAATATCTCAGGTGATCCCTGATATTCTGGGAAAAATATTAACATAGATAAAACATGGAGGGCTATTACATCATCTCTTGAACTTGCACAAAACTCCAAGAAATCAAGGGTTGACGTTGTGGAGAGGGTTCAGGATGTTCCTCCACCGATATCTAGTTCCCTGAAACCCTCAATGTCAAGGGACATTATGAGTATATCTACAAAGGAGTATGAATCCCCATTCTTTCGATTTTTGATCCCTATAATGATACGGAAGGTACATATGTTGGATCTCTGGTTGCTTCAAAATCTACTTTGATCTACAATCATTCCCAGGATAGTAATATGGATTTGGAGATTGCCTCCTCTCATGTTTGGCATCCTGTTATTGACCCCATACAAGGTGTGGATGAAAAAAAAATTGGCAGCACACCTACTTTAGGAGCTATTGTGGAAAAAAGGAACATGTTGACTCATCCACATGAAAAAATGTCTTCTGAAGACCCCCCCTAAGATGAATATAGTGGAGAAAAAGGGAGAATCTGCTACAATCCAGAACCATACTAAGTTGCAGTCAGAACATTGAATTACTCAGGTGAAATCTCAACACACTATTACTAAAAATTATTATTTGGATAAATCATGGCAGCAAGATAGTGTTGGTAAGTGCGAGCGACATGCTAGAAGTCGAGGGAAGGAATGTGGAAGGGCTGAAACAACATCAAGGAATGAATCTTCATTGGATGTCTAATACACAGACATAGACATTGAACTCTTCTTCAGCAAGCATGAGGATATAGTTGTGGATATGGAATAGATTGGGGGAATTTTGTAAAAAGAAATAAGGACTGTTGAAATGATCGGATATAAGATTAGGACCTCATGATATAGGTATTGATCTATTGTTGAAATTTTGTTTCTATTTTTGTTGTTCCTTGAAATTTTTTATGATTCAATTCAAGGTGCATTCCCCCACCGTTAAAAAATATATATTTCACCCATGCTCAACGATATCATGTCACATTATTTTCACTACATCAAAAAATATAATTATGAGAATATAAAAATATGCACCAAAGTAAAACAAATATTCAACATCACAGAACTATAAATAAAAAATTAATAATATATAAATATTCAAATAAGTCAGTCAAGAAGATTCGTATGACCATACTATATCATCTAAAGACCTTAACAATGAACTTTCCTAATATACTATGATCCAATACCATTTAAAAAACATTCAACATTGTCACATAACAAGGATTTTTGTCATATTTTGTGACCCATACATATCCTTTTTGAATTATATACTAAGGGTAAGGACTTACTAATGATGTACCCACTCACAATGAACCTCACATTATTCAACATGAGTTTATTGAAGAAACCAATATGATCTAAAGGATGGTGGTCGAAACACACTTATATTCCATCAAATAAATATAATTATAACTCTACATTAAATATTTGTTGGATGAAAATATCGATGTAGATTGCACAATACAAGAGGAAGGGGGGATTGTAGGTTTAAAAACATTTCTTTATCCCTTAAAAGGATCTTAGACCACAAGTATTTAAAATAATTCAATTAAAGGGAAATCTTATTATATTAAAAAAAAAATTGTAGTGGGTCCCAGTTCTGATGAAAATGAATATCGTAATTCGTTTAGTTAAGATAAGTATTCCATAGTTTGTAGTTGATATAAAGAATTTTCAAAGAAGAAATGATTTTATCAGAGTAAGATTGTAAAATATTTTTATTACTATAGTTAAAATAGTTAGAATAAAATAATACAACAATCCAATCACAAAGCATATTTAATCGTGTTGTGTAATCAGATGATCAAAATTACAAAATATATTAATCAGAGTATTACAAAAGTATCATAATCAGAAAGTTTATGATAACCAATGTACAAAAAAAATAATAATAACAAATACAATTTTATTTCTATAAAAATGTTTCATAAATTTAATAGAATTAAATTATTTTAACCCAAAGATAATGGCATTCATTGACCTACATAGATGTCCCTTGATTTATCCTTTCATGAATCCATGTCTTACCAACACCAGGGTAAGTCTTAGATATAATGACTGATTTTAGTATATCTTCCTATGCTTATAATCCCTTGATTAAGAAGGTAGTCATCACCTCTATCTTCTTATCACTAGAAGCCCTCAATTCGCAAAATATTTTCTCATCTGTCGTCCTATCCAAAGATTCCATTTATTGTAATCACCAGTGATTAGTATCGCATGAAGAAAAACAACTATTAATGATTACATGTGTATCAATCAATATGTTCACAACATTACCACTTCAAGGATTCTACAAAAACATGATTTTGTACAAAGCTCCTGAATAGTGTCTCAAATATTTTCAGTATCTTGATCTTGTTCGAATGACATTGTATTTATAGGCCTCATCCCAATGGTCATTTTTTCTTCCAATAGTCGGATTTCATCTTTAAATATTAGAGGGACTTGGACACCTGTCTCTCAGATGGATATCATTTAACTAAAACAACCACATCGTTTTACCATGTATATTAAGATAGAATACATTTCATTGTTTTAGTTAAATGATTTTCTTTTCAAAATAACAATTTTTAGAGGTTACTATAAAGTGGTTATGAATAGAATCTATATCTTCCAATAAAATTCAAAAATGTATAGTAAATGAGTATGATGAATTTTTTAAGATAGAAAATATGAGTTATCTATTCAGTACGATACTGATCGGTTTTGATAATGAAAAAAGTAATCGATGTGACTGAAAAAAATTTATTAGTTCAGTACAATATAAATTGTATTATGTAGCATTACAATAAACATTGGAATAATTATATTGAATATGTTAGTGTGTATGCTATTTATAGTACGTAGAATAAAAAACCTACTAAAAAACTAAAATAAAAATATTCATAATGTATATACAAAAAAATATAATAAATCATTAAAAAATTACGTTTTTGAATTAAATAAAATGAATAGAAAAGTTAATTGATTAATTTTGAATCAAAAATTTTCCCTATTTTGAAAAGTGAAAACCACAAGTTAAAAAACTAATGGTTTACAAATGTAAGTATATTTTTTTTTCAAAAGTGAAAATTTACACATACCTCACTTTTAGTTAGAAAAATATTTTGAATAATGATTGAGTATGACTAACGTCACCCTTATGATAATATAAACCCTATAGAACATATTCGAAAAAATTGTTTTGAATTTATCTGCCAATAAATTGTATTATCCCTTTTAACATTTATTCTCACCTAATTCTCTCCATTTATAAAATATTCTCCCATAATGTAAAACATTCCCCCCTGTATGATTTATAAAAAATAATTGGGGAGTTATTTAAAAAAATCATAAAAAATGGATAGTGAAATAATCAGTTAAAATAGATTATGTAATTTGTCATATAAAACAAGCTAAATAACATTCATAAAATGAATGGAAAACACACAATAAAAAGAATCATAGACGTTATAAAATTTCATTGAATTTTTATAATGATTACAATAAGATTTCAAATTATTGATTTATTTTCCTTTTCTTTATCATTCTTCATAAGATCCATAAACACTGTCCTCATATATTTGAAAAAAATTTGGTCTTATATATTCTTATCAATAGATTATTTATGAGACCATATTTGGTTCTCCTAATACTATAAAACCATTTTTATGGTATGAATGACTTATTCATGATATTTTTGATTTTCTTATTGAGAAAAGATTCTTTTTTACTGACTCAATAACTTATCTTATTGAGCCTAATACATTTCTTCTTGAACACTGGTTACATTTTCATGTATTTAAACTCTGTTTCCCAACAATGAATTTTGATTCTCTATGTTAGTGTTATAATCATGATAAAGAAATATAATTTATTATATGACATACACACTCTTTTAGAAAATGTTGAATTCACATTACTAACATTCATATAGGCTTATGATTACATTTAATCTCATAGTAGATTCACATTGTTGCTTGTTAAATTCATTTGAAAGATCATTGACATGTTTTATAATATCATATATCCTTTATTCCTAATCATTATGACTCTCATCAAAATTATGTCACCATTTCACAACATTATTATAATTGATTCATTGCTCTTTAATGATTTCATTCAGTATTTTAAAATTTACCTCATGCTTGATTTCATTTTCCTCTATAGTCTGATTTATTGATAGATTTTATTTTGATTTTACATAATAGAATTAATGTTGCCTTCAGTTCATGGTTGGTGCATATGATCCATTTCAATACCTCTTATTAAGTGACCAATATATTAATCTCATTTCATGGAGACTATTTGATCTGAATCTCAATATTCCTCGTAATTAGGATTTTATGCACTATGAATTACATCATCTTGTTCTAAATTAATAATCCTATTACCATAGGATCCAGTTACTTCATCTTCTGAAATATGAATGACATTTAATTTTGGGATTTGGTTTAAAGGAATAACTCCATGGGATGGAAACATAGTTGATGTTCATTCTGAAGACCTTCGTAGTATTTTTTTTTAAATTGAGATCTTTAAACTTATCCTCTTGTATCTTCTTATCTGGTATAATAATCTATTTTTCACATTTCAGAATCCACTAGTTCTTCTGAATCTTTAGCTTGAGAGTCTTCTGTTGGAGTCGATTCACCAACTACTTGTTTTCAGTTTAAAATTACTTATATAGAGGTAATGTATTTTTATTTTTGAAGATTTTCCCTTCTAATAATTATATAAATATCTTTTTTAATAGTATTTAGAAAAGAATCAATGACATTGTTTATTGTCTTTCCCTTCTTCAGTTTATTTTCCTTTTAATGTTTTATGAATTTAATTAGAATGAATGTTTTCAGCTAAGGATTCGGTGGGATTGAGACCAAACTGGGGATATCCCTCTTTCCATTCATCATGTTATTTTCTCTAAATAGATTACATTCCTTTAGGATAAACTCTTTTATTTTTCAGCTTTTGTTTCAAAATAAAATTTGAATTTTCATTATTTTTTTCTGAATCAATCACTTCCAATTATTTTGGAAGACCATGAATTCCTTGAGATTCAAATTTTGGATCTTTGGAATTATGGTATTTAATGAATTTTTTTAAATTCCAAATAAAAATAAATTTTCATTCTTATGACTATATGAACACTAATCCAAATAATTCTTAAATTTCTTTGTATATTCATACGAGAATTTTTTAAAAACATTAAACATTTATGAATGAACATACTAAGGATGGAAACAAACATAATCAACTGACATTTAATTTCAAAAAACTTGATATTTTCGATGGTATTGAATATATAACCAATATGGTAAATCAACATCAGGTTGAAAATATATTCAATAGTAAAAACATATGATTTTTTCAGTTTTAATTATAACCACTTGTGGGAAATAAAAAAATTTCATCCGGGGTGAAATAATCCATTTATTTAATGAAAAATGGTTATTCAACCTTTTTTCATCATGAATGTCAAATAGTGATTGTTCAGCACATTCAAAAACAAAGGATCCATTTTTTTTGGAAAATTTTGGAATGGAAAAAACACATTTCACTCTAATGGAACATTTAGGAAATTTGTTTCTTATTTATCTCACATTCATATCTCAATATAAATGATATGAAAGGATACCTTGAAATTATATCCATAAACCTTCATAGAAATGACGAAATGAATCACTCAATCTAGAATGATAAGATCTTGATGGTTAGGATTTTCCCCAAAAAACAAATTCACAAGCATGGAATTAAATTATTTTCTTTAAAGATAAATCATAATTGTCATAATTTTTTGTTCTGATCAATCTTTCATGAAATTTTTAGGTCATGGAGAAATCTTGTGGAGCTATTTTTTAGACACATTTCTAATGACTAATACATGTATATAATTGGAATACTCTAGGTACAAAAAACATCATACTTAGATATTTTATGTGGAGTAGGACTTCACCATAGATTTTGATTCTAATTGTTGTGGGATGAGGGTGGGTGTCCCAATTTTATAGGTGAGAAAAAGTGATCGTTTGGATTATATGGTCCATATTAGATAAAAAGATCAAGTGGTTGAATTCTTTTTAACTCTATACATTTTGTTTAAAAAAAATATCATATTCAAAGTGAATATGATAATGGATTAAAAAACAAATACCAAAACATAAATTTATTAAAATGAATTAATATGTAAATTTAATTATACTATTCAGAATATCATGATAGATTTGTTGGTTTCAATAAATTATTTGTCAAATGAAACAAAAAATTTTAAAACATAAATAGATAAGAGTTAACAAATTGTGTATGGAATATTTTGATGCAGAACATTTTCTGATAGCAAAATATTTTATAATCCAATCAAATTTCTTATGTTGATAAAAATATTTTCTTTCTGATTTTTTTTTCAGATTTTGATAAAAACATTTGGTAGAAAAATGAAAACTATTGAAATAATATGTACATATTTTATAAATATATAATCCCCATTTGAAGAACAATTTCTCATTGTAAGGAAATGATTTTAGAAATAATTAGTGAAGAATGATTACTTTATAATGATAATTCCAAGTTTCTATTTACTATATTAAAATATTTCAGAAGGTAATGGTTTTGTAGAAATATCATTATGTTGTTCTTTCATTTTGATGAATTTTTAAATGTTACCTTCTTTCAATGTATTATCCCTATGAATATGATTCCTAATATCTATGTTCTTTCCATGTGATTGATATGAAGGGTTTTAAATAAATCAATGGAACTAGTGCTATCACATAGTATTTGAGTATTAGTAAAACACATACCATAGTTAATGACTGTTTGATGCATCCACAAAACTTGAGAAATATAACTTCCAGCTGCCACATATTTAAATTTAGCAGGGGAATGTTATACTGAGTTTTTTATCGTACAAGACTAAGAAACTAATGACAAAAAATTAGTTTTGAACCTTATAAAAGAGTTTTTTTTATTTTCATGAAATCACGCACATAAGAATCTTGATGAAATTATGTTTGGGTGACTAGATATATGTATAGTAAACATCCTATCATTACACTAATAATTGTTATTTATAATGGTTGTCCAAATTCATCAATTTAAATATTACTAAATGATCCAATTAGAGTCCTAATACTTTTTGTATTTTAATATCAATAATTTTTTTTAAAAAATTATATATTTATGTTTACATAAATATGTTCTATCTAGTTTCTATGAAATTTGAAAACTAAGAAAAAAATTTAAAGCACCAATCATACTCATTTAAAACATAGATTTCAAATGATTCACAAATGAATTCGTCAAGGATTTCTCAGTTGATCTGAATATAATGTCATCAACATATATGTGAATAATAAAAATGTTTTTATTATTCTAATTTATAAATAGAGTTGGATAATATGTTTACTTAAGTTTATTATTATGTAATAGAAATATTTTGAGTCAATAACACTAGGATCAATGGTCTTGTTTAAGTATATATAATTATTTGGTATGTTTGTAGGCATATTCAGGGTGTTTTGTGTCTTAAAAACCTATAGGTTTATGTAAAAAAACATCTTGTTGATCATATTTGATTAAGAAAGAACATGTAACATCCCATTTAATAATATTTAAATTAATTAATGCTATACAGATAATAGAATATAAATAGACTAATGTCTATATACTTTGGTATATGTTCCTTCATATTATATTACTTCTTGTTGATTGTAGCCTTTAGCATCGAATCCCACTTTATTTCAAGCAATGATTCAATTTTCATCAAATTTGTTCCCGAATAATAATTTTACTCAAATTAAAAATATTTTTTAGGTATTTAAAACTAGGTACACAAATTATTCCTTTAAAATTCATTTAGTTCGCCTTGCATATCCTTAATCTAGTCTTCATCACTTAAATCCTCACTAAGACATTTGTGTTCAAAATGGGAATGAAATGCTAGATGCTCTACATAATTTTTAAATAAATTATTTTCATTTCAGATTGATTTGAGTTACCAATGATACAGTTATAGGGATTATTCATAAGATACAATTGAACTGGGTTTTTGGAAACATGTTCATCAATATAGGGTAGAATGTATTCTTGTGTAATTGCTTTAAAAACATTTTCTTGACTATTATTTTTATTAGAAGAGCCATATATCAACTTTTGGTAATACGTTTTGGAAAACATATTAGAAAAGGTAGGTCGAGATTGTTTAAAAATAGAAGGATAATTTTTATCTAATTAAACATTTAATTTTTCATCAACTGTATAAGAATTTTTATTGAAAACTCTATAATCCTTAAAGGTAGTGGAATGGCCTAAAAATATACCATCATCGTACATGGGTGAAAATTTATCTAAGGTATATTTCATATAAAAAATAAATACTTTGCATCTAAATTCCTTATTATATGAATTTTTTGTTTTTTGGCTAATCCATAACTCATAAGGTGTTTTATTAAGAAATAGACTCATTAAATAATGATTTATTATATAACAGGAAGTACTCATAGCTTCAACAACAAATATTTTAAAATTTAATATTCGCTCAATATGGTTCTTGTTATCTCTTGATGTATTTGATTTCTTCTTTCAAAACCACCATTTTGATGATTTCTTCTTATAGGAGTTAATTTATGTGTAATTCCATTTTTAAAACAAATAGTTTCAAAATATGAATATTCAAATTAACCACCATTATCACTACAAATAATTATTGATGGAATATTCCTCCCATTTTTATCATTGTCTGTAAATTTTTAATTGAAAGAAAAGGCTTCATATTTTATTATTAGAAAATATAATAATGAAAATATCGTTTAATAATCTACTAGAAAAAATGAAAATTATTATCCTATGATGCATCATGTTTTTGTACTACTAAATAGATCCATTTTCCCTAAAAATATTTCATTAGTAGTTGAGATTTCATTAATTTATTTAAATATTGACATATGTTTCATTATTTATTTACTAGGGTCACATACTTTTGAATAATATAATTCATTAGATCCTTAATAAGTCATTTTACTCAATTTTCATATGTTCTTAAAGTTATAGTTTCCTAAAATTATATTTCATAACCTTGATTTGTCATTCATTGCTTTATGGAAACATATGTCATGGATCCTACTATCTTCTTTGTTAAGTGTGTAAAAATTTTCATGCCGATTAGTAGAAAGAACAAATTCATAATTTTAGTTGTGTACTTGGAATTTATCATTACTAAAATTCAAAAGGTAACATTCATTAAATAATAGTATCATTATTATACGGTTTTTCTTAATAAAATTAACCAATAAAACATTTGAAATCAGGGTTCTTCCAAAAATAACATTATTACTTATAATACTGATATTACCTTAAGAATTATATTTTAATGTAACCCATCCACCATTAGTTTAAATAATATTTCCAAAGATGTATTTGTTAATAGATGTATTCTAGTAACAAATACTATTTATATAAAATGTGTTTCCGTTATTTGTACTTCCTTTGTTTTTTTGAAAATAAAATTGTAAGGTTTTCAGAATCCAAATATTCTTGGATTTAGATATTTTTTGAAACTAAAATAATATAAATCTATATTTGTATTAAAAAATGTGGTTTATTAAAACCTATAGATTTCATCTTGTTTAAATAATATTTCATTATCCAATGTCCACCACATTGACACTTAGTGTGTAAGGTGGGAATTTTGGGAACAAAATTGTTATATCCAAAAATAGGTTCTATGAGAGAGTAACCAATTCTAGAACTATTCATATAGGAAAAAAGTTTTCATACATTTTATCAAATTATTAAATACTATAATAAAATAATATTATTCTTTATTAAGAGGAAAGATTTTATATATTTTTATAACCTCTAAATTATTATCCTCATGAACATTACCTTTAGAATTATATGGTGTCTCTAAATATTTTTTATAAAAAATAAATTTTTCAGGATCCAATGATAGTTTATCATGTTCCTGATTTTACATCATTATGGTTTTTTGAAAATTAAATTATTTCAAAATATTCTACATCAAAATGATTTGAATGATCTAAAACTTCTATATTTAAAATATTGATTCTAGAATTCTCTTAATCCGGTTGATTCTTTATTATACTATTTTCACATTCAAGAAACATGGAGAATTTAGAAACTTTTTCAAAATAAGATAATGAATCTTCTAATAATAATGAATATTCTTTTGAAGAATTATATCCATTCTTATTTGAAAAGAGATAATTAAAAGTCATATTTGTTAAGGATTTAGTAGTGTGTACTTTTTCCTTGAAACATTGATTATCAAAGGGTATTCTAGCGATATGACCACTATTCTTGTGTCCAGAAATTTAAATATCTAATGAGTTGTCTGAAGAATATCCTCCACATTCACTCAACGAATAATTTTCCATTAGAGATTTATTTTTGTTATTCTTGAATTACATTTTCTAATTCCACTTGGATTGCACGTCTTTTTTTAATTTCCTATTCTGATTTGGAAAATAATGTTTGATTTGACTTGTTTATTACATTTATTTCATGTGACATCAAACAATTATTATCCTTCTTACCATTTTACATATATAATTATATTGAAAATATTTATTTCTATTAATATTTTTCATCCTTATAGACTTCTAGTGTAATTCAGGTTATGATTATTTTGTTTCACTTGTGTCCGTCTGAACAACCAATTTCTTCTTTAATGACTTCACTATTATCATAGGTGTATTGGATTTCTTCTGATTTGAAATTTTAGTAAAGGAAAAACATCCATTATATTTATTTTACATTTCTTCATATTTCATTAATCTATTATAATATTTTAGAAGGGTTCCAAATAAGTCATTAAGATTAACATTTGTAACTTTTTAGGATTGCTCAACTAGTACTCTCTTTGACTCCAATTCATTAGCCATGATGTATATGATCATTTCCTCAAGAACTTTAAATTCTAAGGAATTTTATCCAAGGTATTGTATGATATTTTCAATAGTGATAAATATTTATGGAACTTTAGTTACATGTTCCTCATATGGTAAAACAAAATCATGATTTTCTTCTCTAAGCATGGGTCTTCTTGTCTCGATGTATTTTGATTTACCAAAATGTGTAACATCCAGTTGTTTAAAATTCTATTTTTCTCATCAAAAAAATGATATCTTACTTTATAAATATTAATTCATTTATCAAAGTAATTTATTTTTTATAGTATAGTTTATTCTATATTATTTTCTCTTGTAAATGTTAAAAATTATAACTTCATTATCAAGAAGATTATAATCTCCATTAAAAATTTTCAAATTATCAACATCAATATAGATAAGAAAATTTCAATTATATCTCTCTAGAACTCATAATATTTTTAATAAAGGATAGGTGGTCTTGTAGGATTCAAATTGTGAATGGATCACACAATAAAACCTAAAATACTTAAAATATTATAAAATTATTTTTACAGGATACAGATTGTTGTAAAAAAAATTATAATCACAATGTTTATGATAGAAATATATCCAACATGAATAAGTACTGAAACTAAATATATTGAGCAGTGAAAACATTCTCTGATAACAATTTTTGGATTGAAATATGTATGTAGATGGAACAATTCAAGAGAAAGTAATTATAGGTTTAAAACATTCATTTTTATACCTTAATGATATTAATTTAAATTGATTAAAACTAATTAGATTCCCACGATTTCATATTGTATTCAAACAAAATAATGGAGTTGGTCCAGGTTCTGATGAAAAGAATATCACCATCAGGTTAGTTAGGATATGTATTCCATAACTCATAATTGAAATAAATCATTTTAGTAGAAGAAATTATTTTTTCAAAGTAATTATGTAAAATAACCTAATTACTATGGTTATGATATCAAAATAAAATAATACTACAATACTATCATGAATAACATTGAATTATATTGAGTACATTGATGATCAAAATAACCCAATATAGTAATCATAGTATTACTAAAGTTTCATAATCATATTTCTTATGATAATAAAAGTATAGAAGAGAAACCTGAATAACAAATACAGTTCTCTTTCTATTACAATGTAGTGGAAATTTAAAATAATACAATTATTTTATCATAAATTGAATGGTATAATTTTACCATTGATAGTGGTCCCCTAATTTATAATTTAAACTAATGGTGTCTTACCCACACTATTGTTTTTCCTCAATATGATAGTTGGTTTCAGTATGTTTGTGTATCCCCAGCAGCCCTTTCCTAAGCAGGTAATTACTACCTTTATCTTCCTATAACTAGAAGAGCATGATATTCTACATATCTGCACGTATTTCGGCATATCCAAGGAATAACTCGATTGTAATCCCAAATGATTGGTGTTTCCCAAATAAGAATAATGAAATCGAATACTACTTGTTTTTTAAAATAGGTTGTTCACAACAAGGATAATTAACGACTATCCCACAAAGCATTGTTTTGTTTAGCTCTCATATAGTGCCTTAAAATGCAATAAGACTTTTCAGATAATTAGAATGAAATTTTCTTTATATGTCTCATCCCAATGTTTATATTTTGGTTTCAACGGTCGTATTTCTTCCTCAAATCATGGAGGGACTTGGACAATTGGAACTCAAATGGTCATCGTGTAACTATAATAATGATATCATTTTATCATGTGTATTAAAATAAAATATAGAGCATCATTTTAATTAAATGATTTTCTTTTAAAAAAACAATGATTCTGGTTACGGTAATGTGGTTATGAAAATAATTTGAATCATCTAATAAAATAAAATGTTGAATGTAAATGACTGTGATGAATTTGTTAAGATAGTGAATGAAATTTTTCTAGTATTTGTGATACTCATTGGTATGGGCAATGAAAAACATAATGTACAATATTGAAATAAATTTTATTAGGTGACTGTGATATAAATAATCTTATTCTTTTTTATAATAAAATTAGAAACAACCATATTGTATTTCTTTATGTGTATGATATTTAACTTACATAAAATAAGAAACGTAGTGATGAACTTTTATTTCAAAATACTAAAAATAAATACAATAAAACAACAAATGAATTCATTTAAAAACAATGTTTTTTATTTCCAAAATAGATGGAATAGAAAAGTCAAAATAATACTTTTGACTCAACAATACGGTTGATCAAATATACTGAAACAAAAACATTACTACTGTGGAATAACTCATATAAGAGGAAATCTGCAAGTCCATCATTGTCTACTGAAGGATACCAAGATCAAGAATCTCTATATGTGTCAAAAAAATGTGGTATTTTTGTTATGAATCTGCATCCTATATTCTAGAATTTGACTTCTATGATTTCTTTTTCTATTTTAGATTTAGTTTCAACATGGTCCATGCCACCCCTCAAACTACTATCCCTCACTAAATGACCCCATATTTCTGATATGATCCACCAACAATAATATATAATTGAAAATTAGTTAGTTAGTCCAAATCATCATAATTCAATTTTCCATACTTGTATTGTTTTTCAACACACACACTAACTTTTTATTAAGGATAATTCTTTGGTAACCCATTATAATCATCCACACATTTAACAACACAAAAGGATGTGTATTTCCACCTTTAAAACCTTATTATACGACACTACATGTATCAATATATGGGTATATGGACTTATTGTTAGTAGGTTAGGGTTTATTATCCACGCCCTATGGGTCATTCCTGATATAATAAATTGAACATAGCACATCAATAAAAATATTTAATAACTCACATTAATTGAAAAAGTAATATAATTTATATTCATGTGGGTGTTACAAAACCTCTTCTCTTTCATTGATGAATGTCTATGATGGACTCTTTTATGATTAAAAACAATCTCACATTACTTGATGGGTTGAGTGAATGAACTTCTCCATCAATGGAAGTTCTCTACATGAATAAATTTTACCTCATGTTTCCATTAGAACCCTTAACTATGAATCATATCTTTCATGATGAAAAAATCAAACATGTTTGTTCCTATGTGAGAGTATGTGTAAAATATAAATACTTTATATTTCATTTTTACTCAAGTGCTTGACTAGTTTATCGGAATACTATACACATATAATCCTGCATGGCACACATTTAACTATTCATGTAAAATAGAATCTAAGTGATGGTCTCAAATCATGGGATTGGTTTAGTGCATCACGCACCTCCAACTAATCTATCACAACTCAATTATTTACTATGAAATTAATTACAAATCAGTATGTCCAATATCATGGTGTTGTAAAGTATTACCCATAAAAATAATGTAATAGATCACCCTAGGAACCAAACATGATTTTATCAAGTGAAAATATTGCATGATCCCACACCAAGGGAGTATCTCAACCAAGACTCAAAATCTTTTGACTCTCACTATAGTTACTCTAGAAAATGTGTTTTGACATGGATTCATATCTATAGACAAATATCCTCTTCTCTGGAGTCTCCAAAGAAATATATGATCTCATATATTTATGTGATATATTATTTCTTGAGTAATAGCTCATAAATCCCACAGTTCTCCACACAAACACAAACATGGTCACCACACCATGTGGACAAGAAAAAAATATTAAATAAAACAAAACATTGGATTATGGGTTCAAACACATAAAATGATAAATTATTCATGTCACAAATTAAAGAATTAATCATCATTATACCCACCCTTTTTAATCACATGTCTATAAAATAATCACAAGATAAATTCATTATTTTATATGTGCATGACTAAAGTAGATAGAAACATATAAAATCCACACTCCAAAAGATATCATATTTCTCAAATATAAGGATTAGTTTGATCATATAAAGTTTTACATTGTAAAGCTAGTAATAGAACATCTATCATGGAATAAAAGATATTATTCTCTCATATATAATTATATTTTGGGATATTAGTTTCATCACATCATAAAAAAATGATATCCCTCAATTGAATAATCTGAGTAAATAACATACCAAACCTAAAATTTTTGTGTAAGGTCTAATTAATAGAAAATATATCATCATAACATTATATGTATACATAATATGTCTATAATGGGGTTTATAATTCATTTTCAAGTTGTTGAGAATATGAATACAGTATATATAAACAAGATACAAACTTATGTAAATAGAAAATTTCAACTAAATACTATATGATACATGTACCAGTATTGATTATACCCATAAATGATGTCTTAGAAATTTGGGTCAACTAACTAGTTATCAGATTCATATAGAAAGTATATTTTTTATCTCATACATACACTACTGTCTAGGGTTTTATAACCCATCTCAACATCCCCATAACATAAATACATATATGAAAACTAACTCAAAAATGAATCCTTAAGGAAACCCTGCACTATTAGTACTCTAAAATAACCCAACACAATAGGGCCCCACATGAACATTCTATAGTAATAGAGTTAAACCCCATACCCACATCCAATAGGCCAGTGGATGGTGACTTGATTCAATTTGGGATATCTTAAAATGTGATAGTACATATCCAATATCATCCTGAAACAAATATATAAATCCAATTAATTAAGTAAACAATAAATCCAATACGATGAACATGTATATACATATATAACCAAATCAATGTTATGAAATCCATTCATGAGACAACTTGTATAATTATACCCCATAAAGAATGTATACTGGAATATAGAACAACTTAAAGTACTCCCAAATGTTATGCAAAGAGATGATCATCCACAATATATGTACACATGTACCACACTCCAATAATAGTGGTAACTGCCACCATTTGCAATCATCATACTCTTACACATGTTACCCAGTGTTACTAAGTGTGTTTTATAAAAAAAAATTGATCGATCTATAAAATGAATATATCCAGACCTTTTCATCAAATTCATAAAGAAAAGTCATGTGGAACCATAATATTTTCAAGGTGTATATAATCTTACTCAGTAGGAAACCAAAGAACAATATAGAATTTAATATAAAAAAATTAACTCATAGATCCTTGAATTTGTAAGAGTAACTTAGATAAATAAATAGGGATCTACATATGATTTAAATCTAGAAATATTTTAGATATGTATGATTTTCGGAACCATCATTTCTAAATTCCTTATTATTTATGTCACATGGATAAATATGATGATTTGGGTCATTAACAAGTACATGAATCCTATAGATAATAATAAATATTGTATACCTTATCGAAGGAAACTATGGTGTTCTAGAAGAGCCATTAGATTGTAAAATCCCACACTGCATGGTTATTTATAATAATCACAACACCACCATTATCCATTAATGAGAGTGTGCACATCATTGAAGAAAACTCTCATGCTATGGAGGTACAATATAAATCATCCAATCATACCATCGATCAAAAATCCTATAATACCCATATAAAATAACCCATGAAACCCTACATGATACACAATGGTGGATCTATTTCCTATGTAGATGGGGAGGAATACCAATTTCACTAATATGGGACCTTGATCCCATGAATCTAATGCATTTATGACTATAAATTCCTTACATCCTCTCTAATAACATCACTATATAATTTTTCACATTTAAAGGAAACACCTCAACCAATAACTACTGTTCTCATATAAGGAATCTGATATAATATACTAAAAAAAATAGGCATTAACCCATCATATTTTTATGGGGTTTACATGTTGTTTACATAGATATATTATTCTAAGTGATTTTTTAAACATTTCTCCCATGTCAATGAGTTTTACAGAATATGAAAAATTATTTTTTATATTCATTTATAAAAGATCATTAAATAAATTTATGAAAATATCTAGAATGTGACGGGTTTTCACATTAGGTATTATATACATTACTATAAAATCCATTTAGCCTGCTACTTATAAGAATTAACTAACCTGGTAAACAACATTTCCATCAGTTATATAAAAACATAAATAGAAAATATTTTCTCTTCAATATACAAAAATAATATTACAACAATCGACAAGGAAAATACATATTTTTTAAATTAAATTAAAATAGAATAGCCCATTAATACAAAATTAGATCCAAAACATGAAAAAAATTCTAAAAAAACATAATTATATATTAGAATCATCTCACATATTAATATTTTATGTTTAGACATTAGATATTATATTATAGGAGAACTAATATCCAATCAAACCAATCAAATAATCCAACCAAAATCCTTATGTTTTGTTTATATCTCTTTCACAATATGTGTAAGTCTCATGAAAAATGAACCAATTAATGTGAAATAATTTAACATTAATTTGATGTATAAACACATGACTTATTAAAGGAAAACATCTGATTAAATTTATCCAGTAGTAATTTTATAACTATATCTTATAAAATTATTTCGAACATAAAGAATAAAAATGTCCTAGGTTCTAGAATCATCCTCGTAAAAAAGGATTAGTTAATACATATAATATCATGAAATCACGATCTGGTTTATAAAGATATGTATTCTTGTCACCACAGACCATTGCCTCAAAAAACGTGACCAGATAAATTGGGCCATAAAGGAGAATCTCAGGCTTTCATCTCTAATGGATCTCATTGAAAAAGCATCAAAAACCTAGTAGGATTATACATAAACATGGTTGACATCCAAGCTAATAAAAAGGTGAGTAGAGGACATTTGATTTAGTGTGGTATCATTTTTCATAGGATATTCCATGACTGAGCCTTCAAGATGTACACAACCATAGTTGATCAACACTCTATCCTAAAAGAATTCCAGCCCTATTGAAAACAATATTTGATGGCCTTGATCATTTCGAATAATTAATCATCTATTGAACATCCACATCATATTAAATGATAGAGGCCTCCATTAAATAATCATGAATGTGTTTGGAAGTCACTACCACAACCTATACAGTTCGGTGCAACTAAATCTACACCAACATAATTGAATTTTATCCATTATGGGATTTTGGAGAACCAGCTAATCGACATCACCATTAGTGGGTTTCTGGTCCTTATAGGGACAAATTGTTTTCTCAAAATAATACGATCATAAACATAATTATTCATAGGACCTGTATAGATCATGTAGGAAATAGTGACAAACCAATGTAAATTCTTAGTTACCATATTAAATGAATTTGTAATGTTATAAAACGAAATACCTTGTTTTCCTCTCTATACAGAAAAAATTATAGTACTAGCCTTAAAAATTATCATTCTTTGAAACTGACCATGGTTTATAGTATTATTATTGGATGTCATAATTTCATCAATGTTTCCTTATGCAGTTAGAAATCAATGGTGTCCGACAAGCAATCCATAAATATTCATGTGAAACTATATGTGAATAAAAATGGTTTATACATTCTTGCTAGAAACAATATGTAGATATAATATTTAATATTGGTTTCTTATAATGATGTGAATCATAGTATTCCTCCAACACATCCTCTAAATTTGTAGCATTATTTTTTAGGGGATTTTTATATCCTTATGTTTAAGAGAAAAACAATAGTACCATGAAATTATCATCAAAGTTGTTCATGCACTAATAAATAGTACTGAGTTGTCCACTGGAATTGGGGTCTATATGAGAGTGTGTCTATCAATATAGTAAAATATATAAATTTCATTCCATAATATTGGAGGGGATTAACCCATAAGTTTCCGAATAATTATATTTATTATTAAATAATAGAATTTTGATTCATGCATTGAGGGACAACCACATCCTCATGCAGTGGCCCGGTCGACCAAGGTGTATTCCAAAAATTACAATTAGACATCATGAAGACCATACATTTTAATCATTTCATGAGACAAATATATGATTCATTAATGAATCAACATAAAGGTAATGATACGTATGAGGAG
Organism: Viscum album; assembly: GCA_963277665.1. NCBI lineage: Eukaryota > Viridiplantae > Streptophyta > Magnoliopsida > Santalales > Viscaceae > Viscum > Viscum album. Next base: position 773,517,136 of record OY728151.1, on the reverse strand, counting down.
TAAACAAATTTTATTTTTGAGACCAATCTATTTTAAATGAGTACTGTTGAGTTTTTTTGGATATAAGTATGTTCAATGTGAATTTATTTATAATAAATATATTTGGAAGTTTTCAATTTATTATTACTAATCCTCCCATGTCATTGACATTGAAACACATTTTTTAGGCCACAATTATTATCTTACTCTCATGAATGTACCCATTATATATAATCATTTTGATTAAAAAATATATCTGAATATGGTCCTATGGATGTATATACGAATAGAAAGTCTATAAAACATAGAATCGATCAATAGAGTAGACAAGGAATCTTCCTCCATCCAAAGACATGGATATCCTCTACAATATTTCAATCTATAAAACAAGTATATTATACTAAATTTTCCAGTGGAACCTTTAAATATTTACCCAAGTGAAAGGTACATCATGATAAATAAATTTTATAGATCCTCTCATAACCCCAAGTGATATATCATCACTATTTTTTATTATGATAGTAACCCAATCCCAAATTATGGAAAATGATTTTTTGTATCTGATACCCTAAAAAAAAGCATTCCAAAAATAACAAATGATAGATACAATAAAATATACGAGTTTTATATCATTGTTTCTAAAGAAAAGCATTTCATTAGTACAAATAATTTTTAAATGGTGTAGATCCCCCTCAGATCCCTTATTTTCTTATATAAATCATCAAAATCATGGAAATTTGGGCATATTTCCAGATGGTCATTCTCCAGTACAAAGAGGAGTCCATATAAGGGATATTCTTTCCTGGTCCCCTAGACTACTAAAATAAGTCCCAGGAGATTTATTATTAGTAATGTAAAACTTTAAATAAATATAGTTTGGAGGATTAAATTGAAAAAGGTGTTAATGAATCCATATTCTTTGAGAAATTATTTATGAAGAAATATTTTATTATGTTAAAGGACATTTATATTTCAATTAAAATATAAATGCATCCATTTATCTCATTCATCTTTACGATGTTCATTAATTAAGTAGAAGAAACAAATTATTTTGAATTTTCATTCTACTGACCAACCCAAACAAATATAGATTAATTATTTCTGCAACCAAAATTCCCATTCTTATGGAAATTATACTACTAATAACTTTTTAGATTTTTTTCTAAATTTAAAATGGATTGATATCCCTGATATCCTCATAAATTTATTTTGAAATCAAGGAAATGATGATAGAGTTGTCACTATATGGTATGTAACCATGATTGAAAAATTCCCTTATTGTATCAGCAATCTCATAATGCCCAATGTCCCCATTAATCATGAATAATTTATTTTTAAATCAATATAGCCCTACCATACAATAAATATTAAAGGAGAAAATGAATTTATTGATTTACTTATCCAAATGGGTCTCAACTAAAATTATATTTTCAACTCATTAATTCATGGTGTTATGTTTTCAAATTTTATTGAGAGTTTTCATATCCATTTTTTGTATAGTGTATCCCAAAATATCTACTATAACCATTACAAATGTCATTTTTAGAGAGAAATTATCTATTAATGTTTACATTCATGACACCTCTCTTGACATTATTTTCTATAGGGATGTATCGAAATAACATGGAAGTGCAATTTTTGTTATTTACCTATCTATCATTGTATTCTTAAATGGATAAATTATACTTGATATTTGAAAATTATTCAAGAATATATAGATATGGGATTTCATCCCAAGAGGGAATATTTCGAAATTTATTTGGGTTATGGAAGTGCATCAGGTGATTTTCAGTAGCCTTGATTTCATCATCAATTCTGAAAAAGATTATTTTCTCAATTCTGTTATTATTTTTTTATTTTTTTATACATTGTAGATAATGTGATAATAGTTCTTATAGGGTTACCAAATTTCCATAGACCCAATAAAACCTCCCTACAATATGGAATTACCAGCTAATAATTATTGAATTTGAAATAGAGGGGTGAAGAACATGCAGTGTTAGAGAGGATATAAGTCATCCGAGGATTGTGATCAAAATATAAATTTTGAATAATTAGATCATAGACATCAATAAAATCATTATTTTCATCATCCTTGAGAAAACAAAAATATAATTTTATAGAATTTTCTCTGATTATGGTTTATTTTACCCTTATAAAATAAAATCCAATAGTGGGAGCTTCAACCTAGATACATAATTAAATATAGTATAAAAATCATTAGATGTAAACCTACTCAAGTAAGATCATTTCCTTTCATTGGGCCAATAAACAGAGTTCATATTACCATGGATAATACAAATATTATACATTTGGTCTAAAATCTGAAAGATTTCACTTATAATATCTCTTTATTTTATTTAATAATTGTTTTCATAAATAAAGGACTAATAAAGGGAAAACAATTCATGTAAATTGAAAATAAAATAACATTGTGGAATATGTTTCAAGAGATAAATGGAACACTATCATTATTTATGTTCATAAATATTATACACAACATTATAATGGAGATAATATATGATAACAGTGATTCATAGGGAAGTTCATCTAAAGGACTTTTAATTTTAAACATCATATTTTTCTGAGAAAATCCAATCAAAATAAAATTTTAAGTCACTAGGAGATGTCTATGGGATGTTACTATTGAAGATTTTTGAATTTCATGATAATTCTAGTATAGTATTGGCATATTTTGAGAGTTAAATTTCTTTTTGTTTGAGGTGACCTCCTATAACATTTCCATTTTGAAATTATTTCCCCTCACATTATCTTTTTTCATTCAATTTCACACACTTAACATGAAATATTATGTTTTTCCCTCATCAATTATTTTATTAGAGTATTAAAGAGACTCAGTGACATCATAATAATGGCTTCCACTAAGAGAATTACATTTGTGGGGAGATTGATCAATTTCAATCAATGTTTCACCATAAAAACTTATGATAGTAGTCATTAATGGGTTTACATGAATGAAAGAAGAGTCTCACTCATTATGTGAGGACACATATTATCCATGGATGATCTATAGATCTGAAAAATGACCCTGAGTGTGTTTCTATAGGATTCTCATTGAAATATTCACTAAATCCTAACCCAGAGATGGAGGTGCAGTAGCCTGGTCCACATCACCCTATGTTTCAGGATACAACAATACAACATCCATATTATTATAATACAATTTAAAAGGTAATGTGTATGCTAAAAAATCCTATCTATAAGGTGATTCTTTGATTTCTAGAGTTTGAGTATTGAAATGATTACTTTTATACTCCTCGTAATGTACCAATGGATTATCTTACAAACAATGATGAAGATAATGTCCCCTAGAAGTGGTTTCCATATCTTGATGTTTCATTATTCTCATTGAATTATGTACCAAATAAATACTTGAAAATGGGGGTAAAACATCCCGATAATCAGTCACCATATTTATAAGGATTTTAAAACGTAGTCTATAGATTATTTTGACCCACAATTATACCCAAAGGGATTCAATACAATAGCCTCTTGAGAATAAGTTTAATTGACCTCCTAGATTTGTGATTCGATTATGCTATATCCATAATCATGATGATACACAAGTGGATTCTCGTTCATGTTGGGATTTTCTGCATCACTCACTTGAATTCCAATAGGGGGATCAATAGTCTCAAAGTCTTCAAAGACGCAAGTGTCTTTTACAATATGAAAATAAATTCTATTCACCTTTTCTATTAGTATGGATTAGACACATCTTTCACATCTAAAACTCCAATAAGATAAATAATAAATCATTCAAGAGTAGAATAAACCTCTTAGTTTGGTGGGATATCCTGATCATTAAATTTAACATCTTTTGAGAGCCGACTGGATGATTTAGATGCTATAGAAATATGAGGACCACTAGCCAATGAATTGTATTTCCCTATTGATGAATTATAAGAGAATAGAGACTGGGATTTTCATACCTATTTTTCTTTTACTGTTCCTCAAATGGATTCTTTATTTCCCTTAACATTACATAAGTTACATAATTTTTACTTCTTCCACTCTAATATATGATTTACAAATATGTTCTATTCCTTTCAATAATTTTTTCTTCCTATTATAATATTTATCCCAATAAATGTTTTCATCCATGATCCGGATAACAACATCTTTAACAAAAGTATAAACAATAAAAACCTCATCCAAATGGTTAGAAATGTTCCCAAACCTTTAATTATCAAATTTCTTATCCTTTCAGATTGGGTTCTAAATATAGTATGAGTCATCTTAGAAAACTTTAAGATGGTAGTATAACATTTTTTGTATATTAATACAAATCCATACATACACATGATCATTTTAACAATCATTTAGAAACATTGTTCGTTCTCATTCATGGATCTTGGGGATACCATGAATTAGAATAAATGATCAAAAACTCACAGTTTCCATCTTGAAAATAATCATTTTGGAAGACCATATTAAAGTAATATCTTCTGATGGTGGTTGTAATATCGTATTCAATACAAATGTATTTTTATCTCTAGATATTTTAAAATGGTATTCTTGTTTGGTTTATAGTGGTATAATAGTTACTTATTACCATAGAGATCATTGTGATTCAGTGCGAATCTGAAATCCTTGTTCAAACTAATTGAGGGATCACTCCCCACATAAGCCCCATTTTCACCAAGATTCCCCCTGTGATTTTCCATCCATACTCCTGATCAGTATCTATCATAGAGTACAATAGACCACTAATATTTGAGATGTGAGGCATACATTATCTAAAATGTAGATCATATAACATAATATCCTAATTTTATTACTTCTTTTTTACTATTAATGTCCTTATTCAATAGATCATATTAATTTAAAATGAAAATTTAAGTACATACATACTAAATTTTTAAATTATAACTGATAATTCACCATTGAGAAAATATATTTAATCTTTTATTACTTTTTATAGTTACAAAATATATTAATTTCATTACCTATTTGAAAATGATATATATGAACTAAATTTAAAAATCATTATAAAATACATATATTTGAATATTTAAATGTTTTTTCCAATATGTTGTAATTATTTTTCACTTTTCACCATGTATAGATCAAACCCATTATGTTTTATCATCCTTCGATATAATGGAACATAATCTCCCATATCCAATGTCATAAAAAAATGTTATTTGAGTTTTTATTTAGTTAATAAAAATAATACTTTAAAAAATATATTTTTTGTACATTTCATCATATGGAAGCATATAACAATAAATTAAATTATTATTTAATATTTTAGAAATATATATCGTTCACTCTATATCATTTATTTTTATATTATACGTGAAATATAATGTGTGTCAGAAATATCATATATTATTGTAATATCATTCTAATTAAAAAGTGTATAATGATACCCAATACAAGGAAAAACATATGCAATATGTTTTATTATTTAAATATATCTACAATAAATAATATATTCCACTAGTTTGGAAAATACATGCATTAAATTTATGTGAAACAGATCTCCAATTACACATTTGTTGATATCTCTCGTTATAATAATGAAATTCATTTTACATCCACAAATGATAGAATCCATTGGATTATCATAATTATCCAGCAACAAAGAGGAATATGTTGATGATCCTTTATTTCCAAAATAATTATTATTTGAAGTCATAGATTCTTGAACTTGTTTTTTTTCTCTACATTATTCTTACATAATTAAGGTATTCTTGTAAGAGAATCTATTCTAATATTTAAATTATAAAATTTTATGAAATATTTAATTCCAATTTTAAATAAAAGAAATAACATATATATATATATATGGTGTTATATTTTTGAAAATTTTTTAATTAAAAAAATTTATTGATGTTTTTTTTCTACTGTATTGAATTCATTTATAGGAAACTACACTCTAGATTTTCTATCTGTAATATCATTCACTATGACCATTAGATGATCCATCATTATCTATTATTGATGAACGGTATACCAAATTTAACATATAATCCATTATGTAAGTATTTTAATTTGGGGATCATTAATATATAACGTATTAAATATAGAAATATATGAAGTAGTCAGTGTAGGAGTTATATATGTAGGAGGAGTTTGAGGAGTGAAATATTTCAGAAAAGGTGGAGTGTGACCTGTATAGTAAGAATATTTCTCATGTTTAAAACCATTTTCTATATAAAATCACTAATCCTATCCTAAGTTTTATGCACTATATACTACAATTTATCTACTAAATCATCTACTTTACCATTATATAATTCTACCTTTGAACAGTATCTAGGGGAACCAATTAATTTTTTGATTGATACACCGATATCGTACACTCATTTGCGACTACAATGATTGGGATTTTCTAATGCGATGGATATCATATTCTTCATTTCCATTAGTTATGAATGTCACTTATGTGATATGATCCTCAAGGGATTTCTATATAGTATATTAAAAAATTAATTATTGAATCTTGTTATATAAATTGAAGAAATAACATAAATAACATATTATAATAATCTCATATATACTTCGTGGATCTTCTATACGTTACTATAAATATTTTCTTATTCGAGCACTCGTCAAATATTGAAGTATAGTTGGGGGGAAAGAGGGTCATCCAATGTAGTTCTTAATAATATGAATCTTAGTTTTTGAAATTTTTTATCAAATATTTATTATTCTTGCAATGTATTCCCACAATGAGAAAAAATAAGAGGGTATATCTTTTTAATGTCGATATATTGGATATATCACCAATGTTACTATAAATTAATGGTAAAAATTCATTTATATGATCTTTAATATAAAAAACCATAAAAATTATTATATTTTACTTAATGAAAATGATTTGTCTCATCAACTTTAAATAAATAGATTCCACATATCACCATCATAAAAAGGATATATAAATATATTTATCATACAATTACTTAGATTGACTACCCAACAAAAGGAAATATAATGTGAGTGTTCATTTAAAAACCATCCACATCCTAGTGTAAAAGGATTAATATTTGATTCTAAAATCATTACTTCAAGGTATGTCATATTTTATTTGATAAGATGGAATGTGAACCTATATTAGTAAAAACATGTCAAGATAAGTAAAATAATAATAATTACTGTTAGAAAAATTAACTCCGATAATTATTATATTATCTCATTGTTGAATCTTTTCCAATTAAAAGTAAAAATATTATCTTTTTTATGATCATACAATGAAGAAAATGTATTACATTTATTTAAATTTGGACCCATTGGGTTATCATTATCATCAATCTCAGCATATATCTTCTGGTCCTAGATATAGTAATGTGATAATTTTTCTAAATGTGTGATACATTTTTAAAATAATCTAGATGTCATGGCCCAACCATTCTAGCAATGAACATAGTCATGTAACCCCATGGGTCTCCTATAACACGTGTGTTTACTTATAAGTAGTCAACATTCTATTACCCACTAGGGTCACTTATTAGACTAATGAGTACCCCAAATGAACAACACAAGTTATTTCAATGTCTTCTGCGACCTATATGGGTTATAGCATATTGTTTGATTGGAATGAAAGACATGTATTTCAGGATAATGGTGGGATCAAATGAGTTTGGTCATGGGTTATGGTTGTTGGGTTGTGAAAACATGGCATCAGAGATATTCTATCTTAAAGGGTTTTGTGTTGGGATTTCTTGTGGATAAAAGATAGTATTTTTGGAACATGATATGTTGGTTCAAATTATTTAATGGTGAGATATTTCCATGAATAGACTCATGTTTCCCTAAGATGTAGTGATATTTTTCTCCTTTGTTTTTTACCTATATCTGGGTTTATAATGTCGATTTTATAAATTTAAGTGAAATTATAATATTTTTTGACTATATTAAACTATTGTTTGTGTTTAGTAGTATGCCATTGAGAAAAATTTGATGGGTTCTGAAATTGGATGCAGTGAGATATTATCATCTGCGAAACCCATTTTTGGATCTAAATCATATAGGGAATATCATTTTTGTAGACCATGCCATGGAGTAGAATGTACCATGACTTTTGGAATAATCTACTAAATTATAACATAGGTCCTAGAAAGAAATAGATCATTATCATGATCAATAACATGATAATAACCAATTAATTAAGGTTGATAATTTACCCTGATAGGTATATCACTGTTTGAAAAAAATTACTCCGATTGTAAAAAACACACATCCACCTAAGGTTGTAAAAATTATGTTCACTACATTCATACTTAAGGGTATAGTTAATGGATGTGGGAATCCATGGTATATGATTATTGAAACATGTTATTAAATAGGAATGGTTTTAACACACTATAATTTTAGAATCTCTATCTGTAGTATCTAAAGATGTAGAATTCTCTATAGTTCATGTCCTTTATTTACGGTGTATGTTTGATTTCTAAATAAACTAATCAATTTTCACATATATTTAATATTTCTCTTGAGGTGGTGAGGAAATATCACATGGAAGATCATATGTACCTATAGGTTTTACTACCAAATATTTAATCTTTGGTGTATATGATAAATCAAAATAACTATAATAACAAAGTTGACATGGATATGAAAGAAGAAATGATTTTGGAGGGGAGGAATGACTATTCATCCCCTTAACTATCACCAAGTGGAATATTAAATGGTGACAAAGAAGAAAGATGAAGTGGAATGATCATCGTAAGGGTGGTGGAGCTGGTTTATAGCATCGACACTCCCCTCCACTATCATATAAAGTCTATGGTGTGCCTATTGCAAGCTATAATGGTGTTTGGTGGGAGGGTCACCATCCCCCTTATTCCCACCCAAATACTTTTAATTCAAGTGGCATCCATGGTGATCTATAGAGTTTTATTGAAGCTATTTTTAATCCCTATTATGGTTAGGATCATCGAATCCATGGGAGACTTTGAAAAATATATAATCATAAAATTCTATAAGTATAAATCCACATGACATCGCAACAATGAGAGGTAATAATGGAAGTGATATATACTATCTATGTTTCATAATCCATAGAATATACTTTATTTTATGTTGGTGTCTCACACTAAATCATATCGTGCCACTTTTTTTATTTTTTCTAAAATGTCAAATGGAGACCATGCCCATTTTTTATATATTTGGAGTCACCTCATGAAATGTGGAAGGAGTAGGGACTTCAAATTAATTTGTCTTGTCCTTATATAGGTTTTTTTAGGTTATTCTAGGATTTCTTGGATATTGATCTAGATCTAGTCATTTTTATCATTGGGAAATATTTTCTTATATCACATCTTTAATTCAATGTTTTTTATGGGATCTCTCACTAGATTTATAGTGATTGGATTCGATATCTGTTCATGGAGGACCTCCCACCCAAATATGATGAGTTTTTCTCTATAACCTAAATAGTGTATGATTTCATTTTCAACAATAATAGCCCTTCTTTAGTTTTTAGGGGGTTCTCTGATTCACCCCCATATGAATTTAACGATCTTCCCTAGAGTTGGAGGTAGTGTTCATTATTGATATAGAACTAGGAACTATTTCAATCATAATTCCTTGTTGTAGTATAAAAATTGTGGAATTGAAGGTCATAAAAACCCATTAAGATAAATTATTTTCCAATAGATTTATCTAAACAATTGTTTTTCTATGGGAGGAACCTATGATTTTCTCTATGAAATCTTATGGTTACATTTTTCATTATGATGATTGTGGAAAGATAAATTGGTTCACTCTTAAGAGTAAGTATCATTTAATTATATTGATGATTTGATTCACCAATTAAATGACAGGAAGTGTTTATAAACAATTAACCTACAGCCTAGGTATCACCTACCTTGGCTAAGGTATACTAACAATACCAGTACATACATTAAAATAATTTATATCCAATATGAGTATTATGATATAAAATTTTGAATAAGAATTGATCTAGTTTTTTAATGGAATTAATGAATTGGATTATCCCTAAGTACCTCGATTATGTTTATGTGGATTTTTGATTAATTCTAGGCTTACTCTTTGTTAGAGTATGACCACATATGTCATCAGTGATATGTGTTGGTTATATTGATAAACCATAAACTATAGGCCATGATTTCTAAGTAAAATTTCTAAACGAGGGGTGTAATGCCCATAGGGATTGGTGTTTAAAAAAATGGGTTCTCAGTAGATCCTACGAGGATGAAATCTATTGTATCATGAATGGCACTAAAAAATTTCATTGTGAATCATTGTTTTCTTATTTTTTGAAATCATTGTCATTTTTTGTGAATTATTTTTATAAATTGTATTATCCATAATGTTATCTTATGTATAATGTAGTAGGGTTCATTTGGGATAAAAAATATGAAGTTTATGTTGATAATTTAATGTGGTGGTTGCATTCATCTCGCATTTTGACACTTCCGGAAGTTATTTATTTCTATGAATAATTTTTCTTACATTAGGTTTAAGGTTGGTTTTTTTATGAATTTTGGTGATTTTTTATCTTTTATTTCACATCAACTTCAGTCTCGTGAAAAAACTATCCCACACCTGATCCTGACCTATCAGTCATGATGGATAATCGAAAGAGTTGTTGTAGTTACCTTCTCGTAGAAAGGTTTAATGTCTAATATGATCATAGAAAACATGAGTTATATCATCTCTTAAAAATATTGTCACCTTCATTGACGGTGTGGGGTCATGTAAATATATGATTTCTATTTTTGAATTACTTATACTCCCATTTAATGGATTTTCATTTTTGAATCACTATGAGGATGTTACCACCAATGACATGAAAAAATAATCTAAATAGTTGATTTTCATGGCCCTTTTAACTCAATTGAATTTGGTATTCTAAGAGGATGAGACTGGGGTTAATTTTGGGAGTATTTATTTTATATCTAAATAATTTATTTTATTCATTAGGATTAGAAACGCAATGATGGATTTTGGGAAATTAAATATTATTTTTATAATCGGGAGACAATTAATGAGTGGACTATAACATTAGATGTTATCCTAGTATTTCATAACTACTGCTTTATTACTGTTACTTTTTGGAATGTGGTGATGTGATATTGTCCTGTCTGAAAGTATAATATACACCATAGGACCACAAAATTGTTTTATTAAGTTAGGTGATGTTTTTTGTGGCATGGTATGAAATTAGACATTTTATATTTTGTTTCCTTTTGTTATACCTATGAAGAGGTTATGGATGTGGAATAGAATCCTTTGGGTTTTCTCCAACCGCTTCAAATAATGAAATAGAAGTGGAAAAATTTATCTATAGGTTTTGTGGTAATATTTCCATTCACACATTGAGGTAAAAATAAAATATGGGTGGAGACTGAACAAATGAATAAATAATATTACTTTATGAAACTTTGTGATACATCCAATGTCATTGAATTGGTAAATTTATATGTATAATAATTCATTATATTTCTTGGTGTACATAAGTAACCATTTATAATATAGGGTTCATTAGTCCACTTCTCATCTTTATTTGGTAATCCAATATCTAATGGGATCTTTGGTGAAGCTAGGAATGGAATTCCATCAACAAATAGTTGACCAGAATGAATAGGAAATTCAAAACCTTGAGGATATGATAAATTCACGTGTCATAATCTTTTGAGGGTCCAAATATATTCCTGTGGGACTGGTTGTGTCTCTATATTTTAATATATACTACTAATATATAAATAGGTATCCCTTTCAATATATATATTTCAAACTATGAAAATATATGTTATGTTTTTATGATGTTGGTGAATCTTCCCTAGTGGAAGAAGGTTTTGTCAATGGGATGAAAACTAAGATTTAGTTGATCCAAAAATATGTGTAACATATCTTACCCCTTACAAATACTAGGCTAATTGTTTTCAAGTCCATTAAGAGTTTCATATTTGCAATATATTGTTTTTAATGGTTTCAATATGGTTAGGTTAATTATTTATTCGAAAATAGGGAGATATATTACCATGTTATGTGGGACTATTTGAGTTTACTGAGAACATTTGAATTGTGTCATTCAATTTTAATTTTACACCACTATTGGAATATATCCACAATGTGTTCCTTGTGTCATAAATGATATACTATCTATCATATCCATATAATGTTTATAGATAGTAAAAACATGAAGTTTGATCATATCCATCTGGTACTGAGTAACTGGTTAAGATTTTTGAATTTTATATAAATGTTCTTCATGTAAAATATATACCCTTGATTTAAGAATTGTGGAAGCATAGCTTTGATATATTATTATATAAAATAATTTAGGATTACAAAAATATATTTAAAGTATATTTATTATTTAAATATATTACTAGAAAACATGTATAACCTTTCTACAACACTCATGACCACACTGTATAGGATTTTATTTAACCTTATAGTAAATGGATTCACCATAGTTTGCAGTGGTGTTCAAGTCAACTCTATAGATTAAATGGTTGGTTCCTTGTTCATTCTACATCATAGCCTTAATAGTGGAAGAATTTATGGGAAGGATTGAATAATAGTTTTATAGGCCACAATATAGACATATGTTTGAGATTAGTTAAATAATAGATCAAACTTTTGAGAACTAGGAGGCATTTAATTAAATAGTTCTATTTTGAGGATTAACTGGAAGCCCATGATTATGTTTTACGAAGGTTTATGGGTTTATTATGTGTCATTAATCAAAACCATATAAATATTTATCTCACTATCTTCTTATCATATTTACAGGTACTTTAAGGATAGCTTCTAATAAGAATCCATACCATAGTGCTCATGATATTCTAGAGTGGTTTGTGTTCTAGAGTCTTACACACTAGAGTCCCCCTCCTTATGCAATGAGGTTGAGTTATGGTTCACTTTATACTATATTATTCCATGTAATTCACCATGTAATAGTTTCATATTATGTATCCACACATTATGTTCCATTGGAGTCTCTCCTAATGCACCACTATTCCGTTGAATTCCACCCTACACCATGGTAGTTGATCTTATGCCAAAGCACCAGGCTCGTATAGTTTAGCCTCATAGATTCCCATATACTATGCATATTTGTCCTTGAGAAAATATCCTCTTGGTTTTTTGTGATTATTACCAAGACATAATTCTTTCTCATGCATGTGTTGGGATAACCAATCTTTCTATTTGTTTATAAATTTTTTTATAATAAAATTTTCATGATTAATTAATTTCTATGCATAAAAAAGTGTTTTAAGATAATATGTTTTCCTTTATTTTTGTATTAATGGTTCTTTAAATTATTATTATAAGGGGTTGTTAATATCATCTTGAAGATAATGTTATTTTGAAATAAATTTTTATTTTGATATTCTTGTCAAATTAGACAGGCTCATTGAAATGAACTTATAAATGCAGCACATTGGAAGATTTGGGTACTTAATAGATGTTGTGGTACTGGTATTATTTTTTATTATTGTTTGTTCTTTCATTATTGGGTAATCCTCTACTCAGGAGTCCATGTATCCTATAGAATTGATCTTTACATTTTTGATCAGTTCACTTGGCTGGTGTTCCTCTAATCTATAGGTCTCAAGACCTAAGGACTTGAGTTTGCACTAGTCATGTTGATGTTAAGAGAATTATACTAGCCTAAACTGTTCTTGACCAATAAATGTTTTACATTATTATTAAAATTTATATTTTTAAGGATTTTATATATCTAATCTGAATAATGATTATGATTATTATTCATTGAATCAGTTTTACTTTCATATGTTTTATAACTGTTGAAAAAAGTGAATTTTTATCATTCTTTTGGATAATATATTCTAAATTTGTAAGATTCCTTGATTATTTTTTAAATTGATAATGTTGGGATAATTTTATAGAGACATGTTATTGAAAAATTGAGTGGTAGAATATTGATCTTATCAGATCAAACACTGAACACCACTTTAGGAGTGTATATACCTTGTATTTTAATTGATGTTGGAATAATCAATGCACCATATTGTGGAAATGAGGTTTAGGTTTGATAGGTTTCAGTAGCTAGTGGTGAGATTGTGGAAAGTTTCCAACGTGTCTTATGGAGTGGTTGATTTATTATATTTGTTCAATTTACTGAACATGTACATTTAGGTTTTTTCTTGTTGCTCAATTTTTATCTCTTAGATTATTTTTCTAGGTTAATGGAATATATATTTCTAATTTTTCATTCTATTACATCATTATATTTTTTATATACTCTACATATTTGGTTTTTTGTCGTAAAAACTATTCCCTATTATAGTTTTAGATGAACAAGTACTAGTCTCTAGATCATGGGGACCATGAACACCCTTCATTTCGTGACACAGGTGGATTGTGATTTTAGGTAAATTGGTTGTGTGGGATGGGATTTGAGACTAGAGTGTTATTATAACCATATAAAAGTATGTGGATTGTGCGCAGAAATATGGGGAGGATCATTAAGGGATGTTTTTGTATGGTCTTCCCATGTTGCTCAAGGTGACTTGGCTATTTAATGTACCACTATCCTACAAGTAATATCATTTCACAATTAGTATAAAAATATAAAAATATAACATTTACAAGTAAAATTATATTATAAAATAAACACGATCCATCAATAATTAAAACTAAAATTTACACATTCTTTCATATTTTCCAATGTTGTTAATTAATTATAATAAAATTACTGAGTGATTAAATAACATAAAAAAGGAATATAAAAATTTATAAAAATGTTATAAAAATCAAATGGTTACATAATAATTAGAATAAATTTTGTAAAATGATACCAAACCATAATACCTTACAAAAAATTTATTTTCATCATATTTGTTATAATGGTCAATTAAAATGTTAAAGATAATTCTAAAAAAGTTCATTATCATTTTAAATAGTAGATAACCATGTTAAAAGATTAAAAAATAATTTTTAATCATAATAAGATATAATCAAAATAATATAATCAATGCTTTATATTATCAGAAAACTAACAAATACAGATCACTTTTAATAATTAAAAATTGATATAATAAAATCTAAACAAAATATTTGTCAAATTTTTCAAAACAAGCATTTTCAGTAAAAAAAATATACTATGTTAACTAAAAGTTTCTTAAATATCCAAAGGGAAAAAAATAAAAATATACATATATGCTACCTATTATAGTATAAAAACTCCATATTATTGTTACGTGATATTTTTCCCCCATGATAATTCTATATGGTGAAAAATATTTCCATGATGTGATCCAAAGTAATATCCCTTTATCTCTATGTGGAATTATGGATCATGCATAAATTTGAATCATAATTATGTTCATTATTTTAAAATTACTATTTATTCAACGAAAATTGATATGACAATACACATTATATGGATCAAGAACAGGGAATATTTTTTTCACTTGGTTCCATTATAAAATTATCAAATGAATATTCTAATTTACATAGATTAAATAGTTTTATATTAAATTAATCCTTTCTTACTGTATTTATAACATTAACACATTTTTAGTTAAACACTAAAACTCAAAATTTAATTTAATTAATCCCCCATGTTTCTTTAATAAAATAAAAATATTCACTTTTTAATGAGGTAGGGTGTTTGGATATTGGACTGAATAAATGATTGGCCTATGTGAACACCAATACATTACTATTCTGAACTATACTTATTCTGACCAGATATTTGGAAAATAAATGTGTATCCATTATTTTTATACATATTACATGTTTTAAAATGTAATATTGGATCACCTTCTATCTATTTATGTTCTTTGGATGCACCTAAAATACCATCCATGAACTAGCAATCCATGGGAGTTTAGGCGAACTATATCTAGATGTGTCCTGATATCCCACAATGGTTATAGATCACTTAATTGAGACCTTGAGAAATCGATCTCTCTTGTTTTAAACCCTACAAACCATTTCCCCAGATAAAACTATATTAGTGACTCTTCCTAATCTCAAAAGACTCACCATATGATCATCTAATTGCAAATATATGTATGGAACTAGAGGCCTCCTCCAGGTTACCCTCATCTATGTGAGGCTAATCCACCACATCAGCAAACTTATTTAACCGAAAGAGGTAAATTTTGGACTTTATATCACACATAATTACATCCTGAAAGCATATCATCGTATCTATGACATCTCCGTCCAACAATGGAAAAAAGTAATATAGGTCTATAAAGAATCAAATACAATCCATCATGGAGATTCTTCCATGAGGTAGCCACATGATCTCCACTTATATCTTATACCTCAGTGTCTCTATGTAGAAGTTCTCAAAACCCCCCTCGAAGATGTACTTCTATAACATACCATAATTTTATCTCATCCATGCCTAAACATACTAATAGTGCTCCATTAATCTGCATAGCATATAAGAATACAACATTTCCATGCTCTCAGTTACATTATTGAAATGTTCTTTTATTGTCTCGATGGAATAAACCGACAACACAAATATCTTAGTCTGACCCTCTCAAGTAAATTTTGTATCATCTTATAACTGAAACTATCTCATCAGGTTAGAAATTATTTTTTGAAGCCTCCCTAGGACTCTTCCCCTGAATTTCATGATGCATTATATTTTCTCTCATAAATTCTCCACTACTTCCTCACCCAACACTAATGATTCCTCAGGTTCCACTATTAGTCAAGCATTACCCGAGATACCCAATTTTCTTCCTTTCAATACGAATCATTGTGGAGGCATGTTTCTACAATTCAAAACACATATCTTTATAATCATAACACAACGTAATAACATATAAAATTGAGGAAAATCATAAATAGTCAAAACAAGTCCTTTCCCCATGTCTTTCCATGGGGTCAAAACTGAGGCGGTAAAACTACCCTTTACAATCCTACACATAGGTATCAGTTATTATGGGAATTATAATTCTTAGTATTCATTTTATTCACAGTAGGAACCCATTTATCATCATATTAAATCATTTTTGCAATATAAATTCATATTATTCAACATTTTAAATTCAATTTCACCAGCCCATATAACATTTTAAGGTCAATGACTTACTCAAAATCCATTTTTACATACGTTCCTAATGTGATTCATATCACAAAATAATCCCAGCTTCTTAAAATGATGCAGGAAAACATAACTCATGTTCAACTTATTTCCGTTATTCAATTATCAAACAATCATTTAAGAAATAATCACAACACACAACATTAGTTTCAGGTGAGGTGCAATTATATTAAACTGTTATAATAAAAAGAGAAAAAGTTATTCCACAATGAGTACATTGGTTTCCCCCTATACATCTATTTTCAAAACCCATGCATGTGTTCATTTCCAACCCTCTAGTTTTCTTAGTCTCATGTATACCATTCCAAAATAGTATGAAATAAGAAAAATAAATGAATGCTGGCCTTTTCTACGATTTCTAATGGCCCAATCTGGCCTAAGATCATGATATTGCCCACTTTTGGCCTAGCTTGCATTGTTGTTCTTTCCCGTGGCTATTTACCTCAATCATGACACTGGAAAGAGAATAATTCAAGGATATGTATCCTCAAAAACATATAAATGGGTGCATTGTGCTCCTCCTCCTTTGATATACGATATCCATAATCCTCCTCACTATCCCCTAAAAGGGCACCTTATTGTCACTTTCACATTGAAATAACACTAACACTTATACATATTTGTAACATCCCAACATTGGATCCACACACATAGTTTCTTGATCCAATTGTTCAAGTGAAATCAAGAATGCCTCCCCAAATACTGAAGGCCATATGCTAGAAGTGAGGCTCTGATAAGTTATTAATTGGGATACTATACCCTATTAAATCATATTAATAAAAAAATGGAAACAAAAAAATTTATGTGGAATATATAACCATAAATAATACCAATATATAATTATAATCAATATATATAAAACACAATGTCCAATTAAATAGAAACAATCCATGATAATGTATGTGTTAGCTGAATAAAATTAGAACTGAAAATAATGACATTGACGACTAGCATGTTGTTCTTGAACCATGTCTGTTACCTCATTCACACTATATCCCACTCATCTATCATAAAAAAATTATTTAATCATATCATGTACTACAAGAATAAAATATTTTCATGTATCGATTAGGCATCCCGTGTAGGGTGTGATTACATCTTAGTAGACCACCATCAACGGTGTCTAAAACAATATTTGGTCACACAATAATGTGTGATGTAATAGAATGAAATTATTACAATTAATATGTTAATATTTTTCACATTTTCATTTATTCTTTACCTAACCACATAAACTACTGGGATCCCAATGATACTCATACGTTAATGCTATATTTATCTCATGATGGAGCTCAGAGTTTTCTTAAGTAATATCATATATTAATATCTACTTCGGCTCATCCCAAATCTAGAATTATTCAAAGGTGATATCATATCTCAAAATATTTTTTAGTTCATGTGAGTGTCCAAATTACTCTTGTCTCACTTTATATCTTGGAGTACTTTCATTACAATTATTTAATTCATACATGAATGTCCATGCTAACATTAATTCATTACAAATTACAATGGAAATGTTCAATTTATCTAATTCATACAATAATGGTCATGTTACCATTCATAAACACACATTATAATGAAAATATTAAAATTTGTAATTCATAACTCAATGATAATGTTCCTATTCTTAACCGTGCATTAGAATGACCATGTTCACATTCATAGAATCATAATTAATTCAGTATTTAATTATTCATATATATTACATTAAATATTCAAAAATTTGATTATCTCAAAAATATCCTTAATTAATTAAGTCATTAAATCGATTTATTAATTTAACCACTAATTAATTATAATTCAAAAATTCAAATCCCATAAAAAATCCCAAATTTAGTTATTTCATTCTAAATATCAATTTTTCATAATTAATTACACAATTATTTATCTCAATCTAAAATATCAATATCGAATAATTAATAACAAAATTATTTATCTCAATTCAAACAATTCTATATCCCATACTTAATTCCCCAATTAATTATCTAAATCGCAATCCTGAAATCTCAAAATTAATCCTCCAATTTACTATATAATTGTAAAAATCCTAAATCTCACAATTAATTCACTATTTAATTATCTATTTCTACAATACAGTAATTAGTCATCTAACCTAATAATTATTCCAATTTATGAACTAATATTTCTAATTAATGATAGAAATTTGACCATCTTATTACATGTATCAAATTCAGCACTATGGGAGTTGATTATCAGACTACCTACGTCAATTATCTAATGAAAAAACGCCCAATGAATATTCATATAAATTTATTGGCACAACGATGTAGATCTAGTTCTGAAGCCCATATCCCAAAATTAAGAATAACGAAATCAAGATCTTAAAAATCTTGATCTATGTCACACCAAATAAGTATAAATATGTCAAAAACAATTAATTATATTTGTAAATGAATGTGGAAAGTATTAGGGAAGAACATGAGATGACTCAAGAGAGGATTCATTAACACATGGCGGAGTGTAACATTGATATGGGTTCGATTCATGAATAATGGTGCTCATGAGGGATATAAATTTTTCCAGAGAGCTCAAAATATGTGACATGGGACCTTGTCTCTAATTGGGGTTGGAATATGTGATCTTTTAGGGTTTAGAGAATTTTGAAAATAAATTTTGTGCTAAATTATATTCCAGACACATTTAGCTGGGTAGGGGCACATGGTTCTCCCTAACCATGAGCCAACTGTGAGTCTATTTTTTAGGGGTCCCTAGTTACACCCAAGAGGGGGCACAACTTGATAAAACATATTCCTACTATAAAATTCACCATTGTACATGGTTGTAAGGTATTATGGTCTAGGAAAGATAGACTTTCCAAACCATGCACCAACCGTGCACACCCTTTTTCGTTCATTGTTTTTTTCCAAAATTCTAGAGAAACATACCATATATTATAACCCAAACCAAAAGTACTCAAATAAGGAAAAACTGTTACCTTAAAATAGGCCAATGATAAATAATGAAAATTTGGGATCTTACAATAAAATAGGCCATGAAATATATTTTATACTAAGAATTAGATATGGATTCATTCAATCTTTTCAATGTAAATGTCTCTGATTTCATAAATAATTTAGGAATGTAGGATTATATTTATTAAAATCATTACATTATGGACAATTAGTTGGACATCATAATTTTTCATTTGTTATACACTCATCCACATACCCAGTTTTAATTGAAATTATTTAAATCTGAAAATAAAATTTTTAAATAGTCAATTATAGGAGGATACAAAATTTACTTTATAGGAACCTTTTAAAATACTAAATCATGATTTTAGTTTTATGAAACATTTATCATGATGTCCCGCATTTAGGAAAATCTAATATACCATCATATATTTTTAAATAATTAACATGATCATTCGAGTATGCATGAATGTTAATATAACATAAACCAACTACGCATAATATTTAATTTGAATTATAATTTTCATGTAGAAGATAGGTTTATTTAGTATGTATTTCATTCATAAATTATAGGATATATTTAAATATCAGTTAGTCAATATATATTTTTCATTAATATAATTAATATTAAAAACATTCATATTACAAAAATACATGTACATCCTGGATTAAAATGTTTTTTTATTATTTCATTAAAAATACTCAAATACTAATTATTTTTCATTTTCATCAAATTAAATATTATGTAACATTTGTTCAATTGCATGAAGCCTACGATCATGTAAATAATAATTAATAATGGAACATGGATTCTACCTAATTTCATAATGTTATATCTAAATACATTTTCTGGGATTAGAACCCGAAAAATTTATGTGATCTTGGATTTATAGACATTTCAACCCTTTTATATCTAAATGTGTTAATTATTTACAAAAAAAATAGGTAACATTATATAGAATTTGTTTTTATATAATTCAATGAAATCAGAAAGACATTCATCTTATTCAACTGTTGTTCTCAAAATAATAATCCAACATTGAATCATTAATAAATATAATAAATTTAGAAATTGAAAATATTATTTATATTTTTAAATTTATATTCAAATTGTTTCCTATAAATAATAATAAAGAATGAAACAATGAATATTTTAAAAAAAATTATATATAAAAATCATAAATAAACATATTACTTTGAAAATATTTATTTATCAACATTGAACTAATTTTTTTAAAAAATTGATCTAAATGTAACACTTATTATAAATGTTTTACAACAAATGAAATAAAATTATACCTTACTTTTAGTATATATTTTCAAAATTATATAATTATTTTTTTTAAACTATAATAATTAAATATTGTTATATAAAGAGCCAAATGATACATAGTGGGGAAAATTTATATTGAAAAACAAGTAAATAAATTTAAAAACATGTATACACTTATAAAAAATTTAACATGAATTGGTTAAAAAAATCTCTCTTTTGGATCACCATAAATAGATTACAGCAAAATAATATTTAAAAGAAAATACAATCAATTTTTTATATTATTAGAATAAATAAAATAATCATGTTTTTTCCATTTTATATAAAAACATTAATTCAAATGAATCATTTTTATATTCCTATGTATTCAAGTAAATTTAGGTAGACAAAAAAACATATTGAAATCAATAAAATGATCGATATATGTTAAGTCTTATTTAGTCATACTATATTTAATTAACAATGAACTACAAAAATATATATATATATATTAGAAATATGATTAGGCTATCATGAAAATATTTGATATATTTTTATATAGATGGAAAAAATATTTTTTTACCACAATAATACCATTAGATGAGCTTGATAATGTAAATATATATATTTAGTATTCCATATTTGAAAAAAATAAAATAGGTTACATTAAAAAAAAACCCATCAAATATTCATGAGCATAACATACCATAGATTTTATGACTTGTACCCGAACTCTAGAGTCTAGATCCCGTAGAAAAATAATTCACATACTTAGATCGTTGCCTATTGAGAAAGAATATATATATCCATCCATAATTAAAACAACAATATTAATTAACTATTCTCCCACATTAAAAATATATTTTTAGGATTAGATCTTTAGAAAAAAAGGAAAAATCATAAACCAATAAATACTATATAATTTACAACTAATGGTGATATTTTTGCATTATATATATTAAAATACTTAAGTGATGATATGTCTAAAAAATCTCCAGTAAATTTTACCACAATGTTTTTCATTCTAAGAATGTCATCTGTAAATAAATTTTCTCATATACTATTTAATGAAATCAAATGAAATAAGTTATCTAAAAATCATAATAATGGAATCATATAATTAATGAAATCATGGAATAACTAATATGATACAAAAAGTTAAAATCCTAAAACCATAATAAATTTAAATAAAGGAGCTATATATATCATTCAAAATAAACAAAAATATGGATATTAATAATAAAAATATCATACTAATGGAGTGCATTATGGTAGACAAAAACCCTAGATTTCAAGGCCTCATAATGAGAAACAATACTAGAATTTGAGATCATAGTTACAGCATATCTCCAAATTGGGAATGCATAAAAAAATTCCCAATTTTTTTGTTTAATGTGAAGTATTGTTCCATGAAATCATTATAAATTTTCTAGAACCAGTCGTCACATTATTATGTCCAATTAATTCACTATAAGTGTCAAGAATACCATTCATACCATGCTGTATGGAACCTTTATATGAATAAATATATTTTTCTCTAAATAATGAAGAAACAAAATATTAAAACAAGATCAAAAAATATTAAATCCCAATAATAATATATATTGGAAATACAATATATAAAATCTAATACATTTCCCCATGACAATATGATAAAATTCATTCTTGATTAATATTATTAAATTTCAAATAATTAAAATGTTATGATCATTCGTAGAGATAAATTACTGTCAAATATGCATTAAAATAATATTAATGATAAAAATTAGTCAATAAAAATATGTTTGGTGGTTTTAAAAAGAACATATACTTAATATAATAAAGTATTCCAAGAAGTTTGTTCATGTATGTTGGAACAATTCTTTAAAAAGAATGGTAGAATGATACCACCCTTGAAGGCATAATAAATATGAATTTGTTTGTATCAAATTTTTATTCCCCCAAATGATATTTATATATAGATAAGTTAGAGTGAAAATTGGGAATCATAATTCCTATTAGTGAAAAAACAAAAGATAATTTAAATTGAAATGGATGTGAAAAATTAAATGATCTTACAAATAATATTTTTACCATTTATGTGTAAGAAAATGTTACATGAATCTTGCAAGGGTATTTTTCAAATGGTTGGTTTTAAAAACTATGGAAGGAATTAATTTTAATTTTATAAAAAAATAATAGTGTTTTTAAAATGAAATAATT
Source organism: Viscum album (assembly GCA_963277665.1). Taxonomy (NCBI): domain Eukaryota; kingdom Viridiplantae; phylum Streptophyta; class Magnoliopsida; order Santalales; family Viscaceae; genus Viscum; species Viscum album. The sequence goes on along the minus strand of OY728151.1, from coordinate 773,493,729 downwards.
TTTTCTATATGATAAATGGATCCTAAACATTTGAATATGAATGTCAAATTTTAAATAATTGAATTTACATATGTTGATAAATTGAATAGTAAAAATTAATATATCATTCATTATAATAAAAGATTTTTTCACCAAATAATATTATAAAATACCTTTATATGTAGGGGTTATATAACCCAAAAATGGAAGGGAAATTTTTAGCATAGAATTTTATAACTCGTAGAAGGGAATTTGGGTTACAAAAAATCATTAGTAGCGGGGAAACAAATATATCAGTAAAAAATTAAATAAGGGAACAAGATATGGATATAAATACCTATAAAATAAAAAATTTCGAGAAAAAAATATCTACTTGTAGTAAATACACCATAAAAATAAATCATTACGTTTTACATGTATCATGTGTTAATGAATTTTATTTTAGACTACATAAAACTCTTATTACTTGATAAATATGTTAACAAAAATATTTGAACGAGTGGTCCCATTATTGAAAATTAAATAACAATATTATAATATAATTAAATATATAATATCTCAAATTATTAGTATATACACCAAATAAATGAAATCATGTCCATAACATAGAACTTTCCTATGAGAGACGTATTTATGTTGAAAATTTTTACCTATTATTCATGACTTACATCAGCATAATTTAACATCAAATATCACAAAAAATATTAATATTATTCACATAATTCATAACATCAACCATATATATTTTCCTTTATGATTTTAACCATTAGTCATTCTTTACGATAATTTTTTCAATTTTCCACATTGGGAGTTTTGCGTATTGATAAATTTACTAGATTTGTAATAATGTTGTATGTATTCATTATCTATCCAATGATAATAATTACTATGACAATAATATTACTTATAATGATGTTTTATATTAATTTTATATGTTAAATAATCTTTAATTGTGATTTTTAGTCTTTATCCTTAAGACAATGTTGTTAGGATGCATGTTATGGTGATTCATTAAAATCAATTTTTGTTTTCTTAATTGATGAATTAAATATTGATTCAACATGTCCAGAACAAAAAAATTGTTATTTACACATTTATATCATAATATATGATTAATTATGCACCTATATTCATTCACTATATAAATTTATAGAATTAATCTAGTATGTGGTTAAATTGACCCTATCAGGAAGATACCTTTATTTAATGAGGGATTATTAAATGGTTCTTCTACAATGTAATTATAATAGATGCATAATTATATGAATTTTTATTTTTAGTGATGTATATTAGAATTTTAATTGATTATATATAGAATTTAATATATATATATATATAGTCATTTCTTATATAGAATACATCATTATACTCTTCGTACACATATTTGAAATGATTAATTTAATTATGATCGTTTTTTGTTCATTTTATAGATAGAATCTATAATTTATCATAAGATAAATTTAATGGTACCATTATAATCATATCAATCCTTCAAAAACATACATATATCCCTCCTCTATTTATGGTGAAGGAATATGAAACATTTTAATTCGTGGATGCAGTAGTCCGCAAAATATATGAAAAAAATGATTGTTTTTATTGATGGATGGGATGTATACTAAAAAAGTTATAAGAGCATTATTATATGTATATTAATCTATATAAAATAAAATAATTTCTTTATATTTGGGTTTCTATAATAAATTTAAAATAATTTAATTAATAATGACTCTACATTGTAGTCAATACTCACGTAGTGGACTTCAATATCCATTGGTATCCTCCTTAGATATAAAGGCCCTATGAAATAAATTGTGGCCATAATGTTTTGAAAATGTAATAGGGTTATAGTAGTAGCTAATTTTAATTATTCAAGGAGAAATTAAAAGAATAAGTGTGTGTTTTGGTTGTGAATATGTTACTTGTTAATAAGTGAAATGATGGGTAGTTTTCAAGATACAGATTAAATATCATAATTTAATTTGACTATTGAAGGGTCAAGTGACTAAAAATGGTAAAAATTATGAATAAAAATGAGGATGGGTAAATACAAACCTCCAAAGTACATTTTAAAACATTTTATTAAAATATATTATATGATTTCTCCATTAGTGAATGGTATTTTCCAATTTTATTTTTTTACTAGAGTACTAATTTTTACAAGAATAATTATTTTTAATAAAAATATATAAAATTAATTTATTTTATAATTTGAAAATTATAATTTCCTATTTGAAAAAAATTATTAGAATCAATATTTATAGAGGTTTGAAAATATAAATTTATATTATATAAACTTAAACATGTAAAACTGCTTTTAAGGAAATATCATTTTTAGGCATTAAATTTAATTATAATGTAAATTTAATTTTATTATAATTCAATTGAAATAAATTGAATAATTATAAAAAAATAGAAAATATTTTTCTTCATGGTAAATAGAAAAACAAAACCCCAAAAAAATATTTATCTAAATTAATGATTGAAATAAAATTATGTTAATGTTTGATTTTAATTAGTAATAAATACATTTTCCATCAGTTTTATAACATCAAACATTACATTTAAATGATAAGTTTTATACCTAAAAATCATATTTTGTTACATAAAACTTCTAATATTATTAAATTTCAATATTATTTAATGATATATACATACAGGTTACATGTTTATTGAAAAAAGTATATTTTGACTAAAACAGGCATTTTCAGAGAAATATAATAATTCATTCTAATTCACTTATGTTACGAGGCATTAAATAATGAAGATCATTTTTATTATTTTCTTATTACAAAATTAGAAAATTCATTTTTTGGATGAAATTATTAAATCTAATTGAAACCCCATTTTAATTCGAAATTGGTATATTCAAATAATAACTTATATTATTCTTATTTCATTTTATCTAGTCAATAAAATCTTGTTAACTAATAATTAATATCATAAATAAATGATAATTACATATATGATTCTTAAAATATAAAATTTTATCACCTAAATTATATGAAATGATTTTATTAGTCATTATAGGAACACTATTTAAATATCATTTGTTAAAATATTACCCATTATTTTCTACATGCTTATATTTCATAAAGTGGATAAACATGTTCACACAAGAAAATTAACCATTAGTTTCATAATTCTTGTAATTATATATTTATATTTTATATTAATATATCATGGATTCATTTATATTAAGTGTTGTGTGTGGACAATGCTATCGAACATGTTGACTTATTTAAAGGTAATCGTATATTAAAATGATGGGGTATTACATTATCCCACATAAATTAAATTTCGTCCACACATATTTAATCATATAAATTTTTATGGGGAAGTCATAATTAATCATTGACTTATAGATTATTATGGGTTTATTTAGGAGATGGAATTACCTTAATCAAAATGATAAATTATTATATGTGAATTATGAATAGGGATAAGCCATTCTTAATTTCACAATGAATTTTATTAGTGGAATAATGTATAAATACAATATGAATAATATACTGAAATCCATTAAATAATATATATTATGATGAGACCACTGTGGATTTTTATAACACAATATCTCCAAGTTCGTGAAAAAATAGATGAAAATTAGAGACTAAAATATCTAGGTTGAAAACAAATTATCTGATTCCATAGTTGTAGTTTCAAATTATTTTACTTATTATCATGGTTATTGGTGGATATTTTCATCATTAAATGATTCATTAGGACATTGAGTCTCATTTTTCCAATAATAATTTATTTTATTTAGTGGAATTTTATAGCTTCCGTAATTATCTAAGACTTAAGTGTCATCTAACCTTTATCTCCAAACTTATGTCACATACCTATCTAATTAAGATAATTTCTCTCAAGATTAATCAAATATATGTGACATATAAAAATCCGAATCTTCATTCCATCATTATCATCATCACTTGAAAAATCACGATACACCATATTTATCTTCCTCAGTGTTCTTGGAACTTCTTATATGTTAAAATTATTAATAATATTTTTGTGATTATTGGTTTGGAAAATTCATAAGGTATCTCCCTCTAGTTACAATTATAATGGGTTGTTCTATGATTTAATATTTTTATTTTACCTCAAACCCATGTATTTATATTACCATCCATTACTAGACCTATATGATCTAACAAGATTGATGGCTATTATGTGTTAATTATCATAAATAACCACATAAATATAGAACCCCATGATGTCCGACATTATAACACTACCATTTTTGGTAATTGTTATAAAACATATAATGTATTCATCTAATATAATTTATATTTTGATATATATCATTCAAGGTCAATCCTAGGTTAAATTGAGTAAGTTTAAATCATAAATTTTAACCAATTTCTTAAAATATAGATCAAATGTTAGCCAAAGAAATAAACAATTCTGTCCAAAATAATCAATAAAATATAAGATCTCAATTTTCATCTTATTCAAAGACCCAAAGCTTGCCGTACATGGACATTACATTACTTTTTCATAATAATTAATACATAATGAAAATAGACACACAAGGACCGTAATAGTTTAGTGTCTTTGGAAACTCCGAAAATAATCTTATAATCGTGGCGATAGATCATCAACATCTCCCATAAAGATCTTCCCCTTTTGTTTTCATACATAAAATCTTTCATTAAATCTAGGGGAAATGAAAACATATAAAGGGTGAGCTCAAATTCTCTGTAAGGGTAAGCAAAGAGAACATAAAACAATCCATATACATTTGAATGCAAAAACTTCAACATAAAATGTAAAAATCAAAATCATGAACAGTGACATAAATCTTGGAAGTAAACAAGGCATAGATCATAAAGGAACATTAATCATGATAAACTATAATGGGTATAAAACAAGTAATTGTGGCATCCATTAAGCACATGTTATGATTTCTATAGTAGCCAAGGCATTGCTGCCATGACCATCTTAGTGGACAAAGTCTCATTCTGAATCGAGTTCACTCCTCGTTCCAATCCTGTAACACTGAACTGGATTAACTTACCGTTCCAGCCATGACTATCTCATGAGATATAAATCATTACCCAATGCATTGGAGGGAGATATATGTCCCACCCATCTCATAATGGAACCATTCTTACTTGTGCCACAACATAAACATAAATCATTAATCATAACCCAAAGAATAAAGTGGGGTTCGTAAACATCATTCCATCATAACATAATCCATATAAAAAATGGATATAATTTAATCATAATAAAAGTGGAACCATGTAAATCATAGAGACATTATACTTGAAACATACACATATGAAATAATGTCATCTTATATGGAAGATGGTTTTGATAAAACAATTGAAATGAGTTCTTGAGGAAAATATGGTTTCTTATTTAAAATCATTTTATTTTCACAAAATGTCATGGAATTTTAAAAGAAAAATATTTTGTTGAAAATATTCATGAAATCTTTTGGAGTAAGATTCATGAAAATAAGGCTTTATAAAACCGTAAAAATCCTTTCACGCTGTATAAGTTAAAAAAATATTCTACTAGTACTTTTTTCGGAAAATTCATAAAGTACCTTGTATGGATAAAAAAATAATGATTTCGTACACCCCATGTTGAAAAATTCAACAATGGGTAAAAAGGACTTTAAACATGCATGAAATAATTTTTAGAAAACAGGTACATGGATGATAAATATAACCCTAGAAAATACTTACGAATAAACAATCTTCGATAAAAACGAGATTGGAAAAGTTATCCCTTACAAAGATCTTTTTGTAAATAAAATAGATCAATTATGTGTATTCAATCTAAGGCCACATAAATAAAGTATAAATACATGATAATATATAAAAATTCATTTCCCACATAATCAACGAACGACATAAACAAGAAATAAAAGATCAACCCAAAGAACAAAAATTTGGTTAAGAAGTTCCCTTACCTTGTGTCCGACTTGACTCAATCGTTCTTTAATCTCCTGAATAATAAACCAACATTAATATCTACTTTATTAATAACCTTTTTCGTGTTTATTATTTCTTTTATATCATTTATTACCATGTTATAAAAATTATGTAACCATTTAAGTTAATAACGTTTGTTTTGTCTATATTTGGTACTTGAGTCAAAAATGGAATTCTTATAATTACATGTTGTTCATGTGGTCAAAGGATCATTATATCCAAAATTATATTCATGATTTATATATCATATATATCATATATATCCAGAAGATAAATTTATTAATAATAGTACATAACATATGGAGGTAAGAAATGAAATGCATCATTCATGGAGACGGTAAGCCGTATGTACACATGAACACTACTTTCATTTCTATTTCTTATTTTAATGGAATTAAAACACAATGATACATAGGTATATTATAATTCCAGTATAATATCATATATAATATCTTTAACTACAACCTTTATACATCCCACATAAGGCATTAATGAATCACATCACTTTGAGGGGGCGATAGTCCGCACTTCCACAAATGAGATTATCGTATTTACCCACTATGGAAACCATAAAGTCTTGATATAATTGGGATGTAAAGAAGAATAAGGAAATAACAAACATAATATATATCATATATAAATATAGTGTCATCATAATGGACACCATGAGAGGAGGTAGGAGTTAATCGAACAATCATCGTTTCGTGAGCCGTTAGTTTGTCATCCAAAGAAACATTATGTTCTTCATCCATTAGATGGAGTTGTGTGTAAGTGAAGTTCGAATACATTTCATAAAAACGTCCTTGTATATTTAGGATACTGGGGTTGTTACAAAACAAAGTATCAAAAAGAGGTTAGGGATTGGAGAAGTAGAATAAAAGAAAACAACTTAAGAGAAATTATGACCTTTAATTTGGGAAACTTCCTTTGGATTGAACCAAAAGGACTTATTGAAGTTCCTTATACCTAAGATAAGGCTTATAGGGGGATTATAGAGATGTAGGGAGCTTAATTGGAAAGATTTTGGACTATCCAAAAGGATTGAGAGGTGTTTGTAATTGGATAAAATTTGTCTTCTTTTATAAGGGGGAGGAGGGGTCTTTTGGATAGTGTGAAAATATTATTTTATTATATACTTATCTTCGGTTTAAAAAGGTCAAAAAATAATTAAATATGAGTACAAGATGACTAATTGTCGAAAGAAAATCATCCAAACATAACTGGACATGTTTTGGATAATATTTTAATCATTATAATCTTATATATTTAAATGATTTATTACTGATGTAAATACTATATCATTATTGTGTCCTGAATAATTTAATTTATTTTATGTCTAAAAATTATAACAAAAAAACCACCATGTAGGAAATTTTTTTATCTTTCCAATGAATTTTTATAGTCAAAAATATTATTTATATAACCCCTTATAAAAATTAATATCTAAAATATTTTTGTTAATGTCAATTTTGTCTATACATTAAATTAATTAATCCAAGTTGTCATTATCACTACCATGTGGCTCAATGGGGTCCCTAAATCGACCCAAGGATGCCCATGGTCGGCCAGTACTGATCCAATATAGTTAGGACAAGTGTTAAGGTAATTTGGAATTATTATAATATTCTTTTAACCTTGAATTACCCTATTTACCTTTAACCTCGGTAAATATAAGTCAAATGTTACTATTCACCAAAAATTATTTTCATCTTATTGAACGAAATTTTACATCTTTATAAAAACCATGTATGTTGTATTTTTGAAATTCAATTCACATAAGTGGTAAAATTTCATTTAAATGAACGAGTCCATTTTTTAACTACCACTATGTGGTTTTACTATTCATCAAAAATTGTAGTTTTTCAGAAAAATACCAAAACATCAGCCTAATCTATATTTGATATTTTGGAATAAAAAATGATGTCTAATTTTCCAAATTAAAAACATATAGGTGGATTTAATTAATTTTAAAAGTAATTCTCATTAACAAAACAAATAGTGTGTTTTTAAGAAACAATAACTATCAAAAGACCGACACTTGTTTATGTCCAATTTCAAAGTGAAATTAATTCCAATGACCAAAATTGGATTAAATGGTAAAAATATATTCTAATTTAATTTTAAAATAAATTTAAAAGGATAATCTAACCATATAAATTATTGTGTTGAAAAAAAATTTTTAATTAAAATATAGCGTGTGTTTACTATTCATTAAAAATATGAATGTTATCAAAATAATATGAAAATTTTTCCAAAGTAAATTTATATGTCCTGATTCAAAAGAAGAATCTTATTTTGTCAAATAGAACTTATAAACATGTCAAAAATATATTTAAAGTTGGTGCACCATCAAAAGGTGGAAAAACTGCATTTTTTTTAAAATACTTGTTTTATCCAAAAAAATTATTTTGTCCCCATACCATGATCTACAAAATGTGTAAGATAAGTAATAATGTTATCAAATTAAAAATGTAGTTAATACTATTCATAACGGCTATTTCATAATAATATTATAACCATATGTCATTGTATAGTGAAACCTGGTATTGCGTACTACACACGTTATCGAGAAAGGTCGTAATTGTGTGTGATGCAAGCCATGTCTGGGCTGCGTGTAGTGCAAGCTCGCTTTTGTGTTGCGTGTTTCATAATCAAAACATTTTTCATTTAGGAATTAAACAAAATCTATACTTAATGTTGCATAGAATAATTTCTACAAAACAAACTTGAAATTGTGTGTAACACGTGCCAAGAATAGTGTTCCATATACTGCAAGCTAATACGGTGTTGCATATAATACAAACTAATCATGGTATAACATAGAAGACATCAAAGAAATTAAAAAGAATATATCTCATAAAATATCGGGGTGTTACATTCTACCCCCCTTAAAATGATTTTCTCCCTCTAAATTCGTCGGGGTTATAAATGGTTTAGTACTTGAAAGTTTCTTTCATAGAAACCTCCATCATAAAAAGGAATACTAAATAATAATTTTAAAAAGTGAATTATGAAACATAATGTTTACACAAATTAACTAATCAATTGGTTTCTACATAAGATAACATAGGTGAAAATATGGATATGGAAGAGAAATCTATCCATCATGTTCTGATGGAGAGTGGTAGAGAACATGGCTATGAAAAAACCAATAATCACAAAGCCATAAATTTGTGATGATCTAAGGTACCATCTGATTCATCAGATATATGTGAACTAGGAAAAAAATTTGGTTTTCATGATCATTTTTATAATGTTGAAGAATTTTTATTTAATTTAAAGAAAAACTTACTTGATTTTGGTACATTCTCACTATTGTTTGTGCCTTGAACAATTTCCACATCATATATTAATGAAAGGAATTTGAATTTGTATTCCGTGAAGTGTTAGAAGATCATGCAATAGAATTATAGGTCATTCAATCTATTTCAAACAAAAGGATAGAAAAAGTTATTAAATATACATAAGTCCATCTATAGTGAGATTAATTATATATAGTTCCTAAAATGGACTTATACTTCATATATCATACTAATTAATATAATAAAACAAGTTTCTACTAACCAGGGACTTCCCGTAGGCCAGTGGTAGGTGATAAAGGCCTGTCGCACTTCGGTTGTGGGTTCGATTCCCACAGCCTTTTTCGACGCGACAAGTTGTCACCCGCTCGGCAGTTTTTCCCTTTTTCAAAAACTAAATTATTATAACACTCCTACAATAATATCTAAAAATGATCTATCCTTAAACAATACTATCTAATGTCCAACATAATCCATTCCAATCTTTTGGATTATCCAAAATACATATGTCCAAATCTCATAGTATAAAGAAAACGTTTACATGAAAAGTCACATAACAAGCACGTGAATACCATCATTTATCCCCCTTATATCATAAGATATATATTGTTGGTCACATTCCAAACATGTGAATACCTTAATCATTTATTCTTTTGAAAAAATAATACCCATTGAACCTTAGTGAAAACATAAATGTTGTCAAAAGCTAACCCCTTCCACATTCCAAAACCCCAAAATTTATATATACTTAAACCATGATATCACTTTGTCCTTATATTAGTCATGAGCTCATGAATACTATCAAACATATTATTTTCTCTTTATCCCTTCATTATGTGCATATCATCTGCATTCCAGAAATATTTCAATCACTTTTCATGGTTACTGATGCCATATTCTTATGGAAAACCACAATGGACCAATATATAGGTATTCCAATATACCATAAAAGTACCTCAACAACATTATTCTTGAATATCAATACATAAACACTTCAAACCATCCTCTTTAATGATTTTGATTGAATGAGTCCTTCTTTGATTTACAAGTAACCTCTTAGGTCAGGGCATTGAGTTGGGTAATGCCCATGTTCTCCACAGATAATACATTGAACTCCATAATAGTCTATCACTCTATGACCCTTCTCTCCACACAGATAACATCTTCCCCTCCATTTGATGTATTCATCAAGGTTCTTCTTCCCTACTTTAGAACTCTCAATATTCCTTTCTCTATGCTCCTCAACATGCGAACATGCATAAAAGTCCATCTTCCTCTTATTTGATGAATTGGGAATACCACTAAAGTTCACCTTGTTCATCACATATCGCGATATCTGATTCGGCATGATAATAATATCTTTCTATCTAGGCATTACACAATTTCGCTGCTCATAGAAACCAATTTTTTCATCAGATTCAATGTCAACCCAATTCCTTCTGGTTCCCTCCATTAACTAAAACCAAAAACCATTGTGTATGAAATAGTTAAAATAATGAGGAACCAGATAATCATAAAAAGTCAATTATAGGATGTATAACTTATTACCCCTTCTTTAAACTATGATAGCTTAGGTTCACCCTAGGTTATTCATGATCTTCAACATAATTCTAGGACTAAATCCTATAGTTATACTAAACCTTAGGGAATTCCCTAGACATACATTATAAATATCTCTAGGGATCTCACCAATGTTTTCACTTCCATGTTTCCAAAGGTTAACTAAACCTTTCCTCTGATACCAATTATAAAGACCCAAAGCTTTGTGTACATGGACATTACATTACTTTTGTGGGATAGTTAATACAAAACGAAAACAGACACACAAGGATAGTAATAGTTTAGTGACTTTGGAAACATAAAAAATAATCTTCTAATCGTGGTGAAAGATCTTCAACATCTCCCATAAATATTTTCCCCTGTTGTTTTCTTACCTAAAATCATTATTTAAATCCTAGGGAAAATAAAAAATATAAAGGGTGAGCTCAAATGCTCAGTAAGGTTATTCAAAGAGAACATAAAACAATCCATAAAAATTTGAATGAAAAAACATGAACAGAAAATCAAAACATCAAAATCATGAAAAACGACATAAATCATGGATGTACACAAGGTATAGATCATATAGGAACATTAATCATGATAAACTAGTATGAGAATAAAACATGTAATTGTGGCATCCATTAATCACATGTTATGATTTCCATAGTTTCCAAGGAATTGCTGACAGAACCATTGATTATACAATCAAAAAACATTTAATAATTACATTTTATTGGGATTAAAAGTTCATTTTTGATCATATAGGCATGCGTTAGTACATTTTAATTTTAAACATCCACTCTCATCAATTGTGCACTTCATGCCTAATGTACACCAATTTAGGCCCAATGACTCATCTGATTTTATTGAATGTAATTATTCATGTTTTGATATTATATTTTTGGAAATATATATTCACTTAAAATTTAAATGTTTCTCATTCAGGGAGAAAATAAAGATTCATAAAGGATGATGAAGATATTTGGTGATGAAAGGAGACAATTCTGGTGAAGGCAGATTGGACAACAACCCACTGTTGAGGATGTTGGTCCCATAATACTGGACCAATGAAGCCGAAATTTCTTGTGATGATAGGAGACATACAGGGGAACAAATCATTCTTCAGGCCAAAGTGCTAATTCGGTCTCCATGAGATGATCAAGGCAGCCCAAATGGAATATCAGAATCTGGGCCAGAATCTGCGGCCCAGAATCTCTTCCCAATGTATCTTCCATATCTATCGAACCACAAAGTAAATTGGGCTGATATTTTACAGGCTGTTAGAGGACATCCGGGGAGTCATTAATGTCTTCTATGTTCCACTACAAATTGACCATCTAGAAGGACTTGGAAGCAGATCTGTCAAGTGGATGCAAGATGGATGCCATCTCGGGTCAAGGGTGGAGAAGTCTCCTCTCCACCTACTTTCCACCACCTATGACTACCCTCATTGATTAGGATGACATGGACTGTTGGAGCTCGGCCTAAGGATACAAATTTTACTATTTAAGGTAGTGGTGGTGAGGAGGAACTCATACCTTCTTTCATGTAATGTTATTATGCTCAATTTTCGTTGTAATGCTTTCATTTCCCCATGTAAGTTTCTTTTTGTATTTCTATGTTCTTAATCCAATTCCTTATCTTCTCTTCTTCCTATTCCTATACTTAAATCTCTAAAATCACAAAATCATAGTGATAACTCTGTGTGTTGTTGATATAGTTCACACATAGGTGTGAATTCCATTCACACACACACGGAGGAGTGCTCGTTATTTCCGCGGTTTTAATCTCTTCAATTCAATTATTGTAAGCCATCTTCCGCCCACCATTGATAGTATATCATCAATAGATGGATAACCCTTTAATGGGTTGATCTTAGGAAGATGAAAAGGCTGGATTGAATGTTATTTAATGGATGAATTGTTGTTAATTGGTTAAATAATTCAAGACTTCCATTCATCAATTGTTTTCGCTCCTCATCTTCACTGTGTTTGGAAAAGCTAATTCCAATTACTAAATTGACCATATACCTTGGAGAGATCATGAATCTGGTTCTCTAAGTGTGTTGGTGACTAGTAATTGAGTTTAGTTAGTATCTAACCAGAAAATGATGAAGGTAGTGTTATTTTGAAGAATGGTTTCATCAAGAATTAATAAAACCAAAAATTTGTCTAAAGAAATAAAATGCATTCAATCCACCCAAGCGTAACCCTAAGATCAACCCATTTCATTATAATTGAACTCATCTAAGCTTATTATTCTTCTCACAAAAAACTTAAAAAAAAATCCATGTTGGAAACTTCATATCCAAAAATCCATCCCTTAGGTTGTGTATCTTAGGTATCTTCTTAGGTCTCTGTGGAATCGACAACCCAAGCTACACTACAAGGACCGTTCTACCCTTCTTCTCTTGGGTAAATTTGGGCGTGAACCAAATTTTGGCGCTGTTTTCGGGGACCAAGTAAGTACCTTAGATCCAAAAAAACTTTCTCTCCTCACCTCCATTCTTCCACTCTCACCCAAGATCTCTTATCTTGTCCCTTTCTCGCTTTTTTTGGCGCATGTCCGCCTACACCCGCGATTTCTCAAACAGACTAGTTAGGGTGGAAAGTCCTAGGATAGGGGAGTCAAGTGCACCTAGGGGATTGTTTAAATCATATCCAAATATTATTGAAACCCCAAAGTCAGAACTTGAAACAAGTCCAATGGAGGGTCATCCACAAAATCAAATTTTAAACCCTGGGGGGAATCAAATGGGAAACCAAAACCAAGAAGCTCCAAACTTAGGGAATGTAGTTGATCAAACCATGAACGACTACCTCACTCCATCTTGGACCAATTCCCCCTCATGCATTAAACACAATTCCATAGGAGACACCAACTACATATTCAAACCCCATGTCCTAAACCACCTCCCAACCTTTCATGGGATGGAGTCAGAAATGCCATACCTTCATGTCAAAGAGTTCAACAACATTGTTGAAACCATGTGTCCCCTACATCAACTAGAATCCGCTATGATGAGGATCTTTCCTTTTTCATTAAAGGATCGAGCTAAAAATTGGATAAACAACTTGAGACCTACATCAATCTACTATTGGGACCAACTGCAAAGATAATTATACAAAAAATACTTCCCTCATCACAAAACAATTGCACTTAAAAAGAGCATCCAAAACTTTTTTGAAAAAGAGGGGGAGTCATTTTATGAAACATGGGAGAGGTTTAAAGACACCCTAAACATGGTTCCACACTATGGTTTTTCCATACCTGAACAAGTGATAATTTTCTATTAAGGGTTGTGTTCAGGTAATAAACAATTCATTGACATGATGTTTAATGGAACTTTTAAAAACAAGGCCCCAAATGATGCTTACGAGTATCTGGAAAATCTGGCTGAACATAAACCAAACTTGGGGAACTTCACCTTATTCTGAAAAGCCACAAAGAACCACTGGAATTCATACACTTAGAGAAGAGGAAAGCCTTTGGGCTAAACTCACAGCACTCTCTAGGATGGTTTAAGAGATAGACCTTAGGAAAGTCCATGAAATCCAAACTGTTGACCCTGTTTGCACAATTTTTGACAAACATGACCATAAAATAGACAACTTCCAAACCATTCCATCAATCAAGGATGTTCTTCTAGGAGGACCCCCAGCAGAAGTCAATGCCCTAAACTTTCAAAATCCCCAATACCAAAACACCTTCAATCCAAGGTACAATGGCCACCCAGGATTCCGATGGAAGGATAACCAACAACATAGCCAACCACAATGGAAAAATCCTTACCCTTAACAGAACTACCAAAACAATAATCAGTTTCAAATCCAACCTATCCAATACCAACAGCCACCATTCCATTTTCAACAAACCATTCCACCTTCAAAATATCCCCCAGGGATAAACCAATCATCTCAATCACCAACCCAAACTGTTCCACAAAGCCTACTTGAACAACTTTGCAAAGAAATGGAAAGGATAAACTCGGAAGTCTCATCCCTTAAACAAGAACTTTAAACAATCAAAACTGGGAAGGCACCCATGCCTACCCAAGCCATTCCACAATAAACAACAAGGGGAGAGTCAAGTTGCACTCAATCAAATCATGAACAATTGAAAGCAGTGACAGTCTTAAGAAGTGGTAAATCAATTGAAAAACCTAAACAAACCATTTCAAAACTATTAAAAGATTCAACATAACTTCAAAATGATGAAGAACAACCCACAGATTCTAAAAAAACTAATCAGAATGAGAAGGAACCACAACCACATCAAACACTCAAACAACCTCCTCCCTTCCCTCAACGCATGAGGGGGAAATCCAAGCCTGAACTAAGTGAAACCTTGAGAGAAATCTTCTCTCGAGTCAAGATGAAAATTCCACTCCTCGATGCAATACAAACCATACCAGCCTACTCAAAGTACCTTAAGGACATGTGCACTTTTAAAAGGAAATTTTTACATAAAACCAAGTCCTTTTGGCTGCTAATGTGAGTACCACCATTCAAGGGACCATTCCTCCAAAGATGAAAGAACTGGGTTGCCCTTACATCAATGTTGAACTAGGAGAGAAAAAAGTTGGCAAGGCCTTGTGTGGCCTAGGTGCCAGTGTAAACCTCATTCCTTATGCCATGTATTGTCATTTAGGGCTCGAAGAACTCCAACCCACATCTGTCACTCTTCAACTCGCTGATCACAGTGTTTGGGTTCCTAAGGGGATCTTAAAGGTCGTTTTAGTGAAAGTTGAGAATTTCATTTACCCTGTTGACTTCATTGTACTTGACAGTCATCTAAGCATAGGTCCTAGGGAGAAAACCCCAATCATTCTTGGCCATCCCTTCCTTGAAACAATCAACTCTGTTATTCGAGTCCGCAATGGGAACATGACCATCACCTTTGGGAACATGAGTCTAGACTTGAACATCTATAATGAAAGCTCACAAATAGGAGATAACGAGGACATTCATGAAGTAAACATTTTAGGAATCATTGAAAATGAATCAATAGAACAGCAAGAAATATTTGATGGATGTTTAAGTCGGGATGAGATTGATTTCCTTTGTTCACATGAAGGAAGTTTATCTCCTTGGCTAGAATCATTTTCAAATTTCTCCTATGATGATGTCTTAGGACCAACAATCATTGAACCCTTTCAGGAAACCACATTCATGGAGACAACTCAAACTCCCTTCCCTAACCCAGGTCAATACAATCTTGTGGCTGAATCTTCTACACATGGGGATTCAATTAAATATGAAAATCTAGGAAACAAATTTGATCTTGATCCAATGCCCCAATCTTCTGTTCAAATTCTGAACCATCCTGATCTTAAATTGAAGGAAATTCCTACTTCCCTCAAGTATGCCTTCCTAGGGGAAAATCAAACACATCCTATAGTCATATCTTCTTCTCTTGAAGCCAATCCTGAGGGGATGCTTCTAGATGTCCCTAGGAAATAGAAGAAAGCCATTGGTTGGACCCTGTCTCATATTCCTGGGATTAGCCAACTTATTAGAACTCATAGCATTACTCATGAATCTGAATCAAAACCATGTCATCAACCTTAGAGGAGACGCAATCCAAATATTATGGATGTGGTAAGGAAAAAACTTCTTAAGTTGTTGAAAGCTGGAATCATCTACCCCATAGCTGAGAGTGAGTGGGTAAGCCCAATTCAAGTTGTCCCAAAGAAAGCTTGAATCACTGTTATCACTAATAAGGATGAAGGAAATTCTTCCAACTTGGGTGAGTAGTGGCTGGAGAGTCTGTATTGACTATTGGAAGCTCATATCTTGTACCAAGAAGGACCATTTTCCCTTGCCCTTTAATGATCAAGTCCTCGAGTGAGTGGTGGGTCATCAATTCTATTGCTTCCTAGATGGGTACTCAGGGTACAATCAAATCGAGGTCTCCTTAGAGGATCAAGGGAATTGAACCTTCACCTGTCCATTCGACACCTTTGACTTCAAACGCATGTCGTTCGGGTTATGCAATGCCCCTAGAACCTTCCAGTGGTGCATGATGGGAATCTTCTCAGATATGGTAGGGGATTTTCTAGAGTTCTTCATGGATGACTTCTCTATCTTTGGGGATACATTTGAGGGATGTCTTAGGAATGTGAAGAGATTTTTGTCAAGATGTGAAGAAATGAATCTGGTCCTAAACTAGGAAAAATGCCATTTCATGGTAAAAGAGGGGTTAGTACTTGGCCATATAGTCTCGGGAAGGGGAATTGAAGTTGATAAAGCAAGGGTTGACATCATTCGTCACCTTCCATCACCTAGAACTGTTATGGAAGTGAGTTCCTTCTTATGAGATGTTGGTTTCTATACAAGATTCATTAAGGACTTTAGCTCAATCTCTCGTCCTCTTTGTGCTCTCCTAGTAAAGGATGCTCCATTTGTTTTGACAGAAAGTTGTGAGGGTTCATTTTCGACCCTTAAATCTGCTCTCACCTCTCCTCCCATTATGAAATCTCTAAATTGGGACCTTCCTTTAGAACTCATGTGTGATGCCAGTGACTTTGCTATAGAAGATATGTTAGGACAACGGTGTGATAAAACCCCATATGTCATTTCTTATGCAAGAAAATCCTTAAATGATGCCCAAATCAATTACACCACCACTAAAAAGGAGTTACTTGCTGTTGTGTTTGCCTTAGAGAAATTCAGGTCCTACCTCTTAGGATCACCCATCATTGTCTTCACCAACCATTCAGCTCTAAAATATCTCTTCCAAAAACAAGATTCCAATACTAGATTGATTAGGTGGGTCCTTCTTCATCAAGAGTTCGATTTAACCATTAAGGATAAAAAAGGTGTCGAGAATTTTGTAGCTGATCACCTCTCTAGGTTGGAATTCAATGACAACTCACATCACCTTTCTGTGTCTGATTCATTTCCCAATGAGAACCTCTATTCTATGATTGATTGCCCTTGGTAAACTGACATAGCCAACTTCTTAGTTTCAGGGGTCATTCTAAAATTCTTAGGGACCCAAGCTAGAAGAAAATTTCTTTCTGATGTCAAGCATTATGTGTTTGATGATCCATACCTCTATAAGTTCTGTCCTGACCAAGTCATTAGGAGGTGTGTGTCAGAATCCGAACAAGAGTTCATCCTAATGTTCTGTCATAGTGAGGCTTGTGGAGGTCACTTTTCCTCTTAGAAAACTTCTGCCAAGGTTCATCAATGTGGTCTCTTTTGGCCCACCCTCTCAAGGTAATCCTACACATTTTGTCAAAGCTGTCCTAGGTGTCAACAAGTAGGGTCCATCACAAAAAGGAATCAAATGCCTCTCACTCCAATTTTAGTGGTTGAAATCCTTGACTGTTGGGGAATTGATTTCATGGGTCCCTTCCCAAAATCTAGGGGATATCTTTACATTCTTTTGGCTGTCAATTATGTCTGAAAATGGGTTGAGGCCATTCCTACAAAATCCAATGACCATCAAACTGTGATTAGATTCCTTAAAGAAAACATCTTCTCTAGATTTGGGATTCCTAGGGCTATCATTAGTGATCGTGGAACTCATTTCTGCAATCGCCCATTCTCATTGCTCATGGAGAAGTATAGAATTTCTCACAAAGTGTGCACAACTTACCACCCACAAACCAATGATCAAGCTGAGTTAGCCAATCGAGAAATAAAACAAATTATTGAGAAAACTGTTGATCCATCTAGGAAAGATTGGTCGAGCAAACTCTTAGATGCTCTTTGGGCATATCGAAAAGCATTTAAAACCATCCTAGGAATGTCCCCATATAGGTTGGTTTATGGTAAATCATGCCATTTTCCAGTGTAGATTGAGCATAAGGCCTTTTGGGAAATCAAAAAAAAATGAAATTTGACATTTCTTTGGCTGGAATAAAGAGGAAATTGGATCTAAACAAGCTTGAGGAACTTAGGATGGAGGCTTATGAAAATTCAAGGATCAATAAAGCTAGAGTTCAAGCCTACCAGTCTAGGAATCTTAAAACTAAACACATTCCACCAGGGAAACATGTGCTTTTGTATAGTTCTAAACTTCATTTGCACCCGGGAAAGTTGAGGTCTAGATGGTCTGGTCCATACATAGTGCATAAGGTGTACCCCATGGGGCTGTTAAAATTCAAGATCCCACCAATGGTCAAATATTTAAAGTTAATGGTCATAGAGTCAAACCATTCATAGAACCATTCCAAAAACATGAAGTTGATGAAGACCCGAGTGAACCTACCTTTGATGAAAAAAACAATTAATCAATTACGGGTTTAAGTTGAGCTAACAACGTTAAACAAAGAGTTGAATGGGAGGAAACCCATGATTTTTAAATTTACAATCACTTTATTGTTTTAATCGATTTTTTTAGCAAAAAAATTTGATATAATTTTACCTCATATTGTTGTCTTGTTCTTCTCTTATGATTATGGATAAGTATGAAAGGGGAGTGTCGTATTCATCAGTGTCACGCGGTGTGATCCCTGAGTATTATCTTACCCAGGAATTAAAAAGAAGACAGTGTATCAACAATATAGGTGTGTGTAAGTTTTTATTTTATTTTATTATTTTTTTTTATAAAAAAAAAACAAAACCACAAAACAAAAAAAATGTAAAAAAAAAGTGACATGCCGTAGGACGTGGATCAAACCCCATCATGACTGGCGAGGCCGCGGGACCCGAACCTGGGACCAAAGGGTGACAGGGGCGCACGCCTACCACTGAACTATGGCGGGGCTGCCAAGTTTGATGGATTTTCAGGGAAATCATAAGAGTACAAGCGTACACTACCGTGAGGATTCTTCAAGTGACATGGAGACCAAGGGATTAAATGAGAGCATCACAAACATCAACATCAAATATCAGGTGAAATTGTTCTATGCTCCTATTCTCTACCTCTACCCCTTCAAAATTATATTTTCTTTAAACACTAGGGATAGTGTTATAATATGTTTGGGGGAGGTGAAAATAAAAATCAATCACATAGAGAAATAAAATGTGTGTGTTAATTGAATGAAAATATTCCTTAACCATGAACATGTTATTACACATTTCAAACCTTTATAACTGAATATTAAAAAAAAAATTATTCCTTGATTTTGATTTTTAATACATGTTTATGTTCAAGACCATAAAATTTTGGAAAGTGTGGCTGTCTAATGTGATTTTTCACTGTTACATTTTCGTCCAATTTTTATAAAAAAAATTCACAATGAACGTCTGTTGGATTGTGGGGTATTAATTTGAATTATTGGGGTCCCATAATAAATAGCATTGTTTTGGTGATCATTTTAAATTTAATATGAGTATTTTAAAAAATATATATATATATATAAAAGATGTGTAAAAAAGCACAAAAAAACTCAAAAAAAAACAACAATAAATTTGTGCATAGAGCAATGAAATGACTTAATGTGTGGCTTTAGGAACTTGGGGATCGTGACTCCATAATTGTCTGGCCCAGAGTTGGGAATTTTATCTCTATTTTTGGAAATTAGAATTTGTTTTTGAATGAGTTAACTCCAGATGATTCCCGAGTATGTGGGCTTCACTTGGTGCCCTAAGGTATTGAGCTTGGGAGTCATCGGTAAAGTCTCGCTACAAGGGTTGACTCATTTCAATGCAATTTCAATAAACATGGAAACATTGCAAAAATAAAATTAATACTCATATTTATATTAAAATGTGATTCCACCTAGCGCTTCCATCCTTTCCCCCTTGAATAAAAATGAACCCCCATGTCTATTGTGACACACAACACATCATCATGATTAATTGTAATTAGATGAAACGTGGCATTGAATTTGATCAGAAGAATGGGATTGGGATTGGGTTATTCTTTAAAACCTATATTTTATTAAATGATTTTGATGGGATGCATAATTTTTTTGGTATGAGGTATATTGGTGAGCATTGTTTATTAAAATGTTTTTGGAAAAGGAAATTTGATTTTCATAATCTTTGAGTTATTTGCTCGGGAGTAGCAAATCTCAAGTTGGGGGGTGTTATTAGACAATCAAAACAAATTTTATAATTACATTTTATTGGGATTAAAAGTTCATTTTGGATCATATAGGCCTGAGTTAGTACATTTTAATTTTAAACATCCACTCTCATCAATTGTGCAGTTCATGCCTAATGTACACCAATTTAGGCCCAATGACTCATCTGATTTTATTGAATGTAATTATTCATGTTTTAATATTATATTTTTTGAAATGTATCTTCAATTAGAATTTAAATGTTTCTCATTCAGGGAGCAAGGAATGATTCATAAATGATGATGATGATATTTGGTATTGAAAAGAGACAATTCTGGTGAAGGCAGATTGGACACCAACCCACTGTTGAAGATGTGGGTCCCACAATACTGAACCAATGAAGCCCAAATTTCTTTTGATGATAGAATACATACAGGGGAACAAATAATTCTTCATGCCAAAGTGCTAATTCGGTCTCCATGATGATGATCAAGGCAGCCCAAATGCAAGATCAGAATCTGGGCCAGAATCTGCGTCCCAAAATGTCAGCCCAATGAATCTTCTATATCTCTCAAACCACAACGTAAATAGGGCTGATATTTTACAGGATATTAGAAGACATCCGGGGATTCAGTTTTGTCTTCTATGGCCCACTCCAAATCGGCAATCTAAAAAGACTGTTAACCGGATCTGTCAAGTGGATGCAAGTTGGATGCCATCTCGGGTCAAGGGTGGAGAAGTCTCCTCTCCACCTACTTTCCACCACCTATGCCTACCCTCATTGATTGGGATGACTTGGACTGTTGGATCACTGCCTAAGGATTCAAATTTTCCTATTTAATGCAGTGGTGGTCAGGAGGAACTCATACCTTCTTTCATGTAATGTTATTATCCTCAATTTTCATTGTAATGCTTTCATTTCCCCATGTATGTTTCTTATTGTATTTCTATGTTCTTAATCCAATTCCTTCTCTTATCTTCTTCCAATTTCTATACTTAAATCTATAAAATCACAAAAGCAAAGTCATAACTCTGTGTGTTGGTGATATAGTTCATACATAGGTGTGAATTAAATTCACACACACAGAGGAGTGCTCGTTATTTTCGCGGTTTTAATCTCTTCAATTCAATTATTGTAAGCCGTCTTCCGCCCACCATTGATAGTATATCATCAATGGAGGGATAACCCTTTATTGGGTAGATATTAGGATGATGAAAAGGCTGTATTGAATGTTATTTTTTTATAATGGTGGAAAATGGTAGCACCTTCCGTATATGTTAAAAAAATATTCTTTCCACAATTTTTAAAAAATGTTATAAATTAATTTTTTAATGCACGAATTGTGGTTAATTGGTTAAATAAATCAAGAATTCCATTCTTCAATTATTTTCTCTCCTCATCTTCACTGTGTTTGAAAAATCTAATTCCAATTACTAAATTGACCATATACCTTGGAGAGATCATGAATCTGGTTCTCTAAGTGTGTTGGTGACTAGTAATTGAGTTTAGTTAGTATCTAACCAGAAAATGATGAAGGTAGTGTTATTTTGAAGAATGGTTTCATCAAGAATTAATAAAACCAAAAATTTGTCTAATGAAATAAGATGCATTCAATCCACCCAAGCATAACCCTATGATCAACCCATTTCAATGTAATTGAACTCAACTAAGCTTATTATTCTTCTCCCAAAACACATAAAAACAAATCCAAGTTGGCCACTTCATAGCCAAATATCCATCCCTTAGGTTGTGTATCTTAGGTATATTCTTATGTCTCTGTGGAATCGACAACCCAAGCTACACTACAAGTACCGTTCTACCCTTCTTCTCTTGGGTAAATTTGGGCATGAACCAACCATCTTAGTGGACAAAGTCTCATTTTGAATCGATTTCACTCCTCGTTCTAGTCCTGTAACACTGAACCAGATTAACTTACCATTCCAGCCATGTTTATATCATGAGATATAAATCATTAACCAATGCATTCGAGGGAGATATAGGTCTCACCCATCTCATAATGAAATCATTCTTAATTGTGCCACAACATAAACATAAATCATTCATCATAACCCAAAGAATAAAATGGTTTTCATAAACATCATTCCATCATAACATAATCCATATAAAACAAATATATATCATGTCATAATAAGAAATGTGAAACCAGGTAAATCATAGAGACATTATACTTGAATCATACACATATGAAATAATGTCATCTAAGATGAAAAATGGTTTTCATAAAACACATGAAATGAAATCTTGAGGAAAGTATCCTTTCTTCTTCAAAATAATTTTATTTTCACAAAATTTTATGAAATTTTAAAAGATAAAGATTTTTTTTGAGAATTGTAATGAAATATTTTGGAGGAAGATTCATGAAAATAAGGCTTTCTAAAACTGTAAAAATCCTTTCATGCCGTATAGGTTAAAAAAACATTTTTCTCGTACTTTTTTCGGAAAAGTCAAAAAGTACTTCGTATGGTAAAAAAAATATTCCATACATACCATGTAATAAAAGTAAAAAAATGTGTAAAAAGGACTTTAAACATGAATGACATAATTTTTATAAAATAGGTACATTGATGATACATATAACCCAAGTAAATACTTACGAATAAACAATCTCTGATAAAAACGAGATTGGAAAAGTTATCCCTTACAAAGATCTTTTTGTAAATAAAATAGATCGCATATGTGTATTCAATATGAGGTAAAATAAATAAAGTATATATATATGATAAGATATAAAAATTCATTTCCCACATAATCAATGAGCGACATAAAGATTAAATAGAAGATCAACCCAAATAACAGAAATTTGGATAAGAACTTCCCTTACCTCGTGTTCGACTTGACTCAATCGTTCTTTAATATCTTGAATAATAAACCAAAATTAATTTTTACTTTCTGAAGAACCATTTTCATGTTTATTATTCCTCTTATATCACTTATTACCATGTTATCAACATTATGTAACCATTTAAGTTAATAACGTTCGTTTTGTCGATATTTGGTACCTTAGTCAAAAATGGACTTCTTATAATTACATGTTGTTCATGTCGTCAAAGGTTAATTATATAAAGAATTATATTCATGATTTATATATCATATATATCCTGAATATACATGTATTTATAATATTACATAACATATGGAGGTAAGAAATGAAATGTACCATTCATGGAGACAGTAAGCCGTACGTACACATGAACGCTGCTTTTATTTCTATTTCTTATTTTAATGCAATTAAAACATAATGATACATAGTTATATTATAATTCCAGTATAATATCATATATAATATCATTAACTACATCCTTTATACATCCCACATAAGGAATTAATGAATCACATCTCTTTGAGGGGGCAGTAGTCCGCACTTCCTCAAATGAGATTATCGTATTTACCCACTATATAAACCATAAAGGCTTGATATAATTGGGAAGTAAAGAAGCATAAGGAAATAATAAACATAATATATATCATATATAAATATAGTTCCATCATAATGGCCACCAGGAGAGGTGGTAAGAGATAATCAAATAATCATCGTTTCGTGAGGCGTTAGTTTGTCATCCACAGAAACATTGTGTTCTTCATCCATTAGATGGATTTGTGTGTAAGTGTAGTTATAATAATTCTCAAAAAAACATCCTAGTATATTAAGGATACTGGTGTTGTTACAAAATAAAGGATTAAAAAGATTTTAGGGGTTGGAGAAGTAGAATAAACGAAAACAACGTAAGAGAAACAATTACCTTTAATTTGGGTAACTTCCTTTGGTTTGAACCAAAAGGACTTCATGAAGTGCCTTATTCCTAAGATAAGGCTTCTAGGGGGAGGATAGGGATGTAGGGAGCTTAATTAGGAAGAGTTCTGATGAGAAACATGGCTTGAGAGGTGTGTGTAATTGGATAGAAATGGTCTCCTTTTATAAGGGGAGGAGGGGCTCTTTTGGAAAGTGTGAAAATATTATTTTTTTATATACTTATCATCTGTTTCAAAAGGACCAAAAATAATTAAATATAAATACAAGATGACTAATGGTCGAAATAAAATCATCCATTTATAATTGGACATGTTTTGGATAATATTTTAATCATTATAATCTTATATATTTAAATCATTTATTAATGAGGTAAATAATGCATCGTTGTTGTATCATGAATAATTGGATTTATTTGATTTCTAAAAATTGAAAAAAAATTCAACCACATAGGAAATAGTTTTATATTTCCAATGAATATTTATAGTTTAAAATGTTATTTATATAACCCCTTATAAAAATTAATTACTAAACAATTTTTGTTAATGTCAATTTTGTCTTTACATTAAATTAATTAATCCAAATTGTCATTATCACTACCATGTCACTAAATGGGGTCCCTAAATCGACCCAAGGATTCCCATGGTCGGCCAATACTCATAAAATACGGTTAGGACAAGTGTTATGGTATTTTGAAATTATTATAATATTCTTTTATCCTGGAATTACCCTATTTACCTTTAACAGCAGTAAGTAAAAGTAAAAAGTTACTATTCACCAAAAATTATTATCATATTATTGAACCCCATTTTACTTCTTTATAACAACCAGGTAAGTCAGATTTTTGAAATTCAATTCACAGAAGTTGTAAAATTTCATTTAAATGAAAGATTCAGTTTTTTAACTTCTAATAAGTGGTTTCACTATTCATAAAAAATTGTAGTTTTTCAGAAAAATACCAAAACATCAGCCTAAGATATATTTGAAATTACAGATTCAAAAATGATTTCTATTTTTTCAAATTATAATCATAGAGGTGGCTTTAATTTATTTTAATAGTAATTTCCATTATCAAAACAAATAGCGTGTTTTTAAGAAATAATAACTATCAACAAATCGATACTTGATTATGTCCAATTTCAATGTGATATTAATTCCATTGACCAACATTGGATTAAATTGTAAAAATATATTCTAATTAAACTTTAAAATAAATTAAAAAGATAATATATCCATATAAAGTATTGCGAGGAAAATTGTTGTTTTTAATTAAAATATACTGTGTTTTTACTATTCCTTAAAATGTTAAAGTTATTAGAATGAAATGAAAAATTTATCCAAAGTAAATTTTTATGACCTGATTCAAAAGAAGAATTTTATTTTGTCAAATCTAACTTATAAACATGTAAAAACTAGATTTAATGTGGGATCACCATCAAAAGGCAGCAAAACTGCATTTTTTGAACAATATTTGTTTTACCCAAAAAAAATTATTTTGTTCTCATACCATGATATAGAAAATGTGTAAGATGAATAATAATGTTATAAAAATGAAAATTTAGATAATAATATTCATAAATGATAGTTCATAATAATATTATAACCATATGTCGTTGTTTAGTGAAACATGGTATTGCGTACTACACATTATCGAGAAAGGTCGCGATTGTGTGTAATGAAATCCAAGTATAGGATACATGTAGTGAAAACTTCCTTTTGTGTTTAGTATATCATAATCAAAACTTTTTTAATTTATGCATTAAACAAAATCTATACTTAATGTTACGTAGACTAATTTCTAAAAATAACTTGAAATTGTGTGTAACACTTGCCAAGAATAGTGTTGCGTATACTGCAAGCTAATATGTTGGTGTGTATAATAAAAAATAATATTGGTATAAAATAGAATACATCAAAGAAATTAAAAATAATATATCTCATAAAATATCGGGGTGTTATATCTTATCACTCCTGAAACAACAGTAATCATTTATTCTATAATATACACCATTATTTATCTATCCAAATCATATATTCTCAAGAACAATCACTTTTCCAATCCAATTTGAATCTCCATGACAGTAAGACACAATGATATTTTATATTCCTCTAAAATAAAAATATTTCTTTAAATTTCAAATGTAGATAACCACTAGATCATAAGGAATCAAAATATTCACTATATGTCATAATATATAAAATCAAAAGAACATATATAGAAATAATATTCGTCAATTATAAATCACAATGTTACCAATCCCTGTATAAAATAAAACTTTAATATCAAACCAACATTTGATATCTGAAAAACAAATGTATTTTATAGTTATGAGTTGTATATACCTCGATCTTATGTTCTACAATAGATACACACAAAAAATTAACATTATCATTGAAAAATATTAAGGTTATTAATACCATTTAATATATGTTTCTATATCTTCAATGTGAAACAACTCAAGAATTGTCCATTGATCTTTAAAAAAATACCCATTCCTTTTAGAATATACCATTATATCATTGATTAATATCACTATTTAAATAAAAGATATATGATTATCAAGAATTATGTCTTATTACAATTAAATCCACACTTTCATAGGAAATACATCACAACTCAATTATTCCATCAAAATTGGAATATTCTAAAATAATAAAATATTCACATGTTCTCCCTTATTCAATTATAAGACATAGTTTTTCCTTGATACAAATCATCCACTACTCAATTTCTATAATATTTTCTCAACCAATACTGAAACCAAAATATATATGATAATATCAATTTTATGAATATAAAATTATTATTCTAAATATGTTATTCCTTGTGATAATTTATTTAAACATTTAATACTTTTGGATAAACCTATGACTTCGTTGTATAGTATGTAGTTATCCAGGAACATTTATTATATTATATTCCCTACCAAAATTATATAACATAATTATTAAATCCATCATTATTGATCATAATTTGAATGTGATTAACCAAACTATATAGATATTGTGTATCAATCCAAGCGTAAGGTTAAATTGTCATTCACCTGGTGATGATCTTTTTAATACCATACAAAACATTTTAAGGGTTACTTCCCTAGGTAAATCTATTATAGAGACATCATCTATATATATAATCCATATTTGGATCCATTTAATGTAAAATACATATTTTCAACTTTATTAAAACATTATTATGTTATCAAATACATAATCTTATTCTGAGAGGTTTCACTAAAACACATGTCTCCTAATATGAAAATAAATTGTGAATTATTATGTTAACATAAATTCATATAATTATCCAAAAATATTTTATATACTATTGAAATTATAATCAATTTTAATATATCTATCCTTAAACTATCCTCAACACACATCACAATTTACCACTATATCATAAAAATTACATTGATACTAGCTGCCATCCCCCAGAACCGATGTAACACTGTAAGATTTTTTTATTTTATTAAAATGAATTTAACCATTTAACTAATTTATATTACATGTAAAACTAAGTATATATTTAATTATAAATAACATCGTGTTTAGATTAAATTATCTTTACTAAGGTCTTTGTTTGCTAGCATGCATGACATGTGGCACCGAGCTTCAGTGAACAATGAAATATTATTATTTGATCCTTGACATTAGGTAGGATTGTGTGAATATTTTTAACTACATTGTGAAATATAAATATTAAATCTTAATAAATATTTTTTTATGGAAATATCATTTTAAAACGATCTACCATTTTTTAGTAAAGTAATTATATTTTTCAAAACTAGGTTTTCTTCCAAAATAAATTAATTTCAGAAAATATTATAATTATTTTATAGTCCATTTAAAAAATTATTTTATAAAATAAACGACATTTATGAAATCTTCATATCAACATTATATTATATTAATGTTTTTCTATTTTTCAAAATATATTTATTTTTTAGTAAAAATGGGAAATTTGGATTATTGTTAACTATAATTTATATTCAATAAATTTAGTAATTTTTCCATGGCCCCCTCCCCACATAGAGTACCTCTATTGGGCCGGTAATGAATCGTGTTATTTTATTTAATTATGAATAATTTATTAATAAATCCCACAATTTGGATTATTTTAAAACTTTCATGAATAATGTAATTTTATTTCCTTTTGAATAATGTAGTAATAAATACAAAAATTTAAAACTTCACTCATGTTCATGATCAGTTATATTTAGGGTATGGTTTTAATATTTTATTATGAGATCCACAAACCCTTATCCATTTGATATGTTAATATATTTCAGTTGTTTTACGTTACTGAGTATCTAAGCTCACCGTTTTATATGTTTCCATTGCAATGTTATGAGGAAATTTGTAACATACGATATTCAAGTGATGTGTTATAAATGGGATGATCATTGTGGGAAACATTTAATGTTCTTCCCTATATAAGATGTTTTTTTACCCTGTATCATAAAAAATAAACTATAATGGTCCCTAAACATGTTCTTGTGTAATGTATTTAATATTCATCTAGAAAGTCATAATATCATTTTATGAAATTAGGGGATCACTATAACCAAACACCTGAGTTCGGTTTCCTTAGACACAAGCAATTCTTACACACACTATTACCATTTTTTAAAGCCTAGATACAACCATCCAAAATTCTAAAATAATTAACTATTTCTTGTTACGAAACATTTAATGGATCTTTTCCATTTCAGACTATTTAAAAAGTAAGACAAAACATAAACTAATAAATATGATTCATTTTTCATTTAAGGGATATTTATATATTATATATTAGACTCAACTTAATTATTATGGATTATTCAAAATCTACAAAAAATTATGTCACGACCCGTCCTCGGGGCCCGTGCCGTGACTACCCCAAGCCCGCCTTCAATAGGCCAGGGGCTGGCGACTAGAACCAAGGCATATTTCCCGGTAAAAAGGGAATGCATTTCCTTTGTAAAGTAAATAAACACCACAGAGAAATCATGAAAAAGTAAACACTAAGTAAAAACTGGGTACAAAAGTAAGTGCGGAAAAGTAAGTGGGACAGTATACAAACCCAAACTGAAAGTAAAGTACAAATGGAAAGTGAAAACATCAACTGAAAGTATAGCCGTAGCCTCAAGCTGTCCACTAGAAGTCCCACCTGAAGGGTGGGTACAGATAGCCTCCACAGCTCCTCGGTCCAGCCGTTCGCTTTGAGTACGCCCCGCCCAGTGGTCCACCTACGGGTATCGACCTACTCCGCCAGCCTCAACCACGATCAACGATGTCCATCGTCTGCAACCAAAAAAAATAGTGCGGGCATAGCCCGTGCAGGGGTGAGTATAAGATACTCAGTAGGGACCCTGACACCCCCGAAGGTCTCCCAGAATCCACAAAGGAAAGATACAATCACGAAGTAACAACTGACACTACTTATTTATGCCCATACATATACCTAAGTTATCAATTCCAGTTCGGCTCCAACATCCAAGCCGAAGTTCGATCACGTCCACACAGAATAGTACAACACAATACACATAGGAAAGCAAGTCAATCATATCGAAGATAAGGATTGAAAGTCAAGATTTAGCTCACATAGTTATACTTCTTCGTAAGACGATAGAGATGATCAGATGTAGTCACTGATTCATCTAAGCCATCGAACCCACACAGGATCGATAGGTACTAACCCCCGCAATGACACACAAAGGATCGATAGGTAACTGGCCCCCGCAATGACCCACAAAAGATCGATAGGTAACTAACCCCCGCAATGACCCACACAGGATTGGACCCATACATGATCTGTAGGTGTTGGCCCACACAGGACCGCTGAGCACTGACCCACACAGGATCTGACCCACAGAGAATCGGTAGCACTGATCCACGTAGGGTCGCTGAGTGCTGTAGTCTTCCCTGTCGAATCCATGAAGGATTTCTGAACAGTAGTCATCGTCGTCGCAGTCGCAGCCAACTCTAGGGTTCCCGCACACAGCAAGATCATTCGGGAGGGTCTTCTCTATGAGCTTAAGGGCTGATACATCAACTAACACATAGTCCGGATTTGATGTATCTAAAAGTTCTGTATCGTCAACAGAAACTCAACGTCAGAGACGGCGTGCCAATCGGACGCTCGGTCTGAAAGTTATTGGCTTTTTCGTCCCTAGGGCCTGGATGGTTTTTAAGTCAAAACCAACCTAAAAATACTCCAACTGCATCCAAACCTCAAGAGGAGTAAGCCAAAATGTCTGTCTCACTTAGAGGAATCCAACAAAGTCGACGACATGTCAATTGGACGTCCGGATCTCAAGTTATAAGTGTTTTCGCTCCGAGGGCCCGGTTGGTTTTGTGTACAAACCAACCCGGCCGAACCCAAAGTACTCTGAAACCTTGTGTGTAATATATCGAAACAACCGTCTCTTTCGAAGGATCACATCACCACTGACAGTGCATCGATCGGAGGTCTAAAGACCATGTTATGGGAAAAAGACCATGAGTGGTCCGGTATTAGGGGGTTCAGGCCCGGTCCGAACCGGACCGGTACCCCCTGGGTCGGCCCGCTTAGGCATGGCCCGGCCCGGCTGGTGCGGCCCGGTCGCCAGGCGGCTTGGCCGTTTCTGCCGAGCGGGTGGGGGCAAGGGGGGGGGGGGCACCTGCCCCCCTGTCCCATAATCGCGGACCCAATGATGTGGGGCCTCTCAAGCTGGCCAACTTGGGGTTGTTACCCCCGGCTCTTCCACTGACCGGTTGGCCCGCTCCGGCCGGCCAGCTGTTGCTGCCACGGGACCGGCGACGGCCGGTCCTCCTACTCCGATGCCGGCGGCCTGGAACCGGCCGCCAGTCCCTTCTCGGCCGCGGCCTTGGTCTTCCCGGCATGGCGCGATTGCGCGACGCCCCTCCGCTGTGGCCCCACTCCGGCCGCAGTGCCTTCGGGTTTCTCCAGCGCAGTGCAACAGCGCCACGTTCTTGTTCGATTCAAAGGGGCGGCACGACAGCGCCGCACATACCTTTCTGAATGACCCTACGTGGTGCGAAAACACCACGCCATGCTCGTTCCATTCCACCACAAGGTAGATATGATAAAAGGGGGAGGAGGGTCGGCCATGTTTGTGCGGTCCTGCCCCCTCCCATTAACTTGTAAAAAGCGGTCCAAAAGTACGGGGAATGATGACGGAAGAAACTCAGAAAAATAAACGCATAAACACCTACCTCGTCGAATTCGTTGAGCGAGGGTTCATCGCGGAAATAACTGTCGCGGAAGAAGACGTCGCGGAAGGAGAGAGTCGCGTCGCGGGGAAATGATTCTCCGGCGTCGCGTTGTTGATCTCCGAGGAATCCGGCATTCTTCGCGTTCTTCGTCGAAGAAGAAGAAGTTATTCAAGCTCCTCGAAATTTCTCCAAATCCCCCCAATGCAACAAGCTCCAACCAAAATAAAATAAGCCCTTTACTTATTTTATTCACATAACTTAAGAATTTGAAATTCAAAAGTGGAATTAATCCACTCAATTAATAAACTCAACTTGACTTATTAATTGGAGTGTTATGGAAGGTTAGGGAAGATAAAGGGGTGAGGTTCGTGTGGTTCCCACCACTCTCATAACCTGTCATGGGAGGTTGGTTGGTTACCCCAACATCCAATCAATAGATAAACCACTTAAATGAAATTAAAATTGTAACCCAATTTTTATTTTAACTTCCACAAATTTTTATCAACTCCTCCCTTGAAAAAGCAACTTCGGAAAAGGTATTCGTAAGAAAATACTGGCGCTGCGAATTCATTGGTGCCCTCAGAATTCGATTCCGAGCACCGGTTCAGAAGTTAGAAAAACCAGCTCGTTCGTTCACTGAATGTACCTGAGCTAAACTTTGGATAGAAATTCCGGTCACACCGGTCCACGGAATCAAGTTCCGTCAAAAACAGCGTTCTTGTAAAATCCCAAAGAAAATTAAGAAACAATTTCCCTTGAATTTTATGGGTCTTTACATTACTCCCCACTCAAGGATTTATGTCCCCATAATGATACATCAAAAACTAGGGGAACAAATGTGGGTACTGTGCACGCATCTGAGCCTCCCGCTCCCAAGCGCTCTCCTGGAGGTTCTCGTGCTGCCATCTGACACACACTAGAGGAATCGACCGTCTACGAAGGACCCGCTCCTGTCGATCCTTGATCTCCAATCGGACATCCGCAAAAGTATCCCCATCATCTATGTCCAGCTCCCCATGGTCCATGATATGCGTCGGGTCATGCACATATCTCCTCAGCTTAGATACGTGGAAGACGTCGTGCACTCAGTGCAATTGAGGTGGTAGAGCCAGGCGATAAGCCACCTCTCCATTCCTGCTGAGGATCTATAATGGTCCGATGAAGCGTGGAGACAACTTACCGCCTCACCCAAATCTCCATAATCCACGTTGAGGTGAGACCCGCAAGAAGACATGGTCGCCATCCTCAAACTCTAGTGGCCTCCACCTCCTGTCATCTTAAGACTTTTGCTGGCTCTGAGCTGTCCTCATCCGCTCCTGGATGACCTGGACCTTCTCTGTCCTGGCCTGGACAATCTCTTTTCCCACAAGTGCTGACTCCCTAGGTTCTATCTAGCACAGAGGTGATCTGCATGTTCGGTCGTACAACGCCTCGTAAAGTGCCATCCTGATGGTGGAGTGGTACCTGTTATTGTACGCGAACTCCACAAAGGGTAGGTGGTCCTCCCAGCTACGACCAAAGTTGAGTAAACATGAACGGAGCATTTCCTCGAGAGTATGAAGTGTCCTCTCCATATGAACATCTTTCTGTGGGTGAAAGGCGGTGCCCAGACGAAGTTGCATCCCGAATGCCTCCTACAAACCGTTCCAATGATGGGAAGTAAAGTGAGCATCTCGATCGGAAATGATGGACGATGGAACACCATGAAGCTGTACAATCTCCTGATCATAGAGACGTCCCAAGCTCTCCACTGAGCCCTGATCTCTGATGGGTAAGAAGTGAGATGACTTGGTGAGTCGGTCGAAAATCACCCAAATGGAGTCATGACCTCTGGAAGTGTGTGGAAGTTCCGTCAAGAAGTCCATAGATATGCCGTACCACTTCCACTTTGGGACCTCCAAGTGTTGTACCAAGCCTGCTGGTACCTGGTGCTCTGCCTTCACCTACTGGCAGGTGAGGCATCGAGAAATGAACTCTACCACATCCTTATACATGCTTGGCCACCAGTGCTGTCATCTGAGATCCTGGTACATCTTCACCACTCCAGGATGTACCGCCAAAGGGGAAGTTTGAAACTCTCTCAGCACCTCCTCTCGTAAAGCAACTGGTACCAAGGTACGTCCTTTGAAAAAGACATCGTGATCTTCTCCTAAAGAGAAACCATTAGGTGCTTGTCCTGAGGATATCTGTGCATGTCGTGTCTCACAGTCTACGTACCCACGTCATGCCTCTCTGACCCTCTGCAATAGTGGAGGAGTGATTGTGAGTGACTGACGGAAGGCTGATCCATCTCTATCCACGAAGGATATCTGGAAAGCGGCTAGATCCTCTGTCGCCTCCCCAAGTAGCTGAATGCCCATCCTCCTGTTGAGAGCATCGACTACCACGTTCCCTTTTCTAGGAGTATAGACTATCTCAAAGCCATAGTCCTGGAGGAACTCGATCCATCGCCACTATCTCAGGATCAAGTCCCTCTACGTGAAGTTGTACCTGAGACTCTGGTAATCAGAATAGACTGTAAAGCGCTCGTCCATCAGATAGTGTCGCCACATCATCAGAGTGAAGACCATTGCTGCTAACTTCAGATCATGGGTTGCATAGTTCTACTCATGATGCCTCAAATGACGTGATCCAAAGCCAATAACATCTCGCTACTACACCAGGACACATCCGATTCTGGTCCCTGATGCATCGCAGTAAACTATGTATCCAACTCCCTCCTCTGGTAGCCTCAAGATAGGCGCGCTGGTCAATCTCTGTCTCAGCTCCTGGAAGCTCTGCTGACATCTGTCTGACCACAAAAACGGTTTCCCCTTCTTCATCGTGGCTGAGAGTGGTGCCGAAACTCTAGAGAAGTCTGGCAAAAATCTCCGGTAGTATCCAACTAGTCCCATATATCTCCGCACCTTTGTCACGCTCCTAGGTGGCTCCCAAGCTAGCACTACCTCGATCATCGCAGGATGCACCGAGAATCCCACCTTAGAGATGACGTGTCCCAAAAATTGGACCTCAAGTATCCAAAACTGACACTTTTAGAGCTTTCCATAAAGCTGGTGCTCTCGGAGTGTGTCCAATACAACCCACAAGTGGTAGGTGTGCTCTTCCACAGTGGTCGAGTATATCAAAATGTCACCAATGAAGACCACGAAAAATCGATCGAGGTATGGCTGAAAGATCTTGTTCATGAGGTCCATGAACACTGCTGGAGAATTGGTTACACCTAATTACATAACCAAGAACTCATAGTGGCCATACCGGCACCTGAATGTCGTCTTATGGACGTCCTCGTCCCGAAATCTATACTGGTGATAGCCTGACCTGAGGTCTATCTTTGAGAACCACCATTCTCCCTTGAGCTGATCGAAGAGGTCGTCAATCCTCGGTAGCAGATACTTGTACCTCACAGTCACCTAGTTCAGGCGACGATAGTCGACACAAAGTCACAAGCTCCCATCCCCATTCTTAGCAAACAGAATTGGGAAAGCCCAGGGTGAAACACTGGGTCAGATGAATCCCTTCCCCTGAAAGTCCTCCAACTGTACCTGTAGCTCTCGAAGCTCAGCGGGGTCCATCCGATAAGCTGTAGTGATTATCGGGGCTGTCCTTAGGTACAGATAAATATAAAAGTCAACCACTCTGCGAGGAGATAGTACTGGAACATCATCGGGGAAAACGTCCGCATACTGATCCACCATTGCAGGAAAACCAGTACTCTGCACGTCAACTGCTCCTAGGATGAGGCTATCCAACTGATTAGTGATGGGTTTTCCTCTCCTCTTTGTGAGTCCATCATGTCCTGTGAAGGCTCCCTTCTCGCCGATGAAGGTGAACCTTCTCCCGTCGGTGCACACACATCGCACCTTGGGCCTAATACTGTCGATCTAAGCATGGACTGTAGTTAACCAATCCATGACCAGGATGACATCGTAAGGCCTCGACGCCGCTACAAAAAGATCTCAGAAGAAGCTCTCGCCTCCTAGAGTAAGTTCACAATGTCGGAACCAGTGCGTAATCGTCGAGTTTGCTCTTGTAGGAGTCTGTAGTCGTAAGGATTGAGCCAACGGCTCTGTCAGAATCTCTGAGCTCCAAACAAGGGCATCATCTATGAAATAATAACTCGCTCCTGTGTCTATAATAACTGCAGCAAAGGTGGAATAGACATAGATAGTACCTATAATCATCTCGGGCGAGCCGTGGTCGTAGGCCTCCACTGCCTGATGTTTTGCCTATCTCTGCCCACCAGCTCCCTGTGGTCGGGGTGGACCTCCTGGTGGTGGTGGTGGTAGAGCCTCAAAACGTCACCCACCACCTGCTGCTCAGCCATCTCCTCTACCTCATCCGCCTGCTCCCTGCGGACCACCACAGTCGACCCTCTGCCTCTTCCTGGGTGGCCCCTCAACCATCTGCTGCTCCTCCGTACGGCGGGTCGGGCAGTCACGAGCCATGTGGCCCTGCGCGCCGCATGCGTAGCACTGTCTGCCTCTCGAAAGACTGGCTCCGCGCTGTGTGTCCCGCACTGCTGAGACAGTATCCTAAGGTCGTCTGCCTGAGGGTCTGGTATGCCTCGACCCATGAGTCGTCCATCGACTTCCTGCTGCAGAAGACTCTGCTACGTGCCAACCTACGGTAGGTCTCGCTGTTGATGCAGGCTCAGTAAAGAAGATCTCGATCAGAAGGGATCGCTCCAGTACCTCTGCCTGTGTCGGGATGCTGAGGGAGATCAACGATTCCCTGATCTCCTGCCTCATTCCATGCTCGAAGGTCTGGGCCCAAAATAATGGGTCTCGTACCATGTCTATGGAGTAGCGCGGGAGATCTTTAAATCTCTCCGAGTATTGGGCGACCGTCAAGCTGCCCTGCCGAAGTTGAAGAAACTCCTGGATGCGCACCGCACGGAAGGTGGCTAGGACGAACTCTGAGCGAAAGAGTCTCTCAAAGTCCATCTAGAAGAGAGATGCCTCATCATGCAACTGGAGCATCAAGCTACACCATCTACCTACTGCTGCATGCAGGAGGCTCGCTGCGAGGATCACCATGAGGTCTGCTGGTGTCCTCACTAACCTGAAAACCCATACAACTGCCTCCATCCAATCCTCAGCTTCCTGAGGGTCCGTCTCCCCGTGGAACCTGGGCGGTCGCTGACGCTGAAACTCATGCAGTGCACTAAGGCGACGTGCATCGTCAGCAGCTAGGGCTGGTAGCATTGGTGGCTTGGTGGGTAGAGGTACCGCCAGTGCCTCTGCTATCAAAGGGCCCTATACCGAGGCCTCGTCGCTCGGTGGGCTGTCGTCACACAAAACTCTCAGAACCCAAGCTAGCTGCCATCATGGGGCCATTCTGAAAAGAGACAGGTGTGCCATGGTCAAAACAGTATACCTGGTGGGATGACACAAAGTAATCACAAATAAACCTTGAAACAAACATGCAATCAATGTTTTCTTGTATTAAGTTGGAAATCAGAAGTCAGGGTCCTGGTGTACGGATACGTCGGCCGCCGCACCAACACTGGACTCCCTAGACTGATAACCACACTCAATACTCTTAATACTATTGCATCACATAGGAAAAGATCAGAGTCCTGAGTTCTGCGGTAGAACCGAACTCCTATGATACCAATTTGTCACGACCCGTCCTCGGGGCCCATGCCGTGACTACCCCAAGCCCACCGTACATAGGCCAGGGGCGGGAGACTAGCACCAAGGCGTAATTCCCAGTAAAAAGGGAAGGCATTGCCGTTGTAAAGTAAACAAACACCACATAGCAGGAAAAAAGAAGTAACACTAAGTAAAAACTGGGTACAAAAGTAAGTTCGGAAAAGTAAGTGGGCCAGTATACAAACCCAAACTGAAAGTAAAGAACAAATGGAAAGGGAAAACAACAACTGAAAGTAAATCCATAGCCTTGAGCCATCCACTGGAAGTCCCACCTGAAGGCTGGGTACATATAGCCTCCACATCTCCTCGGTCCAGCCGTCCGCTCAGAGTACGCCCCACCCAGTGGTCCACCTCTGGGTACCGACCAGCTCCGCCAGCCTCAACCACGATCAACACTGTCTGTCATCTGCAACCATCATAATTTAGTGCGGGAATAGCCCATGCAGGGGTGAGTATAAGCTACTCAGTTGGGACCCCGAGACCTCCTAAGGTCTCCCAGAATCCACAAAGGAAAGATACAATCACGAAGTAACATCTGACACTACTTAGGTATATGCCCATAAATATACCTAAGTTATCAATTCCAGTTCGACTCCTACATCCGAGCCCAAGTTCGATCACGTCCACAGAGGATAGCACAACACAATCCACACAGGAAAGCAAGTCATTCATATTGAAGATAATGATTGAAAGTAATGATTTATCTCACACAGGTATACTTCTTCGTAAGACGATAGAGATGATCAGATGTTGTCACTGATTCATCTATGCCGTCGAACCCACACATGATCGATAGGTACTAACCCCCAAAATGACCCACAAATGATCGATACGTAACTAACCCCCGCAATGACCCACAAAGGATCGATAGGTAACTAACCCCCGCAATGAGCCACACAGGATCGGACCCACACAGGATATGTAGGCGCTGGCCCACACAGGACCGCTGAGCGCTGACCCACACAGGATCTGACCCACACAGGATCGGTAGCACTGATCCACATAGGATCGCTGAGTATTGTAGTCGTCGTCGTCGAATCCACGGAGGATTTATGTACATTAGTCATTGTCGTCGCAGTCGCAGCCAACTCTAGGGTTCCCGCACATAACATGCTCATTCGGGAGGGTCCGCTCCACGAGCCGAAGGGCTGATACATCAACTGACACATAGTTCAGAGTTGATGTATCCAAAAGTTCCGTATCGTCAACAGTAACTCAAAGTCACAGACGGCACGTCTATCAGACGATCGATCTGAGAGTTATTGACTTTTTCATCCTAGGGGTCCGGTTTGTTTTTAAGTCAAAACCAACCCGAATGTACTCCAACTATGTCCAAACCTCAATCGGAGTAATCCAAAAGGTCCTTCTAACATAGAGAAATCCATCAAAGTCGACGGAACGTCAATCCGACGTCTGGAGCTCAAGTTATAAGTGTTTCCGATGTGAGGGCCCCCTTGGTTTTGTGTACGAAACAACCCGGCCAAACACAAAGTACTCTAAAACATTGTTTGTAATATATCGAAATGACTGTCTCTTTCCAAGGATCTCATCGCGACTGAAGGTGTATCAATCGAAGGTCCTCAGCCCATGTTATGGGAAAAAGACCATGAGCGGTCCGGTATAAGGGGGTTCGGGCCCGGTCCGACCTGGCCCGGTACCCCCTGGGTCGGCCCGAACCAGGTCGACCCGACCCGGGTCCGGGTTCGGCCTGTTGGGGCGCGGCCCGGCCCAGCAGGCGCGGCCCAGCCTGGCTGCCCAGCTTGGTCGCCAGGCGGCTCGGCCGTTTCGGCCGAGCGGGTGGGGGGGCGCCTGCCCCCCTGTTCCGTAACCGCGACCCCCATGATAGGGGGGCCGCTCAAGCTGGCCACCCGGGGGTTGTAACCCCCTGCTCTTCCACTGACCGGCCGGCCCGCTTCGGCCGTCTGGCTGTTGCCACCAGGGGACCGGCGATGGCCGGTCCCCCTGCTTCGATGCCGGCAGCCCAGAACCGGCCGCTGGTCCCTGCTCCGCCGTGGCCTATGGCCGCGGCCCCGCTCTGGCCGCGGTGCCCTCAGGTTTCTCCGACGCGGCGCAACGGTGCCTTGTTCTTGTTCGATTCAAAGGTGCGGCACTACGGTGCCGCGCATACCTTGCCGCATGACCCCGCGAGGTGCGACGAAACCATGCCCTGCTCATTCAATTCCACCACAAGGTAGACAAGATAAAAAGGGGAGGAGGGTCGGCCGTGTTTGTGCGGTCCGGCCCCCTCCCATTAACTGCTAACAAGCGGTCCAAAATTACGGGGAATGATGATGGAATAAATTCACGAAAAGAAACACCTAAACCCCTACCTCATCAAATTCATTGAGAGAGGGTTCATTGTGGAGATAATCGTCGCGGAAGAAGACGTCGCGGAAGGAGAGAGTCGCGTCGCGGGGAAATGATTCGCCAGCATCGCGTCATCGATCTTCGAGGAATCCAGCGTTCTTCACATTCTTCGTCGAAGAAGAATAATTTCTTCAAGATCCTCCACTTTTCTCCAAATCCACCCAATGCAACAAGCTCCAACCAAAATAAAATAATTCCTTTACTTATTTTATTAACATAACATAAGCATTTGAAATTCAAAAGTTAAATTAATCTACTCAATTAATTAACTCAACTTGACTTAATAATGGTGGGTTATGGAAGGTTAAGGAAGATGATGAGGTGGGGTTCGTGTGGGCCCCACCACTCTCATAAAATCCCATGGGAGGTAGGGTGGTTACCCCAACTTCCACTCAATGGATAAACCACTTAATAGAAATTAAAATTGATACTCAATTTTTATTTTAACTTACAAAAAATTTTAACAACTCCTCCCATGAAAACGCAACTCTGGAAAAAGGTGTTCCTAAGAAAATATAGGCGCATCGAATTCATTAGTGCCCTCAGAATTCGATTCCAAGAACCAATACAAAATTTAGAAAAACCCGCTCATTCATTCACTGAACGTACTCGAGTTAAATTTCGGATAGAAATTCTGGACACACCGGGCCTCGGAATCCAGTGCCGTCATGAACCACGTTCTTGTAAAATCCCAAATAAAATTATGAAAAAATTTCCCTTGAATTTTATGGGTCTTTACAAATTCATTTAAAGTTGATATCCATCAAAACAATTATTTTTAACTACATTTATCTATGCATTATTTAATGGAATCATAAGAAATAATAGGGAATAAAATATCATTAAGGGAAACATATATATATAAATAATGTCATAAAAATGTTGTAAATATTATTGAAGGAATATATAAACAACATAAATCTCAAATCGTCATGAAACTAAGAGTATCCAATATAATTGAAAGTAAATAAAACCATGGATATCGATAATGCTATTATCATATTGATGGAATTTGGAAGTTCAAACATCAAAAACCTATTGTCAAGTAATTGTTCAAAGACACTTTACTTTTTGTTGAGAAAATAATCACGAAATCATTATGAATTTAGAAGTCACAAAGCAATTCCCAATCTTATTTTTTTCTCATTATTCTTATTGATTCATCATGGGGTTATATAATTCTAGACCCAACCATCACATGATTGCATCCAATGCATTCACTATAAGAGTTATACTGACCTTTCATACAATTTTCTAGGGAATCATTATATGATCAAAAACATGGATCTCCTTATAATAAAGAATAATGAATATCAATAAAAAATCAATAGATGTTACCAGAAAATAATCATCCACATCAGAAGAAAAATGTTGGGAATGCTAATACATATCCCAATGACAACAGAATAACATTAATTCTAGGGGAACATAATCACATATCATGTGTGAAAAATATGATTATCAAAACATATGGAGTAATGATTGTATGCATAATTAAATATTGTAATAATAATAATAATTATTCAAATAGACAAATAAGTTGGATTATTTCAAAAGAACATGTCCCTACTATATCAAATTATAACACCCCAAGCTTCTACGGTACGCTTCTCTTTGAATAATGCAATAGCGTGTGTTGTACGCAACATCGAGTTCTAACACACCACAACCAATCAAACTAGCCGTTATGAATAGTAATAAACACTTTTTGAAATTTATAAATTTTATTTTTCAAAATGGACTTCATTTTTGGATTCGGAATATCGAAATTAGACTAGGGTGAATTTTTGGTATTTTTCTAAAAAAATTCATTTTTTGATGAATAGTGAAACCACTAAGTGGAAGTTAAAAAACTGAATTTTTCATAAAACATAATTTTATAGATTTTGTGAGTGGAATTTAGAAAATACTAGAGATACAGTTAATATCAAGGACTAAAATTAGGTTCATTGAGATGAAAATATTTTTTTGGTGAATAGTAACTTTTTACTTTTATTTACCACGGTTAAAAGTAAATAGGGTAATTAAGGGTAAAAATGATATTAATATTACCCTAACACATGTCTTAATTATATTGGATAAGATTAATTAGACCAAAAACAACCTTTGGAATAAAATATTATCAATTAGGTCCAATTGGATAATATTAGGACATTTATTATTTAATTCAAAGAAGAGTTAAAAGTGTAAAAATCAAAGTTTATTTACTAAATAATTTTTAATATAGGGTTTTACATAAGATAAATTTGATTTTAAAAATTAATTAGAAAGATAAAAATATCTCTTACATAATGGTATTTTATTTATAATTTTTAGACATTAAATAATTTAATTTATTTATGACCCAATGATGATGCAGTAATTACCATAATAGTGAAAAATTAAAATAATTGATATTATAAATACCCAAGTAAATATAATTTGAGACTTTTTATGAATTAAACTAATTTATAGGTTAATATAACATGTTAGAAATTATTTAATTAAAATTTTCAGATGTAATAATTCTTTTATAATTTTCACAAAAATCAATTTTCCAAATAGTGTCAAAATTGACATAAAACCGTTTTTGAAAAAAATATTATATTATTAATTGATATGAAATTCTTTAAAAATCTAAGGTTCTATAAAGATACTTATATCATGATATTCGTATCATTAATGGACCACTTGGGGGTCTCTTGGAGGTATATAGTATGTTTATTAACTATATAATATAAAAATACAAAGTGACATGGTAAGTGTCAAACTAATTAACTAAGAGGTAAAACTAAACGATATGGTTAATATAATGACCCAAACCTGTATAAATTCTTTTGGTTGAGTGGGTTTTGACCCATACCCACCATAAACTTTGAATAATCCACTTTGGATCCATTACATACCGAATATAAATTTATTATAAAATAATATTTCTAGCTTTTCCAAAGGTACACATCACCCCTCTTATAAAAGGGCACTCCACATTCTCATTAATTCACACCTTCAAAGCCATTTGTCTCAGCCAAAATCTTCTCAAATACTATCTAAAAATCCCTCACCACAACTTAGAGGCCTTATTTTGATCATAAATCCAACCTAAAGAGCCCTTTTGATCAAATCAAAAGGAAGAACCCAAAGAAGAGATAATGTTTTCACCACCCGTTTTTAAGTTCCTTTCTTCTTCCACTTATTCTTTCTTTGTTATTAACATTCTAAAATAATAACTCCGGTATCTTATATATACTATTATGTTATTATGAATATTTTACAACCATATTCAGTATTCTATCCATACTTTGAATAACATGTCACCATACGTGCGTACGTACGGCTTACCGTCTCCACATCGTGGTGTAATTGTTATTCAAAAAATTAATATTTTGATGGGTATAATAATGATGTTTAATTCATGTAAATAATAAATATAAAATGATAATGATTATATATATATGATATACCATCCAATTATATATTTTTTTTTATCAAAAAAATGATATTGTCGCTTGTGCGTACGTACGGACTACCGTCTCCAAGAACGCGATGAGATTCATTCTCCATTGTATCAATTTAAGTCTAATTATCATTTGATGATTAATAATATTATCTAAGGACATGATATAATTCTGTAAATGATTAAGATACAACCTATCCAAGACAAAAATGGCTTACGTAACAAACATATAAAAGAAAATGAGTATGTTAAAACCCGATACAACGATAATACTAAGATATTATTAACAAATCAATGTTAAAAGATCATATATGATATCATATTAATGTATATGATTCTTGTATGATTTAATAAAAATTATTTCACCATTATACAGGAGGTTAACCTTCCCTTAACCAAGTAAAAGTACAAGGTAAGGGTTTATTTCACAATCACTTCATTATCCGAGGATGTTTATATGTAATAATCTACTGGGATCTCTTTATCATCCACATCCATGTTTCTTAAAAATGTATTTCAAAACATTTTTACCATTTACAAGAAAATGGGTTAAAGTCATTTATACCCTTGTTTGACTTTTTATAAGAGGTTTACATTGGAATCTTTCCGTCATTTTCCAAACAAGGTACTTTTTAACCTTTTTGACAGAATTAAGGTAAGAATGTTTTTTTAAACTGATACGGCAGGTGCAGCTATTTTCCACCGTTATAAAATCGTCGAAACTTCCCATAAAAGATTATAAAAATATTTTCAAAGTAAATGTTTTATTTTATAATTATTTTACTTTTAAATTATTTCAAAAAAGAGATATTTCTCTCAAATATATGAAGACCCAGTGCAAATGTATACGTATTTAACGTAAGATTGAAAATGTTTTTAGAAAACCCAACTCTCGAGTGTGGTAGATAGGAAGAGATTGGGCATGGACCGATCACGACCTATAATTAGTCGAGCAGTCTCAAAATTAGTTATTTTGTTTTCAAAAGCTTTCATAATATTTTCAGAAAAACACTAGAGTATATTTGAGCAATTTTAAAGGTATGTATCTTCTAAAAAATTGCATCGGTAGTTCTCATGAGACAAACTACTGTCTTGGAAAAAGGCCTTGGAAAAATCTTATTTGTAGTCTAACCACGAGGCCATGGCTATGTGGTTATGATAGTCTGGCATTATGCATTCCATCATTATGAAAGTGGTTATTGATATTGCATGTGATTATTCGATTAGTAGAATATCCATGTGAATAAGTAAATGGAATTATTTCATTTTATTTTTGCCATACTATGTTGAAGTTCAAGATTAAAAGTCTTTTATTTTAGTTATAAATTTCCTTAAATGTTTATTCTTATTTATGAATGTTTCCGCTATATTGTTATCTTTACTGGACATTTGATCTCACCCCTTTTCTATGTTCTATTTTTCCCAGGATGTGAAGAAGTAAATTATGAATGACATGCAGGGATAGTATGAGGGGATAAGAGTGTAGACAATGGAGACTATGTTGTTGTAGTTTTCATTTTTATGATGTAATATAAAATGTTATGAATATATCTAGTGTTTCCAAGGCTACTAAACTAATTGTTCTTTCAAGATTTGATCTTTCTTGTGATCATGCCAATGTTATGTAATAATGCACCGACTCTAGGTAACTGGGGTTGGGGCGTTAGACAAATGATCCCTAAAGAGATGTTGTAAAAGATGAAAGAAATCCTAATAAAATAATTATTTCATGATATCACCCCTGAAGGGATCATATTTAATTTTTCAATATCTTGAGTTCATTCACAATATATATATATATATATATATATGTTATA
The DNA here is from genome assembly GCA_963277665.1 of Viscum album. NCBI lineage: Eukaryota > Viridiplantae > Streptophyta > Magnoliopsida > Santalales > Viscaceae > Viscum > Viscum album. Next base: position 773,448,765 of record OY728151.1, on the reverse strand, counting down.
GTATTTATAGTGATACAAATATATATTATAGAAAACCCATATCAAACTGTAAAGTGGAATATATGTGAAAACATAAAAAATATTTTAGAAGATAATTGATAATTATATAAGTGATAATTTTATGGGTCACATCCAAAATTATTTTTCAGAAGGTGTAGTGAAAACTCATTGAATCACATTAATTGGAAAAAAATATTAAATATTTGTAGAATTCAAATTAAATCATGTTTTATATAAGAAATGTGGAACCAAAACATTTGATTATGAAAGGGACATTTTTAATGCACGGAATTACCATATTGAAAACCCATAATTAATATTTTAATAAAAAATTATTTTTATTAAAAATATATTTAAACAAGTCGATTATATTATAATATTTATTATTAGAGTTATTAATCCCAATAAATAATAACAATTTTCTTGGAAAAAAATTATATCTCACGAAATTGGATTCATGTTACCAATAATCCTTTTTATTAGGGTTATGAATGTATCAATAGAGACAAGAATAAAATAGAATTTTATTTATTGTAAATACCATGACATATAAATATTTTTACAAAATCCATTTATATTTAATACAACATACAATGGAACCATGGTTTTTATCATGTAACATGTCTCAAATAATTCGTATTGGGACCATGAAATTCAGTTCCAACATGAGTAACATTTTAACTAAAAACTGATTACAAAATGAGATGGTAATTTAACATAAAATGGTATGATTAAAAAATAATTCATTATATAAAATAACTTTTTGATAATATATATACCAAATAAATAAAATAAGGTTCATAATAGAAAACATATTTTAAAGAGTAGAAATTGAGATGAAAACTGATACATCGTGTTAAAAAATTCCACGAAAAAATTTATCCTCCTACATCAAAAACATATATATATTATCAAGTTAATTAAGATCCTCAATAATATCTATTTTAGTTCAAAAATTTCATATATAGTCATTCTATTTGTGATTTACGTTGATTTACAACATCTGAGGTTTAAGGACAAGATGTTTTATACTAGTTTCATAATTTTAGTGTCCACATTCATTATTCATCAAAAAGTAATAATTAATTTCCAATCATTGTTACTAATATTTATTTATTATATTCATGTAATATGTTCCAAAATACATTCTTGAGAGTTTTATTCTATATTATTGAATTTTACATTGATATTAATCATGTTTCAGTGATTATTTACAATCAAAGTGTGTTGTCAAAATTAATGAATTCAATATTGATATAACATATCCAGAACAAAAAAACATGATCTACTCATTTATATCGTATTAATATTTCAATTAAATTCCTATATTTTGTAATTAGATAAATTCATGTTATTGTTCAAGTAGGTCGTTAAATCAAACCACAAATGAGAATACACTGATTTGTAAAATGATTAGAAGGTGATTCTCCTATAATATATTTATAAATGAACCATAATAGAATTATATATTATATATTATTTTGAATTAAATAAATGAAAAATTTATAAAGATAATATAATTTATATAAATAAATTTCTTATAAGGATGAGATCATTATCTTCTTAGTACAAATATTCTTAGATGATTAAATTAAATATAAATGTTTTTTGATTATATAATTTATCAGTTTTATTATTTTTCACAATAGAAACATAAATTTACTAAAATAAAAATTTATATAATTTAATACAACAATTTTATTTTTCCAATTTAGATGGTGAAATAATACAAGACATGTTACATTGTAGAGGTTTTAGTACTCACAACACATAAACAATAATATTATGTTTCTTAGTGGTTGGGATTTATGAATAAACAATGATAATTGAGCTAATATTGTAACATTAATCTATATAAATCATCATAATGTAATTATATTACTTTTTCCCTACTAAATTTTATAAACAATAATGAATAGTAAAACTATGTATTTGATAAAACACTTGTCGGGGACTTTAATTATGCATGGAAGTCTCCTTGGAAATGATGTACATATGCTAACAAATGGTGACCAAAATATTTTGAATGTAGAATATGGATATATGAAGATAAATATTTTGGATTATTAAAGATGTATTAGAAGGATATTGTTTCATTAGTTGGTTATCATGTTACACTTTTATTGGTGAATAGAATGGTAGATCTGGAAATTCTAATTGAATTTCAAAAAATTTATTTCACTATTAAATGGTCTCGTGCATTAAATAGTAAAAAATGAGTAAATTTGTTGTTAATTTCAATAAAAACATAAAAATACATTTTTAAACATGTCTCTAACTTGTTTTATCCATTCCCTATTAGTAAAATACCTTTTACTATTTTTTATTTTTATCATAGTAACTTGTTTTTTAACATAGTAATATTTTTGAATAAATTATATTAAAATTAACCCGATTACCTAATATAAAACATATGATTTATAATTTGAAATATATTTTATCAAATTAAATTTTTATATAATTGAAAATAATATTTTGAAATAAAATCTCTTAAATGTGAAAAACTATGTTTTGAGAAATTGTATTTTTAAACATTAAACATATATATATGGTAAAATTATAATGGATTTTAATTCTATTGACATAAATTGAATAATTAGAAAAATAATATATATGAGATATATAAGGAATGTAAAAAAAGAAAATGTCCTTTGAAAAATAGACGATTCAATGGGAAAATAGAGAAATAACATTTTATATCAAAGACTCATAGTAATTAACTTTAATTTTTTCCACAGTTTTTATAAGTTTAAGAACTATTTGAAAATCAATAATCTTATGCCTAAAATTAATATTTTATTTCATAAAAGGAATTGTGAATTTTTATGTCATTATTAAAAAATGATAAATAAAATATAAATTGCATGTTTTGATATAGCCATAATTTTTATTTCAAATTGGCCTCTTGAGAAAAGGTTCGGAAAGGCATAGAAATTATTGTTGATATGATGAATTAAAAAACGAATTTAATTCATTATACATAAAAAAAATTTAAATTAAAAAACTATGAATTGTAATAAAATTTTAAATTATAACTAAAAATCCATTTGAATTGTAAATATAAATTTTCAAATATTTACTATTTTTTATTATTTCATATCATATACATAATGTATTGGAGTTAAATAAATTATTAATATAAATCCTAATTTATCATTAATAATATTTATAATAAAATGGAAACTAAAATCCCAAAAAATAAAATATATGGTGTTGTTATTTATTTTATTTAAACTAATTGAATTGAATTTTAATAAAAATATTCTTTTATTTTCAATATACATATAATTTATAATGTGGTTACTCATATTCACTCAAAATAATTCAAGTGATTGGTTTTTAACTATTATACATGAATATTTATATTTTATCTAATTATATTTTGGTTTCTATTTTGTTTGGGTTTGGTTGTATAGAACACTACAGAACACATTGACTACTTTTAAGGTTATAATATTATTAAATCATGGGTTGAAACACTAAACACACTTTAATTGATAAATTTGAATTATTTATAATAAAAAGTAATCAAGTAATCATTTAATTAAACTGCAATATGGAAACATGCATTCATCAATTTAAAAGTACAATAGATGCATGAGTAAATGAAACTAAAAATCAAAACTGTGTGGGTATATCAAAGAGAAGTATTTGTGGATATCATTCATGAAAACAAAATGAAAAATAAACCATTAATCAAATCAAACAAGCTGTGGAAAATCGGTAAAATATATAGAAACTACAAAGTGATATCATATAGAATCTCTAGTAGAGGACGTTGAAGACTTAAATGGTGATGGAAAAAGAGGTGATATTGGAATAAATGAGTGTTTGGATGATGAGGAGTAATGAGTTTAAGACAATTAATATGTGTTTAGGAGAGATAAATTTAGGTTTGATGATGTGTAATTTTACACGAGACACATAACATGATAGTTTTTTAAAAAAATTATATCATTTTTAAAAACCAACACTATAACTATGTTTCTTACATCAAGTAATTTCATATATGAAATAAATAATAAATAATTTAAATTTTTTTATAATAACCAAATATAATGATAACAAAAGTCAGTTTTACATCTTTTAAAAAATAACTAATGTAAAAATCAATGATAACATCATCCTTTAAAACCCGATGTTACTAAAGCATTGTAAATAAAATATTTTATTATACTTTTGAAAATTGGTAGAGATATCTAACCCTAAAACAACTCATATAGATAATATAAAACCACTTAAAATGAGGGTGATATTAAAACCTTATAAGTAGAAAAATGTTTGGATAGTGGATCTCACAACCTTATCATAGTGGGAGATTCTTAACCGTACATGATGGTTGTGATAGAAAATAATACACATTGAGTACATGGGTGATATATCATAACCCTATTATTAAATAGAATTATAGGATATCACACCTCATTGGATGAGTTACATTCCAAAACCAAATTTTTAATGTAAATCACACTAATTACAACCACACTATTCCTATCAAGAATAGAGTGTCTGATCCACCAAATGTCATTTCTCAATTATCAGAGTCAATTCCACCATATGTTTATATAAGGTGAAACACTTAGTTTACACTAATCACAAATCAAAATATGAATCTCCAGTAAGGATATAATAATAGACACATAAGATAGAATGGTATATGAAATTATGTTTAGGGGTATATAGTGTATAACCTTTGATCCAATGCCTATTCCATGACTATCTTATAATGTGGAATTTCAATCAATATTATAATGTGTGTTTGATAGTATATACATAGAAATAGATCTATTAGGGACCGCCACATAACCCATTGATGCCAACTACTTCCCGATAAACTATCAGTTTGATGATGGCATGTTATATATAGACCTCATAGAAATACACAACATATAACATATGAACACTGAGTCATGCAGTCACTGAATACATGATGTGTCTCTAAAGAAACACCATGTGTGATCCATAATTTAATACTTAGTGTGTACCAACTATTAATACATGGATTTCATATATGAGGTTACACTACATGTGGTCATATAAAAAAATTTGTGCAAGGTCGAGTGGCTTTCTTGGGCATGTACTCCCTATAGGATACATATCAGCTGGTGATGGGTAGATGATCTTTGTAAAATGTTACATGACATATAATATTTAACTAAATATGAAATACTATCCACTCCAACCATAAGTCTACATTCCATGTTGTATTTTAAATTTCATTCCATATAGTCAGGTTTGTCATAATTGTTTTATATCTTCTTACTGATCTTGACCTAACAGATTAGGGAATTACCTCCAACAATATTTTTGTTCCACCAACCATCATATCCAACCATTAGGAGTCCTTAAAAATAATTGATCCATCATTGATCACTAATTTTCATGACCATGGAAAAATCATATCGCGCACCAATATGCATCAAATTTTGATGGATTTCCATTATTTTAACCAACACTATATATCATTATCATTGTATCATATATTTTATCTCAATAGATAAACCAAAATATGAAGAGAGAAATAGTGTTTATCATTCATTTAATGGTGAATTAAAATCTATAAATAGAAGATTGCGTGAATACCAACCACATGATAAATCACCAAAAATAAATAATAGGATGTTGGAACAAGGAGGAATCACCATCGACATGACAACACTAATGAAAACTAAAAATAAATGTCATAAGGTATTGAATGTAATCATTCTAAGGAATCATTTCATGAAGAAATTTTAAATGATGATCTCAACCTCGAAAGAAAATTAGATATTATCATACATAATCAATAGAGAGATAGTATAGGATAATATTTCAATTCCAATGTGTAGAAAAGATAATGAACGAGTCATATACACATAGAATAATTCCTATGTAATCGGGAATATAAATTGCTTCAAGTCCATTTTCACTACCCCATGATTTGATATTCAAATACACTATAGGTCATGTATTGATCTTCTAATTAATTTCTTCCACCATGATACTGCTCCATCTCTCTATTAATCCCTTTATATGGTTTCATTTTTTAATACTGGATAACCAGAAAGAGATCCCATAATAGGTTTTATAATGTGATGTATCTGGGGGTATTCTATAATTAAAAAAATTAAACAATCAATTATTCCACCTATGAAAATAAACTCCCGAGATACCTAAAGAAAACTAAACTAAAATTGTTCTTGGTGTAAAAATATTATTTTGAAAACAATCATGGTTCTATGATATAATATATGTTTCATTATTTCAGATACATGACCATATCATTAAAAAATCATTCATTCATGATAGAAATAATGTCATATTTTTTTCATATTATTTTTGTGGCATGAAATCACAAGAATTTAAATATTGGATCAACCTAGAAGGTATTATAGTGTACTCTACTAGGGAAGGGTTGCAATTTTAAACCAATATAGGACATAAGACATGAAAACAAAAAAAATGGCTATATTTTCAAAAAGAATAATTTTTATACCATTCAGAAATGTGGATCATTCTAATCACATTATAATAAATGTAGATTCATATAGACCCATCCTTCTAATCAATAATGTGTTATGGTTCACTATATATTGAAGCATTAATGAATATAAAACCAATTCAAATTTTTATTTTATTTATTTATGTAATTATTTTAATTTAATGGGAAACAATCTATATAGGCTATTAAATAGTAGTATAACTCTAGGAATAAATTTTATTCAAAACTAAACAAAATGACTATAGGAGTACCATGAATATCTTGAGAAAATATTATCATATTTTTTCCAAAATATTATACATTCATAGATATTGTTTCCTTTGTCTGGAAAATTTTATCAAGATATTATTACTCATAAGATAATAATATCACAAATTGTAAAAGAGTTACCAAACAACATTAATAAATATACATGTATATATATTAAATTTGAGACAGTTTTGGACATATATTTATATTCCTTATACATGGATTTTTTGTTGAATCTATATAATGACAGCCAATTTATTCCGTATATATCATTGAAATATATCCATTGGTGAATAGTATTATTTTTGTAATATTCTCACAAAAAATATTAATTATATAAAAGTTATATAATAAAGAAGAAATAATTTATTCACTTTGTGTTTCCATTGATGAATAAACCTTCATTTACTATGGAGGTGGTTAATTACATCTTGATAAAATTCACGATATGAAATAATGCATAAAACTAGAATTAAAATAGGAATTCATTTTTCATAAATCCTTAAAATATGTTCCTACCATCACATAATTTTCATGATTCACCTCGACAGTATTGGTAACGTAAAATCATTCATTATTTATTATTTCTATAGGTTTTTCACATTGATTAACCTCATTGTCCTGAGGTTGGGAACATGGGAATGTATAGTTTGAAATTTACATATATTTTTAGCATTATAGCAGTGATAGATCCTTATGTGGATCGTATTTTAGATTAATTGGATTTGTCCTATGACATGACACGTAGAATGAAGGTTTACCCCTATTCCCAAAAAAATTATTAAAAGGGTCTTAGAAGTATTAATGTGCCATAACTTTAAAGGGATTATTTGTGAAATGGATTTCTGAAAATCATTAAATATATATTAGATGAAAAATTACCTAATGGTTTATTTTACATGTTTCTTAAGTATTTTATAGAAATAAATACTCAAAAAAAATTTCGGACTCATATTTGGCCATGTACATTTATTATGTATTGAATTTAGGTCATTAAAATGATTAAATTCATAAACCCATATCTTTTATGTCATTATGAATTATAGAAAAAGATTTTATAAGATTTCGATATCTCAAATAACTCATTAGATATAATTTATTGGTAGAATACATTTGTTCTAAATTTAGTATTTATATATATTTACTATGGTAATCAGTTTTTTATTTTTTATATTTCAAAATGGTTTGTTTATTATATATTGATTTAGTGAATATTTTCATCATTTTTGTTAATTCAATAGGGTTCTGTTAATGAGAATTATTTTAAAATATTCTTACACCATTCTATAAAGAAATTTCGTGTCACTAGCTTCACATATATTGAAAATAATATTTTGGTTTCATGAATCACAACTCAATAAACCCCTTTTGAATTTCATATCTATATTCTTTATATTGTGATAAAATCCATTTACTGACCCTTATAAATTTATTTGTATCATGACCTCTCCCCCAAATGAGTAACCCTCCTTGGATAAAAATAAGATGTTGGAAATAAATATTTGTTGAGTCCTGTCTCAAGTATTACCATGGTTGAATACTCACATCCATTGTATAATAAACATACATTTTGGATGCATTACCCTCTAGGAGAATATGAAGAACAGAGATATAAGATAAATACAACAATAAAAACCATCTAATACATATAAAAAATTCCATTGGAATATATGTAATTCCATATAGTACTAACACATGTAAAGGTAAAACTACTTGTTCTAAAAGGTAATGATGGGAACGACCGAGAATCCCAAAAAACTCTTACCAAACAATGAACTACTGATGTCTAAAATGATATCAAAACTGATTATATTAACATAAAAATCATATATATATATATATATATCTGTGTGTCTGGATTTTGTATAACAATATACTCAATAGGATCCACCTGAGATCCTCTCATGAAAATGACAATTAAATAATGGTAATGAATAATGAACAATAGATAAACTAACTCATAACCTAAACTGGTATACTAAATTTCCATCCTCACCATGCATATATCTTACCATATAATAAAAAAGGGTAATAATATGTTATTTTGTTGAAACATAATGGGTACCCTACTGCCACTTCTCCGTTGGTTTTCCACTCTTCCCCAACATCACACTTCCTGAGCCATCTCTCCCTAAAATATGCCATCCAAAAGAAACATGGGATCTATATCACAATATGAATCTTGTGCATCACATTAGATCATACCAATATCCATACAATATCTTAGTATTTCACATGATCCTTCACATATCCTATGACATGTATCCTTTATTGGGTACTATAACTCAATCCATCACATCCCATAAATCGAGTAAGTTACCTAAATACAAAAAAAACTATACATTTCATGACAATAATAATAACATTCATACTATTTCAAAAGATACAAATGTGTTATTTAACCATAATACACTACAAAACTCTACATGTATATAAGATAAAAATAACCATTGTGTCTACCTTAACATAAAAATACGAAGACACTTGAGATGGGATAGAGGGGATAGTAATAAATTCATCCTCCTACATAGATATTTGGGAAAAATTCATCCCAGACTCCACTGGTGTTCATACTAATAAACCAAAATGGTATGGGTAGAGTATTAAATCATAGAATGTATGTGATATGATATATCTCACCAAAACATTATAGGGATATCCTAGTCCAAGACTCAATTGAAAATATAATCACTTTGAATCTCATCTAACTATACTATGGACTAGATTTCTTATAAGCACACAAGAATATAAATGATAAAAATTATCTTAATTCTTTCCTTGAAAATTTTTAATTCAACTAATTAATAAATTATCTATAAATTAATCATAAAATTCATCCAATGATATATATTTCATTAACCTTAAATTCCATGTCCATACCCTTTAGGGATAATACAAATAGATTCCAAGGTGTTTAAAGATTATTGAATTTTCATTCCATTAGGAACTAACCCCATGGGTTAATAATTTATTTAACATTATTAACATCATTACATAATGTAAGCACTCAAGGAAACCGTACTCATATACCATAAAGAGACGCTACCAACAACATATATCTACCTATAGAAGTGGGTAAATGAATGAATATAAACAAGAAACCGAACCATCAACTATTTAAATAATCCATGTATTGAAATAATCTATCTGTATCATCTCAATGGATAACGTGACATCACCATTAATTACAATATTTTACATTTAGAATAAAGTTAATATTATTTATAACTATATTTATACACAACACCATGTTTCTTTTATGATACATTTTTTCTTAACATTATATTATTATACATGAAACAATGTGTTTCCTTATGTTACATATTATACCAAATTCCAAGGATTGCTTTTGATACACATGGAACCTCATCTTACCAAACTACAACATAAAAAATATTATTATCTAAAATGACTGTTATCAACTATCCATTTTTTAAGAAATGGTTGTAAAATAAACTAAATTTTCAAAATATTTTTTTCATATGATTATATAATAATTTCATGACTGATAAATTATAAATTAATATAAAAACCAATTACAAAGTAAATATTTTAACTAAAATACTTTTTTCTGGAAATACGGAATTTTATAATAATTAATTACATTAAATACTATTAATGAATGATATTAATAGAATTTTTATATAATATATTCAATTATATGTTTTAAAAATCATTCAATGTGTTTTATAGGCATATCATAAGAACAATTCTAATTTTACATAGAAAAATATCTATTTTTCTAATAGATGGACTGATTCCTCTTAATAGTACACGTGTTTTAAAAATTATTTTTACAAGTAAATAAATTTTATATTAAAAAATAAACATATTTTGTAAAATATAATGTAAAGACCCGAATATTACAAGGAAATTTTTTTTCTTAATTTCTTTGGAATTTTATGAGCCCACAGTTTCTAACAGCAGCAGATTCTGAAGCCCGGTGTGCCCGGAATCAATTTCTGAAGATTAGATCTGTTACGTTCAGTGAACAAATGAGAGGGTATTTCTATCTTTTGAACCAGTGCTCGGAATCGAAATCTGAGGGCACCGATGAAACCGCAGCGCCGGTAATTTTTTAAGAAGACCTTTTCTGAAGTTTCGTTTACTCGGGAAGTGTTGTTGAAAAATGTGGTTTAAGTGAAATAAAATTATGTTAAAAATTTTATTTCTCTTTTCTAAGTGTTATATCCTATGTGTGGGAGTTGGAGTGGGACACACTGGTTGATAACTTTCCATGAGAGGATTAAAGGTGAGGTGGGGCCTACACGAGCCCCCACCTTTTCAAATTCTCTAACTCCTCTAAAACCCTTTTTAATTAAGTGAATCCTCCCCTTCTCACCACCCACATTAATATATGTCAACTAAATGTCAAATTAAAATGACAAATTAAGATTAATTAATTAAGTGTGTTTGGTTTTGAATTTTGGAATTTTGAAATGCATGGATTGTGTAATAAAATAAGAGGTGTTTTATTTTATTTGGATTTATCTTGTGTTGTAAAGTTTTTGTGAGAGAGTTCTAGTTTTTTGAAGAGATATAACTCATCCTCATCGTTGAAGAACGCGGAGAATGCCGGTGCAAATCTTGGATTCATTTTTCTCGACGCTTGACGAAGCGACACCGTCATCCCGCAGCAATGTCTACAGAACAGCAGCGTTTTCCCATTCTTCGTCAATTGATCAACCTTTATGAGTTGAGTTAGGGGTTTAAAATTGAGAAATTTAATAATCCCATGATTGTTTCCTTCTAAAACAAGGAACGTGGATCAACTCATTATTAAGTTGATATGCGAAAGTATTAGTTTTCGGGTTGGGAAAATTTGATTTCGGGGGAAATGTAGGGGAATTTTATTTGATATTCTCTTTATCTATTGAGAAAGGAATGACGAGAGCGGACCAACCTTTTCCCAGTTGATCCGCGGATCATTCGTTCAGGCAGGTGGGTTGCAGGTTTAATTTTCGGGAATGAATTAGAGTTTGATCCGGGTTGAAAATCTCTAACTCGGAGGACACGGGCTAACGAACAAGACCTGACCCTCTACAGAAAGTTTTTTGATTTGAGGATTAACGAGCGACGATGAAACGTGCAGCAATGGTGATTTGAAGTCTCTACAATGATGTCTGGGTCCCGTAAAGACCTATGGCGTAGTCAGCGAGCGAAAGGGACCACTGGTGCACGTCCGGTGGTCCGTAGAAAGCGGTGGCGGCTCGCCGCAGGAGAAGATCGCCGCGGATGAGCCGCAGCGGGACAGAACGGCAAAGCTGTTCTGGATTTTGAGGGGGTGTGGCACTAATGTTGCGCAGGATTGCTGTCAACCGGGGGGGAACAACGCCCCCCCCCCCCCACCCCCTTCGAGTTCCTCTCGGCCACAAGCCGTGTCATGGCCTGTGCTGGGCAGGACCGCCCGCGCTTGGCTGCGCAGGGCCGGACCCCCATTATGGGTTGGGCGACACAGGTTGGTTCGCGCCATCCAGGCCGGGCCACGCCCAACTGGGCAGGACCGGGCCCCAACCCCCTATTTCCGGACTATTTCATTCAAACGCCCATAACTTGGGCTAAGGACTTCTGATCGATGCACCGTCATTTGAGTTGGGATCCTTGGACCGAGAAGGTCATTTTGTTATATTACACTCAAGGTTTCAGAGAACTTTAGGTATGGACGGGTTGGTTTGAACCTGAAACCAACCGGGCCCTCGGAGCATAAATGCTTATAACTTGAGTTCTGGACGTCCGATTGAAGTGTCGTCGACTTTGTTGGATTCCTCTTGATTACACGGTTCTTTTGATATACTTCACCTGAGGTTTGGACACAGTTGGTATATGGTCGGGTTGGATTGAACCCGAAATACAACTGGGCCCTTGGAACGGATGAGTTGATAACTTTCAGACGAGACGACCGTTTGGAGAACCGTCTGTGGAGATGGTAATAATGTTGAAAAATGGTCCCTATGAATATAACCAAAGAGAGTTTGGGGTACATTTGAGATATGTTCGGGTTGGTTCGTACACGAAACCAACCGGGCCCCTGGGATGAAAAGGGTAATAACACACAGATCATGCATCTGATTGATGCGCCGTCTATTGTGTTGAGATTCCTATGACATGGCAGACCTTTGGGATACTTCTTTGTGGGACTTTGTGATACTTGCAGTATTGACCTGTAGCTCATGGAGCGGACCCTCCTGGTGAAGAACGATCGGAGTGCAGAGACCTAGTAGCTAGTTGAGACATGATGACTATTAATCGATCGACTCGGAGTGATTCAGATAGCATAGTGGGGAGGGCATGGTTGTAGCGGCAGACCCACCACAGAGGAGCGCTTGGTTGTAGCAGAAGACCCGTGGTACTCGACAGAAGGAGTACCTCTGTAGGCTATGAGGGGGTGAGATTGGTTATAGCGGAAGACCCATGGTGGGAAGCGCTTGGTTGTAGCAGCAGGCCCACAATACTCGACAGGTGGAGTACTTCAGTAGTCCAAGGTTAGTGGAAAGCGCCTGGTTGTAGTGGCAGGCCCACTGTACACAACAGAGGAGGAGTTCTCCAGCAGCAGTGGTTTCGACCTCATGAATAAAATCCTGTTTTGAGCTGAGTCATTGACCCTAGTGATTTACTCATCATTGGGATGGTTTATTTGATAACTTAGGTATATGTATGGACATATAACTAAGTAGTGGTTATCCGTTGATTTCATATCTGTGTGATACCTCTTGATTGAGATGGGTTACTTGATAACTAAGGTATAAGTATGGGCTTAATCCTAAGTAAGGTTTATCTTTTGAGATCCTTCTTTGAGGATATTCTTGTAGGATTTAGTGAGACCTTGAGGGTATCAGGGTCCCTACTGAGTATCGTTATACAAACCCTTGCATGAGCTATGCCCGCACCTTGTTGTGTTGAATGTAGACGACAGACATCACTGATCGTGGTTGAGGCTTGTATAGCTGGACGGTACCCGGAGGTAGATCTCACAACGAGTCCGTATCGGGAGGTGGATCTCACGACGAGTTGGTACCCGGAGGAGACGGACTGACGTGTAGTGTTGAGGATGACATCTATACCTACCCTTCAGGTAGGAAGCCGGAGGATGATCAAAGAGCTTCTTGTCACCTTTCAGCAGTTGTCTTTTGAGTTGTACTTTACATTCAGTTGTAGTTGTACCTTTTTTTGGGCTTGTATATCCAGACCCTTTTACTTTCAGCATGTTTGTTTTACTACTTTACATAGTGTAGCTTCTGCTTGTACTCTGTTTGTTTGTGTTTTAGTTTCATAAATAAAATGCCTTTTATTTTTATTGGGATTTATGCCTTTGGTGCTAGTCACCAGCCCCTGGCCTATGGAAGGCAGCCTTGGGGTAGTCACGGCATGGGCCCCGAGGACGGGTCGTGACAAATTGGTATCAGAGGAGTCGGTTCTACCTTAGAACTCAGGACTCTGATAATTCATTTCCTTGAAGCAATAGTGTTTAGGGTACCATGTGTGGTCTTCTGTTCAGGGATTCCAGTGTTGGTGCGGAGGCCGACGTATCCATACACCAGGACCCTGACTACTGATTTCCGACCCAACGCACGAAAACACTGATTGCGTGTGTGTTTCCAAAAGTTATCTTTATATTCGCTCAAACCAGGTCAGCTCACCAGGTTTTGTCTTTGAAGGTGTCACATTTTTTCCTTTCAGGATTCCTACATGTGGACGACCAGCTAGAGCCCCGAGAGTTGTACGTACTGATAGCCCGTCGAGCAATGAGGCCTCAGTACATGGCCCTCTTCCTGTTGAGGCACCAGCGGAGGCACCAGCGGTACTACCACCCGTTGGGCCACTAATGCCACCAGCCCCACCAGCAGAGAGTGCACGTCACATTAATGCACTGCATGAGTTCCAGCGCTAGAGGCCCCCCCAGGTTTAGGGGAGAGACGGACCCACAGGCGGCTGAGGATTGACTGGAGGCTGTGGTGAGAGACTTCAGGCTACTATGGACGCCAGCAGACTTCATGGTGATCCTTGCTGCCAGCCTCTTTTAATAAGCGGTAGGTAGATGGTGGAGCCTGATGCTCCATATTCATGACGAGACAACACTTCGGTGGTCAGACTTCGAGAGAATGTTCCATGAAGAGTTTGTACCAGCCACCCTTCAAGCGGTTCATATATAGAAGCTACTTCATCTTCATTAGGGTAGCATGATGGTGGCGCAGTATTAAGTGAGGTTCACTGATATCTCATTCTACTCTACTGATATTGTACGATATCCATTTTTCAGGGCCCGATCCTTCGAGAAGGGGCTCAGGTGAGAGATTAGAGCTTCAGTTATTTCTCACAGCATCTCGATGTAGACAGGGGTGTTGGAGCAATCCCTCTTAGTGAAGAGTTTCCTCACTGAGCAGTCTTCAGCAGTAGGACCCACCTATAGCCGGCATGTGGTAGAGTCTTCTGCAGTGGGCAGTAGAAAGATGAGGCAGAGGTCCAAGAGGACCAGACCAACAGGTGGACGAACTCATGACACAGAATCGTGTATGCAAGGCACCCGAGGTGGATAACGACTTACCAGGAGCGGACAGTGTTACTCCTATGGTGGGGTTGGTCACATGGCACATGACTGTCTAACCCGCCATACAGATGAGCAGCAGATAAATGAAGGACCTCCCAGGCAGAGGAAGAGGTTCGATCGAGGTGGACCACAAGGAGCAGGAGACCGAGGAAGGGGAGCTGGCCATGCAGCTGGAGGTGGATGACGCTTTGAGGTGTTGCCACCACCACTACCAGGAGGTCCACCCCGACCACAGGGAACATGTGGACAGGGGACAGATCAGCTTCAGGCATCATAAGCATACGACTATGGAGCTCCAGAAGCTGGCGGACAAAAGAGGTACTAGTTCCAAGCATGGGACCTTTGATCTTGGTGCTTCTAGTTTCCTTGTTGTGATTTTTGTTGTTTGTGGTTATTGTGTGTCTTTGTACTTGATCTGCGGTAATAAAAGACACTTTTCCTTGTGACGTTTTCTTCATTTCTTTTTGTGTACTAAGAGGTTCTAGTTTAAACTATTGACTTGACCCTAACTTTGGAGATTATTACGGGAGGAGACCTAGTGACCATACACTGATGCCGATAGTGTGACTCAAACATTGGGGGTGAGAGTAACGGTTGGATCTCTTGGTTATAGCATCAAGGCCTTACAATGTCATCCATGGCATGGATTAGTATAATTCATGTCAGGATTGACTCTATTATGAAAAGAATGTGGTTCATCTAGGGGATGAGACCAGATTTCTCTTATCGGCATAGAAGAAATCATAGAAGATCTTGTAGGACCAAATATGGTTTAGACTACGATGGGGAAAGCAGAGTTTTTTCAATAGTGCATGATGATTGCACAGTACATATTGATGTTCTAAGTGGATAGGATACATAGACTACTAGAGTTCAAGGATGTCGACCACGTTTTCTTACGGGTCTCAACTCGATGTGGTTTACGAAGATTTGGCCCAGGCAGCAAATTATCTCTAGGATTCATCGGACCCTTCTAGGTCCTCAATAGGGTAGGCGATGTGGTTTACCACTTGACCCATCCACCTCAGTTGCACCAGGTGCATGAAGTCTTCCATGTATCTCAGATGAGGAGATATGTGCATGACCCGAACCATACCATCGATCACGGGGAGCTGGAAAATGATGAGGAGGATACATTTGCAGAGGTTCTAGTGGAGATCGAAGATCGACAGGACCGGGTCCTATGGGGACTGTCGATTTCTCAGGCGTGCTTTCAATGGTAGCTCGAGAACCTTTAGGAGAGCACATGGGAGCGGACGGCTCAGATGTGTTCTCAGTACAACATTGTTTTCCTTAGTGTGTGTTGAAGGTTTACAGGGACGTGAAGCCCTGAGGTGGGAGTAATGTAAAGACCCGGAAATTTCAAGGAAGCTTTTTTTCTTAATTTATTTGGAATTTTACAAGTCCGCAGTTTCTGACGGAAACAGATTCTGAGGCCCGGTGTGCATGGAATCAATTTCCAAATATTATCTCGTGTACATTCAGTGAAAGAATGAGCGGGTTTTTATAACTATTGAACTGGTGCTCAGAATCTAAAACCGAGGGCACAGATGAAACCATAATGCCGGTAATTGCTTAAGAAGCCCTTTTTTGATGTTGCGTTTTCTCATGAAGTGTTGATTTTAAATGTGGTTTACGTGAAATAAAAATGTGTTACAAATTTTAATTCTCTTTTCTAAGTGTTATATCCTAGGTGTGGGAGTTAGATTGGGACCCACTGGTTGATAACTTCTCATGAGAGGATTAAAGGTCAGGTGGGGCCCAGACGATCCCCCACATTTTCAAATTCCTTAACTCCTCTAAACCCCTTTTTAATTAAGTGACTCCTCCCCTCCTCACCTCCCACTTTAATACATGTCAAATAAATATATAATTAATATGAAAAATTAAAATTAATTAATTAAGTGTGTTTTGTTTTGAATTTTGGAATTTTGAAATGCATGCCTTGCGTAAAAAAATAAGAGGTGTCTTATTTTATTTGGTTTTATCTTGTGGTGTTAAGTTTTTGGGAGAGAGTTCTAGTTTTTGGAGGAGATACTACTCATCCTCATCATTGAAGAATGCGGAGAACGTCGGTGCCAACCTCAGTTTCCTTTTTCCTGATGCTTGAAGAAAAGACGCCATCATTCAGTAGTAAAGTCTATGGAACAACAGAGTTTTCGGTTTATTCATCAAATGATCAACCTTCGTGAGTCGAGGTAGGGGTATAAAATTGAGAATGATAATAATCCCTTGATTTTTTCCTTCTAAAAAAATGAATGCAGATCAACTCATTATTATGATGATTTGTGAAAGTATTTATTTACGTGTTGGGAATATTTGATTGCAGGAAAAAATGTAGGGGAATTTTATTTGATATTCTCCTTATCTATTGAGAAAGGAACTACGAGTGCGGACCAACCATTGCCTGGTTGATCCGCGGATCGTTCGTTCATGCGGGTTGGTTGTAGGTTTAATTTTCGGGAATGAATTAGAGTTTGATCCTAGTTGAAAATATCTGACATGGCGGACACGGGCTAATGAACAAGCCCCAACCCTCCGCAGATTGTTTGTTGATGTGCAGATTGACGACGAACAAAGAAACGGGTCGCAATGTAGATTTGAAGTCTCCGAAGTTAATTTTGGGTCCCATAACGACCTTTGGATCAGTCGGATAGCGAAACCAACCGCCGGTGCATGTCCGGTTGTCCGCGGAAAGCGGCGGCGGCACGACGCTGGAAAAGACCTGCGCGGCTCAGCCGCGGCGATCAGGAACGACGTAGCCGTTCCAGATTTTGGGGGGGCGCGGCATTAAACCCGCCCTGGTTCGCTGTCAACCGGGGGGGAAACAGCCCTCCCCCCTATTCTTCCAACTCTGCCACAAGCCGAGCCATGGCCCGCGCTGGGCCAGACCGCCCGCGCTGGGCCGGACCGACCGCGTTGGGCCAAACCCCCATGATGGGACGGGTCGGACCGGTACCAAACCCCCTATTTCCGGGAAGTTTCGTTCAAACACCGATAACATGGTCTATGGACCTATGATCGAAGCACCGCCAGTTGCGTTGGGATCATTGGATCGAGACGGTCATTTTAGTATATTACACTCAAGGTTTTGGAGAACTTCGTATACGGACGGGTCGGTTCGAACCCGAAACCAATCGGGCCCTCGGAGCGGAAACACTTATAACTTGAGTTATGGACGTCTGATTGACATACCGTCGACTTTGTTTGATTCCTCTTGATGATATGGTTCATTTTGTATAATTCATATGAGGATTGGACGCAGTTGGTGTTTGGCCGGGGTGGATTGTAGCCGAAATCTAACTGGGCCCCTAGAACGGAAGAGCTGATAACTTTCAGACAGAACACCTGTTTGGTGAACCGTCAGCGGTGTTGGTAGTCATCTTGAGAAACAATAACTATAAGTATACCCTAAGAGTGTTCGGATTACAGTTTATATACGGTCGGGTTGGTTAGTACACGAATCCAACTGGGCCCCCGGGACAAAAAGGCTAATAACACACAGATCAGGCGTCTGATTGACGCGCCGTCTGTTGTGTTGAGATTCCTATGACATGGCAGACGATTGGGATACTTCATAGTGGGAATTTGGGATACCTAGAGTATCGACCAGTAGCTTGTGGAGCGGACCCTCCCGGTTACGAGCGAGTGGAGTGCAGATACCTAGTAGCTAGCTGAGACATGACGACTGTTGATCGATCGACTCAGAGTGATTCAGATAGCCCAGTGGGGAGCACATGGTTGTAGCGGCAGACCCATGGCGGAGGAGCACTTGGTTATAGTGGGAGACCTGCGGTACTCGACAGAAGGAGTACCTTTTTAGGCTATGAGGGGGTGCGCTTGGTTGTAGCGGCAGACCCATGGTGGGGGGCACTTGGTTGTAGCAGCAGGCCCATAGTACACGCTAGGTGGAGTACTTCAGCAGTCCGAGGTTACTAGAAAGTGCATGGTTGTAGTGGAAGACCCATTGTACTCAACAGAGGATGAGTTCTCCAGCACCTGTGGTTTCGACCTCATGAATAAAATCCTGGTTTGAGCTGAGTCGTTGACCTTTGTTATTTCCTCATACTTGTGATGGGTTATTTGAAAACATAGTTATATGTATGGACATATTCCTAAGTAGTGGTTATTCGTTGATTTCATATCTATGTGATACCTCTTGATTGAGATGGGTTACATGATAACTAAGGTTTAAGAATGGGCTTATACCTAGGTAAGGGTTATCTATTGAGATCCTTCATTGAGGATATTCTTGTTGGATTTAGTGAGACCTTGAGGGTCTCAGGGTCCCTACTGAGTATCGTTATACTCACCCCTACACGGGCTATGCCCGCACCTCATTGTGTTGGACGTAGACGACATACATCACTGATCGTGGTTGAGGCTTGTAGAGATGGACGATACCTGGAGGTGGATCTCACGACAAGTCGGTACCTGGAGGTGGATCTCACGACGAGTCAGTACCCGGAGGAGACGGACGGACGTGGAGTGCTGTGGAGGACATCTATACCTACCCTTGAGGTAGTAAGCCGTAGGATGATCCAGGAGCTGCTTGTCACCTTTCAGCTATTGTCCTTTGAGTTGTACTTTAATTTCAGTTGTAGTTGTACCTTTCTTTTGTTCTTGTATTTCTGGCCCCTTGTACTTTCAGCACGTTTGTTTTACTACTTTACTTAGTGTAGCTTCTACTTGTACTCTATTTTTGTGTGTTTTTGTTTCACAAAGGCATTGCCTATCCTTTATATTGGGATTTACGCCTTTGGTGATAGTCGCCATCCCATGGCCTATGGAAGGCGGGCTTGGGGTAGTCACGGCATGGGCCCCAAGGATGGGTCGTGGCATATAAATGTATAAATTTTCATAGGGTGAATTTATGATATTATTTTATATGTTTCATTTTTTATGAATGGTGGAATATAAGTGATTTTAATTTAAAACTATATTTTTTGTATAATTTATATAAATATTTCAATTATATTATAAAAATTTTATAAGGAATAATTAGATAAAAATTTAATATATTATTCCAATTTAGGTCATTTTTATTTAGTTTATGATTATATTTCATATAACTGCATTTCGTGATTTTGAACATTTTAACAGTATAACCCCGATGGCTCATCCCTTTAGGGAGATTAATATTTAATTAATTTATATCACTTATGTTATTTTAATTAGAAAAAACAATTTTATATTTTCAAATAGCATAATTTATAATTTATATTAACTATAAATATTTATTTTTTAAAAAAATATTAGTGAAATTTTAAAAATGTATTATATCATTTAATCTAAAACTGAGTTTACTTTGTAGATAGACTTTAATCATATGGGGCTAAATGGACAAGACACTTGTCCAAAAATCATTTTTACCCAAATATAGACCATTTATCTTATTTTATCGAAAATTGATCATTATTTGAGTAACATTATATAATGGGGGCTTACTAATAGTGTTTAGATTTTTTATATACAAGCATAACACTCCTCCTTTAGTATAAATTTGTACTCCATCCACCCAATTCGTCAAACCACTCAATAATTTTGTTCTCATCCAAATACTATTCTAATATAATCCAAACATCCCTAACCGCATCCTATATTATTTTTTGGGACAAAAAGAATAGAAAATATTGACTTCGGAATAAACCAAAAAGAGTTACCTGATGAATTGGTAATATTCATCAACAAGAATGTTTTTTTATTTAATTCTTCAGCCTTAAATGTCTTTTATATAAATATCATATAATATTACAAATATATTCAATAAACATAAATTTTTTCATGATTAAGGATTATCCTAAAACCAAGAAACATCCATCAAATGGTTTACATAGTGATCCATCATGTGTATGGAAGACTGCTTCCTCAAAAACCGGTGTTTGTAATACTTACAACCTTTCATGGTTGGGAATAATGATCAATTTACTACTTATATATGATATAAATTATATTTATAAATTATTTATTGTTAATAATTATTATATAAATCATACCATTTCTCTTTCCATTTTTTTGGAAAATGATAACTTATTTTGTGTGTTCAGCGGACTATCGCCTCACAAAGCGATGTGATTCGTTGAAACATTAGATTGAATGTATTATTGATCATTTAAGTAATATATGTTATATATATGAAATCAAAATTATACTCAAGTGAAAATAAATATTTATATAATTTAAATTTAATTATTTTAATATGACAGGAAAATTGTAACATTGTTCATGTGTACGTATGTCCAACCATCTCAATGAATAGTGGATTCCATTTCCAATATATAAATTTTAGAGAATAATATAAATAAATTTATGCTAAATATATATGATATTTAAATAATATTTAACATTCTAAATATGATTAAATCAATATCTCTCTAAGAGTAATTGATAATAAAAAGTCAAAACATACTAAAAAATATGGTAATTAACACCATAAACATTAAATACAATGATAGATTGTCAACAAACATGTAATAACATGTTATAAAAGAATCAGATATGATATCATAAAAACTAATATGGTTTATTGATTATTTAATTACATTTTATGCCACTATTCTAGATTTTTAATTGCATACAAACAAAAGTAAATTGTGAGATAATAGATTATTACCCAATTCAAAATCCATTGAGACATATATATTATTATGCACCAATTCACTATTATCAGGTTTGTATATTTTAGCGTTTACATGTAATATCATGCTTTCTCATTACTTGTGTTATTTTAATAATAAATTTGAATTATTTTATTTAATGTTATGTGATTTGATGACTAATAATTGGAATGAGTTATTGTATAATAATAGTTTATTTATTGATAGTTATCATTCTCTTAGAAG
The DNA here is from genome assembly GCA_963277665.1 of Viscum album. Taxonomy (NCBI): domain Eukaryota; kingdom Viridiplantae; phylum Streptophyta; class Magnoliopsida; order Santalales; family Viscaceae; genus Viscum; species Viscum album. The sequence goes on along the minus strand of OY728151.1, from coordinate 773,426,648 downwards.
AATCACATTATTGTAATAATTTTTCATCGGATATTACATTACTGTTCAGTATCTATATTATTTTTTGATGGATATTATTATAGCCTAAACCATATTCTATTTTCGAATGTTGTGTCATCATTGATTTTTATTTTAGTTATATTTATTTATTGATAAGTAGATATCTATTATTCAATATAGATATATTATTACAAGGAAATTTTTCTATTGATTAAATTGATTATTTGATATATGATGTATTCTTTGGAATAGAAGACCCTAGAGGGGCCTGATTATAGACATGCCAACGATATAACATTGTTATTATGGGAAGAGTTTGTTATGCTATTATTAAATGGGATTCTACCTATAGATAAAACTATATTGTGAAAGGTTTTACCTATTCTTGTTCATATGGAAGATGCATGAAATTTTATAATTATGATTTACCTTCATTTTGAATATAGTTAGTATTATACATGAGATTTTTAATATTAAAAATTATATGGATGATTTTATTTCTTAGTTAATAAATTAAAAAGAATTATTTTCATTTATTTATAATCCCATATTGATTATATCATTTGATTCATTATTTCATCCAATGTAAATAAACACTACCGATAATTTGAACTCACCGTTATTTTGTTTTCATTCCTCAACATATGATTGTGAAATCCTGGACCAGGTTTCGTGTTTTCATTGCATTTTAATTTTTTATATATTATGTTTTATCTCTTATTACCAATGTAAAATTGGGATTATTTATATATCTTGTATCCAGAACTATTAAACTAGTCAATCCATTAAGATATAATTCCTCCCAGTCATGCTAATAATGTAATGAAAGTCACTACCTCTAAGATTCTAGTTTTCAGGATCTATAGTTGGTATAATAGAATTTTTATTATGACCCTTAAAAAATATATTTTGGAAAATGTAGAATATTGAACATAACAATATTATTTAAGTTGAGGATAAGCATAGAGGAACCTCACAAAGACACTATTTATATGATTATGATATTATATATTCATAATTTTATAAACTTATCTTCATTATTTATGTTTTTTTGGGATTATAAAATATGCTTCATAATGATATGAAATAATCTAGTACATTCCATTTTCTATAAATGGATCATGGAAGGATGAATGATATCAATAATTCTAGAAAATTAAAATATTTACCTAATGAGGAAGCCAATATTAATTTTATTTGAACATATAAAAGTATGGATAATTTTGGGATGCATAATTCGGTTATGAAAATTAACATTGAAGAGATAGAGAAACCTAATCCACAGTGGTACATTCTCGTGTTTTATTTCATTATGTGATAGAATCCCCCAAGATGTTGGGTTACTAGTAATCCAATTGATGTTCATAAATCTATTTTGTCATCAAAAAATATATATTTAGTGTTATGATGCTAAAAAATTAAAATTCCACACTTGTAGTATAATTACTCATACATTAATACCCAACAGTGGTCATTGATGATGAATATTATAGAGGATGATGAAATAGAACTCATTGAATGTATTTCTTATAACGATACATTCATTGAAAAATATTCCCATAATTATGAAGAAATTGAAATGAAAACAATTTTCCATAGAATAATGAAATAGAAATAAACTATTTCTCATATTATAGAGCTACCATCACATGGTTATATAAGTATTCTATAGATTACTTACTCAACACAGAGTGAGAGATTGATTTTTTTTGAAGTTTTTACTCTATGTATCAAAAGGGAAATCATCTACCAAAATTCTTATTGATATTAGGAATTAGTTCTATGTCAATTAATGATAGGTAAATAATTTTTTATGTCCTATGGATTTGATGGGATTTATGAAATGAAGGTGATGTAAGAGAAATAGATTGATAAAGCGAAGAAGATAAATAAGGAATTACCACATGTTATAATTGTAGAATGAATCAAAATAGGAATCTATTAAAGGGATTATATGTTTTTATATCTTTGGAGATAAGGGTCAACATTGAAAAATAATCCGAGATACAGATAAAAATTAGGATATTAATTTTTAAAACTACTAGGATAAAGTTAACTAAAAAATTAATTCCACATGAATCAAGAGAATATAACTCAAAAAAGATACGGTATCAAGGTCAATATTATGCTATTGATATCCCTAAAGTGGAATAATTAATTTTCTCATGTATCTAGATCCTCATATAATTTTACAATAGAATATAATTAATGATATACTAGTCATTAATATTATGGAATTTACAAGAATTCTACTATAGTATTTTTTTATAAGAGATAGAAATGTGTGTGTGGATTGGTCTTTATGTCCAAGAATAATGATGTGGTGACAAGTTGATCTTCTTAAAAAACATATGATTGAGGGAAATAAAATCCATAATATCTTACTGATATTGGGATAATGTTTTTTGGATAAAGATATGATTAATATTGATAATATAAATTTAATATTACTAACTACCTAGGAATAGATTAATGATTTTATGATAATGTGGTTTATGATATCATTGACAGGTTTTACAACATTTTTGAATTTAAGTAATATCACAAAAAAACTATGTTCTTTTTAAGGAATAAGGACTCTTGCATGTTATCAATATGGTTTAATGGTAATTATTTTTATTACCATGTTTTATGATAATACATGATAATGGTGTTAAAATGTTTAGTATGTGACGATTATCGAGATACATGTTGTTGATTGAAGACTAATGATAAGTTAAATTTGTAAATTTAGTGACATTCCTTCTATTATCTTCTATCATAATCTTTTTTTAATGTTATCAATTTATGAAATGGTTTATGTTTATCATTGAATATGGTGTAAGAGGTTAATGTATTACCTAACATTATGATGCATCCTTTGGTATGATTTGATATAGATAATGTTCATGGAACAACCAAAGGATAAGATTGTGTTTATAAAATGGAATTTTATATTTACTTATATTCAAAAGGAGTGAAATAATTTGTCAAATATAATAAAAAGGTTCTTGAGACATATTAGTTGGTATATTATCATCATATATTATGATATCAAGGATTTTCATTACACCTATTTGGTTTATGGACTTATGGTCATTAAACATAACAAGATCACACAATTTTTGTGATTAATGTTCTCTATCACTCTCTATGATGCAGAATAGTTATATATATCTTTATTGTCAATTTTATAACATAGGTTATCCATTTTGAAATCCAGGTTTTGTGGTGACCTTCAAATCTACCTTTACCTCATACTAAATATTTGTTTTATTAACCCTTTTTAAGATCTGGGTATTTCATCAATTATATTTTTAAACATCAAACCGTTAATTAACGATACAATGTTTTAATTGTGAGGATTACATTTATTTATTAAGGGGAGAATGTAACACCCCAAGAATCTAAAATATATTAACTATAAAATAAATTTAATTTGATTCTATATTGATCTATATGAAATATGTTTTTTATATTATTCTATACAAAACACTTTTTTTAGATTTCGTTATATACAGCACTATGTTGTCTTGTGTTCCACACAACACTGTGTTCCATCGATAGATTTCATTACACAGAATACTGTGTTTTACAAAAAAAATACTATTAATATTTTTATTTAATATTATGGCCATTATAACATAAATGATTTATTTTAAATTTATTATTCATTTAATTTCTATCATTACATTTTTTCGGGGGTTTTAGAGGATTTTTTGGAGAAAAGTGTGGTTTCTCCGAGAGTTGGACCAAACTGTGTGGCCATTTTATATTGAAAGATTTTTTTTATTTTTTAACTCCCACATTTTTTACATTTTTCACCCATTACATAACCCACTTTCCCTAACAAGACATATTAAAACCCCCATATCCATTTGTACCCCTTAGTAACTCATAATCATGGTTGATTTCTATGATTTATTCAGGAATTGGGCCAACCCGTGGACCAATTTCTAGATTTATGTTAATAAATTATTTCAATTATATATTATTAAATATTTAACTTTATTTGTAAAATCCTATAATCACTCGATCCCACAAACATTAATATCACCTACATGTTCTGTTTCCCCTCTTCGGATATCATCATCATCATCATGTAATTGAGAAAATTTCTTCAAGGATTATCAAATTACACGGGTTTGCAAAGGGAATTTGTTTCTATCATAAATCATTCATTTTATATTCTTTTCCCCCATTTTAGTCCCAAATCAACCTCCTCATCCTTATTCGAACCTTCCTTTCATTCTTGGCTTCATAGAGATTCTACTATTTATGTATTTTGGTAGATTTCTTCAAATTCTCTCATGTAAGTGAATTAAACCATTGTTCCTTACATTTTCCATGGGTTTCTTCCCTCCTTCATGTTGTTATAAATGTATAGTGACTAGGGATAAATACCTAGGGTTTAATTTTTAGTTTTATGGTCCAATATTGTGGTTTTTTGTTCATTTTCACTCCCATGTGGTGCATCAGTGTTGCGGTTGATGTTTCACACAATGATTTGGTGGGTTTAACATCTTTAGTAAGTGATTCCTTTGTAAAAATTTCTTGATGAGTTAGCTTTCATGATTTATATATTTATCATGTTATTAATATGTTGTGTGTGGTTCAAAATCCATTTTTTCTAGAATTGGTTAATAATTTAGTTTTAATGTTTACTTTTTCTTGGAAATGTGAGTTTTTCAGGTGTAACATATGTGGTATCGATTAGGGTTGTTTTATAGTGCATCAAATGTTTTTATTAAATGGTTTTGGGGCTACCAAAATCTAGTTATGTGTTATATTACAATTTTTTGTGTTTTAAAAAGTGTTTTTAATGGATTATATGTTTAATTCTTGGTTATACTTCTTGTAATTGTTTTTTGGAAAATTATAAATGGTTTGTTGATTTATATAACATGTGAAATCAGGTCGGAAAACTATTTTTGGATGGATTATTTTTTTGAAATGATCCATTTTTTCAAAAGGTATTTAATGTGATGTGTACCATCTTGGAAATTTTTTAAATAAATACCTAAAGTATTTATTGATTTCAGAATGTGATATGAAACACATTGCGAGCTATTTTGGTGTGAGTATGATGTTAAAATGATTTTGAATTAAAAAGGGATTATGTGACATGTTTGTGGGATTTTTGAGGTGTGTGTGTGATTTTAAAATTAATTTTTCTTGTGAAAATGGTATTTTTATGATACAGAACCAGATCAATCACAATGTGGGAAACCTGGGTATCTAGGTGTGAAGATATGTACAAGTATGAAAGTTATCTATTGTTGTTTCATCCATATTTCATGTAGAAAGTTTGATGATGAAAAAACTAGCTAATCTAATATGATGTTGTTGGGGACCAATATGTTATGGGTATCTTCCATACTAGTGGATCATTCACGAAAATAGAAATTTTTTATGGTTACTTTCCACCGAGATACAAGGTATCTGGGGCCCAGAATTAGCTATCGTCGAGGGGTATTCATGTGACTTGTTCTTAATGATTATTTTTTATTAACCATGGGAATATGGTGTGAATGTCTAGAAAATCATGTATCATGTACATTATCCTTAAATTTGTTTTCTCCTTAATGGTTCTCCTTTAAAAACTATATTCATTTTTAGATAAATACTCGTAAAAAATATTACTAGAATTTATTTTTTTAAACCTGCAAGATATTTTATTAAAATATTTATCACATGTAATATCTCTGGGTGTAATACTATTAGAAATAGGCTCAATCCCTACTTACACCTTTTCATGTAGGTAGGGTTTGTAATGTTTTTCGCAACTTTTTGTAATGCTTTTGAACCAGTGGTTTGGGTTGTTAGCTTCAATTCATAGTGAGGTCTTGTATATAAGGGTTGGGGATGATATACCCCTATTTTGTGGTTGTCCATGAGTTGTTTTTTCTGTGACATTTTAGTCATTCTAACTTGAGAATTTTCAAAAACCATATATTTCTGTTTTGAATTTTATTGAAGGATTTTTTGGATTAAATTTTCAGATTCAGTTTAATTATTGTTTTTTGTTGTTAAATACATATAAATTTGGGTAAATCATTCCCAAACACATATTTATCATACCCATGAACTTGTACCAGACTATGGGAATAGTGAACACATATAGAGGTTTCTCATGGATATGTTCAGGTACCAGTTTTTATGGTGACTAGTTATTGTTCGTGAAAAAAATGTTATCCAAGGAGGATTTCTTATTTTGGGTTATGTATTTTTCAGAAAGAGTCGAGACAAACCATAGCTAGGATTATTGGGACATGAAATTCTAATTATGAGTAGGGTTCTGGTCCATCACACCTCATGATATAATTCAGGTCACTATGGAATGCTAGATTTCGATTGGGATTGTTGGTTCTTGTGGATCGTTCCGAATTGGGGAGGGGATGGAAAGAGAGTTGGGAAAATGGACTCAGTGAGCTCTCGGGGCCTAGAATTCCACATGGAGTTTGGGAAATTTCCCTAAAAAACTCATTTTTATGGTTAAGTGGTACGAGTATGGATACCAACCATATTCCTTTGTCACCCATCGACACTATTTTCCTCTCATGTTTCTTCTGTCTCTTATTTTTGTAATTTAGGAAACATGTTTTTAACGAAAAAATTACTTCATTTTTAGAAGTGTGAATTTTTGTGAAATGAATTTATTGTAAATCAGAAATGATTTTCTTTCTTAAAGGGTATAAATATTATTTCATATTTTTTTGAAATATTAAATTTTTTATTTACACTTATTTTGAAAATATTAATTATATTAAAAGGTTTTTTTAAAATGTTTTTCTACTAGAATTTTTTAAATCATTGAAAATATTCATGAATTGAAATATGTGTTGTAGAATTTATATGTTGGTATTGAAGATGGATTTTTAATTGGTAATTAAATTATATTTAATAATTTTCACTAATTTTTGTGAAACATGTTTTAAATGAGGATAAATGAGTTTTAAAATGAGTGGGTATTGGTAGAATAGAGTTTTTCATAAAATATGTGTTTTGAAAAGGGAAAGATGTTTGGGAAATAATGTGTGTGACAAAAATTTGAGTTTTCACTTGATTGTATGGTTCATTTTTTGAAATTATTATAATATTTTAATTGGCTATTGATTTTTTGGTTAGCCGTTTTCAGTAAAAGGATGGTTTGGTTGAAAGATTTGGTTTTCAAAAGTGGAAAGAATTTATTTTTTAACCTTTGGTATTTCCGTGAGTGACTATATAAATGGATTTACATTGGATAAGGGATGGATACTAACATATATTGATGAATTCTGATATAGATTTACTGAGGGTGTTGGGTGTCACACATAAACATGCTTATGTGATGACCATGAGGTACTATTGACTGACGTACTATCCACCGACCCGTTTATTTTAAAATAGATGAATTTAAAAGAAACTTTTCTGTGTTGATAAATAAATTGGGATGTGTATATTTATGTGGTTTTGTGAATTTTGTTGTGTGTTGTATTGAGTGTGATAAAGACTATTTTTTTAATGATTTTTTGAGTTTTTTTGTCGGAATGTTGGGTTAAAGTGTTGATTGGTGTCCCTTTGTGAGAAATGATTTGGTAAGACCTTGTGGTTTCACCCCTCATGTGTTCAGTTCTGGTTTGTGGTATTTTTGGAACAAAGGAACAACATGGTTGAGTTATTGGGTTGTATTGTCGTCTAGGGTATTCCCCCCCCCCCCACCATAAATAGTTAATTCATGATTGATGTGAGGAAACGAGTGATTTTTCATTGGATGATCCTTCTGTTGATCAGCATAAATAAATTCTTCATGAGCTATGGATATTGACTATAAGCATACTATTTTTCAGTTAACTAGATCCTCATTTATCAGGAGAGTGGTCTTGGAAGGTTGAAATAAAACTTGGTTCCATAATTTTATTGAATTTTCAAAGGTTATGTTAGAAACGATTGTGTCTATTCTTTCTATATAGAATCGATGAAGGGTAATACCATTGAGAAAGATGAAATAATTCAGGGGTTGTCAATGTAGAATGATCTCTTAATGAGCCCTTGGGTATTTTATTAGACTCGTCGAAGCAAGAGATCATTTTAGCCACCAGTGTGTAAAATCTAGTTGTTTGAGGCCATAATAGTCACCTGCGGTAATATCATGCTACTTATAACTTTATTCAAGGGTCCACTCCGAGTAATGACTATATCACTTACAATAGTCATGTTTGGGGGTGTCTTGTTGTGTTCTGTTTTATTTTAATGGAAAAGGGTAAATTCTTTAGAATAATTTGATGGAATATTCTTAAATGAAAGTCTGTTTATATTCCGAGACATTTGAATTCATTGTTTTATGTTAAGATACCTTCCATGTGTTATCCATTGGTGGATTATTTTTATGGAGGAAAGAGGTGATGGATATGAATCATCAATGTCGTTTTTGGGTAAAGGTGTGTTTCTTGAGATAGTGAATTTAGTTAGGTGTTGTGCTCATTAACCCTTTACTGTGGTGAAAAATATTCTTCAAACTTTAGGGCTCAATCCATAGGACTCAATGTGTTGTTTTTGACGTAGTCAAGAAATATCTAGGGGTGTAAGTGACCTTGGTTCACCTTATGTCTCCTGGGTGGGAGGTGGATACAATTTCAGGTTTGTATGTGTTGGTTTTGATTCATGTGGTACCATGGGGTGGAATGGGACGTGGTGACCCTATCCCTTAGGGCTGTAATCTGCATTGGTGGAGAAGTCTTTCCTTTTTTATTGGGAGGTGAGGTGGTTTTGTTTTACCAAACCCTATTCATGAACACTTATTGGTGAAATAATCAGAATGGTTATTCATGTATGAATATCCTTGTAGTCTCTTTTGAATTTCAGTTTTGGTAGGACTCATTCGAGAATGGTAATGTTTGTGGGAGTGATGTACCACTTAGTGTCTATATTGGTCTAGAGTTTCATTGGTAGTCCCTCCCCTCATATGGTAGGGATTGGGTATTATGAGGGATTTTTCATTTATTCCCATGATAGTTAGTTATGACCATTTTTTATTATGGTGGGGAGACCCACTATGGATATCAAGTAGAATCTGTTAGAATGAGACTAATGTTAGTATATCTCTTATGGTGGGGAGACTGTTCAGAACTCCCCCAGTTGGTATCTCAGTTATTTATTGAGAAACAATGATAGATATTAGGGTGGGGAGTCCATTTAGGTATACCAATATTAGTGACACAGTTATGTCCTTCGTGTAGGTTTGTCTGTGGGTTGTCTCATTCAGAGCTATCTAACTACCAATTTCTTCCTTGGGTAAATGTTGGGGTTGCAGCACACGCAATGGTTTTATTGAATTTTGGGTGTGGTAAAATTGAATTTTTTAGGATAATGTTGAAAGTCTTGGTTGGTGAGTGTATCCATTCCATTTTTCAACCAACTTTATGTGTTTTCGGCCTTTTGGGGATGGAGAAACGTAGCAAGGGAGTCCATTTTTGTCTATCAGTTTGGTTTTTTTCTCTGAAAATGGTGTCACATTTTACGGGGGGAATGTTTTTATGGTCAGTATAATTGTCAAAAAAAATGACTTCTTTTAAATTTATTTTCATTTTCTTTCATTTCTTTTTATGTTTTTGGTGGTTTTTGATGATTTTTTTGAGAATAGTGTAGTTTTTCAAAATTTTGTCCAACCCGTGATCCCATTTCTAGATTTAAACACAAAATTTTATTATTTTATAACTTCTTTATTTCCTTAAATTTTTCAAAAATTAAACTTTCCACTTGGACTCCCCAATTATATTCCTACCAATATATCCATTGGACCCCTTAGGAACTCATAATAATGGTTAATTATGGTTATTTATTCGTGAATTGGGCCTACCCATGAGCATATTTCCAGATTTCTGGATATAATATATTTCTTTTATATATAATTATTTTTTTATATTTTTTGGTCATTCCACCTCTCACAAAATCCCACAAACCATAGGGTCACCCACATGTTATGTCTTCCCTCATTGGAGCTCATCTTCATCGTGAAATATGGATAATTTCTTCATGGTTTCTCAAATCATCATGATTTTCAAAATGATTTTGTTTTTTCTTAAATCATACATTTTTTACACTTTTACCCCCATTTTAATCTCTAATCGACATCCTCATTCTTATTTTAACCCCCATTTCAATTTTGGCTACTTGTAGATTCATGTATTTGTGTATTTGGTGGGATTTCTTCAATTTATCTCAAATAAGTTAATTCCTCTCTTGTTCCTTCCATTTCCTTAGGGTTTCACCCCTCTTTCTTGATCATCCAAATGTCCCGAAACTAAGAATTAGTATATAGGGTTTGATTCTGAGTTTCTTGTCCAATATTTTTCTTTTAGATTCATTTTAACCACCTTGTGGTGTATAGGTGCTGAGGATGATGATTCAGACAAATATTTTGGATTTTTGACATCTTTGGTAGGTGATTCCATGTGTAAGTATTTATTTATGAGTTCTCATGATTTATTGATTTATTTATCATGGTCCAAATGTATTGTGTGTTGTTATAAAACCATTTTTGATGGCATTTTTGAATCATTTTGTTTCAATGTTACATTTTTTCACTAAAATGTGTGTTTTTCATGTATATCTTTGGTGGAATTGATTTGAGGTGTTTTATAGTTCATGAATTGATTTTATTAAATTTTTTTAGGGATAAAAAATATGTGTTGGTGTGATATTGGAATGAATTTAGTTTTTAAAATAGGTGTTTTAGATGGATTTAAGGTGCAAATATTGGTTTCACTACATTGAATTTTTTTAGGAATATTTTTTTATTGTTCATTGATTTATATAAGATGTGAAATCTTGATTTAAAATATTTTTGGTAGGAGTAAATTTTTGAATTGGTGAATTTTTTTCTTAAGGGGTTTTCATGTTATGGGTACCATCTTGTAAATTTTTTATAAATTTGATTATAGGATTTATTGAATTGTGAATGTGATATGAAACATGGTGCGGGATGGTTTAGTGTGAGTATGATGTTAAAATAAATTTTAATGAAAAGGAGGATTTTGTGACATGTGTAGGACAATATTTTTGTGTCCATGATTTCGAAATTTAATTTTCATACTGAAATGGTATTTTTAATGATGTGGGACTTGATCATGAACAATGGGGAATCCCTGGAATCTAGGTGGCCGAGGTGTACTAGTATGCTAGTGATTTGAATTCATTTGTCCCCTATTTCATGTGGAAACATTGATGATGACTACAAAAACTAAAATACTATGATGATATTTGGGACGAATAGGATATGGGTATGCTAACTAATAGTGGATCGTTCATGATGATTGATATTTTTTATTGTTACTTTCCAACATGATTCGAGGTACCTGGGGGCCACAGCAAGCTAGATCTTATGGGTGTTTCTGTTACTAGTTCCCATTGATTATTTTTATTCACCATTATCATATAGTGTGTTTTGTTTTAATATTTAGTAGCATGTAAATATTTATTATAATTTTTTGTTTCTTTAATGTTTCTCATTTAGATAATGTTTTCATTTGTAATTGGGTCCTCTTAAAAATTAATTATACCATTTCATGGTTATAAAAAATTTCCAGAATTTTGTCTTAAAATGTATATCACATGGAATCTCATTGGGTGGAATCATACTAACCATAGGCTCAGAATCTACATAAACCATTGAGTGTAAGTAGAATTGGCAATGTTTTTCACATGCATGTGTAATGGTTTTTGAATTGGTGCTTTGCGTTCTTAACATCCATTCTCAATGCAGTGTTGTGGGGAAGCCTTTGGTCTGATGTAACCTTGTCGGGTGGGGGTACAAGTTTTGTTTTTTATATTGATTTCATGTTGTTCCCCTCTTGGGAATTATCTAAAACCATGTATTTCAGTTCTGAATTTTACTAATGGCTTGTTTAGACTATATTCTTAGATTCATTTTATTTAGGTTTTTATGTTGTTTAATGCTTCTAAATTTTGGTAAATAATTCCAAAATAATTATTCATTATACCAATGCACTTTTTCCAGCTATAGAAAATTGGTAACACCCTTCGGGGCCTTACCACATACCTCATCAGGTGCTGGTTTTAATAGAGACCAGTTCTAGTTTGTGATAGTTACCAACTAGACACTATAATGAAATGTTTACAAAGGATTAACAATATTTGGAAAATATTTTTGAAATATTTTTATGTAATTATTTTGTTTCATATTATGTATTAATGAATATAAAATCTATTTAATAAAGAAATGTTTTATTAAAAAATCATACCTAAATCACGAAAGGAATTTTATCATAAATAATTAAATTAATTATTTTTATTGGATGATATAAATTTAATTTATTTATTATACATTCATATATATTTTTATACATTCATCAAATATATTAAATAGATTGATGATAAGGAAATAATCTAATTTTACACAAAAAATAATTATTTTTCTAATGGTTGTTTTAAAATCTTTTAATTTTGTTGCTGATTTCAAACATAATTATTCAACTTTTATAAATATTATACGAGAAAATTAACTTATTTTTTGAAAATATAATTTCAAAATTATATTAGGCTGAATATTTGGTATTTTTTTGGGATGTTTTAATTTTTGATGAATAGTGAAAATATTGGATTTCAATTAAAAACTATATTCATATAAAACATATTTATATTGATAAATTATACACTAGTTTGGTTTCAAAGATTATGTAGATAAATGAAAAATATATTAAGGTAATAGATTGCATTAGAATCTATTTCACATTGAAATTGGTTGTAAAAAGTTTTAATTTTTTTTCATATTTCTACTTTTAAAAACAGTTGTGTAATACCGTTATTGGGATTAATTCTAAATTTAATTTATGCCACTTCTATGATTTGAATTTAGAATAATGGGATAATTATTCCTAATAATCATAATTTAAAAATTATATTAAGGTAAAATTAGATTTTGAAAAAAAATATTATTTATAGACAATAAAATTAATTATATTGATTAAAGTGAAAATGAGTTTATTTGGTTTTTTATATTTTATATGAATGGGAAAAATTAAATTAATGTTTAGAAAATAAATTTTTTTTCCATATATCGACCATATACTCAATTTTATAGAAATTTGTTCATTATTTGGAGGAAACTGATGTAAGGGTGACCTCCCAACATTGTTTTCCATTTTATATTTATTATAATGAAACTGCTCTACCAATATAAAAGGTCAGTCAATTTACCTACATCTTTAAACCTCTAAATAAATTATGATCAACCTAAATATGAATATATAAACTCCAAAATTTACTCCCCTCAATATATAATCTTTTTTAACAAAAACAAAAATATGAAGGACTTTCCTATAAACCAAAAGGATTTAACTGAAGAATATGTAATGTTAATCCATAAGAACTTTTTTATATTTCTTTCTCCACCAATTAAATTATTATTTTATTATTATTATATAATAATATAAGTATCTGAAATATAATTACAAGTTTTTACTATATTATTAGTACATAAAGTCTCACAGAATTTAATAAAATGGGATATACATCCATCATTCATGTCTATAGAAGAATATCCCCTCCCAAATCGATTTCATTATCTATTCATTTAGAAACATTCAATATTGGTAATATTGATAGATTTATAGTTTATATATTGGACATATGAAATATATAATTCAATAATTCCTCTACATTATTATATAGCACATAGATTCATGTCTTCTATTTTCTATGAATACAATAACGTTGATTGTGTGTACGATGGACACCCCCCGTACACAAAGCAATGTGATTAATTTACACATTAAATTGAATTTATCAAAGATGGTTTTAAAACAAATATGAGCAATATGGGATTAATATTAAAATTTCATGAATAAATATATACATATAATATTAATTTCATTCTATTAATTATACATCAAAATTACACCATCGTTTCTGCATACATATGACCCACAATCTCTATGGATATTGCATTTCATTTCCTATAACAAAATTTCATTGAATACTATATTGACATATATAATGTATATAAATGATATTAAAATCATGGTTCACATACTATATATTAGTAAATATTTAACTATGTATAAAGAAAATTAAATAACAAGTCAATATATACTTGAAAAGCAAGGACATTAAAATTTCAAACAATAAAAATTATAAAAGATTGTTAATAAACGGGGGATAATATATTATAAAAATAATAATATATGATAACATAAAAATACATACGGTTCTTTTATTGGATAATAACATGATTTTAACCACTATAAAAGGATTTTAAATCTTTTACTATCAAAAGGATGGTGTGAGGTAAAGGATTCTGCCAAAATTTACACTCCATTGAGACTTATTTGATAGTATGCACAAACTCACTATTATGTGGTGACTATATAGTAAATTTTACACATATATATATATATATATATTCATTGATTATTCATGGAATTTTAACTTTCAATTTGAATTATTTCATCAAAGGTAATTTGATATGAAAATTACCATGTGAAGTTTTTTTGATATAATATCACTTATGATTATGATTTCTAAAATTCACTTGAATAAATCACTTTATTGTGGTCATTTTTTAGGGGACATTATTTTTCCCTTAAATATCCATATTAATGAATGATGAATATGATTATATCCTATACTATATTACATTTATTATATGGTGTATAATAAATGTTATTTCATTAATTTGGGAAATATTGAAAATTGTGTTTCTTTTATTCAATAAGGATATTTGATGATAAGACACTTTGGACCACTAAATTTTTTTATAAGAAGATGGCCTCCATCATCAATAGGATATTGAATAGATTCATACATTCTAGGGTTTCATAATAATGAAAATCCTCTATTTATAGAAGGTCTATCCGAGGTGCTACTGGTATTTCCAATGAGATGATTGATGATATCAATTTGAATTTTATATGATCCAAATATGTCATAAATATTGATATGGAAAAGGCTTACGATCCCATGGAGTGGAGATTAATCATTAGGGTCATTAGTTTCATGGGGTTCTCATAGTGGACTATTATGTTACTATTCTCTTTCAATAGTTTATATAGTTCCCCATTGATTTTAGGGGTAGGTAACTATGGATTAATAAAATTTCTGAGGGGGCCAAGGAAAGGGGACATGCTTTCCCTAACCATCATGATCATAATCATGATGTTCAATGTATAAATGTTTCCTCCTGTGTGAAAAAAGTCTAGATCATCTCATACTACTGTGGAGGACACATCTATGGGGTGTCTCGCCTCTTTTTTGTCGGTTACATGATTGTTTTAATCAATGGATGAAAATAATTAGTTATGGGATTCAATAAAATGATTTAGATAATACACCACAAGGAGTAGGAAAAATATTAATTTGGATAAATTCCATTATTTCTTTTCAACTAATTTATTAACTAAGAGAAAGAATAACACTAATATATCATGTGAATATAGGGTCAAAGATTTATTGTGGACAATTTGGGACAACCCATCCCACATGGAAGAGTCTATATAATTCACTTTGAAGGAATGTCTAAAATATTCCATAACAACATAAGCAAATTGAATGACTAGTTTCTTTAAATTGGTTAGATTATCAACATTTTCAATAGTGTAATGTCATCAATTTTATGAAAATCCTTTCGATACATAGGGTGTCAAAGTGAATTCATTGGAAAATATAGAATCCTTGAAATAATTTCATCTAGTATGGAGAAGGGGAGTTAATGTTATACAGGGCCTCCTGGGGCAGGATGTATAGACCAGTTGATCATGGGGTTATCAATGTGAGGAATGTGGGGGAGGTAATGATCACTCTACATGGGAAGTAGGAATGGTAGGTAATTGAGGGAAGGTTGATATGGATTATATTTATGAGAGGAAAATATGGATATGGGTTTAGTGATGAAAGATTAAAACCATTACTTTCATGAAAATCCTTAAGGGGGAACATCCCCATTCACCGACATTAATAATTCCAAGTTCATGGAAATTAATACATCATGTTACGGGAGTGAAATTGGGTGGGTGGGGTCTTGGGTTTCCTAGGATGTCCCATTCCTTTCTAGAACATCAATAAAATCCATTGTTCACCCCTACTTCATTAATATGATTCTCATCTCAACTCATAATAATGATTTTTGTAGTGTCATTATATAGAATAATTACAAGTACTATATTTTCATGGGATCCTCATAAAAACTGTCATATAAATAACATATTTTAAATGTATTTTTATTTTAATTTCCATTAATGCTTTTTTTTGGGGGGTTTCCAAAGTTTTTATGGAAAACAGGTGAGTTTTCATGAATTGGGCCAAACCGTGAGCTCAATTCCAGATTTAAAAATAAATTTTGTTTCTTTTATAACATATTCATTTTTTAATATTTTTCAGTTATTCCAACTCATAAATGTCCTCCTCTGATATATTAAAACCAAAATTAAATTTGTAGCCTTTTGAAATCCATAACCAAGGTGTATATGGGTTTTTATTTAAGGGATTGGGCCTGCCCGAAAGCCCAATTCCAGTTTTAAAAATAAAATTTTATTAATTAATAACTTATTCATTTTATGAGTTTTTAGGTGATTCCAAGCCCCAAACACGCCCCTTGAACCCAGCCTCGCGTCCAATATCCTCCAACCCTCTTTTCATCTCATTTGCATCGCGGTTTAGGTCTAACTTTCTGGAGAACTTAAATTTCGGGCAGATTTATAAAGGTAATTTGTTTCCTTCATAACTCATTCGATTCTTTCTCTTTTTTCCCCATTCAAATTTATAAATGATCTACCTATTCTTTTTCAAACCGCCCTGGATGTTTTGAGTATTTTTGAAATCAGATACTGGTATTTTGGGGGGCGATTTCTACAAGATATTTTAAGTATGTTGTTCTCCTCCTTTCTTCTTTCAATTTGTTTAGGGTTACTTCCAATTTACATAGGGTTTATTCCATTATCATTGAGGTTCCTTATGTCCAGGAAGTACGGTTTAAAAATTAGAGTTTTATCTTGTGTTTCATGGTCTGAAATTCTGGTTTTAGGTCTGGTTTACCTTCCTTGAGGTGCGGCGGTGGTGCGTTTGAGTTTTTGCACAAAGGATTCAAGGGTTTCCTTGGTTTTGGTAGGTTATTCCATTTTGTATGAAATCTTTGTGAATTGGCTACTATTTTTATGGTATTTTCATGCTTATTCAATTTTATTATTTCTGAAAAATATAGTTTTAGTGGGGTTTGTATTTAAAATGAATCCTAAAGGCCAATTTCATGTGAAATTGGGGGTTTTCATAGAAATGTTTTATTAGTTTAATTGGGGCTACCCTAAAAGTAACTAGTTGATTTTATTGAACTATAATAAGGATAAAAATACAATTTTTAATGATTGTACCTTGTGTTTGTTACTGAAAAATCTGGTTTTAATGGTGTTTGTGAACCACATGAAATTCTAAGATTTGTGTTGTGTAAAAATGGAGACTTTGCAATGATGTCGTTTCTTGAACCATATGGGGTTTCCCTAAAACTGATTTTGTGTTTTAACTGAAATGTAGTAGGATTCCCTTTCTATTTTGGAAGCTTAAATATGTGCACATAGTATGCAAGTGAGGTCTATAAGGACGTTTGTGTCCGAAACACTACGAGATTTTGAGAAATTGTTTTATGAAAAATCTAAGTGTTTTGTTGCATGTTTTAAGTGGTATAAAATGTGATAGCTACTGTATTGGTTGTGTTTGACCAGTAATGGTGTTTTATATGAAAATTTATTTATGATGAATTCTGGAATTGATTGAGCACAAAAGGGGAAGCCCGGGTACCTTGTTGGGGCGGATTTGTACTAGTACGGCTAGTGGACCGGATGGGTTTTGTCCCTGTTTCACTTAGCATTTGGATAACGACAACTCTAACTAAACTATGTGGATGATTATTGGGGACCACTAGGTTATGGGTGTGTTATCTACTAGTGGCTCGTGCACGAGAAAGGATTTTGCTATGGTTACTTTACACCGAGGTACGAGGTACATAGGGCCCAAGACAACCTAGTGCCTAGGGGTGTTCCCAATGTCGTTGCTCATTGGATTTGTAGTATCTACCCATGTATTAGGGTGTGTTTGGAAGTAAATTACAGTATCTAACATTTCTATTTTAATTTTTTAAGATTTTGAAAATTTTGGATTGAAAACTATTTTCAATTAGAGGTTTCATTTCATGAAATTTTAACACTACTTTTCCTTGCGTTTGAAAACAGCTTGCTTTTTCACATTGTATTTCTTACTCATTGGAATCATTGGGTGGTATCCTACTGGGCTTAGGCTCCACCCTACTTACACCCCTTGGGTGTAAGTAGACTTGGTTATGTTTGATTCAGGTAAAGGAATGGCTAAGGGTGATGGCGGTTCATGGTGTTACTTCCCATTCTTGGTGCGGAGTTGTGGAGATAGCTTGGGGGCGATGACCCCTAGTCGTGTGGAGTCCTTGGGGCTGTCTTAATGCTATAATTATTTTTATATGGACCACTTGTATAATCTTTAAACCAATGTACTCAGTTCTGGTTTTTTACTTAAGTCTTGTTTGGCTCAAAAATTTCAGATTTATATTATGGATTGTTTTTAATGTTTTTGCTTTCATACTCGGGTAAATCGTTCCCAAACCAAAATTAATGATACCCGGGCACTTGTTCCAGCCTGTGGGGATAGGGAAAGCCCTTCGGGTCATGTCACAGGCTGGGTTTGGTGCCGGTTTTTGCGGTGACCAGATTCGGTTAGTGACAAAATTGTATCAGAGGAGGTTCGCTCCTTCGGTCATGTTATTTGGGGAAGAGTCAGCATAGTCTGGAGCTAGGATTTTTGGGACATGAAATTTCAGTCATGGGTAGTGTGCCTGGCCATAAAACCTCATGAAGGGATTCAATTCACCATGGGAAGTATGGTTTTATCTGAGTCCTTTGGTTTTCTTGGTTTAATGATGACTATGGGAAATGAAAAGAGAGTTAAGAGAATAATTTCAGTGAGCTCGCAGGGCCTGGAAAGCCATGTGGATCCATGGATATTTCCCTAGAATACTCTCTGTGACGGCGAAGTGATTGGAATATTGCTTCCAACCATATGTCCAAGTCACCCACCAAAACTAGTTTCCTCTTGCATTGTTTTGTGCTTTAGTTTTGAAATCTTAGCACTTTGGTTTTAAGGTGACTTGGTTTTAAGAAGCGTAATGTTTTTATGAAATGATTTTCAAATAAAGAGGGAATTGTTTGGTTTATGAAATGGCGGAACTGAATTTTCTAAATTGTTTTGAAATGTAAAATGGTGTGCTTACACCTCTTTGAAAGCAGGAACTATATTGAATTTGGTTTTGAAAAGTGTTTCCAATAGAGTTTTCTAAACAATTAGAGTGTGTTTTAATGGGATGATATGTTTCAAAATTGATGTGAATAACTTGAAAGTGAGTTCTTTTCTAAATGGTTGTGTCCTTATGAAATGTTTTGTAAGACGTGAATTGGGATTTCGATCTCATTGTTAGCGGTTTTGAGAAAAAGGTCGGGTTGGTTGACCATTTTGTTTTTGAAAAGTGGAAGGAAGTTTTGTTTTACCCATTGGTATTTCCATTAGTGACCACATGCATGGGGTTATATGGGATGATGGATGGTTGATGGCACGAATGGATGAGTGCTGGGATGGATATGAGGAGGGTGCCCGGTGTGGCACAAAAACATGCATGTGTGAGGCCCATGGTGTACAATTGGTGGATACGCTTACTGCTAAACCGTTTGTTTTCAAAGAATTGGTTTTAAAGAAAAACATGATGTCTTGATGAATAGTTTGGTATGTTTTGTATTATGGGTTTTTGAAAATGTTGATGTTGTTGGATGTTTTGAGTTCAAGAACCCCTTCTGTTTGAACTATGTTTTGGGTTTGTGTTTGGTCGGTAAGCTGTGTTGCAGGGATGGTTAGTGGTTTCTTTTGAAATTTTCATGGGATGCCTTTACAGTGGTTCCCTTCATGTGTTTGGATCTGGTTTGTGGCATGTTTTTACCAAGAGACCAGCCTGGTTGGGTCCTTGGGTTCTCTCATTGGATTAGGTACGCCCCCATTAAGGGTTAATGCACAACTGAAGTGCAACCCGTTTTGTTTCACCATTGGAAAATCCTCCAGTTGATCAATATAAAGAATATTTTATCAAACTTTTTTTATTGAGTCTACACTCATTCATTTCGCTGATTTTTGGATCATATTGTAGTGGGATAATGCTTATGGAAGGTTGAAAAAGACCTTAGTTTCTTATGTTTCCTGATTCATCAAAGGTAGGAGTGTTCTTTCATTGTTAGTACGGATGAGTGTCTTGATGGTGTCTAAGAGGGCCTCTGGGTTCTTTATAGTTTCTTTGAAGAAAGAGTTATTATTAAACCACCAATTTTGAGATTTAGGTCATGATATGATATTGTGTGCACTTTTTGGACTTATCTATTGTTTAGGGACTTTGAATATGGTCATGTTCCATGTATTTTTTCTATCAATCGCTAGGGTCATGTTCGGGGATGCATTGTGATGTTGTGTGATCTTTTGACCATAAAGGTGAAGGTCACACAATCCTCTAAGGTTCTATGTTATGTTGGGATTGTGTCTCCCTTGGGAAAAACATCAAATCGTCTATCTTAGAGGAAGGTGTTTATACGTGTCTTTCCCTTGTAATGTTTCTCACCCAAAGAAACAAGGTGCAATGTGTGTACATCTTCTGATCCCTTGTTTCAATGAAATGTATGGTTTTGGTAAAGTGGGTTATGGAGTGTGTTATGTCTTGATAAACCCATCGGGGTATGCAGTGTAGTTGTTTGTGGTACCGAAAGAAGAAGTTCCACATAGGGGTTTCAACAGCCTAACTGCATGGCCGAAGATGCTTCAATATTTTGAGCACCAGCCATAGGTCCTGGAGAGAAGCTGGCGCGTAGTCAGGGGAAACACCAGTGTCATTTAAACACTTGTACAAAGTCTTATCCTCATTATGAAAGATAGGAACAGTTTAAACCTATGGTGTCATCATATTTCTTCTATTTTTTCCCATTCGGTGGAAATAGGTGGAGGGTCTTGTACCCATGTCATCACAGAATGTTATTCCCTCCCCCTTTGGTTTCCATTGAGTCTTTGGAGAATGGTTGGAAATTTGGATAGACAAGTTGAGAACACGGTTTTCACATGGTTAGTTCTAACCATGAACAAAAAAATAACCATGTAGATATAAGGATCCACATAGTATCGCACAGTTTTCCAAACTGTGCAGACTAACCGTGTGACCGTCCCAACTCCATAATTTTGGGATCTTTTTGTGTCGGCCGACGCCGGTCGGTTAAGATGGTTGGTTCTTGTGGTGGGAAGACCCACTGTGGGTATCATGTGTATTATTTTGTAAATTTCTAATTTATGTATACCCCTTTTACTAGGGAGTTTGTTTGGGCCTCCCCCTATTAGTGTCTTGATTCTGCCTCGGGAAAAAAAATTAAGTTGTCTCTTACGGTGGGGAGCCCATTTGTGTCTCTTCATACGAGTAACTCATATTTTTCCTTGGTTTTGTATGGGAAGTAGGTATTATAATTTTGAGATATCTAACTACCTACATCTTTCTTTGGTAAAAATTGATATTGGAGAGTGACCAATGGTTTAGTTATAGTAGGTCAAGTGTAACCTTGTTCGATGTTGTTGTTTATTTGGGTAAATTGATTGAGTGTTGTTCAGATTGTGTTAGAGGTGTTTTCATTTGGTATAAAGCCTGAATGTGCTTGATTCTTTCAGGAAAGTGGTGTATGTCATGTTTGTGAGATTATTCCTTCCTTCATTGATCACTGGAGGTGTTATGGCCTTTGGGGGAGAAACCTGGCAAGAGAGTACCTCTTGGTTTCTCAGTTGAGTTTGGTTGTTGCTTTGGCCTTACTGTGACTTTCCGGGGCGGAAAGTTTTCATGGTGGGGTGAATTGTCATATAAATAAAATATTTTAAATGTATTTTTATTTTAATTTCCATTAATGCTTTGTTTTGGGGGGTTTCCAAATTTTTTATGGAAAACAGGTGAGTTTTCATGAATTGGGCCAAACCGTGAGCTCAATTCCAGATTTAAAAATAAATTTTGTTTCTTTTATAACATATTCAGTTTTTAATATTTTTCAGTCATTCCAACTCCTAAATGTCCTCCTCTGATATATTAACACCAAAATTAAAATTTGGAGCCTTTGGAAATCCATAACCAAGGTGTATATGGGTTTTTATTTAAGGGATTGGGCCTGCCCGAAAGCCCAATTCCAGTTTTAAAAATAAAATTTTATTAATTAATAACTTATTCATTTTAAGGGTTTTTAGGTGATTCCAAGCCCCAAACACGGCCCTTGAACCCAGCCTCGCGTCCAATATCCTCCAACCCTCTTTTCATCTCATTTGCATCGCGGTTTAGGTCTAACTTTCTGGAGAACTCAACTTTCGGGCAGATTTATAAAGGTAATTTGTTTCCTTCATAACACCTTCGATTCTTACTATTTTTTCCCCATTAAAATTCCTAAATGATCTACCTATTCTCGTTCCAACCGCCCTGGAAGGTTTGAGTATTTTTGAAATCAGATACTGGTATTTTGGGGGGCGATTTCTACAAGATATTTTAAGTATGTTGTTCTCCTCCTTTCTTCTTTCAATTTGTTTAGGGTTACATCCAATTTACATAGGGTTTATTCCATTATCATTGAGGTTCCTTATGTCCAAGAAGTACGGTTTAAAAATTAGAGTTTTATCTTGTGTTTCATGGTCTGAAATTCTGGTTTTAGGTCTGGTTTACCTTCCTTGAGGTGCGGCGGTGGTGCGTTTGAGTTTTCGCACAAAGGATTCAAGGGTTTCCTTGGTTTTTGTAGGTTATTCCATTGTGTATGAAATATTTGTGAATTGGCTACTGTTTTTATGGTATTTTCATGCTTATTCAATTTTATTATTTCTGAAAAATATAGTTTTAGTGGGGTTTGTATTTAAAATGAATCCTAAAGGCCAATTTCATGTGAAATTGGGGGTTTTCATAGAAATGTTTTATTAGTTTAATTGGGGCTACCCTAAAAGTAACTAGTTGATTTTATTGAACTATAATAAGGTTAAAAATACTGTTTTTAATGATTGTACCTTCTGTTTGTTACTGAAAAATCTGGTTTTAATGGTGTTTGTGAACCACATGAAATTCTAAGATTTTTGTTGTGTAAAAATGGAGACTTTGCAATGATGTCGTTTCTTGAACCATATGGGGTTTACCTAAAACTGATTTTGTGTTTTCACTGAAATGTAGTAGGATTCCCTTTCTGTTTCGGAAGCATAAATATGTGCACATAGTATGCAAGTGAGGTCTATAAGGACTTTTGTGTCCGAAACACTACGAGATTTTGAGGAATTGTTTTATGAAAAATCTAAGTGTTTTGTTGCATGTTTTAAGTGGTATAAAATGTGATAGCTACTGTATTGGTTGTGTTTGAACAGTAATGGTGTTTTATATGAAAATTTATTTATGATGCATGATGAAATTGATTGAGCACAAAAGGGGAAGCCCAGGTACCTAGGTGGGGCGGATTTGTACTAGTACGGCTAGTGGACCGGATGGGTTTTGTCCCTGTTTCACTTAGAATTTGGATAACGACAACTCTAACTAAACTATGTGGATGATTATTGGGGACCACTAGGTTATGGGTGTGTTCTATACTAGTGGCTTTTGCATGAGAAAGGATTTTTCTATGGTTACTTTACACTGAGGTACGAGGTACATAGGGCCCAAGACAACCTAGTGCCTAGGGGTGTTCCCAATGTCGTTGCTCATTGGATTTGTAGTATCTACCCATGTCTTAGGGTGTGTTTGGAAGTAAATTACGGTATCTAAGATTTATATTTTAATGTTTTAATATTCTGAAAATTTTGGATTGAAAACTATTTTCAATTAGAGGTTTCATTTCTTGAAATTTTAACACTACTTTTCCTTGACTTTGAAAACAGCTTGCTTTTTCACATTGTATTTCTTACTCTTTGGAATCATTGGGTGGTATCCTACTGGGCTTAGTCTCACACCCTACTTACACCCCTAGGGTGTAAGTAGACTTGGTTATGTTTGATTCAGGTAAAGGAATGGCTATGGGTGATGGCGGTTCATGGTGTTACTTCCCATTCTTGGTGCGGAGTTGTGGAGATAGCTTGGGGGCGATGACCCCTAGTCGTGTGGAGTCCTTGGGGCTGTCTTAATGCTATAATTATATTTATATGGACCACTTGTATAATCTTTAAACCAATGTACTTAGTTCTGGTTTTTACTTAAGTCTTGTTTGGCTCAAAATTTTCAGATTTATATTATGGATTGTTTTTAATGTTTTAAGCCTTCATACTCGGGTAAATCGTTCCCAAACCAAAATTAATGATACTCGGGCACTTGTTCCAGCCCGTGGGGATAGGGAACGCCCTTCGGGTCATGTAACGGGCTAGGTTTGGTGCCAGTTTTGGCGGTGAACAGATTCGGTTCGTGACAAAAACATTCATAGCCAAGGTGTATAGGACATTATTTCTGGTGGAGCTTGCAATAGAAACTCTGGGGGATCCACTTGTGTTAGGACATTGTATCAAAATATAACGTATTAGTTTTGAGAGTCTACAACCAATCCATTCCCATGGACCGAGATGTGAACATCAATATTTCACTCTCATATCTAAGTGTTCATATTGTTTGGTTCCCAAGGAGGAGACAATACATTATGTTTTCGTCTATGGTGAATGGGCATGTTGGGTTTGGAGTGAAATTGGTGAATTAGAGGCTATTTCTGGTTTGGTGGATTATATAGGGGAATTACTTTGGGTCTATTTTGACTGTTTAGTTGGAACATCCATGAATATAAAGCTCGAAAAATACTACTTACAGATATTGTGGTATGCTTTTTATTATCCCAATAATAATCTCCATAATAATCTTCACCCATTAAATAATTCCTTCATTTTGAAGGTTTCATTCCTTATGGTTGACCTTGAGATCTTTGTAAAGTCCTAGTGGAGGCTCCATCTCATAAACCCTATACTGCCCCCCCCCCCTGAGGTTCCCAGATCTAAATATTAGCATAATTAAGGTAGCTTGCCTCCTCCTACCAAGGAATCAAGTTAAATATTGATGGAGCATGAAGGCAGTGACCATGTAATGGGGGGGGGTCCACAACTCTATCTTTATTGTGGTTTATTCCATTAGTGAGTTGTATGGGGAAGATAATTTTTTTCAAGTGGATTCTATGACCATTCTCAAAGGCCATGATCTTTTCCACTCCCAGAAAATCCTTTTATAATTAAAGGAGACTAAATGCATAATTATTCAGAGCTACCTCAATGATATCCCAGTCACCCCTATAATATTATCTTTAAGATTCCTCATTTCACAGATCTTATCTCTGGTGATACTCACCTCAAACATATGTGGAATAAAGGTAATTTTTTTGCAAACATTCTATCCTCGATGGCTTCTCAGGACACTCGCCTCACAGAGTTCGTTACCCATGGTCGATCCCCATGGGATGGGAAGCATTTATTATGGGTTATTCCCTTGTACAATTTTTGTAGACACATATAAAGTCATTGAACACTTTTATAACTACGAATAAATAATAAAATATGTTGTTGTTAGTTTAATAAAAAAAATGTAATTCCATTTAGTTATTTAGATTGACATGATGGTTATGATTATTGATTTAATATTTCTGTCACTCTACTTTCCCATACAGATCATTTGAGATTCATCTTAAATTTTTCCTTTCCCTAGTATGTGAATATGAATTCTCAGAATTAATTTTAAAGATTTTGGTCATTTTATTTTTATATGTAATATCATTTTTATTATTCCAGTGGTAAAATGGGATTAAATTATGTATTTGGTTTCCAAAATGGTTAAACTAGTCAATTTTTTAGGATTTGATTCCATTTTGTAACACCAATTTTTGAATGTATGGTACAGAATCTAGGATTTTGTGGTCAGGAAGATACAATAAATACCTACATCATCATGTTCCATCATATATAGTGTCATCTCTAACAATATAATTCATATCACAACATAACTCTCCATCATATGAGTAAACTATTACCAAATCATCATGGATTCTTGACCTGATATCATATTATGAATACTAGGCCCATATCACATCACTTATAAAGGACCATATACATAACACCTATAAAAATAGAATTAAAACATGAATAATAAATAGGGAAACTAAGGCCCTAAAATATGGAATTCATACTTTATATAAAAAAAAATATCCCACAACACTCAACATAAGGTATTGAACCGCTATACACAAATGTGCACTCTTGAACACAAATATACACATTTAGCAGACAACAGTTTCTTAATCTATCATGAAATAATCTTTTCATTATTCGCATGTACAAATATAGGAATCATATGTCATAAAGTATAACAATCTATAAAAATTATTAACACTCTTGTAGAGGTAAAACTAATATCATCAATACATCAGAAACCCCAATATAATTTAGCTTTCTTTATTATTCATTTCATTAACAATAATTGATATGATTCAAATTATTTGTCAACTACAATGTTACATGTATAACGACATTTAATTTAGAAAGAAATTTGCATCAATTTCAATTACATAAAATTACATTAATAACTAGATTAAAAACATACATCTTAATAAATACATTTGAAAATAAAGGAAAAATTACCAAATTTATATTCATAAAAATTTCCAATACTGAGAAACATAATAATCTATAGAATACCACAACATTGATATATAATTATCAAGAAAATCATGAAGAAAAAATTTATCACAAAATAAAGGGACAACAACGAGATTTGTTCACCATCCAATTTATAGTATCTGGATCAGTATCTCATTATTAAATTATATTATCATAAAAATTTATTTATCATGATATTTTTATAACTTCATGTAAAGAAACCTAATATGCAATGAATCAATGAATTAAAATTTTTCAATGTTTATCACAGAATAATAGACCAACATCGTGGATCAATGTAACCTCCCTCCAAAAAATACTACATACATTCATGGAGGTTTCATCACAACAAGAAAACTACAAAAAAAATAAATTTAGAAAAGGAAGAGGAAATTCCTTCTCAACAAACAAAATATGAGAGGAACCCAATTTATGAACCATAAGAAAGGTGGAAAAACAAATATCAGATCAATGTATATCAGAGATAGAAGGCTAGGATCTAACTATAAAGACACTGACCATAGTAGTCCAAACTCATTAAAGAATCACACCCAAAATGATTTTTTTATTATTCAAAGTAAACTAGATATATTTATGAATTTTACATTAAATTTTATGATAATAAATTCCCGAAGTGATTTTATTGAGACATAAATTATTTACCCTTTTCATATCCTTCTCTTTAAATCATAAAATACATCATATTAACCCACTAAATATAATATAAAATAAAGGGGTGATTTCATATTTTTTATTAAGTGGATGAATATGTCCAAATATATGAATTAATATCGAATAATTAATATTGGAACAAAAATAATTGAATCACATTCCATTGAATCGATTACTTCATCATAATATAACATGAATAAATGATTATTAAATAATTCCATAGAAATAATCACATGATGCTAATACACAACCAAGGATATGATAAAAAATTGGATAATAACATGGAATATAAATAACTATATTCACAATAATGGATTTCATAATGTCACAAATCTAATATATTATATTGAGGCATTGTACTAGGAATTCTAAATAAATGGGTAAGTGGTCACCCAAATCCAAATATTTTTTGTTTCATTAGACCTACTTATGCATCAACATGAATTCTTTAACACGGCCTAATGTGTATCATACTAT
Source organism: Viscum album (assembly GCA_963277665.1). Classification (NCBI taxonomy): domain Eukaryota; kingdom Viridiplantae; phylum Streptophyta; class Magnoliopsida; order Santalales; family Viscaceae; genus Viscum; species Viscum album. The sequence continues at coordinate 773,398,817 of OY728151.1, read as the reverse complement.
GTCAAGTGAATTAATTATATGAAATAGGTGAATCAAAATTATGAAAACTTATTTATTTAAAAATATTTATATGAAATGATAATACATACCCTAATGAAACAAAAAATTCAATAATATGGAGAATTTAATAAAATTGTACATTATTAGAGAAAATGATCATAAACAATCCAAAAAAAATAAAAAGTATGGTATAAATACAACATAATGAAATTTTATCTGAATCATAATGAAGTGCTGATGTCGTTAATTCATATAAATACCATAAAAATTCCATTAAAACATTTTTAGGAAAACATATTTGCACATTGAAAATCACATTTTTTGAAAACTAAAAAAACATAATTACTATTTTATTCATTGAAGATAGAAATTTAAAAAATTTAAAAGAATCTCTATAACATTGGTGGTCATGGGGAAGAAAATTATATTCATGTTTTACACATTGAAACACTGATTCCTCTATCATTTCAGTGAACTCTAAATGGTCCTTATTTTGATAATGACATGGATATTTCATTTAGTATTTTTTAAAAAAATTATATGAAAATGGATTTAATTATTCATTTGGAAATTTATGTAAAAAAAATTTAAATACATTTTTCTAAAACAAGTAATTTGATAAAAATGGATTTTCCACCGAGGAGAGAAAAACTGGGATTTTCATTAAAACATTATCTAAATGATTTTAAGTACCAATGTCTGTACAAATGAAACTTTTAATTTAAAATTTTCATTAATAACTATATTAGAATATTATATTATAAATTTATGATATAAATATACAATTATTCCCCCAAATGAGACTTAAACAAAAATAATCTCGAATTATGATTATATTATGAATGAAATCCCAAAAGCTATTGTGAGTTATGAATCATAAGTCTCATAAAAGAAATAATTGTCATATGAAACTGTAAAATTCATTAATATGAACATATTGAGGGAATAAAAAATCACATTGGATAGTGATTAATCCAAACATTGTAATTAGTGGTGAATATGGAATATGTCACATGAACGTAATTGTGAGATGAGAAACACTTGCCTATGGTTCAGCTTCCTTCATTTGTGTCTGAATTTTTTTTACATAAAAAATGTTTTGTGATAAATATATTTAAAACCGTAAATATATATATCATCCCATTTTTTATTTACTTATAGTCTTAAATCACACATTTGTTAACAATACATTGTTTAAAACATTATTTTTGGTGATAATTGATTCATTTTTAATGAATGTTTTTCATTAATAATATTCTTCCCACAAAAAATTATCATGATTATATATAATATATAATTTAAAGCACGATATTAATATCATATATATTCATTATATATGTATTTATTGTAATTTATAAATTTTAGTTATAGAAAAAGGATTTCACTATTTAGGAATATGGTAGGTCATATGTATGAATTAACATGGTTTCCATTTTTCTTAAAGGATGGAAAGAAATGGAAATAAATATAAATTCACATTTGAATAATAATTATTAATATATATATATAATTGTATCAATAAAATTTATTCCAATTACCATCCATACAAAAATGATAAAATAAAAAAAAATTCCACATCTGTAGGTAGAGGCAGTAGTCCACATGTACACCTGAGCGATGTTATTATCTCCCAATAGATCACTTGGGAAGAAGATAAATGTGTTATTATATATCTATAACTGTTTCTAGAACATATATCACAAATTTTCATTGAATATTTTTAAATACATTCCGTGTAATGTGTAATTGAAAAATGAATCACATTGCTTCACGATGTGGTATTTCACCATACACAAGAACAACAATATCAAATCTCTAATGGGATGGAATGTAAAAGGAATATTAAAAATGATAATTACCTAAGTAAAATAATTTCATTAATATCACATAAATTTGATGAATAAATAATTAAATAACTCCATGAAATTGGGTGATGGAAAATGAACTAAATTTGTTCACGAGGTAGTAATCCTTTATAAACATGATCAATGGAATCATTTCCAATCTGATAGAAGTTAAGATTTAATATTTTTATAATAAATATATATAAATATCTCAATACATTTTAGATACAATTGTAATTATTTATTTCATATTTTTAGTATATTATTAATAGTTATAAGAATAAGTAAATTGAAAACTCATAGTTATGAACATTACATCATTTTCAGGTTAACTATTTATGTTTAACCAAAAGTCTTGAGACATATAATTTTTGAAATACATAAGATATATAGGATTAGGGTATTTATGTAAAGAATTTATTTGGACAATTATTTTTCTAATATAATAGTTTTTTATTTTGATTAGTTTAATTGTGGGGTTGTCTTTTATAATAGAAGGAGTGGACACAATTGTATTTTTGGAAATATTCAATTACCCCCATAGTTTTATCATTAATAAATCCAAAAAAATGGGTAATTATCAAATCACAATGGTGATAATGTTAAAATATGTCCATCCATTGGTTATTGGAAAATATGGTGTTTCATTTTAACAATTATCTTTTTAGATTTACCACTGCTAAACTCAATTTTACATAAAACATAGTAAATAATTATTTTGGTTTTTACTAAAAATTATGGTAAAAATTGTTTAAAATATTAGATAAAATAAAAAATTCATATTATAAATAAGTAATCCATTATTCCAAATTCATTTAAAAAATGTCGCAGTATTCAATTAAAAATTAAATTTCCCGACATGAAAAAAATGTAAGGATTAAAAAGGAAGATAATAAAAATATTAAAAAGTATTTATATCAGTATTTAATTTAACAAATTGAACTAAATTATTTAAAATTTAATATAAATTAGCATATAATAATTAAAAAAAATATAAAAAAATTTCTGACATTGTAAATAAATTTAACCAAAATACTATTTTAGTAAAACGAATAATTTTTCATATTTATCAACCAAATAAAATTTTCTGAGAATTATCAAAAAATTTACCGAATATATTTTGAACATGGATATTTAGAAATTTATTTTTATAAATAAAAATAAATTTTATAAAATTTTTAATATATAATTAAAAATTTTAATCACAAATAAATACAAAATTTCCTTCTAGATATATAAAAATTTTCAGGAAATATTTTCATTATTCTAATTATTCAAATTTTTGAAACTAATATATAAAAATTTACATTATATTGTATATTTTAAACAAAATTAATTTGAGGATTTATTCAGTAATATTCATACCCCGTAGTAAAATGTCTATATAATAATGGTCAGGTATTATTTATTATATTTTAATAAAGTGTCACATTTTGTGTTTACCAAATGGTATTTTCATCAAAAGATATGGAATAGAGAGAATTTATTTAAAACTAAATACATATGCTAAATTCATGTAGTGTTACATTCTATAATAATATTTGTGTGACATTTCATATACACTATAGAAAATGATTTTATTATTTCAAAATCATGGGGTGTTACATTATTCCCCCTAAAATAATTTATTCCATAACAATTTAATCTTAATATTTGTAATTAAGTGTTTAAAATTTGGAAATGTTCTTCTTGAAACCCTACATTAAAAAAATGGTTAATAAAACATCCCCCTAATTATATAGGAATAGAGTAATGAAGGTTGGATAAATAACACATTATAGTATTCCAGATATGATAATAATAGTGGAAAGTAAAGATACAAAAATAGAAGAAAATACTAACACCCAAGGATTTATAGAGAGAGTTATAGATCATTCATGAAAAGAAAGTGAATGATAAAAATATATTTTTCATCCAAAATTCCACAAATATTTGATGTAAATGATGGTAATATGATACAATTTCCATTTCAAGATCATTTTACAATTATTTAGGGATTATTATATGATTCAGACTGAGACCATAATTAAATATACTTACTTCATATCTTTTTACATTAAAGCACAATTTAATCATTCAGTTGTACGTCAATCGTTTTCTAATTCATTTTTTAAAATAAAAAAAATATCCAAGATGAATCTTTTATTCTTCATTCATTGAAACTAACATTTAATGTATAATAAGATCAATAAAATATTTTAAATTTCCCTTATAAATATTTATATATAAATTGTAATAGTGACATATATAGTTTATCATAATATATTTTATTTTAATTTATCCATATATTAATTTCTGTTAAGTAAAATGGTATTAACTGAAACATCACCTAGTTTCTTTTTCGGTGCTTCACATTTAATTCTCTTTGATTTTGGGTTCATGAATTTAGGAGTTACTAGATGCAATTATATTTCACCGAGGATACGAGTTTTATTTTTTCAAAAATAAAATTAATATAATAATTATAATATTATGAAAATGCAATAGCCTGTAATAACCCCAACTTTAAAAATTAGACAATACTTAGTGGTTAAAAATAACATAATAACATCTAATTTATGAGTAGTATATCAATATCACGAATATATTAATGGTTATCCCACAAAAATCATGTTTTTTTTCAAGAAGTTATATGTTCTGGTAAATCACTTTTCCTTGTCATAGGTAACAATAAACATATTCTAGAAAATCCTTATAGAAATATTACTATAGTTTAATCCTTATAAATTTTATAAATATTATAAGTACATATAATTGAATACAATAATTCCATAACACAATTCTTGAATGAAAATACTAGAACATTCATAATTTAACATTGTCTATAGTAATATAATCAGCATAATCTTGATCACTTATCATATTTCAAGGTATATTGTCTTCATTCATGGGGAATTCATTTTCCATATTTCCCATCTACCAATATTGAAATCATTTCACATGGAAAGATTCATTATTTCCCATGAAATCATGGGCATGGTGCCCTTTTTATGCAAACATGATGCAAACACATTTTCGCTTTAATTATATATGATGGTGTTTCCTTCCATAAGTATCATATGTTGGAAAACAATATTTCTATTCATCCCCTTATACATTCTACTCTTTTCAATTTGATTCTTCCTTTTCATCCCATTCAATCCATAAGACATGGAAAATTCATTTTCTATCTTGATAGAATATGACAATATTTCCTCATTTGTTGAGAAATATTTTTTGAATATTACTCATCGATTTATTTATTTAATTTTTTCAAGGAAACAATAAATTTTTCTGTTTTTATAATTTACAAATTTTTACCACATATTAATAAATTTTTAATAATTTCTTTAAACATAGAAACATTTTATACATTCAATTTTCTTAAACTCTTGAATTTCCTCTCTATATCTCCTCATTAGTCATTAGGGAATATATTTTCCAAGAAAAGTACCTCAAACTTATTCATCACCATTATTTATATATCCTCATAATTATTAATATTTATAATTAATAACAAATATTTATCCATATGACTTGAGATTTGATAAAATTCTAGGAGAACAATATCCCATTCATTACATCTAAGATACAAATATGTATTCTCTATGGAACTTTTCTGTTGTTCATCTTCTAATATATTTTTTGTCCCATTAAATTATGGGGGATGATGATGATTAATGAAGTGTAAAATTATTAAAATACATGGTGGATTAAAAAAATTATCTAAAAAATAAATCTTATTACTCATATCCTAAGTCACTTTTCCTTATATAGTTATAATTTCATAAGTTACATCTCTAACACAGGCTCCATCATTATTATCATTACAAGGGTTAAATCCCTATATGTGTTACATAAATAGAAATGGTTTCCATTTCATTCACTAAGATCTATTTCTAAACTGTGGAGTACAGTATATTAGATTATAACTTTATGAAACATGATATAAAATTATAAATCCACTGAAACAATCATCATAAATTGAATATTATTTCATAAATGTAATGCCCTGACCCTAGTTACCCAGATTCAGTGCATTATTATGCATCATTGGCATGATCAAAAAAGATCATGTCTCGAAACACCAATTATTTTAGTATCCTTGGAATTACTAGATACATTCATAAGGTTTACATTATATCATAAAATGGAGAACTACAAAAACATTTTTTCCATAGACAACACTAAGATCCCATAGACTATCCATGCAGGACAGTCATAATATACTTCTTCCCATCCTGGGAAAAATAAAACATAGAAAGGGGCGAGCTTAGATGCTCAGTAAGGATAACAATATAGCGGAAAGATTCATTAATAAGAATAAACATTTAAGGCAATGTATAAAAATAAAACAAAAGCCTTTTAAAAATAAACTTCATCATAATATGGAAAATATAAATCAAAATAATTCTATTTACTTACTCACATGAATATTCTACTAGTCAAATAGTCACTAGAAATATCAATAGACACTTTCATAAAGATAGAATGCATAAGGGAAGACTTCATAACCACATAGTCAAGGCCTTGTTCTAAGACTACAAATAAGATTTTTTCAGGGCCTTATTCCAAGACAATAGTTTGACTAATGATACATACTGATGCATCGAGGAGCAATAGTTGGCTCCACCCATCACTAAATAAGTCCAATTCATTCCTCATATTAAAAGGTTTAAACATAACTTAAAAATTCATATTAAAACATTCATTTGAAATGTCAATAATTTATCCAAAAACCATGACTGGTATAAAAATAACACATCCACTGTCAAACATATCACAAAAAATAAATATAATATGAATGATTTGTATCATAAGAAATCAATTTCAAATAAGCTTAAAATCCAGCAAAGGATGTTGACATAGATGAAATAAAAACCTTTATTTGGAGAAATATCTCTCTCTATATTGAAATAATTTAGAAGACATATAATTACAAAAGAAAAAATTTATTTTGAAAATATTCTTAAAATATTGTAAGTGAATCATCGACGATCTTATAATTGCGGAATATAGCCGCACCTTCCATATAAGTTAAAAACATTCTTACAAATAATTTTGTCGAAAAGAGAATAAAGTAACTTTTTTGGAAAATGATAGAAATATTCCTTTCAAAGTTTATAAGGTCAAATATGTGTATAAATGACATTAAACAATAGACTAGTAAATTGTAAAAATTTATTGAAATACATGATTATGCAAATACGGATGAGGATGATAAAGAGGTCCTAGTAGATAATTACATATAAACAACCTTGAATAATTATGAGGTTGTAGAATTAACCCTTACCTTGTAATTTTCATTGGTTTAGGGTAGGATAACCTCTAGTATAATGGTGAAATAATAGTTTTTAAATTATAAAATAACCATATACATTTATATGATATCATATATGATATTTTAATATTTCTTTGTTAATAATATTTTAGTATTATCTTCGTTTTTGGTGTTAAATGATTCATCCTCTTTTATATGATTTGTTACTTAAGTAATGTTCGTTATGTATATGATGTATCTTATTCATATTCATAATATTATTAAGTATTTAAAAATTATTTTTAATCATCAAATAAACATTAGTCTTGAATGAATACAATGGGGGGTGAATCTCATCATGTTCGTGGAGACGGTAATTTGTACATACACAAGAGAGAATATATCATTTTTTGATATTAAAATCGTATATAATTGGATATTATATCATCTATAAATAATTATTATCATGTTATATTTTTTATTTACATTATTTATTAATTATTATTGTACCCATCCAAACAGTAATGTATTGAATAACAACTACACCATGTCGTGGAGACGGTAAGTTATACATACGCACATATGGTGACATGTCATTTAAAGGATGGATAGAATAATGAATACTGTTGTACCATATTTATAATTACATAACAATATACAGAAGATACTAGAGTTATTATTTTATATTGGAAACAACAAGGAAAGATGAAGTGGAAGAGGAAAAAAACATGAAAGAGGTGGTGAGATATTTAACTCTTCTTCGGGTTGTTCCTTTTGATTTGATCAAAAGGGATCCTTAGGATGGTTTTCTGACTAAAGGAGGGACTCTATGATAAATTTAGGATAGTTTAGTGGATATTTGGTAAGAGGATGGCTGGGAAAAATGTCTTTGAAGGTGTGAATTATTTAGAAGGGGAAGAGCCTTTTTAAAAGAGGGCGAGGGTCACTTTAGGAAAACATAGAAATATTATTTTATTATAAAATAATTTACAGTTTCATATGTATCCAAATTGATTAATTTCGAAGATATGGTGGTAATGGATCTAAATTCACTCATCCAATAAGCTTTATATAGGTTTGGGTTTCTATACTAACCTTATCTATTAGATTTAACAATTAGTTAATTAGTTTGACATTTACCATGTCTCTTTTTATTTTTATATTATACAATTAATAAACTAACTATAACAAGCCAAGAAAACCCCAAGTGGTTCATTATTAATATATATAACCTTTTCTAAGTCATTTGGTCTAACCATAGATTTTTAGGAATATTATGTGAATTAATAATATAATATTTCATCAAAAAAACATTTTTATGTCAATTTTGCCACTATTTGTTATCTTGCTTTTCTAAATTCATAACAACATTATTACTTCGAAAAAAATTTATTTAATCAACTATACCATATGATATTAACCTATAAAATTATTAGAATTCATAAAAAGTCTGATATTAAAATTATTTGGGTATTTATAATATCAAATTTTTTTATATTTCATTATTAAGTTAAATACTGCATCATCATTGTGTCATAAATAAATTAAATGATCTAAGGTCTAAGAATTATATAAAATATACCATTATGAAGGAAATATTTTTATATTTCTAATGAATACTTATAGTCTAATTTATATAGTGCGTAACACTATATTAATGATTTTTTAGTTATGAAAACTTGAATTTAATACTTTTAACTCTTCTTTGAATTAAATAATAATAAGTGTCCTAATCTTATACAAGTGGACCTACATGATCATAATTTGTTACTAAGGTTTTCTTTGGTTGAATAAAACTTATTAAACAGAATTATGACATGGGTTATAGTAATTATAATATCATTTTTACCTTTGATTAATCTATTTACATTTAACTACGGTAAATAAAAGTCAAAAGTTACTATTTACCAAAAATTATTCTAATCTCATTGAACATCATTTTACTTACTGATATCAAATGTCTCTCAGATTCTTGAAATTCAACTCATAGAAGTGGTAAAATTAAGTTTTATGTACATTTTCAAATTCTCCTTGGAGGTGGGTAAAAGACAGTAAAAAGTTCAATATAATTTTTATATATCTAAAATTATTATAAACTAACACCAATTAATTACATTTAAATTTTATAAGTATTATGTATCTATTTTGACCTAAAATAAATTTAAATAAAATATATAATTATTTAAATAAAAATTAGGTTTTAAACTATAACTCATTGTTTTTCTTTATTCATCAAAAATTGAATGTTTTTTGAAAAATAAAAAAAAAATCACCCTAGGATAATATCGATATTCTGAATTCAAAAATGAAGTCCATTTTGAAAGATTAATTTTATAAAATTTCAAATAGTGGGTATTACTATTCATAATGGATTTCTTGATTGGTTGTGATGTGTTAGAATATGAAGTTGCATACAACACACGCTATTGTATTATTAAAAGATAAGCGTAATGTGGATGCATGTGGTGTTACATTCTCCCCTCCTTCAAATAATTTCGTTCTCTAAATTTCTAGAATATTACTGCATAAAAAAACTTTGGTGGCTCTTCATCATAATTTCCCCGGGTTCCCACATGGCCTCTTCTATCTTATGGTTTTTCTCATAGAATCTGGTTTCTCAACACTTTTTCTCTTGTATCAAGAACCTTGACAGGCTCTACGCAATAAAACATATCAAGTTCTAGTTCTAATTCTTCATAGGTGAGTACAAGTGTTGGGTCAGGCATGTATTTTCTCATTAGTGATATGTATAACACATTATTAACTTTGGAGAGATGTGGAGGCATTTCCAAACTGTAAGCTACAGCCCCAATTCGTTCTATAATTTCCGAAGGTCCGATATACAAGGGACTTAATTTACCCTTCTTGCCGAAACGTATAACACCCTTCCATGGAGACACCTTCAAGAAAACAAGATCTCCTACATGAAATTCCAAATCCATCCTTCGGTTATCAGTATAGATCTTCTTCCTAATTTGATATTCTTTGATTGTGGTTTGGATAACCTTCACCTTTACCATTGTTTCCTCCACTTGTTCTAGGCCTATGAGTTTTCTTTCACCAACATCATCCCAACAGGTTGGTGCGCGACATCTCTTTCCGTATAATTATTTATATGGTGCCATCTGAAGACTTGAATAGATGTTATTGTTATAGTAAAATTCTATCATAGGTAAATATTAATCCCACATACCTTGAAAGTCAAGTGAGAATGATCTCAACATGTCTTCCAAGATTTTAATAGTCCATTCTGATTTTCCCTCAATTTGAGGGTGGTAGGCAGTGCTCAAACGATGTTCAGTATCCAAGGATTTCTGAAAACTTTTCTAGAATCTCGATGTAAAATGGGGATCACGATTAGAAACAATCGATTGGGGTACTCCATGAAGTCTCACAACTTCATTAATATATAGTCTTTCTAGACATTCATGTGGTAAATCTTCTGTTGTAGTATGAAAATGTGCTGACTTGGTAAGACGATCAGCAATGACCCATATTTCATCATTCCATCTAGTAGTCTTTGGTAGTACCATGAAAAAGTCCATTGTAATATTATCCCATTTCCACTCAGGTATCGGTAAATGTTTCTTAAATCCTCTAAGTTGTTTCCTTCCAACTTTAACTTGTGGAAAAACCCTACAACTTGACAAAAAATCAGCAATCTCCCTCTACATGTTGTCCCACCAAAAACGTTTCTTCAAATAATTATACATATTAATTCTAGAAATGTGTATAAAGAAATTGGAACTATGAGCATCATCCTAAAATTACTTTTTTAGTTCAGGTATATCGGGAACAGAAAGACTCTTCTCAAATTTCAAAATTCCATCTTGATACACAAATTCACTTAATCTCCAATCATTCATAGCTTTAATATTATTTTGAAACACTTCCTCATCAGTCTGAGAACTCTTTATCCTTTCTAGTAATGATGGTTTGGGACCCTTTTGAAAAAGTTATGGTGGTTCACCTTCAATGGTTATCCCCATGACAAAATTTACTAGATCTGTGTATATAGAATCATTTTCAACAATCATCTTGTTCAGAACCCCATGATCCATTCTTCTCAAATCATTTGGCACCATATTTTCCTTCCTCGGGTGGTAGTGTATGGTGCAATCATAATCCTTGAGTAGTTCAAGCCATCTCTTTTTCCTCATGTTGAGTTTATTCTGTGAGAAAATATACTTCAAACTCCTGTGATCGATATATATCTCACATTTTTCACAATTGAGATAATGTCTCCATATCTTCAAAGAAAGGATTTCAGCTGGTTACTCACGATCATTAGTAGGATAGTTTTTGTTATTAATTTTTATCTATCGTGATGCATAGGTAGTAACCCTATCATTTTTCATAAGGACACAACCATTTCCTTTCATTGACGAATGACTATAAATAAAAAACCCATCATTCCCCGATGGTATAGTCAAGATATAAGCATTGACTAATATTCTATTCAATTTTTCAGAACATTATTCTCACACTTTTGTCCAAACAAATTTACCCCCTATACGTGTGAGTTCATTAATGTATTAGCCAATTGGGAAACATTTTGGAGGAAACACCGATAATAACCTCCTAAACAAATAAAATTGTGTACCTCGGTTGTACTCATTGGTGCTGGACATTCTTGGATTGCCTTGGTCATTGAAGGGTCAATAGAGATTCCATCCTTAGAGACAATATGGCAAAGAAAAAAATATCCTGAAACAAGAATTATCATTTTCTAAACATCCCATATAATTCATGTCTTCTAAGAGTCTTTAGAATAATGCGCATGTGATTTTCATGATCTTCGTAGCTTTTGTATTATACCAAAATATCATCAATAAAAACCACTACAAAGTCATTAAGATATTCCATGAAATAACTATTCATTAGATCCATGGAGACATAGGGTGCATTATTCAATCCAAAAGGCATTACTGTAAACTCGTAATTCCCATACCTGGTTCAAAATGATGTTTTCGGAATGTCTTCCATCTCCACTCAGAACTGGTGATATCTGTATCGAAGGTCAATTTTTGAAAAGTATTGAGCTCCATGATTTTGGTCGAATAAATCATTAATGCAAGTTAGGGGATACTATTCTTTATTTTTATAGCATTGATATCCTAGTAGTAAATTCACAACCATATAGATCTATATTTCTTCTTAAAAAAAGAATAGGGGCTCTCCATGGAGAAAAACGTGGGAGAATAAATCTCTTATTACTCGATTCCCCAAGTTTTTTCTTTTGTTACACTAATTTCACAGTTTCCATTCTATAAGGGTACCTTGATATGGGTTTTGAACCAGTAATTAAGATAATGTAAAACTAAATTTCTCATTCATGAGGATGTCTAGGTAAATCCTCTAGAAACACATAAACATATTCTTGCAGAATAGGAACATCCTCTGTTTGAAAATTCTTTTCCTCACCCATATTTATTTCATTCTCTTCCTCCCCAATAATTGTATATATTTGAGCTAATGGGGGTGGATATAGATAATAATTAGGTGGTGATGTTTCTGCTCTAATGATAAGGTGATCTTTATCATCATCATACAAAATTGTAACCTCCATCTTCTTACAATAAATCTTCGCATCGTTGTCTGAAATCCAACCCATACCGAGGATTATATCAAATTCAACCATGGGTATAATGATGAGATCAAAAGATAAATTGAATTTATATTCCTTAATGGGAAATGATTCACAAAATTTTTTTGCAATGATACATCCCTTAGGTGATTTTATTGACAACTCCCTTGTAAAATCAAAATGGAAATATCTAATTTTCTTTGCAGACTTGGAAGATATGAAACAATGCAATGATCTAGAATCAAATATACCATTATCTAAACATGAAGAAATCATTAAATTACATACCACTATCTCTTTCAGAGATTCAAACTCAGTAGTAGTGATAGCATAATCTTGGCCTTGATCCCTTGGCATTTTCTAAGGTAATTTCCCCTGAAGCTTAGTAAAATAATTTTCATAATGTCCCCTTTAGCTAAAATTGTATCATTGAACATTAACAACCTCTTTCTCCCCATTTCAATCACGAGCTTGGTGGCCTTTTTCACCACACTTGTAACAGACTCCCATTCCCTTCAGACAAGTACCAGGGTGTTTCTTCCCATATTTATTGTAGGATGGATATTAAACTTTTCCTTTATTCCACTTATTTCCATTTCCAGAGTGTTAAGATGATCTATTATTCTCTTTCTTTGCATTAATGTCGTAAGACATGTATAATTCTATTTCTATGTTGATAGCACGTGAGACAATATCTTCATAAAATGAGAAGGATTATGAGAATAATGATCGATGGATAAATGGATTTAACCCACCAATGAAATGATCAATCTTACTTCATTGGTTACGTATATAATCTGCATCATGCCTCGCTAACTTTGTAAAGTTAGGTTCATACTTTGCGACATTCTCGGCCACCTTTTTCCTCATACTCAAAAATTGTCTTTCCATATCCACTCGATGGTAATGAGGAATGTGTTTTTCTATGAAAACAACTTTATACTACCTCCATTCCATATGTGAAACTTCAACTTATTCATTTGTGTTTTGAATCAATTACCATTGTTGATCAGCATCTCTAGTGAGGCTGTAAACTGCTATGATAACTTTTTCCCATTCGCTACTCCCCAGGGCATGGAATATTTTCTCTAAGGAATTAATCCATTCCTCAGCTACTAATAGGTTTTTACCCCCATTTAATGTTGGTGGTTGTTTCCTCAGGAAGCGATCTAACATTGATCTTCAACGTAGCGGATCAAGGTGCTCCATACGGGTAAGGATAATATTCATAAACTGAGTGATTTGTCCTAGTATATGGATAAGCTGATCAACACTAGTTGTATCACCAGCTCCACAATTACTATATTTAGCCAGAGGGAAATCCCTACATGGATTGCATTCATTGATACATTTTCCATTCCATCAACTAGGCTCCATTTATAAACTATTTCATACAATAGATTAGTTTATCAATCACAATACATCATTCTAAACATAAAACATACATAACATAAATTGAATAGTTTTATGGATATATTCCATAATCATAAAAAAATTGTTTTCTTTGAGCTGTTATATACTCATAAAACCTTCATAATGGATTCTAGAAAAAAATGAGTATTATCCTAAGCATGTCCCCTGGAAGTGTCATAACCAAGAGTGCAACAAGTCTTGTTATCGTGTACCAGGATATCCCAGGTCAAGCATGAAACTCATTGTCAGAGTTTTCACTCTTAGGTACGTCTATGCCAGAGCCACCTCTACCTGCTTGTATCCAGACAAGGATTTATTGCTCGGAAAACTTACAAAATATCTGTAGTACCAAAATTATAGGAAGTTATTCTATACTAATACTCAATTTCTATCTTAGGTCTATGTGATATAATCAGAGTTTATCTAAATCTAGTTTCCAAGGATTGTACTAAACATCCTCTGATACTAACTATACTGCTCCGACCCCAATTACCTAGAGTCAGTGCATTATTATGTATCATTGTCATGATCACAAATAATCATGTCTCAAAAGACCAATTAGTTTAGTAACCTTGGATGTACTAGATACATTCATAAGGTTTACATTACATCATAAAATTGAAAACAACAAAAAATTGTTTCCATAGACAAAAATGAGATCCCATAGACTATCTCTGCAGGTCATTTATAATATACATCTTCGCATCTGTGGAAATATAAAACATAGAAAGGAGTGAGCTCAGATGCTCAGTAAAGATATCTATATAGCTGAATCTTTCATTAATAAGCATAAACATTTAAGGAAATGTATAAAACTGAAACAAAATACTTTTAATCAGAAACATCATCATAATATAGAAAATATAAATCTAAATAATTCCATTTACATACTCACATGGATATTTTACAAGTCGAATAATCACAAGCAATATCAATAGCCACTTTCGTAACGATTGAATTCATAATGCCAGACTTCATAACCATATAGTCAAGGCCTTGTGCTATGAATATAGATATGATTTTGTCAAGGCCTTTTTCCAAGACACTAGTTTGTCTCATGATACCTACCGATGCATCGAAAAACTATAGCAGGCTGCATCCGTCACTTACTAAGTCAAATGCATTCCTCATATGAAAAGTTTTAAACATAACATAAGCATTTTTATTAAAAATAGCATATGAAATGTCAATAATTTATCCATAAACCATGAATGGTATAAAAATAAAACATCCACAGTCAAACATATCAAAAAATCATTAATACAATATGGAAGATTTGTATCATAATAAATCAACTTCAAATAAGCTTAAAATCCATCAAAGGACGTTGACATAGATAAAATCAAATCCTTTTTTTAGAAAAACATCTCTTTCTATTTTGAAATCATTTACAACACATATAATTATAAAAGAAAACATTTATTTTAAAAATATTATTATAATATTGTAAGGGAAACCTCAATGATGTTATAATGGCGGAATATAGCTGCACCTGGTCTATAAGTAAAAAAAATCTTACCTTAATTTTGTCAATAAGGGTATAAAGTAACTTGTTTGGAAAACGACATACAGATTCTTTTCAAAACGTATAAGTTCAAATAAGGGTATAAATGAATTTTACCCATCGTTTAGAAAATATTAAAAAATATTTGAAATAAATTTTTATGAAAACACTGATGTGGATGATAAAGAGGTCCTAGTAGATAATAGCATATAAACAACCTTGAATAGTGAGGAGGTTATAGAATTAACCCTTACCTTGTACTTTTCATTGGTTTTGGGTAGTTAAAACTCTTGTATAGTGGTGAAATAATTGTTATTAAATTATACAAGAACCATATACATTCAATATGATAACATATTTGATCTTTTAATATTGTTTTGTTAATAATATTTTAGTATTATCATTGTTTCGGGTGTAAACTGATTTGTTTTCCTGTATATGCTTCGTTACGTAAGTAATAATTGTTACGGATAGGATGTATATTATTCATATTAATAATGATATTAAGCCTCTAAACATTATTTTTAATCATAAAAAAAATTATACTTGAATGGATACGATGGAGAATGAATCTCATCGTGTACGTGGAGACGGTAATCTGTACGTACGCACGAGCAACAATATCATTATTTTGATTTTAAAATCGAATATAACTGGAAGTTATATCATATATACATAATAATTATCATGTTATATTTATTATTTTCATCATTTATACATAATTATTATACTTATAAAAATAATAATGTATTTAATAACAACTACACCACGACGTGGAGACGGCAAGCCGTACGTACGCATGTATGGTGACATGTCATTCAAAGGATGGATAGAATAATGAATACTGTTTTACCATATTTATAATAATGACACATTATATAGATATACTGGATTTATTATTTTATATTGGAAACAACAAGGAAAGACGAAGTGGAAGAAGTAAAAAACATGAAAGAGGTGGTGAGTTATTTACCACTTCTTCGGGTTATTCCTATTGATTTGATCACAAGAACTCTTTATGATGGCTTTCTGGCTAATGTAGGGCATCTAAGATAAAGGTATGAGAGTTAAGAGGATATTTGGTCTAGGTTTGGCCGATCCAAATGGTATTTAAGGTGTGAATAAGTGATAATGGTAAGTTCCCTTTTATAATAGGGGTGAGGGTCAGTTTAGGAAAAGCTAGAAGTATAATTTTATAATAAAACTATTTTCGGATTCTAATGGATCAAAATAGATATATTTAAAATAAAAGGTGACTATGGGTCAAAATCCACTCAACCAATTGGTCTTAATTAGGCTTTGGTCACTATATTAACCTTATCTTTTAGATTTATCTATTAGTTAATTAGTTTGACATTTACCATGTCTCTTAGTATTTTTAAATTATACGATTAATAAACATACTATTACATGCCAAGAGAACCCCATGTGGTTCATTATTAGTATATATAACTTTATCAAAGTTATTTTACAGAACCATAATTTTTTATGAATATTAAATCAATTAATAATATAATTTTGTTTAAAAACCCTTTTATGTCAATTTTGACAATATTTGGTATTTTGTTTTTTATAAATTCATAGCAGAATTATTACTTCGAAATAATTTTTTTCTATCAACCCTTACATGTCATATTAACCTTGAAAATTATTAAAATTCATAAAAAGTCTCAAATTATATTTATTTGGGTATTTATAATATCAATTATTTTAATATATCATTAATAAGGTAATTACTGCATCATCATTGTGTCATAAATAAATTAAATAATTAAATGTCTAAAAATTATAAATAAAATCCCATTATGTATGAAATCTTTTTAGCATTATAATTAATACTAATAGTCGAATTTATATTTTGTTTAACCCTATATTAAAATTTATTTAGTTATGAAAACATTAATTTAACACTTTTAACTCTTCTTTGAGTTAAATAATAATAAATGTCCTAAACTAATACAAGTGGACCTAAAGGATCATATATTATTCCTAAGGGTTTTTTTGATCGAATAAATATTATCCAATAGAATTAGGACATGTTTTAGGGTAATTATAATATCATTCTTACCTTTGATTAAAATATTTAGTTTTAACCTCGGTAAATAAAAGTCAAAAGTTACTATCCACCAAAAACAATTAATCTCATTGAATGACATTTTACATACTGATATCAATTTTGTATCTTGGATTTTCAAAATTTAACTCATGGAAGATGTAGTATTATGTTTTACGTAAATCTACAAATGCTCCGAGGAGGTGGGTAAAAAATGGTGAAAAGTTCAATAAAATTTTTATATATCTATAATTATTATAAAATTACTCCAATGAATTACATTGAACATATATAGGTATTATGTATCCATTTTGACCAAAACTAAATTTAAATAAAATAAATAATTATTTAAATAAAAATTTGGTTTTAAACGGTAACCCTGTGTTTTTCACTATTCATCAAAAATTGAATGTTTTCAGAAAAATTCCAAAAATTCACCCTAGGCTAATTTTGATATTCCGAATCCAAAAATGATGTCCATTTTGAAAGATAAAATTTATAAAATTTCAAAAAGTGGGTATTAATATTCATAACGGATAGTTTGATTGGTTGTGGTGTGTTAGAACTCGAAGTTGCGTACAACACACGCTGTTATATTATTCAAAGTGAAGCTTACCATGGAATCTTGGGGTGTTACAATAACTATCTCATAATAATAAAAACTGTTTATTTGAAAATATTTTTAAATCCTAATTTTTTTCTTATTCTTCATAATGGTTTTTTGTGGAAATGTGAATTAACATAATCTTGAACCCTAATAGAGTCATACTAGGTGTGTAGTATGGTCCATTTTCATGTACCAGGTAACACTTGAGTCATGACTGGCTGCCTTTTTCAATGTTATTAACTTTACAAATATCTATTCCCGAACTATGTCCACATGGACTGTCCAGACCATGATGTATTTCTAGGAAACCAGATAATATGTACATTACCAAAATAGTAGTTTGTTTTTTATACTTATCCTCAATTTCTATCACATTTCTATGTTAAATAACCTATTTTCTTCTAGATCTAGTAATAATATATACCACTAACCATGATATAATACCAAATATAAACACCCCAAACCTATAAACCTAGAGTCAATGGTTACATTACTACATTATAACTATATAAAAGAGATCATAACCTAGAGGAATGAGTATATTAGTAGTATTTTTAAATAAGGTTTATAGTTGAAATTTAAATAATATTCCAAAATGTAATATACAAAGAATGTTTTCTCTGAGAAAGAAAATTTTTCCCTTTGTAATATCCATATATATCCATCAAAAAACACATCTTCGTATAATATTAATGATATAACATATGAAATGGGTGATCATTTATAATTAGTAAGGGTATGAGTATAGAAAAATCTATGGATAAATAATGGGTGGATCATAATTAATAAGACATTTTTATTTAATAAAAAATATAAAATGATAACACATTCCCTAACCAAACAAAAAATTAGAATATTAAGGTGAATGGATTAAAATTGTACATTCATAGAGAAAATGATCATAAAAAATCCAAAAAAACAAAAATTATGGTATTAATACAATAGAGTCAGATTTTATCTGAAGCATAATAATGTTTTGTTGTCATTAATTCATATAAATACCATAAAATTTATGTTGAATCATTTTTCAGGAAAACATACTTTGCACATTGAAAATCACCTTTTTAAAAAACTGCAAAAAACATATTTACTATTTTTTTCATTGAAGAAAACAATTTTAAAATTTTAAAAGAAGCTCTAAAACATTGGTGTGTTGAGTCAATAAGGTTTTCCTTATGAATTTTCCATTACTTTATACATTGGGGAGACTATTGAGTCATTAAGGTGTCCTTATGACTTTACCATCCATTCTTGTTTTGAAAATCACAAACACCTTATCACAGGGAATATTTTATATTATCCTATGTTTTACTTCTATAAGGAAAATTTTTCTTCCCCAAGGAAATTTATCCTTACCAGGTTTTTCATTGTTCATTATATTGTCTATCTGTAAAATTTAGTTTCATTTCTAAATCGTCGGAATCATATAATACATAGATAAAGAGGATTCTGTTTTCAACTCCGAATTCTGATTACGAACTTTTATAAAGTTAAACAATGAATATTGGTTACAAACTTTAAAGAAGTTTTACTAAGAATTCTAATTACGAACTTTAATAATGTTCCATTCCAAATTCTGGTTAAGATCATTAATGAAGTTCCACTACGAATTCAGATTATGATCTTTTATAATGTTCCACTCCAAATTCTGGTTATGAACATTAATCAAGATCCAATGCGAATTCTGATTACCAAATTTTATTAAGTTCCACTTTGAATTCTGGTCACAAACTTTAATGACGTTCCACTATGAATTTCGATTCAAATTTTTATAAAGTTCCACTCTGAATTCTGGTTACGAATTTTAATTAAGTTCCACTATTAATTCTTATTATGAAAATTTATAATGTTCCTCTCCAAATTCTGGTTAAGAACATTAATGAAGTTCCACTATGAATTCTGATTATGAACATTTATAAAGATCGACTCCGAATTTTTGTTACAAACATTAATAAAGTTCCACTACGAATTTTGATTACGAACTTTTATAAAGTTCCCCTCTGAATTCTGGATATAAAATTTTATTAACATCGACTCCAAATCCAGGTTACAAATTCAGGTTACAAATTTTAAATATTTCAGAACCCAAACTCTTATGAATTCAGACTCCAAATTCTGATTACAAATTCCAATGAGTTCAGACTCTGAAGTCTATATAATTCTAAACTACTAATTCCCTGAAAAACAGAAAAAAAATAACTATGCATTATAGACTCCAAATATCATTTTATTAGACTCCAAATATTCCTTATTCCTTACATTACGAAAAATGATTTCCTTATTCTATCTATTATTGATATGGTTATAAAACGTTGTCGTCTATTATGTTTCTAACTAACCGTTGTTTGAGCGACATGTGTAGAGGTCCCTTCAAGATTTAAGGAAAAATATGACTGTTTCAGGATGGAGACGACCATTAGAGATGTTCCTATAAATAGGATCTCATGTGAAATCGGTCATAACATTGATGAATAGTTCTACCACTCTAGAAATAACATGCTGCTGAAGTTATTTCTAGAGATAGACTCTCATGCTTAGTGTGTACTGAACTAATTGTTTAGTTTTTCTTCGTGAAACTCCGAATGTTGGTGAGTACATTCGAGGACTTATAGGGATAGGAAGACAGGGGTGCCGACTACCTTGATGTTCGAGGACTTCCTAGCTGAGGAAGACCGAGGTGCCAACTACCTTGATGTTTAAGGCTTGTGGGGATAAAAAGACATACACCGATCTTAGTATTGAGGGATTAACCTAGTGTGGGTAAGACAGACTTTCTTGAAAGTATAAATCAATGGCCCTTTATCCCAGGTTGTTGGATACCCTTCTCTTTGGGTTAAAATATTTACTACTAGTAACTCATTCTTGTTACAAGTTTATTTTTCCGCTGCATTTTGTTTTTAAAGGAACGTTTAACTATAATATACTTCCTTTTACTTATATACTCTGATTTAGTTAAATTCTATATGCTTTAAGGTAGAATCTCCATCTTTCTAATATTTTGATTAAATCTCTTTTCCAGATTCACTTTTCTATAATTGATTTTTCCAAAGCACATTTCCTAAATCAAGAAAGTTTTTAGAACTAGACGTTTTGTGAATCTTTTTTGTTTATCATTGTTAAACAGAAACTACTTTAATTGTTCCAAAGGAATTTTTAAAGTGTGCAATTCACCCCCCCCCCCCCCCCGCCCTCTTGTATATTGAGCATCTACATCATCATTTCGATCCTATAATTAGTATCAGAGGATGGAATAATCATACACTTTTGCAATACTACATGGTTGTCATGGGGGAACAAAATTCTATTTATGTTGTACACAATGAAACAATGATTCCTCTCAAATTTTAGTGAAATCCAAACGGTCCTTTTTTTGATAATGACATGGAGATTTCATTTAGTTTTTATAAAAAAATTTCATGAAAATGGATTCAATTTATAATTTGGAAAATTATGTTAAAAAATTTTAAATAAATTTTTCTAATATAATGAAATTGATGAAAAAGTATTTTCCACCGAGGAGTGAAAAAATAGGTATTTTCATCAAAACGTTATCTAAAGGATTTTAAGTACCAATTTCTGTAAAAATGAAACATTTAATTTAAAAAATATCATTAATAACCATATTATAATAAAATATATTAAATTTTTGATAGAAATATCAAATTATTCCACCAAGGGAGACTTAAACAAAAATTATCTCGAATTATGAAGATATTTTGAATGAAATCCCAAACACTATTGTGACTTATGAATCTTAAGTCCAATAAAAGAAATAATTATCATATGAAATAGTAAATTACATGAATATAAAGATACTGAGGGAATACAAATTCACATTGGATAGTGATTAAAACACACAATGTAATTATTGGTGAATATGGAATATGTCACATGGATGTAAATGTCAGATGAGAAACACATGCTTATGGTTCAGCATCCTTCATTTGATTCTGATTTTTTTTACAAAATAATGGTTTGTGTTAAATATATTTAAAATTGTAATTATATATATTTTCCCATATTTTATTTACCTATACACTTAAATCATACATTTATTAACAGTACTTTGTTAAAAACACTATTTTCGGTGATAATTGATTCATTTTTAATAAATGTTTTTCATTAATAATATTCTTCCCAATGAATTTTATCGTGATTATATATTATATATAATTTAAACACGATATTAATATCATATATATTCATTATATATGCATTTTTTTAACATATAAATGTTAGATATAGAAAAAGAATTTCACTATTTTGGAAGACAGTAGGCTGTATGTACGAATTGACATTGTTTCCATTATTCCTAAAGGATAGAAAGAAATGGAAATAAATACTAATTAAACATTCCATATTAATTAATTATTTATATATATCATTTATATTAATAAAATTTATTCCTATTACCATCCATAAAAAATGATAAAATAAAAACTTTTCGCATCTCTAGGTGGAGGCGGAAGTCCACATGTACACCTGAGCGATGTTATTATCTCCCCGTAGATAACTTGGGAAGAAGATAAATGTGATATTATATATCTATAATTTTTTCTAGAACATGTATCCAAAATATTCATTTATTTTTTTTAAATACCTTCCATGTAATGTGTAATTGAAAAACAAATCACATTTTTTCACGATGTGGTAGTTCACCGTACACAAGAACAACAATATCATATCTATGATGGGAAGGAATATAGAAGGAATATTCTCTATGATAATTATATAAGTAAAATAATTCCATTAATATCCTAGAAATTTTATGAATAAATAACTAAATAACTCCATTAAATAGGGGGGTGGAAAATTAACTAAATTTGTTCTCAAGGAAGTAATCGTTTATAAACACAATCAATGGTATCATTTCCAATTTGACAAATGTTATGATTTAAATTGATTATGATAATTATATAAAAATATATCAATACATTTTAGTTTCAAGTGTAATTATGTTTTTCATATTTGGAGTATTTTATTAAGAGTTATGAGAATAAGAGAATTGAAAACTCATAGTTAAGAACATTACTTCATTTTTAGGATACCTATTTATGTTCAACCAAAAGGCTTCAGAGATTTAATTTATTAAATAAGTAAGATTTATAAGATTACTGTATTTATTTAATGAATTTATTTGGATAATTATTTTTCTAATATAATTGTTTTGCACTATATTTAGTTTAACCATGGGGTTGTCTTTTATTATTTGGGGAGAGGACACACTTGTATTTTTGGAAATATACAATTACACCCTTATTTTTACCAATACTAAATCCATAAAAATGGGTAATTATCAAATCACATTGGTGATAATGTTATAATATGTCCATCCATTGGGTATTGGAAAATATGGTGTTTCATTTTAAACCATATATTTTTTGATTAACCCCTACAAAACTCACTTTTACATAAAACATAACAAATAATTTTTTTTAGTTTTCAATAAAATTTATGGAAAAAAATTGGGTAAAATTTTAAATAAAATAAAAAATTCTGATTATAAATATGTAATCAATTATTCCAAATTAAATTAAAAATAGTTGCAAAATTCAATTAAAAATATAATTTCCCAACCTGATGAAAATGTATGTTTTCAAAAGGAAGACATTAAAATATTAAAAAGGCTTTATATCAGGATTTAATTGAACACATTGAACTAAATTCGTAAACATTTAATATAATTTAGAATATAATAATTAAAAATAAAAATATATAATTTGACATGATAAATAAATTACCCTAAAAATACAATTTTCATAACAAACCTAATTTTTCAAATTTATCAAACAAATAATATTTTCCAAAAATTATAAAGAAATTTACCAAATATAATTTGAACATAGAGATTTGAAAATTTATTTTTATAATTAAAAATAAATTTTTAAAAAAATTATAAAAATTAATTTTAAACATTTTTTCTCAAAGAGATACAATATTTATTTAAGAAAAAAAAATTTTTGGGAATATTTTCTCCATTAAAATGATTGTATTATTTTTAATTTATAGATGGAAATTGATATTATATTTTTTTTATATTTTTAAACCAAATTATTTTCAGGATTTATTATCTAATATTCATAACCCCAGGTATAATTTCTATATTATAATGGTCATGTATTATTTATAATATTTTAATGTAATGTCACATTTTGTTTTTAACCAATGTTATTTTCATCAAATGATATGGAATAGATATAATTTATTTAAAACTAAATATATATTCTAAATTCATGATGTGTTATATTTTATAATAATATTTGTGTGATATTATATATACACTATAAAACATGATTTTATTATTCTAAAATCATGGGGTGTAACATTATTCAACCTAAAACAAATTGTTCTATAGCAATTTAATATTAATCATAGTAATCAAGGGTTTAACATTTGAAAATATCCCTCTTGAAACCCTACGTTCTAATAATGGTTAATAAAACATCCCCTTGATTATATTGGGATAGAATAATGATGGTCGAATAAATAACACATTTTAGGATTTCAAATTTGATAATATTAGTGGATAGTGAAGATATAAAAATAGAGGAAAATACTAACACCCGTGGAATTATAGATACAGGTATAGATCATTCACAAAAAAATGTGAATGATAAATATATAGTTTTCAACCAAACATCCATAAAAATTTGATGTAAATGATTGTAATAGGATTCAATTTTCATTTCAAAGTCATTTTACAAATATGTATGAAATATTATTTGATTTAGAATGGGAATATAAGGAAATATAAATTCAAGATATCTTTCTACTTTAAGGCATAATTTAATCATTCAGTTGTACATCAATCATTTTACACTTCATTTTTTTCAATAAATATAATTATCCAATATGAATCTTTTATTATTTATTCATTGAAATTAAAATTTATTAGATACTAAGATCCATAAAATATTTTTAATTCATCCTATAAAAATTTATATATAAACATTCATAGTGACACATATAGTTTATCTTAATCTATTCTACTTGTATTTATCCATAATATAATTTATGTAAAAAAATCATATGAGCCGAAACATCACATAGTTTCATGGTTACTATATCACATTTAATTCCATTTGATTATGTGTTCAATACTTTAGGACTTAATATATACAATGGGTATTCACCAAGGATACTAGTATTAGTTTTTCAACAAGAAAATTTATTTAATTGATATAATATTATGAAAATGTAATAACCAGTAATAACCAAACATCAAATATTAGATAATACATAATTGTTAAAATAACATAATAAAATCTAATTTATCATCAGTATATCAATATAAAGAATATATTAATGATTATCCCCCCTTTATCCTATTTTTTTCAAGAATTTATATGTTATAGTAAATCACTTTTTCTTGTCATTGGTAACAATAAACATATTTGATAAAATGCTTATAGAAATATTACTGTAGTATAATCCTTAAAAATTTTATAATTATTATATGTATATATAATTGAATAATATAGTCCTATAACATTATTCTTGAATGAAAATAGTATCACATTCATAATTCAACATTATCAGTAGTAATATAATAAACATTATCTTGATCATATATCATATTTCATGGTATATTGTCTTGATTCTTGGGGAATTCATTTTTTATATTTCCCATCTACCTATAGTGAAATCATTTCACATTGTAAGATTCTTTATTTCCCAGGAAATCTTCAGCATGGTGCCCTATTTATGCACATATGAGAAAACAAATTTTCTATTTAATTATGTATGATGGTGTTTCCTTCAATATGTATCACAATATGGAAAACCAATATTTCTATTCCTCCCCTTATACATTCTATTTTTTTCTATTCGGTTCTTCTCAATCCCCGCATTAAATCCAGAAGATGTAGAAAAATACATTTTCTATCTTCATAGAATATGCCAATATGTCCTCAATTGATGAGAAAATTTTATAGAATATTACTCTTCAAAGTATTTATTTATGTTTTTCAAGGAGACATTAAATTTTTTTCTTTTTAAAATGAACATATTTTTTACCACGTCTTAATAAATTTTTAATAATATCATTAAACTAAGAAACATTTTAATCATTCAATTTTCTTAAACTTGGGAATTTCCTCTCCATATCTACTCATTAGTCATTAGAGAATATATTTCTCCCAGAATACTCACTGAAAATTCATCCACACCATTATTCATATTTCCCCATAATTATTAGTATTTAGAAATAATAACCAATATTAATCCACATGACTTGAGAGATGATAAGTTTATGGGGGAATATTCTCCCATTCATTACATCAATGAAGCAAATATATCTTCTTCCATGGAACTTTTACATTTTTCAACATCTAATGGATTTTTAGTCCCATTAAATTATGGGGGATGATAATGATTAATGAAGTGTATCTTTATTAAAATACATGATGGATTAAAAGGATTATCTAAACAAGAAATCTTATTACTCATATCCTAAGTCAATTTTCCTAATATAGTTATAATTTTATATGTTCCATCTCTAGATCGCACTCCAGCATTATTATCGTTACCATGGGTAGATCCCTAAATGTGGTACATACATTGAAATAGTTCCCATTTCCTTCCCTGAGAGATATTTCTAAACCTTGGAGTACACTATATTCGATTTTAACATTATGAAACATAATATACATCTCTAAATCTACTAAAACAAACATCACAAATTTAATATTCTTTCATAACTATCTCATAATCCGAAAAATGGATTATTTGAAAATATTTTTAATTCCTAATTTTTATCAAATTTTTCATATTGGTTTTAAGTGAAAATATGAATTAAAATAATATTGTACCCTATGAGAGTCATACTATGTGTGTAGTATGGCCCATTTTCATGTATCAGGTAACACTTGAGTCATGACTTGTTGCCTTTATCAATGTTATTACCTTTAAAAATGTCTATTCCAGAACGATTTCCACATGGAGTATCCAAACCATGATGTATTTGTAAAGACCCGTAAATTTCATGGGAATTTTTTTTCCTTAATTTTCATTAAAATTGTACGAGTACTCAGTTTCTGGTGGCACCGGATTCTGAGGCCCGGTGTGCCCGGAATAATTTTTTGAAGTTTATATTGGGTACGTTCAGAGAACGAACGAGCGGGTTTTTCTAACTTTCGAACCGATGCTCGGAATTGAAATCTGGGGGCACCGATGAAACTGCATTTCCGTTTTTTTCTTAGGAAGTCTTTTTCTGGAGTTGAGTTTTCTCTGGAAGAGATGTTAAAAACGTGAGGAATAAAAATATAGTTGTTTTACAATTATATTTTTATTACGCCACTAGTGGATTATGAGTTATGGGAAAGGAAGTTGTGAGGAAGTGGGGTGGGGCCCACAACAGCCCCCACCTCCATAAATTTCCTAACACCCCTTTAAACACCCTCTCCCTTTTTAATACATGTCAACCCCTAAAGTTTATGAGGAACCTTCCCTCCCTCTCTTTAATCAAATGCCAATGTGTTTAATTAATGAGGATCCTCCCTCCCTTTTTAATGTTCCACTGCAGCAGATTAATTGAGTGGGGCCCTATGTCATAAATCCCCCATTTATGACTTGCATTCCAATGACGAACCCACCACTCCTATTTAATGTAGGCCAGGGGGAGGAGTTTTGGACGGCTTCTTCAAGCAGTGGAACGCTAGCAGCGAAGCATAACGCCCAGCACTTGGAGAGTTTTCCTCTTACTCCAACGAAGAACGAAGAACACTAACACCACCCTCGACTTCATCCTTCCCGATGTTGACGGAACAACGCCCGTCTACCACGACGTCGTCTACCGCAACACCAACGAACGCCTTCTTCGAGGTAGGGGTTTTAAGTTCAAATTTAATGGATTAAATTCATGCCTGCTTATCGAAGTTGTTTTATTTTTTCCACCTGCTATAAAATTAACAAGAGGAGGTCGGACCTGACGAACACAGCCGATCCTCCTGCCCCTTTGTTGATGTTCACCGTTGCGGTTTCGTACAATGGCGGCACGGTGCAACGGCACTGCACGGGAATGAGGAATATCACAATGGCGATGGTGCACGGTGTTGTCGCGTCGTTCCGTTGAGGCCGAAAGAGATCGCGGTAAGAGCGAGGCCACAGCGGAGGGGCACAGCGCCATCGCGCCGTGTCGGTCGGACAAGACCGCAGCCTAAGGCCGCGGCGGTGCAGGTAGGGGCAGCCGGAACCACCGGCCGCCGGCCCATGGAAAGGTGGATCCCGCGGGGGTCCTGTGGTGGCTCACAGGTCGGCTGGTTTCGGAAATTCCGGGGGGTCGTAACCCCCGGCTGGTAAAGAGGCGGGTCCCCCATGCGGGGGCCGTTCATTCATTCATGAGGGGGGAAGTGCGCCCCACCTTTCCGCTTCCGCTAGGCCGGCACCGAACCGCACCGCTCGGCCAGCACCGAGCCGCACAGGCCGGGCCTCCCGCACTGGGCCGGGCTGCCTGCGTCGGTCCGATCCACACCCTAATGGGCCGGACCCGGACCCGAGTCAGGTCGGTCCAGTTCGGGCCGACCCAGGGGGTTTTGGGTCCAGTTGGTCCGGGCCCAAACCCCCCGAAAAACAGACAGATCTGGTCAAACGTCTGTAACATGGTCTAGGGACCTCTGATCGACGCACCATTAGTTGTGATGCGATCCATGGATTGAAACGGCCGTTTCAGTATATTACACTCAAGGATTCGTAGAACTTTAGGTATGGATGGGTTGGTTCGAACATGAATCCAACCAGGCCCTCAGAGAAGAAATGCTTATAATGTGAGCTTCAGACATCCCTTTGACGTTTCATCAACATTGTTGGTTTCCTCTTAGTCAGACGGAACTTTTGGCTTACTCTGCTCAAATTTTGGATGAAGTTGGTGTATGGCCGGTTTGGTTTTAACTTAAATCCCAACAGGGCCCCTTGAACGAAAACGCCAATAACTCTCAGACCGGGCGTCCGATTGATGTGTCGTTTGTCACGTTGATTTCATTTTGTCGAGACGGATCATTTTTATACAAAGTCTCTGGTCTACGTGACAGTTGAGGTATCGACCCCTTGGCTCGTGGGTTGGATCCTCCTAGAATGAGCGTGTTGTGTGCTGGAACCCTAGAGCTGGCTGCGACTGTGACGACGATGATGATTGTACGGGGATCTTCCGTGGGTTCGACTATCATGCTGGAATCCTCCGTGGGTTCGACGACGATGACTACCGTACTGGATCCTTAGTGGGTTCGAGGAGGACGACTACCGTACTGGGATCCTCAGTGGGTTCGATGAGGATGACTACCGTACTGGATTCTCTGTGGGTTCGACGAGGACGACTACCGTACTAGGATCCTCAGTTGGTTCGACGAGGACGACTACCGTATTGGATCCTCTGTGGGTTCAACGATGAAGACTATCATACTAGGATCCTCAGTGGGTTCGAGGAGGATGACTACCATATTGGGATCCTCCGTGGGTTCGACGAGGACTACTATTGTACTAGGATCCTCCGTGGGTTCGACTATCATGCTGGGATCCTCCGTGGGTTCGACGACGATGACTACTATACTTGGATCGTCTGTGGGTTCGGCAGCGATGACTACTAAACTTGGATCCAACGTGGGTTCGACAGAGGAGATGATACAGAGGATAAATCTAATCATCTCCACCCCTCTTCGTGAGTTGTATACCTGTGTGAGCTGAGTCTTGACTTCCAATAATTACCTTCGAAGTGATTGACTTGTTATCCAGTGTGGATTGGACTATAGTTTCCTGAGTGGATTGGGTCATACTTTCCTGTGTGGATTAAGTTTTACTTTCCTGAGTGGACTGGTTTGTAATTGAGATCGTGAGTTGGATCTGAACTGAAGTCGATGACCTAGGTATATTTATGGGCATATACCTAAGTAGTCTTGGATGATACTTTGTTATTGTATCTTTTATTTTAGGTTTATCCTTTGTGGGTTCTGGGAGACCGTCAGGGGTCTCGGGGTCCCTACTGAGTATCGTATACTCACCCCTGCATGGGCTTCACCCGCATTACGTTTTGTTGGTTGCAGACGACGGACATCAATGATCGTGGTTGGGTCTTGTAGAGCTGGACGGTACCCGGAGGAGGATCTCACGGAAAGTCAGTTCCCGGAGGTGGATATCACGTCGAGTCGGTGCCCGGAGGCGGATTTCACGACGAGTTGGTACCCATATGAGACAGACGGTCATGGAGTGCTGAGGAGGAGATCTGTACATACCCTTCAGGTAGGAAGCTGGAGGATGATCCAGAAGAGGCTTGTCACATTTCAATTTTTGTCCTTAATTTGTAATTTACATTCATTTTCACCACACCTTTAGTTGGGTTTGTATTCTGGCCCATTTACTTTCCATCATTTACTTCTGTTTCAGTTTACTTAGTGTTTACTACAGTTTGCGTACTCTGTGTTTTTTTTCTTTTATAAAGGAAATGCCTTCCTTTTTATCTGGATTTACACCTTTGGTTCTAGTCGCAAGCCCCTGGCCTATGGAAGGCAGGCATGGGGTAGTCACCACACAGGCCCCAAGGACGGGTCGTGACAAATTTGTATCAGAGGAGTTTGGTCCTACCGTAGAACTCAGGACTCTGATATTTCTTCTATGTGATGAAATAGTGTTAAGGGTATTGAGTGTGGTTATCAGTCCATGGAGTCTAGTGTTGGTGCGGCGGCCGACGTATCCATACACCAGGACCCTGACTTCTGTTTTCCGACTCAATGCACGAAGACATTGATTGCGTGTGTGTTTCAAAAGTTTTCATTGTGATTAATTTGTGTCAGCTCAGGAGGCATACTATTTTTATCGTGGCACACCTATTACTTTTCAGGATGGCCCCATGATGGTAGCCATCTAGGGTTCCGAGTGTTTTACGAGATGGCATCCCACCGAGCGACGAGGCCTCAGTGGAGGGCCCCATTACAGTGGAGGCACTGGTGGTACCTCTACATGCTGAGTCACCGATGCCACCAGCCCCAGCCACTGAGATTGAATGTCACCATAGTGAAATACATGCGTTTCAGTGTCAGAGACCGCTGAGGTTCCGTGTGGAGACAGACCCTCAAGCAGCCGAGGATTGGCTGGTGGCTGTCGTTTGAGTTTTCAGGTTAGTGGGGACACCAGCTGATCTCATGGTGATCCTTGCAGCGAGTGTCCTACATGAGGCAGTAGAAAGATTGTGGATCATAATTCTCCAGGTGCACGATGAGGAATCAGTTATTTGGATGGACTTTGAGAGCCTCTTCTGCTCAGAGTTTGTCCCATCCACCCTCCGTGTGGTGCGCATTCATGAGTTACTACAATTGCGGTAGGGAAACATGACTGTGGCCCAGTACTCGTCGAGGTTTTCTGATCTCTCGTGCTACTCCACAGATATGGTAGGGGACCCGTTCATCAGGGCCCGGACCTTCGAGTAGGGACTGAGTCATGAGATCAGGGATTCGATGATCTCCCTCAACATTCCGACGCAGGCAGGGGTGTTGGAGAGAGCCCTTCTAGTGGAGAGTTTTCTCACCGAGAAGTCACCAGCAGCGGGAACCTCCACAAGACGACCCATAGCGGAGTCTTCTGCTGCTGGAAGTAGGCAGATGATGTAGAGGTCCAAGCGGGCTAGACCATCAGATGAGCAATCTCAGGATGCAGATTCAGTTGTGCAGGGTACACGAAGGAGAGCCAGCTACACAAAGAGTAGGCAGTGCTACGCATGTAGTGGGCAGGGTCACATGGCTCGAGACTGCCCGACTCATCCTGCAGATGAGCAACCTGTAGTATAGAGACCTCCCAGGCAGAGGTTCAACCAAGGCTGTCCACAGGGGAGCAGGAAGACGAGGCGGGGAGCTGGCCGAGCAGCGGGTAGTGAGCGACGATTTGAGGCACCACCACCCCCACCGCCGGGAAGACCACCCCGACCGCAGGGAACAGGTGGCCAGGGGAGAACTCATCTTGAGGCAGCTGAGGCATATGACCATGGAGCTCTGGGAGATGATGGACAAGAGCAGGACTAGCTCCATTCATGGAGACTTTTGTTCATGTTGCTTCCGGCCATGTTGATGTTGTGTTTGTGGATGTTTTGTGTCATTGTACTTAAGCTGTAGTAATAAAAGACACATTTCTTTGTGGCATTTGCTTCCTCTATTTTTGTGTACTAAGAGGTTCTGGTTAAAATTTTTGACTTGACCCTCACTTTCGAGATTCCAACTGAAGGGAACATAGTGACCACACACTAATGACGACATTGTGACTAGACCCTTGGAGGTGAGAGTAACGGTTGGATCTCTTGGTTGTAGCGTCGAGGCCTTACGACGTCATCCATGGCATGGATTAGTATCATTCATGTCAGGATTGACTGTATTAGGCAAGGAACGTGGTTCATCCAAGGGATGAAACCATATTTCAATTATCATCAAATAAGAAATATTAGCAGCACTTGTGTGACCAGAGAAGGTTCATGACATCTAGGAGGCGGAGAACACTAGAGTTTGACGATGGTGACCATGTTTTCTTACGGGTCTCACCTCGACGTGGATTATGAAGATTTGGCCGGGGCGTCAAGTTCTCTCCACACTTCATCAGAACCTTCTAGGTCCTCAACAGGGTAGGCGAGATGGTTTACCGCTTGACCCATCCACCTCAGTTGCACCAAGTGCACCACGACTTCCACGTATCTCAGTTGAGGAGATATCTGCATGGCCTGAATCATATCTTTGACGATGTGGTGACTTTGCAGAGGTCCCATTGGAGATCGAGGATCGACAGGAGTGGGTCCTATGTGGACGGTCGATTCCTCTAATGCTCCTCGGGTGGTAGTGTGGGAACCTCTAGGAGAGCACTTGGGAGCGAGAGGCTCAGATGCATGCTCAGTACCCCCTTTGGTTTCCCAAGTTTGAGATGTATCTTTACGGTGCCGTAAGGCCCTGAGGTGGGAGTAATGTAAAGACCCGTAAATTTCAAGGGATTTTTTTTTTTGTAAATTTTCATTGGAATTCTACGAGTACGCAATTTCTGGCGGCGCCGGATTCCATGTCCTAGTGTGCTCGGAATAATTTTCCGAAGTTTAGCTCGGGTACGTTCAGTGAACAGATGAGAGGGTTTTACTAACTTTCGAACCAGTTCTAGGAATCAATATCTGAGGGCACCAATGAAATCGCAGTGCCAGTTTTTTCTTAGGAAGAATTTTCTGGAGTTGCGTTTGCTCGGGATGAGATGTTAAAAATGTGAGGAATAAAAATATAGTTGTTTTACAATTATATTTTTATTACGCCACTAGTGGTTTATGTGTTTTGGGAAAGTATGTTGTGAGGAAGTGGGGTGGGGCCCACATGAGCCCCCATATCCTTAAATTTCCTAACAACCCATTAAACACCCTCTCCCTCTTTAAAACAAGTCAACCCCTCATGTTTATGAGGAACCTTCCCTCCCTCTCTTTAATTAAATTCTAACATGTTTAATTAATGAGGATCCTTCCTCCCTTTTTAATGTTCCACCGTAGCGGATTAATTGAGTGGGGAATTATGTCATAAATCCCCCATTTATGACTTGCGTTCCAACGACGAACCCACCACTCCTATTTAATGGAGGCAAGGGGGAGGTGTTCTGGACAGCTTCTTCAAGCGGCGGAATGCTAGCAACGAAGCACGGCGCCCAGCACTTGGAGATTTTTCCTCTTCCTCCATCGAAGAACGAAGAACGCCGATGCCACCCTTGGCTTCATCCTACCAGACATTGACGGAACGACGCCCGTCTACCACGAGGCCGTCTACCGCGACACCGACGAACGCCTTCTTCGAGGTAGGGGTTTTATGTTCAAATTTAATGGATTAAATTTGTTCCTACTTATTGAAGTTTTTTTATTTTGGCCACCTGCTATCAAATTAACAGGAGGAGGATGGACCGCACGAACACGACCGATCCTCCTACCCCTTTTTTTATGTTCTCTGTTGCGGTTTGGGACGGCGGCGGCATGGTGCAATGGTATCACGTGGGAATGAGGAATATCACCCTGGAAAAGGTGCGCTTCGCCATCGCGCCGCGCCGTTGAGGCCGTAATAGGCCGCGGCTGGAGCGAGGCTGCAGCGGTGCATAGAGGGGTCGCCAAAACCAGCGGTCGGCGACACATGGAAGGCGGAACCCGCGGGGGTCCCACGGTGGCTCACCAGCCGACCAATATGGTCGGACGGTTTTGGAAATTCCAGGGGGTCGTAACCCCCGGATGGAAAAGAGGTGAGACCCCCCATGCGGGGGCATTTCATCATTCATGAGGGGGCAGCACACCCCCTCTTTCCGCGTCCGCTTGGCTAGTGTCGAGCCGCCCCGCTCGGCCACGCGCCAAGCCGCCCAGGTTGGGCCTTTCACGCTAGGCCAGGCCGAGCCACGCCGCCGGGCCGGGCCGCGACTTAATGGGCCGGACCCGGACCTGAGTCCGGTCGACCCGGTTTGGGCCGCCCAGGGGGTTTTGGGCAGGGTCGGTCTGGGCCCAAACCCCCCTAAAACGGACAGATTTATTCAAATGTATGTAACATGGGATAAAGACCTCTGATTGACACACCGTCAGTTGCGATGCGATCCTTGGATCATGAAGGTCGTTTTGGTATATTACACTCAAGGTTTCAGAGAACTTTTGGTATGGCCGGGTTGGTTCGAACACGAAACAACCAGGCCCTCGGAGCGGAAACACTTATAAATTGAGCTCCGGACATCCGTTTGACGTGTCGTCGACTTTGTTGGTTTCCTCTTAGTGAGAAGGACCTTTTGGATTACTCCACTTGATGTTTGTACATAGTTGGAGTATGGTCGGGTTGGATTTGACTTAAAAACCAATTGATCACTTTGAACGAAAAAGCCAATAACTCTGACACCGGGCGTCTGATTGACACGTCGTCTGTCAAGTTGAGGTCCTTTTGTCAAGACGGGACTTTGTGATACATCAACTCATGTATATGTGACAGTTGATGTATCAACACCTTAGCTCATGGAGTGGATCCTCCTGGAATGAGCGTGATGTGTGCTGGAACCCTAGAGCTGGCTGCGACTGTGACGACGACGATGATTGTAGTAGGATCCTCTGTGGGTTCGACTATCGTGCTGGGATCCTCCTTGGGTTCGACGACGATGACTATCATACGAGATCCTCTGTGGGTTCGATGAGGATGACTACCATATTGGGATCCTCAGTGGTTTTGACGAGGACGACTACTGTACTGGATCCTCTGTGGTTTCGACGAAGACGACTACCGTACTGGGATCATCAGTGGGTTCGACGAGGACGACTACCATACTGGATCCTCTGTGGGATCGACGAGGATGACTATCGTACTGGGATCCTCAGTGGGTTCGACGAGAACGACTACCGTACTGGGATCCTCAATGGGTTAGATGAGGACAACTATTGTACTGGGATCCTCTGTGGGTTCGACTATCGTGCTAGGATCCTCCGTGGGTAAGACGATGATGACTACTATACTTGGATCCTCTGTGGGTTTGGCAGCGACAACGACT
Organism: Viscum album; assembly: GCA_963277665.1. Classification (NCBI taxonomy): domain Eukaryota; kingdom Viridiplantae; phylum Streptophyta; class Magnoliopsida; order Santalales; family Viscaceae; genus Viscum; species Viscum album. The sequence goes on along the minus strand of OY728151.1, from coordinate 773,363,080 downwards.
AAACTTGGATCCTATGTGGGTTCAGCAGAGGAGATGATTCAGAGGCTATATCTAGTCATCTCCACCCCTCTTCGTGAGTATTATACCTGTGTGAGCTGAGTCTTGACATTCAATCATTACCTTCGAAGTGATTGACTTGTTATCCTCTGTGGATTGGACTATGATTTCCTGAGTGGATTGGGTCATACATTCCTATGTGGATTATGTTTTACTTTCCTAAGTGGACTGGTTTGTACTTGAGCTCGCGAGTTGGAACTGAACTGGATTTGAAGAATTAGGAATATGTATGGGAATATACCTAAGTAGTGTTGGATGATACTTCGCGATTTTATGTTTTCTATGAGGTTTATCCTTTGTGGATTCAGGGAGACCTTTGGGGGTCTCAGGGTCCCTATTGAGTATCGTATACTCACCCCTGCATGGGCTTCGCCCGCACTACGTTTTGTTGGTTGCAGACGACGGACATCACTGATCGTGGTTTGGGCTTATAGAGCTAGACGATACCCGGAGGAGGATATCACGACGAGTCAGTTACCGGAGGTTGATATCACATCGAGTCGGTTCCCGGAGGTGGATTTCCCAACGAGTCGGTAACCAGAGGAGACGGACGGTCGTGCAGTGCTGAGGAGGAGATCTGTACCTACCCTTCTGGTAGGAAGATGGAAACAATCCAGGAGCGGCTTGTCACCTTTCAACTGTTTTCCTTGAGTTGTAATTTAATTTTAGTTGTACTTCACCTTTAGTTGGGTTTGTATTCTGGCCCATTTACTTTCCAGCATTTACTTCTCTTTCAGTTTACTTAGTGCTTACTATAGTTTGTGTACTCTGTGGTGTTTGTTTTCTTTTATAAAGGTAATTCCTTCCCTTTTATCGGGATTTACGCCTTTGGTGCCAGTCGCTATCCCCTGACCTAGGGAAGGCGGGCTTGGGGTAGTTATGGCACGGGCCCTGAGGACGGGTCGTGATAGTATTTCTAGGAAACCACATAATATATACGTTACCAAAATAGTAGTTTGTTTTTTATACTTATCCTTAATTTCTATCATATTTCTATGTTCCATAACCAATTTTCCCCTAGATCTAGTACTCAAAGATACCACAACCATTCTATAATACCAAATATAAACAACACAAACCAATTAACCTAGAGTCAGTGGTTACATTATTACATTATCACTACATAAAAGAAATCACATCCCATAGGAATGATTTGATTAGTAGTATTTTTAAATAACGTTTAGAGTTGAAATTAAAATAATATTCCAATATGTAAAATAGAAAGAATTTTTTCATTGAGAACAAAAATGATTCCCTTTATAATATCCATGCATATCAATAAAAAAACACATCTAGGATTAATATGGAATATATAACAAAATAAATGGGTGATCTTTGATGATCAGAAGGGTGTGAGTGTGGAAAAAGATATGGATAAATAATGCATAATCAATATGGAAATTAATATAATTGAATCACAAGAAATTTAACCAATAAATTTATTATAATATGCTAAGAATAAATGATGATAAAATAATTCCATAAAAATAATTAATTTAATCTAAAATGTCACAATGGATGTTCTATATAATTAAATAAACACATGGAATTTCAATAATATAATTATTAATGTTGGAATTAATAATAACAAACATCTGAAACAAGATATCATAACCGTCTAAAAAGTCATCTAAATAAAAGGTCATGTCCACAACCAATACCCTATATATTCTGTCTCATGAGACCTTGAAAAGCATCATGGGAATATCGATAACCAATACAAACATGTTATTTACTTTTTCCAGTTAATTCATCGTATTAATGGTTTGAAACATAATAAACATTAAAATTCATATTGAAAAACAAAAATACAAATTGTTAATAATTTTAAAAATAAAAAATAATCATATAGAATCTGTAATAATAATTCGATTAGAAATAAAAGTGTACATCCTTAGTGAAACTAATAATAAACCATTAAATGAAAGAATATTGATGATAAAAATATAAAATATCCTCTTTGTATCATATTTATAATAAAGGTCTTATATTATAAATGAATATTAATACTATACAAATTATATTAAAAGTATTATTGAAGAAAAATATACTTATGCATTGAAAATAAACTATTACAAAAATTAAAAAAAAAATAAAACATATTTAATTAAAAATATCAATAGAAAAAAATGTAAAATATTATTTAGAAAATATATTGTTCATGATTCTGGAATATTTTATTCATGTCATAAACATTATAATAATGATTTTTTTCACATTTTCAGAAAAAGTAAAACAAGACATGTTTTGAAATAGACCTAAAGATTACATTCAAGGAATTCTATAAAATGTATAAATGGGTAAAAATATATTTAATAATTCATATTAAATGGTTTAAAATGGGTTTATAAATATTTCTTACAAAAAAATTCATTTCGACGAAATTTTATTTTCATCCAATGAAAGATAAAATGTTGGATTTTATTAAAAACATTTTTCTCAAACATTTTTCATAACCAAGAGTGAAAAATGGTTCCATTAATTGATAATTTTCATAAATAACTATATAGGAATAAAATATTTTAATTTTATGGTATAAATATAAAATAATTCCCCTATGGTATACTCAAACAAAATTAATCTCATATAATGATGAAATTATAAAATAAAGCCTTACAAATTTAGAAATTTCGAATTCAAAATCCATATTAATGAAATATAAATCAAATAAAATATTATATACCATGACTTCAATTTTATTCATGATATTAAATATCAAATTTCGTATTATATACTCCTATATAAGGAATAGGTGGTGAATATAGTGTATGTGTCATGGAAGTACTAGAGAAACTAAAAACATTTAACTTAGTTTCGACAACCTTCATATGCGTGTGATCATCCTATATAATAAATAAAGAATTATTTAATATAAATTATAGACTAATAATCATATTTATCATATAATATTGGATTTAACTATATAAATTCATCACCATTTTGTTAACAATTCTATGTCAAACCCACTATTTTAAGTGATAATGGATTAATTTTCCATGTACGTTTTCACTTAGTTCATGATTTTCTTTTAATTTTATCATGATTACCATATCAGTATTATTTTAGAAATGATATAAATAACATATATAATCATTTTATATTTACTTAGTTTAATCAATAAATGTCATATATTGAAAATGGATTACATCGTTCATGGATATGGTAAGCCAAACCAATTAATGAATATTATTTCCATTTATATTTAAGGATGAATTGAATGGAAAATAAAATTTTATTAACCATTTAAAAATAATTATAATTATATATATGTTATAATAATAAAACCCAACCCTATTATCACTTATGTATAAACATAATATGAAAAACTTTTTACAACTCTACATCGAGGCGGTAGTCCACACGTATACATGCTAGACATTTTTTGTTTTCAAAAAGATGGGAAGTTAATAAGATTGATGTGATTTTATAATAATATAATTTTTTTCACAACACAAATATCTAATATACTTATATATTTAACATTACCACATTCTACGTAATGCCTGTGGGGAAAAATAATTGCATTGATTTGTGAAGTTGTAGATTATCATACATGTATGGGATATTATCATCTCTCTCATAGAATGGAATACAAGAAGTTATATGTCACATGATAATTAAATAATAATAATATTTTAATAAATATTATATAAATATGTTAAATTCAGCATTATATTCATCGTATAATCATGGTGATGGAACAAAATTATATTGGTTCGTGAGGTAGTAGTATGGTGTACACATGATCTATGGTTTTGTATCTGATTTTGGGGAATTAGAGATTGATATAGGTTATTCCATTAACATAATAACATCTATGAATATGTTGGATATTGTGGTTTATAATATTTCATAGTTTTAGAATAATTTAATGAATTTATTGAATATGTAAAATGAAAAAACACAGTTAAAAAAAATAATCTTCAAGAAACCTCTTTTGTATTAAACTAATCCTATCATGTATTAAATTTATGATTTAGAAAAGAAATCATCTATTTTAGGTGGAATTTTGGAATACAGTTTGGATGTTATTTTCTTTTCACAATAGAAATGAGAGTGCGAAAATGGGATAAGGGTTTTAAGAGTTTACTATGTGTGTGAGAAGACATACATTTTATTTTTGAATTGAATGAATTACACTAAAAAATCATTTTAAAACCAAAAATGTTTTATTTATAGAACCATTTAAGTGATAAGGTTTAAATATGTCCATCCATTTGGTTTTTCAATAGTTTTTAGTTCATTTTAACCCTTAGAATTTTACATTATCTCTAAAGTAAACAAAATTTTTTCTTAAATGTGGTAAATAAAATTGATGTTATCACAATTCATTATCGTAAGAAATATAGTTTAAATAATAATATAACATAAATTATTCTGATTATAATTTTGGAAATTTTTTTTCTAAATTCAATTCATATATGTGGAATAATTAATTTTAAAAGTATTCCAGTAGACATGATCATAAATTTGGGATTATAATGGAAGCCAATGAATATTTTAAAAATTATTCATATTAGAATAAAATTTATTTGTAGGACCTAAATCACACAAATTTTAATATAATTAGACTAATTTTACATTAAAAAAATAAAATATATTTTTAAATTTTAAAAAAATTAAATGAAAATATAGTTATAAAAAAAATGTTATTTTTACTATTTATTAAAAAAATATTATTTATTGATAAATCATAGAAAATCCCCCAATGATTGTTTTCACATATATTTTATAGGAATGATGTTTATTTTTTCAAATAAATGTTATTAATGTTTTAATATTTTTTAAATTATATTTGCAATGAGCGATTAGATATCCATTTTGAAAAATATAGTTTTTCATAAAACATTTACATTCCATTAAAATGATTTTTTCTTTAATTTTAATTAGTGGATACCCATTGAAATTCTTTTATACATTTGTAAACCATAGAATTTTAGTAATTTATTTTTTATTATTATTTCCTACCAATGTAACATCATGGTTATAATTTAAATGTCTAAATATTAATATTTTGAAAGACTATAGTGTTTCCATTAAATCTCGTGTGGTCTGCATAAGATGATATTGAAAAGATTTAATTTATTTAAAAAGAAATATTTATTTTAATGTATCAGTGTTTTAAATTTTCATTGACACATGATGTTTTATTTTTTATATTCTATTGAACATGAGGTTCCTATTTTAATATATTGTGATGTTATATGTTCCCCATTGAAGGGATCTCAAAATTATTGAGGGGAATATTGTCGGCCACCTAGAGATTAAGTGAATATAAAAAAGGGTTTCTATCAAGAAGATGGTTATGTAGGTTTTATATCACATTTATGTTCATGGTTATAAAATTTGGATGGTTCATTTACATCAGAAATGGTTTTCATTTCATTTTCAGTTGAAAATTATGCATCATCAAGACACATAACTGGAATTTAATTCATGTTATTAATATAATATTTATGAAATGGTTTTATCATGAAAAAAGTTCTTCAGTGCAAGGATAGATGTTTTTATGGTGTAAATATTTATTTTAAATTGTAAATTATCATCATATGAATCTACTTCAACAAGTCAATAAATCCCTTTTTTGTCTCAAATACTGTTGTACGTTGTAATCAGATCATTTAACCCCAAATCTGAATTGCATAAATTTTAATTTATCTTTGATTATGTAATTTTTAACTATGTTGTGGGGTCACCTTACATGGACCAAAGCCTAAGAGGAACAAGGGACGTGACATGACCCTTGTCAAAATGACAAGACACAAATAACAAACCCCTCATGACAGTGTACTCCATGATTCTCTAAATCTCCCAACCTATAAGGATAATTGGAAATAATTTCACCATGCAGAACTACAAGGTTCCTACTACTGATGGAAAAATTTTGTATCATCTTATTATTATATTCAAATTATCTTTTCCAGTGGATTATATCTTGTTGTGTACGTTATCTTGGGCTTGCACCTAAAATTATCTCCTCCTTCCATCTTTTAGTACGGAAACCCCTATTCCTCCCATTATGTATCATTTGCACAGGATGGGATTTCGAAACATATAATTGGACACGTTAAATTAAAATGATCACATACATCAAATATGACTCAAATAATTCTCCTTTTATATAATCCAAACCAAACCCTAGATTGGAAAAATCGTTTCTTCTGAAAATCCACCTAATGAGATGACTCTCTAGGATCACACCATCATAAAAGAGCAACCACCTCACTCAGAGGTAAAATGAATAAATCCACATACCAAGACAACCATATCCTACACACATCCCCAGGGTTAGGGGGATATATTTCTAATAGTAGGTAAATTCTAAAATAATAATGCTATAATATAAAACCATCTCAATGCTAGGAACTAATCGATAATAAAAATTTAACGCCCTGACCCTAGTTTTCCACAGTTGGTGCATTATTACATAACATAGTCATGATATAAGGAATCCTGTCTCAAAAGACCGATCAGTTTAATAGCCATGGAAATTCTAGATACATTCTTAAGATTTACATTACATCACGAACTACATAAAAACTCCATTGTTTCCCCCTTGAACACACTCATATCCTTGGCCTATCCCTACAGGTTAATCATATCTAACTTATTCACATCCTAAGAATAATAAAACATAGAATTGGGTGAGCTCATATGCTCAGTAAGGATAACAATATAGTGGAAACTTTCATAAATAATCATAAACATTTAAGGAAATGTATACGACTAAAACATAAACCATTTAAAATTAAACTTGATCATAATATGGAAATGATAAATCAAAATAATTCCCATCACTTATTCACATGGATATTCTCTATGTCGATTAATCACATGTAACATAAATAGCTAATTTCATTATGATGTAATGCATAATGCCAAACTTCATAACCACATACTCAAGGCCTTGTGACAAGACTACAGATAAGATTTTATCAAGACCTTGTGCCAAGACACTGGTTTATCTCATGAGACCAACTAATTCATGGAGGAGCTACAGAGGGATCCACCAGTCACATACTAAGTCCAATGCATTCCTCATATGAAAAGTGTGATATATATTCTAAACATACTTATTAAAACTAGCATTCAAAATGATAATACTATATCCATAAACCATGAATGGTATAAAAATAACACATCCATAGTAAAACATATCATAGAACCATAAATACAATATGGAATATTTGTATCATAATAAATAAACTTGAAAAAAATTTAAAATACTTCAAAGGATGTTCACATAGATGAAATGAAAACTATTTGAAAGAAATACCTCATTTTTCTTGAAAACATTACAAATCTCTCCATTTATAAAGAAGTCATTTAAAATAGATTTTTGAATCAAACTGTCCCATACCACTTTGATACTTTTAAAATAAATATTAATTTAAATACATTAATTCCCATATAAATAAATCCTTCAAACCATTTTAAAAACATGGACATTAATGAGTAATATTTAGAAGAATAAGTCTTTAAAACATTTAAAATGATATTTTAGTTAGAGTTCGTAACCAAAAGAGAGACACTAGAATACAAATAATTGAGGTAATAGAAACATTATAATATAATGGTAATATATGGACTCATGATATACTATGTAAAAGTACATTATATACACCATATAAATGTGAATTGGTGTATAACAACATAGAAGTTTCAATGGAATGTAAATTGAGATGAAATCCCCTATAAAGGTTGTAACCATAGGTTATTGATAAATCAACAACATAATTATGTGTGAGAAATAACAATACACTCAATATGATTGAATATTTACTGTAAATCAATCAGAGGACATTCACACATATTATTGTAAAAAAAAACTACACTAATGACTTGGATGTTTAACTCAATTAATGGAAATTGAGTTAAGATTACTCTTATCATGTTCATATCAATGACTTGAGAAATTATCAATGAAGTGATTATGTGTATCAAATCTATATCCACACAAAGGGGAGTGGAAATTGATATTTAAAGAATAAATTGTGATTCAACACATAATCTTGGAGTAAAATAATTAATGAAGTATGTGTAAATCACAGTGAGGGGAAATTGAAATTTGAAATTCCCTTACTAATTTGGTAACTCATGAACCATACACCCCATGAAAGAATTATCATACAATGAAGTTGTAAATACCCATAGATTTAATTATATTACCTGATGAATACAATTCTACCTAGTGCATACACCATACAAAATGAAATAGTGGCAATACAACATGAATCTCACGAGAATAAGAAGTGAGACGAAATCCCCTTACCACATTGTAATCAATATAGTCATATGATCAAAAGTTAATAACCACTAAATCATTCCTATAATACCATGAATATAAAGATAATCATGATAATATCTATCAAATTTCAGTACACAATACACCACATTCTATAAATAATTAGCGAATAATGGAAATATCATGGAATTAAAAGTGAGATAAGAAACCCTTTACCTCAAGTCTGAATTGTCTTGTTTGTTCCATGTTCTTCCTGAATAATAAATATAAGTTAATTTGTAATTTATGAAGAACATTTTTCAAGTTTATTTTTCCTTTTATATCACTTATTACCTTGCTATAACAATTAGTTAATTATTTAATCACATTATCTTCAGAATGATATAAATAATTGAGATATTTTATATATATTATATATCCAGTATATATATGTATTTATAATAGTAAAAAATATTTGGAGATAATAAATGATATGCACAGTTATTGGAGACGATAAGCCGTACGTACGCATTAATGCTACTTGCATTTTTATTTTGTATTTTAATGGAATTAAAACATAATTATACATAGGTATATTATAATTCCAGTATAATATCATATTTAATATCAGTAACTCAATTATTGATATGTACCACAGAAGGCATTAACGAGTCATATCATTTTGAGTGGGTGGTAGTCCGCACATCCTCAAATGAAATTATCATGTTTTATGCATAATGGAAACCATAAAGGTATCCCATAAATAGAAAATAAATAAGAATAAATAAAACATAAAAATATTATATAATATATATAAATACAGTTCCTGTAAAGACCCGTAAATTTCAAGGAAGTATTTTTCTTAATTTCTTTGGAATTTTACGAGTACGCAGTTTCTGATGGCACCTGATTCTGAGGCCGAGTGTGCTCGGAATCAATTTCCGTAGTTTAGCTCGAGTACGTTCAGTGACCGAATGAGCAGGTTTTCCTAAATATTGAACCGGTGCTCAGAATCGAAATCCTAGGGCACCGAAGGAATCGCAGCACTGGTAATTTTTAGGAAGACTTTTTTAGAGTTGTTTTTGCTCGAGTGGAGATGATAAAAATGTGAGGAATAAAAAAAAATTGTTTTAAAATTTATTTTTATTTCTTTAACCGATGGTTAAACGTTGTTGAATAAGAAGATGCAAGGAAGTTGGGGTGGGGCCCACATGAGCCCCACCTTTTTAATTTCCTCAAAACTCCCATTAAATTTGCAATCCTCCCATTAAATTGTGTAACACACCCGCTTCCCCATATTTATTGACAAGTCAACTCTCCCAATTTAATGGACTGTTAAAGGCTCTTTAATTACTTTAATTCATTGAATGTGATCTTTTTAAATTTCAAATTTTATAATGGCATGCATGTGTGTGAATAAAATAAGACAATTTATTATTTTATTGGGGGTTGATTCGTTGTGCGGAAGCAAGGAGAGACCCCTTGCGCTCTGAAGAACATCTTCTTCCTCGTCGAAGAACATGAAGAACACCGAGTTTATGATGAAGAACTCCTACACCACAAGGGAATCGTCGTGTCGTCTTCTCTCCTCTTCGCAGCCAGTGATAGATGCCTTCATCGAAGAACAATGACGCACCGCATCCTTCATCGGGCATACACCAACGACGTATACGACGCCTTCTTCCGTGACGACATCCTCCGTGACGCCGTCTTCGACGCCGCCATCTTCCGCGACACCATCTTCCGTGACGCCGTCTTCCGCGACACCATCTTCCACCACGCCGTCTTCTGCGACACCGTCTTCCGCGACGCCGTCTTCCGCTACGTCCTTTTCCCACGACGATCCTCGTTCGAAGACTTCATCGAGGTAGGGGTTTGAGTTCAAATTTAGTGAATTAAATTTTTTCTTGCTTGACGAAGATAATTTTATTTTGGGCCACCTGTTATCGTTATAACGTGAGGAGGTCGGACTGCACGAACACGACCGACCCACCTCCCCCTTTTGTTGTTGATTTTGTTGTAGCTCAAGAAAAGGCGGCGTGATGCAACGACACCACATGGAAACAAAGAGGAACATGAAGAACAATGTGTGGCACTGTCACGCCACTCCGTTGAGGCCGAATGAAACCGCGGATGGATTCGGGCCGAGGTGTATGGGCGTAGCACCGTCACGCCACACCGGAGATCCAGGAAGAGGCCGCGGCGGAGGGGCATGGCGCCGTCGTACCGTCCCTTTCGGATGAAAGTCGCGGCCTTGGGCCACGACGGAGCAATGGAGGGCGGCCGGATGCACCGACCGACGGTGCGCTAGAGGCCGGGAACAACAGGTCATGCATGGTACGCTGGCCAGCCATTATGGATGGACAGATTTCGAAAAACAGGGGGTGTGAACCCCCGGTCAACCCCAATAGGGCGGACCCCCCATGGGTCCGCCGTTTCGTCGAAGGGAGTGGTGGTTCCCCCACTTCCGCGCCGGCAGTGCCGGGTCGTGCAGGCCGGGCCAGGCCGTGCCCTGATGTGCCGGACCCAGACCCAGGTCGGGTGGATCCGGTTCGGGCCGACCCAGGGGGTCTCGGGCCGGGTGGGTCCGGGCCGAAAACCCCCCTAAAAATGGACATGTTCGTTAAAACGCCCATAACATGGGCAACGGACCTCCGATCGATGTACCATCAGTTGTGGTGTGATCCTTCGATCGAGGCGGTCCTTTCGGTATATTACACTGAAGGTTTAAGAGAAATTTGGATATGGCCACGTTGGTTCGAACACAAAACCAACCGGGCCCTCAGAGCGGAAACACATATTACATGGGCTCCGGACATCCGATTTACGTGCTGTCAAAATTGTTGGATTTTTATTGGTGATACGGAACTTTTGGCTTACTCCGCTCGAGGTTTGGATGCATCTAGAGTACGGTTGGGTTGGTTTTGACTTAAAAAACAACCAGCCCCCTGGAACAGAAAAGCCACTAACTCTCAGACCAGGTGTTCGATTGACGCGTTGTCTGTCACGTTGAGTTCCTAACGACGAGGCGGAACTTTGGGATACATCAAATCCGGAATACGTGTCAGTTGATGTATCGGCCCCTTGGCTCATGGAGCAGACCCTCCCAGAAATGAGCATGCTGTGTGCGGGAACCCAAGAGCTGGCTGCGACTGTGACGACAATGACAACTGCACTGAAATCCTCCGTGGGATCTGCAGCGACGATGACTGCACTAAAATCCTCCGTGGGTTTGACAGTGATGACAACCATATTGGAATCTTCCATAGGTTCGATGGTGAAGACTTTCATACTAGAATCCTCCATGGGTTCGACGACGATGACAACCGTATTTGAATCCTCCGTGGGTTTGACTGTGAAGACTTTCTTACTATAATCCTTCATGGGTTCGACGACGATGACAACCATATTGTAATCCTTCATGGGTTCGACGGTGAAGTCTTTCGTACTGGAATCCTCCATGGGGTCGACGAAGATGACAACCGTATTGGAATCCTTTGTGGGTTCGACGGTGAAGACTTTCATACTGGAATCCTCCGTGGGTTAGACGATGAGGACAACCATACTGGAATCCTCTATGGGTTCGAAGGTGAAGACTTTTGTACTGGAATCCTCCATGGGTTCGACGATGATGACAACCATACGCGAATCCTATATGGGTTCGGCGGTGATGAATATTGTACTCTTAGTATCCTACGTGGGTCCGACAGAGTAGATAGACTAGTATCCTACGTGGGTCCTAGATAGATGAATCAGTATCTACATCTAATCATCTCTTTTTATTTACAAATGATTTATACCTGTGTGACCTGAGTCTTGTATTTCAATCATTATCTTCGATATGATTGACTTTCTTTCCTATGTTGATTGGGATGTGGTTTCCTGGGTGGAATCGGTTGTACTAACCTGTGTGGACGTGAACGAGCTTGGTCTCGGATATTGGAGCTGAACTAAAATTGATGATGACTTAGGTATATGTATGGGCATATACCGAAGTAGAGTTGGATGTTACTTCGTGATTGTATCATTCCTTTGTTGATTATCCTTTTTGGATTCTGGGAGAACTTCGGGGGTCTCAGGGTCCCTACTGAGTTGCGTATACTCACTCCTGCACGGGCGATGTCCGCACTACGTTGTGTTGGATACAGACGACGGATAGCGCTAAGCGTGATTGAGGCTTGTGGAGAAAGTTGGTACCTGGAGGTGGACCACTGGGCGGGACGTACACGGAGCGGACGGCTGGACCCGAGGAGCTAAGAAGACTATCTGTACCTACCCTTCAGGTGGCAATTCTAGTGGATGGCTCGACGTTGCTGCTTTACATTTTAGTTGATGTAATTTCTTTACAGTCATACTTTACTTTCAGTAGGGGTTTGTATTCTGGCCCACTTACTTTCTCGCACTTGCTTTTGTACTCAGTTTACATAGTTATTACATCTGCTGGCTTACTCTATGGTCTTTGTTTACTTATAAAGGCAATTTCTTACCCATTTTTTCGGGCTTTATGCCTTTGGTGCTGGTCGCTAGCCCCTGCCCTTTGTGAGGCATGCTTGTGGTAGTCACGGCATGGGCCACGAGGATGGGTCGTGACAAATTAGTATCATAGGAGTTCGGTTCTATCGCAAAACTCAGGACTCTATTATTTATTTTATGTGAAGAAATAGTGTTAAGGGTATTGAGTGTGGTTATCTGTCTAGGGAGTCCATTTTTGGTGCGGCGGCCGACGTATCCGTACACCAGGACCCTGACTTCTTATTTCCGACTCAGTGCACGAAAACAATGATTGAAAGTGTGTTTCAAAAGTTTTCTTTGTGATTAATTTGTGTCAGCTCACCAAGTCTACTGTTTGACCGTGGCGCATCTGTCTCTTTTCAGGATGGTCCCGCGATGGCAGCCAGCTAGGGTTCTGAGCGTTGTGTGGGACGATAGCCCACCGAATGATGAGGCCTCGGTGCAGGGCCCTATTATAGTGGAGGCACCAACGGTACCTCTACCCGCCAAGCCACCAATGCCACCAGCCCTAGCCGCTGAGAGTGCACGTTACCTTAGTGCACTACATGAGTTCCAGCATAAGATACCACCTGGGTTCTGCTGGGAGATGGACCCTCAGGAAGCCGAGGATTGGCTGGAGGCTGTTGTTCGAGTTTTCAGTTTAGTGGGGACACCAGCTGATCTCATGGTGATCCTTGCAGCGAGTCTTCTGCATGCGGCAATAGGAAGATGGTGGACCCTAATGCTCTAGGTGCACGATGAGGCATCACTCCTTTGGACGAACATTGAGAGCCTCTTCCACTGGGAGTTCATTCCAGCTAGCCTCCATGCGGTGCACATTCAGGAGTTACTACAGCTACGGTAGGGCATCATGACCGTGGACCAGTACTCGATGAGGTTTACTGACCTCACACGCTACTCCACAGATATGGTACAGGACACATTCTTCAGGGATCGGGCCTACGATCAGGGACTGAGGCATGAGATCAGGGCTTAGATGATCTCCCTAAAATTTCCGACGCATGCAGGGGTGTTGGAGAGAGCCCTTCTAGTGGAGAGTTTTCTCGCCGAGTAGTCACCAGCAGTGGGACCCTCCGTAGGATGACCTGTAGTGAAGTCTTGTACAACTGTCAATAGATTGATGACACAGAGGTCCAAGCAAGACAGAAAATCAGACGAGAAATCTCAGGATACAGATTCAGTTGTGCGGGGCACACTAAGGAGAGCTCACCTATAGGAAGCTGGGGCTTACGACCATGAAGCTCTGGGAGCAGATGGACAGGAGCGGGACTAGCTCAAGACATGGGGACTTTTGTTCTTGTTTCTTCTAGCTTTATTGATGTTATGTTTCTTTGTACCATGAGCTTCAGTAATAAAATCACTTGTTCTTGTGACGTTTTGTTCCCTATCCTTTTTATGTAGTTCATACTAAGAGGTTTCGGTTTAAAACTATTGCCTTGACCTTCACTTTTGATATACCTACTAAAGGATACCCAGTGACCACACACTGATACCGACAGTGTGACTCAACCCCTAGAGGTGAGAGTAATGGTTGGATCTCTTGGTAGTAGCATCGAGGTCTTACGACGTAATCCGTGGTATGTATTAGTATCATCTATGTCTGGAATAACTATATTAGGCAAGGAACATGGTTCATCCAGGGGATGAGACCAGATTTCTCATATCGACAATGAATAAATCATAGTAGCTTTTGTAGGAACAGAGAAGGTACAAGTCATCCAGGAGCAGATGAGGACAACTCAGAGCCGACATAAGTCTTTTGCCTACAGGAGGCGGAGACCACTAGAGTTCGAGGATAGTGACCACGTTTTCTTACATGTCTTACCTCGACATGGTTTATGGTGATTTGGCCAAGGTGTCAGGTTATCTCAGCGCTTCATCAGACCCTTATAGGTCCTTAATAGGGTAGGCGAGGCAGTTTAACGCTTGACCCATCCAACTCCGTTGCACCAGGTGCATGAAAACTTCCCCGTATCTCAGCTGAGGAGATACATGCATGACCCGAGCTATATCATCGAACGCGGGGAGCAGGACTTTGGTGATGGGGTGACTTTTCCAGAGGTCCCAGTGGAGATCGAGGATCGGCAAGAGTGGATTTTATGTGGACAGTCGATACCTCTAGAGCGCATCAGATCGAAGCACAAGAACCTCCAGGAGAGCACTTGGGAGTGAGAGGCTCAGATACGTGCTCAGTACCCTCTTTTGTTTCCCTAGTTTGTGTTATAGATTTATGGGGACTTAAATCCATGAGGTGTGAGTAATGTAAAGACCTGGAAATTTCAAGGAAATTTTTTTCTTAATTTCTTTGGAATTTTATGAGTACGTAGTTTTTTACGAAACCTGATTGTGAGGCCCGGTGTGCTCGGAATCAATTTCAATAGTTTAGCTCGAGTACGTTCAGTGAACGAACGAGCGGGTTTTTCTAACTTTTGAACCGGTGCTCGGAATCAAAATCCAAGGGCACCGATAGAACCACAGCACTAGTAATTTCTTTGGAAGACTTTTCCTAGAGTTGCGTTTTCTCGGGAGGAGATGTTAAAAATGTGACGAATAAAAATAATATTTTTTTACAATTTATTTTTATTTCTTTAACAGATGGTTAAATGTTGTGGAATAGGAAGATGCAAGGAAGTTGGTGTGGGGCCCACATGAGCCCTACCTTTTCAATTTCCTCAAACCTCCCATTAAGTTTGAAAACCCCCCATTAATTTGTGTAAGACACCCGCTTCCCCAAATTTATTAACAAGTCAACTCTTCCAATTTAATGGACTGTTAAAGGCTCTTCAATTAATTTAATTAATTGAATGGGATCTTTTTAAATTTCCAATTTAATAATGGCATGAATGTGTGTGAATAAAAAAAGACAATGTCTTATTTTATTGTGGGTTGACTCATTGTGTGGAAGAAAGGACAGAACCCTTCCGCTCTGAAGAACATCTTCTTCCTCATCGAAGAACGCGAAGAATGCCTAGTTTACGACGAAGAACTCTAACACCACAAGGGAATCGTCCTGTCGTCTCCTCTCCTCTCCACATCTGGTGAGAGACTCCTTCTTCGGAGAATGAAGACGCACTGCATCCTTCATTGGGAATGCACCGACAACGTATATGACACCGTCTTCCGCGACGCCGTCTTCCGCGACGCCGTCTTCGTCGACACCGTCTTCCGCGATGCCGTCTTTCGCGACACCGTCTTCCTTGACACCGTCTTCCTCAACGCCCTCTTCTGGGACGTCGTCTTCCACGACGCAGTCTACCGCAACGCCGTCTTCCGTGATGCCATCTTCCATGACACTGTCTTACACGACTCCATCTTCCGCAACGTCTTTTTCCCAGGATGATCCTTGTTCGACGACTTCATCGTGGTAGGGGTTTTAGTTAAAATTTAATGACTTAAAATTGTTCTAGCTTGAAGATGGTTATTTTATTTTTGTCTGCCTATTATCGTTATAATGGGAGGAGGTCAGAACGCACGAACACAACCAACCCTCCTCCCCCTTTTGTCGTTGATTTCGTTGCGGCTCAATCAAAGGCGGCGCAATGCAACGAAACCGCACGGAAACATAGAGGAACATGACGAAGAATGGGCGACGCCGTCGCGCCGCGCCGTTGAGGCCGAATGAAATGGAGGACAGAGTCAAGCCATGGAGAAGGGGTGCGACACCATCATGTCGCACCGGAGAACGAAGAAGAGGCCACCGCCAGAGAGGGGCCGCAGCGGAGGGGCGTGACATCATCGTGTTGTGCCAGTCGGACCAAGGCTGCGGCCTTGGGCCGCGATGTAGCAAGGGAGGGCGGCCGGAGCCACCAGCCGCTGGTGCGCTGAAGGGAGGGACCAACCGGTCCCACAAGGTGTGTTGGCCAGCTGTTACGGCCGGCCAGATTCCGGAAAACCGGGGGGTTTGAACCCCCAGTCAACCCCAGCCAGGCGGACCCCCCGCGGGTCCGCTGTTTCATCGATGGGGGTGGCGGTTCCCCCCCTTCCGTGCTCGCGCGCGCCCGTGCCGGCCTGGACCGGCCGCGTCGGCGGGGCCGGCGGCGCCGGGCCGCGCCGCGCCGCGCCCTGATGGGCCGGACCCAGACCTGAGTCGGGTCGACCCAGTTCGGGCCGACCCAAGGGGTCTCGGGCCGGCCCAAACCCCCCTAAAAATAGACAGGTTCGTTAAAACGCCTATAACATGGGCTACGGACCTCTGATCGACGCACCTTCAGTTGCGATGCGATCCCTGGATCGAGACGGACGTTTATGTATATTACAATCCAGTTTTTGGAGAAATTTGGGAACGATCGGGTTGGTTCGAAAATTAAACCAACCGGGCCCTCGGAGCGGAAACACTTATAACTTGAGCTCCGGACGTCCGATTGAAGTGTCGTCGACTATGATGGATTCGTCTTTGTGAGACAGACCTTTTGGATTACTCTACTCGAGGTTTGGATGCAGGTGGAGTATTTTCGGGTTGGTTTTGACTTAAAAACCAACCAGGCCCCTAGAACGAAAAAGCCATTAACTTTCAGACCGGGTGTTTGATTGACGTGTCGTCTGTCACATTGAGTTCCTATCGACGAGGTGGAAATTTGGGCTACATAAACTCTCGAATACATGTCAGTTGATGTATCGACCCCTTGGATCATGGAGCGGACCCTCCCGGAAACAAGCATGCTGTGTGTGGGAACCCTAGAGCTGGCTATGACTGTGACAACGACGACGGCTGCACTGAAATCCTCCGTGGGTTCTGCAGCGATGACGACTGCACTGAAATCCTCCCTGGGTTAGGTAGCGATGACAACCATATTGGAATCCTCCATGGGTTCGATGGTGAAGTCTTTCGTACTGGAATCCTCCGTGGGTTCGACGACGATGACTACCGTATTGGAATCCTCCGTGGGTTTGATGGTGAAGACTTTCATACTGGAATCCTCCGTGGGTTCGACGAAGATGACAGCCGTATTAGAATCCTCCATGGGTTCGATGCTGAAGAATTTCGTACTGGAATCCTCTGCGGGTTCGACGACGATGACAACCGTATTGGAATCCTCCGTGGGTTCGTCGGTGAAGACTTTTGTACTGTAATCCTCAGTGGGTTCGACGATGAGGACAACCGTACTGGAATCCTTCGTGGGTTTGGCGGTGAAGACTTTCGTACTGGAATCCTCTGTGGGTTCAATGACGATGACAACCGTACGGTAATCCTCTATGGGTTCGGCGGTGACGACTACTGTACTTGTAGTATCCTACCTGGGTCCGACAGAGTAGCTGTACTAGTATCCTACGTGGGTCCCAGTTAGATGAATCAGTATCTACTTCTGATCATCTATTTTTCTTTACAAATGATGTATACCAGTGTGAGATGAGTCTTGTCTTTCAATCATTATCTTCGATATGATTGACTTGCTTTCCAATGTGGACTGGGTTGTGCTTTCTTATGTGGATTGGGTTGTACTAACCTGTGTGGATGTTAATGAACTTGGGCTCGAATATTGGAGCCGAAATCGAATTGATGACTTAGGTATATGTATGGGCATATACCTTAGTATAGTTGGATCTTACTTCGTGATTTCATCATTCCTTTGTGGATTATCCTTCGTGGATTCTGGGAGACCTTCAGGGGTCTCGGGGTCCCTACTGCGTTTCGTATAATCACCCCTGCACGGGCTATGCCCGCACTACGTTGTGTTGGATGTAGACGACAGACAAAACTGATCGTGATTGAGGCTTGTGGAGCAAGTCGGTACCTGGAGGTGGGCCACTAGGCGGGACATACACGGAGCGGATGGTTGGACCCGAGGAGCTGAGGAGACTATCTGTACCCACCCTTTAGGTGGGAATTCCAGTGGACAGCTCGACGTTGCTGCTTTACTTTTCAGTTGCTTTACTTTCTTTCCAGCTGTACTTTACATTCAGTAGGGGTTTTTTTATGGCCCACTTACTTTCCCACACTTACTTTTGTACACAGTTTACACAGTGTTTACTTCTTCTGGCTTACTCTGTGGTGTTTGTTTACTTATAAAGGCAATACCTTCCCCTTTTTGTCGGGATTTACGCCTTTGGTGCTAGTCGCCAGCCCCTAGACTTTGGGAGGCGGGCTTTCGGTAGTCATGGAACAGGCCCCGAGGACGAGACGTGACAGTTCCATTTTAATGGCCTCCCATTGAGGCGGTAGAAGACAATTAAACAATCATTGTTTCGTGAGGTGTTGGTTTGACATCCACATAAACAGTATATTCATTACCCATTAGATGTAGGTGTGTGTAAGTGTAGTTAGAATCCATTTCATAAAAACGTCATAGTATATTGATAATACTTTTTTTGTTATAAAATCAAGGAAAAAAAAGAGTTTAGGTGCCAGATAATTGAAATAGTATAAAAGAAGTTAAGAGAAACCATTACCTTTAATTTGGGTATCACCCTTTGGATTCAACCAAAAGGACTACTTGAAGTGAATTCTGCCTAATGTAAGGCTTTTAAGTGGATGATACGGATCTTGAGAGATTATTTGGGTAGATGTTGGATGATCCAAAGGGGCTTAAGAGGTGTTTGGAATGGGTTATAAGTGGTGTTCTTTTATAAGGAGGAGAAGGGGATCTTTTGGAATGTGTGAAATTATTAATTTATAGTATAGTTATATTCGGTTTGTATATGACCAAAATTAATTAAGGTCAAAGTTAATATGACTCATGGTTGAAATAAAATAATAAAATAAGAATTGGACAAGTTTTGAATATTTTTTCATATTAATAATCTTATTTATTTAAATCATTTATTAATGAGGTAAATACCACATCATTATTGTGTCATAAATAATTTAATTTATTTAATGTCTATAAATTATAAAAAAATACCATAATGTAGGAATATGTTTTATCTTTACGATGAATATTTATAGTAAAAAATATGACATATGTAACCCAATGTAAATATTTATTTACAAAATATAATTATTTATGTCAATTTTTCCATTACATTATGTTAATTAAAATAACGAGTAATTATCATTCATAAGTGGCTTTATGGGGTTACAAAATCATCCCAAGGATGGACATGGTCAAACATGGCTCATAAAATAATTTTAAGATAAGTGTTAGTGTAATTTTGTATTATTAGAATATTATTTTTTCCTTGAATTACCATATTTACCTTCAACCGCGGTAAATAAATGTCAAAAGTTATTAATCACAAAAAATTATTTTATTCATATTGAACCAAATTTTAATTACTAATAACAATTATGTTTGTCTGATTTTCAAAATTCAATTCTACATTAGTGGTAATAATTCATTTAAATGAAATGGTCGGATTTTTAACTACTTCTTAGTGGTTTCACTATTCATCAAAAATTGATGTTTATCATAAAAATACCAATAATTCAGCCGAAGCTATATTTTATATTCTGAATTAGAAAATGATGACTATTTTACCAAATTCAAAACATTGAAGAAGTATTCATTAATTTGAAATTTATATTCATTTTCAAAACAAATAGCGTGTTTTTAAGAATCAATAACTATCAAAAGAATGACATTTTTTATGTATAATTTCAGTGTGAAATTAATTACAATGAAAAAAATTTGATTAAATGGTTATAATATAATCTAATTATAATTCCAAACCATTAAAATTTATAATTTATCACTATAATTTTTTTTATTAAAATGTTTGTTTTCAATTAAAATTTACTATTATTCACTATTCACCTAAATATGAATGATATTAGAAAAACACCAAAAAAAAATTGAATCTAAAGTTTTGTGTCCAAAATTTAAAAATAAGTTGTTTCAGTCAAATTGAATATATAAATGTGTCAAATATTGGATTTTAAAAGCGTTTTCCATTAAATAGGGGTAAGATTGCATTTTTTGAAAAATAATTTCTTTATCTGAAGAAAATGAATTTGTTCTTATATTATGTCTAAGAAACATGTAATATGGATTTTAAAATTATAAGGAATATATAAAATTCAAAATGTAGTTAATATTAATAATAACTGCTTTTGAACGACTATTTTGGTATGTCGTAGTGGACTTGAACTCGGTGTTGTGTGAGGTGCACACTATTGAATTATTTTAAAAAGATAACGTACTATGAAACCTTGAGGTGTTACCTTCTCCCCTCCTTTAATAAATTGCGTCCTCTCAATTTATGATTGAGAATAAAAACTAGGGTTTTGACATTTCAAAATATCTTAGTTAAAATCCAACATCGAATGTGGATTAATGATGCCTCTATTTTAAAATAAAGAAAGGTAAGTATAAAGGTTACTAAAAATAACCCATACTAGAGTTCCATGTAAGAAATAATGCATATAGAAGAGAAATAGAACCATCAAGTTCTGATGGAGAGTGATCGATAATAATATTTGGATAAATTTAACGATATGAAAGCCATTAACTTGTGATGGGTTGACAGGTCTTTGATTACCTAGTAGGAAAAGTAAACGGGCAACGTTTTTGTTTTAAGTTCTTTTTAATAATATTAAGGAGTTTATTTATGAAATTAACCAATATCATAACAAGATATATCTAAATTACAAGTATAGTTTCATCCTTTAATAAATTTCTACCAAAAACTCATCTTTTCTACAAACGATGTGTATTCAAGATGACTTGGTCACACCTAAAGTGCTAGAATCAACTTATAGAGAATCACATAATCAAAAAAGGATGAACTATATATTTCCCTTGTCATTAAACATTAACCAATACCTAATGTTTAGTACAAGATCAGATGATCCCCAAAAAAGAAAATCTTTTATAGAAATAAATACTACTCTTAATCTCCAAAATTTAAACATACAGTACCCAAAGTTCCACAAATACTCTTCAATGAACAATTGTCCCTAAAATCCCCCAATATAATCCTAACTATGATTGAAACACGAAACTCAGAATAATTTGATTACGTAGTCTTGCACATTAAATTGTATCTCTAAATAACCTTGACTACCCTTAAAGTCACATACTTAAAAGTAATCAACTTAATTACATATTCTCTATGATAGGTTAATAATTTCCATAAAAACACAAATAGCTATAAATCCACAATAAAAACATAGAAAAATATTCACCATTACTCCTTAAATGAAATCCCATTGTATTCTATTTTCCTTAGGCATACAGTGTTCCCAACAGAGAGAACATCTTCTAGAATAACATTTATCAATTAATCACCTAATCATTTTCCTATATTAAGGATAAATCATAATTTCCCAAAATCAATATATTATTTATCCATAAAATCATTTAACTAAAAATTATTAGTAATACTAACATGAGGCTTCATGTAGTCTAGTGGTAGGTGTTAAATCCAAGTAGCACTTTGGTTGTGGGTTCGATTCCCGCAGCTTTGTCCAACGCAGTGGATTGTCAAATGGTCTACATGTTGTCCTTTTTCAAAAACTATATAATTTTATAACATTCCAAAAAATGAGATAAATTCATAAAAAATAACCCTAAAATATTTTAAACATAAATGTTGCCTCATACCTCATATTTTCATCCAAAATGTAATAACATGTAATTGAACGACGAATTCGACTATAACCAGAATTCATAGTGTGAGTCATACAATCATCATAACAGCTTATTTCCATTATGAAACACATTAAGATTAACCTAGGCCATTTATTTTCATCTAATATTATAATCCATCCAATTGGTTTGTAAAGAATGTGTAAATTATCGTATTCATATCCGCCGAGAGTGTCGTAACCAAGAGTGCAGCAAGGCTCATTGTCATGTACTAGGATAACACGGGTCAAGCCCGAAACTCCTTGATGAAGTATTCACTCCTTGGTACATCTGTTCTAGATTAGCCTCTACCTTCTCATATCCAGATATGGAAGTATTTCTTGTAAAATACACAAAATATCTAAATTACCAAATTTCTAGGATGTTCTCCTGCACTAATCCTCAATGTCTATATTATGGAAATGTGCTCTAATCAGATTTTACCTAAATCTAGTTTCCAAGGTTTTTACTAAACTTCTTATGATACCAACTGTAACGCCCCGACCCTAGTTACCCAGAGTCAGTGTATTATTAAATAACATTTTCATGATAAAAGGAATCATTTCTCGAAAGACCGATCAGTTTAGTAGCCTTGGAAATACTAGATACATACATAAGTTTTACATTACATCATGAAATAAATCAAAGCACCATTGTCTCCCCCTTGAACACATAATATCCTTGTCCTATCCTTACAGGTTAATCATAATTTACTTCTTCACATACTAGTAATAATAAAACATAGAAAAGGGTGATCTCATATGCTCATTAAGGATAACAATATTGCAGAAACATTCATAAATAGGTATAAACATTTAAGGCATTGTATATGACTAAAACAAAAGCCTTTTTAAAATTAAATTTCAGAATAATATGGTAAAGATAAATCAAAATAATTCAATTTTCTTATTCACATGGATATTCTAATTGTCGAATAATCACATTTAATATCAATATCTAATTTCATAATGATGGAATGAATAATGCTAGCCATCATAACCACATAGTCAAGGACTTGTGCCATGACTACAAAAAAGATTTTGTGAAGCCCATGTGCCAAGACACTAGTTTGTCTCATGAGACCTACTGATGCATTGAAGAGCTATAGCGGGCCCAACCCGTCACTTACTATGTCAAATTCATTACTCATTTGAAAAGGGTTAAATATAATCTAAACATTCATATTAAAACTAGAATAGAAAATGTTAATACTTTATCCATAAACCATGAATGGTATAAAAATAACACATACATAGTCAAACATATCCCAGAACCTTAAATACAATATGTAAGATTTGTATCCTAATAAATCAACTTCAAAAATGTTCAAAATCCATCAAATGATGTTGACATTGATGAAATGAAAACTATTTTAAAGAAATACATCCTTTATCATGAAAACATTTAAAAGTCTCACTACTATTAAAGAAGCCGTTTAAAATAGATTTTTGAATCAAAGTGTCCATTACCACATTGAAACAATTAAAAAGAATTTTTATTTTAAAAAATTAATGTTCATATAAATAAATCATTCAAACCATTTTTGAAACATTGACTTTAATGAAAAAGATTTAGAAGAATAAATCATTAAAACATTTAAAATGATATTTTAGTTAGAGTTCCTAACCAAAAGAGAGAAACATGAATTCAAATAATTTAGGTAATAAAAACATTATAATATCATGATAATAAATGGATTCATGATATACTACTTCAATTTACATTATGTACACCATAAAAACTGAATTGGGGTATAAGAACAGAGAAGTCTCAATGGAATGTAAATTGAGATGAAATCCCTTATAAAGACCGTATCATTAGGTTAATGATAAATCAACAACATAATTATTTGTGAAAAATATAAATACCTTAAATATGATTGTATATTCATTGTAAATAAATCAGAGGACATTCAGACTTATTCTTGTAATAAAACCACACCATTGACTTGGATGCTTAACTCAATGAATGAAAATTTAGTTAAGACTACTCTTATCAAGTTCGAATAAATGACTTGGCATATTATCAATGGAGTGATTATGTGTATCAGAATTATATTCACATAAAGGGGAGTGTCTTTTTTTACATAGATAATAAACAGTTATTATACACATAATCTTGGAGTAATATAATCAATGAAGTATTTATAAATCACAATGAGTGGAAATAGAAATTTGAATTTTCTTTACCAATTTGGTAACCCATGAAACATAAACCCCACGAAAGAAGAATCATAAAATGAAGATTTAAATACCCATATATTAAATTATATTACACAAGTAATACAATTCTTCCCATTATATACACCACACAAAAGGAAATAGTGACAATACAACATGAATCTCACGGGAATAACAAGTGAGATGGAATCCCCTTACCACATTATAATCAATCGAGTTGTATGACCAAAAGTTATTAAGAACTAAACAATTCACAGAATACCATGAATATAAAGAGAATCATGATAATATCTATCAAATGGAAGTACACAATACACTACATGCAATAAATAAGTGGAGAACAATGGAAATATCACCGAATTAAAAGTGAGATAAGAAAAAACTTATCTCAAGTCTGAATTGTCTTGTATTTTCAATGATCATCCAGAATAAAAAACATAAGTTAATTTCCAATTGATTAAGAAAATTTCTCAAGTTTGTTATTCCTTTTATATTACTTATTACATTGCTATAACAATTAGTTATTTATTTGAATTCATATTGGATATTTTATCATTGTTCGGAACTTGAGTCAAAAATAAACTTGTTTTAATTAAAAATTGTCCATGTGGTCAAAGGTTAATTATCTCCAGAATGATATAAATGATTTAGATATAGTATATATAATATATATAATTTATATATATGTATTTATAACAGTAAATTACATTTGGAGATAAGAAATGTTATGCATCATTGATGGAGACGGTAAGCCGTACGTACGCATGAACACTACTTGCATTTCTATTTAGTATTTTAATGGAATAAAAACTTAATGATACATCATTATATTATAATTATAGTATTATAAAATTTATAATATCATTAAATCCATTCTTTATATGTCCTGCATAAGGCATTAACAAGTCATATCATTTTGAGGGGGCAGTAGTCCGCACTTCCTCAAATGAAATTATTGCGTTTTACTATAATGGAAACCATAATGGTATTCCATAAATAAAAACTACAGAAGAATAAATAAAACAGAAACTTAATATATATTATATATAAATATATTTCCATCTTAATGGCCACTATGAGAGGCGGTTGGGGATAATTGAACAATCATCGTTTCGTGAGGTGTTAGTTCTTCATCCAAAGAAACAGTATGTTATTTACCCATTAGATGGAGGATTTTGTAATTGTAGTACGAATAATTCTCATAAAAACATCCAAGTATATTGATAATACTATTTTTGTTATAAAATAAAGTAATAAAAAGTGGTTAGGGGTTGTAGAAGTAAAATAAAATAAAAGAAGTTAAGAGAATCCATTACCATTAATTTTGGTTACTCCCTTTGGTTTAAACCAAAAGGACTTCTTGAGGTGAATTCTGCCTAAGGTATGGCTTCTAGGTGGGAGAGGGATTTGAGAAATTATTTGGGAACTATTTGGCCGTCCTGAAGGGTCATGATAGGTTTGTGGAATGGGTTAGAAGTGGTGTACTTTTATAAGGGGGAGGAGGGTCTCTTTTGGAATGTATGAAATTATTATTTTATTATATAGTGATATTTGGTTTCTAAAGGTCCAAAACTAATTAAAGTCAAAGATAAGACAACTCATGATAGAAATAAAATCATCCAATAATAATTGGACAAGTTTTGGATATTGTTTTTATATTAATAATAATATTTATTTAAATCATTTATTAGTGAGATATATAGTACATCGTTATTGTGCGATAAATAATATAATTTATTTGACAACTAAAATTTATAAAAAAATACCATAATGTAGGAAATAATTTTATATTTCCAATGAATATCTATAGTAGAAAATATGACTTATATAACTCCATCTGAAAAGTGATTTACAAGATAAATTTGTTTATGTCATTTTTGCATTTACTTTATGTTAATTAAAATAAAGTGTCATTATCATTCATAAGTGGCTCCATGGGGTCCGAAAATCGACCCATGGATGCCCATGGTTGGACAAGACTCATCCAATAAGGTTATGAAAAGTTTTATGGTAAATATTTTTTTTAGAATATTATTTTTACCTTTAATTATCGTATTTAACTTTAACCGCGGTAAATAAAAATCAAAAGTTACTATTCACCAAAAAATTATTTTCATATTATTGAACCAAATTTTATTTACTAATAACAACCAGGTATGTCACATTTTCTAAATTCAATTCACAGAAGTTGTATAATTTCTTTTAAATGAAAACGTTGGATTCTTAACTATTACTTAGTGGCTTCACTATTCATCAAAAATTGATGTTTTTCAGAAAAATACAAAACATTCATCTTAATATATATTTGATATTCCAAATTAAAGAATGATGCCTATTTTAACAAGTTAAAAACATAGAAGATGTATTAATTAATTTACAATTAATTCATGTTGTCAAAACAAATAGTGTGTTTATAAGAAACAATAACTATCAAAAGATTGACATTTGTTTATGTATTATTTCAGAGTGAAATTAATTTCAATGAACAAAATTGGATTTAATGGTAAAAATATAATCTAATTATTCTTCAAAATCAGTCAAATTTATAATTGAACTCTATAAATTATTATTATTTAAAAGGTTTTTTTCAAATAAAATTTATAATTTTTTACTATTTACCTAAATATGAAAGTTGTCAGAAAAATACTAAAAATTTATTGAAACTAAATTTTTATGTCCTGATTAAATAATTATTCTGTAAAATTTAATATATAAAAGTGTCAAATATTGGATTTAAAAAGGGTTTTCCATTAAAAGGCATTAAAATTTCCTTTTTTTAAAATTACATCCTTTATATGAAGAAAATGATTTTGTTCTTATATTATTTCTAAGAAACACATAATATGGATGTTAAAATTATAAGGAACATATAAAATTCAAAAGGTAGTAAATATTATTAATAACTGCTTTTGAACGGCTAGTTTGTTAAGTCGTCGTTGGCTCAAACTCGGTGTTGAGAGAGGTGTAAGCTATTGAATTACATTAAAGAGATAACGTACTATGAAACCTTGGGGTGTTATAAAAAACTCGTGCTAAGACAATATACAAGGTAAAAATCAAACAGAATAGTGTAAAAAATAATATTTGTGATTCATGTTCCCTAACACTCTCATCCACCAAATAGTATTTCCAAAATACATGTTTTAAGGGAATATAATCCTTTACAATGCCATCCTGTATCATTTTCGATTCCCCAAACTATTCTTCTTGAAGGTAGAACCATCATTGACATTGATCTGAACCCAATCATTACCATGAGATTAATCATAATGTTACCAGTGGATTTATAACATTTGGAAAACAACATGCATTTATCTCATATGTGGGGAATGTGTTATGTGATAATCCACTACTCCAACATTATTCTATACCTTGAAAGGTCAATTAAACTAGAGATAATTAATACGCCCACTACCAAAAAATTACTTCCTATAATGAGAAGTAACATTTAGAGAAGCACAATCTCTATCATCGATCTCCATAGGTCTCCTCTGATCAGAGTTCACTTTTTTTCAATTTGTTGTAGCTTTCACCATATCAAGAATAACATGAACCATGTATGTTTTATACATTACATGTTCTATCATGGTATAAGATTCTAATCCAATCCAAGTCTAGAAAAATAGAGAATAGTAAGGTGGCTGAAAATATGAATCAAACAGAGTTATACCATTAGTGAACTGATTTTTTTTAAACTCAACCATAAGATGGGGCCTCAACCATAACACATAAAAATCATATAAAAGAGAAAAAAAATCATTTATTGTTTAAATGGTCCACTATGTTTGACCATCCTTTTGTGAATGAAATGATTGGATAAGGAATAACTGAGATTCAAAATCATGCTGAGGAAATATCCTCACCCTGGTGGTAAAATGAGGATCATTGTGGGAGATAAACTCTATTAAAATTCTGTGGTGTATCAGTAACTCCACCATGTTCTAACTCGATAAAAACTCTAGTAAATCAAATCCATAATCTGTATGAAGTGTGATTATTCCATCAAACGATGAAATAATAACAATATTTCATCATATCCTACATCATAGTGAGGTAATCATATAACTAATTGCATCAATATTTCTTCTTGCTTCCGCTAGGGAACATATAATAGCCGTAGAAACCCACCAGGTATAGAGTACTCAATAATCAACTTCTAGATGAATTATCATTGAGAAATAGACACTAACACTACATGATTCAACCCAGTCCATAAAAGATGACCTATCAACTATTAGTACATCATTATGACTCAACGATGTACCCCCAATGGAGATCTATGGAATTGATGACACATGATAAAGGAAAAAAATCCATGGAAAACACCTACTTTTTTTCATACTCATACCAAACCTCACGAGACTCACCCAAAAAACATAGTCTCTTTAGAACTGCATCATAGAATACCCATCCTAGGACTCCTCCAAACTCTAATCCAAAGATGGCTGAATATTCATCTTGAATAGAAAACCACTACCACCTACCTCTCCTATATAAGGATTAGTAACTAACATCTATTCGATTACCATATAGGAATATATATATTCACAGAAATCCTGACTACATGAAATATTTCAAAGTGCACCATCTATAATATTTCTCTATCCCATTGCATATAAAATCTCGATGTAATAACCCATTAATAATTAAATCCATTATACTATTTCATGTTCTATTCGCATTAGTAAATGATATACCATATAATCTTATCATTTGTAAAAATTTAAAAAAAACGCAAACCAAATTGGAAATGTATTGATAACATCATGGAAAAACATTCTAGGTTGAGAT
This sequence comes from Viscum album, assembly GCA_963277665.1. NCBI lineage: Eukaryota > Viridiplantae > Streptophyta > Magnoliopsida > Santalales > Viscaceae > Viscum > Viscum album. The sequence continues at coordinate 773,333,813 of OY728151.1, read as the reverse complement.
AATTGATGGAATAGTTAAACTATTGGGGGTATAACTACTAAGGAATATATAAAAAAACCTATTTATTCTACAAAAAAATTGAAAAACCATGATACAATATATCCCATAAGACATCAATCTGAACACCCTCTATAGGAAAGTAGAGGAGTATATCTATAACATTTCCATTAGGTACTCTAAATTTTCCTATAACAGTTCTATATATAATATCATGTGAAACTATCATATCATGACCATCAGAGGAGTCAAATACTATGATAAATCTATTAATAGTCTTCTATAATAGACTAAAATAACAATAACGATTATCACCAACTCTACTATCCTGGGGGATTCCTTAGAAAAAAATTTATCAGCATTGAATGATCCACAACTACTACTTTCTAGTAGATGAAATAAATCAAGAATAAAATATCACAAGAAAGAAATTCATTATTTGTGAAAATATTGAACAACTTTTATTGACATGGGACTCCTACAATGGAATGAATATTACCCTCATGCTCCTCCACTGATGGAATATACGTAATTATTTCATCGACAGAAATCACCACGAACATATCTCAGAAATCATTGAATACGACATTCATTAAATCGTTAAAAATCCTAAAGAATTAGTCATAGTAAATAAAATCACAAAAAATTAATTATTCTTTGGAAGAAAACAAAAATAAGTCTTCAGAATAGCCTCATACCTTACCCACATCTACTAATATCATGACCTCAATTCAATCATCGAGATACAAATTTCTTCATTGAGATGGTATAATAAATCATCAACTATTGGAAGATAATATATATTATTCAATTTCACCTATTTAATGTTACAATAATTGATACAATGATGAAAACAGAAATCATACTTTTCCAAACAAACTAGTTCTCCCCACGATGTCACTATTGAAGAAACATACACTCACTGTAAAAGATCATTTAGTTGAACACACATCTCTGCAAACTTAGAAGGCTTCATCCTATATAAAGACATCGAGATATGAGGTACTCAAATTTGTAGCTTGATCCCATAATTGATTCCACGTCGAGGGGGTAATGTTACAACATCATTTAGAAATTCATCTATGTTAATCTTCCAAAACCCTAGGAAACACCAAATATTAAACCCCTAAAATGATAAACATCAGATAGAATATCATGTATGATAAATATGAAATACACATCCCTGAAATTTGAGGCTCTTGCTAACCAAAAAACCCAGCTTTCTCACTTTCAAAATAATATAACTCAACCTATCTTCTGAAACAATACATAACATCCTATACCAAATAAAACCAATCCATGATGAGGATGATGCCATCTGTTAATATCCATAAAAAATGAATTCTCTCATTGAGTGTATCTTCCCCAAAACTAGCTCATCATCTCTGCATACTTCATAAAAATGACCCCATTGTTGAAATATCACAGTCAACTCCAAGGGTACGGGATTCCTATCCACCTCATGTATTGTGAAATAGATTATGGTAGGTGATATTAAGGATTTTTTAGCTCCAAAATAAATAAAATAATTCAACAATGTTGATAAAATAAAAATGGAACCTCCAATGACATCGTTTTACCTAAAAAAAGAAATGTTAAAGCATATATCTAGTCGTGAAAACTCCACAACCTATCTAACCATGATGAATAACACATCCATGGTAACATTATTATTTCGTAGGATGAGGATCATCATGGTATTTCTAAAACCCACCCCATCTCCTATCCTATAATTCAAAATAGGAACACCTTCCTACTACTACATTTCCTGAAATGTCTTTAATAGAGGAACATAAAGTTGAACACCTAGAAAAAACTAACTTATTTATATGGTTAAATAGTGTATCCTTTGGTAACCATAGACTCAAAAAAATCATGTATCAAATCTGTTTTTACATTTGAGAGTAACTAACAATATTGAAATTTGACGTAGAGGGTTGTAATCTACCCTTTACTAACTAAAATATATTCTATCCAAACAACTAATATCCATGTATCATTTATATGCCTCATGTAGATTATGGTAGACTCCCCTCAGGTGTTGAACAAATTTTTTTAGGTTTCTTCTATAAATACTCTTCTATTTACATAATCCCCACATATTTAGAAAATATATATGGGTTGATATGGTTCTATTTATTTTGATAGAAAGCCTCCTTAAAATTTCTTTTCTTGGAATCCTCATCATGAAATTGGTCCAAAAAAAATCACGGAAGTATCAAAAAGTGGATAATAAACTCCCACACAATAGAAATCCCCTTGAGATGGGTTGGAAGCACCATGTAACTTCTAAAAATCATAGTGTGAGAATGAAAAACTATACGGAACTCTAATTATAACATCTCCCATGACATTATAACCTCCTTCAGATACTTCAGGAATAAGAACCACCACTACCTCACTACTGTACAAAACAATCAGTGAGGAAATGAGACATAGGTATTTCAAAAACCATGGATCAAAATAAATGATATAACAAACTCCTCTTACTAGTATTATATGACATAATATGAAATATATCCTTAATAAATATTCTGAATCTAGGTCAAATACACTCATATGGTCCTCCTCCTAGTGTCATCATCATTAAAACCTAAACTACAGTGATCTTCTAGTGATTCCTACCGAACAACATTATTGTGATCCAAATGAGGACATCGACCTAGAGCCATACCATCAAGAAGAACAAATGGTTAGTCTCACAATCATGGAATATAAAATTTGTAACATTAAATATTTAATTATTTTTTTGATCAATTCATTATGGATGAACCTTTCCCATGGTATAACCATTTCCAAAATATGCCTAATTAATAATGTTTCATGATATTTTCCTTGGTCCCACCATTCATCCAATATCACATTCTTTTATATGAATTATAAACATAATGAACTATGAATTAAATCAAAGGGGCCTTCATATACCCACCTCTCTGTTTGTATCTTGTGTTTAAATTTCTTATTAGATTTATCCACTACTATTTCTAGGACAAAATATTTAGTCTCAACTGTATATAACTCCAAAATCCATCTGATCCATCAACATCCATCAATGGTACCATATTTTCATGACCCCCCCATGTGTACAAATCTTGGTCTTACCCTGAGATAACGGATATAGTGACCACATAAGTTCGATCTCCTGTAGGTCACATGTTAGTAGATACCTCTAAGAGTATGACTAACATACACATGAGAGGGATTAACCACTAATTAATCATATTGAAGAGAGAGATAGGGTATATAAATCAATAAAAATGATCAGACATATAAAATAATCTCAATTACATAAATTTAATTTCATATAGTATAGAAAAAAGAGAAAACTACAAGTACCACAAAGGTAATGACGTTAGCAACCACAATGTTGAGGCGACTCATGACAAAGCAGAATCTAGTAATATCAGTCTTGATCTCAATCCTTATCCATATAACATGAAATATATATAAATATATATAGAGTTATAATAATAGTGAACTTTTTTACTTTCCTCCCTGAATCCTTACTTTAAAAAGATACAAAAAGATTTATAACCCACAGTGAACAACAGTTAAAATAATGCAATAAAAAAGGTAGAGTAAATACCCAACCTCTCACTGGCTATCTCCATCCATGTAACACATACAATAGATCATATATTCTAGAAACAAAACATTGAGGACACCTAGCCATCACATCTCCAGTGGTTTTCCATTATACCCAAATGTCGCCAATCTAATGCAATCTCTCTCCAAAAAAAACATGTCCAAAGAAACCATGATATGTATCACAACATGCACATCATGCATCATAGGAGAAAACAACATCCAAATCAATTGGACCTCCCCAAACAATGTAATATCATTTATCCCATGATCATCCATCTCGTGATCATCCATATGAGGCTTATATCAAATCACATTGAAATACACCAAAACTGAGAACATCATACGATATCACGAAAATAAGAATAGATGATAGGGAATCCTAGTCCTTAAGAATAAGAAATTCAACCATAATATATATAAGATCTCTCATGAATCCAAGAATATGGAATTCATCCATTAATATACAATGGGAACTCTTAGAACTAATGATTTAACATTATCATACAATCAGTTCTTATTCAACTTCAATGTAATGATTCATTCTTCATATGTTTAAACTATGGGTGACCTAAAGAATCACCTATAACATGCTTTAAAATATTCTAACATTATCTAATCATTAAATTCAATTTCATAAAATTCTATGAAGAACCATTCTCGTATAATGTGACTTATTATTCATTTCATCAACTAGAATTTACATGATGCACAATATTTATCAACTCTATTAATACATGAAAGATCACATTTAATTTAACATGAAATTAGCATAAATTATAATTACCATAAAATTAAAAAAACTCTATATTACAATAATACCTCCTAATAAATTTATAAGACAACTAATAAAAATGAACCACTCTAAATTTATTTACCATTTTCATCAAGAAAGATATGATAATCTATTTCATAAAAAAATATTAATACTAGAATAACATATGAAGCATGATTCATTGAAAAATAAGATAGAAATAATTACCCTTCCCCAAAGAAACAACATCTATATTTGATCAATATCGAATTTATTTAATCTGCATTAATATTTATTTGGTTTATTCCACTATGATCAGAAATCAAAAATAATGATAAATTTATAATTTCATTTAAATACCTAGGAGAAAAAAATTTCCATACATTAAATGATTCAATGTTCGTCGCATGATAATGGATTAATTCAACATATTCAGATCACTTATCCCATACGAAGGCTTCATCCATTAGAGGTTATTATTCGACAATCACACTAACAACAAAAAAAACTATTTAGATGTTGGTGTTTAATACTTATTTAAATTTAAATAAAAAGTGAGAGGAAGTAGATTAATTAACCATAATTTATGTGGTATAACATAACATGGAAATATGTGGATCAATGATGAATTTTTTAGACCGATCCCCCTTATAGGGCTCCCAAATTGACTTAAAAGAATTCTTCGGGCCTCCTGGAGATTTGGATAATATACTTTTGGGTTCGGTTTGTGAAAAGGGGGATGTAGGGTTCATATTTCATGTATTTGGATGGGTTTAAGATATGAATGATTAATTTACATAAAAAATGGGCCACAATTTATATTCTTCCAAAAAAACATACCGCCTAAAACTGTAAATCCTATGTTTAAGTCACAACATAAATTTAGTAATTATGATGTAATATTATCATGAAAATATTTCCCTTGTGAAATGATTAGCATATTTAGAACGTAAATATTAACATTTTGATAGAAATTATCATCCTGTGAATCTTCATACAGAAGATGAAAAATCCCTTTTTATGTTTTAAATCTCATTTACCGCATTAAAAACTCATTTACATAGTGTGTTCCATAGAATACATATTTTAGTTGTTAAACACATTTTTTCCTAACTCAATCGTCTCTTATCAACAATGGAATTAGAAAAAAAATTGTTTATGGAAATATAGATATGGGTGGTTAAGATCTCTCAACTCTAGAGTGTGATAAATCACCTAGATTCAATTAGTATGGAACGATAAAATTTAAACCATTGTTATTCAATTATCTCATTTAATTTTTCAGACCCACATCATTTTTTATCGAATAACTAGTTAATAATCATGGAGGGAGTGTATGATTTAAATGTGTTGAAAGTGAAACAAAAAACCATTCTAAATTTCCATCAAGTTCAATAGATTGTTACAAAATTACATGAATTTTAATTTATGTCTATTGAGTGGAATATAAAATTAATGAAACTGCTACTCCACATACCTCTGTGAAAATAAAATAAAATGTAATTAATAAAAATTATTAAAATTTCTCTATATAAACGCACATGCTATATAAAATAATTTTTATAGTGGTTACAAGGAGAAGTGGAGTTTTTGAGGATCTGGGTTATTATAAAATAAATAAGTCACAAAACATGGATTTAAAATTTATTATTTATAAAACTATTTAATGGTATAATGTAATAAAATAACATAAAAGTGAACATGAATATCCCATTAAATAGTGAATTAAAATTAATCGATTCATGTAAAATTAATTTTATACCAAATTATTATAAATTGGAGTTATAAAAGAATCAAATAAATACTTTAGAAATGGTATGTAGATAATAAACTTTTCTACCAAATTAAAAATTATATTAATATATTGTTGATTAAATATCAATATAATTAAAAAATTTAAATTGGACACCATTTACTTCTTTAAAATTCAATGGGATGGAATATTATATTCAACTGAAAAAATGATGATTTCGAGTGACTTGTAATCAATGGTATGGATCGCATTGAATCAAAATTCTTGTATAAGAAATTAAAGGAAAATAAATGAAATATTCATGAGATTATAAGTGAACATTAATATTTATATGATAAGGATGAATATCATTCAATGATTACCATGGAATAATAATTATATTCTAGTCCAAATGTTCAAGATATTTTTGGAAGGAAAATAGTGTGGAAAATGAAAAACTAGAGTTTCCTTTAAATTTATTTTGAGTAGGGTATGACTCAATGATTCTTAGATATAATATTATATGATTTATTTCAATGTATCACTATTGAATTTTTTCATGTGAATGGTGGAAATTCTGTTTTCATTGTCAAGATAAATTACATTTAATATTTTTTAAAAAAATCATATGAACTAATAGTTTTAAATATATTTTGTCTTCCCACATATAGAGTGTATTTCAATTTATCAAAAAATTATTTGGATTTTTGTAAAAATATATGTCAACAAGGGATGAATTTTTTTCTTATATTTATAGGTTGAGAAATATTTTTTCAAAAATTCTAATAATCTAGATTTAATTAATATAATATTTATCTATAGCCATTAAAACAACTATTATTCAAAGTAATTTAATCATCAATCAGTATTTGAACTCTAAAATATGTTAATAATAATGATTTTTTATATCTTAATTTCACGAGAACAATAAATATATCTTGAATTTATGAAATAATGAATTTTAAAATCACTCACGCACATACATTATCATTTGGAATTCATGGTGTACATTTTATGAATTTGGAAAAACCCTAAAATTTACAATTTTTATATTGTTGGAAAGGTGTTCTATGGGTTTCATGGAGACATAAAAATTAGAAAACAAAATTTCCCATCAAAATAAAAAATCATCAATGATTTTAAATGTTTATTTTATAGACATTTCTATCAAATAAAGATCCTTTATACCATTATTGGGAAGGAAATTGTGATTAAGATAATTAGTGCCTATTATAAACTATAAGAACACATAGTAGTAATCAATTTTTGAAATCAGGTACCAAATCATGAAATATAATATCATTATATGAGTCATTTAATTTTAGGAGATTATTAGTGAGGCCTTGGGGAGATCTAGAATGATTCAATTGAAATCCATATTCCATTTATAATACAGTATCAATGAAAATTGATTTTATTTTTTTATTAATTTTCTAATACTTTTTAAAATTTCCTTAATCATAATAATGAATTTTTAGGGATATATCAATCCCCTATAGTTATATGAATATTGGACCTTATCAATAGTTTATCTATCATGATCATCAGGATATAGTTTTTTATATTATTTATCGACCGTTGATTCCATAGTTACTTTCCTTATTCTTCAGCTAGTCTATTTAAATTTTATCTATTTAGTTCCTTTTTATTTTTCCCCTTTGACTAATTGGGGGAAATGTTTTTACCTTCCAATAATTTCATCCTTTATTGGGTAGATGATAGTAATCCATATGAGACATATATTTATTCCTAAAAAATAATGAATAATTTATTTAATCAAATCCACATTTGTTACCTTATCTCATCATACAAGACAGAAATATCGATCTATGTAAAACCTTTATTTATATGGTTATGATATCTATAATTCTAGATAATTAATATTTTTATAATTACCAGACACTTCAGTTTCTTTTGTTATTAGATATTTATATCATAAAATAGAATCTGAAACTAAAGCTTGTTAATGATTACTCTTATCCTAGACCATGGTAACTTTCATCCATCATTATCCATCTAATTAAAGTCTCCCTATATCTTATAAAAATTATATTGTGTCATAATTAGATGGATATTTACCTCCAAGGACATCAGAATATTATCATACCCCTCATAATAATTCATGGAATTCCCATATCCATTAGTTAGTGCATCATATTCTTGAACAACCTACACATCATGAGTATTATATAAGATGCTGAATTGGTACATCATGTTTCATATTATTTTGTAATAAATTTATAATGATATTTAATTGAATGTTTCATGTATCTAGAAGTATTATTCTGATTTCAACCACCTCTCAAACATCGTAAAATTGAATAATTATTGTTTTTCTAGTGGTATTAATACATTGGATAGTCTATGGTGTTCTTAACTTTAAGCCATACCTTATAAACATATTTGGATCCTATATGAATCAATGTCCTACAATTTAAAATTTATCTTCAAAAAAAATCTCTCTAATATGGGGCCTTCCACTATAAAATAATAACTATGATTATCGTACATTATAACAACTCCCCCCTAAAGTAGTCAATATATATTGAGATTAATCTATTGAACCCTCCAACATCTGTGAAATAATAAATCTCTCAATGTATCCCTATTGACATACATTATCATTATCAAGATACTTATTCATGTATTGTATACATACAAAGTATGAATAAGATAACAATGACAACATTTTTTACCACATGAAATTTATATGGAGACAATATAATCCTACGATCAACAGTTTTTATTTGGAGATCCAAAATATAAAACTTCTTGATGATATCATAGATTATATCATGATAATATGAATCTAATTAGGGATGACATTCTCACCCATTTATCCATGTGATATTAATTTTCAAGATCATTCTTAATTGAATATATCTATGGTTTTAATATATAGACCTAAAAATGAGGATTGGTGAATTTTGAAAATAAAGTGAAGGGAAACAAACCAAAGAGATATGGTCAAGAGATCACATCTCATATGAATGTTATAGGACCACTGAATATGATGAAAAACATCGCATTAAATAAAAACAATCCAATATGTGGTGATACAATAAGATCATATTATATATGGTATATTACATACACTACCTCAGATCACAGTGCAATGAATGAAATTGCAGTAAACATGAATGTCTAGTACATAACATTGTGACCTTCCCCTTACATCACAAACACTAAACACCCCACCGCAAATGGTGGGGATTATATTCTACAGAGAACAAAATTGTGTTGTTTTATTGGTACATAATCCAAATGGCCACAAACTACCGCAATCCCCATGATTCAAGAAAAATCTATAAAAATCATCAAACAAGGAATAAAACTAAGAAATATCAAATGATAAGTGGTTTAATAATATGGGAAAATCTCTTATTTACTCCAAAGGTAAAAAGTTATACACTAAAGATAACATCATTAATCAAGGGAACCTTAGTTCTATGATAATGACTCCTAAATTAGGAGAAAATGTTCTTTGAGTGAAATAGATGTCAGGACCTGGTTGATCAAACAACTTATCAATTTTGTGTCCCTCCACATGTTTTTGGGATGGGATGAGAGTAGATAAATCCAACCAAACAATCCAAAATCGAGTAAGGATAATTTTTAATGATGTAGCTATATTGACATTCATTTATACACATATTTCACTATTTTCTTAATCTATACATATTTTACAATCAGAATGTTTTTTTTATTTTAAAAATATATCATTTTCTCAAAATTATGTTACAAATAAATTATATTAAGAAGTAAATGAGGTTTTGGAGTATCCAGTGTGAAGAAAAATAGTTGGTGTAACACTGTACCCCCACTCAAATATAGAGCATGATATTGCGTTTTGTTTATTGTGGTTTAACACCCAAATGGCATTGAACAACAATATTGTTAATGGTTTGGAGAGGGTCTTATTATCCATCATCGCCAACACCATGCAGACATGTAATAGGATGTGAAAATTGATTGTCTCCTAAAAAATATGTGAATTTTATTTCCAAAACACAAAAAAGTAAAAATAATCATTATTTATTAGTCTATTTAGATTATTTTGAAGGATATAATTATAGTATATTTACTTGTGGAATAATTTTTCAATTTTTTTATAATTCAATTGGGGTTAATTATTATATATTTATTTAGAGAATCTAGTTTTAATTTTTTCGGTGTATATAAGTCTCTAATAAAGAGTATTTTTTTAATTTTCATCCACCCTGTATTGAATCATTGTAGTGGAAAATAACAATTCATCACATTAAAACATGATATAATTTAAATAATATAATAAGATCATGAAAATTAATATATTCATAATAATGTGGTATAAACATTAAACATGACATAATAAAATTAGTGGATACTCACTACTATGAAGGTATTAGATAATTTTCTATGATATAAATTCATTCACTGTAAATAATATCTCATAATATATAACCTTTCCTTTATTAATTTGAGGAAATATATAATTATCATAGAATACATCTCATATATCATGAATATGTGTGACACATATAAAATAGTCATATATCAACAGTAAACATAGAATAATCCCATGAGAATAGAATGAGTTTCATAATAGTTATATAAAACATGTTTAATGTATTGGTCATATGGGTTCCCAAAACAAGATGATAATATATCATATTTATCATTAAAATGTTAGAATACATATGTAATTAAAGATTATAAGCTAGGAATAGTTGAATAATGATGATAAAAATAACGTAGGAATGACATGGGTATGTTTTTAGAAATTAATTCATTACCACAAAATTTAGATGTTTGTTGTGATTTATGAAAGATCCCTTGATTTCATAATATATTTTCTCTTAAATATATATTAGATTTTTTATCATATAGAACACATAATATCGTAACTAAATAGAGAAAAAACATTTTAATAAATTATATTTTCACCACACTATGGTACTAGTTATATAAGTGGGTACAAACAATTATAACCACATTATGAAATACATTTCCATATTATTACTATAAAAACTAATGAAAATAATATGATAAAAAATCCATTTGAATATAATATTCATTATCTAAAATTGATATTTTTTATGTGTGGTATTTTTAGTAGTAATTTTAGAATAATAGTTAATTTTCCTAAAGAACTATTTTGTATAGAGAAACAAATTTTCAACATAAATTAATATTTTATTAAAAAATAATATTTATGAAATATATAATTTTAATTTGATGAAATATATTAATTTTTATCTTTATCATAAAAATATTATATTAACATTATTTTTAAAAATTTAATGTAATTAAATCATTAAGGGAATTTTGAGAAATATAGTTTTACAAAAATAGTAAATTTGGTGGAATTATAAGAAAGGCCTAATGGTGTATAAAATATATTAATCGATAAAATAGGTAGTTTAAAAGAAAGAAAAATTAAAATTGATATATTGAAATTAAAAAATATTTGAGTTCCATTTGAGGAACATATGTAATATTTTCAAATTAACATTACTTTTCGACAATTATTTTAAAAATAATATTTTGGTAAAATTTAGGTTTTTATTTATTTGAAGGCCACATAACATTAATCTATTGAAAATAAAAAAATTCATATCCTAATAATTAAATATATGGATTATTTTTCTATACACATTTGTTTTACGATTTTTTTATAAATACAGAATTCTACAGTTTGAGTGCACTATTGTTGATATTAAATTTTCATAGACATATAAAATTTATCTTATAAAATGGATTTCATATTATTAATATTTAGTGAAATTTTATTACATTATATGAATTATGTATTCATTGAACATAAATTATAGTTCTAAAAAATTACTTAACCAAATAAAACAAGAAATAGTAAAAGAAAAAAATTAATACTAAAGGATATGGAAGGATATATTTAAATAAATAGTTAATGGGAAATCATAATTATATCATTCTGCACTTGATTGATTCATCTTCGTTGATCCATATAGATTTTTAACATGTCATCCCTTTATATTAAGTAGTTATAACTAATGAAATTCCATTATTAGCAAATATAAAATTAGCCACTCACCATCCCATAAAAACAAATAAATGATTTTATTTTCCCCATGGATGTATATCATTAATTCTCATACAAGAATCTGATAATGTTCAATTTATCCTTTAGTGAAAATATATTGTCTCAAGACATCCATTTTTTAGTAATCATATAAGAAAAAAAATACATCAATGTTAGATCTCATTTTTTATAACTCATTTTCCCTTCTAACATACTTTTAAATTTTAAATTTCTAATTCACATATAATTAAACCAATATAGTTTCTATATATAATTTTACTATGATATCATATTAAAAATTTATAACACCCCCCCCCCCATTTTTATAAAAAATGAAACATTATTTTTTGTGTTTTCCCGACAACCACATAAATAGAGAGATTACCTCCATTTTTTCCCCAACACTACCCTTTATGGATTATATGGGACAAATAGAGGAATAAATGAGACACAATTAATATAATTTTTATTATGAAGATAAAATGCATAATCCACATTATATCATTTGGTATTAGTTCCATGGAACCATATTTTATGTACTTTATTATTATCTTTAGTCATTGTTTTGAATATAAATATATTGATTAGAACATATTTTTTATTAATCCTCATGACATTGTATTTTTCAATTTCTGAATAGTAGTTATTTAACTAAATTGTCACAAAAATTACATATTATTTTGAGAAACCTGAAATTTCATAATAATATTCTAAAATATATGTTCTATAGTATTATGAAATAATTTAAAGGAAACAAATGAATCAGACTATTAAGGGAGGAAACTCATAGGAAATTGAGGAAACATCATATGGTGTATGCCATTGGTTGTATTTTGTATAGGATAATATCAGAACTAGACCCCACTATAAGAAATCCACATTTATATGTTTCATTGAATGTTCTTATCTTTATAAATTCATATTGTTCCACATAGTTTATTATTATAATTAATGGATGTTGTGAGTCACCTAATTTATTATAAGGAAGAATACTATAATGACTTATATTCACAAGTAAGTATGAAATGTTTAGTGGTTCATGAGTAATATTCAGTTAATGAATACTAAGAGAATTTTTTTTTCATTTTGTTATTTATTGGAAGGTAATATCATAGTACCTATGTTTTAAACGATACATCCAAAATAAATCCCTGGAAATGGTGATCTCTAAGAATATTTAATTTTTGGGATTAAATATAAAGATACACTTAGAACATAGGTTAATGGAACAAATATCCATCCTTCTTAATTAATGATATACTGATAAAGGGATTATATTACCCAGTATTTTTCTATATGATGGTTTCTATCATTGTAACACTAACTTCATTCTCTATGGGTTGTCAAGATTTTTAATAGATTATATCCATAGATTGTGTGATTCGTGGCCTAATTCCATTAGTAATGTGTCCTAGAAAGAAATACACTACATTTATATATAATATTTTTAAATAATAATAATATGTATTATCTAATGGTTTGAATAAAAATTAATTCCTCACACTTTTAACAAATATTCATGTTTACATGATCCTCTAAATTCTCTTAAATATTATTGAGAGTATATTTTATGAGTATAAAATTATTTATTATTTATTTACTATTTAGTGAATGTGAAATAAAATTATTTTATATAGAATACCAAAGGGATATTTATTTATTAAATAAATATTTATTATTTCAGTACTAGTAAACATTGTGATGGAAGGATAAATCGAGTTTCAAAGCTATGTTCCAAAAAATATATATTTAATATTATTTTAATTAATAATATTAAATAATAATCAACACTTTTGTGCATTCTCATATATAATAATAATAAAAATATTTGTATAGATAAGGGGTTCCATAACGAATGTGGTCATAATTAGGTCACAAGCTCAATTATTATTATCCAACCTTAATAGTATTTTAACATAATTATATTATTTCAAAATGGTTATAAATGTATCATTCCTCCTTCTCCTCATTTTCTTGAGAAGGTATGAAGATGTAACTTGGCCTCAAGAGTAATTTACAAGGACCTAATTGTAATGCAGTGACCCCAGTTACCCAGAGTCGGTGAATTATTACATAACATTGTCATGATACAACGAATCATGTCTCGAAAGACAGATCAGTTTTGTAGTCTTGGAAATACAAGATACATACATAAGTTTTACATTACATCATGAAATAAATAAAAACACCATTCTCTCCCCCTTTAACACACACATATCCTTGGCATATCCCTGCGGGTTAATCATAATTTACTTCTTCACATCCTGGGAATAATAAGACATAGAAAGGGGTGATCTTAGATGCTTAGTAAGGATAAGAATATCGAGGAAACATTCATAAATATGTATAATCATTTAAGGAAATGTATATGACTATGAAAAGGCCATTGAAAATTAAACTTCAGCATAATATAGCAAATATAAATCAAAATAATTCCATTTACTTATTCACAAGGATATTCTACTAGTCAATTAATCACATGTAATATCAATATCAAATTTAATATTGATAGAATGTATAATGCCAGACTTCATAACTACATAGTCAAGGCCCTGTTCCAAGACTAAAAAAAAGATTTTGTCAAGGCCTTATTCCCAAACACTAGTTTGTCTCATGATACCTACAGATTCATCAAGGAGCTATAATGTGCTCCACCCGTCACATTATAAATTAAAAAATTTATTTTTTAAAATAATATCACATTCTATTTTGATTTCATTTAGATGTCATATAATTATAAAAGAACACATTTATTTTTAAAATATTTTTATAAGATTTTATGGGAAGCTTCAATGATGTTATAATGAAATAATATACCCGCACCTTCTGTATAAGTTAAAAAATCATTCTTACCTTAATTTTGTCTAAAAGGGCATACAATAACTTATTTTAAAAAAAACGTAAGGATTCCTTTCAAAATGTATAAGGTAAAATATGGGTACAAATGAATTAAACCCATAGTCTAGTAAAATTGAAAAATGTTTTGGAATACATTTTTAAGAAAACATAGATGTTTATGATAAAGTGTTCCCATTAGATAATTACATATAAACAACCTTGAATAAAGAAGATGTTATAGAATTAATCTTTACCACGTTGTAATCAATCTAATCATATGATAAAATGTTAATAACCACCAAATAATTCACAGAATACCATGAAAATAAATAGAATCATGATAATATATATCAAATTTCAGTACACAATACACCACATTCAATAAATAAGTGGAGAATAATGGAAATCTCATAGAATTAAACGTGAGATAATAAACCCCATACCTCAAGTCTGACTTGTCTTATATGTTCCATGTTCTTCCTGAATAATAAACATAAGTTAATTTCTAATTGATTAAAAACATTTTCAGTTTTATTATTCTTTTTATATAACTTATTACATTTCTATAACAACAAGTTAATTATTTGAGTTCATATTGCATATTTATTCGATGTTCGGAACATGAGATATAAATGAACTTTTTTAATTACAATTTTTCCACGTGGTCAAACATTCATTATCTCAATAATGAGATAAATTATTTAGATATAATATATATATATTATATATCCTATATATATATATATATGTATTTATAATAGTACATAACATTTGGAGATAAGAAATGATATGCATTATTCATGGAGACGGTAAGTCGTACGTACGCGTGAATGCTATTTGCATTTCTATTTTGTATTTTAATAGAATTTAAACATAATGATAAATAGGTATATTATAATTCAAGTATAATATAATATATATTATCATTAAATCGATTCTTTATATGTCAAAAATAAGTCATTTATTAGTCATATGATTTTGAGGGGGCGGTAGTCCACATTTCCTCAAATGAAATTATCACATTTAACCAATAATGGAAAAAAAGGTATGACAGAAATAAAAAATAAAAAAGTATAAAGAAAACATAAGCACAATATATATTATATATAAATATAGTTATATCTTATTTTCCACCATGAGAGGCAGTAGAAGATAATGGAACAATCATCGTTTCTTGAGGCGTTAGTTTTCCATCCACAGAAATAGTATGTTCTTTACCCATTAGATGGTGGTGTGTGTATGTTTTGTTTGAATCCATCACATAAAAACATTATAATATATTATTAATACTGGTTTTGTTATAAAATAAAGAAATAAAAAGAGTTTAGGTGTTGGAGAAGTAAAATAAAATAAAATAAGTTAAGAGAAACCATTACCTTTAATTTGGGTAACTCCCTAATGTTTGAAACAAAAGGACTTACTAAAGTGACTTATACTTAAGGTAATTCTTCTAGGTGGAAGAGAGGGATATTGAGAGATTATTTGGGGAGAGGTTGGATGAGCCAAAGGGGCTTGAGAGGTGTGTGTAATGGGTTAGAAGTGGGGTCCATCTATAAGGGGGTGGAGGGGCTCTTTAGGAAAGTGTGATATTATTATTTTATTATATAGTGATATTCTGTCTCTAATGGTCCAAAAATAAATAAAGTCGAAGATAAGATTACTCATGGTCGAAATAAAATCATCCAATATGATTTTTACAAGTGTTGTATATTATTTTAATATTAATAATCTTATTTATTTAAATCATTTATAAATGTGGTAAATACTACATAATTATTGTGTCAAAAATAATTTAATTTATATGATGTTAGAAAATTAGAAAAATACCATAATGTAGGAAATATTTTTATCTTTATAATGAATATATATAGTCTAAAATATGACTTAAATAACACCATGTAAAAATTTATTTACAAAAGATATTTGTTTCTGTCATTTTTTACTTAAATTTAAGATAATTAAAATAATGTGTCATTATCATTCATAACTGGCTCTATGGTGTCCCAAAATCTTCCCAAAAATGCCCATGGTCAGCTTTTAATTATCCAATAAGTATAGAACCAGTGTTAAGGTAATTTTTTTAATTAGAATATTCTTTTTTCCTTAAATTACCCTATTTACCTTTAACCGTGGTAAATAAATGTCAAAAAGTTACTATTCACCAAAAATTATTTTCATTTTATTAAACCAAATTTTACTTACTAATAGCAACCATGTATCTCAGATTTTCAATATTAAATTCACATAAGAGGTAAAATCTCATTTAAATGAAAAAGTCTGATTTTTAACTAATACATAGTTCTTTCACTATTCATCAAAATTTGATGTTTTTCAGAAAAATACAAAAAATTCATCCTAAGGTATATATGATAATCTGAATTCAAAAATGATTTCTATTTTAACAAATTCAAAACAGATAATATGTATTAATTAATTTAAAATTAATTTCCATTGTCAAAACAGATATTGTGTTTTCTAGAAACAGTAACTATCAAAAGATTGACATTTGTTTATGTATAATTTCAAAGTGAAATTAATTCCCTTGAACAACATTGGGGTGTTACATTCTCCCCTCCTTCAATAAATTGATTCCTCGTAATTTATGCTCTGTTTTGAAAACTTGGGTTTTGAAATTTCAAAATATCTTAGTTGAAATCTCACATCAAAAATGGATTAATTAGGCCTCTATTTTAAAATAAACAAAGGTAAGTATAATGGTTACTGAAAATAACACATACTAGGGCTCCATGTAATAAATCATGGATATAGAAAACAAATATAACCATCATGTTCTGATGGAGAGTGATCGAGAATATTATTAGGTGAAAGTTGACGATCTGAAAGCCATAAACTTGTGATGGGTTGAAAGGTCATTGATTACCTAGTAGGAAAAGAAATGAGCAATGTTTTTGTTTTAAGTTCTTTTTAATAATGTTTAGGAATTTATTTATGAGATTAACTAATAGCATAAGGAGATATACCTACTTTACATGTATAGTTTCATCCTTTAATAAATTTCTACCATAAACTCATCTTTTATCCAAACGATGAGTATTCAAGATGATTTGGTCACACCTAAAGAGCTATAATAAACATATAAAGAATCACATAATCCAAAAATGATGAACTATGTATTTCCCT
This sequence comes from Viscum album, assembly GCA_963277665.1. Classification (NCBI taxonomy): domain Eukaryota; kingdom Viridiplantae; phylum Streptophyta; class Magnoliopsida; order Santalales; family Viscaceae; genus Viscum; species Viscum album. The sequence continues at coordinate 773,315,726 of OY728151.1, read as the reverse complement.
TTTCATTAAACATTAACCAATACCAAAATGTTTAGTACATGATCAGATGATCCCCAAAAAAGAAAATATTTTATAGAAATAAATACTACTCTTACTCTCTAAAATTAAAACAAATAATACCCAATGTTCATAAAATACCCTTTAATGAAACTTTTTCCTTAAAATCTTTCAATATAACCCTAACTAAGATTGAAACCCAATACTCAGAAGAATTTTATTATGTTGTCTTCCACCTTAAATTGTATCTCCAAATAAAATCGACTACTCTTAAAGTAACATAATTAAAAGTAATTAACCTAATGACATATTCTCTATGATAGATTAATCATTTACATAAATAAAAAAAATTCTATAAATCCACAAAAAAACATATAAAAATATCCACCATTAATCCTCAAATTAAATCCCACATTATTCTATTTTCCTTAGTCATATAGTGTTCCCAACAGAGCGAACGTCTTCTAGAATAACAATTTTCACCTAATCACCAAATCATTTTTCTATACTAAGGATAAATCATAAGGTACCAAAATAAACATATTCTTTATCCATAAAATCATTTAACTAAAAATAATTAGTCATACTATCTAGGGACATCACGTAGTCCAGTGGTAGGGGTTAAATCCCAGTCGCACTTTTGTTGTGGGTTCGATTCCCGCAACATTGTCCAATGTGATGGGTTGTCACACTATCTATGGGTTGTCCTTTTTCAAAAACTATATCATTTTATAACATTCCCAAAATTGTGATAAATTCATCAAAAATAACCCAAACATATTTTTATAATAAATTTTGTCTCGTACCTCATCTTTTCATCAAAAAATTAATAACATTTAATTGAACTATGAGTTTGACTAAAACGAAAAAGCATAGTGTGAGTTATAAAATATTCATAACACCTCATTTACAATATAAAACAACCTAGTATTATCGAAGGTAATTTATTATCATCTTATATTAAAATCCATAAAATTGGTTTGTAAACAAAGTGTAAATTATCAAAATCATATCCCCGGGAGTTTCGTAACCCAGAGTACATCAAGGCCCGTTGTTTATTACCAGGACTCCCCAGGTCAACCCCGAAACTCCTTCTCGGAGTTTTCCCTTCTAGGTACATCTGTTCCAGAGCCGCCTCTACTTGCTCGTATCCAGATAGGGATGTATTTAATATAGAATACATAAAATCTCAACATTAACAAAATTCTAGGGAGTTCTTCTATACTAATCCTCGAAGTCTATATTATGGTAATGTGCTATAATCATAGTTTACCTAAATCTACATTCCATGGTTTTTAATAAACATCCTCTGATACCAACTTTAATGACCCGACCCCAGTTACCCATAGTCAGTGAATTATTACATAACATCGGCATGATACAAGGAACCATGTCTCTAATGACCGATTAGTTTAGTAGGATTGGAAATAAAAGATACATTAATTAATTTTACATTACATCATGAAATAAATATAAACACCATTGTTTCCCCTTTGAAAAAACTCATAACCTTGGCCTATCCATGTGGGTTAATCATAATTTATTTCTTCATGTCCTGGGAATAATAAAACATAGAAAGGGGTGATCTCAGATACACACTAAGGATAATAATATAGAAGAAACTTTCTTAAATAAGCATAAACATTTAAGGAAATGTATATGACTAAAACAAAAGCCTTTTAAAATTAAACTTCAGAATAATATGTAAATGATAAATCAAAATAATTTCAGTTACTTATTGAAATTGATATTCTAATAGTTGAATAATCACGTGTAATATCAATAGCTAATTTCATAATGATGGAATGCATAATGCCTGACTTCATGACCACATAGTCGAGGCCCTGTTCCTTGAATACAAATAATATTTTGTCAATTCATTGCGCCAAGACACCAGTTTGTCTCATTAGACCTATCAATGCATCGAGGATCTATAGTGGGCTCCACCCGTAAGTTACTAAGTCTAATTCATTCCTCATATAAAATGGTTTAAACATAACATAAACATTCGTATTAAAACTAGCTAAAGAAATGTGAATAATTTATCAAGAAACCATGAATGCTATAAAAATAACACATCCATAGTCAAACATATCAAAAAAACATCAACACTATATATAGGATTTGTATAATAATAAATCAACATCAAATAATATTAAAACCCATCAAAGGATGTTGACATAGATGAAATCAAAACCTTTTTTAGAAAAATATCTATTTCTATTTTTAAGTCGGTTAGAATTCATATAATTATAACATAAAACATTTATTTTGAAAATATTCTTATAATATTGTAATGGAAGCATCGACGATGTTATAACGGGGTAATATAGCCTCACCTTCTGTATAAGTTAAAAAAAATTCTTACCTTAATTTTGTCGAAAACAACATAAAGTAACATGTTTGAAAAAACGAAGGAAAGATTCCATTCAAAACGTATATGGTCGAATAAGGGTATGAATAACATTAACCCATAGTATATTAAAGATATTTGTTTTTTTGAAATACAATTTTATGAAAACATGGATGTGGATGATAAAGAGGTCCTAATAGACAATTACTTATAAATAACCTTGAATAATGATGATTTTTTTGAATTAACCCTTAACACGTTGTAATCGATCTAGTCGTATGAAAAAAAGTTAATAACCACCAAATCATTCACAGAATACAAATAATATACAGAGAATCATTATAATATATATCAAATTCCACAAAAAAATACATCACATGAAATAAATAGGTGGCGAACAATGGAAATCTCCCTGAATTAAAAGTGAGATAAGAAACCCCTTACCTCAAGTCTGACGTGTCTTGTATGTTCCATGTTCTTCCCGAATAAAAAAAATATGTTAATTTCTAATTGATTAATAAAAATTTTCATGTTTATTATTCATTTTATATAACTTATTACCACGCTATACCAATTAGTTAATTATTTCAACTAATATTGGATGCTTTATCGATGTTCGGAACATGAGTCAAAAATGAACATGTTTTAATTACAATTTGTCCATGTGGTCAAAAGTTCATTATCTATAGAATGATATAAATGATATAGATATCATATATATATTAAATATAAAGTATATATATGTATTTATAATGGTACATAACATTTTGAGATAAGAAATGATATGCACTGTTCATGGAGACGGTAAGTTGTACGTACGCATGAACGCTACTTGCATTTCTATTTTTTATTTTAACGGAATTAAAAAATAATGATACATAGGTATATTATATTTCCAGTATAATATCATATATAATATCAATAAATCCATTCATTATATGTCCCACATAAGGCATTAACGAGTCATATCATTTTGAGGGGGCGGTAGTCCACACTTCCTCAAATGAAATTATCGCGTTTTATCCATAATGGAAACCATATAGGTTTGACATAAATAAAAAATACAGAAGAATAAAGAAAAAATAAACATAATATATATTATATTTTAAAGAAACATCCATCTTAATGGCCACCATGAGAGGCGGTAGTAGATAACTGAACAATCATCGTTTAATGAGGCGTTAGTTTTCCAACCACAGAAAGAGTATGTTTTTTAACAATTAGATGGAGATGTTTGTATGTTTAGTTCGAATATTTCTCATAAAAATATACTGGTATATTTATAATACATTTTTTCTTATAAAATAATGGAAAAAAACGAGTTTAGGGGTTGGAGAGGTACAATAAAATAAAAGATGTTAAGAGAAACCATTACCTTTAATTTGGGTAACACCATTTGTTTTGAACCAAAAGAACTTCTTGAAGTGACTTATTCCAAAGTTAAGGCTTCTAGGAGGAAGATAAGGATCTTGAAAGATTATTTTGGCGATGGTTGGAGGAGTAAAACATGCTTCAAAGGTGTGTTGAATGTGATAGAAGTGGTGTCGTTTTATAAGGGGGAGGAGGGGCTCTTTAAGAAAGTGTGAAATTATTATTTTATTATATAGTGAGATTTTGTTTCTAAATATTAAAAAATAATTAATGTGGATTCTAATATTACTAATGGTCGAAATATAATCATCCAATATGAAATGGGAAAGTTTTGGATATTTTATTAATACTAATAATCTTATTTATTTAAATCATTTATTAATGAGGTAAATACTACATCATTATTGTGTCATATATAATTTAATTTATATGATGTCTAAAAATTATGAAAAAATTCAATAATTTAGAAAATATTTTAACTTTATAATTAATATTTATAGTCGAAAATATGACTTAGATAACCCCATGTAAAAATTGTTTTACAAAAGATATTTTTATATGTCGTTTTTGCCTTTATATTAAGTTAATTAAAATAAAGTGTAATTATCATTAATAAGTGGCTCAATGGGGTCCAAAAATCAACTAAAGGATTTCAATGATCAGCCATGAATCATCCAATAAGGTTAAGAGATTTTTTTAAGTTATTTTTTATTATTAGAATATTCTTTTTACCTGTAACACTTGAGTCTTTTATGAGAAATATTTTTTTTATGTTATACAAATCATCAAAGGAATCATTCACTACACAAAAAACTAGCTTGGCTGGATTTACACGCAATCACGACCTTCCTCGATAGCTTGCGTCCTACGCAATACCGAGTTTCACTAAACAACGATATGCTATTAAAATATTATTAAAACTAGCCATTATGAATAGTAATACCCACTTTTTGAAATTTTGTAAATTTTATTTTTCAAAATGGACTTCATTTTTCAATTCGGAATATCGAAATTAGCCTAGGGTGAAATTTTGGTATTATTCGAAAAACTTTCAATTTTTGATGAATAGTGAAAACACCGGGTTACTATTTAAAAACCGACTTTTTATTTAAATAATTATTTATTTTATTTAAATTTATTTTTGGAAAAAATTGATAAATAATACCTATATAAGTTCAATACAATTCATTGGAGTCATTTTATAATAATTTTAGATATAAAATTTTTTTTTTGAACTTTTCACCCTCTTTTACCCACCTCCTAGGAGAATTTTCAAATTCACATAAAACATAATTTTACCACTTCTGTGAGTGGAATTTTGAAAATCCAAGAGACACGGTTAATATCATGTATTAAAATGTGGTTCAATGAGATGAATATAATTTTTGGTGAATAGTAACTTTTTACTTTTTTTTACCACGGTTAAAAGTAAATAGGGTAATTAAGGGTAAAAATGTTATTATTATTACCCTAACACATGTCCTAATTCTATTGGATAAGTTTAATTCGACCAAAAAAAACCTTAGGAATAAAATATGACCATTTAGGTCCACTTGGATTAGATTAGGACATTTATTATAAATTTATTTAAAGAAGGGTTAAAATAGTTAAAATCAATGTTTAATAACTAAATCATTTTTAATATAGGGTTATACATAAGATAAATTCGACTATAAATATTCATTATAAAGATAAAAATAATTCCTACCTAATTGTATTTTATTTATAATTTTTAGACATTACATAAGTTAATTTATTTATGACACAAAGATGATGCAGTAATTATCTTAATAATGAAATATTGACATAATTGATGTATAATAATAACCAAATAAATGTAATATGAGACTTTTTATGAATTAAAATAATTTTATATGTTAATATGACATGTTAGTGTTGATTTAATTAACTTTTTTAGAACTAATAATTTTTTTATGGTTTTCACAAAAATCAATTACCAAATAGTGTCAAAATTGACATAAAATAGTTTTTAAAACAAATATTATATTATTAATTGTTATTATATTCCTAAAAATCTATGGTTCATCCTAGATACTTATATCATAATATTTGTATAATTAATAGACCACTTGGGGGTCTATTGGATGTATATGATATGTTTATTAACTATATAATATAAAAATACAAAGTGACATGGTAAATGTCAATCTAATTAACTAATAGTTAAAACTAAAAGATAAGGTTAATATAATGACCTAAACTTGTCTAAATTTTATTGGATGAGAGTTTTTCGACCCATACCCACCTTAGATTCTAAATAAATCAATTTTTATCTATTAAAAACCGAATATGACTTTATAATAAAATAATACTTTTAGTTTTTCCAAAGGTGCCCCTCTCCTCCCTTATAGAAGGGAACCTCCTCCCTCTCTTCCTAACACCACATTGAGGATTCAAGATCGGCCAAAACCTGCATAAATCACTTCTCCACTTCCCTAGAAACATCCTAGAGGTCCTGGTCTTCTTCAAAGGCCAATTTTAGTGCCCTAAGAGGAGGTCTCAAAGAGCACATCAAAGAAGAGGTAATGTCTGTTACCGATTCTTTCAACATTATTTCTTCTTCCACTTCTTCTTATTTAGTTGTTTCATTATGAAGTAATAAAATCAGTAACAATAATATACCTGTTTCGGTGCGGATGTGCGTCGGGTTACGCTGTTCCGCCAGGACGCGTTCGCGCGTGCACCCGTCAACCCGAGGGGATGGGCGCGCGGCTTGTGGTCCCGCAGTCCCGCTTTCCAAGGGCGGGCGGCATCCGTCCCTTATTCAGGGGCGTCTGCTCCTTGATCGAAACCGGGATGATGGGATGTCGGCTTCTCCTTCCTTGGACGTCTCCTCGGAACTTGTCGCCTAATCCGGGTCTCCCTCATAGACTTAAGAATTTTCGTGAATCTCGTTCCCGGCGCCATATCTTCATGGACACCGGTTAATTACGCTGCTTCCGCCCGGACGTTCCAAGGAGTCTGGGCGGGGCAGCAACCTGCGGTGAGAAGGCCGGGTGGCTCTGGGTGCTGGGGGCGTGTTGTAACACTGCGGCTCTGCACGTCTGTCTTCCGTCCCTAATAGGGCTTCTCGAAGGCACGATGGCCTGAGGCATCCCGTACTAGGTGCGGGGAACTGTGTCACCTGAGGTTTTCCTCAGCTTCCCGTGTTTAACACGGGGTATGCCGCGAGTTTAACGTCCAGCGGGGACGGCATCGGACCGATCAACACGAAAAGTGGATCAGATGACGGAACCCCTTGCGGGGAACCTCCGACGCTGGGGCCAGCACATGGGCGGCTTCCCAAGTAACGTGGAGTGGAGTGAAGTGGCATGACCCCACCGGGATGTGGCGGCCCGGGTAAGGATCAGGATGGATGATGGAGTAAAGAGCTTGGACCCCAGGGGGGCTTCCTACGTACCGCGCGTTAACACGGATCAAAGTCAACGTAGTTCGGGCATACAGTTTAACGTCATGCTGGACGTCGGCAGGCCGACTCACGAAGAGGTCGAGGCCGCCGGGCGGAGGATTGAACCGAACCACCTCGCACGGAGGGGGATGGAACGGCCGGGTGGATCACAGTTTCACGTCATGCTGGACGATAAAAGGGGAAATGGAAAAGGGGGGCTGTGGGGAGGCACCGTGGAGATACACACGGGCGGTCTCCCACAGGGGCGGATTCATAGGTGAATCAACGCAAGCGTGAACCCTGGAGGGGTCCACTGATGGACGAACCGACGTAAATACGACCGGAACGACCAGGTGGTGGGCTTGGGCCTCAGGGAGGCTTCCTACGTACCCTGTATAGAAGACAGGGATCAAAGTCCACGTAGTTCATTCTGTCAGGACTTACGCACTTAGGGCAGCCCGGATACTGCAAAACTCAGTTGGAAGGGACTTGGACCGAAAGCAAAAGACACCTCGATCCCAGTCAGACCCTCTACTGGCTTCGGCAGTGGGGAGGTGCAATGGAGATACACATGTGCAGCCTCCCACGAGAAACTAGGGGTTTGTAATACCCTGCCCCCGTAGGGAAAAGCCACTCCCATTAAATCGTCCCAAAAGGGGGACAATCCCGACATCCCTGCAGAGACGAGCGGGTGGGGGCCACGTCCAAACCGGGGGAGACCCTGCGTGCGGAGCACGGGATCAGGTTGCGGACGGTTTAGCGTCTTGCCAGACGAAGTACAGTTTAACGTCATGTGTTGAGGACGAGGCACTTGGCAGTTTAACGTCTTGCAGCACGGACGATGGGGGCTAGGCAGTTTAACGTCGTGCAGCTTGGACGGGTGTGCAGTTTAACGTCATGCTGGGCATAGGTTGCCGGACGAAGCACTTGGCAGTTTAACGTCTTGCAGCGCGGACGATGGGGGCTAGGCAGTTTAACGTCGTGCAGCTTGGACGGGTGTGCAGTTTAACGTCATGCTGGGCATAGGTTGTCGGACGAAGCACTTGGCAGTTTAACGTCTTGCAGCGCGGACGATGTACAATTTAACGTCGTGCAGGACGTATATGCAGTTTAACGTCATGCTGGACGAGTATGCAGTTTAACGTCATGCTGGACATAGGTGCGTGTCACTTCGCGCAAGCCTGGAGGGCCGCACGGGAAGACAACGCACGGTGCGGGCACCCGGGATGAGAATCATCGGGTGCCACACAGGCGGGTACCCTTAGGAGGTCAACGGGGGCGACCCTGGCAGATTGCGTGCAAAAAGGAAGCTTTGCGCGCAATACTGCGGGCCGGCGCGCAATCGGGGCGGCTGACGCGCAATTGGGCCAGCGCCTTGCGCGCGGATGCTTGAGATTGCTCACACCGGGCTTCGGATAGCGCGCGGGGGCAACGGCTCATTCTTTAACGAATGGCCACTTGAAAGAAGGGGGGGTGCGCGCAATCAGGCCGGATTGCGCGCACCCCGGGGGCAATTGCGCGCAAGCGGGTTCTTTTGCGCGCAAAGGCCATAGGGTGAGTTTTTATTCAAATGAAAGGAGCCAGCGGGTATTGCGCGCGAAGGCGGACCCCGAGGCTTTCTTGCGCGAAAGAAAGGAGGTTACCTGAAGTTCGTCATTGCGCGCGGAAGGGGTTGAATTGCGCGCACGGGAGACGTTTCGACTTCCAGCAACCTTTGAAACGTTGGGGGTCGCCTTGTATTTATAGGCAACCCCGGGCGCGGAATCCAGGGTGCGAGCGCGAAATTCTTCTCGCGGGCGCGGAATCGGGCGCGGCGCGTAAGGGAGGCGCGCGGACCCGCGGCGCGCAGAATTGCGCGCCGAGCCGGCGCATTGCGCGCATCCCGGGGGTTTTCCGCGCGGGACATCTCCTTTGCGCGCGTGCCTCTGAAATTCCGCGCAAGGCCTCCGGGCCCTCCGAAACATCCTTCCGACTCCAAATATGACCTCGCTTTCCGCATCTGGAGCTTCTTTTGGGAGCAACGGACTTTTCCGGCGTCTACAAAAGCCCCCCCTCGGAATCTGATCGGCGAGAGGTCGCAACGATCGGGTTCCGAGGGAGACGCCGGAATGCCGAAGTCCAGGGCGGCGCGGGACTTAGGCGCGCAAAAAGGGGCACCGGTCGCGAAATTCGCCGCTGCGGTCGCGCAAAGCGCTTTCCGCGCAGCGCGGGCCCGGCCTCGCCTATAAATAGGGGCGCTGGGTCCCGCGTTCCGTACTCTGGCCTTCCGCGCGATAAGCTCCAAAGCTCTCGTGCGTGAAATTGCCTCTTCCGGTCGCGAAATTCGCCCGATCGGCGCGCAAAACCGTCCGGATTTCGCCTGCTTTTGCGTGAAAACCCGGAACTTTGCGCGACAGTCTTCCCAATTGCGCGCCGTCCACTTGGATTGCGCGCCAACCTTCAAACTTTTCCACCAGCCTCGTCCGATCCCGCACTCTTCATCCCTTAACCCGCACGACTCCCGAAACTTCTGAGATGGCCGCGCACAGAGGAAATGAGGGGGATGCCGCCACTCGCAGAGCTGAGATGGCGACGAACGAGGAGGTTTACGGAGCCAAGGAGATTGTTTCCAACAATCAATCCTTGTTCGACTTACTAACGCCGGCCCAGAAGACATATCCACTGTCGGACAACCTGCCGCTCTGGAACTTCGGCATCCTCGATGAGGTTCCGGTGCCAGGGTTCGAGATTGATGCGCCGCGAACCTGGGTGACTCGGGAGGACGAGCTTCACCGCTATAACATCACCAACAATGGGCATCCTGCCAGGGAAACCAGGCACTTGGATGTCTACGTCCTGAACCCGAGGACGCGAACCATTGATGGGGGTGAGCCTACAGCGGAGAATTCTCCAGCCCTCTACTCGAGCACATACCGTCAGAGTGTCACTGACGACACCAAGGGCTGGCTGAAGGACTGGGACTTGCGATCCGGGGGCAACTTTACCAGTGAATGGGCCTGGGCGTTCTGGGTACGCCACACTTGCGATCACTTCGCAGAGGAGCTGCGGTACATCGGCCTGTTCGAGGCGGTGTGGACGTCGCAGTTCCACTTCTACCAGCAGTCTGAGCTCGGGCCGGAGCTGTTCACTCGCTGGTCCCCGGATACCAACACCTTCCATCTTCACCATGGGGAGGTCGACATCGGTCTCTGGGACATCCACTGCATCAGAGGTATCCCGCTGGAGGGCTACCAGTACGATGAGTTCCTGCCACCGAAGAACATCTGGGAGGACAGGTCACGGACTCCCATTCTGACCTGGCATCTTCTTGACCTGGCTACGCAGTGGCTCGGGATCCAAGACTTCCAGAAGGACATAGCCTACAAGGATTGGTTCGGCCAGTTCCTGGAGCATGACCCGGCGGTCAAGATGCCAGGCAGGGGGAAGCGGTGCCCGACCGCAGCTCAGAGGAGCCGGAACGGGTCGTACTGGCGGGTCCTGGAGACGGGCGATTACCGCTCATGGGGGTACCGCGTCATCGAGGCCCAGGACCCGAACGTCCGGTACGCGGCGTTCCTGGCCGCCTTTCTGAGCGGGTGGCTCCTGCCAGTGCGGGATGCGAGGATGGGCGTCCGTCCGGCGACGCTGGCGATGGCGGGCGCCATGGCTGCCAATAAGAGGTACAACCTCGGGGTCCCAGTACTGGCGAGGCTGTATGCCATTCTGGGACGCATCTCACGAGGGGGGTCGCCACGAAGGATCTGTGGGCCCTTTCAGTTCTTCCACGGCTGGGTGGCTGCTCACCTTGGTGGGTATACGTTCCCAAATGCCATCAGTCCTCCGGGCAACGGCCTGCGACCCTCCCTGCTGAACATTGTGGGGGTCGCTCCGATGACCCTCAGTGAGGAGGGCGTGAGGGTTCGGATTGGCAATCATGCCAATTTCAACTTCAGCCCGTTCCCCACTCCCGTCGGCCAGATGATCGACAACGGACAGGGCCCGCTGGAGCAGCATGAATACTTCCTGAACATGCGGGGCGGGGTGCTCGTGGCTCGGATCGACGGGAAGGTGATCTGTGAGCCTTACGTGCCGACCCGGTTCGCCAGGCAGTTCGGGTGCCTTCAGCGGATGCCGAAGAGGGTATTCACTGCTGTCCGGGAGGAGACGAACCCCGGCGTCCTTCGCCAGATGTGGCTGATGTTCGTCGCCTTCGGCTCTGGCGACGTCATCACCCTCCCTCCTACCGGAGTTAACGCAGGCTTGGCAACCGAGTACGCCGAACACTGGGCCATCGCGTACCCTGAGGGGCTCTTGCGGAAGCTAGTTCGGCGGCTCGAGGCTACCCGTGCGGAGACCGGGCGTCAAGGAAGGAGGCGAGGCGCCGCCACACGGGGGAGAACGGAGGCGCGCCAAGCAGCGGGGCCGGCGCGAGCAGGGACTTCGGCGGCGGGCGCATCGCAGGCTGCCGCTACGACCTCAGCGCCCAGAGAGGGGGCACATGCGGCGGTCGAGGAGCGGCCCGGGAAGCAGGTGAGACGTCTGCTCGAACCCTCCCACGATGCAGTCTTCCCGGCGCTGTGGTCGGCCTGGATGACCCTGCGGCAGTCACTGGGGACCGACGTCATCTGGCGAAAGATACTCAGAGAAGGAATCTATCTGCCAGAGGTCGGGCGCCTCCAGATCACCGACAGGGTGGACTTCAACCGGCAATATGCATATCTGACGGCCATGGACGAGTACGCGCGCCAACGTGGTCAGCGTGCGGAGCCATCCCTTCTGGTGAAGGTGATGCTCGGTCTCGAGCCCGCTCCGGAACAGATGCCGCCGGAAGAAGATGACAGTAACGACTCCGAGGTGGAGGAGGAGACGGGGGAGGATGAAGGCTCCGAGGGAAGGTCCCATCGGGGGAGCCCACGGGAGAGCGGCGAGGTGGCCGGCTCTGACAACGTTGATGTCACTGAGCTCCTCGAGGTCCGCTTCTATCCCTACTCAACTTGCTTCATCCATTCTCTTATGCAGCTTCTAACCCGTTTCTCCATCCTTCTCAGGAGCACACGGACGTCGGTCAGGCGTCCTCAACAGGAGTAGGAGAGGCGCCAGCAGGACAAGGCGGGGGCCAGGCACCCATTATCGAATTGACAAGCGCTAAGGGGTCCCCTGCTGCAACTGTTCCTGCGGCGACCGGGGTAGCGGAAGATGATGCTCCGAACTCCCGTAAGTCTCCCTACTTTACTGCTGGTGCTTGCCATTGACGATCCGTGACTAACCATGGCATGCCCTGCGCAGTAATCTCAACATCGGAGGCTCGTCGGGTTGCCGAACCCGGGCCATCTACGAGTGGACCAGTGGTGGACATGCCGCCTGCTCCGGAACAGGCTTCCCAAACCGAGTCGGCCCCACCAACTGCTGATCAAGGGGCTGCGGACGTCGGCGGTGCTGCCACCGGAGAGAGGTTGGGGGCTGACGAGGGTGTCAGCGCCGCTGGGGAGAGAGAAGAAGGTTGCCCGGATGTTGGGGAACCTATCCCTCGTGAGGACCTCCCAGGGGCGGACCCTGCAGCAGACCTGCTGGCTGCCTTCCCTTCCTACCGGCCTGCCGACCCAGAGGAGATGGATGACTCGGACGCGGAGGCGGTCGAGGATAGCCGGGTAACGCGACGCAGGGGGTGGAAGTGCATCCAGCGCTTCCTCAAGCGAGACCCATCGGAATGGCTGGGGCGCATGGGATCACTTCAGACCTGGCTGCGCTTCCTGTGTGCCGGGGGAGCTGATGCTCAACGCCTCCATCTGACGGTCCGTGATTTCATGGCCGAGAAGATGCGCGAGAGCCGCCGGCGTGCCGACGTCGCACAAAGTCGGGACATGTCGGAGAGCACGCAGGCGCTCATCGCGGCAGAGCAGGAAGTCCGGCGCCTCGAAGGGCAGGCGGCAGAGAAGGAGGCCTTCGTCGCAGCATGTACCGAGCTTGTGGAGCAACTATCGGCACAACTGATCGACGCTCAGGTACAGCTGACGGAGGCGGGCCAACAGATGGTCACACTCCAAGTCGAGCGGGAGCGTGCACAGGCCAGGATTGACGAACTGCGTGCTGCGACCGCCGACGAGGAGAGGGCACGCAGAGAACGAGAAGCAGCCCTGGAGGCCGCCAGCCAAAGGGTAGCGGCATTAGAAAGACTCATTCAGCACGCTAATCCCTAAGGGCTGTTTTTTGCCATTCCCAGAACATTTGCTTCCGCTACTTAATATTTTGATCCACTTGTATGAATCGCCATATTTATCTGCGTCTTTTGGTTTAACATGCTCAACCACAATTCGTTGTCTTGCGGGAGTGTTAACCAAGCATCAGGCATCCATAATTGGGCCTGGGTTTCTGGAGAAAAGAGGGAGGTCATTCCTGGGAAAGGAGACCTCAGACCTAACCAATGTATCGTCCCCCAACTTGTTCCAACACACGAGCGGGACAACGCTAGGGGCGTTGAGATTTTATCCGAACATAGGGAAATGAGAAAGGGTGAATCGCGTGTCCCGAATCCAGACATCCACAACGATCGGCCTTCCAGGAAATGCCCAAGACGGTAGGCGGACAGTGGATCGACCATAACAACTGCAATAGACGGACTGAAAAAGGCCATCATTCATATTGCAGGAGGCGGACCACATGTCATCATGAATACCGCTTTGGGGTTCCTTCAGACACAAGGGTGGAAAATCCAGATCAACAGGGCATGCGAAGCGTGGGGCGAAGTGACGATTTGTTCGGACAGAATCCAACGCTCTCAAAATTGCGCCACCGTGGGGAAAGCGTATTGGGCGGATGCACTAATCTGGCCGTGAGTCACCTCAATTCTCAGACAGCACCTCTCTGACGAGGAAACTGTCGCTTCCCATCATTGCGATGGGGCATCCCGAGCTGAATCGGGGAGAATATCACAACTGCACCACTCTACCCGAAGTCAGGCCAGACGCCCGGCGACGAGGAGGGGCGGGACTTATCGATCCCTGAGGCTGGACCCGAGTCGAAATGCCCGGGCGTTCCTACGTACTCCATCAGGCTGGAGATCAAGCCACACGTAGTTCTGTGAGTGCAGTTTAACGTCATGCAGGACGTAGGACCCCATTTGGGGTAGATCTTAGTTTAGGGTCTTAGAGCTCGGACCATAAGGGCTGGATCTTAGTTTAAGGTCTTAGAGCTCGGACCATAAAGGTGGAGGATCTTAGTTTAAGGTCTTAGAGCTCGGACCATAAGGGCTAGAGGATCTTAGTTTAAGGTCTTAGAGCTCGGACCATAAGGGCTAGATCTTAGTTTAAGGTCTTAGAGCTCGGACCAGAAGGGGAGATCTTAGTTTAAGGACTTAGAGCTCGGACCATAAAGGGGGGATCTTAGTTTAAGGTCTTAGAGCTCGGACCATAAGGGGAGATCTTAGTTTAAGGTCTTAGAGCTCGGACCAGAAGGGCTCAAAGCACGCCACATCGTGGTCATATCCCCTGGATATGCGAAGATGCACTGAGGGATAGTGTCAAGAGTGTCGAGGTTTCGCCTGGTCAGAATGGGAGGTGGAAAATGTGAATCATGCGGCCATTCACTCGAGGACCGGGAGCACCGGCGTGACGATATGAGAATACTGCCGACCGTGGCGGAAAAGCAGCATCAACATCGCACCAACCGTTGGTGGAATGAGGCAGCAAACGAGCATCGACCGCTCAATCGCAGGATTTATATCCATTTGCTGCCCGAGGCCATTGGGGGTACCGGCCCGAGTCGGTGGGAGAGCACTGAGGCATTGTGTCCGAACCGTTCACGGGGGCTCCACCCAGGGCGTAGACGATGGGTCCGAATGAAAGGGAGCACGAAGCCTGAAAAGTGGAGGAAACCTGACCAAGCGGATCCTGACCCTCCTGGCAATAAACCAGAGTACTCTTGACACCGGTGGACCACGGCAAGGGGTCGGGGAACACGCCTTGATGGTGACCTGAAGGCGGCGGATTCCCCAGAGAAGGGGGAATCTCTAAGAGGTGGGGGGCTGGACCCGAAGTTTCAAACATCCGGGCGTTCCTACGTATCCCATAAGGATGGGAATCAAGCCGCACGTAGTTCTTGAAGCGCGGTGCAACACAATCGGGCACCAGCGCGGGGAAGAGTGCGGGTCTGACCCTCGCACACAAAAGGAGCGGCATTTGATATTTCTTGTTTGTCCTTAAAGATGAATGGTTTTTCTTTGTGCGGCGACATGCCCGTGATTGAGAAATCTCTGGCGTCGCCACAATAATCAAGCCATGGAAGGCATTGATGAATGGCGTGGTCATTAACCAGCGCCCAACATGAGTGTCCCCTGAGGAGGACATCACGATGCAGTGCCGTTTCTCGTCGGGCGGCCAAGACGATCACAGTTTACGGTCGTGTGGTAGGACCAGACAACACAGTTTAAGGTCGTGTGGTTCGGACCATGGAGGAACCCGCTTATCGCGGTACGGCGGACACGGCGGAGGTGGGAACATACCCAGCCCTGCGGTCACGCACGATTCCAGGAAAAGAGTCTTGGGATAGGGGTCTGCGTATGTCCATCACCCGAGGGGCAGAGATGCTAGCCTCCAGATATACTGGGCCCAGAACGCAATTGTTCGGGCGACTCCCTCCTCCTTATGGGGACGAGGGTCCAGCTACGCATGGCCCTTAGGGAGGATATCTGCATATATCCTTGGTGCTCAGATCATGGGAGCCTCGAACGACATCATTACCCTGGTTGGTCTGCCTAACGTGTAGAGGCGTACCGGAGGTCGGTATGAAGAGAGTGTCAAGATCCCACTACAACGCACAAAGGCGGAGTGTGATGAGGACTGCGCAACCAATGTTCAGAGCCCGAGAGAGCTGACATGGCGATCAAGGACGTTGCTGACGCATTCGCAACACAACATCCGATCGCGTCAGCCTAAGACGGGGCAAGCAAACGAGCATCAACCGCTCAATCGCAGGATTCATATCGATTTGCGGCCCAAGACCCGCCGGTAAATCGACCCGGAGCGGTGGGAGAGCACTGAGGCATCGTACCCAAACCGCTAACGAGGATCCCTTTGAGTGAAGGCTCGAACAAGAGGAAGCGCGAGGCCTGACAAGCAACACAGGACTTGTCGGGATTGAATCTGACACTACGAGTCATAGACCGAAGCACCCCAAAACATGTTAACAGATCTCCGGAAAGGGTCGGAGGACTCACCCTGAGAGCAACCGAAGGGGGGCAGGTCCCCGTGATCAACCAAGAGACGGGGCTGGACCTGAGACACAAGCGTCCAGGCGGTCCTACGTATCCCGTAAGGATGGGAATCAAGCCATACGTAGTTCTGGAAAGGCAGTTTAACGTCATGCAGGACGATGAGGGGTGTGAGGTAGTCCCACACACGGGGGAGGCGTACGGCGCGGCCAGTAGACCGACGCGAATGAGGACATAATCCCCCGCTCACGCGATACGCCTCGCACAAAAAGGAGGGGAACTGGGGCCAGAGGCCCAACGCGGGATAGGGATTCCCGGGAAATGGGGCTGGGCCTGAAACATGATGTCCAGGCGGTCCTACGTATCCCATAAGGATGGGAATCAAGCCATACGTAGTTCTTGAAGTGCAGTTTAACGTCATGCAGGACGATGAGGAAAAAAAGAAGGGGGGAGCAGAAGGCATCCCCAAACGTGGAGGGGGGCGTACAGCGTGACGAGCAAACCGACGTGAATGAGGGCATAACCCCACACTCACACCATACGCCGCACACCCCGGGGCAACTGGGCCAAGGGCCCGAGATGGGATGGAAATTCCCGAAGGATGGGGCTGGGCCTGAAACACGAGGGTTCAGGCGGTCCTACGTATCCCATAAGGATGGGAATCAAGCCATACGTAGTTCTGGAGAGGCAGTTTAACGTCATGCAGGACGAATGCTGAACAGTTTAACGTCTTGTAGCTCGGACGTAGTGCAGTTTAGCGTCATGCGGGACGAAGCACTTGGCAGTTTAACGTCTTGCAGCGCGGACGAATGCTGAACAGTTTAATGTCTTGTAGCCTGGACGAATGCAGTTTAACGTCGTGCAGGACGTGGTGACACTCAGGCAAAGTATTGCTTGAGGAACCTAGCGTTGGTGGGAGGAGTGACACGCTCACCATCCATAGTCGCTAGGGAGTACGCGCCATTGGGATAGACCTTGTGGACAACAAAAGGTCCCTCCCACTTGGGCTCCAACTTGGGCGGCTTCCTGCCGGGGATCATAGGTGCTCTTAGGGCTAGCACTAGATCACCCTGTAGGAAGGAGCGGAGGCGAACCTTCTCATTGAAAGCTCGAGCCATCCTGCTTTGATGCCTCTCCAAGTTGTGCAAAGCGCGAAGTCTATTCTCATCCAGTGCTTCCAACTCGACTAGACGGGCTTCAGCAACTCTGTCCGGCGCTTGCTGGTCGTAGACCGCAGTGCGCAAGGACGGTAACTGGATCTCGATGGGCAGGACGGCCTCAGCTCCATACACCAGGGAATAAGGGGTCATCTGGGTGGAATTGCGAGTCGTCGTCCGATAAGCCCAGAGGGCGTTGGGGAGCTTGTCCGGCCAACTCTTCTTGTTCTGACCAACCATCTTTTGCAGAATGTTAGAGAGGGTTTTGTTAAACGCCTCGATCTGTCCATTCGCCTGCGCATGATAGCGAGATGTATGGTTCGAGCGGATGTTATACTTGGCGTACAACTTCTTCAACTCGGCTGCTCGGAAATTGGTTCCGTTATCCGTGAGGATAGCGTGAGGCACTCCAAATCGATAGATGATGTTGGAGGTCACGAAGTCAGCGATCGAACAGGATTTGACCTCTCTGAGCGGAATCGCTTCTGCCCATTTGGAGAAGAAGTCCGTGGCGGTCAGAATGAACCGGCACTGGCGAGCTGTCGCCGGCGGGTAAGGTCCCACAACGTCCAGTCCCCAGACTGCAAAGGGCCAGGAATACCTTGTGGTATGGAGAGGCTCCGGCGGCCGATGCACAAAGTTCGCGTGAACCTGGCACGCATGGCACCTCCTGGCGTACTCGATGCAGTCATGGATCATAGAGGGCCAGAAGTATCCCAACCTCCGAATCTGGTGGGACAGCTTCGGCCCAGTTTGGTGGGCGCCGCATGAACCAGCATGAACCTCTTGCATGACTCGTGGGATCTCAACTCCCTGAAGGCAACGGAGGAGAACACCATCAAATCCGCGTTTGTAGAGGATCTGCTCCAGGCCGGGACTGCTCTGGAGGACGAACTGCGATGCGCGGCGTCGAACTCGCTCGCGCTCGGCCCGATCTGACGGAAGAATGCCATGTTGGAGGTACTCAACCAAAGGCGTCCTCCAATCAGGGGCTGATCCGACTGCTATATCTGGGGTACTCGGGGCTCCGGGCATAGGGGCAACCGTGGTGAGATTACTTACCAACGGGCCGCGATCTTCTTCCGGGATAACGGGAGCGATGAGCCTGCGGCGCGTCACGCGGACGATCAGGTTGTCCTGTTCAGGTTCCGCAAGTGACGCAGCCAGGCTGGCCAAAGCATCTGCTCGACCGTTCTGCGACCGGGGAATATGGACAATTTCTGGCCGAGAAGGGAACCGGGCCATCAGAAGGAGGGTGCACTCCAACAATGGCACAAGTTCCGGCTTCCTGACAACATAGTCGCCATTGATCTGCTTAATGACCAGCTCGGAGTCCCCTTTCACACACAGATGGGGCACGTCGATCTCGAGAGCTAACTCGAGGCCGGTGATGAGGGCATGGTATTCCGCCTCATTGTTGGTACAGCCCTCTGACAACAGGAAAGAGTATGGCAGCACGGCTCGCTCCGGGGTAATGAAGACGATACCCAGGCCCACTCTGTTGAGCTTAGGATTATCGAGTCTTCTACCGGTGGGGCTCCGGGAGGCACCGTCAAAGTGCATCTGCCAGCATGGATCGGCTCGATCAACCGAGAGAATGGTCTCATCAGGAAAGCCTAGATCCAGCGGCTGATCCGCGGAGGTCGGGTGAGCGGCCAGAAAGTCTGCCAACGCTTGCCCTTTGATGGCCTTCTGAGACACATACCTGATGTCGAACTGCTGGAGAATCACAGCCCACCGCGCAAGACGGCCAGTCAACATAGGTCGGCTCAGGATATATTTCAACGGGTCTACCCGAGAAACCAACTGTACCTCATGGTGCTGCAAGTAGTGCCGTAATTTCTGTACGGCAAATACGAGCGCCAGGCAGCTCTTCTCGATGGGGGAATACCTAACCTCCGCATCGAGGAGCATGCGACTGAGGTAATAGAGGCTATTCTCTGTTCCCTCGTTGTTCTTCTGGGCGAGAAGGGCACCCAGGGACCGTTCCAGGGCGGTCACATAAAGGACCAGCGGCTTTCCGGATACGGGCGGCATCAGGACCGGAGGTTGAAGCAGGTACTGCTTGATTTCCTCGAAAGCGGTCTGACACTCTTTATCCCATACATAGGTGACACCCTTCTTCATAAGCCGAGAAAAGGGCTTACACTTGCCGGCCAGATTCGCGATGAATCGGCGTATATAGGCTAAGTGGCCTTGGAACCCTTGCAGTTCCCGGACGGTACCCGGGGGAGGCATCTGGCTAATCGCCCTGATTTTCTCTGGGTCGATCTCAATACCCCGGTATCTTACCACAAATCCAAGGAACTTTCCGGAGGTGACCCCAAAGGCACACTTCAACGGGTTCATCTTCAGGCAGCGAGACCGGAGGAAGCTGAACACTTTCTCAAGATCTTTTAGATGGTCCTGACGCTGGCGCGATTTGACAACCAAGTCGTCGACGTAGCATTCCACCAGTGTGCCGAGGATTGGCTTGAATATGCGGTGCATCGCCCGTTGGTAGGTGGCACCTGCATTCTTCAGGCCGAAGGGCATGACCCGGTAGCAAAAGGTACCTTGGGGGGCCCTGAAGGCAGTGAACTCCTCATCCTCAGGGGCCATCCGAATTTGGTTGTATCCGGAGTATCCATCCATGAAGGAGAGGGCTTGGAACCCTGCTGTGGCATCAATCAACAGCTCTGTCACTGGAAGGGGAAAATCATCCTTCGGACAGTGGCGGTTGAGATCGCGGAAGTCGATGCAGACTCTAATCTGCCCGTTCTTCTTCCTGACCGGCACAATGTTGGCCAGCCATTTGGGGTACTGAACTTCCCTCACGAAGTTGGCTTTGATAAGCTTGTCAACTTCGGCCTCAACCATGGCACCATGGGATGGGTGCATTTTCCTGGGAGGCTGCTTGAACCCGCGATGGTTCGCCGGGAGACCTAGGCGGTGGACGGCTACCTGAGGATCTAGCCCCGACATCTCGTCATAGCCCCAAGCGAACACATCACGGTGCTGCCTGAGAAAGTCCACGTACTGCTGCCGCTCCTCAGAGGGCATGGCGGCACTGACCAATGTGGGTCTTGGATCTGCCTCGGTTCCAAGGTTCACCTGTATTAACTCATCGACCGTGGCGGGGACGCCCTCCTCAAAGGCTGGGGGTGCATCTTCCACGTCCTCTCCACTCGGGGAGGGATCATCCACGGGAGAGACTGCGTTGGAAACTGCATTGGGGCTACCAGATCCTGCTGGGCCACTGGTGCTGGCGCGGGCGGTCGCGGCCGTCTCATCAGGAGACTCGCGGACCGTCAAGACCATGGCGACGTCCAACCGGTGAATCGGGAGGACGTAAGCGTCATCCAGACTTGCCCAGGGATCGCTTGCAACAGCGACAGGCTCAACCTCACCTGCCAGGATCTGCTTATCCTTGCTCTTGTAATAGTCCGCGTCCAGATAGCGGGCTTCACATGAGGCAAAAGGAGAGGCATCTCCTTGAAGCA
Source organism: Viscum album (assembly GCA_963277665.1). NCBI lineage: Eukaryota > Viridiplantae > Streptophyta > Magnoliopsida > Santalales > Viscaceae > Viscum > Viscum album. The sequence continues at coordinate 773,294,773 of OY728151.1, read as the reverse complement.
CGCCTACTCGACCATTAAGGGAGTATTTGAGGCATTGGTGGTATGACGAGGGAACCGCCGCATGAAGGTGAAGCCATGGCCTGCCCATCAATGCGTTATACGCAGTGTCCTGAGAGACTACCATGAATTCGGTGTTGGCAACCAAGTCACCGAACTGGGTCTTCAAACGTATCTTGCCGACCGGGGTTTGCTCGGTGCGGTCGTACCCCTGGATCCTGAGGTCGGAGGGAATCAAGTCATCCTCAGACAACCCCAATCTCCGGAGCGTCCGAGTTGGAATCAGATTAATCCCGGACCCCGTGTCGACAAGACAGCGCCGGACTTCAAGGCCGTTGAACTGGCCGGTGACATACAGCGGACGAATGTGTCCCTGTATAGGAGGGTCTTCATCCTTACCAGAGAACGAGATAACTGCCTGACATTCGGCGTCCTCGATCGTTTCGGCGTGAAAGGCCTCTGCAGCCGCAACCTCTGTCTCAAACTGGAGGGGGCTTTTCAGGGCTTCAGCGAGTGCCTCGCGCATCTCAGATGACATGCGCAGAGCCTCAAGGATGGAGAGCCTTGCTGGGATGTCGGCCAAGTGCTTCAGGACATCATACTTTTTGGCCAAGCGCGAGCTCCTGGTTGCAGGAGATTGCTCTGCGGTTGGTGGCATGACGGGCCTTACCGGTTGGATCGGCGGCCGACTGGTACTTGGCGCATCTCGCTGTTCACTGGTCGCAGTCCGGGAAATGGTCACCGTACTGGAGTCAGGAGGCCGGGATGGACTTGTGGCAGGGCGGAGCTGGTCGCGACGCGGCTGAGGCGGTTCTGCCCGGTCCCATACCACAAACAGTGGCGGAGGCGAATCCGTCATCCCCGGATGGGGAGCCTGCGCACGTTGAGCTCGATCTTGAGCCTGCCGCCTAGTCTCAGTGGCGTGCACGGCCTGGCCGGAGGTACCGACGGCTGTGCCCCGGCGACTCCTGCTGCTGCGGTTCTTCCGACGGTGGCGACGACCGGGGACGCTAGGGAGGTCCACCTGGTGTTCTTCAACGTCGGGAACCGAAAAGGGATTTACCAGCTCGACGGTGTTAACCGAAGCGTACCCACTACCGTCATCGGACGAATCATCCATCACCGGGCGGATCCGAGGAGGGACCCCCATCTCCGGGGGCATGAAATCGCCGAGAGTACGGGATATTGGCGGAACTGGCGGGGCGCGCTCTTCCTTCTTGCGCTGCCGCCGTTTGCTCCTCTTGGAGGAGGCAGACTGGGACGACGATGCCGAAGCAGCACCCGCAGGTTCTGGGGGCTCAGGCTGATTCAAGCGCGCACGGATGATTCCCTGGGCGCGAATGGTCGTCTTGCGGGCCATCCAGTTATTATACTTCTGGGACCCGCGGTCGGAGACCAGCTGCCATTCGTCCTCGTTGCCACTATCGTCATCTGATCCCACGAACACGCCCGCTACCTGTGCTGGAGCTGGGCCCAACCTGATTACATTGTTGTTAATCTGGTCTTGGATCCAGTCCTTGAACACATAGCACCGCTGGATGGTGTGCCCCAGGGCCCGATGGTAGGGGCAGTAGCGGGGGTTATCCGTGAGATGTGCCTCCTCTGGCCTCCAGCACTCAGGCAATCGCACAATCCTCTGCTCCAGGGCGCTCCAGAAATAACCGGGGACCTGATCCTCATGGAATGAGTACGTCAGGTGTCGCGGGCCCCTGTGAGCGCGGTCTTGACGAGGGGCCGGAGGGGCCTGCCGAGGAGGTGGACCCTGATTATCTCGCCGGGGTTGCGGCGGTACATTACGCGGAGGGGCCGGCCGGTTCTGAGGCTGCCGTTGCTGGGCCGGGAACTGAGCCCGTGGAGGCGGATTCCCGTGAGGCTGCGGAGCTGGCCTCACCGGCAGCAGCTCCAACGGCCTGGGAGCCTCTATCTGGGCCACAGCAGCGGGCTCAGCCCTGCTGGCTCTCCTTGCAGGAATCATAGGAGGCAGCGGGTGTGCCTGGCTGGCCTGTTGCAGGGCTTCCTCAAGACGTTGAGCTTTGTCTGAGAAGTCCCTGAACCCTCCGGGGTAATTCTGAGTAATCAGGGAAGGGACCAGCTCGGTCTTGACGTTCCCGACGCACATTGTCAGCAACTGCTCCTGAGTCAATGGCATGTCAAGGGAATACGTGAGACCCTTCCATCGGGCGACGAAGTCCGCGACTCGCTCATCAGGCCTCTGCTTGCACTTGAAGAGGTCTGCGATACTCGTCTTCCGGGTCGTGGAACTGAACTGGTAGAGGAATTGTCTACGAAGGTCCTCCCAGCTAGTTATCGACCCGACGGGAAGCTGGCTGTACCAGACAAATGCTGGCCCTTCCAGTGTCTGGACAAAGCAGCGAAGCTTAGCGGCCTCTTGCTGCGCCGGAGTCCCCAACATAGGCCCGCACCTCGAGTTGAAATGGGCCAAATGTTGTGGCGGATCTCCGGTCCCGTTGAAGGGGGAGAAAGTGGGATTCCCGAATCCCGGAGGCGCCGGCATGTCATCCACCCATGCTGGGTATGGCTTGCCGTCCGGTGGGATCGCCACCTGCCGAGTCTCCAAGGCTTCCAAGCGGGCAATGAGTGCCGCCATCGGATCGTCCGGACATGGGTTCCAGTCCTGGCGAGGATCTCTAACCACGAGCGCATTGCATGGCCCTTCAATCGGGTCGTCGACCGGATCGTCGAACTCGGCAGCTCGTGGGATGGCTGGCGGAGCGGCCCTTGGGGCAGCGGGAGGAATCCGAGCGGGATCTCTCGGGTAGTCGCGTTGCTCGGGAGGGTGTGGCGAAACATACCGCGCCCTCTTGCCGTAGGCAATGGCCTCTCTCCTGTCGGCGAACACGGCGTAATCACGGTTGCCCGGGAGAGTCTCATCGAGGGGTGGTTGTTCCGGTCCCTGCTGCCCTGGCCTGGGATCACCGTAGTCAGGCCGCCGTTCTGCAGCGCGCTCGGCGAGGAGCTGGTCAACCAGCCTCTTCTGTTCGGCGAGCTGCTGACGTAGCGTAGCCTTCTCGGGATCCTCCTCTGCCTTCCGCATGGAGGCAGATGGGTCGGCGGGCCTTATAGCCTCGCTGTGCTCTTTTCCTTTGCTGACGTTTCGGCTCAACGTCGGTGCTTCAGTGGGTGCGGGGAGCCCCAGGAGGTTCCTCTGATGACGAGTAACTCTCACTGATGGGTCTGACGACGGCTTGTCTTCGGGGGGGAAGCCCCCGTCGAGAAGTTCCAAGTCGTTCCCCTCTCCCGACAGGTCAGCCATATTGACTGTTCCTGTCCCTGGGGATATACCCTCAGGGCCACCCAACGAATCGGGCTGTCGGCGAATCACACTGAAGCGTAGGGCAGCGTACTGCCCCCATCCACGGATATACACGTGGGGAGTGGCTTCCTCGATAACTTTGCGGAGTACTTGAAAGCACTCAACGCATCGTTGTTGGAGGGCCTCGTGGTGCCCAAATGACCCGGGGTGCCGAACCGCGGGGAGCATGGCCAGGTCAATTTGACGGCACTGCTCACCAATATCCTCCAGGTGTAGTTGACTCCCGGGGTATGGCATTTGTAGGCAGTGAAGACGGGAGTGAGTCTCCCGGAGAGTTCGGCGGAAGCACTCGAACTCATCCGGGGTGAGCGATTCGGGTGCATCAAAGCCCGGTCCTGCGACTGGCCAAAACTTCTCAGGGAAGTGGCCCTCTGCAAGGACGGTCCAGAAGCTCCACGACTCAAACTCGGGACCCAGATCTCCTCGGTCATCTTCCATGGCTGGGAACGGACGGGGAACTGGTAGTGGTGCCGAGGCGGGCCGTCGGGCCGACGGGCTGGCCGGCGGTGAATACGGCGAGCAGGCCGATTGGCCTCCATATCCCGGGCCTCCCCCTGAGGGTGGCGGTGCCCCAGCTACCACATCACGATAGGACGGGCCGGCGAGCGAACATCCTGCCGTAGCATCGGTGCTCGCCGAGGGCGCACCAGATCGTGGTTCGACCGTCGGTCCCCAGAAAAAGTCTCCGGCTTCTCTGATCGAGACGGAAGGCACTTCCGGAGGGGCCGGTACCAACCGCAAGTTTGATCCTTGGGGGTCTACCAGGCCCTCGTTACTCCGGATATACCTTCGGAGAGACGCGGGGATCACATCGATCTCGCTCTCGGGGAGCACGAGGCTGACGTGCCGCATTCCTACCCCTGCCCTTGACTGGCGGGATTGGGGAAGGGGCTCTGTCGCCGAATCGTACTCTGCCTCTGAGTCAGAGAAGCAAACCGGTCGGATCTCTGTCCGGAACTCCGCAACATTCTTCCCTCGGCGTCGACGCCTTGCCTTCCTGCCCCTGGGTGGTTCTTCGGGGCAGGGCTGATCTCTGTCCTGGCGTCCTCCGGCCGCACTGGTGCTGGGGCCGAGAGGACTGGGAACCAAGGTGCGAGGGGCACCGGGACAGATATTAAAGGGGACGCGGGGAGAGATGATCCCGGGCAGGACTCCGGGCCGGGATCGGGAGGTGGGATGACCCATGCCTCCTGGATCGGCCACACAGAGTAGATCCTGCCGGTGAATAGCGCTACCGCGAGGTGGTCCGCGGTGGCTACTGCCAGTGCCAGCAACCGGGAGAGTCAACCCAACCTGCCTTTGGGGCGGTCGGGGCCTCGATCCGGGTCGGGCATAGGAGTTCCCCCGCTCAGGATGCACAGAGGCCTGGCGACTGGAGCCAGCAGTGGCTTGGGCCAATGCGGCCGCTGTTGCTAGAGCCCCAAGGTGGGCATCCTCTTCCGCTCGTGCCCGACGTTGGCGTCGAGACAGACGAGCCGGGATGAGCGGCGCGGGCAGGTGGAGAGCCTGTTCCTCGACTTGAGGGGCCTGGCGGCGATGTCGCCGTGGCCTGGCGGGAGCCCTTATCGTGGATCCCTGGAGCGGACCTCGGATAGGGTGATCCTGGGCATCTTCCACTTCATCCGCATAGGGAAGGGAACTGTCAGAGCGCTCCGGGGATAAGCTCCCGAAGCGGTTGGACGTTGAGGTAGGCGGCGGTGCCTCCCTGCGCGGCCCTCGGGGGCGGCGGTGGTGGCGAGGCGCAGCCTCCTCAAGGTCTAGGCGAGCCATTTCCCTAGTGGGGATGACTCCCTCTTCCTCGTATCTCCGCACCAGGGTGTTGATCACCCTTCTCTGGATGACCTCCGAGGGGGAGAGAGGGCGTGGTCGTCCCGCAATTGCGGCTGCTGGGACGGCTGTGGAACGGGCGGGACCGCGCGGAGTAGCCGCGTCGGTGTTTCCCCTGTCCCTGCGCCAGTGGGCGGGTGGCGTTCGGGCACTAGATCGGGCGACCTGATTTCTGAAAGCAGGGAGAATGACCCATTAATACTGACAGGAAAAAGGAATCGACAACCAACCATTAGCGCCACGACGCCTTCCGTGGGGGGAACCCAGGCCCTCGACGTTGCGAGACGGAGTGCCCGATGTCCCTTCCCCAGCCCCTGGCGGGTAAGACTGAATGCTTGGCCGGGCAACACGCCGGTCTTCCAACACCTCTGAAAGCCATCGGTCTTCGTATCGAGGAGAAGAGATTCACGTCGGGTTCACCATTTTTCTGTTTCGGTGCGGATGTGCGTCGGGTTACGCTGTTCCGCCAGGACGCGTTCGCGCGTGCACCCGTCAACCCGAGGGGATGGGCGCGCGGCTTGTGGTCCCGCAGTCCCGCTTTCCAAGGGCGGGCGGCATCCGTCCCTTATTCAGGGGCGTCTGCTCCTTGATCGAAACCGGGATGATGGGATGTCGGCTTCTCCTTCCTTGGACGTCTCCTCGGAACTTGTCGCCTAATCCGGGTCTCCCTCATAGACTTAAGAATGTTCGTGAATCTCGTTCCCGGCGCCATATCTTCATGGACACCGGTTAATTACGCTGCTTCCGCCCGGACGTTCCAAGGAGTCTGGGCGGGGCAGCAACCTGCGGTGAGAAGGCCGGGTGGCTCTGGGTGCTGGGGGCGTGTTGTAACACTGCGGCTCTGCACGTCTGTCTTCCGTCCCTAATAGGGCTTCTCGAAGGCACGATGGCCTGAGGCATCCCGTACTAGGTGCGGGGAACTGTGTCACCTGAGGTTTTCCTCAGCTTCCCGTGTTTAACACGGGGTATGCCGCGAGTTTAACGTCCAGCGGGGACGGCATCGGACCGATCAACACGAAAAGTGGATCAGATGACGGAACCCCTTGCGGGGAACCTCCGACGCTGGGGCCAGCACATGGGCGGCTTCCCAAGTAACGTGGAGTGGAGTGAAGTGGCATGACCCCACCGGGATGTGGCGGCCCGGGTAAGGATCAGGATGGATGATGGAGTAAAGAGCTTGGACCCCAGGGGGGCTTCCTACGTACCGCGCGTTAACACGGATCAAAGTCAACGTAGTTCGGGCATACAGTTTAACGTCATGCTGGACGTCGGCAGGCCGACTCACGAAGAGGTCGAGGCCGCCGGGCGGAGGATTGAACCGAACCACCTCGCACGGAGGGGGATGGAACGGCCGGGTGGATCACAGTTTCACGTCATGCTGGACGATAAAAGGGGAAATGGAAAAGGGGGGCTGTGGGGAGGCACCGTGGAGATACACACGGGCGGTCTCCCACAGGGGCGGATTCATAGGTGAATCAACGCAAGCGTGAACCCTGGAGGGGTCCACTGATGGACGAACCGACGTAAATACGACCGGAACGACCAGGTGGTGGGCTTGGGCCTCAGGGAGGCTTCCTACGTACCCTGTATAGAAGACAGGGATCAAAGTCCACGTAGTTCATTCTGTCAGGACTTACGCACTTGGGGCAGCCCGGATACTGCAAAACTCAGTTGGAAGGGACTTGGACCGAAAGCAAAAGACACCTCGATCCCAGTCAGACCCTCTACTGGCTTCGGCAGTGGGGAGGTGCAATGGAGATACACATGTGCAGCCTCCCACGAGAAACTAGGGGTTTGTAATACCCTGCCCCCGTAGGGAAAAGCCACTCCCATTAAATCGTCCCAAAAGGGGGACAATCCCGACATCCCTGCAGAGACGAGCGGGTGGGGGCCACGTCCAAACCGGGGGAGACCCTGCGTGCGGAGCACGGGATCAGGTTGCGGACGGTTTAGCGTCTTGCCAGACGAAGTACAGTTTAACGTCATGTGTTGAGGACGAGGCACTTGGCAGTTTAACGTCTTGCAGCACGGACGATGGGGGCTAGGCAGTTTAACGTCGTGCAGCTTGGACGGGTGTGCAGTTTAACGTCATGCTGGGCATAGGTTGCCGGACGAAGCACTTGGCAGTTTAACGTCTTGCAGCGCGGACGATGGGGGCTAGGCAGTTTAACGTCGTGCAGCTTGGACGGGTGTGCAGTTTAACGTCATGCTGGGCATAGGTTGCCGGACGAAGCACTTGGCAGTTTAACGTCTTGCAGCGCGGACGATGTACAGTTTAACGTCGTGCAGGACGTATATGCAGTTTAACGTCATGCTGGACGAGTATGCAGTTTAACGTCATGCTGGACATAGGTGCGTGTCACTTCGCGCAAGCCTGGAGGGCCGCACGGGAAGACAACGCACGGTGCGGGCACCCGGGATGAGAATCATCGGGTGCCACACAGGCGGGTACCCTTAGGAGGTCAACGGGGGCGACCCTGGCAGATTGCGCGCAAAAAGGAAGCTTTGCGCGCAATACTGCGGGCCGGCGCGCAATCGGGGCGGCTGACGCGCAATTGGGCCAGTGCCTTGCGCGCGGATGCTTGAGATTGCTCACACCGGGCTTCGGATAGCGCGCGGGGGCAACGGCTCATTCTTTAACGAATGGCCACTTGAAAGAAGGGGGGGTGCGCGCAATCAGGCCGGATTGCGCGCACCCCGGGGGCAATTGCGCGCAAGCGGGTTCTTTTGCGCGCAAAGGCCTTAGGGTGAGTTTTTATTCAAATGAAAGGAGCCAGCGGGGATTGCGCGCGAAGGCGGACCCCGAGGCTTTCTTGCGCGAAAGAAATGAGGTTACCTGAAGTTCGTCATTGCGCGCGGAAGGGGTTGAATTGCGCGCACGGGAGACGTTTCGACTTCCAGCAACCTTTGAAACGTTGGGGGTCGCCTTGTATTTATAGGCAACCCCGGGCGCGGAATCCAGGGTGCGAGCGCGAAATTCTTCTCGCGGGCGCGGAATCGGGCGCGGCGCGTAAGGGAGGCGCGCGGACCCGCGGCGCGCAGAATTGCGCGCCGAGCCGGCGCATTGCGCGCATCCCGGGGGTTTTCCGCGCGGGACATCTCCTTTGCGCGCGTGCCTCTGAAATTCCGCGCAAGGCCTCCGGGCCCTCCGAAACATCCTTCCGACTCCAAATATGACCTCGCTTTCCGCATCCGGAGCTTCGTTTGGGAGCAACGGACTTTTCCGGCGTCTACAATACCGATATGTTATTATAAGTATGAAACAACCCTATTTCACCATCGATCCATCCTACGGAAAACGAAATCACTGCGGGTGCGTACGTACGGAATACCGTCTCCACGCCTTGGTGTAATCTATTTTCCACCACCACCTTACTTGGATGGGTATAATGGTGTAAAGAATAAATATATATGATTATTTTAAATTTATATTGTTTCTGAAATAGTATACATACAGTCCAATACAATTCCACAATCATGGGAACGATATCATCGCTCGTGCGTACGTAAGGAATACCATCTCCACGATGTGATGCGACTCGTTCTACATGATCTTCATTGCATAATAATTATATAAATGATTTAAATGAATGAATATGATATATATTACACTAATACCATTCTGGAAATGATGTATCTATAACCTAAAAATATGAATAAGAATTTATTCGACAAAACACGCATAAGAACAAAAAGCAATAAACACCCAAATAGCAAGAAACAATGAAATATTACTAATAAAAAGGTAAGAATATGACCATATATGATATCATGAAAATAAGTATGATTCTGGAATAAGTAAATGACATTATTTAAATCATTATACAAGAGGTTCAGACACTTACGAAGCAAATCAGACCTAAGGTAAGGGAAAATCTCACAAATCTCATTTTTTATCTGAGATTGTTTATACTTCAGAATTTACTGGGGAATATTTATCATCCACATCAATGTTTCCTAATTATGTAATATTTATATCCTTATAAAAGTTTTTAAATCCAATTTTACTCTTCGGTGAGTTTTTAGTAAAAGTTATGAAAGGAATCTTTTGTCATTTTTCGTATGAGGTACTTTTTGACTTTTCCGACATAAGTACGAGAAGAATGTTTTTTTAACTTATACGACATGAATGGATTTTAAAATATTATTTACAAGATGCTTCCATTACAAGTTTTCAAGTTTATTTTTAATCAAATTATTTTTGTTTAATCTCTTATGACATGTTAAGAATGAAAAAAATTTTGAAGTAGAAAGGATATTTTCCTCAAGAATGGAGGTCAAGTGTTTTATCAAAATTATTTTCCATATAAGATAATATATTGTTCTATTTCTATCCCTATTATTACATTGATTTGATTATGTTGTGATGGAATTATTTTTATGAATTCCTTTGTCTTATATGAAATAATTTATGATGTCACGATGTTTAAGAATCCCATTTTTATTACATGGGTTATGCAATGATGCATGATTTATGATTTTGTGGCACACATAAGAATGGAATCATAATGAGATGGGTGGGACCTATATCTCCCATCAATTCATTGGGTAAAGATTTATATCTCATGAGATATACAAGGCTGGAACGGTGGGTTAAACCGGTTCAGTGAAACAGGACTGAAACGAGGAGTGAACTCAGTTCAGAAATGGACATTGTCCACTAAGATAGTATTGGAAATGAGTATTGACTACTAAGAAATGATTTTCTATGATTATGTGTGTATGACACAAAGAATCATGCTTTTTGTTATGAAATTTGGGATTAAATTTCACTACTATGATTTATCCCATGTTATGAAATTATTATCTTTTTTGTAGGTTAAGATTTCAAAAATGTTATGTTCTTATGAATATGATGTGATTGATATTTCTTTTGTTTAAGCTTACTGAGCATTTGAGCTGACCCTTTTGTATGTTTTCTTTCCCCATGTCAGGAAGAAGGTTATTAAGTATGATATCCCAGAAAGTGACTCTAGATACGATGAAATAAATGAAAGACAATGTAGATTCTTTATGAACCAGTTGTTTATGTTTCCTAGTTTCTAAAGACACTATACCTATACGGTCCTTTAATTGTTTTGTTATATGTTGTAATAAGTGTACATAAATTTTGAAGTATTAACAATGTATGTATTGTATAGGTCGTTATAGTTGGTATCAGAGGGAGGTTATAGTCAACCTTTGGAAACTAAGATGTGAAAGACTTAGTAAGAACCCTAAGGATAAGTCTACGCATAGAACACAATCTTAGTGTTTTAGAAATGGCCATGAACAACCTATGATAAGACCTTAAGTGTGAAATTTTATTCTTGATTATGTGGTTTTCCTATTATAATTAGTGTTGATCACACTATTCTTCTTGGTTTTAGTCAATGGCTGGAACCCGAAGGAACCGTGTTAATGCAGAATGCGACGGGAAATGAAATGATTGTCCCCCAAAGCAACCAAAATTTATGGGAGTTGGAATGAAAAATCTTGTAGCCATGCTCACACAACTTTCTCAAGATATGAATCTTGCAGGACTTCCAAATGAGAAAAGGAAGGAGAAATGTCTGTTGAATCCTTCATGAGGCAGCGTCCACCTTCATTCAGCGGGTCTTCTGATTCATTAGTGGCGAACAATGGATCAGTACAATTGAAAAGATATTTTCAGTTCTTCAATGTTCTGAACATGATAAAGTCATCCTAGCAGTTTATTGCTTGGAAGGTGAAGCTGATCAATGGTGGAATCTTATAAAAAATACGAGGCAAAGGGATGAAATCGAATCATTGGAATGGGACGAGTTCAAGAACTTATTTTTCACTAAGTACTTCCCTCGTATTTTCCAAACAAAGATGGAGAAGGAGTTTCTTGAACTAAAGAAAAATGATTATAAATCTGTTGGTACCTACGAAGGAAATTTTACAAGACTTGAAAGGTATTCTTATGGTATTATTATCCAACCTGAGTGTAAGATCGATCGATACTTTAGTGGCTTAAAACCAAGGCATCGAAGGGCATTATCCGTAAGGGTCTTCAATAGCTACGACGAAATCGTTCTATGTGCTCTCAAATTTGAGATGGAGATTGGAGTAACCCATCAGTCATATGGGTTTGATAAGAAGAGGAAAATGGAATTCAAAGGAAAATCTAAAGAGCACACTGAAAAGAAGATGAGTTTTTTCTTATGCTCAAAGTGTGGAAAGAAACATGGAGGGAGTTGTCTTAAAGGGACAAGTAAATGCTTCAAATGTGGAAAGGAAGTTCATCGTGTAGTTGAGTATCGCAATGATGGGAAGAAGATGCATAGTGATGCGAACAAAGATAAGGCTACATAGAGTGAACCTCCTACACTTCAATGTTACAAGTGCAAGGAAATGGGGCATTATTTCAATCAATGCCCTATTCCAAGGGTTGTTGATGTTGATCGACATCAACAAACTCTCAAGGATAAAGATAAAGGAAAATCACATGCAATTTCTATAAGCGATGTGGAGTACGATAATGACGTGGTGAAAGGTACACTTACCATCCACTCTAAAGTAGAAAATGTTTTATTTGATTCTGGATCCACCAACTCTTTTATTTATGAAGAATTTTCTAAGGGTATCACCGTATTACCTCTACAATTAGATGTTGAGTTAGCTGTGACAACCTCTAATGTCATAACAGTCACATCAAAAGTTTATAATTCTTCTCCGATTGATGTGTGTGGGAAAGTGCTTCCTGAAAATCATGTGGTTCTTCCTATAATGGAATTTTATGTGATTCTTGGCATGGATTGGATTTTTTTATATGGAGATCATATCAATTTACAAATAAGGGAAGTCACATTTCATATTACAGATCAATCTATGATCTTCTATCGATGAAAAGATGAACATAACCTTCCAGTGGAAATTTCTTCCATCTTATGGGTCTTGATTTTACTAAATGAATGTTATTTATCTCAAATGGTTGGTGAGAAACTCATGATTAAGAATTTTCCAATTGTACGGGAGTTTGATGATGTCTTTCTAGAGGAATTTTCGGGTCTTCCACCAAATCGTGAAGTCGAGTTTTCAATAGATCTCATACCGTGTTCTTTGCCTATTTCAAAGACACATTATAGAATGTACCCAATTGAGTTGTAGGAATTGAAGAAGCAACTCCAGGAGAATTTTGATAAGGGATTCATACACCCTAGTGCGTCCCCTTGTGGAGCACCTATTCTGTTTGTTAAGAAGAAAGATAGATCAATGAGACTCTGCATTGATTATCGAGAACTTAACAAGATCATTATCAAGAACAAATATCCTCTCCTGCGCATTGATGACTTATTTGACCAACTACACGGAGCTCAATAATTTTCGAAGATTTATCTTCATCTAGGGTATCATCAATTAAGGGTCAAAAGGGAGGATATACCAAAGAAGGATTTCCATACAAGGTATGGACACTATGAATTTATAGTGATGCCATTTAGTCTTACTAATGCCCTTGCTATCTTCATGGATCTGATGAATAGAGTCTTTAGAGACTATCGTGGTCAGAATGTGGTTGTCTTTATAGACAATATTCTTGTATATTCAAAGAGCAAGGAAGAAGATGAAGATCACTTGAGAATTATATTGATGACCTTGAGAAAGGAGAAGCTTTATCCCAAATTTACCAAGTGTGAATTTTGGCTTCAAAAAGTTGCATTTTTGGGTCACATAATCTCAAAAGAGGGGATATCTGTGGATCCAGCAAAAACTGAGGTTATTGAAAGATGGTCGAGACCAACAACAGTAACTGAGATCCGATGTTTTCTTGGTTTGGATGGATATTATCGACGTTTTGTGAAAGATTTTTCACGATTATCTAATCCACTCACCAAGTTGACTTGGAAAGGAGTTAATTTTGTTTGGATGGAGGAATGTGAAGAGAATTTCAAGGAGTTGAAAAGAAGGTTATCCAGTGCACCTGTTCTAACACTGCCCTGTAGTGGAGAAAGGTTTGGGATCTACAGTGATGCATCCAAGAAGGGATTAGGGTGTGTTCTCATACAAAACGATATGGTTATAGCTTAAGACTCACGACAGTTGAAAATCCATGAGCAAAATTACCCAACACATGATTTGGAGTTAGCTGCGGTACTCATTGCATTAAAGATTTGGAGGAATTATATTTATGGAGAAATTTGTGATATTTATACTGATCATAAAAGATTAAAGTATATTTTCACACAAAGGGATCTGAATATGCACCAAAGAAGACGGTTGGAGCTGATTAAGGATTACGACTGCTCAATTCATTGCCACCCTGGGAAAGAAAACAAGGTGGCTGATGCATTAATTCGACAAGACCAAGCTAGTTTATCCATGATGAGGATCACAAAAGATCCAATTTTTATGGATTTACAAATCATGGATCTTGGAATTATAATGGAAGGGGAAAATCGTATCTTTCTCAAATGAATGTTCAACAATATATACATGTGAAGATTAAAGAGGCACAAAAAGTAGATGTAGTGTTAAAAAAGAAGGTGACAAATGTTCCTAAATTCAACATTGATTGTGATGGGATAATAAAGTTCATGAATCAGGTTTGTGTTCCTCCCATCCCAGAATTAAAGAAGGAGCTGCTGGATGAGGCTCATAGTTCTTCATTCTCTATTCATCCTGGAAGCATGAAGATGTATAGGGACCTGAAACAGTATTTTTGGTGGGTTGGAATGAAAAGAGATGTTTTAGAATATGTCTCTCGATGCTTGGTTTGTCAGCAAGTTAAAGATGAGAGGCAGAAGTCTAAGGGGATGTAACAACCATTACCCATACTCGAATGGAAATGGGAAAACATCACTATGGACTTTGTCACCGGACTTCCTAAAACATCCAAAGGTAATAATGCTATCTGGGTCATAGTTGATCGTCTTACAAAGTCGGCACACTTCATTGCTATTAGAGAGGATTTCCCTCTGGATCAACTTTCCTGGATATATGTGAAGGAAGTGGTAAGATTACATGGAGTACCACATTCTATTATATCTAATCGAGATCCAAGGTTTACCTTAATGTTCTGGCGAAGTCATCAGCATACTCTAGATATAGAGTTGAGTTTCATCACTGCTTATCATCCGTAGACAGACAGTCAGTCTGAGAGGACAATTCAAACTCTAGAAGATATGTTGAGATCTTGCTCTATGGATTTCAATGGTGGTTGGGATCAACACCTACCTTTGGTGGAATTTTTTTATAATAATATCTTTCCTTCCAGTATTCAGATGGCTCCTTATTAAGCTCTCTATGGAATGAAATGCAGGACTCCAACTTGCTGGGATGAAGTTGGGGAAAGAAATCTATTAGGACCTGATCTTGTTGATGAGATGGAAGAAAAGGTCAGATCTATTCAACAACACATAAGAGAAGCTCAGAGTCGACAAAAAAGTTATGCCGATAACCGAAGAAAATACCTAGAGTTTGAAGTGGGTGATAATGTGTTCTTACGAATATCTCCTTGGAAGAGAGTAATGAGATTTGGAAAGAAGGGAAAGTTGAGCCATAAGTATATCGGTCCTTTCGAAATACTGGATCGTATTGGGAAGGTTTCTTACCGATTGGCGCTTCCACCGAATCTCTCTCTATTTCACGATGTGTTCCATGTATCTCTTCTGAGATAGTACATACCTAATCCTTCACATGTACTCAGCTCAGAAGTTGTACCGTTGGAACAAGATCTTTCCCATGAAGAATAGTTGATAGATATTCTCGATCGTAGGGAAAAATTCCTACGGAACAAGACCACTCGCTTGGTGAAATTTTTATGGAGGAACCACCAATTAAAAGAAGCTACATGGGAGCTTGAGGATATGATGAGGGAGAGGTATCCTCATCTGTTTGTTACAAAGTGACGAATTTCTAGGGGAAATTCATTTTAAGGGGGGTAGAATGTAACACCAAATACTTTTATGAGAAAGATTTTGTTTTTATGTTATATAAATCATCAAAGGAATATTTCACTACATATAACTCTAGCTTGCCTTTCCTTACACTCAACCGCGACCTTCCTCGATAGGTTGCGTCGTACGCAATACCGAGTTTTACAAAACAACGATATGCTATTAAAATATTATTAAAACTAGCCATTATGAATAGTAATGCCCACTTTTTGAAAATTTGTAAATTTTATTTTTCAAAATGGACTTCATTTTTGGATTCGGAATATTGAAATTAGCCTAGGGGGAAATTTCGGTATTTTTCTGAAAACATTCAATTTTTGATGAATAGTGAAAACACCAGTTTACTATTTAAAAACCGACTTTTTATTTAAATAAATATTTATTTTATTTAAATTTATTTTCGGTCAAAATTTATACATAATACCTATATATGTTCAATTCAGTTCATTGGAGTCATTTTATAATAATTTTAGATATATAAACATTTTATTGAACATTTCACCCTCTTTTACCCACCTCCTAGGAGACTTTTCAAATTCACATAGAACATAATTTTACCACTTCTGTGAGTATAATTTCGAAACTTCGAGAGACACGGTTAATATCAAGGACTAAAATGTGGTTCAATGAGATGAAAATAATTTTTGGTGAATGGTAAATTTTTTATTTTTTTTACCACGGTTAAAAGTAAATAGTGTAATTAAGGGTAAAAATGTTATTATTATTAACCTAACACATGTCCCAATTCTATTGGATACGTTTAATTCGACCAAAACTACCTTAGGAATAAAATATGACCATTTACGTCCACGTGGATTAGATTAGGACATTTATTATAAATTTATTTAAAGATGGGTTAAAATAGTTAAAATCAATGTTTAATAACAAAATCATTTTTAATATATGGTTATAAAAAAGATAAATTCGACTATAATTATTCATTAGAAAGATAATTAGATTTACGTAATAATGTTATTTTATTTGTAATTTTTAGACTTAAAATAATTTAATTTATTTATGACACAATGATGATGCAGTAATTATATTATTAATGAAATGTTGACATAATTGATGTTATAAATACCCAAATAAATATAATTTTAGACTTTTAATGAATTACAATAATTTTCATTGTTAATATTACATTTTAGTGTTGATTTAATTTACTTTTTTCGAACTAATAATTCAGTTATGATTTTCAAAAAAATCAATTACCAAATATTGTCAGAATTGACATAAAATAGTTTTTAAAACAAATATTATATTATTAATTTTTATTATATTCATAAAGATCTAATTTTCGGCCAAGATACTTATATCATGATATTTTTATCATTAATGGACCACTTGGGGGCCTCTTCGATGTATATGGTATGTTTATTATCTATATAATATAAAAATACAAAGTGACATGGTAAATGTCAATCTAATTAACTAAGATTTAAAACTAAAAGATAAGGGTAATATAATGACCTAAACTTGTCTAAATTATATTTGATGAGAGGATTTAGACCCATCACCGCCTTAGATTCTAAATAAATCAATTTGGAGCTATTAAAAACCAAATATGACTTTATAAAAAAATAATATTTTTAGTTTTTCCAAAGGTGCCCCTCTCCTCCCTTATAAAAGGAAACATCCTCCCTCTCTTCCTTACACCACATTGAGCCTTACATCTCGGCCAAACCCTGCAAAATTCCCTTCTACACTTCCCTAGAAACATCCTAGAGGTCCTGTTCTTCTTCCAATAACAATTTTAGGGCCCTAAGAGGAGGTCTCAAAGAGGCACTTCAAAGAAGAGGTAATGGCCGTAACCGATTCTTTCAACTTTATTTCTTCTTCCACTTATTCTTATTTTTTGTTTCATTATGAAGTAATAACATTAGTATCTCTAATATAATGATATGTCATTATAATTATGATACAACCCTATTTCACCATCTATCCATCCTACGGAAAATGGAATCACTGCGCGTGCGTACGTACAGAATACCGTCTCCATGCCGTGGTGTAATCTATTTTCCACCACCACCTTACTTGGATGGGTATAATGGTGTAAAGAATAACTATATATGATTATTGTAAAGTGATATTGTTTCTTAAATAGTATACATACACTCCAATACAATTACACGATCATGGTAATGTTATCATCGCTCCTGCGTACGTACGGAATACCATCTCCACGATGTGATGTGACTCGTTCTACATGATCTCCATTGCTTAATAATTATATAAATGAATTGAATGAATAAATATGATATATATTACAATAATACTGTTCTGGAAATGAGGTTTCTATAACCTAAAAAGAATAATGAGAATTTATTCGACAAAACACGCATAAGAACAAAAATCAATAAACACCCGAATAACAAGTAACAATGAAATATTACTAATAAGATGCTAATAATATGACCATATATGAAATCATAAAAATAATTATGATTCTGTGATAAGTCAATGACATTATTTAAATCATTATACAGGAGGTTCGGACACTTACGAATCAAATCGGACCTAAGTTAAGGGAAAATCTCGCAAATCTCATTTTTATCCGAGATTGTTTATACATCAGAATTTACTGGGGAATATTTATCATCCACATCCATGTTTCCTCAATATGTAATATTTATATCCTCATAAAATTTTTTAAATCCAATTTTACCCTTTGGTGAGTTTTTAGTAAAAGATATGAAAGGAATCTTTTGTCGTTTTTCGTACGAGGTAGTTTTTGACTTTTGTGACATAAGTACGAGAAGAATGTTTTTTTAACATATACGGCATGAATGGATTTTTAAAACATTATTTCCAAGAAGATTACATTACTAGTTTTCAAGATTATTTTTAATCAACTTATTTTAGTTTAAAATTGTATGACATGTTATGAAAGGAAAATTGTTTTTGAAGTAGAAAGGATATTTTCATCAAGAATGGAGTTCAAGTGTTTTATCAAAATTATTTTCCAACTAAGATAATATTGGGTTCTGTTTCTATCCCTATTATTACTTTGATTTGATTATGTTGTGATGGAGTTATTTTTATGAATTCCTTTGTCTTATATGAATTGATTTATGATGTCACGATGTTTAAGAATCCCGTTTTTATTACATGGTTTATGCAATGATGTATGATTTAAGATTTTGTGGCACAAATAAGAATGGTATCATTATGAGATGGGTGGGACTTATATCTCCCTCCAATTCATCGTGTAAAGATTTATATATAATGATATAGACAAGGCTAGAACAGCGGGTTAAACCGGTTCAGTGAAACAGGACTGAAATGAGGAGTGAACTCGGTTCAGAAATGGACATTGTCCTCTAAGATAGTCTTGGAAATGAATCTTTACTACTAAGAAATTATTTTCTATGATTATGTTTGTATGAAAAAAAGATTCATGTTTCATGTTATGATATTTGGGATTACATTTCACTACTATGATTTATCCCATGTTAGGAAATTATGATCTCTTTTGCAGGTTATGATTTCCAAAATGTTATGTTCTTATGAATATGATGTGATTGATATTTATTTTGTTTACCCTTACTGAGCATTTGAGCTCACCCTTTTGTATGTTTTCTTTCCCCAGGTCAGGAAGAAGGTTATTAAGTAAGATATGCCAAAAAGGGACTCTAGATATGACGAAATAAATGCGAGACAATGTAGATGCATTACGAACCAATTGTTTATGATTCCCAGTTTCTAAAGACACTATACCTATACAGTCCTTTAATGGTTGTGTTATAGGTTGTAATAAGTGTACTTAAATTTTGAATTATTAACAATGTATGTATTGTATGGGATGTTATATTACCCGAATTACCCGATTTACCTTTAACCGCGGTAAACAAAAGTCAAAAGTTACTATCCACAAAAAATTATTTTCATCTTATTGAACTACATTCTATATACTAATAAAAACCATTTAGATAGGATTTTCGAAATTCTATTCACAAAAGTATTAAAATTTCATCTAGATGAAAAAGTATGATTTTGAACTACTACTTCATGGTTTTACTATTCATCAAAAATTGATGTTTTTTAAGAAAATACCAAAAATTTAGCATAAGATATATTTGATATTCCAAATTCAAAGATTATTTCTATTTTACTAAATTAAAATAATAGTATATGTATTAATTAATTTAATATTAATTCAGTTGTCAAAACAAATAGCGTGTTTCTAAGAAATAATAACTGTCAAAAGATTTACAATTTTTTAAATATAATTACAATGTGAAATTATTTTCAATGAAAACAATTGAATTAAAGTGTAAATATATACTCTAATTATACTTCCAAACCATTCTAATTTATAATTGTACACTATAAATTATTTTGATTAAAATGGGTTTTTCAATTAAAATTTATTATTTTTTACTATTCGCCTAATTATTAAAGTTACCAGAAAAAGCCTAAAAATTTATTCAAACTAAATTTTTATGTATAGATTTAAAAAAAGTCTATTTTTTCAAATTGAATATATAAAAGTGTCAAATATTGGATTTAAAAAGGGTTTTCCATTAAAAGGAGGTAAAATTGCATTTTTTGAATAATTCTTCCATTATCTGATGAAAATGAATTTGTTCTTAAATTACGTCTATGAAATACATATTATTGATGTTAAAATTTTAGGGAATATTTAAAATTAAAAATGTAGTTATTATTAATAATAAATTCTTTTGAACGGCTTGTTTGGTAAGTCACCGTGGTTTCAAACTCGGTGTTGTGTGAGGTGTAGGCTATTGAATAACATTAAAGAGATAACGTACTATGAAACCTTAGGGTGTTACACCAATGGCTAGTAATAAATTCCAAAGGGTTTCAATGCATGTGTGTGATTATTTCCCATTAATAATAATGAAACTAAGAAAATAAATACAAACTGTACAAACCACTCTATGGTGAATGAAAATAATGAAAGACATAATAAAAAATCATTTATAAAAACCAAACTCAAATCAAGTACCACAATTAAAGACTGAAATGAAATAGTAAATAGTGGATGAAAAACTTATAAAATTCAAAGATAACCAAAAGACTCAAATCTGTAGATGCAATATGCACCACCTTCAACAAAAAAACCCAACTATCACAAGGTAGTGCAAAAGAAATGTTATGCATTACCATTTACTATATCAAAGTAGATGAAATATTCAAAATCACAAAACTTCTAATGCAGGGTTGAGTGCCAAAACATAGTAGGTTTTCCGAAATGACCTACCTACTGATTCCTATAAGGTAGAAGAGTTAACTATATTCATAAAAAATGGTTATAGAAAAATATTTCCATAATAGTTTATAACTATATATAAACCAATTTTCAAATAGTTTATAACCAAATATTAAACAGTAAATTATCAACCAATTTTAATGAAAAATATATTTTCAAAGAAATAAAAAAACAATCCTTAAAAAAGTTCACATGTTTTCTTTGGCCTATCCATTCCATTTCACATATCCATACCACCAACCCTTATTGTATCATTATGATAGTTCCATACTCATGATCCATATCCTGTTGATGTACCATGTCATCAAAAAGTAATTACATGCCATGTTCCATTACACATTTGACACATATCACAAGGTCTTATTTTAACCAAGCCTCACCAATTCAATATGAAGTGACAACCCATGAATTCCATAAAAACAATTCTAATTCAAACATGAAGAAACCATTTCAATAAAACAAACTATTTTGTGAAAACATTTTCCATAAATCTATTTCAAACATCTTAAGAATTCGTTTTTTAAAACAAAAATTTTAAAATCATGAAAACAAAATCACATTGAACAAAAAACCTCCATAATTCTTGAGTTTCACAAAAAACCATAAATTGTCACTAAAGAGGATTTATATCATGATTTTCAAAATGATATGATAATAAATTACAACCAATTAAATAAATTTGAAACCAAGAAAATCAATTATAGCAAGATCAGGTTAATGTGAATCCACCTACATCATGTTTTTTTTGGAAAAAAGCAATAAATTCCATGAAAAACATCACAAAACCATGTTTAATCTCCATTAACACATCTTAGGTATCCTCTCTTATCATAAACAAACAGAAATTGATATTTATTAGGAATCTAAAACCAATGATCTACCCAAATTCTGTTTTGATCTATGAAAACTAAAGGAAGGGAGAAGTAGGCCTAAGAAAACACATTAATAACAATGAAGAACAATGACATACCTCAACAATTGGGAATAATCCCACAAGTGGATGGCTTCAGATGACTTCCAATTCACTTGGGAGTGTTTCTATAAACATTTAAAGACCAAAATTTCTAGTTAGGGTTATATTTGAGGAAGAAATAGTTTTAAAATGGTTAAATGAGTGATATCCACTTCCATGGATCTAACTTTGACCTTGCACATGGTTTAGTCGCACTGTTAGGAAAATCATGAACTCACTGTACTCCAGTTTCTTTCATAGGAGAGACCTAACATGGTAGGATCACATGGACTCTATACCATGCACTGACCACACAAAATAACCTTTAAAATATTTATAGCACAATGAAAGCTTTCTCCTAGGCTTCTACAATGTTTTGAAAAACCGTGCACAACCCATGCGCCTCACTATAAGCCACCGACTCACTGTGCACAATTTCCTTAAAGTGTTGAATAGTTTAAAGAGAAAATGTACCATCCATGGACCATTATAAAATTCAAAAAAAGTCTTTAAAATTCCCCCAAAATTTAACAAAATTCAACAATATACATTATGTACTTAAAAATAATAAATAAAGGATTGCATAATATAAAATGGGGGTGATAAATTCTCTCCACCAATGGTCTTTCTATCCCTAAAATGTAGAAAAACATTATTTCAATGATAGTGTTCTGACCATTTCTCTTCCACTTCCTTTTCATGTTCTAAAGTCTATTCCTCAATGAATCCATGTTGCTATAATACATGCACATGGCAGAAGTATTTTCCACACAAGACAATCACTTACCTATCCACAATCCAAAACAGGATATATACCAATGAAGCCTCTAGATCTAGTTAAACATGATCTAATCTGATCACATGGTTAGGATCATGTAGATACTTTTTCAATTGAGATTCAAGGAACACATTTTCAATACACTGAACTATGGTGGGATTTCCAACCGCTATGCCACCTCATCAAACCACTCAATTACACTAAATGGCCATATTTATTAAAGATATAAATTTATCTACATCCTAAAAAATCAACGTAAAATCCTTGGCGTTATCCTCAATAACACATGGTCACTCACCGCAAATGACATGGACAATAGATGATGATACTCATATGATTTCAGATGACTCTAATACAAATCCATCATATTTCTGATCAACTGAATATTCTGCATTGTTTTATAGACAAGGATTGGCCCAACTCATGAAGATTAAATTGTTTCCACCCAAGAAAGTGGATTATTAAAAGGAAACCAATACAATGATTCAAAATTATTCATATTTATTGAAATCTAATATATGATGTTATATGATAACTCTACTAAGGTTATGTACACTTCCCGTGATCCACCAAAATCCGTTACAAAATCCCACAACATGTCTTCCATTTTCTATATCACCCTTAATGATTGTATATTTGTTTTAATATAATACAAAATACTCATAGTCAACTAAGCCCCAAGGTATTTCTGTAAGGATTTATAGAAATGAGATGTGAACCTATGGTATCTATCTAATATGATCGAAAATTGTAAGCCTTGTTTACTTACCACTTATTGGATAAACATCTCGGATAGATCCTCTACCATATGAATTTCATTAATAGGGATGAAATGTGCCAACATTTTATGCTGGTCAACTGTCACCCATATAGAATTATGTTTCCAAACCATTATTGGGATACCTCTACAAAAATAATTTACTCTTTTCTCCCATTTCCCAACAATGAAATGTAAAGACTACAACATACTTCTAAGTCAATGAATCTCTGCTTTAACTTGATAATAAGAGGAACACATTGAGAAAAACTCAACCACCTTCCATTTCATAATAAACCACCAGAACCACCTCTTCATCACCTTAGACATCTTTTATATTTCTAGAAGAAAAGCCTATCTAGAACGAGGATAAGAATGAATTAGTTTTTCCTAAAAAAATAGACACCACCATAAGATTCTTAAACAACAAATCTAAAATATCATCTAGTAGCTAGCCCCCAATGGACTCCCCACTATTTAGTTTTCAACTCATATCCCTTCATTATGAAATGGATGTATGTTTCTCTTTTACCGCACTTACAAAATAATGTACTATGGATACTAAATGAACAATGGAAACATCAACTCTAACTTGAAATTCCACATTCATATTTTTCGGTCCACTATGTTAGATACCCTGATAGGGGGGTGAATCAAGGTATGACATATTAAAAAAAATACCCCTATTGATCTTTTTTCACTGTTAAACAAGACTCTCTTCTCTCTCTTTCCGGCAGAAAAGTATAAATAGAAACTTAAGCATGCATAGGACACGACGATTTTTCCTTGGTTTACCCTTACTGGGCTACATCCAAGGAGCATACACCAGCGATGTGCTAATGTACCAAATCTACTAAAAGTGAACTGATGTTTACAATGTTTGGTATAGAACACTTATATTCGTAGGATCACTTCCTTTAAAATGTTTAGGGTCAGCTCACTGCTTTCCCAAGGGTCACTCCCTTTCTCTCTCTCTGGCTCACTACTAGTGGATAAGATCACCTTCTTCCTCTTCCTATTCTCACTGCTCTGGAAAGGATCTACTCATTGTTTATAGACATGTAGGTCTCTTCATTATCACAAATGAATACATCCTCTATTGTATGTAGATGCTCTATTGAAGTCCAAATTTCACCCGTAGATGAATCTCACTTTGCACTGAAGGTATCAGGCAATCTTCCAGCTTCCATGCAGCCGTGAATCACAATCGTGCTTCAACCATACCTGGAACCCTTCTCCACACCAGTGCATAGGTCTTGGTGCGCAAGTTAAACCGGGCGCACATGTTCACCACAACCACTTGTGTGACGCTAGACTCTTCAAATACAAACTTGCACGACACCCACCCTTTTACTCCCAAACCAATTCTTTTGCGTACAATCAAATGTCGTGCTTCTTCAAAACCTGGCATGAATGTGTCACCAAACCACTTGCACCACACCCCCCTTCTTCAACACAAAAATTTTGTGACTTCCTTTCTCACCCAAAACCACCTTGGGCACACAAAAAACTGGCGCGCAACTTCTACTTGCGCGACCACACCACCACTTGCGTGACTAACACACATACGTGACAGGATCATTGATTTTTTCTATTTATTGAAATCATCCATAATGAGGTCGGGTAGACCTCTATTTATATGCATTTGGACACCCTGCGTGATAACACACAAGTCTCCTCTCAGCGCGCATGTCTCGGCGCGCAAGTCACTTGTGCGACCAACCATAAAACATGGGCACCCCTTTTCCATTTGTGATATTTTGATAGTCTGATCTTGAAAAACATATGTCACTCAACATTCCTCACCTTCATGAAAATGGCACACAAGTCAATTTTCCAAAACCACTTTTCACCATTTGTTGATTTTCAGGCCCAAAAATTAGGAAAACATTGTAAAACGCCGCTACCTTGTATATGCACTTTTTTGTACCACCTCAAAATCATCCATTCCTTTGTCGAAGTTCTTGAATCAACCTCGTATCATTAACCCTACCCCTGGAACTCAACATTCCACCATGAAATTCTCTTTGTCAAAAAATTTATAGAACATGGTTTTCTTTGTCAACAATCACAACACAGATTTCCACTTTGTCAATAAACACAATCACCCAAAAAATGCTTCAACGAAGCCTTGAAGGATTTTTTCCAAACAATATCCCCCTTTGGGTTTGTCAAAAACTCTTCCATAAAATGATACCTTCTTAATTATTCATCCACCATTCTCCTATTATGTTTCCAATAGCGATCATGGATTTTCTCAACACATACTCTAAGCCCACATGAGCAATGCTCAGTGTGAGAAACAAGAGTAAATGAAAATATCATCAATGAATCACTTCAACTCTGACACCCACTGTTGACATCAAACTGCTACCAATTTTTGGAAATATTATTACTGCATTCCAACACCATGCTTATGCTTTTATAACGATCCTCAGCTGTCTTCATATCTATTCTTTGATCGATCACTTTTTTGCAACGTCAGATTTAATATTCTTCCCCTGTCACATTTCTCTCCACCTATCTAACTACTCCTCCTGTTATATCAAACATGATTTATCATATTGCCACACTATCTCCCCATTGAATAATCACTATACACTATCTCCCCCTTGAACAATCATTATTTTCTCCCCCATTGTCAACGAACCCAAAGGTCACTCCTTTACAGTCTATAACAGAGTAGAGAACACATATCCGCACATTTGGAACATATACATCATACCTCGAGGAGAGGGGGTGCTCCACATCCACACACTTTTAAGTGCGGGGAATTGACTGAACTCCCAGAGCCAGTCAATTTCTTTCAAACAATTCCTTGTGTAAGGCCTTTTTTAGAATATCTGTAACCTATAGTTTTGTAGGAACATACTCCAACTTCATAATCCCTTTCTCCACCTTCTCCTTGATGAAATGATATTTGATCTCAATGTGATTTGTCCTTGAGTGATGTATTGGATTTTTTCTAATATTGATAGCATGTGAGTTATCACATTGGATTCTGATCGGAGACTTCAGTTCAGCTCCCATATCTTCAAGCTGCCGTTTCATCCACAATAAATGTTTGCATGCCTGAGTGGCCACAATATATTCAGCCTCTGTGGTGCTCAATGAAATGCAATATTTCTTCTTTCTTAGCCATGAAATACATAATCGACCATTATAGAATGCACCACCTGATATTGATTTCCTATCTTTTGCTGAACCGGCCCGGTCTGCATTAGTATATCCCAATAACTATGTCTGATATTTGTCATTTTATGTCAATCCGATGTTCATCATGCCCTTGATATACCGATGTATTATTTTCATTGCAATCACGAGGCTTTACTTGGTATTACATTAATATCTTGATACTTGGGATGTGGCGCAAACAATGCCAGACCTTATTGTGGTCAAGAAAAACAAACTTCTAATAATTTTCCTATATTCTGTGATATCAACTTCCTTTCCATCCTCATCGTTTGATAATTTCATCTGGGAAAAAATAAGTGTCTTAATCTCCTTGGAATTCTCCATTCCAAAACATCTTAAAACCTCCTTAGCATATATGGATTGAGAAATAAATGTTCTATTCCTTCCTTGTGTCACCTATAGACTATGGAAAAACGTTATCTCTCTAATCATTGACAATTCAAACACATTTTTCATGAATTCAGAAAACTGTCTGCACTAAGCTTCATCTGATCCACCAAATATTTTTTCATCAACATAAACCAACACCATCATCCTTTGATTAATATCATTGCTAAAATAGATATTGTAATCAACACCCCCATGCTGGAAACCAAGCTTCTTCTGGTACTGATCAATCCTTGAGTACCATTTTCGTGGTGCTTCTTTCAACCCATACAATGATTTTCAGTCTGAAAACTTTGATCCCATCCTTATGAATGAGAAAACCATCTTCCCGCTCAATATACACTTCAACATCTAAAACCCCATTCAAGAATGCAGATTTGACATCCATCTGGAAAACATTGAACTTTATTTGCACTACTATGGATAAAAATAATCAGATTGTCTCTAGTATCACAACCATTGCAAATGCCTCATAAACATCAATTCCCTCTATCTGGGAGTAACCCTTGGAAACTAGTCCTACTTTGTTCCAAATCACTATACCATATTCATTAATCTTGTTGTGATAGACCCATTTATTCCTGATTAGTTTCTTATCTGTTGGCCTCGAAACAATCTCCAATGTCAGGTTGTTCTCAATCTGATCAAGCTCTTCATTAATAGCCTGAACCCAGTTATCATCTTCAGCTGCATCAACAAAGAATTTCAGCATTACCTGAAATTGGAATGATTTATGGAGCAGTGACTTCATTATTGTTGTCTGAACTGGAGATGAATGATCACCAATGATATTCTTCCCATCAATTACAGCTCTACTCTTTGGCTTCCTTGCAGACATAGACTTGAAACTTTCTTATTCTTCATCAGTGTCTTCTTCTGAGTCAATAACTTCCACTTCTACTCCTCCTATGTTATTTTCCTCTTCATCACTTTCATCAAGAAACTTCTCACTGTGATGTTGAATATTCTCTTCATTTTCCATGATATTGACATCATTTCTCTCAACTACTTTTCCCAGCCTCTTGTTAAAGAATTTGTACGTTTTCCTTTTTCTTGAGTAGCCTTGGAATATTTCATCATCTCTATGTGATTCCTACGTCCAATTCTTTTCATTGTTGAGAAAAAATCACATACCTCAAATTTTTTGAAAGTATTTCACTATAGGCTTCATTCCGTACCAGATTTCATACGAATCCTTTCTTTCCTTATGACACAGTAGAGCCCTATTAGAAATGTTGACGAATCTCAATACTGATTCCCTATAAAACATCTCTACTAAGACTTTTTCTATAAGCATTGTTCATTCCAAGTTTTTGATGATCTGATTTCTTCTTTAAACCACTCCATTCTATTGGGGTGTTCTTACTGAAGAAACTTAATGCCTTATCCCATGTTTCTCATGATACTCTTCCTCCTAACTGTTTGTGAATTCCGTACCATTGTCTATACGAAACATCAGAATTTTCTATCCAAGCATCCATTCATATTCCCTTCGTTAATGTTTTAGGCCAGTGAACACATCAGACTTATGGGAAATAACAAATACCCATGCCATTCTACTATAGTCATCAATGAAAAGAATGCAATACCTCTTCCCGTCTATGGTTCTTGGTGAAATAGGTCCACATACATCAGCATGCACCTATTCAAGCACTCTTGTCAACATCTTTTCCATCATCTGTTACTTATTTATGATGATCTTCCCTTTTTTAAAGGAATCACATATATGTGTAGGATCACGTGATAGGTTAGGGAGGTCTCTTGCTACTTCAGACATTACCGAATCTTCTAGAGATGGTTAACATAGATGACCATGTCGTTTATGCCACAATTTTTTTTCTTCCTCTCTGGACAAAAAGAACATATCATCTTCTACACTTACAAGGTATAGATTTACCTTTGTTCTTTTTCCCTGTAGAACCATTGTCTCATTTCTTCCTTTGACGATACACACATTCTTAGTAAACATTATAGAATGTCATGAGTCACATAGTTGACTGAATCTGAGCAGATTCTGAGTGAGGCCTTATAATACTAAGACATCTGCATGTCTCATATCTTTTCTCCCAATCTTTGCCTTTCTTGAGCCAACAATCTTCATGACTTCATCTTTTAAAAATTTTACAACTCCTTCTTTGTAATATATTGTGCTTGTACCTAGATCCTTATTACCTGTCATGTGAGCTGTGCAACCACTATCAAGGATCCACACACCAGAGCGATATGATACCTTATGGGAAATTTCTTCCACCATAGACTTCTAATTCTTATTCTTATTGGTCCATACTTCTACCTTCACACTTGGCATGGATTAAGACTTCTATTCTTTATCAAATTTTTATGGTCCTACTTCATCTTGAAAATCCGAAAATATATTCATCATTTTTATCTCACCTGTTGGATTATTGATCTGCTTCTTGCGAACATTTCGATTCTACTTTGGAACATTCTTATGTATGGTCGAAGTGCAGTACCTAGAAATGTTCCCAAATATTCCGCACCAAAAATAGTGTCCTTCGAAATACGTTCTGGAAAATGGTTCTCTGTTTGGCTGCCACCTCTGTTCTTGTTCCCTTTGATATCTCTTGGCTATGGAACACACATAATGTGAATTTCCCATATTTCCACAACAATGACACCTGATATAAGGTGAATTCCTCTATGTTAATTCTGAACTATGATTTTCCCATTTGGATGTCTGAATATTCTGATTTTTCTTTATTCCCAAATAATCCTTCAATCTCAGGATGGGTGCTTGCGGTCTGACATCAATTTTCATGGATTTTTGTTTCTGATCAATCCCTGAATCAGCTTTAACATCTGAGCTCAATTTTTTCTTCTTTCCTGCTAAACTACTATCCTCCTCTTTCATCTTTTATATCTTCTGAATGACCTATTTTTCTAATATTATACTGGGGGTCAAGAGTTTTTCTTGATCCTTCATTTTTGGTCACATACTGACCACTTCTTATTCAAGTTATTTGATACACTTGAATTGATCTTTCACTTTTCAATTAAAGCCATGAATCTCCCTTTTATATTCATCAATCATGATATTATACTCACTAACTAATTTTGAGTTATCTGGGGTTGATAACTTGAGTTTCTTAATTTCATCCATCAACTCAGACTTCTCTTCTTCCTGCTGCTGAATATAGAGTTTGGAATCATGAACAACTTTTTTAGCATTCTTTTTTTGGTTCTCCAAACATCTATCTCCTCAAGAGAAGCTTATATCTCAGCTAGCATATCACATCTTCCTTCAACTTCTACTTCTTCTCCATCACCTTCGGTTTCGTTCTTCTCCTGATAACTACCGATGACTGCCACCATATCATTTCCTCCATGATCATTGCAATTTTAAATCTCTTCAACCTATTCAACATCAGACTCATCTAAAATGTCTATTTCTTGTGAAAGAATATTATTCTAGTTGAATAAATTCTCGTGAAATGCTTCTTCCCTTTCACATAGGATGAATATTTCTTCTTGGAAATTTCAACTTCATCTTCATCATTTTTTTCTTTAAAGATTTTGGGGAACCTTGCGGGAAGATGACTGACATTTCCACATCTAAAGCACACAATTGGAAGTTTCCCTTTGAACATTCTTTTTTCATATTTATATATTTTAGGAGAGGAATGAAATTACCTCATCCATCTATTTTACTTATTGAGAATCTTCAATGGTGAGCTTCCTCATGGACTTAAATTCCACATCTTTGGATTTAACCTTTTCCACAACCTCATTATCATTGTTACACATTTCATATGCAACCAAGGTTCTATGAAAATTGTCCAGTGTCAGCTCTTTTGGTTCTTTATCGTTTAGTACTGAAACATCCGGATTGAACCGAGGTGGATGTTTCATCAAGACGAGCTTTACGATCTTTATGTCTTCAATGACTTCTCCAAGACCTCGCATATCATCCACAAAAATATTCACCCTATAAAATTATGCATCAATAGACTCATTCAGTTTCATTTTCATATCTTCATAATTGTTCTATAGTACTTGAAGCTTTGCCTCTATGACCATTGAATCTCCTTCATATATATTCAAAAGTTTTTCCCACATGGCATGTGATGTTTTCATGACATCACCTTCATATTGATAGCATTGGATATGGATCCCCATAAAGCATTTATGCCCACGGCATTAGAATCCAATTCTCTTCACTCGGCTTCCGATAATGCCCCACTGTTGATGTCATCTATTATACCTTGCTTTGCAGCAGCGAACACATCCATTCCCAAAGAGAAGAAGTAGTGTTGCATCTGATTATTCCATAGCTGAAAATTGTTTCCACCGAAGATCAGAATCCCATTGGGATTAGTGACCTCCATTTGAGAGAGAATTACAGATATAAACCTCCCTCTGATACCAATTTTAGGTCCACTACATTAGATACCTTGAGAGGGGGGGGGGTGAATCATGGTTTGACAGATTTAAACAACTACCCCTATTGATCTTGTCTCGCTATTAAGAAGGACTCTCATCTCTGTCTTTACTGCAGAAAAGTATAAATAGAAACTAAAGCATGAACATGACACATCGATTTTTACTTGGTTCACCCTTACTGGGCTACGTCCATGGAGCATACACCGACAATGTTCCGATGTACCAAATCCACTAAAAGCACACTACTGTTTACAAAGTTAAGGATATATCACATCTATTCCCAAGCTCACTGCCTTTACAATGTTTAGGGTCATCTCACTACATTCCCAAGGGTCACTCCATGACTCTCTCTCTATATCACTACCGGTGGAGAGGATCCAATTCTTCCTCATCCTTTTCTCACTACTCTGGAAAAGATCCACTCATAGTTTATAGACCTATAGGTCTCTTCATTATCACAAATGAATAAATCCCATGTTTTATGTAGATGCTCTGTTGAAATCATAATTTCACCCGTAGATGAATCTCATTTGGCACCAAAGGTATCGGGAAATCATCCAGATTCCATGCAACCCTGAATCACTGTCATGCTTCATCCATACCTGGCGCCCTTCTCCAAGCTAGAGCAGAAGTCTCGGCGCACAAGATAAAACTGGCGTGCAATTTCACCTCAACCACTTGTGCGACGCTAGCCTCTTCAACTCCAAACATGCGTAAATCAAACCCTTTTATGCCCAAACAAATTTTTTGTGTGCAACCATAAACTATCGCACTTCTTCAAATATTGTCTCACAAGTGCAACCCAACCACTTGCACAACACCCCATTCGTATACTCAAAACATGGGTGACTTCCTTCCTTTCTCTCCCAAAACCTCCGTGGATGTGGAATAAACAACTTGCATGAAACTTCTACTTGCGCGACCAGAACAACACTTGCATGACCACCACACCTGCATGATGGGAGATCTGATTTTTTCTAAGTGTTGAACTCGTCCAGAATGAGGAGTGGTCGACCTCTATTTATAGGCATTTGGACACCCTGTGTGATGGCGCGCATGTCTCCACTCGGCGAGAAAGTCTCAGCGCACAAGTCACTTGCCTGACCAACCCAAAAACATGGGCGCCCCTTTTCCGTTTTCCATATTTTGATAATATGATCTTGAAAAACATATGGTGCTCAATTTTCCTCTCCTTAAAGACAACGGCGCACAAGTCCCTTTACCAAAACCACTTTCCTCCATTTTTTGAATTTCAAGACCAATAGTTTGGAAAAGACTGGAAAACGGTGCCACTTTGTATCTGTTGTTTTTGTACCGCCTTCAGATCATCCATTACTTTGTCGAAATTATTGAATCAAACATTGTTCATTAACAACAGCCCTTGAAATTGACATGTCACCATGAAATCCCCTTTGTCCACAAATTTTTACGTCATGGTTTTCTTTGTCGACAATCACAACAAAGATTTCCATTATGTCCACAAACACAATCACCTAAATAATGCTTCAATGATGCCTTGAGGTATTTTTTCCCAACACATATCATCAAGATCCAACATCTACTACCACTCATCTGAAGTATCATTTTACAATCGTGCATATGACTTTCTGCATACGACATCTTCCACCATATTTCCATTAACCTATGTATACATCAATTCAATGTTGAACAAATGGAAAAACTACTTCCATCTTATTTTCCTTATATTAAACTACCATTTTAATACATTGTGTTTCATGATTTACGATCCCTAAACATAGTAAATTTCACACATTATAGGTAGTTATGCCATCTCATCAACATGTGGAGGATTGCGTCTAACTAAAAATTGTTTTTCTGGTAATTCATATCATGAACTATTAACATCCTTGATACATAATAAAAACAATGGTCTCCAAACATGAGACAAAACAACATATCTGATCTCGAATAATAAAAATAAACTACATACCCTTGCCCTGATACTAGAAGAGTAAATATTGGTGCAGGTGTAAGGGGAAATTTTATCTCTTGAAAAGACTTATCACATTCATTAGTCTAATGTAAAGGGAACATTCTTCTTTTTCAAATATTACATTAGAAATAAAAGCTATGAGAATTCATGCACAATGTGAAGCTACTAACTAGCTTCACTAAGAATAAATCATATTTCAAAGATGTTCTTTGAAGGGTTTTAAGAGTTAATAGCATCCATTTTTTTCTAGATCCACTAAAATACCTCTATCAAAAATTACATGGAGATGAATGAAAACCTCTTATATCCAAAAATCACATGTTGAAAATATTGTAAACAATCTATTGTCTCTCAATATTTCTAACACTAGCTCCCAATGTTTCTCATTCTCAACACTAGTCCTTCAATAGAATAATATGTCATAAAAAATCACCACAAAAATGGAATCTTCATATCTATGAAATATACAATTCATTAATTCCATAATGACTTCTAATGAATTCGTGATATGGAATGGTAATAAAACATATTCATAGTGGCCATATCTTTTATAGAATGTTGTTTTTAGAATATATTTTGTTAGAACACGCAACTGGTGATAACTGGAGAATAATTCAATTTTAGAGAACCACTGAGGTCCCCTAAATTGATCTAATATATAAATAATTGGTTTATGTTGATATTTATTCATTATCGTAATGTGGTTTTGTTTAAGATAATAGACACAAATCCAAATAGTTCCATATTTTTTCATTACACACATTACAGGTTCTTCCAACAGAGATATGATTGGTCAAAAGAAACCCTTTATTTACCTCTCTTCCAATTTTACATTCATCTCCATTAAATAAATTCATGCCAGACTATAAGAACGAATGGAAATCATATTCATTCCAAAATAGAGAAGAATCGTAACCTCCACTTCTCTTATGGGTGGAAACCTTGATAAATTTTCTAGAACCGAAATAGAATAATGGTGAACCAATTATGTAAAAATTGTATTATTAATCTCATCCATCAATACCAAAGGCAAACCTAGCTGCTGGTAAGAGAATGTTCCCACTACTGGGTCCAAAAATCACATTGCACCTGTCTTTACAACCCTATCTACATTAAATAGATGCTCGATGCCATCCTCATTTGTGAATCTAATAGTTCTACTATAATAGTCAATGTGAACCTTGATCATTTACAACCAGTAAATACTGATGATTACATCATATATATCGATCAATAACACAGAGAAGTCCCATTTTAGATCATCTCCATCAATTTCTAAAGAACATGCTTTACACACAAAGGGTCAACATTCTTTTTGACAAATAAGAGTTTTCAGTTTGATCATAGAATTCATCATCTAATTTTTTAAACATATATAATCAACAACCCGAGATGCAATGAATGAATGTGAGGAACCCTTATCAAACAACACTTTGGTAAGGGAAGAATTCAAAATAATCATACCCATCACCATAGATGGTATGTATTGATCATTCAAAATCACATACTGATTACCATATAATTTATTTTCAACTCCACTATGCCCCCTATTAATTTGTGAGGTTTCCCATTCGTAGTAGTCATGGTGTTCATAGAATCATCATGCCCAGGTCATCTCTACTAATGTTATTGATTCTGCTACCCTCTCCCAATTGAAGATTATGATCCATGCAACAACATAGAGGTGTCTTAATAACCAGACCTCAGAGAACTATGAAAATATCTCTTATGATATACCATCTTGTTGCAATTATACTTTTTTATTGGAGGTTCTGTACACCCTCACATCATGTGGTTAATGGAACCAAATTAAAACATCCTTCTTTTGTCATTGGTCTCAATTATTGTTTCACTAATCTATCTATCTGAATCTAATTCTCACTCCCACTGTAGAAGTAGGTGACCCTATTCATTATTCACCCAACATTATAATTCCCATTGGTTCTTGTGGGTATTAACATACATCCTCCTCCCATTGCTCCTACGATGTCTCGTTCATCCAGTGTCGCTCCATTGACCATATATGTATAATCAGTTATACATAGGTCAATAATCATTGAGGGAATCTAATACCGTATACCTGATTCAATGATTCATTCCTTCATGGAAACACATGTAGAATCTTTGGGTGTAGAGTGCACTAAATTCATAAATGTAGCTTCATAATCAATGATAGAGAGATCATCCAACATCAAGCTGAAGAATTCCATCGTTCTCAGGATCTTGAACGTGTGAGGATAGAATGGTTTTATAAAAAATTATCAAAACCCTCATAACTATGGCCTTGATACTTTTTAGGAAGCACTGCTATATCCCACCACTGGCTTGAATGAAACATGATTATATACATCGTCATCTTGAACATTAGTTATTCTGGTGTACTGATGAAATCCAAGATATGATTCATCCCATTTAGAAATTCCTATACACTTTTAGGTTCCAAATGAACCAGGAAGATGGGTGGATTATGTTTCTTGAAATAGAAACTATTATCCACTTATCTTGGATCATTCTTCTCGTTCTCTGTTACATTATCTTGAAACTGATAGATAATACTCAGAACTAGCTGTTGGTTCTTATATTTCTCATGTGCAGCAATATTATCCATATCTTCTTATAGTTGGTTTCTACACTGTATACCATGTACCATTTTTTATAAGAACAAAAAAAACCATAATTCTCACTCTTTACAACTGAAGGATTATCATATAAAATTATATTCAATCAATTATCACATCATTTATCTTCAAATTAATTATTCCCATGTTTGGACATTTTATAAAACATTATGCTTGATTTTGAAAATAACACTATTTTCAAAATTCCACAACGATACCTTTTTCTAAAATAAAGCATTTTAAAAAATATTTCAATTTTTCAAAAAATAGACAGTTTTGTAGAAAATAAGAAATCATTCTTTGAAATGATGTATGCATTCCCAGTGGCATGTCATTCCTTTACTGCATGTTATGCTTGTCTCATTAGATAAACCCGTGACAATGAGATTTCAAACATTTAATTGTATCCAAAACAATTAGGTACCCAATTACCAGATACATTGAATTTCATCATAAAAAGGTTACCTATGTATTTTTATGCTCTACATTTCTGGTCCCAACAATCGTACTCCTTTCTATGATCCCATCCCTAGGTATCAAGAAGAATAAATTCAATTTCATGACCGAAAATACTATTGAGTACTTCTTTTACAATGAAATGAAAAAGATTACACCTTTTATACCACCTAGTATTTTACTCATAAAAAAACTAATACCATTTGTTTCAACAATTTTTTTAGAATGAACAGAACTAATCCCATTTCTAACATCCATCCTTATCCTCATTAGATTTAGAAGGTTAGAGGATGATAATTGGCCTTATGAAACGTCCCCAATGCAGAAAAGGTTTCCAATAAATGCTAAAAGGATTCAATTCATGTGGGGAATGAATTTAAATTTAATAATAATTAATCCAACCAAATAAATCAATACCAAACATTCAATTATATTATGTATGATTATAATGAAAAACCACTCTACATTTAATTTATTAAAACCATACTAAAATCATGTACAAGGGTGGATGACTACAATATCAAAGTGAACATCAGAAGAGAAACTAATATAACTCCAAGGAAACCGAAATACTCTAGGATCCACATTCTCTGTTGTTCAGCACCCCCAAATATACCATATATAATGAGGTAGTTCTAATGACGTGTGATACTTTACCATTCCCCATGTCTCAGTAGATGACATCTGCAAAAGAACCAATGTTCCAATGAATGGGTGAGTACTAAAGCTTAGTAGGTTTTCCCCCAATGTATTTACTACTCACACCACTAGGATAAAATAGTAAGCAACATTTATACAAAACAGTTATATAAACCATTTCAGAATATTCCTCTTGAAAAACCATTCCATTTCATATATCAACACCAATAACCATGTTTGTCTCATCCTAATAGTTCAATAAGAATTATCAGTCCCTCATTGATAAACCAATTCATCCCAATGTATGTATAAACCATGTTCTATTATACCTTTCATACCAATCACAAGGTCCTATTTTAAACAAGCCATATAAATTTAGAACGAACATAGAAACCAAGAATGCCAAAAAACCAAGACAATCCACACATGAGAAACCATTTCAATAAGCCAAACATTTTATTGAAAACCTTTTTATGATGAAACATTTAAAAATCCATCAATGACATATTAAAAAAAATTAAAATTCAGGAAAACAAAATCACTTTGCACAAACAAAATCTGCAATTCCACAATTTCACTAGAAATCATAAATTATCACTAATTATGATTTATATAATTCTTTTAACCAATATATTTCAATAAATTTAAATCAATTTAATATATTTTAATGTAATCCAATCTGTTAAGATAGATGATTAAAGAGTGAAACCACATACATTTGGAATTTTGGAGAAAATGATAAACAACATGAAACATGTCACAAAGCCAGGTTGAATATCCAAGAACCCATCACAGATCTAATCCTATATTCTAAAAAACTCAAATATAAACATATTGGGAATAAAATATATTTATCTATCCACTATGTGAATATATCAATGAAAAGTAGTGTATAGGATAAGTATATCTATGAAAATATTTCTTGAATGATGAAGAATGAAACCTTACTGCATGAATCGATGTTCAAAACTCCAAGGGATGGCTTGATATTGCTTCCAATTCTCTTGGTAGAGGTTCCTTAACATATTAGAGAAAAAAACACTGAGTTAGGTATACATAAGAAGAAAAAATTATAGTGATAATGTGTAAAAAAAGTGGGATCAACAATTTTAGGATCTAACATTGACCTTGTGAATGATTTCGCTGCCCGATTAGAAAAACGTTGTGCTAACCATGATCCTACTTCTATATATTAATAAAAAACTCACATAGTTGTCTTGGACAGCTTCCAAACCGTGTGACGACCATATAAAATCTCTATATACAACATTTTCAGCATAATAGATGGTTTCTACTTGGATTATGCACTATTTGGAAAAACCGTGCACCACCCATGCTCCTCACATTAGCCCCTTTCTTACTATGAATAGTTTCTTACAAGTGTTACATAGAGGATTCTACATGGATTCTTTGTGATCCAACTGTGTGAGGTCTTTCTTAATACATAATTAGGAGCATGTCTAGTGCATGGTTTGAATAACCGTGTGACTAAACCATGGACATGGTCAAATTTGGATCCTTAAAAAGTGGATATCACTTTTTTACTTGTTAACTAACATTTTCTATATATTATGTAACCCTAACTCTATTTAATTCATTAGAAGGTTGGAGAACCGGTCCCAGGTATTTTGGAAGCACTAAAAATCAATCCCTTTGTAATTTCAAGCCTAATTATAGTTTTATGTATTCTTTCTTCAACAGTATTGATGCATTATAATATCTCTTAGTTGAATTTGGAGGTGAATGACAGACAATGGCATAATTTTCATTCTTATGTAGAAATTACCTCTACTCTTCTTGATCGAGAGTGAATGAGGAAGCTATCAGATTCTGAAGGCCTAGTCTTATGGGATATTTTGTTAGGAGAGAACCCAATTCCTGGATAGACCATAAGCAAGGATGAGAACTTTCGTTTTAATGGGTGCATATGGGTGTTGACAGACATATGCGAGGAGATGATATATGATTTTGATTCCTTAGTTTTGGCAATTCTTCCTGGTGTCACCATGATGTATCATGATCTACACCATCAGTATTGGTGTCCATGTATGAAGATACATGTTTCTAGTTTCATCATCCGGTCTTCCACCTGTCAGTAGGTGAAGGTGGAACAGAAGCGTCAAGCAGGGATTTTATAGAAGTTACTCATTCCTGAGTGGATGTGGAATAATGTCATGATGGATTTCATGATAGGGTTTCCAAGGTCTCCTCCAGGGAATGATGTATTTTGGGTCATTATTGAAAGACTCACGATGGTTTCTCACTTCTTGCCGATCAAGGAGACCTTCACTGTTGATGAGCTGGGATGGTTGTACATATGAGAGATTGTACATATATACGGGGTTCCATACTCCATTTGTTTCAGACAGAGATACACATTTTACTTCTTGGGTTTGGTAGGGGCTACAAAAAGTGTTGGGAATAGAAATAAATTTGTGTACAACATAGCACCCCGAGACAGATGGTCAGTCCGAGCGTACGAATCAGGTGCTTGAGGACATGCTCCGAGCATGCATCCTAGATTTTGGAGGTTTGTTGGAGAAGCACATACCTCTTGGAAAGTTTTCCTAATATAATATTTTTCAAGAAACTATTCATATTGAACCTTATGCGGCTTTATAGGGTAGGTCGTGTGGATCACCCATGTGTTTTCTAGAGGCAGGAGAGGTAGCTATGTCCGGACATCGTCTTGTCCAGGAGACCACAGAGCAGTCAGTGTTGATTCAGAAGAGGATAGCTATGACACAGTCTCAACAGAAGTCTTATACTGATCATCGGAGACAACCTCTCGAGTTCGACGTCAAGGATCAGGTTTTCCTATGTGTCACACCGAGGTTGGGACACAGAAGAATCAGGAGACATTGTAAGATTTCTCCGAGGTACGTCAGTCTATTTGAGGTGTTGGAATGAGTTGGTCCGGTTGCCTATCGATTGTAGTTACCTCAGAGGTATCGGGCTATGCATGATGTTTTCCACGTTTCTCAAATTTGAAATTACTTCTCAAACCCGTCTCATGTCTTCCAACCCATGGATGTTGAGTTTCAATTAGATGAATTGTTCAAGGAGCATCCTATTTCGATTGTCGATCGAATTACAGAGGACCTACATGGATGGTCCGTTCCTCTTGTATGACTGATATGGAAGCACGAGTGATTATAGGACGAGACATGGGTGAGGGAGACTGATGTACGGTCGTAGTGGTCTGAGTTATTTGGGGTTTCTTCTTCTACTCCTCATTGCAATGGAAATTCGTGGATGAGTTTCTTTAATGGGTGAATATTGTAAGAAATCAGATATTCTTTTTCAGGTATGTATTTCTTTTCAGGTGATTTTTGAGAAAAAGTGGAATATATGAACATTTTTTAAGTACACACCGTGTACTTTATGAGTACACGCAATGTACTCGGTTACCGTAGGTAGCCGTGCAATGGCTGTGTATTGGCCACACACACAGCTGATTGTCTTGACCTGGAGGCCGCCTAAAGCAGAGAACGAAAACGAAAATTATAGACTGTATACTTCTAAATTACACTTCTTGTATTTTATTTTTTTCATTAAACATACCATGGTCATGTCTAATCTCCAAAAACACATTATTCTCGACCTAGTTCATCCGAGAGTGTCCGAGCGCCTGTGTTTCTTCTTCGATCCCTCGATCAAGCATCTGTTCTACGAATCGATCTTCCAAAATTATGTTGGGATCGCCTCAGTATGCTCTTCCATCATCTTGATCTGTGTTTCCTTATTCCTCCTCAATTTCTATTTATCCTTAATTGAACATTTTAGATGTTTTTGAGAGATATGTTGTTCTTGGCAGATTCCCGGCTTTTGGTTCACGTATAGTGATCTCCCAACTCCGAGGTAGGTGGTTTGTTCCTTTTAGTTGAATTTCTTTGAGATATATGTGCAAAATCACCGATACCCATGAATGCTGTATTGGGTGTTTAATGTTTTATCACTATTTTTTCCTATTATTCTAGTATGCTTGAGTAGAGGATAATTTTTTGTGAATATTGTGAATTGTTATGCTTTGGGGGTGTTTTTCCCATTCATGTTTTGCTTATGGCTATTTGTTCTACATAGCCTTTTAGGCTGACTTGTTTTTCCAATGCCAAGTTGTAGGATGGTGTGATTGTTCTGACATGCTGATATGTTTTAGACTGGTTAGCCATGTAGTTCTCATGGTTTACATTGGTTTTATTGCATTGAATTGCTCTATTGAATTACACATGGCCATGAGAACCTGTTGTAGTTGATAATAAGGGTAATTGACTATGAGAGGTTCCTCAAATATTCTTTAATTATATTAGAATATAAGGGTATTTGACTATGACTGCTTCCTCAGAGAGACTTTGTTATATCCTTGAAATCTGAATCATAGGGGTAGACTGTGTTTGCTTCCTAGAGGGTTACCTGTTTGGGTTTACCTTCTCTGATTAGCTGTTTACATGATGTATGAAACAGAATGCCTTGAAACTATGGATTGTTTACTACTGTGTAATTTCTTGTTGATACTTTCTCTTGGTTATTACATACCATATATTCACTGACTGTTAGGCGAAGATCTTGTGGTGGTTTCCTACTGCTATTTACTCCCACACTATATTTGGGCCATGATTCGGGCCTAAATAGATTATATTATTACAGGCATAGATAAGGGAAACTGCCCTTCTAATTCAAGTACTTGATTGTTGTAGAGATGGAGAGAATTGGACTTAGAATAGGCTTGTAGTGATGTAGAGTTGTTTACCTGCTTTTCTATTGTACTTTGGATTAGTTCTATATTCAGCCATGTGACTTGTTTGGCTGTTTTCCTAGAGATATGTATCGTGTATCTTTTATATATGTTCTCAAATTTTTTTATTATTTAAATTTTCCACTACTTATCATTGTTGGGTATGTTTATTACATTTTCTATTGTATTTTTGTTTCTCTTCCACTGTGTAACTCTGCAAAGAAGGGCATAGTTTCCCCACTAATACACTCAAGGCCCTCACTGCTAGTCGGTAGCCTCTGGCATTTGGGGAAATGTGCATAAGGCAATGGGACCAACTGGGTACGGGGTGGCCATGGACCACTTCTAGAACCAGGATGTTACAATGGTGATTAATTTTATAATTTACCTTGTTGTAACATTATCATAGAAGCATGGTGTTTCATTTCATATAAGCCTCATAACCCAATTTTCTTCTTTTAAATTATTGTGTTATTATATGTTTTCATGTTAAAATTAAATAAATACCAGCATTACCATTTTTTTCTAGGAGTTTTATTTTTGGGAATGTGGTCTTAAATGAAAATGGTATGTCCATATCTAAAAATGTTTTGAAAATTTGTTAAATAAATTCAATGGTTTATTATTAAAAGATTCAAAAAAAATTATTTTTTATTAATCATATAGAAATTCACTATTATATATGATAAATGGGTGATCATGATGTAGGTTATAATACTGGTTGATCCCCATTATATCTCATGATACTT
Source organism: Viscum album (assembly GCA_963277665.1). Classification (NCBI taxonomy): domain Eukaryota; kingdom Viridiplantae; phylum Streptophyta; class Magnoliopsida; order Santalales; family Viscaceae; genus Viscum; species Viscum album. Next base: position 773,252,859 of record OY728151.1, on the reverse strand, counting down.
AGGATCCATATATAGATTATCTGAAGTGGGATCCCCGTTATAGCTCTCTAATTCATTAGTTAATGTTCGTTATATTAAAAGGAATCATGGAAGGAGTTAACATATTTGGATTCTTCGAATGAATTAATTGATCTTCATTTATTTATAAAACAGGAATAAAATGGTTTATGAATATGGTTCTCTATGTTACCTAATACTGAAATCTATTTTAGTTCTATGTGATTAAATATGTTATTTGAGAACAATGTATGTGTTTTTCATGTATGAATGATTATGTTTATATTCTAATTAAATAAAGAGATAATGATAAGTATTTTATGGGCTTCCATATTTTTAGTATACGAATGAATTTCTGCTAATTAGATCCATTACAATGTTTTTTGTTCCCATCCCATGTTTTTAATTGGATCTAAATATTTTAAGCATGATATGTAATAATGAATAAGATAATTTTATATTTTTCATAATTTTTCATGATAATATATATCTTTCTTTTTGAATATTATTTATTTTTGGAAAATTATATTGTAATATATTATTGGAAATTTTGTAATATATTGGATTAATATTTAAGGGATATTACAAAATTATCCAAAAATCTATTCCTTAAATGGCCCGTAAAATTAATGAAATTCAATTGTTGACTAAAAACTAATTATTATGTAAGGATTTAAGATTTTATTTTTATACCTCTATGGAAATATCTTTTCATATACATTAATGTGAATTGTATTATACTATATTGTATATTTCTTAATCTATCATATAGTATAATAATTAATTTATTTACATAAAATGACATTATTTTATAATTTTTTTTAAAAGATATATTTCAGGAATCATAAAGTGTGTATTTTTATAATGAAATTGAATATTAAATTTTAATATTTACATCACATATTTGGTAAATGAGATAAATATTAATTAATTTATTTAGATTATTATAAAATTCACGGTTATTAATCAATGGAAGTATGTGAATAATCAGTATCTTTAGATTATATAAGAAAATTTGTTTTATATAATTTTTATGCCAAGAATTACAAAATAAGAATGTCAAAAATTATTTGTATTTATTTTACACTATATTTAGTTTATTGTAGAGTAATGATCATAAATTTTAAAGTTAGTTCTTTTTTAGCGATATTATGGAATATTGATTCAATGGAATTAATATCTCCCTTTAATATTCAATCCTGGTAAATGGGACTTTGTGTCTCATTTCACACATGAATAATAGTTTATTATCATTTGTGAAAATCATGGTCTGTTATTTTACTCGATAGGGTTACTCATATAGATATTTTTTAATTCATTTGATTCTAAAACATTACATGAAATGGATCTATATAAAAACTTTGGGAGATGAATTCTGAGATTGTTAAATACAACTAAATTCTATTTATTTGTTATTAAAAAATATGAGTTCTGTAAAGATTTATATATGAATATAATTTTGATCAAATTAATTTTTTATAAGGGATATTAATTTAAAAATTAAATCATTATATGCATGTAAAAATATATGAATAAAATATAACATAATAATTAATTTATAAGCTTTGATAATTCAGAGTTGGATATGTAAAATATTCATATGGATATAGTGAAAATATGAAAAACCCTTCATTAATTTGAATATGGTTTTCATCACTACGAAATACATGTTTAGACATTTATTACCCAAAATTTTATTTCATTAAAAATCATGGAGCTGTTAGATTATATACTATAAAGAATGGTGGAAATGTGTGACCATAACTTCAAGGTAACCAAATACCACTATGTGCATGGGATGCGTGTTGATTGTAAACCTGATGAGATAAAAAACATGGGAAATTATGTTGTGTCTTTCCACATGATAGATTATAAAAAATGGATATCCATTTTCTTTTCTAGATTCATATATGATATGATTGATAAAATGGTTAACCAAAATAACATTATGATGAGAATAATTATAATTCGATATCCTTACATAGTTAAATATAGATCTTAACCCACTGATATAAATTTTTTATTGGTTTCTCAGTTTAATTGGATTAAATTTTTTAAAATTACCTTATGAAAATATATAAAACACAGAGATCACCTAAATGTATTCCTTGTTACATATACTTTTTAATATAATTAACATAATTTTTGAGAACTTTTATATATATGGAAATTTATATAATTATTAATTAGTTTGTTATGTATAAGATGATTCCATATAAAATCACTATAAAAATTTGGATATGAATGTTATTGAAATCATTCTCTCCAATTACGACTCAGGGGTATTAGATTATAATTATTCATTACATATGTGTATTGATAATCATTTATTAACAATAATGGGAGATTAAATGTGTCATGAATTATTATAAAATATTTTCAATGGGGAATGATTTTTTTCATATTCATCAAATGTTATAACATATTTCTTCCTAGGTGATTATTTCAAAAATTTGGAAACAATTATTATGATCCTTCAAAAAATTTAAATTTTATTTTTTATACCTTTTTTAGATAATAAAACATTATTAGTCCTTAATATGAATGAGATTTATTCAATAAAAATGAATAATTATTTAATGGAATTTGGAATATATAAATTATTAATAATTTCTAGATTATCAAGGTTACTTGTTTGGATTTCCAAAGAAGTAGTTTTAAGCATTGAATGGGAACCCAGAAAAAACATTAAACCAAAAATTATAAGACTAAAATAAAATGGAATCATAAAAATATAAAAAAAAGTTCTCTTTTTAACACTACTCTCATTAATGATGAAATTATGTAATAAAATTCTTTCACATGGGTTCCACGTGAATAATCTCCTCACACTATGATGACATAATGTGCTAGGTCTTGATGTACTCATCTGTAATTATTTTTCATTTATCAATTCCCTAGTTCAAATTAAATATTCAGTTTATATCTATTAAATTTTTTCTTTTTTGGTGTTGAATTAATAATTTCCTGAATTCATCATACTAATATCTTTATTAAGGTATTTTATTAATACCTTACTCACCCTCTTCAGTAGGGTATTTAAGAACAAAATCATATCAAAAGTTGTCTTAGAATTTTTGGCCTTATTAATTTCTAAAAGACTTATGTATTTTTTTAACATAAAATAGTCAAGACATTTACTATTTTCATTGGTCCTATAATCATATATATCCCGTTGTTTTCATCAAACTCATATTTATCTAGTTTATGTAATGAACATTCCATCTAGTCTTCAAATTGATAATCTAATCAATAATTTTTTATAGTAGAAGAAAAATATTTATTCTAATAACACATTTCATTCACATTGTCATAGAAGATATTTAAATGAGAGGTATATTTATATAATAAACATTTAATCGATAATTGATTCATTAAATTATTAATCATTTAAAAATTCAGAGACATTTTTTTAAGAAAATTGACAAAAATACATTTTTGTGAAAATGTGAGATTCTTAGTGGACATTTTGATCATATTCATGTTAGAGTTAGATCCCTAAAACTAACATCCAGTATATATTATTATAGTACTTATTTATGGTTTTGAATATAAATATATTACTTATCATATCATGATTGTTCTTCTTCATGAAAAAGTATGGCATAATGTCATAATAGTTGATGTCACAATAAATGGTCATTGTAATTCCATTCGATGATGAGAACCCAAAATTTCTACCACAATGTTTTTGAATTAATGATCTATATCTAGATAATATCATTTGAGGGAAAAAATGATACAATTAATCAGGGGTGTAGACTCATAGGACATTAAGGAATCTTCTCATGGAGTATGTCATTCATAATATTTAGTATGATATTATGAGATCAAGACTCACCAATTAGAAATCCATATTTATATGTTTCATTGGTTGTTTCTATATACGGATATGTGTATTGGTCCTTAGTCTTCAATTTTATTATTAATGTGTGTTATTAGTTTCTTACATTGATGTGTTATTGAAAACTATGACAATAGATGTTCGTTTCAAGGTATGATATCTTGGGTCCATTATAATTAATACTGCATTAATGAATAATGTGATAAAGGATTTGTCCCTTCTTTTCAATACAGAAATTTGATATCGTGGGAACTATAATAGAAATGATATAGCCTAAATAAATCTATTTCTATGGTTTTTATAGGAATGTTTAATTTTGTAATTCCAATGAAAGAGAAATTGAGCATATAGGTTGATGGCACTAGAATATAGCCTAATTCATTAGAGATATCGAGATAAATTGATTATATTACACTTTAAGCATCTATATGATGTAATATTTCATTGTGGCATTAGAATTATTCTCTACGATTGCCTTGTCTTGTTGGAAGACACTGACCTTAGACTTTAGGTTTCTGTAACTAATTATACTGAGAATTATGCCTTTTGGGTCATACACTATGTATATCCAGAATCATTTTAAAAAATTGAATTATTATTTATTATTTAAAAATTCAATAAAATTTCTTATCTCCTGTGGTTTAATAATTATTCATTCATTATTGGTCACATATATTCTGTCACCATTTATTCACAAAAACAAAATTTTATTTGAATATTTAGTATATCATAACATTATATTAAGTGAATAATATTTATTATTTTATTTGTGAATAATTAAGAGATATTTTTTTAATATATAAATCTGAATTATTGAACGCACAATAAATATTATTGAGGTATGGAAGATAGAGATTAATAGTCTAGTGTGAAGTAATAAATATTTAATATTTTTTAATGAATTAAAATTTAATTTTAATTCTGACATAATGTGAATTTTTTGAATTGATAATAATAATATTATTATTTTAAAATGGGGTTTTCTAGGATGAAATAAATAATTAAGGGCACTCATGTAATTATTTTATTTTAACCCTATAAATATAAATACCAAGTTATTTTATTCTCTTAGGTAAACCAGTTTATTTATGTGTTTATCATTAAAATAATGAATAGTCATATTAATCCATATAGATATATATTCTTCAAGAATTATCTCATGAATGGAAAGAAATCCACCTCAGTCGGATCAAGAAAAACTCATTTAATGTTTATGAAGTGATCAAAGGTGGATGATGAAAGCGTAAGGATATGTCATGAGAGCATTTATATATTCCTCCTACAAAATATATATGTTTTTTGAACACATGTGGATCACTAGTATAGGAAATCTATACATGGATTCTACAATTCAACAATGGGGGACCGAAGATCATTCACTAATTCCATCATTGAGGAATAAATTCCTCAAAAGATATTCTTTATTTTATTAAATTAAATTTAAATAATATGTGATGATCCAATTTATGGTTACATTGTAATTATCCTTTTTCTTTTTTTTTGTTTCAATTCTATGGATCACAACATTTATCATCAAATAGATTTCATATTGATCATCGATTATGGAAAAAAATAAATGTTGGACATTACTCATCGCAAGCTTCTGTTATGCCTAGAAACTATGATTAATAGTGATGTAGGTTGATAAATTTATACTAAATAAAGATTTGGGTAATGATTCTTTATATAATTTACTTGTTTTTGAGTTAGTATAGTTATGTGTTTTGATAAGACCCAATATAGAAACCATGGAATATTTAAAGGTGATCAGATTTATATATACAATTATATGGTAAATTTGTTTATGAATATGAAATCAAATTAATGTTTTGAATACTTGATAAATGAATTTACAAATTATTTAATATATTTTTGAATTGTTACAAAAATCAATATTTCAAGTGCACCATAGTAAAATTGTGTTTCTGAGAGGAGGAATCATACTTTTTCATACATGGTTGTACTAATTATGAGTCAATGTATCCTTCATAGATCATTCATAAGATATTCATTGGTTATTTCTATATTCCTACATAATTATATTATATATAAAAAAATCACAAATACACCATCTAATATCTGGATGGTGAAGGACCCCAAATTCTTTTATGGGGATATATTAATGTGAAGCATATATAGGAAATATTTTATCTCATAAAATCATCCCCAAATCAGAATAATTTTTATTTTTTTATTATTTAATGGTAACTAAAATATATTAATCTTTTAAATATACTAATGAAATTATTTTCTTCCTCATTTGATACATTTTTTTGAAATAATATATAAATTGGGGCACTAGAAGGACTAATTTTGAAATTAAACAAGTTAAAAATTCTAAATTTTTTTATAATGACATAAATTTATTTAATTACATCTGATATTATTAATTTAGAACTAATTCTGGGAAGGCAATAACTATGATGATTTGATATTATTAATCATGATATTGATAGATGTGGTTTTAGTTTTGAAAAATGATTATGAATTGATGTTTATAAATGATGAAAATGATACTTATAGAGAAGAAATTGAGAATTCCTATTTCAAAAAATTTCTAGAGGCCCTATAATATGATATGGACTAAATATACACAAATAAATTTTCGAATATTGACAATACACCTTGTTTAATATTGATAGTTAATATGTAGGCCTCGAAGGTCCCAGGGTGGCTGGCGAATCCTTGTTCCATATGAACTAAAACGTTTTCCTCAATATATAAACATTAACCCATTATCATTATTTAACCACGTACCATAATAAAGAGGATTTAATTAAACATATCTCTATCTAAAATAATCCCACACCAAATGTAATACATGAATTAAAAATTTAATGAACACAATTAGATGTATTTTACTCAGTTTGAAAACAATGGGATATATCCTAATAGTACTCATAAATAAATTTTCTAGCGTACCAAAATCCACAATTATTACAGTGTTCAGTGTATAATGTTTATACTTAGATTACATAATTCTACTGATTAATGGATTTACATGATATTTAGTGATCACTCATTGTTCAATTAATGGTCATTCCCTTTACATTATTTTTTATTGATTTCATTATGGAAAAATGAAATTTTATTGAATTATTTTCCTCTTACACATAAAAATATGACAGTATATCACTATTAATACTAAAGAAAATATTTGATAAAAAATTTAAATGACCTATATAATGATCATATTATCTAAATACATAATATATCATCTTTAAATTTAAATATGTAAATTGTTATTTTCAAATCAAATTTCACAGTAGTGATAACTCATCTATATAACAATAATTCCATTAAAGGAACTAACAATGATATACTTCACCTTCTAATGAAACAAACATGATATGATTAGTTATATTATACATGTCTTAATACAACATCATCATATTAATAATATTTGTATAGAACAATCTATAATTGATATATTCTCCCAACAATATATGTAATATTATCATTCTCTATTCAATTTACTTGTCCAAAAACTAAAATATAAATTTTTAAAGAAATAAAATTTAAAACACATAGACTAATGGTGGTCAATTATCATTCCCATGAATCATTGTAATAATGTTATTTATACCATAATTTTTTATATAATGTTTCCATAACAATCAATTTTATGTCCTAAATATCAAAACATGTATCCCTATTTTTTACATCAAACAATATAGTCATCATATTCTATATTATAAAAACCCCAGTATGACATACTAGATTATAAAATGATTTTCTCCTACTTTAAAAATTTATAGATTTTCATATCGCATTGTTTTATGATTTTAAATCAACTATAGATCAACAAAAAATTGATTAATGTTAATTTCAATTTTAGTAAAAATCAATTCATGATCCCCCAAATCCTCTCACATCAGATCCTTCATACAATGTGATTTATATGTTCAAAATGAATCTCTTAATTCTAAAATAACAAAAAATCAAATGAATTCCCCATCTTAGGGCAACACATAAAATTGAATTTTTTTTATACCATTATTTATGTTTCCACACTTCTGATCCTACTACATATAGGACTTGTGAATTGATATAACATGTTGCAACAAGATACCCGATTCTACTAAGATTACACAATCCAAAATTACCATAGTTCCCTAAACATATTTTATTCTTCCCTTTTATAGTAAAATAATATTTTTTATTCCATGACTAGTAATAGTAACTTTTGTTGATTTATACAAATAACACCTTACAGTGAGATAAAATGAATTATAATCTTATCTTCCATATATCACCATAAAAACCATCTGTTATCCATTAAATTAATTTATCCAAAATTATTGTATCATATCTTTTTGTGGAAACATATCCCTTTATAAATCATCTTTTATCATTAAAATTCTAAAATAATTAAATAGATCACTTTCTATATACTCATCCTCGTCAACTAATGTCATATATATATATTTTAAACATACATCACCAATCATGTATTTCATATATTCATATCATATTCACCTTTATTCATGTAATTATATTATCTATAATGTCTTCTCACATACCAAATACTCCATGATTAAAATAATAATAGGTATAAAAATAAAATTATTAGGTTTATTTTTTCTACCATTTTTATATTGTTAAAATTGTTATTACTAACATCTTCACATGACCATGAACAATATATATGTTAAAAATGTTGATGATTATATTAAATTTATAAATCCATAATTAAATGTAGAAAAAATAAAATTAATTTACAAATACACCTAATACACAACCCAATTAACTTTAAATTTTACTCATGTTGTATTTTTATATTAATTCATCTACATATCAATATCCATTCTCGAGAACCATAACATCCAAATAATTGTGAGGATTTATGCTACACTATTTTCAACCCATTGAATATAAAATATAATGTTTATCATCACTTAATTATAGTACTCATATTCATCCCATTTTTTAATACCATTCATGAAAAATATTTTGAAGGTATCAACTCCTCCATATAATTATATAATTGTTCCCATATTTATAGATTCTGATATCCCCCTTAAACATACATTTCAAGACATCTAAAAATTATAAAAAAAATTGTTATGATTTTTGTCCATTTATTCATATTATTTTATACATTACCTCATTATCAATATTATAAAATTAAAGATTTATTTAGTTTGATCATTATGTATATTACATACTTTTTTACATCCTTTTTCTCATTCAATCACATCTTTTTTACTGTCCCGTAGACTATTAAAAGCATATGTATATAAGTTGAACAATGATTTCAACTTATTATGTAGAGATATATACAAAACAAAAATAGTAATTATGTCATTGTTAACATATAAACATATAATAATAAAACTATAAAAAATTATATGTTTTGTGTTCATGGAAAATAATGTTCATTAAACCTGAATACATATAAAACAAAATTCTATTTTTACAACATTTATCAATTTCCAATCGTTGTTATTTTTAACCCCTTAATTCATGTAATCAACTAAGGACATAAATCAAATAATTATTGATCTAAAATACCATTAAGGAGAACTAACATGAATTAATATGATACATGAATAAATATATAAAAATGGGTGAGCATAATCATAATCATCATATCATAAGAATTAGATCATCATAATTGGAATATATAAATCATTTCAGCAATAGAAGGAAATGGAACATGCATATAATGAAAAATCAGAAGAATCATCCATGGACTAATATAAAGAAAACATAGCATTGTGAGAAAATATAACTACATCGTGACCGTACATAACATAGAATATAAGGAAATCTATACAAAATATATATATAATGGTCTCATAAGAAACAAATTTATATAATCAATTAGAGGGATTAAAAATTATAGGCTAACCTATTGCATTATAATATACAAATAATCATAAAGTCCACATTATAAGGAAACATATATCAATCATAAATATTATAAAAACCCATGATAAATCAATAAGTTTCATAATGATTATGTAAAACATATGTCGATGAATAAACATGGATATTGTAACACCCCATGGTTTTAAAAATAAATTGAAATGTATAAAACACCGAGTCTCTAAATAATGAAACATTTTTTAAAGGATATAGTGATAAACTAGCCATTAAACATAATTTTTCCTCATATATGATTTGAATTTAGAAAAATGGACATCTACAGTTAGGTTCTATATGTTATTTGGATTTTTATATATAACCAAATTGTTTTTTGGTGTATAGTAACATAACATTATTGATAGTAATATGAACAGTATATTACCCTTATGAATAGTGAAAATAGTAGTATTTTTTTTATATACGGTTATAATATAATGAGATGTTGATTAATTTTTCTTTGTGCTAAAAAATCTGTTATTGTTTTAAAATTTTTATTTTTTGAATAAAATTTGATTTTGATGAAAAATTAACTTTCTCATATTTAGAAAAATATTTTATAAAAATGGATTTTAATATTTGAATTCAACATATATAAAAATGGTTAGGGGTAATTTTTGGGATTTTTCTAAAATACTTGAATTTTTTATGAATAGTGAAATTCGATAATTGTGAAATGTGCCAAATAAATGAATTTATGCATCATGCCTTATTCATGGATGATGTAAATGGACATTGATTCATACATACATGAACATATTACTATTAATGGTCACATAAATCAAGGATATTCTTAGTCTGGCGCAAAAATATTAAACTAATGATTAAAATAAGGGAAAAATCATCCACTCATCAACAATAAATACCACCCTCACCCCATCTTCCACTAACACCTCTCGTGATTTGAGAATTGTATGAATTATAGATAATACCCTTCCGAAGGACCTTTCCCACGTTCAACACCTACCTATATCACAAAATGGCCAAAACCAAAGGCCTTAAGGATGATCCCAAGGAGAATAAAAAACGAGGTTAAAATCCTCTTCCATTTTCACTTGTTTTCTTTTCCATTAATATATTTTCATAAAATCTTATCACATTCCCTTATCCAAGAGTATTTAATGCTGTATTATTATTAATATTTTTTATTATTATCAGGTTTATTTTAATGTTCATCATCATTATTCTTCTCCTATTCCTATTATTCTAAAAATAAAAACACTATTCTAGATGTGTCAATTTACCGACATCATGGATGTTGTGACACCAATTTCCATTATCTTCATCAAAGATGGCTGTAAAAACATTTTAATGGATGAAAATATTGAAAATTTTATGAAATTCTTTCTCTTATATCCTAGAATTAACTTATATTCCTAATATTAAAATAATATGATGAAATAAGTTCATGGTAATCAAAGAACCCCCAAAATGATCTAAACTAGTATCAATAATGATATATCTAATGATTCATCCACATACCCCATAATGAAAATGATTTGATGAACTATTTAACATTTTGGAAACATAATAATACCATTTATTTCCACTCCAGTTGTTTCACTTCCATTCGACAAGGAAATCCTTTACGAATCTATCATAGACAACATTTAAATCATGTACCCGAAACAATGGAAATAACAAAATAATATTTAAAAATAGGTTGAATGATGTCATAAAATTATTATATAAGGTGTTAAAATCATTCATATGTTTCTGTTAAATATTATTAACACTCTTTTAACAATTTTACATGAGTTTTAAATATAACTAGAGTATGATAAACATGAGGTAAGGGAATTCTTAAACCAATTTCTATTCTTGGGATTATCCATACACTTTATTGATTATATAGTACTAAAAATATTTTTTTTAAAAAGGAGTGTATATAATTTCTTATTTTGTGGATTTATATATCATACACATAATCCTTTCATTCTATAAATTATCACTTGAGTTGTATTATATTTGTAAGTTAATTTTATTAAAAAATATTCCATTAACATTATTTTTTACAAAATTCAAAATAAATGTTTCTATGAAATTATTATTGTATTATGATTATGTTCTTTCTCAGGGGAATTTTTTATGATAATATGTGGTACATATATCTCCCTCAAATTTATTGGGAATGTGTAAGTGGGAGGTCTTCCGTATGGTTTCTCCAAGTGTAATTGTGACGGTTACATCATAAGGTAAATGTGAGGGTTAAATTATATGGTAGCCACGAGGGTCACAAAACATAATGTATGCATGAGAGTTACAAAATTAAGTAAATAATTCCCCATGATACCCTTATTCAATATTTATGTATTCTATGACTTATGGAAATATTATGTTTCACAAATTAAGTATATGATTTTTTATTAGTTAGAAGAATGTTTTTTGAAAATGATTTAATATGTTTATATGTATTCATGGGATATAGTTCATTTCCTTTTTTTATATCCTTTAATGAATTTTTATGCTAATTCCGTGTTTTTAAATGATTTAAATAGGTTATAAGGATGCAGAAGAGAAAGAAGGTAGCCAAGTTATATGTTAAGAAGTGTTGTCAATGAAATCATGTAGTTGTATTATGTTTACAATTTTATGATTCAAAAGAAATGGATACTATTTTAATGGTACCAAATTTTTATGCTTGTGGGTTTATATGCATGATTAATTTCCAAACCTTTGGATAATCTAACCCAAAAAGATATTTGTGAATGTAATGTAGTGGAATATAGTTGAAATTACTAGAATATGTAATGATTATGGTCGGGTCCTTATAGTTGGTTTCAGAGAATGGGTTAGTATGATGTTATTATAATACCATAAATGATTTTTACCTTATGTTTATGTTTAAATGGTATATAATTTAAATATTAACATGTTTCTTCACCTAATATATATCTGTTTATAATGGTTTTCTAAAATAAAAAATTGGGAAGATGATGTTTGAATGTACTAAGAGGTTGATATATTTCCGAATTCGCAACAAGGAATGGTGGGAATTATAACAGAGAAGTTAGTGATGGTAATGGATCATCTGACATAAGAAATAAATGGTGGTGGCATCAATGGAATAGGAAAACCAGATTTGATAGAATGGAACGTGATGATATTGGAATCTTTTATGAGGCGTCACCCTCCTTTTTCAGTGGATCTTCTGACCCAGTAGTGACTAATGAATGGATTACAGTCATCGAAAGATATTATGTTTTATGTTATTACCATATAATCAAATCATTGGTCATGAAATTTATTATTTTTAAGGTGAATCTTGTTAGTGGTGGTCAATGGTTAGGAATATCTGGGATAGAGATAAGATTTAAGACTTAGATTGGGATGAAACTAAAAGTCTTTTCCTTGAAAAATATTTTCCTAAAGTGGTTTGAATTAGGATGGATAATAAATTCCATGAATTGAGGAAAAATGAGGAAAATTTATTGGTTGTGTATGAAGAAAACATCACCCAACTCGCACGGTATGACCCAAACCATATTCTAGATCTTTATAGAAAAGTAAACTATTTTTATTCATGATTGGATCCATAAAATATAATTGAATTAGCCCCATGATAATTCAAAAGTTATTAGAAACCTGTACGATGTGCTGATAGGGTTGAAATGGAGTTCGCTAATGATCATGTTTAATTTTAGAATAAATTTAATAAGAGGTCTATGTGGAATGTGATCTGTAAGAATATATCAATGATATCTAATAGTAAGGAAGTTCAGTTTCTAGTTTGTGAAAAGTGTGGTAAAAGAACACTAGGTAATGTCTTACAAAAGCTTGGAATTGTTTTCTATGTTGTAAGTTTTGACATACGACCTGATATTTTAATGAAAATGATCTTATGACTAATCCGAATAAGAAAAATTTAAAGCGTTTAAAATGCGATGAGATGAAATATTATGAAAATTCCTTCCTAATGAAAGATCTTAATAATCGGATGCATCCATACTATAAGAAAATAAGAGTAGTTATATCCTTTATGACTACGTTATTAAATATTGGGACATCCTATAATGTGGTTTCAGGTACTTGGATGGATTACTCTGACTGATCTAAACTCTTATTTGATATGAGGTCAAAACATTTGATTATTTCATACATAAATTTTATAAATAGGAAATATCACTTCAATAAATGATATAAGAATTTTTTTAAAACACCATTGGAAAATGTAATAACCATAATCCATTTTATGAAACTTACTATTGATATCTATATAAATACATTACCCATAAACCCTGTTGTTTTTTCCCATAGTACAATTTTATTTCATTCTGGGTATGGATTGGCATTTTTTTAAAATTCTAGGATTGATTATAGAGCTAAAGAAGTTGTTTTTTAAAAATATTTTCAGTTTTTATACATGAATGAACCAATACAATTGATTACATATCAGTATGTTGGGAAATTTTTGAATGACGGAAATAAAAATTACCTTCCTAATTTTTTTGAAAACAACAGAACTATTCATATTAATTATGTTTCACTTGTAATTAAATACCATTATGCTTTTCCTTATGAGTTACATGGTGTAATACCTGAGTAAAAAGTTGAATTCAAAAAAAAATAGTTCCTAATTCTAATCCAATTTGAAATCCTTCTAATAAAATTGAATAAATGGCACTTCATGAGTTAAAAAATCAGTTACACGAGTTTATTGATAAAGGCTTCATTCATCCTAGGAATTCACCCCGAGGATATCCTATTTGGTTTGTTAAAAAATGGATGTTTCCATGAGGCTTTTCATTCATTTTAGAGCATAGAATAATATTAATATTATGAATAATCTCCTTTTTCCTCCCATCGATGACCTATGTGATCAGCTACAGGGAGCAAAATATTTTCCAATGATTAAAATTAGATCTTGGAACCATAATCTAAAGGTAAAAGAGGTTGAAATTCCAAAAAGAACTTTTAGTGGTTGATATGGTTAGTATTATTTTTTTTTATGTTGTTTTTGTTAACTAATGCACCTGCAGTGCTCATGGATCTTATGAATGGATTATTTTATGAGTTCTAGGATAATTAATTTGGTTACGTTTTTATGTCATTCAAGTATATTTCTGAAGTAAAGAGAGGCATTAATATTATCTATGGTTTTTTTCACACTATATAATAAAAGGAACTATATGGAAAATTGATAAATTGTGAAATTTGGATGTAAATAAATTCATTCCGTGGTAATTTTTTTTCTTAATATGGCATAATGGTAGATCATTCTAAAACTAATTTTGTTGAAGAATGGACAAGGCCCACAAATATAACATAGATTCATTGTTTTCTTGGTTTGGCTAGCTGTTAATAGTGGTTTGTTGAAAAACTATATTGATTATATAGACTATTGACTATGATAACTCAAAATTGAGTTAAATTCATATGGACCAAATAATGTGATGATTATTTTTAGGAATTAGATAGTGGATTGAAAAAATCTCCAGTTCTTACCCTACCTTCCTGAAAGTTCACATTTTTTTCTGCAGTTATGCTTCATTGAATCGTCTTAGTTATTTTATGATGTAGAATTACTAGTTAAATGATTATTCTTTAAGAGAACTAAATCATAATGAGTAAAATTATCCCAAAAAAGATTTTGAAATTTTAGCTTCTGATTTCTCTTTAAAAATTTGGTTGTATTATTTCTTTGGTGAAAATGTGAAATTTAGACTGACAATAAAAAATTTTAAGTATATATTCACTCATAAGAAATTAAACATGAGGAAAAATATGGATTGAATTAATAAATAACTATCATTACATGATTAATTACCATCCTCAAAAAGAAAATAAATTGTATTATTCATTGAGTCAAAAATAACGTGAATCATTTACTATGTTATAGCTGCAACAATACCCTTTGATTAATAATTTGATGAATTTTGGTTTTGATGTTTTTTTGAATTAAATTCCACTATTATTATGGATTTAGTGTAGTCATATTTTACAGTAAAAATTATGAAATCATAAAAGTAATACGGGGTGTTATAGAAACAGGTATAATTGGTTAAAATGGTTAAGTTTCCTGAATATAACATTGATTAATATTATGTTCTATGATTCAGAAAGAGATTGTGTATGCCTTTTGATTCTTATCTGAAGAATCATTTGTTGTGTAAAGCCCATAGATCTCCATTTTCATTTATTCTAGGTATTACAAAGTTTTATAGAGACTATAAAGAGTATTAATGGTGGGATGTAATGAAAAGATATATTTCTAACTTTTCAATGAAATGTTTGACATGTTAACAGGTTAAATTAGTTAAGAAGTTACCAAAGAGGATTGTTCAAGCTTCACCAGTGATAGAGTGGAAGTGGGAAAATATATCAATGGACATAATTTTGGGGATACAAAAGTCTTTTCTAGGAAACAATGAAATATGTGTTATTGTTGAATGATTGACAAGTTATTTTCATATCCTTCTTTTTCTAGATACAATGTCCTTGGACCATCGTTCATGACGGTACCTCAAAGATATTGTAAGGTTACATGGAATTCCTATTACCATTGAATATGATTGTGATCTCATGTTCACTTATAACATTTTGAAAGTATATCTAATGTCTTATGGAATATAAATAAATCTCAGTATAAAATTGTGAGGAGGCAGTTTTCAGAATGTGGGGAGAATTTCACACCAAATGGTTAAAAAATATAATTAAATTTCATGAATCATTGATTCTCTACATAATGATACATTTTTAGGGATATTTTTATAAACTATCTATTAAACATAATTTCAAAATGTTCAATCATTTGAATTTTCAAAATCATACATCTATAGTTGGGATCAGTAAGTTTTTCGGAGTTGGATAGAACCAAATTGTTTTTCAGTGAATAGTAACATACCCTTAGGAATAGTAATATGAATGGTAAGATGACCCTTATGAATAGAAAATCATATTATTATTTTATTTTCATAATGTTATAATATAATGTGATCATTATTAAAATTTTAATGTGATATAAAATGAGATATAGTTTTAAAATAGTTATTTTAAGAATAAAATATTATATTATTTAAAAATCAATTTTCTCATATTAAAAAAAAATATATTTTCAAAACATGGAGTTAATTATTGAATTGTACATGTTGATAAATGGTTAGGTTTAATTTTAGGGATGTTTATTAAATACATGAATTTTTTTGAATAGTGAAATTTGGTAATTACAAAATATGCTAAATAAATGAATTTATGCATCTTAATAATGTCATGGATGATGTAAATGGAAAATATTTCAATCACACATGATATTTTTAGTATATTGGGTTATAGGAATCCAGACTATTAATATTCAAGAGAAAAATAATTTTACTAATGATTAAAATAATTGAAAACCTCTCCTCTCCTCCACTATAAATACCACCCTGAAACCCCTCTTCCACTCACACCTCTATGTCATTTATAAATTTCTAAAATTATCCATATAACCATCCCTTTTCCCTACCCCATGTCCGAGACATATTAGAATCATTAAAAGGCCAAAACCAAAGGTCATATGGAGGATCTCAAGGAGAAGACCCAAAGAGGTAAAAATCCTCTTTCATTTTCTTGTGTTTTCTATTAAATTATTTTCTTTTCATATACATACTTTACCTAAACTTATACATGAGGCCTGAATGAAACATTATTAAATATATTATTTATTTTTATAATTTTTATATTAAAATTCATTTTCATTATTCTTCTCATCTTCCTCTTAGTCTAAAAATAAAAACATCGACTCTGATGTGTCGATTTACCAACATTGTGGACAATGGGTCTCCAATTTTAATTTCATTATTAAAATATTGATTTAAAACCATTTAAATGGATGAAACCGATTTCAAATTTTATGATATGACCTAATTTTTTGTAATTAACTTATATTCATAATATTAATGGTATATGATGAAACAAGTTCATAAAAATCGATGAACCACCAAAATGATATAAAATAGTATCACTAATGAATTAACAATTCATTCTTCCTAATATCATATAACCAAAATGATTTATGTCATAATTTACTATTTTTAAAAAATATTAATACCATTTAATTCCACTTTTGTAGTTTCCCTTCCATCCGACAAGGAAATTCATTACAAACCGACCATGGAAAACATGTAATGCACACAACAGAAACAATGGAAATAACAATATAATATTTATCAATGGGTTGAATGATGTTATAAAATGATCAAATTATGAGTTATAAACATGAATATATTTCTTTAAATTTTTAATAACACTCTTTTAACCATTATATAAGAGGTTTAAACATGTTTTATGTAAGACAATCCCAAGGTAAGAGAATGCTTATCCCAATTTACATTCTTTGGTTTATCCTTTCCCTTCATTGATTATATTGTAATAATAATATCTGTGTAATAAATTTTGTTTATATTAATTTATATAATTTGGAATAATAGTTTATACACACAATCCTCTCATTCTATTAATTATCACATTAATTTCAATATATTTGTAAGGGACTTTCCTTTAAAAATACTCTTCTAATTTTTTTTTCACAAAAATCAATACCATATTTATTCAATTATTCAAGTATAATGATTCTACTCTAGATCTTGGGAATTTTTTTATAAATGGTGGGAGCTATATCTCTTTAAAATTCATTAGTTATATGTATTTTGGAGTTTATGTGTATGGTTACTCGTTGTGTAACTATGATGTTTACACTATAAGGTACATGAGAGGGTTACATTGTAATGTAACTGTAAGGGTCGCAAACCATAAGTCTGTTGTGAGGGTTACAAATTTAATTAAGTAATTCAACAATATACCCATCTTGTGTATTTATGGTTTCTATGATATATGGAAATCTCATGTTTCACAAAGTAATTATACGATTATTTAGGGTGTGTAGTATGTGTTTCTTAAAAGGATTTCATATGTTTATGTGTATTCATGCGAAATTTTTATCTTTTTTAGTTTTTATATACATTAATGATCTTTTTAGGCTAATCCCTGGTTTTTAAATACCTTTAATAGGTTATAAGGGTGTGTAAGATAAGGAATTAGGTCAACTTAAATGTTAGGAATATTTTTCAATAAAATCAGGTGGTTGTTTTGTGTTATAAATTTTGTGTTTTGGAAGAAAATTATAGTGTTTTAATGGTACCCAGTTTTTATGAATGTGGGTTGAGATGTATTATTTTTGTTCTAAAATTCTAAAAATTTAAACATAAAAATATATTTTGCAGTATACTGATGTGAAATCTATATTAAATAATTAGATATGTAATGTTAATGGCCAGGTCCTTAAAGATATTCCTAATCAAAATATGGAAAGAAATCAGTTTTAAATTAATAGGTAGAATAAAATAATATATCCTAGTTTAATAGAAATGATAGAGATAAAAGGTGTCATTTTGAAGAAATTTTAGATGAATAATAAAGGCAATATATATAAAGGACAAAACAAAAAATAAAATTCAATTGTTGAGACTCCCATTAACTTATGAAATAATTAGTTTTCTCACATTTACAACTCCTAAAAAATATATCCTATGATATTAAACCATTATCATAAAATTATAAAACACTCATTTATATAATTATTGACCATTCATTATCCTTATTATTTTTTATATCATTTCATCAGTGAAAAAATTTCTATTATTTTCATTGGTGAATTATATAATATTTGTTTTTATTTCATGTTTTAATTAATTTTTATTTACTTATTAGTTTAATTCACTATATAAGTAGATAAATACATAAGATTATTTATTTTAATATTATAAATATGTGAGACTAAAAATCTAGGATATTGGTGATATGAAAAGAATTGAGAATATCCTTATAGGCTGGTAAAACGACAATTGATGATTATATATTAGAGAGAGATAGATAATATAAATAAATAATAAATAGTTCATAATATGTATATAGAATAAAAATATAATATATATATATATATTCATTTAATCTATTGTCAAAATGTTTAAAGTAAGAGATATATAGTGCATTTAAAACAAACTCATAGGTGGTAAACTGATAATTAATGGGGTTGTAAAATAAAAATAGGTTAAAAAATATTCTTATTATAAAAATTTTACTGAAAAAATATATCAGTATAATAAAATTTATTTTACATTTATATAATAATTTTTAAATTTTGATATAAATTTTTTAGAGGAATAGATTTGAAGAGAAAAATTGAATGAGGAAAAATAGAAAGGATATAGTGAAAATGGTTACCCCGTTTCTTAAAGTTACACCATTTCAATGAAATCAATATATTAGTGGACTGGTTTTGTATAATACCAGAACATATTAAAGGATACTTGGTGTATTAATAGAAACAAAATTTTAAAATATTGAGGGATAGAATTTTTTAATAACTGATTTTCCAAGGGGTTGTGCGAATGTTATAATACATGAATGGGATGATTATTTTCTTTTAAATTTTTAATAAAATAATATGTTAAGACCAATACATGTAATATTGGTCTTATTTTAGGGGAAAAATTTTAATTATGAATACATGTTTTTTTGACTTCGTAACCCATTTGATCCTAAATTCAGTTGTTTATTCAAAAGATGTCATGACTCGCCTTCACCAAGATGTGGGATGAGACAAAAAACTACCAGACCATTCCTTATTCAAGTTTTGGAGTGACAATGATGCCTCATACCTGCCTTCAATAGGCCCTAGAATGGTGACTAGAACCCAGGGTATAGATTCACACATACTGTAGAAGGCATTACCCTTTTAGAACAAGATCAGGATATAAGATTATAAATCGTAAACTCTAAAAGAGAAAATTAGAGTAAGTCCGAAGAAAAACCATTCACATATATATGTTAAAAAGAAAATGATATAAGTATAAGAAACACTAAAATGAAGTACCAAAAGAAAGGAAGAACAGTAGTAACCACGAATCCTGAACATCTCATATAACCCTAAGCTATTAGTAACCATCCAGATCTACAACCTACTCCATGTTACTTGAAAAAAAGTTTTATATATGTAGGGTGAGTATATAGGTATAATCATTTGGGAAATCCAAAATCTATCGTGTACATGTGGGGAGGAATTCTAATGCTCCATGAGAAAGTAAAGGTAACAAAAACATCAAGAAAGAAAAACTATCCACCCATCCTCACCATGAAAGCCTCCCCAAATAACTCAATTCTTGTAAAAATGGTTTATAATAGTAAATTGATATTGGGGTACCCCTCAACTCTTTCCCACATGCTATTTATGACATCTTTCACGTAAGACCTCCCCCACAAGTCTCACTGCAGTCCCACTACTCTACCAACAACAACCTTACGGGACACCACCACACATCTCTCCTGTAGACACATGGGCCACCACAACTACATATAACCACACCCACAAACGCCTGGGCCACACAAAATCATGCCCACAATCAACAAGGACACAATAAAGACACATAACCATGCCCACTGACACCTCGCCCATAACATCTACTACCAATCATGAAGAAACCTAGGCGACATCCTAAAGACACTTGGGAAATAAACCTGCCTACACACACATTGGCCAACCAACACATCACACCCTACTAAAAGAGTATTGGGCCACAGTGAACCTTCTACCATCAAATAGTTCCAAAATATCTTTATAGTACATGTGAGTGGGAGAAGAAAAGGACATAATAACCAGCCGCTCATAAGAATGTTGGGAAGACACTCTCCCCCATGAAATAGGGGTGTTCAACACGAAGTTCTCAACACAGGTGGGGTGAATATAGGAAACAAACATACTTGATATTATAAGTATATGTAATCAAGAAATCATCTAAACATAGGGTTTCTAGAAAAAAAAACTGGCGCACACCTGACCACTTTTGATGCTACCTCTACATGCACAAATACACAACAACCACAACCAGAACACAACCCTCTTCTAAAAAAATGTTTCCCCATCGAACTCATTATTTTTATCATGTTCAACTTATTTTGATGAAATAATTCTCTACTAGGAATCTAATAATAGGAAAAATCACAACCAAAGAAACACTATAGAAAAAAATGGCCAAGCAGTAATTTAAGAATTTGCACTGGATTCTCTTATAAAGTCACAACCACAAATAGGATCTGTGAGATACCTCAAAGAGATGGACCCAAACCAAGCCCCAGCAATCTGAATCCATGTGGCCTTGTAATCAAAAACCAACCACCCCTCACCCATAGGTTCTGTTCCCATCAAAATCTCCCTAGAAAGAATCAAACAAAGAAACCACACATACCACTAGAACAGAGAAAAGTAGTTTTCAAATTCATCCAACACCTTTTATTATGTTCCTTATTTCCATTTGCTTATATGGGGTGATCACACATGGATTGTAATTCATCAAGGATCCATTAAATCAAATATTTTTATGTGAATAACCAGTTTCCTTATTACATCCATTCAATTACGGGATTATCCTGAAAATAGGGGTTCATTAGTGGGAATGAAAGGACACACAAATACCATGATTTTTAATAGACATAAACCCATAAAATTCTCAACATAGAAACTAAGATAAAATAATACAAAAAAAACGTCATCATTCACACACCTTCATTATTTTTATGATCTATTTATTATCTTCATTAATGTTTGGTTTTATCAATGTCTTGAGGTATCATAATAATTCCCACCCCACATGATGAATAGTTAAAAGACAGACGAAGGAAAACCCCTAATTGGATAATTAATGATTGATTTATTCTCCTTTTTCCAAGAAATGGGGATTCAAAACTCACAGGGGAAGAACATTGAGTACTCCAAGGCTGAGCGAGAAGGGCTTCAGCACAGGTGCATGATTCATCCAGAAAGAAAGTGTCTAGGTGCAGTAAGAGATACCAGAAGGAAAAAGGAAGAGATGATCTTGGATTAATAAAAGTATAGATCCTAAAATCTGAGAGATGATTTCAATGTACATAGATGTAGATTCGTGGATCGACCATGCCGTTGGGAAATTTATCATGATAAAATTAATTGAGATTTAGTAATTCTCCTCAGAGATGGTGGATCATACAACTATGAGTTAATTGATTTCCATTAATTGGAGACAAACACATAACAAGGAAAAAACATTAAAACATGGAAAATGAGTGACACTGAGGAAAAATTCCACACGTTTTGGTAACCCTGGGGTCGACCAAATACTGGGGTTTTAAAACATGTTTTACTTGGTTTAAATGGATTTGAAATGGGTATTAAAACAAATTTACGTCAAAAGATATGTTACTGGGGTAAAATTGGATGGTCCTGGAAAACCACAAAATGACTAACCATTGGGTGAGTCGCCATTTCTCTGTCATAGTCGCCAAAGAACCATCACATCGATACTGTCACCCAAGCACTGTCTCTATGGAACCATCGCCCTGGCACCGTCACCCTGGCACCGTCAACCTGGCACCCTCACCCTTCCACCATCCCCTTACACCATCAACCTAGCACCATCTCCCTAGCACCATCACCCTAGAAACATCACCCTAGCCACATCTCCCTGACATCATCTCCCTAGCACCATCTCCATTGAACTGATGCGTATTTGGTGCTATGGATGACCAATCGGTGCCATCGACGCTAAACCTAAAATTTGGAAAACTCTTCAATGAGTCACTATTGGTCCCTAGGATACCCCATACACCAGAATTTTTGTAAAGTAATAGACCTGGAGGGTCTATCCCATTACATCAAATACATATCAAACTATTATCACCATTGATAATTCAAAACTAAAGATAATAAAAATAGAGGTGTCTGAACTACCACCTTGTAAGAAACCTCTCACAGACAAACCACCCTAAAGTTGAAAGATAAGACAAAGCATGCACATCTTATAAAACATCTCCCTCATCCATCTCATTAATAACTATGGATACACTACTACTATTCTCGCAAATGTAACCACACAAACATATAAAGGTCACACTGTCCACACATATGGGTCGGGAGTCACTTCCTAAATGTCAAAATACAATCCACATTGGGTTGCACTATCTCGACTTAATGGGATTAATCACATACACCTTAATGTGTCTTGATTAGGTATTAGGTACTCACCTTACCATAGTGAGGACTTTAAACACATTCAAATATTAAGTAAAACAACCCATATTATATAAAATAAGGTGAAGCATTACATCACAACAAAGAACTATGAAAAACACAAGATCAAAACTCAAAACATCTCTAGGTAATGGGCACACATTTGTGCCTCCCATTCCCAGTTACTCCCCTTGAGGCCACCATTCCTCAACAACACACGATCCATGAGAATAGACCCCCCATGAAGAACCTCCACCTCACAATACTCTATCCTCACTGGACACTCCTTGAACGTTGCATCGTCCTCGATATAAAACTCTCCTATGTCCAGGATGTGTGAGTCATCGTGTAGATATCAATGGAGATGAGAAGAAAGGAAGATTTTGTGGAAGATTTGTAGTGGTCGTGGTAGCATCGGCTGATTTGCCACTTTGCCAACTCATCCCAACACCTCGAAGTGTCCGAGGAACCTGGGAGAAAAATCACTCCCCTTGTTGAACCTCTATATCCCACGCCGAGGGGAGAACATTAATAACACACGGTCCCCAACCTCAATCTCCAAGGGTCTCATCCTATGATTGAAATATGACTTATTCCGGTCTTGATACACATTCATCCTCTCACACAAAAGTTGAACCTTCTCCTTCATGGTATGTACTACCTCTATACCTTGAACACTTGCCTCCCCCACTCTTATCCAGCATATGGGTGAACGACACTATCTTCCATACAATGATTCTAACAGTTCCATGATAATGGTATAGTAATAACTACTATTGTATGAAAAATATACCAGAGCCAAGTGTCCTACCCACGATCCTCTGAAGTCCATAACACATGCGTGCAACATATTATCCAACGTCTAGATGGTTCTCTCTATTTTCCCATCCATCTGAGGGTGTAAAGTAGTGCTAAGGTAATGATGGATGCCAAAAGGAAGTTTTAATCCCTTCCAAACATGATATGTAATTCATGTATCTCAATCTAATATGATGGTTCTGGGAACTATGTGCAACCACACGACTTCAACCTTATACTCATGCACTAAGGAATCCACTATGCTCGACTCCTTAATTTCTAAAAAGTGAGTTGATTTCGTTAACTGATCCACAACTACCTAGATTGCATCACACCTCCCTCATATCTGGGTAGATCTGTGACGAAGTCCATAAAAATACCATCCAACTGTCACTTGAGAACATCTATGGGCTGCAACAAACTACTCGGAACATAGTGCTTTCCCTTCACCTGCTGGCGCATGAGGTACATTCCATCAAAATCTGTCACAACCTGCGTCACGTTGGGCCACCAAAACTGACCCCTCAAGCCTCGGTACATCTTGGAAACTCTTGGGTGTACTTCCTAGGGTTATTTATGGAAATCACAGAGAACTCTACCACACATCGTCTCTAGGAAAAACAACTTCCCATAGAACAACATCTGATTCTGGCCATCTTCCAACCATCCCTCCGGAGCATCACCCTGGCTAAAACGATCACACATCACATCAGCCTCTAAGTCTCCCCATTTAGAGTCCTCCACCTATCATACAATGTAAGAAAACACAGTCATTTGAAACAAGCATTCTCTTCCACCATCCACACTTGGATCCATGTTCAAGACAACCAACTCCTCGATCACTCCCCAGCATCTGATGACTCTCGGATAACTTGCTTCTGAGATGTCCAGCTCAAGGAATCGGACACAATGTTCTCCATTCCATAGGTGTAGGATATTTTGAAGTCATAATCCTAGATAAAATCCATCCACCTCCACTTCCACATGTTCATGTCTCATTGGGAGTAGAAAAACTTCACGATATTGTGATCTGTCAAGACTACAAGGTGTTCCTCGATGAAGTAATGTTTCCACAACATCAGTGAGAACACAAATGCTACAAGATCCATGTCATGGGATGCACAGATAAATTTTTTTTGACATAACTTCCTAGACTTATAAGAGATCATTACATACTAATTCATCAACACACTTCCCAAGACCAGACCCAAAGAATCACAAAACACTTCAAACATTTCCCCTTCCTCTGGAAACCTCAGTACTGGGGCACTGACCAGTTTCCCCTGATGATAGATGAATGATTCCTAGAAGTGCTCAATCCAAATGAAATCATGGTCATACATGGTCAAGGCTATCAATGGTGCTCCAACTAGACAGCATTTAGCAACGATCATCTGGTAGTAACCTGCTATACATATTACAGTATGAACCTATGCCACGTTCTTGAGAGATTCCCAAGAAAAAATCACTTTTAACTTTGAAGAGTCCACTACTATTCCTTACTATGACACCATGTGTCCAAGGAAGTGCACCTATCATGTCCATAACATGCACTTGGGTATCTTCTCATAGAGATGGTGGGATCATAGGATATCCAAAACTATCCTCAGATGCTCTGTGTGATCCTCCTATGACCATTAGTAGATGAGGATGTTTTCAATAATCACAACTACGAACTGGTACATATATTCATGGAAGAGGATTTCATGAGACCCATGAACATGGATGGTGCATTCATAACAACAAAAGGCATTACCACAAACTCAATGATCCCATATGATCACCTTAAATAAGCCTTAGAGATTTTGTTGTCCTTCACCCTCAACTAGTGATATCCAGACTGAAGGTATATCATAGTGAACAATCCTTCCCCCATCAACTAATCATAACTGTCATCATTTCCCCTTACGGGGTAACTGTTCTTAACTATTACATGATTCATCCTTCGGTAGTCTATGCACAGCCTATGGCCACTATCTTCCATCATTGAGAACAAGACTGGACCACCCCTTGGTAACCCACTTGGTCAGATAAAACCATTCCTCATCAGGTCATCAAACTGAATCAAAAAATCCCTCAACTCAGATGGCGACATCCAATAGGGACCCATCGAAATCATACAGGCACAGGGTTGTAAGTCTATCTAGAACTCATAATCACATTGAGGGGGTACGGTCACAACCTCTTCCGGTAGGAACTCCAGGAACTCACTGACAATCCCACATCTTCTACCATCTCCGAGTCTTCTAACTCCACTAAAAAATCAGCTAACAAGGAATGAAGGGGCTCCACTCGCTGACTGCCCTCTTGGAAACCATGATGTCCAATGAAAGTTACACATTGGACACCCATAAGTAAAACAAAAAACCATCTCAGAATGTAGTTGATAAAAACATGCATATAAAATAGCTAGTGGATACCCAAGATGATATTGTATGGATGCATTTTAGTAGAATGAGATTCCCAATAGACTGATGCGGCCCCATCATTAGTCTCCATCCTTGAAAAACATCAAATAGGCTAGTCCGACCTCCAACTAGCATTCAAAACACCAGGGGAATGGAACGTATCTCTATCTCTTGACCAATGGCATGGGCTAGACTTGGTGCAAAAAAGGAGTAAAAAACTCCAGAATCATAAAAACCGCCAGAAAGTGTGTTAACCTAACTAATTGTACCTTAAATGACATCTTACCCTACAAGAGATGGTACCCATGAAGCAAGGAACATCCCATGCACTGCTCCTCTGCCCCTAGACTATATGCCACCTCCCAGAAAATTCCCTGGTCGAGGCCCGTAAGGAGCACCATGGGGTCATTCTCCTCTCGCATTGTCTCCGCTTGGTGGAGCGGAAGCTCGCTGTCCCTATTTCTGCAACTGAAAAGGTCTGGCAGGAAAATGATGTTGATGAGGTGGGATTTGGAACATTGCACCCACATTTTATTTCATTCGTTCTAAGAACTGATTCTAATTATGTCCATGGGAACTGCAGATAAAGAACATTGGTCATCGGCCAACATAAAAAGGGCAAGGACTAGGATATCGACACTGGAAAAGTTGGTGCCTTCTTTCGACTGACCAAAACCCATATGAACCTCATGATGGATGCCAACTACTAATGTCCTTCCCCTTAGATAATCTCAACTGGCTCCCCTCTTGCGGCACACCTCCCAATGTGTGCATCCTCTCCACCACTTCATCCTTCTTCTAAAACTCAAAGTATGTCAGTAAAGTGCATGGAGTAACATCATACTAAACGGAAGGTCGAGCACCCCACTAAGTGTCTTGAATGTAATTCCACTTCTGATAAGTGGTATAGAGAAAACATTAAGGAGATCCTTGAGCTTTATCTCTAACTCACTTACCATCATACTCCCCTAATGAAGGTAGAGTACCTCCTACCTCTTCTCATCCTTCATCGTGGAAGAAAGGAATTCCGCCCCGAACTCCTTCTCAATACTAGTCCATTTCACCTCATCTTCAATCTTCTCCACGATATAGAGCATCCACCTCTGATGTGATGCTCCCAACATCTGTCTTACAGCCATAGGAACCCAGTACTCTTCTGGATCTCAGATCAAGATGAAATCTATCACGAGAACCTCGAGCAAGCTCTTTGCCTCTAAGTCTGAGATGTTCCCCTCATAATTCCCAAGAGTCTGCCACCGAAATGAACAAAATGTATTCTTCCACTGGCCATCCTCCTCCTCTTGAAAATCCCCCTGTTGATTATCTATATCTGCCTACAGGGCCTTGATCACCCAAAATACTTATGTACTTCGTCCGAGTTCCATAGCTTCAAGGTAAACATGAAATACCTATGCCGAAGTAGTGTAGAATATTTATTTTAAATTTATCATTAGATTATTGCTTATTAAAAATCCCCCAAATAACCCGAACACACAATAACACAAGTCATTACGATGCATGTACCGTTCCTAGGGAATATACACTTCAATCAAAGTATCCTCCCTTTGTCGTTTGGTAGGTCTAGAGTCCATCCATCATATCATGGGGGCCCTAAAATCTCAGTTCGTAGCTAGTCTTCCTAGGCCTAATTTACACAAAACGATTTCTTGACATTATTTCCATACCATCCCATGAAATCCACAGTTTCCCTAACCCCAAACTGTATCCTATCTCTCAACCTACAACCCGAAATACCATTCTATCATGACCCACCTTCACCAAAATGATTGAAGAGATAACAAACATCCAGAACCTTCCTTATTTAAGATGGATGAGATAAAATGACCCTAGAGTCCCACCTTTAGTAGTCCCTAATGTGGCGACTAGAACCAAGGTTATATAATCACACATAATATGGAAGGCATTAACCTTTTATAGACTAATATCAGGAGATATGATGGTAAATCCCAAAAAACTCCAAAGAAAAAAAGTAAAAGTAAGGACAAAAAAAATTCATTCACATATGCATGTTCAGAATAAATTGATACATGTACATGAAACTCCAATGGAAATTACCACAATAAAGGAACAATAGACGCAACCATTAAGCCTAAACAGCTCCTAGAACCACAAGAATTTACTAACCAGCCTGATCTCCAACATACTCTAAGTGACCTGAAAAATATTATTATTTATGTAGGGTGAGTATATATGTATACTAAACTCGGAAAACCAAATGCTCTCATGCAGAAGTGGGGAGGCATTCTAATTCCCCATGAGAATGTTGAGGTAACCAAAACACCTAGCAAGGAATACTATCCACCCAGCTTTACAAATGCACAATCCCCAAATAAATCATGTCAGGTAAAAATAATAGTAACAACACATCAATATATGGGTACCCCACACCTATTTCCCATTGTCTATTTAGGACATTTTACATGTTATACCTCCCCCAATAGTTTCATTGTAGCCCCATTATCCCCCTAATAGCATCCTTATGGGCCACCACCATGCATTCCACCCGCAAACACCTAGGACAACACAACCATATATACCCATGCCTGTAAACTCTTGGGCAACATAAAACCACGCTAGCAAACACTGAGGCCAAAACAACCACATGTAACCACTCCCACGGTAACTTGGGCCACAACAACCACAGTAATGACCAAAGACACACGTGCCACATCCCGAGGAAACATGGAAAACAAACCTGCCTACCCAAACCAAGAACAACCACCACAACACACCTTTCTTGAAGATTCTTAGACCATAGTGAACCTTAGGTTATCATATCCTACCAGAAGAGTCATTGGCTACTTTGGAGATGGAGAAAAAAGGAGCTAATAACCCTCAACTTGTACGAATGTTCGGAAAACACTCTCCCTGTGAAATGGGGGTTTTCAGTATAAAGTTCTCAACTTGAGTGGGGGGCATATAATAAATTGAAGAACTAAATATTATACGTATATGTTATCAAGAAATCAACCTAGCCTCAGGGTTCAAATACATAGAACAAGCCAACACCTGATCACTTTTTCTACTACCTCTACATGCACAAATACACAACAACCACTTCTAGAACACATCCATCTTCTGGGAAAAATGATTCCCTATCGAACCCATTCTTGTTATCAGGTTACATTGATTCCATTTAATTAATTATACAATTAAGATAAACTAATAGGAAAAACCACAACCAAAGAAACACTGAAGAAGAAAATAGCTATATAGGAATTTAAGCATTCACAATTGGTACTCTTGTAATGTCACAAAAACCAAAGGTATCTTTGAGATCCCTCAATGTGATGGAATGAAACCAAACCCCAAAATACCAGATCCACATGGCCTTGGATTCAAAAACCAACCACCCCTCTACTAGAAGTTCCATTCCCATCCACACCACAACAAAAATCATCAAATAAATCCCCCATACATACAACCAGAATAGAGCAAAGAATCTTTAAAATTCATCCAACACCTTTTCTTAAGTTCATTTATTTGTTTTGGTTAACTGGGGTGATCACACATGGATTCTTATTCATAGAGAATCCATTTAATCAACCATGTTTTTGTGATTAAACAGTTTCCAAGTTAAAACCATTCAATCATAGAATTATACTGAAAATAGGGGTTCATTAGTGCCCACGAATGAACCACAAACAACCATGATTTTTAATGGACATAAAACTATAATATTCTAAATATAGAAATGAAGATAAAAGAATTTAGAAATATAATTGTCATTCACACCACTCCATTCATTAAAGGACTATTTATTATCTTTTTTATTATTTGGTTTCATCTACATCTCAAGGTATCATCATCATACCCACCCTGCATGATGCACAATTAAAGAGAGACTATAGAAAAAACACTACATGGATGATCACCTATCGATTTTTTCTCTTCACTCCATGAACTAGGAATGAGCGAATCATATGGTAAGAACATCGATGAATCCAAGGATGAGCGGGAAGGGATCATTCATGGGAACACAATTTTCCTAGGAAGGAATCTTTCAGGCACAATAAGAGAGGCCAGAAGGAACAAAGAATGAGGATATTGGCTTAAGAAAATGCCAAATCCTACAATCTGGGAGACAACTTCAAAGTATGTAAATGTCATTATGTTGATCGACCACATGGTTGGGAGGATTCACACACTGGAATTTATTCTGATTTAACAATTCTCCTTAGAGAAGGTGGAGATAATGGCTGTGCGTTAATAGATTTTCATTAAACATAGAAAATGCATAAAAGGGTGAAACTCTAAAACATTGAAAATGTGAAAGATCGAGGAAAAATGAAACAAGTTTTGGTATCTCAAAGGTCACCCAGTTTTTGGGTTTTAAAACATATTTTACTAGGTTTAAATGTATATGAAAGTGGTATTAAAACAATTTTACTTCAAAAGATATGATACTACATAAAAAATGTTTGGTCTTGAAAAACTCAAAATGACTCACCTTTGGGTGAGTCACAGTTTCCGTGGAACCGTCACCCTTGCACCATATTTCTGGAACAGATGCCGATTGGTGCTACGGAAGACACATATGTGCCACTGTTGCCCGTCGGTGTCAATGACAGCCCGTCGGTTTGACAGATTCCCCTTGGTCCACTAACACCCTTCAATGCCACCGAATCCCCTCAGTGCCACTGACGCCCCTCGGTGCCACCGACACCCCTCGGTGCGACCGACGCCCCTCAGTGCCCCCGACGCCCCTTGGTGGCCCCGACACTCATTTGTTCCTCCAACGGTCCTCGGTTCCACTCACACCCTTCAGTGACACTAAATCCCATCAGTGATGTTGATGCCCAGTAGTGCCACCAGTGCTCCTTGGTGAAACAAGAACTTGTATGTGCCACCGACGCTCAACCAGAAATTTGGAAAACTCTTCAATGGGTCATCAATGGTCTCTAGGATACCCCAAACAGCATAACATTTCCAAAGCACTGAACCTGGAGGGTATGTCAATTACAAAAGAAATTTAAAAAAAATGAAAATAAGTTTTTTAGTGATACAATATCTTATCAGACATCAAAAATCACTTTTTAGTTTATGAAATTGAGTTCATTTTTTAAAAAATTATTATCTAATTAAAAATATTTATAACTTATTAAAACATTTTAGAATTTATTATTTCATTTGTATGTTAATATTGTGACATAAAATATGTTATACACAGAAAACTATACTTTTTTTATTCATCTATGAATTTATCCTTTTTAGAAAGACTAAACTAAAATAATGAAAGAAAAATTTCGGTATGATGATCTTAAAAATTAGATTCATTTCATAAAAATAATTTAAAAAAACTAAAATATATATTTAAATACTAAAATTGAAATTTTTGTTTTATAAAATATGTTCAAATACACATCATTAAAATGAGCAACAATATTATAATTGGGTTTCCTAATTTTTTTATTTAATTTATGTTATTTCAATATTTATATTAACATGTTTGAATCATGTAAATAATAATTTACACGCCATTCGAATGTTATAATTTCATTTAATATATTAAAATGAACAGGTTATTATTTTACCGGTCATGTTACAATTTAAATGGCCAGGTTTACTATTCAAATAGTCATATAAAATATATATATAATTGTTGAATCCCTAATATTTAAATCATTCATCATTTACATATATTTCCCTGAATGTTATCTATATCATTTAAAAAATTACTATTCATATATGTAATGGCTCCTTTTGTATCTGTAGTTTTCTTCGTTACATAGATAATTCTATGTGATCATTATACTCAATAATCTCGAATTACTTTTGTATTAATTAGTTTTTGATGTTGTCTCATTACACATATATTTAATTTTTTTAATTTTATTCATACTTAATATATAATTTTTTTAACAATAAAATATTATAATGTTATATTTTATTATATCATGCATGTTATTTACATTTTGACACCCATTAATATTATAATTAAAAATTCATATTGAAACATTAAGGTCCCCAAAATCAATCACTATAATAAATTTCAATCAAAAATGTTGAACTCGTAAAAATGGTTGTAAATAGATTATGGAAATATTGTTTAATTTTATCCTGTTTATCAAGGATTCTTATTCCCAATAATGATTTCACCAATACAAATTGACTAGGTAAATTGATTTTTTACATATATAATTTTCTCTACTGTCTACGGTCTTATATAATTAATCCTCGTAAGAGATTCCATGATCCTATTTCAACACCTATGAATCCTTTCTCTGTGAGTTATTTATTTTGTACATCCATAGTATTGACATATAGAGAAAAACATTAATTTTTCATTTTGTTGTTGATGCTCCAATTAATAGGCCACAACTCATACATTAATATGGATCTCAAAAGGACCACCTTAAAAAAATTGAGTAAGTTTAATTTTAATTAAATTTCATTTCTTCAATACATTTTTTTATATGAAACCCCTGTTTATAAAAATAATTAAATGTTTAATATCATATTCAACATGCAATACCAAGCTTAAATGAACCTTCAAACACAATTAAATTTTTATTATTTAAAGACAAAAATTATAACATCGGAATTAAAATTGATTCATTAAATAGAAATGGCTATATAATGAAATATATTACATGGTATTATTCAATATAAATTTATTTATTAATTTTTATGAAATGAAAGGTATTTTTTTTAATGTCATCATATACATTTTAATCAATAATGTTTTTATTATTTTTTATTAAAAGAAATTTAATTAATTTTTTTTCACTTTTATGCAATGTACGTGATAAAATGAACTGAATTATTGGTATAATAATTTAATAATTATCTTATTGTGAATTTTATGGGTTTTTTTCAAACAATATTGATATCCTAGTGAATGGTGAAAATATATATTTTTAAAAAAATTGTATTGTTATTTCCATAATTTTCAGCGGAATTTTTATTTAAAAGATAATAAAAGTAAAATAAGTTCAATTATAATATATAAATCAAATTAATGACAATTTAATGATTTATTTAAATTAATTTAACATAAAATATTTTTATACATAAAAAGACATTTCATCGAAAAACTCTTTATCATTTCATTTTTTTTATATAAAATTATTTTATTCCACTTCCAGAAATTGAATTATGAAACTTGGATATGATATTTGTAATTTAAAGGTCCAATGTTGTTAAATAATAAACATTCACTTTTGTTAAATATAAAAACTAACATTAACATTTTTTCCTTGATAAATGCTAAATTGGTTAATTCTCATTAAAAATAAAAATATAATGATTAGAAATGACCCAAACAGATGACTACATTTAATTTGAAGGTTCTATTTCATCAATAATGATAAATGTTTTGGTTATATTATATTTTTTTATATTTTATATCAATTATGACCATTATAATAATTTTTATATAGAAAAGATAAAATTGATACACACTTATTTTTAATAAAAATAAAATTTTGAACATGGGGATAACCAAATTATTTGTTCATTCAAAAATAAAATTTAAAAATATAATTGACTTATATTCATCAATGTAAGTTATTTTTAATTTTTTGTGCAGATATTATTAAATTAATTGTTTACATAGTGTAAATGCAGTAATGATTTAATTTATGGGAAAATATAGTAAATTACATTAAAATAATTAAAATTAGTTTAATTTGAAAAAATTATTATCGGATCTAATTTTTAAAGATAAAATATAATATTATATAATTTTTTAATAATTTTATTCTACATTCGTTTTCATATTGGTGCTATTAGAGTCAAACTAAATTAATAGTTCAAAAATTTTCATTATTGACAATTTATGATAATATTAATTTATTAAATGATTAAAAATTCATAAAAATATTGGATTTTGGAAAATGAATTTCATATGTCTATTTTAATCTACCATTATCTATTTATTTGTTTTCTATAATTTTATTATTTCATTTTCATACCATATATAAGATATCGTATTAATATTATAGTAATTGTCGAAGGGGTTAATGTGGGTTAAAATAATAGATAACGGTAAAAAAATATAGAAAATAGATCAAAATTGTATTGGATTAAATTATTTAAACTCATCCTAAATTTAAAATTTTATAAAACTTCCAAGCCTCCCCTCACCTCAATTATTAAAGGGACCCCCTCCTTTACTTTTTTACTCCACATTAATAAATATAGTTCAACCAAACCATATAAATATGTCTTTTACACATCGTTATAAATGTTCTTTCAGGTTATGAAATATCTAAAATAACATCCCTGGGTACATTAATAGTTGATATAAATAGAGTCCACTAAGGAAGAGGTAATCGTCTTTACCAAATAATTAAATTTTATATCTTATTATACTCCCTATTCAAGTGTGGTAAAGCATCTTATAATAATAAATACAGTATAATAAATATATTGATAGGTTTCTATTATTATTTGACATCCATTTTACATCTATTTTCCATGCTATAAAATGAAATAACATAACTCGTGTGTACATAAGGCTTACCGTATACACATGGAGTTGTAATTAGTTTGACATCCCCAATTTTCATGTATTTTTATAGATATTGAAATAATATGTTTAAATAATATTTTTAGCATAAACATGATTCTGAATATGTTAATTGTTTTTTAACATGGATTACTTCAAACTGTCAAAAAGTGAAAAAAAAAATATTTCATGTGTTCGTATGAATTATTGTCTCCATGAATGGTGTTATTAATTTTACTTTATATATATATTTAGTATATATTACAATTATTCAATTAATAATATTCTGAAGAAGATGTATCCATAATAATGGAGTAAGGACCAATACAACTGAATCAAAATATACCAGAAAAACAAATCATTTATATACTAAAATAATGTTTTAATAAAAAGTATTCTTTTTACCATTAAAATATCATAAAAAAATTATTTATCGTAAACATATCATATATTTTTCAGAGGCGGTAGATTTCTATAAACCTAAATAGTATTTTCTTTACCCATTAGATGGAAGTGTGTTTAATTTAAGGTATAAAATATATCATAAAAACATCAATTTTTATTAATTATATTGGGTGTATTATATAGTCATGGAATATTAATATTTTTGGGGGTAGATAATTCAAACAACACTAAAGAGATTGAGGAAATAAGACAAAACTTATATGGGGTAACCCCTTTTGGTTTATACTAAATGGATTTGTGGATGGATATATTCCCAAAGGGAGGATTATAGGAATAATATATATATTTTTACAAGATATGTTTGTTTTAGATATTGGTGTAGACAATATGGAATGAGAGGTTCAAGGAAGTGAGAGGTGAGGAGGCCTATTTTATAGTTGGGGGGAGTGTCACTTTATTAAATTTTGGAAAATTGAATTCCACCCTGGTTTTTTAAATTCAAATTCGATATGATAATGGACCAAATTAGAGATAATGGAGGATATGGTCTATATATGGAAATCCAATGGATTCTCAATACGTTTCTATGTAATTTTGCCACATATGGTCACAATTATGTCCCTATTAAACTTTATTTCAAATTATCCATTGTACTTAATTTTTATTACATTCTAATATGTGTTTTGAAAAAAATTATTTTTGACTTTTAGATATTATATATTATTTTTATTCCAAATACATAATCCATTTTTTCAATTTTCAATAACATAAATCACAGAAATTAATTTAAATTTAATCCTATATGTGGTATGCAATAGTAGGTTTTGAAAATAAAAATGTTCGAATGTTTTCTACATTTTTATATTAAAAATTCAATTTGAAATTGATTATAGTGAAAAAATTGGGTAATTTTTTTAAAAAATAATATAATTGAACTTTTAAACTACATTAAAATATAATTCATCTCTATAATAAGATTATATGATAAATCGGTCTTGAGATAAAATCAGTAATTTTCATTTTTCATTAAAAATGAATCTTCACAAAAATTACCATAAATTCACATAAAAAAGGTTGTTGGGATTCTAATCCAAAAATGAATACTATTATAACATATAAAATTAATACAAGACCAAAAAATTGGATTTTAAATGTGTTGTCCATTAAAAGGTTGTAAAACTACCATTTCAAAAATATAGATCTTTTTAGGCATACAACCTGAGTTTATTCTTATTTTAATACTATTAAACTTATTTAATGAATGTAAAAATATATATATATTTTTGGTTTAATGTTTCTAAAATAATCATTATGTTCCTTTCATTTTCCTTACATATTTTAGAATGTAATAAAATTTCATCTATAATCAAATCTACAAAATGATCCAAAAACTGATGGAAGACACTATTCATATGATTCATAAATAAATATGGATCATTAAATGATGAAAATAGAATAACTAAAAACACATAATGTGAATATCAAATCTAAAACATGGTCATTGGAATTTAATCCTCCTTCACCTTCAACTGATGGTACGTAGACCTCTAATCATTCATAGAATTATAGTGCTCCATAGAGTTGACCAAACAGATCATCAATATGAGGTAAACCCTACCTTTTCATAGTGGTGATTTTATTTAAGTCTCCATAATAATTGAAAATACTCATATAACCTTCTTTATTTTTTCAGAAATAAAATAGTATCACCCCATGGTGATGTTCTAGGGAGAATGAATTCTTTATAAAGACATTATTCTTACTAGATCATCAATTACACTTGTTCTACATGAACCATTATATAAGGGGTATATAAATTTTCATAGAACTCAACACTAAATAAATAATAAGTTAAAATTCAGAATCATAAAAAAACAATAGACAATTCATCTGGAAAAACATCCATAAATTCATTTATTACTAGGATTTCACAAATCAGAACGGTTTCATTCATTTCAACAGCATGTATGGGATAACATTCACATCTATATTTATTAAATTTATTGTCTTCATTGTATTTTATCAAAGGAATTAAATCATTTAATAAAACATTGTTGTCTTTATAATCTATTTTTGTCGTGATAATCTAAAATCCAATCTATACCCAAAATGATATCAAACATCACTATGAGAAATTCGACATTATTTATAGGAAATACTATCCAAATAATTTTAATAGGAGGATAAATAGAAATCATGGATTCTATAACACATCCTCGAATATATTCAACAAAAGTTATATCTTACTTTCATGAGGTGATATTTCCAATTATCTAAAAAATTCAAAATATGAAATAATGTGAATATCAAGAATCAAATAGAGTGTTGGAATAAAATAAAAAACAGTAACATACCTTCCAAGAATTTTTTGATGGACCAACATAAACTTTGTTAGTATCAAAATATTTTTCCATAATCTTTTTCTATTGATCATACTATTTTGCATCCTAGGTAATAATCTTTGCATATACATTTGAATCATTTCCTAACTCATTCCAACTAAAACATCTTACTGTTAATCTATCATTTTTTGTGTGATCAATATCATCATAATCATGAAATATATGACCCATCATACCACATAATAAGTACTACCCATAAATTGAAATAATTTCACTTATATTATTTTTACCACACTTATTAAAATATGGTAATATAGATTTCTTACCAAAAAAATTCTTTGATTAATTATTTCCCATTTCCAGGAAAATGAGAATTTTTTATTGTTTTAATGGGACACATGATCATTTCTAAACTCCATTTATACCTTCTCATCCAATAAAATTAGTTTCTCATTGCACTTGAACTCATGATAATCATAGTCCTTTCGATATATTGGATTCAATGATAATGAAAACCAATTTAGAATTACGTAAACATCTTGGATAATATTTGGAATGTATCTCCACAATTGGGTGATGTTTTCTTCATATGTAGCCATTGAATATTCTCCATTTTGTGTCAATTCCATGAATTGATTTTCCATCCTAATCTGAATATCCATAAGAAAATATTTATAAAATAAAATATTGTTAAATTCATTACATTCTATGGAATCAATCTCATCACTTTCCTATATATTCTTAACCATCAACCGCCGCTAATTAGATTCACCATAAAAATGATAAATTACAAGTATTACAATTTTTTTATCCAAAAAAAACCCATGACCAAGATTAACATTTATAGCGAAATAATCCATATTACAGCTATCTCAAGATTAAATGCTCCACTAAGTTGTGGGGGATGCTTTCTAATATAATGCTCCACTAACATTAGGTTCTTATACTGTATATCTTTTTTATATCTTAAATAGACACCATAACCATTTATATCTTGAGTAAACTTATCCATAAACATAAAAAACTGCTCAATTTAGTTTCCAACCTTATTGGGTTACTGATTTGGAATGATATATTACTCTTATCCCCTCCCCCCACTATAGCATTCAGGTTACCTGTGGAGAAAATCATTTTGAATATACATACCATTGATGAAGCCACATAGTAATATTCAAATGTTATGTCATATAAACATTACCAAAATTTAAATTCTTGTAATAACATTGAATTGACACAAACCCTAATCTCTATTGTTTTATTAAAACGACATTTCATACCAACTATAAGGACTTTTCTTTAATAAATTACATAATATTTTATTATGTCCATAATTAACACTCTATCACATTAGTGATCATTTTCAGTTTATATTATTAGAGAAATATGTCATAAACCAATCATTAAAAAAGCATTAAAGTACAGTGTGGAAACTTCTGAATAGTATCAATTTTTTAATATTCTCAATCTTTTGAAATAAATAATGGTCTTTTTAATGAAAACTCTTTATGATTATAAATGTGAATTATTATAATACCATACTCATCCTTATATCCTGGTAATATCAATAAAAAAACATGGGATGATTAGAAAAATCTCATTCAGGGATATAAAGAGAAGGAAGCCATTAGTTCTTAGATAAACATTAAAACTGATGGAAACATTAACATAAAGTAATAATTTTCACATTATTACGATATAAATAATATACATTGATAATATAATCATTTCATACCTTTTCTATAACCATAATATTACCATAAAAGAAATCACAATAATAGATAAATACTTAATAGTAAATTGGAAAATCATTATACTTGCCGCTATTACAAATGGAATAACCATAAGTTCTTTTTCCATACATGTTTATTTTACAAATAGAATAAGTATACGACTGACTTCCATATCCAATGCATTCATTGGATATTATGGACCCACCAATAATTAGATTACCATGGAAGCACCCATCATAAGTTTATTATTTAACCACCATCAAATGTCTATCTATCATAATGTAATCATAAAATAGAAATGATTTCATTTTTCACCATTTCAGTCAAAAAAAATCATTTTCAATCACATGAAAAAATTTAAATATATTAATATAATCCATCCAATTTTAAAACATAATTTAAATTAAGAAATTCTCAAAAGGAAAAGTGGGGTTGTCACACTGATGTTTTCATGTTTTTGATTATGACCTGATCTGATGGAAATCATGCTATATTCTCGGGTCCCATGTGTGACAGGTGCTGAGTTTTGAATTTTTTTTATTCCATTGAAATTTATTCTGTTTATTTCATATTTTTGGGGAGAAAATATAGAAAATTTTTCATGGTAGTGACCTCCACATAATTGGCACATGGTTTGGTAAATGGTGGGGCCGAACCATGGTAACCAAGCAGTGGGTGGTGCGTACAGGTAGAATGAACTACACGACCTACACATTGTATGTGAAAACATGTGGGATGGTAATGTAGTAAATCCATCAGTGGGAAGTTTTCTCCACACAATTAGTGCATGGTTTGGAAAATCTTGCAACTTCATAATAAACATTTCCTAGACTTTAAATTTTATGATTTTCAACATTTACCCCATTTGGTTTTTTCACCAAAATCACTCTCCTAATCCCCCATGTGGATCATTCGACCATAGTAGGGTTCTCCCCTCTTCCTCAGGACTGAAAACTCCTTCTATGGTCATTTAATGTATAAATGATCATGGGTTTTATTGGATCACTCAAGGTCAACCCCTCCTATAATATCCTTCTAATGTCTCCTCTCATTCATTCTTGCATTTCTCATCGACGTTGGTCATGTGGACCATAGGTTTTCATTACATTTGATATGATTGGTTTCATTCTAATTATGGGTTTCTATTCATAGATCTATGGTTATTTAACCCTTATGGAGTGTTTTTGTTTGTGTGTTGTCACTACATCATGGATTCAAGGTTTATTTTCCCATGCACTTGACTTTCTAATTTATGAATCTTTAGTTTCATGCTTTTCAAACCTTCTTTTATTTATAAATATTTATCTATAATCCTTAGTGTAATTATTTGGTGTGAAAATTGATGTTTGATGCCTCAATTTATTATAAATGTTACTATTCTATTAAATAACGCACACCAAGTGCTGGATTAAATGTCTGGATTTCTTTTATGATAAATTTGTGATGTAAGAACCATGTGTTGGTTTTTTTGAATATATTTTTATTATGATAAATGATTTATTGGGTTTATTATATGGGTTTACTAATTGGTTTTGGGTTTTATAAGTAAATGGGGAATGTATTTTAGGGTGTTTTGGAATGTGTTGCAGATGATTGGACCATTATGCACTTTTATAAGAAAAGATATCCATAGAAGCATAGTGTGAATGTTTTATGTGGATTTTCGAAATGATTTTGAAATCTCAGATTTCTTGTTTACCCCCTTTATGAAATGTAGAATTTTTATCATTAAAAATTACTGGTTTTGTGAAATTCATAATGTCTTGGATGGAAACTCTATGAAATTGATGAATGTGTTTATTTTTTAAACAAATATTGGATGTTTATCATTCCTTGTCGACATATAATGAATGTGATGTCCTCACTGTGGAATCCATGGGATCCATTATTTGAGTTCCTCAGTTGTGGCTCATTATCTTATATTTATTCAATGTTATGAGATCATTACATGGGGTGAATCTGGGTGATGCATGTTGTTTAATAATTATTATTATATATTATTGTGATTTGATGCTAAGAAGTAATTGGATGGATAACCCCATTTAGATATGAGACCTACGAACCTGGCATAATGATGGCATTTTATGAGAATTATAGTGTCACGTTATAGATTACACACTAGTTGGTGGACCGATGTTTGTGGATATATTTGGGTTTATTTCTATGGGATTGGCCCCCTTTTTTGACCTTTGTTAGGGTGGAAAGGAATCTAGGGTATTTTTTTATTTCATCAGGCATGTCATACTACTAGGGATGTGGTCTCATGTAATAGTTTGTTCTAGATTTTTCATGATCTCTTTGGTTCACCTATGTCTATTTCCTCTTAGTATCTTGCAAAGATAAATGTGATACATGTATTTTTATTTACATTTACCTAATTATATGATCATTATGGTTACTTCTAATATTCTCTACATTTAGAAATGTGATGTGTTGGTTTCAAAATGGGTTTCTGAAAAAAAAAATTCAAAGAAATGAGTATTATCCTCTTTGTGCATGTTGAAAATATTAACATTACTTTCCCATAAAAATATCGAAGTCTAAGTAATGGAATATGTTTTGTTTTGAAATGAATAAGGGGAATTGTTTTACACTTTTTTGAGGAAAACATTAATAAAAAATAACTTTATATATTTTTGTCCAGACATTAATATTGTTTTTTATTTTATTTTAAAGGATTTCAATTAGGAAGTATATTACAGGGATAGCACAATGAGTTTTAATACTCGCGCTTATAGTTCCTTTATGTTTTTTAACCCTTGTGTTGGTTCATATTATGTGCAATTTACTAGGATGATGAATGATAATTGTGTTGGAGAGTTACCCATGGGGTCACATAGAGTTAGTGTGGTTGTTTGGTTTGGTAGGTTTAATTTTGTTGTCTTTCAGCAGTTCAGTTTCAGGTATAAAAAAAGTTTAGTTCAAATTTATTTATATACAGGACTCCATGTGAATAGTTTCATTATTTAGATTTATTATTATTTATTTGGAAAATTCATTCTCTTTCTGTGCTCTGTTGATTCTCGACACTATTTTCCAGCCCTTGGGGATCAGGAACACCCTTCAGGCCATGCCAAAGATTGGCTCGAGTGACCAGTTCAAGGTTGAACTGGGTTTTTTTGGGACAAAATGGTATTAGAAGTAGTTTTCTATTTATATGAACTTACTGTTCAGAGAACCTTTTGTTAATTTTGGATGTCAAGGTTGATGGAGTAGGATTTTCAGGACTCAATGGGTATGTATGGTAGGAGCATCACAAACTATTTGTCATTCGGATCGTTGGGTTTATAGGAAAATTATGATTTTTTAGTTGTTGTCTCTTTACGAACTATTTTGTTATTAGGATATGGCATAGGAGTTGGGGAAAAGGACTTCATGTTCTGATAGGTCCTAGAAATCTATTTGGAGCTAGGGTAATGTTTATAAAATACTTTCCATGTTAATGGTATGTATGGAATATGGATGTCAACCATATGGTTAAGTCACCCACTTACACTGGTTCCCTTTTTGGGACTCCTTTAATATTCTTGAGTTCTATTTTTTTTGAAAATCCTTGTGTGATAATTTTTAAAGTATGTTATAATATAATGGTTGGATTTTGATAAGTGGAAATATCTTTTCATAAATTTATTTAAGAAATATTATATAAATTCAGTTTTTCATAAAACAACCCTTGTCTAAATTCGAAATGTTTTAATAGAATTTTGTTTTCTTAATCTAAACTTATAGTCTTCTGAAATAAAATGTTTGAAGAGAATTTATTATTATAAATAGGGTTTTGGAATTTTTTAATGGTATGTGTTGGACTACAAAAACAAAGTGTTCGAATGAGAAAATTTTGTTTTGGAAATCAGTTTTTAAATCTTGGTGTTTATCTGAAGAAGATTGTGTAATTGAAAATGAGTTTTAATCTTTGTGGAAAGAAAACTATGGAAAGACAATTTAGTGAATCGTTTAAAATTGTAATTTTTTATTTTAAATTCTATGTTTGATTTGAAATATATTTTTAATGAAAAAGGAATGGGGTTTGATCAAATGATATTAATGAAAAGAAAATTTTTGAATTTTTTGAAATTTTTTTAAATGAAATGAAATATATTTTTGATGGCAATATTTTAAATTTCATTTTAATGGAGATAAAATCGGTTTTTCTGTGGAATCTAAAAAATTATTGCTTAACTATATGGATAATGTTCGTTTGGAATGGTCATGATTTTTGAAATGGTTTAAATGAATTTTTTTGTAAGATGAGGTTGTTTTGTCTTATCCGTTTCAATTATCAAGGGTTCTCACATGTGTGGTGCTTTGTGGAAATGTAGATGATGCATGGTATGGCTAGGTGGATGGGTGCCAAGGACAGAATTAAAAAATTCATGTTAATAAAACTCAATAAAACACCCTTAGTGAGTGTGAAAAATCCATGAAGGTTTTTTATTTTCCAAAAGTGTTTTAAACTATAAATTATAGTATCTTTTGATCCAATGGTTATATAGAATTTTAATCTGTATCTTCTGTGTGTTTTTAATTAGGTCTTCTCTTCCTCATGACCTTGATGTGATACTCTTATTGTATCCTACATTGAGATTCTATTGGTATCTCGATCTTGAAGCGCTGTCTTAGTGGGATTTTAAAAAAGATTTTTTGAATTTATTCATCTGGTTTCGCTCTGAGAAGGTGTTCGTTCTATATGATGTTCTGGCATCTTGAGAGAGTTTTCACTGAGCATGTGGATTCACTGTTGTCTCTTGTTCACCGCCATAGAGATGTGATGGATGTTGTTGTAGGTCTATAGATGGTTATTTGTAGGAAGGATTTCCAATTGATCAAACTATGGATTTTGGTTGAGGGTTTTAAATGTTTAATCCACATACTTGAAAGATGTACCAACTCATTTGTTCGAATAGAATGATATTTTAACATGATTTTAAATGACTTTCTATTTTGAGAATTCTTTCTATTATAGAACTGTTGTTCGTTGATTCTTGATGTGTTTCATGATGTCCCTTATTTATTATAATTGTCATTCATAGTGAAGAGAATGGTGTTGTGTATCCTTAGGTTTCTGTTTGGGTA
The DNA here is from genome assembly GCA_963277665.1 of Viscum album. Classification (NCBI taxonomy): domain Eukaryota; kingdom Viridiplantae; phylum Streptophyta; class Magnoliopsida; order Santalales; family Viscaceae; genus Viscum; species Viscum album. The sequence continues at coordinate 773,207,904 of OY728151.1, read as the reverse complement.
AAATTGTATTGTTTGAGAATGTAAGTTTCTTGGTATTTCTTAATCCTTTATTTCATTATAGGAGTGTTATTTGGATTTGGGTGGAACTAGAAGAAGGTGTTCTAGTTATGGATTAGTAGCGCCAAACTATTAGGTAGTTTATGCTTCATACCTAAGAGCTCTATCCAAAGGTCCCAAAATGAACATTACATGTACTTAGCAATCCAATGGGTTTAAATATTTTGGATATGTCTGTGCCTTTACAATTACGGTGAGGCAGTTCTAGTTTTTTTATTCTAGTTTCATGTCACTTTTAATCCCCTTTTATTGAAAAGAGAATGTTGGACATACACCTCATGAAGTGTGTATCGGTATTCCTTCATAGATGTGAGTTTCTGGTTATTTTTCTTGTGTTTACTACCCATGTGAATCAGGGGCGGTCAGGTATTTCATACATACAAAGTTCAAGAGTGATAGTTGGTTGTCGTATTTGGTTTCTGCAGTAAAATCATTAGGCCCCTTCCCTCCCCTTCCCATGTGGGGGAGGGGTCTATGGGTTATGTTTTGTCTTAATTATTTCCCCACAGAGTTGGGAGTGGGTAGTTTAGATTATATTAATGTTCTCCTCCAAACATGTGTTCATATTATCTTGAGTAGGTCATGGTGGAATATTTTTTCTTATCATGTGTGGGAAAGGCCCAGTTCTGGTTCATGTTGAAATTTCAGTTGGTCATTATTAGTTCGTCCTTAATGGTTGGGAGACCCACAATAGGTCTCATTGTGTTTAATCATAATAATTCATTGGGTGCTAATTTATTTCTAATGGTGGGTAGTCTATTATGGAATCCCATATGTCGGTGATTTATTTCAGTTTTGGTTTTGTTTTGATTCTGTTGAAGTGATTTTTTTTTGAAAGCTAATGATTATTTCCATTCCCTCTTTTGTATTTGTGAGCATTGGGATTAATGGGAGAGGTCCCAAAAGTATTTTTTGATTGGTTGGGTATGTGGTGGCTTGATAATTCCTTGGTTCGTGGAAAGTAGTTATGGGTTTTTGTTTTGTTTTGGGAAGTGGGATTAGGTTTTGTTAATGGTGGGTGAAATGTTCTTCTATTAAAATCTGGTATCATGTTGAGATGGAATACATAGTCATCAATCAATTAATAGAATGTGTTGTAGATTTATAGGGGAATCAAGTGTCAATTGTGGGGATAATTGTCACATAAGGTTGTTGATGTTTTAGTTTCTGATATGGTTTGATGGGAAACCAGTTATTTTTCATCGGTCCTAGGTGTGATGAGTGATTAGTTATTATGTATTTATTTATCTCAGTTTTTACCATGGATTTCATTTAGTTCATTTATTATTTTTTTGAATAAATATGGAAATTTCATCTTGGTAGTGACCTACACATGGTCAGGGCACGATTTGCTAAATAGTGGGGTTAAACCCATGTAACCATGCTGTAGGTGGTGGGTTCAAGAAGAACCTACCACATAAACTATGAATTGTATGTGAAACTATAGGGATTTTTTAGGCGGTCAATTTATCTGTGGGTAGTGGCTACCTCACATTTGGGCATGGTTTTTTAAATCCTGCAGCCTAACCGTGCACCTTTCCCAGACGTAAAATTATATGTTTTTACATGTTTACACATTTCGGGGTACTAACCTAAACCACTATCATCCTTCCCAATATAGATTGTCCAACCACAGGAGGGATCTACCTTATTTCTCAATAATCCCACCTCTTTCTGGGGTAATTTCATGAGGAAATATACAAGGGTTTGGTTGGATCTCTCATGGTAAACCCCTCCTCTCAGCTCCCTCTCCCTTGTCCTCTTATTCCTTCTTGGTTTTATATTCTCCCATAGACACTTTGACCTCAGGTTTGGTTTTCCCATTTATTATGTTTTATTTTTTTCTCATTAAGGTTTTCTCATTATAGATCTAGATTTTTTGAACCCTTATAGAGTTTTTTTGGTGATGCATTGTCATTGCACCATAAATCCAAGGTAGGATTTTCATGAAAATTCCTTTTTAATATAAGAATGATTCATTTCAAGGGTTTTTCACCTTATTTGATTTATAAATATTTATTTTTGATTCTTGGTATAATAATTTGTTTTTAAAAGTGGAGTTTTATACATTGGTTTATGATAAATTGAATTGTTGTGTTCAATAAAACACCCCAAGTGCACAATTAAATGAACATTTGGATTTTATTAGTAATTCATCATGTAAGAAGCTTGTTTTCGTTTTGTGAGTATATTGGTATTATGATAAATGTTTTCTTGGATTCCCTATAAAGGTTTCCCAAGTGTCTTTTGGGATTATAAAAAATTATTAATTGTTTTTGGGTGTTTTTGCATCTATTACAAATGAATGGAATTTATGGAACATTTATAATATTATTTTTCATGAATGTGTAGTGTAAATTTTTTAAGTGGATTTTGTAAGTGATTTTGAAATTGTTGATTGTTTTTACACCCCTTTATGTAAATTCAATTTTGAATAATTTAAAAATTTTGGTTTTGTGAAATGATATATGGATCCTTTGGAAACTCTGTGAAAATGAAGAACATTTATTATTTTGAAAACCTTTGTTGGATGTTTCTCATGAATTGTATATATATAATAGATGGGATTTCCTCACTATGGAATCCCAATAACCATAATAATAGTTCCTCATTTGGGACTCCTTGTGTTTTATTTGTTCAATGTCATTTCATTGGTCCATAGTGTGGCTCGAGGTGAGGCATGTTGTTGAATAACTATTATTATATATACATGTGATTGGATGATCGGATGGCATTTGAGGGTGCACCCCCTTTATACATGAGGCGTGGGATCCTACCATAGTTGTATAATTTTCTTATATTCCTTTTTTTACTGGCTAAATTATGCACTATGTGACGGCCCATGAAATTTGGATATATTTGGGTTTATTAAAATGGGATTGCTCCCCTAAGTCTATGATGATATTGGTTGGTTGAGTGTTGAGGGAATATATTATTTCATAGTGAGTGGTAAGAAATTGGGGATGAGGTCTTATGTTTTAGTATATTCTATATTTGTTCTGATCTCCTGGGTTAACCTATGTCTATTTTATCATAATTTCTTAAAGTTATAAATGTGATACATGTATGTTTATTTACATTTCCCTTGTTATACGATCGTTGTTATTGACCTTCCATGTTGTATAATTTTTGGAAGATGACGTGTCAGTTTCAAAAAGGGTTTATAAAAAATGATTACAATAAAAAGAGATTATACTATTTATACAATATGAAAATATTAACATCACATTACTCTAAAAAATAATAATGATCACTAATAAAATGTGTTTGGTTTCAAAATGAATAATGGAAATGTTCTGTACATTATTTTGTGTAATACATGTAGAACATAATAATTTTATATATTGTAGATCAAACATGAAAAATGATGGTTATTTTTTTAAATAATGTGCTTTGGGAAAATGATTATTAGGACATACTATTGTGTTTTAATACTCACACATATTGTTCATTTCTATTTTTGTAGCCCTTATATTGGTTTATCTTGTGTTCAATCACCTTTGGCGATGAGTAATGATTTTGTTTGAGAGTGACCCATGGGGTCACATGGAGTTAGTTTGGTTGCATGGTTTATTTGTATAATTGTTGTACCATTCAGCTTCATATATAAATTTTGTTCAATTCAAATTTTTTTATATATTGGACTACTTGTGCAACATTCCACTATATAGTTTATATGTTATTTATTGGGAGAAATAATTCAATTTGTGTACTCTATTGATTTTCACAACTTTCTTCCAGCCCATAGGGATTGGGAATGCCCTTTGGGCCATGGAATAGATAGGTTTGGGTGACTGGTTTAGGGTTGACCCAGTTTGGTTCACAAAAAGTGGTTAATTTATTCTATAACGAAATAAAAATATAAAAATATACATAAAATTTCCTTTATATGCCTTTTATATCCATATAAACAAATTTGTAAAATAATATCAAGAATTTTTGCCTAAATAAAGGATTACATATTTAATCATTCAAAGTATCAGATAACATATTGAAAATTTAAATAAAAATCTCTATGAAGCAATAAAATTTAAAAAGAAATTAAATAAAATGTGATTACATAAAATATCTATATGGAATATAAAAGGGGATATATTTACCCTTTATAAAATAATATATATTCTTGTAATCATGAAATGACTCAATGATAGAATATTTAGAATAAATCCCTTACCATGGGAATAATTTTCCATGTGTGTATTTATCTTCCTGAATAATGAAATGATGTTAATTTTTTCATCCATAGTAAATACATTAAATATTATCATTAATTTTATGACACTTATTAACATTTTCCAAACACATATTAAAAAATTTATATTTACAGTGATTTTTACCATATTTTGATTATGAGTCAAAATTAACTTGGTTGGTGCACTATGATCAAAATTATTATTATATAAAATTATACATAATAATATTCATGACATAATTATAATATTTATACATAAATTATAGTTTCAACATAATCATAATATATGGTTATTGTAGAATTAACCAACATTACATTTATTGAGATATTAGGTCCTACAAACGCCTCTGTATCATTCTAATTTTTAAATTATCATTATAGATAGAATAAATATACAAATTTATATTTCTATAATGATAAATATATAATATATTCTATTTTTATAATCATGTATACTTATAGATAGTGTTCTTGTGATTTAAAAAGAAATGTGTCGCTTTAAGATGGTGGTAGTTCACACGTCCACTAACAACATTATGTCATGTTCAGTATGTGGAAAAGTTTCAACAAAAAATATTTTTAATATTTATAGAAGACAGTTATATAATGGAAATCATATATAATTTATATAATTCACATATATTTAATTAAACACATTCTCAATACCTTCAATGTAGTATATTCGCATAGCACATTGAATTGAGGATATGGTAGTCCACACTTCCACAAATGATTTTATCGTATTTGTTTAAAATGAAATATATAATGGTTTGAGTTATAAGAGATTATCATAATTATAATTAAATAATTAATATCATATATAAAATATACTAATATATTTTCCATAATAATTCCAAGCCATTAAATTTGGTAATTGAAAAATTGATGAAACATCTTTACATGAGGTTGTTGTTCTCTGTACACATAAATAATATGTTCATCACCCATTAGATAGATGTCTGTGTAAGTGTATTTAAAACCCATATTGAAACAAAATACTAGATTATATAGTATTATTTTTTCATCATTTAATAAAAATATTTTAGGGTTTTGATATTTGAAACAAAACTAAAGTGCTTGAAGAAAGATGCTGCCACTTCATTCTGGTAACTCCTATTGATTTTCACAAAAGGGATTCACTGATGGTTTTTATCAAACAAATTACTATAGGATGAGGAGAGTAATTTTGTGTATATATTTGTGAATATCCTTGCCAAAAAAATGTGGCTTGATAGATGTTAGAAATTGGGCGGAGATGAGACATTTTTATAGTGGAGGAGGAGGGACGCTGTTGTAAATTTTAGAAAGGAGAACTCCACCAATGTATTTTCAAAGAAATATAGATCTAATAATGGATAATACAGATTAAAATGAATGATAGGTAAGAAATATGGACATTAAATTGATTTTAGACATGTTTATATTTTATTGTGTCCCTGCAACACAACATTTAGTCCCTTTTTAAGTTTAATTTCATCTTATTCATTATCATTAATTTTAATTACATTGTAAAACGTTTTTTGTAAAAAATTTATATTGATATTTTAAGATATTATAAAACATTATGATTAAAAATATGGTATATATTTTTCCAAATTCCAATAAAATACAAGGAAGAAATTAATTAAAATTTAATCTAGCTGACGGTATGTGATAACAAGGGTTTAAAGTAAAAGCATTCAAATGGTTTCTAAATTCATATATTCAATTTCTAAGTGAAATTGATTTTAATATCCTAAAATGGTAATATTTATTAAAAAAATAATTAATCTTTAAACAATTTTTAAAATTTAATTTAACCATATAAATAAATGAGTTGAAAAATCAGTTTGTGTTAAAATTCACTATTATTCATTATTCATTAACAAATTAATCTTCATAGAAAAATGCACAAAAATCAATATAACCTATTTTATATTTTTATCCTTCAATAATTATGTTTATATATACATATATAGTCAATTAAATATCCAAAAATTGGATTTTAAAGGGTTATCCATTAAAATGTGGTAAAACTAACCTTTTAAAAATATAGAACTCTTTGTGTTTCACATTATTTTATTCATATTTTAAGATTCATAAACATATTTCAATAATTTAAAAACATTTAATAAACATTTTTAAACATAATATAATTTTTCCAATTTCTTCTTGCTTAAACAACGACCATGTGATAACTACCACATAAATTAATAATATTAACAATATAGTATTTCATTGTGTAACTCGGTATTGTATACAACATAAGATTTCAGAGAAACTAATTATTTCATTTTATGTACACTATGGAACCCAACATCCATTTTAAGGCCAAATTATTATATAATTAATAATTATTAATAAATATGTAATTTTATTATTCTTAAATTCCATTGTATGTTATATTGTTTTCTTCAATAATAATAATTAAAACATTCTATAATTCTAAAAATCTAGTCGAAATAGCCATGCTTGTTTTATCATTTACTACATGTTCAACTAAATATGATGTCTCACCTCTTGGTACCCTATGATTTGTATCAATCTAAAAATCCCTAAAAACAAGATAATTTTTTTATTTAATCTCTTTCAAAATATCATCATTATCAACCAAATATAGTCATATCTTATCATCTTCATGCTGAATCATCTTTCTTAAATGTGAATGACCTAATTATAAAACAAAACCAAAATATCATGGATCCCTATCATATGATGAATCCTATAAATTATGGTATTAATGAAGTAATTTTGGAGTAATATATATTTTTCATCCTACTATCTCAATAAGTTGCAACATGATATAGGATAATACAATGTGATACATGATTATCCGTATAAATTTTATATCAAAATTTTACAATGTCCACATTATGCGGTAGTATTTATTTTCATTAAAAATAGTTATTTATTTATTTTACTTTTGACCATAACATCAGTATATCAAAATAGATCATTTTTTGAAACATCATAAAATGAAATCTGGTGTGGTTTTTATTCCATCACTAAATTCACATTCTATACTTCTTCTAATTATTCCATACACACATAAAAGCATTGAAATGACATGGTAAAACATAATATAAATTTAACACCCCATTATTCATCTATCTATACCATATATTGGATTATCCATTTTTAGGTAAACATCATCCATTATAAATATTCTTCTTATCTGTAACATATTAATATACTACCACATAGTCATGAACAAATAATTTTATTCCAATTCCATGTACATAAATTGAAATAATCATACAAAATGTGTTGTTTTTATGTATATCAATATTTTAATTGTCATTGTTATATTACAATTATCACTAATATCTTAACCTGAACTAACCCCTCCTTAATTTTAACATTATCTACTTTTATCATTCAATAATTAGATTACAAATTTTCTCATTTTTTGATATTGTCTCAATTATCTCAATGATCCTCATTACATGTCCATGCATATACTATTGATCAAAATTTATTTATAATGCCATCAACAAAGAATGAAATCCTTAATAATCAAATTGTACAAAATTAATTGATAATAAATCCAATATATAACCCCTTTAGTTTCAGCAGTCATAAATTTTTAAGACCAATTGGGTCACTATTTCAAAACCAATAGCTTACATGTACCACAATTGTAAACCATTAAATATTCTATGGTAGCTATATTTTTTAAATTTCTCATGGAATTGATAATATAAATGAATTTTCCCCATTATTATAATAATTCCTATTTAAATATTTAAAAATTTATTAGGTCATTAAGATATTTAGAAACATAAAATAAAATCCAAAACAACATCAAATTATATAAATTTATTTTAGATCATTTATTTCATTAATCTAAATGGCTTTTATGTTCCACCTGATGTTATTAATATATGGAAATGACAACAATGTATTTATTGATCAAAGAATGTTTCAGAAAATGGAATATATGGCTTAATGATATGACATACTACTTAGTATCCTCTTGAACATATATGATTATTTTAAATTTATGTTTGTTAGTTCGAGTGTTCTGGTGTATATGTTTTGTATGAGTATGATACAAAACATTTGGGAAATGATATTCTATCATTACCTTCTAAAATGATGTTTCTAGTAAAATTCCTTAAATGAAATACATAACTTATGTTGGATACATACAAGGAATGTAGATCAATAGATATTAAATGAAGATGTTTCTTTGATGCAGTTAAACACATATATTGTAGATTTTGTAAATAGGTTTTATGAGTATAACTTTTATATGGGGTCTTTACCAGTGTTTCTTGACATAAATATTAATATGATTAAAAATCTCTCTACATATTTCAATAGGACAGATATAATTCTTTATGTGTCCATTATATAATCTATCTTTTATTCAATGTCATGAAATCTAACTTATGGAATATATGTGTTGACGAAAAAATATATATTCCAATTAAATCACATTGGGAGTCCCTTGATTACCAGGAAGAACACCATTAATACCTTAAGAAAATATATAGATATATTCTTTTCATTGGATGAGAGTAAAAAATCAATATATGCTGACATTTTCATGATTTATTATAACTTTTACAAGAATAATATGTGAACTAAAATTAATATTATGCTTTCTTACAATGGTGGGGATATTAGATAGAAGAGCTCCAAACATGACTACATTCTAGACTCAATAATAGATGAATTGTATAACAGTTAATTAGATACTCTGAAGTAATATATTGTTAAAAAGAATTTAATTATTTAACATTATGTGTTTCATAACAATTGACATTAATATTACAAAAATCGAGTTACTACAATGCCTATATAATCAATTCCATATCAAAGGATCAAATGCATCATTTCTAAAAACAATATCATTCAGAAAAAATTTTGATGGGATATTTAATGATGTGTTGTGTGGCTACTAAGGAAACATTACCATATGCACTGACAAAACAATTTAAAATATAGAATCATGGATTTCATGTTTAAAATTTCTATATTAGATACATGGCAGATTGAATATAATTGTTATAATATTAATTATTTTTTTATAAGAAAGGAAAATATATATTATTATATATCTGTTAATGTTATAAATGAATAGTGGAATCAAAAAAACCCCTAAAAGAATAATTTTGAGTTATCCATTCATAAATATTATCATAGAGTATTATTTTTGTTGTGTGGTGAAAATATTAATATGATAATAATTATCATATCTGATAAAAGTTATGACATTGAATTAAAAAATATGTTTTTATCATTTATATTAATTGTATTATTATTATCATATGGAACTTCATATGATCATTTTTATACATTTTGTTATATTATTAAGATAACATGCCATTACATGAGTTTCACTAAATATATAACATGTAAATTATCATAATTTTAATGTTTTATTATATAGGATTTATGGTTGACAAAACCAAGAGGTGGTTGTATATATTGAAGATCATTTTAGTAGTTGTGTTTAACTATGGTTGGAATTTTTGACTTTTAGAACAATAAAATCAATTTTGGCATTTTATAAAGTAATTGATGGAATATTTGGTCATTATAAAATAAGTGATACTTTATTTTTGTATCTATTTTAAGGTTCTAGATGTGATATAATCATTCTTTATAGTCAATCTATTCAGAGAATAAAAAATATATGAGTTATCCAATACAGTATTGACATGTTCAATATGTATAAATCAATCAATGACTTTGATAAAGGGATTTTATAATTATAAATTTGATTTATTTGATTCATAATTTGTTTTTCATGTTAATTTATAGAAATTAATATGAAAAATTGACATAATTCATGAAGACTTTATAGTTTTCAGAGAACTTATGTGATAATATAGGCCTTTGTTTAAGTAAATATATGAATTATTGAATTATAATTTTTATAAACGATAAAAAGGACAATATGACCAAATATATAGTTGTTAAAGTAAGAATTAAGTTTAATACAATTAAATTTTCCCCAAAATTAGAGATCTAGATAAAATATATATAATGGACTTTGGATGATTTCACTTGTATTTGTGATGTTTTTCATAAGTTCTAGATATGATTTTAGAAGAAGTGGGAGATTGTTCAAAATGAGTTAAAATAAAAGAATTATATAATATAATTCATCTTTGTATCCTAACATGTGATATAAATGTTATTCATAACACATGTAGTGGTATGAGTTATATTCCATGTTGTGATAGCCCAAAGATGAATATATCGATGCATTTGGTAGAACTATTATTTATGATATATGATATACTATATTGTGACATATATACTAAGAAGTTTATATTTTGATAGAAATCATAATTATTATTATTATTTCATGATAAAATTTATATGACCAATAATAAAATAGATTACTATTATAAAGAAATAATTTATATCATGGGTAATGTATGGTGGCTGCTATGAATTAGATGTAAGGATCGATCATCAATATTGAATGAGGAAGTACTATATAGAGATTATAATCCTTCCTTTATATATATATAGTTTAGTGTGTGTGATCCAAGAATTTCTTATTCTCTTTTCATGTGTATTCTTCATGCATATTCAATAAATGGATTGAGGAATGTCTTTTAGGGATCAAGGGATAATCATAGAGAAATTTTGTACTGTAATAGTCGACATATTACCTTTAGTAGAAGGATATTTAGATCTATTTCTTAGTGATCCTTGTAAATGATACCCAATTGAGATATATATCACTAGACTTAATTGTCTCAATGTTATTTTATATTCATAACAATATATCTATATATTATAATTATTTCTTTATATTTAAATATGTTTCTTTTACTATTAATGATACCTTCATGTCTTAAAAACCCATCAACAATTTAAATGAAAAAATTATCATTGAATCAGTATGTTTTCATATATTTTTTATTAATTACAATTTTTTTAAGTAGTTGTTTACAATATTATATTTTTTGATACGACATCGTAAAATGTTATTTATTTGGTCACTATAAAAATATATATGATATATGGTTATATAAGTCTTGATTTAAATGATTTTTAATGTCTGGGGGGGTCATAACAAAAAATATAAGATATTTCATAAAATCAAATTATATTTTACTAAATCATAAACTATGATAAGTGTTATGATGGTCTATCAATGATTGTATTCTGCATTAAAAAACAATAATCGTGTATTTAAAATGGTATATATAATATCTCTAGTCATGATATGGTTCAAAAATAAATTCATGTTATACAATATCAAATATCATAATGTGTGAAAAAATATTAGTGATAAATATTATTGTCTTTATTGATTTGAATCAGAACATACAATTAAAAATAAATAAAAAATTGTAATTTAATATAAAAATGGAATATATAATAACTTCATGAAAATTTATTATCATGTGTAAATCATTAATAAAATAAAAAATCTATTAATTTGTAATGGAAAATTTTATACCTTTTATTATTATTAAATTTATATATATCTCTCTCATATTTAGTAAATAATAGAAATGATTATTTATTAATTTTAGTTATTAAGTATTCATGTATATAAAAATTTTCTATCATGACAATATTATGTATTATTTAATTAATATGATAAATTATTTCATATAAAAATTTCATAAAATGCAATATATACTTGGTACACAAACATATGCTTTAGTTTTCATATACATTTATTTTTGGGTTTTTATGGAGTTTTGAAATAGAATTTTGAGGTTATTTATATTTTAAAAATATTGAGTGTAAAAATTATAATGTAATTGAGTACTATCTTGTGAAATTAACCATGATTTGTGTTAAAATATGTCAAACTACACGTGGAATAGGGGGATTATACTCTGTAAAAAACAATTGTATTTTTCTGTTAGACTCAATATTCTATCTCTTATAATGATTTTTTTAGTTTATATTATTATAAATCATTATAGTAAAGGGGTTTTCAATGAGCCATAATTTTTTTGGCATTATTTTTAGAGATAAATATATATTTTTGATATAGTCTAGGGTTATTTTGGGATTTGGACATGGATTGAGAATATGAGTTTTGGTAAGTACCTATGTGATGTGTTTTAATGTATATTGAGGCCTAGAGAATGTCTTCAATGCATTAGTTGATATCAGATAAGGTTCTGGGTGAGTAAGTGGATGAAATTTAGTCTTTTTCATACACTCACTCTATGAATCAAAGGTTCCTTCATGAATGGTGTGTTCCGAGATGAATCTCTACTCTGCATCGAATATTTCAATTAATGGACCATTGTTTAAAACATTTATGATCTTTTTCTATTGAGGTTTCCCTTTTACATGTGCCATTTAGTCTGATAATGAACCTTATGAAAGTGATTCATGACATGAACTCGCTGGTTCACACCATGAATCATAGCCTTTCTAGTTATTTTTCTATGGGAATAGGAATAATTTATCAATATAGACCACATTGATTTTTGGGGAAATTGAACATATGGATTCCATTTTTAAGGATTGTCCCCCACATTTTATTCCACTTCTATTACCCTTTACATTGGATGGGTTTTATGTTATACAATAATTATTCATTGTATGTTCCATTATTTCATGATGTATTATTATATCTTTTTAATGTCCTTTTATTTGGGTCAATTTTTATTTTACATTTGGTGATAATTTCACCATTTCATGTGGAAATTGAATGAAATTTTTAGTGATTTTCATCGAATTACATATATGAAATCTGGAGATTTTATTTTCACTCAACCATAGATCATTTTAATTTATGTGTATTACTATGTGATTTTTCATGGGGGGTTTTTTCCAATAAAATTTAATTTCATATTTAAAGGATTTAGTGTGTTAGGTACTTTGGTTGTTAGGGGTTTTAGGATGTGTTATTGACCCTATATGCGTGGTTTTTGGTAGTTTTAGTTAATTGATGAATCTTGGTGTGTATTATAGAAAATATTCATACCTGTAATTAAATAAAAAATAAATTATAATTCATTTATAATTATTTTTTTCCTTTGATTTATGAGACTGAGAGAATAGAAATTTCTTTGGTGGGATTACGTGAGGATCAGTTGATCGTAGAGAGGGGTAAACTCTTGGATCGAGGGATGTGGCACCTTTAATACAAAACAATATATATGTTTATTCATGAGAATGAATTCATCAATATTAAATGGGCTTAAAGAATGTGTATTATAACCAAATCAGACTTAGGAATATGAGATTGAATATCTCCATGACTCATATTCTTTTAATATGTTCTATATAACACCATCCTGAATTGGGATTATAATGAAAACTATGTAATTGATTGGAAGGGACATGATTTATATAAAAAGGGACCTATAGTTTGATTGAGGATATGAGATGAGGTGTGGGTATCCTAGGACGGCTCACTAGAACTTGTGGGTATGAATTATAAGCTTCAGTAATTAATGAATATTGAGATTTCCATGCGTGACAAGTTTGGAGGTGAGCACAATACTAATGGCGGAGTGAAATCTTTGAATGCACCTTGAGTTAGACAATCCCTATGGGGTTAGGTTTATGTGATGAAGAAGTTTATACTCTTTTGAATATGAAATCCCTTCCCATTATTACACATTAACCCCTAATTTATTACATAATAATTAACATAATATAACTCTAATGATCATGAATACTAGTATCATTTGGAAATTAGTTAAATTACATGACAATATAAAATAGGTGGTACATTGACATTATTTAAACCAACCACAAATTTCTCAAAAAAAATTTCACTCATAAAACTACACAGGATAACCTTGGACATACATAAGAGAGGAGTGAGGTATAAATTAAAATAAGGGAATAAATGAAAGAACATGATGAAATTATCACATGTTATACAATAGGTATTTAAATTGAATAGAAAATTTGTGAGAATCATAAATATGAAAAATAATGTATGATAGAACCTTGTATCATAAAGGCAACATTGGCATGGGGGAAAATTTTAAATTAAACATCATAAACATAAGTCATGGTTAGACACCATAAAATAATAAAATATAGAACCTAGGATAAAAATATTTATAAAATACATGGAATCTCAAGGTATTAGAACAATTCCCATTGCAATGGAGTGATATTTAGGTTAACCCGTCATAATGATATCACATACATGTATTAGTGTGCCACATATATCATATACAAGAAAACATATCAAGCCACATTTAATATGAAGACCAAGGATTATGGGTTATATATAAGGAATTAAATAGTACATGAAGTATAGATACAACTAGGTTAATACCATTTAGTTAAAAAATTTATAACTATAAAATGGAAAAAATGATCATCGTTGACAATCAACATTAAATTTTCGTAGCTTAATTACAATACTTTAATATTATTAAAATGATTCAATGAGAGGTAAAAGGGACCATAATCACATTGAAATAAAACAGAAAAGTATGAGGGATATTTATTATCATAATAAAGAATAATAACCTTCAAATTAATTGGCATACTATAATTATAGATCATTAATAATAACATGGCATGAAAAAACATAGGAAAATTTTGGTCGTGTAACATGGGTACATATAAAATCAAAGGATGGATTATTGATAGTGAATGGTGTCACTCATCAAATGAAAATAATAACATATGTTTTAGGGATATGTAAAATTACATTCCATCAATAGTAATTGGATTACATTTTGCCTTAAAAAATATGGTGTTTGAATGCATAAGTGAATAGGAAGATCCCTTACTAAATTTCCACATAGTAACAGCTTAGGTAAACACCCTAATGAGTGGGGTTCAATGATATCTCATTGTTAGGATATAAATTGGATAGTAGTGTGATATTTATAAATTCACGAAAAAATAACAAATTAATATTCAAATGATTAAATATAATAATGGGATTTGAATCACAATGTAAGGGGAGAGGTCCCTCACTCCTTATTTAGAAAATATCTGGGAAACTTCAACAATACAATGGGGGTATATAGCAGTTCATGGAAAATATTAATGATATAAAATTTGATATTTACGCACAATTATATTAAATGGGTATTTATAGGGATATATAAAAACATACATAAATAAAATTAAATGGAAATTAATATGCATATGATTTATTAGGTTCTTGGATAAAAATAATAGAGGGATATCTATTACCATGAGAGGGTGATTCCAAATGCATCGGACTATCATAATGAGAGTTTATGGAAACCTTGATATGACTCTAGAGTTGATAATGAATATTAAGTATGTACACTATGGTTTTTTGGAGATAAGGAATGAGAGATTATGTGAGTTTATTTACGAAAAGAGATGTGAGTTCTTTATTATTTCCCAAATATAGCTTTTGGACACTGTACAAAAAAATAACAAAAACATAAAACATCCCAAGTTATTTCACCATTATTTTCTCTAAAAACGAGTAGTTTAAATTATTTTATATGTAATTGGGCCAAAATTCTTAAAATATTCCCTTGGTGATGTGGAAGTGATTTATTTTCATAAAGAAACTATTTTAAAACCTTAAAATAAAATATATACATTTCCTGATTCATAAATGATTTATAAAATAAATAAAATAACGTGAATATAACATTATATCAAAGGGGAAACATATATTTTTTCTTTTATACCCTTTATTGAATTTAGTAATTCTCTATTGTTTGATTACGATGGCATAATACACACTTTATATTTATATGGTACATAATTTTTGCAAAGAAATTTTACTATCTCATAAAAATATAAAAAATGGGTATTTTTGACATAATGATTACAAATAATATAGTTATTTTATAAAAAAAATCAATATATTTTAATTTTAACTTTTTAAACACGAATATACTTTATTGATAAATTCTGGTTTTTTTATATTAACATTTTTAACCCATATTACCATTATATTTTTCATCATAAAATATATAATATAATTTAAATTTAATAAAAAAATTATTTATTGTCTTTTTTATATAATAGAATATTTATTTGGATAATTCAAAAAAACAACAAAAAGGTATTTCTTAACAGAAATTTCATATCAGAAAAAAATTCAATTTGTTATTTATCAAATCATAAATCTAATTAGTATCAAGAACATTTTATATTTAATTTAAAGGAAAAAAATATTATATTGAAATGAATATATAAATATTTATACTATTAAGTTTAATTTTTTTTATGTCGTTGTTAATTTTTTTTACCTTTAATGAACAATTTTTTTTTTAACATTGTAATAAATATTTACTATAGTTTCTATTCATATAGTAACAAAAATATGTTGAAATTATAAACTCCTAATAATTTTGATTATAAAAAATATAGTATCCATCTTATCAAAATAAATTAAAATAGTTTGAATAATTTAAACAAAATTAAAACATGAAAGCATGAAATAAAGCAGTTTTTTGGGAAAAATCATTTTCAACAAAAATCCAATTTTACATTATCTCTATATTTATATTATTCATTATATGAATTTAAATTCATAATTATTGATAAATAATATATAAATTTAATTTCAATAATTCTCCATTATATGTGATTTTTTATTAATTAAAATGTAGAATCATATTGTATTTTATAATTGTTTTCAGAAGAGTGGGTTTTCAAGCCTAAAAATAATCATCTAATAAAATCAAGAGTAATGTTTATTTAAATGTAATAATTTGGATAAAATTAAAATATGTAATAAATATTAAATTAAAATTTTAATGTCAAATTTTACTTCATTAAATTTTCAAATTAAATGATTATTTTATAAAATAATCGGTATTTTTTCCTATTCACTAAAAAATAATGATTCTCCAAGACACCGGAAAAATTGACACTAAGTAAATTTTGACATGAATATTTAAAAAAATTATTTTAATTTTATAAAATTAATTTTCTCAAAGTTTTGTTACTTAATTGTTATATTTTCCCTCAAAATTAAATAGAAGTCATTTTTAAGAAACTATTTTTATAGAAAGAAATACATTACCAAGATTTAATTGATTATTTAATAATAATTTATAAATACATTTTTCTTGTGTATGGAATATATATATTTATATATATATATATTTCATAAATTATTTAATCATATTCATACATTCAAATTTATCAACTAGGTTATAATGATCATGAATAAATAATAATTGTTTGTTTTGGTTTCGTGTTATTTATCACATATGCTATTGAACATAATATTTCCTTATAGAAAAATGGGTGTTAGATTATTCCTCCATTTAATAAATTTTATCCTCTCAATTTGTACTTGATAAAGGTGTGAAATGTTTTTACCCATTAAAGTAACTACATTTAAAACCCACAATGTAAAAAAGGGTTAATAAAACTTTTACATGAATTTCATCACATTACTAGGTTTCCATGTATGAGAAGATTAGTGGGAAGTGAAAATATAGACATTAAATGAAAAAAAACTAATACCACATAAATAATATAAACTGAAAGATAATATAGTTATGAAAAATTCAATGAACTCGAACCCATATATATATAATTTCAAAAATGACATCAATTCATAAAAAATAATCATAATATGAAAACATATTTATTTCAAGTTTCATTTCAGAGAGTTAATTAATACATTTAACCTCTAGATTGATAATATAATGAAATATAATTACATTAAAATTATAATTTTTTCGAATAATAATTTTCCACACCAATATCATCATATTCTCCAAATTATGAGTACTTATGATTATTTTTTATGAATGAAGAACTAGAAGAACCTTATAATGGATAAAATAATCTATTAGAGAATAACAGTCTTTTCATCGACTCTTTACAAAATCCAAAATTATTAGTATGATGTTTTTAAATTATAAAAATTAGTAAACCATAATACACTAATATACAAAAATTAAAAAAAATATAGAAACTTTTAACATATATAATTCCTCAAATAAAGACACCTATATCCCAAATAACACAGATAACCTCTACATTGGTAAATTTTAAACCTCAAGGGTTGTCTCAAGCCCTTCAACATTGACCTCCAAAAGAAAAATTCCAATATTCTAAAATAATTCATTATATTAATCCTAAGGGTTATATATAACAAAACCATGTAAAACAACTACCAAAATATAATTAATAACCACATAATCATGAAATTATATGATCCGATAATAGGTTTACCAAAATATCATTATTCATTCTTAACATATGTCCCATAAATTCCGTTTTAAAATTATATTTTACATATACATATAACCCAAATGAAACCACTAATTTTATAAACATTATACTCAAATTAAGGGTTATAAACCCCTCAATCTTGTGTTTTCTAAATTATAAACATATCTCAGAATGACTTTTTTAGGTTATCAGATCCTTTCAGCATATGATTCAAAACAATAATGGAAATATACTATGTAAATATCCTTATATGTTTCATTATTATGATATCATAAATTTCATTTATATAACACTTATAAAATATAATTCAGAAAATAATAATTCATAAATACTTCAATCCTTATGATTTACATAGCATTGGACATTCTGTATATAAGATATAACACATGTATTAGGGTATTGACTAAGATAAATCCAATATTATCCACACAGAAAATAGTATACAAAAATCTGTGTTGTAAGATGTTATTTAATACCTTAAATATTACTTATCCATTTTATACATAAACTAGATACTTTAGGTCATATTTTTTAACATATAAAATAACTTCATGTTATATCATGGTATTTCATTATTTCCTCATACAATATTTTTATTCATTATAAATTTATGCTTCATTAAATTATAACTTTAATCATATGACCATACATTAGACTCTTCTTCCTTTTAATTGATGCATTTGGACATTCAACTATGTGAAAATTGTAATTTTTTATTTTTGATATCTAGATTGGAAGAATAAAATTATGGCGTACTTGATCTCCCATCATGTTAGAAATCTCATTTGAGTAGTCATCACATTCCCCATCATAGTGGTTGTTGACTAGGAAAATTTTATTTATATTGAATGGCTATAATAAAAAACAAATTATGGAATATTAATTTTAAATAATTAAACACCTAATAATGAATAATCTAACATTAATTGGATAATATATAAATGACATTTATATCCTTTACATATTATTTTTCATAGATTAAATATACATTATACATGATCTATTTTATAATATAGAATATTATATTCATTGTTTTTTCAATAATATTTTTTGTAATTATCTTTCCCATTTTTTGAAATCATATCCCCTGGGAGTATCAAACACATTATGCAGCAAGTCATATGGTCAATCAATAGTTCGCACTGCATTCATGCTCAAATATGGTGTTTTCGAGGTACTCACCCCAAGTTATATCTCTTCCAGATCAGTATTCACTTGTCGTATATAGAAAAAGTATGTATTTCTTGGAAACCACATACTCTATTGTTTACCAAAACAAAGAGATGTCTTCTTATACATAGTGTTACCCCTAGAGAATTCTTTAGAGTTTTCTAGTCATAATTCAAAAAATAAATCGACGTTCCTTTGACACAAACTATGAAAACCATTTTATTTAGTAATGTTTGTGACCTAGTTTATTACATATAAAAACACATAATAAATCTCAGAAGAATTATTATTCTATTGTTTTTTGGGTAATTAAGTAAATTACATTAAAACATAAACCAGGGTGTATATCATAATTATTGAAAAATTCTCAAACATTATCATACTTTTCAATTATTCATAAAACTGCATGAGATAAAATTGGAACATGGAATTGTAATTTGAGAGCTATAATGGATAGTATTGGAATGAAAAGGATAAAATTTATTATTTCTTTTATTTTATTCGAAATAAAACATGACATCATATTCGTAAGTCAATGTTAACCACCAAAACATCATAACATAATGTTCATAAAATAACCTCCCATACACCAAACATGGCATAATTTGACATTGTAAGAATACCAAATTCATTATAATTCTATCTATCTTCACTACTCTGAATTATATCATCTAGACGCATAAGTGTGCAGCATAGATCATATAAGATAAAACATATTTCATCATATGTAATATCAATATTAATGATTTTGGGTTACAGACATTGAAGTCTAAAAAAATATTTATAGGTACAACATGGTGAATATCCTTGAGTAGAAATAGGTATTGTTATATACCTTAAAAATTATTGGAAGGGAAAATCATAGTGGTAATGTGACAATGTAATAGTAGATCATAAGGATTCATAAAATGGTTTAATGAGAGAGAAAGTGGACTCCAATCACATCAAAGTAGAAAATTATGTCATGATGGATATTTATGAAAATAATAAATACATCAAATTTTTGAATTAATTTGAATAATACAATGAGGGATCAAGATTATAAACTATGACATGAAAAATCACAGGACAAGTTTGGCATCATAACGAGGGCACATAATGAATCCGGAGAGGGAATCATGACACCGAAATAGGTCACTAATCACATTAAAATTGAAAGGTATGTATTATTATATTTTTAAAAATAATATCTCATAAATATTAATAGGATGAAAAGGTTAATTACCTAGTTAATGTGTTTTAATAAAGAGTATAATAATATGACCCTTACTAAATTTCATCGTAGTAACATCTTAAGAAAATACCATAATGAGAGAGGATACGTGACCTATAATTTTTTGGAAAAAAATTTATATAGTATATTGAATTCTATAAATTCATTAAATCATAAAAAATTATATTCATAAGTCTAAATATTATGAAGGTACATGAATTGAATAAAATAGAGAGAGGTCCATCATTTTTTGTAAGGAAAATTGCAATACAATTTTGGTAGCATAAAAGGTGTATATAAATGTTCTTGGGGGAAATTAATGAAATAAAAAGGGGTATTTAATCAATTTAAAATCATTAGTTATAAAGGAGGGATGTACAAAATATACCCAAAAAAGAACAAATATAAACTAAGAGACATAACTTAAAAAAGTTGTTTCAATAAAAATATGAGATGGAGTTCCCTTAACATGATTGGGTGATTGAAAAATCTCGGTATGAGATTCATGAGATCTGATGGAAATATTGGGAGGACAATACAATTGATAGGTAAATGTAAGCATAAGAACTATGGTTTTTTTGTAAGGAGTAATGGGGGTTCATGAGGGTTTATATAAGATAATATGGGGGAGTTATTGATTATTTCCCAAACATCGATCTGGGAATCTGTACAATAAAATAATCATAACCACAAACCTTCCCATGTATTCCTAGGATTTAAATCAAATAGTATCTTTTACCATTATTTTATTAGGAAAAGTGTTAAACTAACTATTATATTACCCTTGGTGATTCACTAGTGAGTCATGTTCTTAATGATTATTTTTAAAAAATAACATCTAATATAGTTTTTGGAGGATTCATTAGTGATATATAAAATTATTAAAATTAAATATAAATAATATAATATTAAAGGGGAAAATTAATTTTCTTTTTTATAAAATTTATAAAATTTATCACTTTACATTGGGGACATTATAATGTCATAATACACATCATATATTTATATGGTATTTATGTTTTTGCAGAAAATTTTATTATCTTTATATTTATAGAAAAAATTACCATTGGATAATTTTGAAGTTCTGATACCAGAAAATAGGGTTAATTTTATAAAAATTATTTTATAAATATGTTAACTTATAATATTAAAACAATAACCTTCATTTATTGAGAAAATAATGATTTTCTCAACAATATTTATTCCCAAACCCTTATAAAAATTACATTGGAATTGAAAAAATGTATATTATAATTTACAATTTAAATAATAATTATTATGTAAGATTAATTAATATATCAATTATTTTTAAAATTCTTGAAATCGTTGAACAGTAAATCCTTAATTTAAATTATTTATTACACAAAAAAGAATTTATTCTTTTTTGTTAAAAAACATTAAATTTAACCGACACAATTTGATAAATATTTTTGAAGAAGAAAATAATATAATAATTATTATGGTGAAAATAAAATTTAAATATTCTTACAATTATGGATTTCTTGTGTCCAGTTCTAGAAAATATATTTTTACCCTTAACTAAACAATTTTTCTTTTATTTTGGTTGCAAATAGTTACTAAAATTTCTATTCACATTTTCCTATAAATAAGATAGAATTACTTCTTAATATTAATGATGTTTCTTCCAAATATGGAATAAATTTGATCCAAATCAATTCAAAAATGTTGAATAATTTAATTTAATTTCAATCACATAGGCACGATGGAATGTTGATTTTCTAAAAAAAATATTTTTCAAGGGAAAAGTAATTTTAATTAACTATATAACTAATAATTTTTTTATATTAATTTTAATCCATAATTATATTTATATGTTACATAAATTAATATTAATTCATTTCCATTTTGGGGTTACTTTTAATTAATTAAGAAGGATAAACATAATGCAAATTTAAACAGTTGTCAGGAGAGTTTTTTTTTGAAGTTTATAAGTATTCATAAATAAAATCGAGTATAATGACAATTTGAATGAAATTAATTATAATAAATGTAACTAAATAATAATTACAAAATTAAAACAATAATTGGACTTCTAAATTTTTTAATTTATCAATTTTAGTAAATGTTTTATAAAAAATAATTATTTTCATGATTGATTGAAAAAAATTAACCGAAACATTTCATGCAAAGTTATTGTTAATATTGTGATTTTAAAAATGATGTTAATTTTATCAAATAAATTTTATAAATGCTTTATAATATAATTATAATAATTTTCCACAAAAATAAATATAAAATATTTTTTAAAAAATATTTTTAATGAACAAATATGTATTACAAAAAAAATTACTGGTTTGTTACTAATAATATATCAATAAAATTAGGTTGAGTGGGGAATATGTATATAAATATATCTTCATATATATCATAAATTTGTCGATCGTATTCACTATGAAAAATTTAATGTACTGATTATAATGATTATGGTAAAATTATCATTGTTCTTTGGGATTTGTGTTGTGTATCTTTTACACTATCGAACATAATATTCTATTTTTAAAAACATGTATTGTTATATTTTTGTGTTGTGTGGTATTCTTATGTATATGTTATATGGGTCCCTATAGTGGTTCCTAGTAAGATCATAATAGTTATTACGTGGTCATAAAAGGGTATTGGAGAGTGATACTGTTTTATGATCTTGAGGATGCATAATATATTTTGAGATAGATTTTTTAATGAAATGAAAAAACTAAAAATGATGCTAGGGTTGAGATGATCCTTTGGGTTATAATGTCAAAATTTGGTTATTTTTGTGCAATTGAATCCATGTATATAGATCAAGATTAGTCTATATGAACCTCATAGACACCATGATGGGAGAAATCGGATGTTTTATGAAATGAGAAGTTAATAGAGGTCTAGTCTTAAATGTATTGATATAGGGAGAGGAGTGATCGGTTTAGGGCCTTTATGTTTATTCATGTTCTTGTGATAGGTGATGGATTCTAGTGTGGATTGTGGTTATTATGTCCTTTCCATCTCAATGAGTGTGAGACAAGTATACATGATATAGTGATATAGACTCGTCATTATATATGATGAATGGGATGATCAGAAGTGAGATGATGTGGAATGAGAACATTTGGAAGATTTGTGAGTGAGAAGGGATGGTCTGACCCTATAATTATTAATATTTTACTGGTCAAACCTCCATTAGTGAGATGTTCTCTTTGATATAATGCATCAGGACCAGAGGATAGACAACTATGGGTCAGGTGGAATCTAAGATTTTATGTGCTGCCTGATTTGATAAAAAGGATACTATTAGTGAAATGGGGTTAGACAATTATATGAGACTATATAGATAGACCATAAAATTAAAGATATTGTAGAGCAAAGGGTCTTCACAGGGGACCACCTTTGGTGAGAAGGTGAGACTATTGTCTTGAAAACGTAGTCCCTATTACCCTGTTGGGTGGTGGTGATGACATGTATCTTTTCCCACCAAGAGTCCTCAGATATGGTAGAGTCATGTGGACAGTTAGATTTGGTGCTGATTGGATTTTATCAAGGAGAAATGTATGTATTTTCATGACTCATGGTGGCTTGGTCATCTCTCCATGACATGATGGTGATATGTACTTATACAGTGTTTTTTTCTTGGTTAGCGCATGAGGAATGAAAAATCTCATTTTTTATTTTATATTTTTTCCTTGTTGGTACAGAAATATATGCTAGTGTGTATTATGGTTTATTGGAATACCGATCTATGATATTTACTCACACACTTCGAGATAACTATAATGAAATCATAGAAAATTTGTTTCATTCTTTAGGTTAGAGGATGAGACCTTCAATGGATCTATTTTGTAAAACACAGTGTGTATTAAAGAATATGATTTCGGTGAGGTTTATGGATTTAGTGGATAATATTTTATCTTTTTTTTATTTTTATAAGAAATTTGTTTTGTGGGATATCAATTTCATTCATTATTTAACACCATTAATTTTTTATAGCACAGTTTTTGTTTTTTATATGAACTCTGATGGCTATTTGTGATGGGTGATTTTTTAGATATTTTTTCTATAAAATTCACTCCACCATTTAATTTTCTCTGAAATATATTTATTGGCAACTCACCACATGTTAAAATCCTCTAGTATATGGGGATTCATGCTTGAGGACATAGAAAAATTAATCTTAGATGGGAATTCTAGGATGAGGTATCAATATATGGTATCATATTATTATTTAAATTTATGGTTTTGTGATATGGTAGAATGGTGGAGTATGATTGTGTAAGCTATTTTGATGGACCAAAGAGTGGAGCATCACAACCATCTTTCCAATGGGATATACAAGTTACCATGTTTATGGGATAATTGTTCTTGGATTTTAATATGATATTTGGGGTTTTATTAAATATCTTATGCTTACTAGAGGTTTTGATTTATGGTGTTTACAATGTATCACAATTGAAATACACTAGTGTCCATAAATCAAGGTTATGAATGTAGGATTTAAATGATATTTGTGTTCCTGGGTACTGTTGTTTTTAGATGGTAGGTTAAATTTTTTGAAGATCCAACAATAAAATATAATATGTTATCATATACAACATGTGGGGTGAACTATGAATAGATAGATTTTGTTTTATTTATAATTTTTGTTGGTTATTTGGATCTGAAGATGAGAGGTTCAAAATTATTTGAAATACAGTCCATTTATAATGGGATGTGTTCAGACACATAATGGGTTGCTATGGAAATTAGATTCACTAACGGTAGACAAATTTGGGAACTCAATGAATAATATATGATATACGTAGGGGAACTATTTTACCTAAAAAAGATTATCACTAATGGTTTTGGGGAATCATTGATTAGGTTTAAGAATGTCATTATTGATATGCCTTGGCTAGTGCCAATTATCACAATATATAATAATTTTATTGAGTCAGGATAGAGAGAAAAAAATTAATTACAAACAAGGAAATGTATGATTTTGTTTTGGGTTATAATGGACTACTGACTAGAGATCCACGGAAGCCATACATAGGGTGATGGGAATGTTACTAGAAGATCATGTGTTTTGATCAATACCATATGGTGAGTGATCATGAAATTATAACTGGAATACGTGAGATAACTTAGGTGTGTTAGGAATGTGTTCTTAGGATTGATGGGACATTAATTATTAGATCATGATTTGGGTTGTGTGATCGGGTTATACTTGCGTGTTTAATCAATATATTCTAGAGATATAGATCATGTTCTGGGATAAAGACATACAGTTCAGTTCATTATGAGTCACTCTTCCTAAGCATGAGTATGGGAATTTGTGTTTCTCTTTCTAGAGAAAACATACTATGGAGGGTTTGGTCTGCGGTTAGTATGTGTCATGCTAGTATGATTTTTGGATCAGTGAATGGGCCATATGTGGGGCCACTGAATATTTTTCAAGTCATAAGGAAGCTTGAGTGGTAGTACATAGGTTGTTAATTTGGGGACACTCTTTGAGTGAACATATCATGGTTAATGCGAGACACATGTACAATTGTTATCTCCAGGTTTTGTTAAAATGATAGATATTATACAATGATAAGATATGACATCAGAGATGGATAGATGTATTATGATATAGTGGATCTGAACATAGTGATTTACTAGTGTTTTCTGAGAGGTGTGGTGTTTTGATCAATTTTTGTTAGTGTTTCATTATATATGTTAGAGGATATATATTGATGGTAGTGATCTATCGATTTCTATGGGATTTCACAGAATACATTCATAGTATGTTGGGAATGGTCTATTGTTGGTGTTCATTGATGGTCCTCAAGTTAATGATGGGGAATAACTTATTGTATTTTACTATGGTAATGGATGTAATATTTTATATGGATATAATTAGTTCTTTTTTATGGTTACAATTTTAATGATACAATTTCAGGGGGAATAAAATTAGTTGTAGTTTAAAACCCCTAAAATTAGATGGGATGTGAGAGAGATGAGGTATATCTCTGGATGGTCATGGTGGAATTGAAATGTCATTATGTGGGAAAATATATGTATATATTCATCATTGAGGAATACCATATTTTAATTAGGATGTGGATTCAGCATGGTGTGTTGGAATGAGGCCTGGGATAATGTTTTTGTAATTTTAGGGTGAGTCACATTGGAGGTAACTCAATGATCAGAGTTATAAAATGATGGTTAGTGTGGTGGTTGGTGATTAAAAAATTAAATAAAATTGGGTTTTAGGTTCATATATGGATGTGGGATTTTGGATAATTATATTTTTAATATAGTTGTAATGGAATCTCTGTTAGGTGGGTAGGTGAGGATACACAACTATAGTTTTGGGTGATTGATTTTTACAAGTTATATGTAGGTTTAATATCTTGTGGTTTTAGGTTTTATTAGACATGGTGATGTGAAAATCAGGTTGGATGATTCATTGTTTATGTGATATAGGTAGTCCTTTGATAATAAATGTTCTTTTGGCGGGAAATATTGTGTATCTGGTCTTAGTTTTAAATGAAGTCTTGTGGATTCATGTTTGGAATTACTTATTAGAAATCATTTAGTAGTGGGTTTATTATTGACCAATGTAGATTATGGTTTTATATGAGGGACTACCAAATTATTCACTAGAGTAAAAATAAATATTGCTATGATTTTTTAATGAACCAAACTGTTGGGATAATATTTTGTTATAGAATTTCAATTTCTGATTTGGAGTGGGGGTTATTAGGGTGATTAGGACTCATATTGGTAATTTGAGTGTATATACATCCCTAAATTATTTATCTATACATGGTTTGAGTTTTAAATAATGTTTTTGGTCCTTATATTGATGTTAGGTAAGGGTCATAGTAATCTAGGGACTAAAATTTAGTATCTTAGGTTGATTCACATTATAAACTAGAATGTCACACCATGAATGAGGTAGTTCGAGGGATGAATCCACTCTAACTTGAATATTTTTAGTCGTTTTTCATTACCTCATATCATGAATGAGTTTGGGTTAGAGTATTCGCCCTCTATATTATTCTACTGAATCCATGAATACACTGGAAGAAAGTTATTCATAGTGTAACACTATTGGTGATGGAGTGAATGGAATCATAATTGATTATTAATTTAGGAGGGACAATAATTTAACCTTAGAACCATTCTATTATTTTAATAGGAAATAGTTTCCTCTCTAGTCCATCTGGGTATTTGATCATTCTTCTTTTAATCTCACATAATTTCCCTTGATAGGGAATGTTATTGGGTGATATATTCAGATACTTTGTGGTAGTTTCGTCCATTTAATACTCCATTCTACCATTCATTACTTTGATATTTGTTTTTACTACTTTTTCTATAGATTAGGATATGATTTCACTAGAGCTTAGATTAACATTTAGGATCGATTTGGATTTTTTAATAGCTATAATTATGGACATCCTGAGATTTTATCAATGCTTTATCATGTTTCATTTTATTAGAGTTAAATTTTCATATGCCTTTTCAAAGCTTTTTTGGTAAAATGAAATTAATTTCTTATTTCATTTGTGTCATGTCTTATGGTTTTGAAATGATATGATTTTTAGTGAATTTTATTTACTCTATAGGTGTGGTTGGATGTACTTTCATGGTTTTAGAGACAAATGGAAATTATTTATATAAGGCCCCGGACTTAAACATTACTTAATATTGAATTAAATTAATAATTCACGTTGAGGATCTTTTCAGGTTTAGAGTTTTAGAGAATTAGAGCATAACTATTACATCTCAAAAGATTACAAAGTAGTCACTTCTACTAAGTTTCCATAATAAACAAAACTCTTAAAAGAAACCTGTCTAGTTCCATGTTTTATATAGGATGACAATCCCTTGATCCCATACTTGACCTTATTCCACATTAAGTCCTGTTAGAACATTTCAAAAAAAACTTGGGGTGAGCATAAAAAGCTCAGTAAGGGATACACAAAGAATGCAAAATGTTAGTTTTTCAGACATCAAGTAAACCATGTATACTCTATCAAAGTAATACCTTCCACTTCATGAAGTAGTAAAAACTCTTCAATGAATAAAGTATCATTACTTACCTTTTTGTAACCAAAGGATTACCATAAAACCCATAAAAAGAACACATAACATATATAATGTTAACTTGGGACATAAACATACTTAAGTGGAATAACCATACGGTCGACTTCCGCACATATCACTTAATGGAATAGCCATACGGCCTATTTCCATACATACTTAATGGAATAGCCATACGGCCGACTTCCATAACCAAGGCATTGGAGGTTATAACGTAACCACCCATCCTGGTATTCACGGCACCACCCGTCATATGGTTTATAACTTAACCACCCGTTAAAATGTCCAAGTACCAATACAAAATCATAAAACATAAAACCAATATAAATGAATGATAACATTTCCACATTTCAATCACAATATATCTTAAATATATTGACAAAATAGAATCCTTTTTCAAAACCATTTTCAATACCAAAATACATAAAAGTGTATATGGTATTTATTTTATTCTAAAAACATTATGTCTTGTTGAGAAAGCCAAAGACCAAATAATACTTGTGGCGGCAGAAAAGGTCATTGTCACCGCGTACGTTAAAAGAAACATTTCTTTTTGTCGTTTTGTAAAACGCTTCGTAGAAAAATATTCCTTTTGTATAAAATTAAAAGTCAAAGGGGTTTATACACCGTATAAAAGAAAGTTGTGTATAAAACGAAATATGCCTCAATGAAAGGAGATTGAGACGAAGTCCCTTACCTTGGGTCCGACTTGACTCGACCATTATTTAACATCCTGAATAATAAACTTGAGTTAATTTATACTTGATTAAGAACCTTTTTAATGTTCATTATTCCTTTTATATCACTTATTTCCATGTTATAAACATTATGTAACCCTTTAAGTTAATAATGTTTGTTTTGTCAATATTTTGTTCTTAAGTCGAAAGTGGACTTCTTACAATTACATGTTGTTTGTGTGGTCAAAGGATCTTTATATCCAGAATGAAATTCCTGATTTGGATATCATATATATCCTATATATCCAGCATATACATGTATTTATAATATTACATAATAATTTAGAGGTAAGAAATGAAATGAACTGTTCATGGAGACGGTAAGCCGTACGTACGCATGAATGCTACTTTCATTTCTTTATCATATTAATGGAATTAAAACTAAATGAGAGGTATGTATATTTTAATTCCAGAATTATATTTATCATTTAGATATATCATTCATTATATATATCCATTATATACATGTACTTTTAATAGTACATTACATTTGGGGATAAGAAATGAAATGCACCGTTCATGGAGACGGTAAGCCGTACGTATGCATGAACGCTACTTTCATTTCTATCTCATAATTTAATGGAATGAAATAATAATGATATAGAGGTATATTATAATTCCAGTATAACATCATATATAATAATTTTAAATCCATCCTTTACACGTCCCACATATGGCATTAACGAATCACATCACTTTGAGGGGGCGGTAGTCCGCACTTCCTTAAATGAAGATATCGTGTTTACCCATAATGGAAACCATAAAGGTATGTCCAGAATGAAAAATACATAATATTAAAGAAAAAATAAACATATTATATATCATATATAAAAATAGAGACATCATAATGGCCACCTTTGAAGGTGTTAAAGGAGTATTGAACAATCATCGTTTCGGGAGGTAGAATTTCTCCATCCACGGAAACCGTATGTTCTTTAACCATTTGATGTAGTTGTGTGAGAGTGTAGCTCGAATAAATATTATAACAACATCCTAGTATATTTAAGATACTGGTGTTGTTACAAAAGATGTAAATAAAAAGAGTTTATAGGGTTGGAGAAGTAAAATAAAACAAATGAACAAGAGAGAACGAATTACCTTTAGAAGTGTAACTCCTTTTGATTTGAGCCTAAAGGCCTCCTTTGAAAGGATTATGCCCAATGGTAATACTCTAGGATGAGGAGAGGGATGTGGAGAGAGTAAATGGTCAGGGGTTGGCCGATCCAAAGGCTTTAGGAGTGTGTGTAAGGTGGTATAGGTGGGGGCCTTTTATAAGAGGAGAGGAGGTGCACTTTTGGAAAGTAAAGAAATATTAGTTTATTTGAAAATGTGTTTCGGTTTTAAATGGTCCCACATTGATATAATTCGTGGATAAGGTGATAAGGGTTCTAAATCCACCCATCCAATAAGTTTTGGATATGTGTAGTTCATATATTATACATTATCTTTCCATTTTATTTAAATCGTTAAATAATGAGGTCAACGCTGCATCATCATGATGTCATAAATAAATTAATTTATTTAAAGTATAAAAATTATAAAAAAACTACTATGATGTAGGAAATCGTTTTATCTTTCCAATGACTATTTATAATCAAAAATCTGACTTGTATAACCCCATTTAAAATTTTTTTTAGTAAAACTTATCATTTTTGTGTCATTTTTACTTTAACATTAAATAAAAAGTTATTTATGTCATTTCCCAACCAAAGTGGCTCCATGGGGTCCCCAAGTTGACCCATGGCTTGTCTTGGTCGGCCGTGACACAAAAAATGAGGGTAGGACATGTGTCAAGCTCAACTTATTTTATTAAAGCATTATTTTTACCTTAAACTACACTAATTACCACTAATCGCGATTAAAAACTTAATAAGTTACTATTCACCAAAAAATTATTTTAATCTCATTGAACCACATTTTACTTCTAAATATCAACCATGTATGTCGGATTTTTTAAAATCAAAACACAATGATGGAAAAATTTCATTTAAACGGAAAATCAGTTTTTATAAGTACCACTTAGTGGTTTCACTATTCATCAAAAATTGAAGTTTTTCAGAAAATTACCAAAAATTCACCCAAAGCTTTATTTGATATTACGAATTCAAAAATTATGTCTCTTTTAAAAAATTCAAAACATATAAGTCACATTAAATAATTTAATAATTAATTTCCGCTGTCAAAGCAAATAGCGTGTTTTTATGGAACAATAAGTATCAAAAGATTGACACTAGTTTATGTCCGATTTCAAAGTGAAATTAATTCCAATGACCACTGTTGGATTTAATGGTAAAAATATTTTATAATTTAACTTTAAAACCAATTCAAAAGATAATCTAATCATATAAATAAATTAGATTAAAAAGTGGTTTTGAATTAAAATTCAACATTTTACACTATTCAAAAAAATGAACTTTATCAGAAAGGTACCAAAAATTTAAACAAAGTAAATTTTGATGTCCCGATTCTAAATAAGAGTTATATTTGGTCCAATAGAATTTATAAGATCGATCGAAACTATATTTAATGACGGTTCTTCGTCAAAAGGTGATAAGTGGGCCTTTCATGAAAATTAGGGTATAAATGCCTAAAATTGAACTCTTTCCGTATTTTAAGCCTTTATCTTTTATTGGGTAAATCTAAAAACATTTAAAAACATATATAATCATATTTTAGTTATTTCTATCCATTCCCGCCAATACAATGGCTACATGTTAACTACCATTTAAAATAATATTATTATATTACTAGTGTTCAACGTATGTTTTCAAAGGAACTCATCGTTGCGTACTGAGTACGCTATCGAACATAGAAACCCCTTTTAATTAAAAATAATATTTAATTCGTAAATATTAATAAATATGAAAATTCTTTATTCTTTATTTACCTGGGATGTTACATCCTTCCCCCCTTTTGGGAATTGCGTCCTCGCAATTTTATTCACTTATCAAAATAAGTGGGGGTATTTATCCCTCATAGCATTTTCAGATTCCCACGTTGCCTCTTCAATCACATGGTTTTTTCACAAAACCTTTACCTGATGAATCACCTTATTCCGTAACACCTGCTCCCTGTGGTCAAGAATCTGGACTGGTTGTTCTTCATAAGATAGGTTCTCTTCCAGCTGAACTACCTCTGGACTCAAAACATGAGATGGATCTGGCATGTACTTTCTCAACATCGAAACATGAAAAACATTGTGTACCTGAGATAAACTCGGAGGTAAAGCCACCCGGTATGCAATTGATCCAACTCTCTCCAGAATTTCATATGGTCCAATAAACCTTGGACTCAGCTTTCCTTTCTTACCAAATCTCATCAAACTTTTCCAAGGAGAAACCTTGAGAAAAACATGATCACCTACCTCGAAAGATAGATCCTTCCTCCGGTTATCCGCATAACTCTTCTGCCTTCTCTGAGCTGTTCTCATGTGTTTCTGAATCAATTGAATCTTTTCTGCCATCTCTTCTACCAATTCTGGTCCCATCAGCTTCCTTTCACCCACTTCATCCCAAAAAGCTGGCGTTCGGCACCGATTCCCATATAATGCCTCAAATGGTGCCATCTGTATACTGGAATGAAAACTGTTATTATAAGAAAACTCAACCAAAAAAAGATGTTGGTCCCAACATCCCTGATAATCCATCGAACAAGCTCGTAGCATATACTCCATGTTCTGAATTGTTCGTTCTGACTGCACATCTGATTGAGGATGAAAAGTTGTACTAAAATTTAATTCAGTACCCAACGACTTCTGAAGGCCTTTACAAAAGTGAGATGTGAACCTGGGATCACGATCAGATACAATGGAGAGAGGAACTCCATGTAACCTGACTATCTCTTTAAGATACAAACGGGAAAGTTGATCTAGATAGAAAGTATCTCGTATAGAAAGGAAATGAGTAGATATGGTCAAGCGATCAACAATAACCCAGATTGCATTATTACCTCGAGATGTCCACGGTAATCCCACAACAAAGTCCATGGATGTGTTTTCACATTTCCACTCTGGCACTGGTAAAGGCTGAAGCATCCCTTTCGGTAACTGCCGCTCTGCTTTAACCTGTTGACATGTCAAACACTTCATAGTAAAATCAGCAATATCTTTTTTCATTCCATCCCACCAGTAATACTCCCACAGATATCTGTACATCTTAGTACTGCCAGGATGAACTGAAAACGGGGAACTATGAGCCTCACATAACAACTCATTCTTCAACTGTGAATCAGAAGGCACACATAACCTCTTCCCAAACCTCAAAACACAAACACAAACTTATCCAAGAACTCATGGAAAATTTTATTCATAAGGTCCATGAATACAGAAGGTGCATTGGTTAACCCAAAAGGCATAACTACAAATTCATAATGGCCATATCTAGTACGGAATGCAGTCTTCAGAATGTCTGATTATTTTACTTTCAACTGATGGTACCCCGACCTCAAGTCAATCTTCGAAAAATACTGAGCTCCCTAGAGCTGATACCACTTCATTTGATGGCCCAACATCTGCTGAAGTTGTTGCAAAGGATTTTACCACCCCTTTCTGCTTGTAGTCTGGCTGCATTCCCCCAGTTGAGTTCTTCATTGGACACTCGTTTTCATAATGACTCATTTCATTACACTTAAAACATCTTACTATTGGCTTTTAATTTCCTTCTTGATCATCTTCCTTACAGTTACGAGCAATATGACCAGACATACCACACCGAAAGCACTTACCAGACTTGGATAAACATTTTCCAGGATGCATTTTACCACACTTCTCACAGGATGGATATTTGGTTTTCTTACCTCCTTGCTTCTTTGATGAATTCTTCCCCTTTGACTGCCAACTAGACCGCTTATTCTGTTGTTTTTCATAGAACACCTGATCATCGGAAAACTCCATTTCCACCTTCTCCGCACATCGAACAAGTTTTTCATAACTTTTGAACTCATGAGAAGCTAAAGACCTTCGATACTTTGGCTTTAACCCTGAGTAAAAATGGTTTATTTTACTATCAAGATCTCGTATGAAGTTTGGAGCATACCTTTCCAATCGAGTGAACTTTGCTTCATAAGCAGCCACTAAATTATCCGCCTGCCTCAATTCTAGGAACTATTTTTCCATCCTAAGAAGAACCAGCTTAGGAAAATATTTCTCAAGAAACATACCTTTGAATTCATCCCAGTGAAGAACCTCAATCCCATCACTATCCCTTATATTTTTCACCATCGACCACCACTGATCAGCTTCACCTTCAAAATGGTAAACAGCAAGACTAACCTTTTGATGTTCTGAACACCCCATGACGTCAAAAATATTCTCCAGTGCTTTAATCCACCCTTCAGCTTGCACATGGTCAGATGATCCTATAAATTATGGGGGTTGTTGCCTCATGAAATGTTCCACCACTGACATGTTCCTCTGTGGTTGATCTGGCTGATCTCGTGCATAGATACCACCACCATTTATAGCCTGAGTCAATTGTGCCATCACGGCAACAAACTGTTCAGTTCCGATTCCTACCATCTCAGGCTACTGATTTGGAAGGTTGTCTTCCTTCTGATGTCGTCCCAACATAGCTGCTTTGTTTCCTCTGCGGAAAACCATTCTGAACATAGAAATATCTTAGGCGAAGGAACATGGTAATCCGTAAATGCTATATCATTTCAATCATATTATAATTTAACACTTTTCTAACTACTAAAGTTTTCTAAACCGACCTCTGATACCAACTACAAGGCACCGGCCTTAAACCTTACTTAATATTGAATTAAATGAATAATTCACATTGAGGATCTTTTCATGTTTAGAGTTTTAGAGAATTAGAACATAACTATTACATCTCAAAAGATTACAAAGTAGTCACTTCTACTAAGTTTCCATAATAAAAAAAACTCTTAAAAGAAACATGTCTAGTTCCATGTTTTATATAGGATGACATTCCCTTGATCCCATCCTTGACCTTATTCCACATTAAGTCCTGTGAAAACATTTCAAAAAAAACTTGGGGTGAGCATAAAAAGCTCAGTAAGGGATACACAAAGAATGAAAACTGTTAGTTTTTCAAACATCAAGTAAACCATGTATACTCTATCAAAGTAATACCTTCACCTTCATGAAGTAGTAAAAACTCTTCACTAAATAAAGTACCATTACTTTCCTTTTTGTAACCAAAGGATTACCATAAAACCCATAAAAAGAACACATAACATATGAAAAGGTAACTTGGGACATAAACATACTTAAGTGGAATAACCATACAGTCGACTTCCACACATATCACTTAATGGAATAGCCATACGTCCAATTTTTATACATACTTAATTGAATAGCCATACGGATGACTTCCATACCCAATGCATTGGAGGTTATAACGTAACCACCCATCCTGGTATTCACGGCACCACCCGTCATATGGTTTATAACATAACCATGTCCATGTACCAATATAAAATCATAAAACATAAAACCAATATAAAGGAATGATAACATTTCCACATTTCAACCACAATATATCTTAAATATATTGACAAAATAGAATCCTTTTTCAAAACCATTTTCAATGCCAAAATACAAAAAAGAGTATATGGTATTTATTTTATTCTAAAAACATTACGGCTTGTTGAGAAAGCCAAAGACCAAATAATACTTGCGGCGGCGGAAAAGGCCGTTGTCGCCGCGTACGTTAAAAGAAACATTCCTTTTTGTCGTTTTGTAAAATGCTTCATAGAAAAAGAATCCCTTTGTATAAAAGTAAAATTCAAAGGGGTTTATACACCATATAAAAGAATGTTGTGTATAAAATGAAATATGCCTCAATGAAAGGAGATTGAGACGAAGTCCCTTACCTTGGGTCCGACTTGACTCGACCGTTCTTTAACGTCTTGAATAATAAACTTGAGTTAATTTCTACCTGATTAAGAACCTTTTTAAAGTTAATTATTCCTTTTATATCACTTATTTCCATGTTATAATCATTATGTAACCATTTAAGTTAATAATGTTTGTTTTGTCAATATTTGGTTCTTAAGTCGAAAGTGGACTTCTTACAATTACATGTTGTTCGTGTGGTCAAAGGTTCTTTATATCCAGAATGAAATTCCTGATTTGGATATCATATATATCATATATATCCAGCATATACATGTATTTATAATATTACATAATCATTTAGAGGTATGTAATGAAATGCACCGTTCATGGAGACGGTAAGCCGTACGTAGGCATGAACGCTACTTTCATTTCTTTGTCATATTAATGGAATTAAAACTAAATGAGAGGTATGTATATTTTAATTCCAGAATTATATTTATCATTTAGATATATCATTAATTATATATATCCATTATATACATGTACTTTTAATAGTACATTACATTTGGGGATAAGAAATGAAATGCACCGTTCATGGAGACGGTAAGCCGTACGTACGCATGAACGCTACTTTCATTTCTATCACATACATTAATGGAAAGAAATAATAATGATATAGAGGTATATTATAATTACAGTATAACATCATATATAATAATTTTAAATCCATCCTTTACACGTCCCACATATGGCATTAACGAATCACATCACTTTGAGGGGGCGGTAGTCCGCACTTCCTTAAATGAAGATATCGTGTTTACCAATAATGGAAACCATAAAGGTATGCCCAAAATGAAAAATACAGAAGCTTAAAGAAAAAATAAACATATTATATATCATATATAAAAATAGTGACATCATAATGGCCACCATTGAAGATGTTAAATGAGTATTGAACAATCATTGTTTCCGGAGGCAGAATTTTGCCATCCACGGAAACCGTATGTTCTTTAACCATTTGATGTAGTTGTGTGAGAGTTTAGCTCGAATAAATCTTATAACAACATACTAGTATATTGAAGATACTGGTGTTGTTACAAAATAAGTAAATAAAAAGAGTTTAGCGGGTTGGAGAAGCAAAATAAAACAAATGAACAAGAGAGAACGAATTACCTTTAAAAGTGTAACTCCTTTTGATTTGAGCCTAAAGGCTTCCTTTGAAAGGATTATGCCCAAAGGGAATCCTCTAGGATGATGAGAGAGATGTGTAGAGAGTAAATGGGCAGTGGTTTGCCGAGCCAAAGGTTTGAGGAGTGTGTGTAAGGTGGTAGAGGTGGGGGCCTTTTATAAGAGGAGAGGAGGGGCACTTTTGGAAAGTAATGAAATATTACTTTATTTGAAAATGTGTTTCGGTTTTAAAAGGTCCCACATTGATATAATTCGTGGATAAGGTGATAAGGGTTCTAAATTCACCCATACAATAAGTTTTGGACATGTGTAGTTCATAGATTATACATTATCTTTCCATTTTATTTAAATCGTTAAATAATGAGGTCGTCGCTGCATCATCATGATGTCATAAATAAATTAATTTATTTAATGTCTAAAAATTATAAAAAAAATACTATGATGTATTAAATATTTTTATCTTTCCAATGACTATTTATAATCAAAAATCAGACTTTTATAACCCTATTTAAAAATTGTTTTAGTAAAACATATCATGTTTGTGTCATTTTTACTTTTACATTAAATAAAAAGTTATTTATGTCATTTCCCAACCAAAGTGGATCCATGGGGTCCCCAAGTTGACCCATTGCTTGTCTTGGTCGGTCATGACACAAACAATGAGTTTAGGACATGTTTCAAGCTCATCTTATTTTATTAAATCATTATTTTTACCTTAAACTACATTAATTACCACTAATCGCGATTAAAAACTTAATAAGTTACTATTCACCAAAAAATTATTTTAATCTCATTGAACCACATTTTACTTTTAATGACAACCATGTATGTAGGATTTTTGAAAATCAAAACACAATGATGGAAAAATTTCATTTAAACGGAAAATCAGTTTTTATAAGTACCACTTAGTGGTTTCACTATTCATAAAAAATTGAAGTTTTTCAGAAAATTACAAAAATTCACCCTAAGCTATATTTGATATTACGAATTAAAAAATGAAGTCTATTTTACAAAATTGAAAACATATAAGTCACATTAATTAATTTAATAATTAATTCCCGCTGTCAGAGAAAATAGCGTGTTTTTATGGAACAATAAGTATCAAAAGATTGACACTAGTTTAAGTCCGATTTCAAAGTGAAATTAATTCCAACGACCACTATTGGATTTAATGGTAAAAATATTTTCTAATTTCACTTTAAAACCAATTAAAAAGATAATCTAATCATATAAATAAATTAGATTAAAAAGAGGTTTTGAATTAAAATACAACATTTTACACTATTCAAAATAAAATGAACTTTATCAGAAAGGTACCAAAAATTTACACAAAGTAAATTTTGATGTCCCGATTCTAAAGAAGAGTTATATTTGGTCCAATAGAATTTATAAGATCGATCAAAACTATATTTAATGATGGTTCTCGGTCAAAAGGTGATAAGTGGACCTTTCATGAAAATTAGGGTATAAATGCCTAAAATTGAACTCTTTCCATATTTTAAGCCTTTATCTTTTATTGGGTAAATGTAAAAACATTTAAAAACATATATAATCATATTTTAGTTATTTCTATCCATTCACGCCAATACAACAGCTACATGTTAACTACCATTTAAAATAATATTTTTATATTACTAGTGTGCAACGTAAGTTTTAAAAGAAACTCATCGTTGCGTATCGAGTACGCTATCGAACGTAGAAACCCCTTTTAATTAAAATTAATATTTAATTCGTAAATATTAATAAATATGAAAATTCTTTATTCTTTATTTACCTGGGATGTTACAATTTAGGTGGTTATGTCTATTTTAATTGTAAATAAATAATTTTATTTAATTTTTATATTTAATTAATCATGTTTTATGAAATCATTTTGTTACTCGGTAGAATAGACAAGGAACAATGTGTTTGGACAAGGCATGACCGTTCTCTTTGAGAAGTTAACATTGAGATTGAGGTACATATCCCCATTAATAATAAAAACAGTAGATTTTTATACATGATTTTACATGCTTTCATACATCATGGGATTTAGGGATTGGGGTTAGGGACCAAGGGTTCCATAGGAAGTTGTTATTTGATGGATTTAGGACTCTCATGATTCAAATAAGTTATCCTAAGGGACATGATGAGTTGGGATCACCTGATGACTATTTCATCAAGTGGATAGTTCATTAGTTGATATAAAGAGGGGCCTATATGATATCCATTGATCCAAGATGTGTTTTGGGTATACTAGTATTGTTCAATGAAACTATAAGAATTTCATGTGCGGCTTGGGATGGAAATCACCAATGAGATGTCTATGTCTCTTGTGTGTGGTGGTGAGAATCCCCTTATGCGTGGGATGTTCTATTCTAGTGTGCCTTGAGTGGGACGACCCATATGGGGATGGGTGTGCATGAAAAAGAGAATTGTCCTCTACGTGAAGGGTTGAGAGGTATCCCTTGGGATTTGTAAGACAAGAAATTAGTGTGAGATATAGTAAATGGATAAGGGATTGGAATTGGGTTACCAATGGTCCTATAGAGCCATATATTGTGATTGTACCGGCATAGTGGGACCAGATGTTATAAGAGATTTGGTTTTAAAATAGGGACTTTATTGATGAGAAATGGGTCTTATCAAACTGCAGTCTAGCACTTCACTGATAGGCATTGAATGAGATTTGGTAATTAATGATATAGATAAAGACAGGTCTGAAGAGCCTTACTAGACACCATGATAGGAGAGATGTGAAACAATTTGTTGTAATAGGATAGTGAAGGTATGATACTATATATTTTGATATAGAGACCAATGTGGAGGGATACAACTCTTTTTTTATTTATTACTCTTTTGATAGTCAATGGATTATATTTTGGTTAATGGGTCCTTTGGTCGTGGCCTTAATATGATTTATATATAACTAGATTAATTATTATCATATGGAGTCCTTATTCTGTATGATGTATTGGTTATCCGTGAGTGACATAGTGTTCATTTATACCATTTGGAATCACATTGAGTGAGATATGTTTT
This sequence comes from Viscum album, assembly GCA_963277665.1. Classification (NCBI taxonomy): domain Eukaryota; kingdom Viridiplantae; phylum Streptophyta; class Magnoliopsida; order Santalales; family Viscaceae; genus Viscum; species Viscum album. The sequence goes on along the minus strand of OY728151.1, from coordinate 773,167,375 downwards.
TTGGGCACCATTATGAGTGATATAGATCATGTCATACCTCCATGGATGATATTTGTCTAGTATGTGATGTGACAAGATCAGAGGATGGACATTAATCAGTGAGATAGACTTTAGGACATGATGTGATGCACGATTTTATGGGGTCCACCATGAGGGAGAGGGAATATAGATGTAATGCAAGATAAGTTTTTTTGAAACTACAATGAGTGAGATGATAGATTTTTTGTATTATATGGGGGGTGAATTGAGTTGGATATAAATTCTAGAGGCTAGAAATAGGACTCTACCTTTCCCCTTCGGGTAGAAGATTGGGTTTGGAAAATCTCCTACCCTATTTACATGTTTATAGAAGGGATCAGTGGTTAATAGAATGAGGTGATAGAAGGATTTTTTTAAATGTAGTAAACTGGGTTTATTATAATGTCTCATTATCCTAGGTAACACCCAATGACATGATATGAATGTGTATGTAATTGAGTTCTTTAGTAGCTTGGTCATCTTATAATGACTCAGTGAGAATATTTCATTCCGAATTCATTTAATTATGAATAATCATGCATATGATGGCCTATAACAATGGTGATTTCTCATATCATACTAATTGACATTATCACAGCCTTTAAGACCAATCTATTGTGTGTAAAGACCATATAAATTTTGTTGATTTCAAATCATGGGGAGTGTATTGGATCAGGTTGGGGTAGATCAATGCCTATTATAGAGTATAATTTCGTTGATGTTTTTGGATTATTATTTAAACACATTTTTATGGATAATTTTTTTATTATATTGTCCCAGTGTTTGATCGGTTTTTGACATTGTATAACAACATAATTTTATATTGAACTATGTTTTCCAATTTGTATATATATTACTCGATCTTTTTTATGGATTATTGTTTTTATATTCCAATGTTTTTTATCATTTATTTTATGTAACATTCTACCCATTATATGGTCAAGGAAAAAATTTCTAGTTAGATACCTCTCAAGTATGGGTTGACATACCATAGGCCATATGGCACTCCAAAATAGACATCTGTTCTAGGACGAGGCATCTTATGATTCATATATCAACAAAATTTGATTCATTTAAATATTTGAAGATATTTTTGGATTCTAGTTTTTGTCACATAAACATTACATTTTTTAATAAATGTAATTTAATATGGTGTATACATATTAATATAAAATATGGAATATGTATTCAAAAACAAAATAATTTGATATATACATAATTATTGGAATAAAAAATGGGCTAATAAATATTTCATGGCATAAAATGGTAATGACATGAATATGTATAGGATGAATATGTATATAGAGAGACTATGAAAACACCTCAAATAATAAGTGTGATATTCCTTACAATAAAAATAAATATCAAATCCAATATCATAAACGTTGGTCTATCATACTAATTCATGATAATTAGGGATTATAATTTTTATGGATTTCCTAAAATGGATAATTCAAATATTTGTTTATCCAGATATCTTTTTATAATTTTCATTACTTATTAATGTGAACCCATGTAAGATAGCATAGTAGTGTCATAATGTCTACTATTTCCATATTATAGAGTTAAAAAAGGTTTATTGACATAGTTATCAATAAATAATTTGTGATGTGAATATCATAATTACCTACATAACTAATTATGTGGGGTGAGGAATTGAAAAAGAGGCGTCATTACATTGTGAAATATGGAATATATCCTGATAAATGTAATGATATATGGGTTAATAACTTTTATATGATTTCTTATATTATAAGTCCATGATGCATTAATATAAAACATAATACCCACCAATATATCATGAAATAAATCTAGAAAATAAAATTGTTTGCCCTATATATATCGTATAAAATAATTTGAGATTTGTAGAATGATTGGGTTTTTCAATGGGAATCATTTAGATAATTTTGGTCTGGATTAAATATAAATTCATTTCTGTAATTCAGAATCAAAATTATTGGACACTATCTGTGGTTCAAACCTATATATTTGTAAACATCAACTCAAAAATAAAATGGAATTAATGAATGGAGAAGCTGTTATTCAAAATAGAAACAGTCTACATTTAATATATTAGTATTTAAAACTAATAATCTATTTCTGTAAAATAAATTAGTAATAGAATTTTAAAATTTTCAATATTTTATTATTATAAATATAAATTTAATTTATTTATCAGTCATGGTAATGAATGAATTTTTTATTATTAAGAATAATAATTTTCCCATATACCAGAATGAAACATTTTATAGAATTTCAGATATGGTTAATAGATTTCACATTGTTGAAAAGAATTATATACATTATAAAATCAAAAAATAGATGGTTAAGGATTATTCTAACACCACATATATATGGAATTGTGTCATTTTACATTTAAATGAGACGATAATATAATTAATTAATTGAAATGCATTATTTTATCCATTTGAAAAATTAATTTTCTGAAAAATTTAGTATTGTTTATTATAAAAATGAATGGATTGTGTTTTAGTGTAAATTTTTAGAGGTTTAGTAGAATATTAGTTCTTATACATTGTAATGTATATGGACTAATGATTTCTAAATGAAATTTTGTGAATAGAAATATGATAACCCTTACTGATGAAATTAGACTGTATGTTTTATCATTTATAATGAGACATACTTTTAAATCCTTTGAAAATATAATGTTGTTTAAAAGTAAACTATATATTCAACTATGAAATATTATTATGATTCATTGATCCATTCATGGTTATAAATATTTAATATAGGAATTTATTAATCAATAGAGGGATTGATGAATGTATTTTAAACCAAATCCCCCCAAAATAATTGAGTAGTAATAGCTTATACCCCGAACTTCTAGATGATGTGCTACAAACCTAAAAATAATGTTTTTATTTGATAATGAACAATTTGGTCTTATTTTTTCAATTTTTAAATTTATAAAATGATGAAAAAATATTGGATCAAGTACATACTCAATTATTTTTTTGGTTAGAGTTTTATAGAATTATGAATAACCCTTAACAATATGGTTTCATAATCAACTAGTTCATAAATGTCGAAATTATATTCCACTAAAATCATCACATATACTAACCCTATTAGGTATAAAATAGAAATAACCAATTTTCATTGAATAGAGAAAAAATTAAGAAAAGGATGATCCGGAATGGCCAGTAAGCGTAACCAAGTGATATATCAATTATCGTATTAGAATAGCATGTTAAATTGGATATGGGAACATTAATAGAAAATTTAAAAACCATAACAATTATATCATAGATAATAATTTGTATTCCTTTAATAAATCTTGATAGTTCATAAGGCATGAATCATAAAGTAATTAACGAACATGAGTTGCCAAGATAACATTTTCAAGGGACATGGAATTATGAAATACACATAAGAATTAAAAATAAATTCCATATTAGGAAGGGATCATTCCCAAGACAATCATAGTGGAATTATTTCACTTCCAAAGCCACAATTGTATTCTAGGTTCAATTTGAATAAAATCATAGTGATGGTACCTTACTAAACTGGGTTCACTCCCCATTCTAGTCATATTTAACTCTCAAGATATCAAAAATTATATAATATATTGGAAGTAGATATAGGCCCCACTATTCACATTATTATTATCATGATTTTTTTTAGATAATATCATAAATAATTAATATTAACAAAAAAAATAAAATTAAATGGGTTTACAAAAAAATCCTCATACCGTAAAACCTAGAAATGAAACCAGCTTTATAAACATCTTTTCAACATAAACATAAATCATTCCAAGGAATTAAAATATTGGTATTATTGGATTACATCCCTAGTGAATAATTTTGAACATCAAAGTCTATCATTATGGCTATAAAAATGATTTTGAAATATCACATGGAACAATTATTGGGAAATATAACTATTAAATTTGGAAATTATTTTATAAAAAAGTGGAACACTGATAATGGAAAAAATATTTCTTCTAAAATAACATTTTTAAATTGTAAAAAAAAGAAAAAATCATTGAAGCATCATGACTATTGCATATAATGTTAATTATATATTATTTAAAAAACATTTTATTAACACTTTTTTACAAAATATCTAAAATTACCTTTCTCATAAAATGAATGAAAAATAATTTTTTCAAAATTCATAAAAAGTGTATAAAGGGGTAAAAATTATTTTAAACTGTAACTATAATATATTAAAATGATTTTTTTAAAAAATTTCTTCATATAATGGACATAGTTGAGAAATATTTCTCAAATGTGACATAGAAATAAAAAATCCAAAACAATGATGAGATTTTGAAATAAACCCATACTACTTAGTTTTCCCTTAATCATAATAACCCAGGAATAATAACATAAAATGATTCACTATATACCATTTAAATAAAGATAATAATTATATAATATATCTATGAGATAATATATTCACATATCAAATGAAATAAGTATTGAATATGGAATATGTATCATAGAAGTAAAAGTTAGATGAGAAACCCTTACCATGAGTCTAACTGATCACATACATTATTTCTCATCATTAATAATAGAAATATGTTAGTTATTTACATTCAAAAGAATAATTTTAATTTTTTAATTCAATTTATATGAATAATTACATTTAAAAAATATATAATCATTTATAATCATGTCATGATTTTTGCGATACTAGCACATATGTCCAAAATGAATTTGGTCAGATGACTGTAGATAAAGAGGTCATTAATACATCATATAATAAATAATAATATCATCATAATTATAATTTTGAATTTAGAAATTATTCTTTTAGGTCACACTACTATATATGGTTATTAAATATGAACATTGTTACAATCATGGATATGGTATGTCATACATATATTTGTGTAAAATTTACATTTCTAAATGATCATTCTAAAAATAAGATAAATATAATTTTACCTTTCATAAATAATACTATTGTAATATATATCATATCAATTGATTAAATATATATATATATATATATATCATTCATGTGATGTGGAATTGAATTGATAATATCATCACTTCGTGGATGTGGTAGTCCATATGCGCACACGAATGACGTTATCATTTTTCAATGTGTGGAATGGTATAATGGTAAATGATATATAATAATTTGATAATTATTTAATTATAATTAATATGAAATAGAAAAAATAATTCCATCATTACATTTAATCTAGAGAGACAGGGAGGAAAAATGAATTACATCTGTTCGAGAGAGGGTATTTCACACACATGAATGAAGAATTATTCCCCCATTTTATCAATGTTGGATATATATATATAGTTTATTATTTTTAATATAATAACAATTAATTATATGGAATATAATATTTTTATTATTTTATAATGGATTTATAAGATTTTATATTCTTGTAAGAAAAAAACTAATAATATTAGAGAACAGTTATACCTCTGCATCTGAAATCCTCATTGGTTAATAGATTAATCTTCATACGGTTGGTAATGTGCCTAAAATAATTCCTCCACAACGAGGGGTGGATTCCATGAAATGATTTGGAAAGGTATTTTATGATCTAAACTGGGTTTTACATTTCATCCAATGAGAAGAATATGATCCCCTTTATCAGAGAGGGGAGGGGTACTCTTCATATTTCAAAAAATATTTAATTAATACAAATTAATATGAAATAAAAATTTTCTCCAAAGTAATTTGTTTTGTAAATAGGTTAAAACATTCCAAAATGTTCTAATAAAATAAAAAAATATATTTTTTTAGAATATTTCCACACTCATATTTTGGTTATAAACACCATTTAACCACATTAACTCTTACTATGAAAACTAAATTTATACTCTTTGGGATTCAATATTGATACTATAAAATGATTAGTGTCATATAAATAGACCCTTGATGATATTTGAAGCCATATCATTATCACATTAAATAATTTAATATTTAATGAAATTTTATATTACTTAATAAAATATTAGTTACTATAAAATTTCTATAATATTTATTTTTATAACTATTCAGTACGTCTTCAATAAAAACATCAAGAGATCATCTAATATTAGATCTGAATAATTTATTATATTGATTACATGTAATGGTATTCAATAAAATTCATTATTGACATTATTTATATTGAATTATTTTTATTATAATGTTAAAAATATCCAATATTTTAAATTTTCATTAATGGAATAATTATTGAATCAGTGTTCTGTAATCATTTAAAATAATAGTATCTTCAAAAAATATTAAATATTAAATACCATGATGATGATAAATCCATTATTTTTAAATTAATAATATTTTTATTCTAGATTGACCTCTAGATAACCCCATGTTAAGAATATTTGGGTTATTAAACAATGACGGAAACTTGATAGAAATTTATTTTAAAAAATATTATTGGATTCAGAATCTAATCCATATTCCCCAAAAATTTCATTATTTTTTTAAGAGGCATGATCCGGATGAACCCAGAACAAAAATATAATAAAAATAATAGAACAATACATGATAAAAAAACAAAAAACATCAATTACAGCCCCATGGGATTCCATGAGTAACAATGCCTTGAATAGAAGACAAATCATTATAGCACAATGTGTATCCAATAAACAGTAAGTGAAACACTCAATCCAGACATCTCATCATTCCCTTGATCTATACCTATCATAGTAGTAAAAAATTACAATATGTAGGACCGTCCCCATGCTTTTTCAGGTGCATAAAAGTAGAGTAGAAGAAAACCCATTCCTTCATAAACCAAAGGATCTCCATGCCTTCAGTACTCTTGCAGACCCGTCACAGAATCACAAGAATCACAACAGGATAAGAGAAACACAACATAAAAGAACAAACCAACAAAATCTACAGAAAAGATACACTATGACTTTATCCTGAAAAAAATAGCTTGCAGAAATCTAAATATGGGAGATTGTGAACAATCTATTTTAAGAAAATAATTAAGATCATAAGTAGCCGAATCAAACCAAGAAAAGTAAACTCCACTGATACCTTATTTTCATGACCATAAGAATCCAAATTGGCTTCCCTATAAATGTGATTGATGATATGATTCAGGGACAAAAGAGTATCCAAGCATTTTCACCAACACTTAGTTAGCTCCCAAACCAAATTAGAGAGACCCATCACGATGGCAGAGATGAACATGGTAGAGTAAATCTAAATCCATAATTTATTCAAACCAAGATCCATGGATTACTCCAAAGTAATAATTATTCAATGTATTTTTTCATTAAAAAAATAAGGAATACTACAAGAACCTTGAAATAATCCAATTACATCCGCTTTATGATTCCTGAAAATGGTACCATATCCAGAAGGCATTGGATTGCCTCTAGAAGATACATCAAAATTCCCATTTATCCATCAGAAAAATGGTTCCTTACATAATACTTAAATGTTTTTATAAGGAGGATGGAAGATCCCCTTGACACCAATCTGGTTCAAAATGAACATGTCACGCACCGAGATGAAGAAATAATTCTTCTTCGATGTTCTTTCCTCACACACAACATCAACTATGGAGGAAATGATAGCACTGATGAAATAAAATGAAGTTTTCATGAAGTGCCTTATTTCGACCATACCAAATGATATAAGGATGCTCTAGAAAAGAAACATTAAAGAGATACAATAGTTGTTGAGAAAGAAAAACTGACTGTGAGCCATTAAGAAAATCACGGATAGAAGACACACAAGGTAGAGAAATTTGAATGATATATAAAACATCCTTCCACATGGATGAATCATTAACGCAATAAATAAAAAATGGCCAATATCCTTCCTATGATTATGGTAAAGAAAACACGAAGAATAAATAGAGATAACACATTCTTCAAGGAAAAAATCTGTAGATATCTTCATCTAAGCCAGTCTCCTAGTCAAAACAGATAGATATGGCCTTATAATGTTCATGTGAAACTCAATGATCCACTAAAAATATTTTGTGCATGATAATGAATGTCTACTAAAAAAATTTGAAGATAAAAACCCATTGATAATAGGTTTCTCGACCCGGAAATCCATAATGTTAGAAATACAATAGTGGTGAACTATATAGAAAATAGGAATTGAGAAATTCCATATACTGTTCAATTGTTCCTTAATGGTGGAATCCACATCCACATTAAGATCATCAGTCATCAAATCCTCTATAAAGGGATAACCAGTATTGTAGGCCATCCACAAATATAAAGATGAATTCATTGAAATAAGACACCTGGCATGAGAATCGTTATACGAGAAATTGGAATTAATAGTAGTCCAAATAGATGAATCCAGGTGATTAAAAGCACCCTTTCTAAGCCTATTCTTGAATTTATTTCTGAGGAAGTCAGGAGACATAGAATTACTATTGAACAGCCTCCAAATAAAATATTTCTGCAAGGAGGCATTGAATAGGGAATGGTTTTTGATACAAAACCCCCCTACATCACAAGGTTTCAAGAAATTGTTCCATGAAAACATAGATAATTTCCTCTCCACAATGTTACCACTCTTAATAAATGTTTTGATATAAAAATTAATGCTCTTGACAAGAGAGACGAGAATGTTTTAGAGCACGAAGGTATAAACAAACATAGAAATAATCACATCAAGGAGCAAGCATACATGACCCGCCAAGGAGAAAGTTTTTCCCTTCCATGTTTCAGGATGCCTTCTAATATGGCTATGTATATAAGGAAACTAACATGCTTTTGGGCTCCCCAAAAAAATAGGAATACCCAAATTTGTAAAGGGAAGAGATCCCTCATAAATTTCCAATTCCCTAACAATTTAAATCTTCCTTTAGGTGTAGAAATGCCAAATAAAAGTAGACGAAGGTTTTACTCCAACTGATTTTTTGTCCTGAAACATTCTCATAATGAAAATGTTCCCGTTTGATGTTATTTATATTTCTCTTATCCCATTGAGTGAATAGAATGATGTCATCTTCATAAAATAAAATATTAGGAGTGTCCAAACCTCTACCTGCATAGATAGACTTTGGTTTCCCATTTACAACAATAATAGAAAGTAATATTCTATGATAATCCTCTACAATAGAAAAAAATGATAGCAGAAAGAGGTTCCCCTTGCCTGAACCCTCTTGAACAAGAAAAAAATATCTCCAGACAACGATTAATAATAATAGGGATGCATGATGACATAAAAATTATTTTCAAAAAATTAATGAAAACATCACTATATCAAAATGAATTATGAACCATAAAATGCAATTACAGTTTATAGTATCAAAATCATTCTTGACATCATGTTTGAGAGCAATATTACCACCCCTTGTGGATATCTTAAGAATATTTACACACTCTAAAGGAGTAAAGAGGAAATACTGAATAGGAATCCATTTTATAAAGCCTAACTGATTAAGATAAAAAATCTTACTAGAAATATAAGATAACCTCATGGAAAAGATTTTGAAAATAATTTTAAATATTCTGTTTACCATGGATACTGGCCGAAAAAGTTGAATCTCATTAGCATTATCCACCATTGGAATGAGAGAAAGGAATTGAGCATTCATCCCTTGAGGGAGACAGTCAGCTTTAAAAAACTATGGAACCAACCAGAAAACATCAACATGAATAATATCCCAGTAATTTTGGAAGAAAAAATTACCAAAACCATCAGGACTATGAGAGCAATCAGGATTTAGACTGAAGATCGCTTCCTTTATTTCTATGTGTAGTGGAATAGATGTAAGAATTTAATTATCCTATTGTTGAATGAGATTCAAAATAACACTCCCCATAGGATCAGCATGAGGGTATTGAATAGTGAATAGATCCTTAATGTAATTAACCACATCTTCAGAAATATCCTTCCTATTTTCAGAAACAGTATTCCCATTTCTGATTAAAGAGAGATGCCTCGAAGCCTTCCAAATTCTTAGTAAGGATTTAAAAAATTTCAAATAAATATCACCATATATTATCCAATTCACCCTAAAAATTTATCATTGCAAAGAATATTTGAAATTCAACAAGTTATTATTCTTGGTAACAAGATGAGTCTCCCCCAGGACATCACAAAAAAAATCATTAGAAGAGTTATTCTTCTTGCATGTGCTGAATAGAATCCTCAGGAGAAAAAATTTCAGAGTCAAGAGAACTACAACAAACATTACTCCATATAATTAGAGATATTTTAATAATATTGAGCTTGATAACAAAATACAATTCATTCTCCCTACCATTCTAATAATTCTAGCTCTGTTCAACAATTATCCTGCATTCATAATGAATGACCAAAGCTTTATTAAATCTAAAGGACATAGGTCTTGGGATCATTTCCCTCTAGTTAAACCACGATGGGATTATGATCATAATTTATTATAGAGAGATTCATAGAGGAAACAGATCCCTAGAAATCAAGACAAGATACGTTATCAAAATCCTTGTCAACTTTTCTTGCAACCACTCTATCCAAAACATTCCAAAACCAAGTGTACATAGCACCGAAAAGGTTATATTAAATAAATTCATTATCATAAATGCAAGATTTTAATTCTCTTGAAGAGATTAATTTATTCATGGCTCAAATTTTCTCATCAGAGCACATGATAGCATTGAAGTCACCATGAATGTTCCACGATCCAGAGATGATAGTTTCCGGATATCTAATGTCCATCTATAAGTTCCTTCAATCCCGATATCGATTATGGGCATAAATAAAAGAGAAATATTGATGAAGACCAAGAAAATTAATAGAAAAAGTGACATATTGATCACTATTAGAAATCCGAGAAATATTAGTTAAAAAATGAGCCAGAACCCATAATCTCTTTACATCTGATTGACCATTGTTAAAATCTACAAGTTGAAATCCCATCTTTTCAAAATTATATATACTAGGAAAAAATACCCCTTTAGTTTTAGACAAACCAATAAGAAGAGGCCTATGTTTTGGAATGAAGAGCCTAAGGGACCTCATTATTTCATGATTTTCCAGTCACGGGAAATTCCAGAACATATGCTTCATTTAAATCTATGACCGGGATGAAGTCCCCCTTTTTGACCCCTACATTTTTTGTTGCCTGATAAAGGAGGCCTTCCCACATTTCACTTAGGATTGGAAACCCCTTGTAAGATATCATTAATATCTGTAGTGATTATGTTTCCTTTTCTAATTGGAATCAAGGACCCTACATCATGACTTTCAACCAGACCACTGGATGAAGTAGGAGCCCTTCGAATTTGGAAATCAGCGTCACCGTGGATGAAATAAGAGCTACGGTCTCAACTACATGTATTTCAGCAGTATAAACTGTTGAAACATGAGCCTCGATCATCACTTCCTATGTTTCAGAAACAATTTTGGGTGAATAAAGAAAATCAATCCTCACTTCTTTTAACACAGAGGATTCATTTGATTGATCTGGATCATTGATTTCAGCCGACTGTTCTTCAATAGAATCAATAGTTGAAACATGAGCCACAATCATCACTTAATCAATTTCATCACTATATTATATGAAGCATAAACACCGATCCCAACTTCCTGTAATGTAGATCCTAAATTAGATCAAATAGGATCCTCAATTATGATCTCCTGAATAGTAGTAATACCCATGGATGAATCCCCTACAACCTGATATGGAGCATTTAAAGGTGCAACATAAATCAAAACTGAATCTGTATAGATTAGAGTATTGTAAGCTAGGAGATATTGTTATTCATACTATAAAGAAACCACAAACTCATAAATACTATCCTCCAAGTCATTTCTAAAAAAAATCATCCAACTCCATTTCCAAGGATTTGTGACTAACCCATGCAAGAGGACTTGGCCGATCATGAATCTTACCTTGTTCAACATCTTTAGTGATATCTTCCAAGGATTTCCTATTATTAACTGTGACTTTGGAAGGGCCATGTATATACATTTAGGGACCATACATTTCCAAAAATACCTTCTTTTTTCCTTTTATACCATTTGCCCTTTTTCTATCCTTGTCGACAGGTACCTCATTTACTTTTTTAGATGCATTCGACAATTAACAATAGAGTGGCCAACAATCATGTATACATGAAAAAATGGGGAACCCATTCCTAATCCACTTTCACATCAATATTATTACCATTAGAAATAATGATGATAATATCCGATCTTTTTATTTCTAAATTATCATCAACAAAGATTCTTGCAAAATATACTAGATCCCACTCTAATATTTCTGGATCTAATCTAATAGGAGTGTGAATGCATGAGGCAAGGTCATCAAGGATCATAGGATTCCAATACTTCTGATTCAATCCATGTAGTTTATCCAAATATGATCATTGGTTTGATTAAGCATGAAGGGATTCAAATTAACATCCTATTCAGATAGTCTAAAAGTTCATAGTTAAAAATGAAGACTTCAAAGGACCAAGTTCCATGAAAAGATTCCCCCGATTGAAGGATTATGTAAAATAATCCCCTTCCTATATGAATTAATTTCCATTTACTGAAGCCCAAAAATGAGATATCCTACTTTTAAGATCAATATAGGACCAGGGTTTATCCCCCTTAGACTAAATAACATGACCAAGAATGGAAAACTGACAAAGATCAATACGTTGTTTCTAAGCTTCAGGATCCGCAACAACATAGAAACCACCATTTTCAAGTCTAATAAAATTAGAATATTGAGAAATTTTTATGAAAATATTATACACTCTTTTTTTTTATTTTCAACCTTAAACTACATAATATTCCATATAGTGAGGTTACAAAAATATATATGTTCATAATTGCTATTGGAATAAAATAATATGAACCAATTTAATAAATTTTGGATTAATAATTCCATGTATGTAATTCAATTTTAAAAATTCAATACATAAAAGGGAAAAAATAATTAAAAATTATATATGTAAAATGCAATGGAAATATGTTTTCCAAAAACTTCCTTTAAAAATAAAATATGATTTTATACTATATTAAAGTATAAAATAAATTGATAAAAGAATAATTAAGAAATTCTAAATCAAAACCAACAAATGAAATTTTAATACTAATGAAAAATATAATATTAATTTTTAAATAAAAAAATATAGTTTTAAATAAAAATAAATAGTTTTCATTATCCATTGAAAAGTCGATTGTTTATGAAAACATTTAAAAAAATATTTTGAAGTTAAATATAAAATAATTAATTTTAAAATTATAATATTTTTTCTATATATTTTCTACACTTTTTATAAGTTAATATTAATAATGACTCAAAATAAAAAGAAAGACTCATTATTAAAGAAAACATATTCTTTATGAATAAAATGTATTTTATAAAAACGTAGTGATATTGTCATAATAATTATTATATACATTTATATTGAGTAGTATAGATATATTTACTTCATTAATCATTTATTTTTATTCATAATCATCCATTTAATGGCTACGTTAGATAAGAGAACATTCCAATAATAATATTAGATTTTTAATTTAAGCTCTATGTTTTGTATCTTATATTCTATTGACGTTTTTTTAAATCCCACGATATTAAATTCTACAGAATTTATAAATTTAATGCTAAAAATTTTCAATTTGTGTACATAACCATGGATTGAAGGGTGAAAATACCATTGTATAGATAATACATCCTGAAAAGGGCCAATAAAACTTCCACTTAAATAGAGAGAAAGAGACTTAAAAAGGTTATCTAGATTAAACATTAACTGGGATTGGTTGTAATAAGTTAAAACATGGATATGAATTAGAAAATAACATCCAAGTGCATATCGATACTGATTGAGAACATGGTAATGAGAAGGACAACCATAAAAACTATACTTATATAATGGGAAATGGCCATTGATTTGTCATTAATAAATTTAAATGACTAAGATTTTATTTCATGATCCTTATATGAGTTTTGAGGAATTACATTACTTCTAAGTCTAATAAAATGAGAATATTCTAATTTGAAAAGTACAGTTTCATAATTTAAATAATTTCAGGCATAATGTTTTATTTTTTTCAATGCCATTTTCATTAAAGTGGGATTTTTTATTCTGAAAACTCTAATATAGACTTATAATATATCTCATAATCCAAAAAACAACTTATATGTATTTATCATGACATTAGAAACAAACAATAACCAAAATAGTTAGCGTGTGATAAGATGGTTCCAAAAAATAAAAAACCATTATATAAGGAAAACTACTTTAATCATAAATTTTCAACATAATTACAAAAAGATCAACATATATTATTTAAAAAATAAAAATCCATAAAAATATTCAAAAAATTCAAGGATAATCTTCAAATCCATAAATAGAATAGATTTTATCACATATCATTACTTGATAAATTTAGTATTTATCTCCCAAAATGATCATTCCTTAAACATATAATCACCGAGATACACTCTCCATTTCCATAAAAAACCCAAATCAACAAAATAATATTCACATAAAAATATAATATAGTTTTTATTCATCAAATAATATTAAATAATACTCTGTTTACCATAATCATATAGAGTTACCAAAATAGTAAACACATTCTGAATTAACATTAATCACTTTTCAGCAAATCAATTTACAATCCCACCCTTAACCATATAGTTAAATATAGATTCCCAAAATGAACATAAATTTTTACATACCTATTGTGTAAATAAGGTAGAAAATGACATACTAACTATGAAATCACATTGGATAGTGGTAAGTGATACACCCTTCTCACAATTTGGTTGTGGAATCAAACCTCACGACCATGGTAGATGTGACTAGTTATCAACTAACATGAAGGTTTTCATTTTTATAAAACAAAATTAATAAAATAATTAAAAAATTATAATAATTATTATATATTCCTAAAAAGAAAAAAAAATATACCTTAATTAGATAAATGTTTTAACCACAAATGTATTCTCACACATTTAAATTTTAATCCAAAAATGTAATAACCCATACATACCGCAAAATAAAATATCAAATCAATTATAATGGATATCCACGCCATTAAAATTATTTTCAAAAAATGAAAATTGTATTCTTCCTCAAATTTCCAATTTCACGTGATAAATTTAAGGGTGACATAGAACTCTACCAAATAAAATTTCTCCTAAAATATCATTAATCACCTTAATATATCAAAATTTATAACCTCAAATGGGTTGTATAAGACTCTAGTCATATTCTTAACCTCCAACTTATAAACCCATGATTATATCCATATCTATTAATATAACCACTTATGAAAAATTCCAATTTATATATGTGTTTCATCCTCTGTATGAAGCCAATTACAATAGCTAAAAACAAAAACCTCTCGATCTAGTGATATAAAAATAAACATTTTATTTATAGATTAGATATGTATCAATTTTAACTATGTTTTTCAATAAAAAAATACAGTGTCAAGGGAAATATCGGATCACTTACATACCCATGTACATTATGGGTTTAGATTTTTACAGTATTTGGATAAACTCCTAATAACTATGGTTCAAAAACTATTAGTTTATATAGTTCATCATCATATTCTACTATAATATTCAAATCTACTTACCCTCTTGGATAAAAAAAATATAAAACCATTCATCATGTCTTTTATAAAATACAAAGAAGAAAAGGGTGGTCCTAAATGCTTAGTAAGGGTACACAATTTATATATTAATGATAATATAATCATAACCTGAGAAAAAAGTAATGAGAACATGAGCTTAAATGTTTAAAGTCATAACATACATAACATATATCATAATTTTGAGTTAAGGAATAAATATTGATGTGCATAAGATATGAATCATAACAGAATTTACAAACATGCGTTGTGAGCATAACATTTTCATATGACATGTAGTCAAGGAATACATATAAGAATTAAAAATAATTACATTTGTACTCATGGATATTTTCTAAGACAATTATAGTGGAATTCATTGACATTCCATGATATTATATTTTTCAAGGATCACATCCATGAATATCAAAGAAAATAGGATCTCTTACTAATCTGGATTAAGTATGCATTATTTTCAAATTTTTCTTATTAGATATTAATCACTATCTAGTGGGTTAGAGGGATAAATATGTTCCACTCATAAAATGATGAATATAACAAATATTTGTTCAATAAGGTCATAAATTATTTATCATATCACAGCCCATTAATTGAAATGGGTTTAATCAAAATTTCATCATATCAAAGCATGTGAATAAGAAAAAGGCCCACTATACATTATTTCATCATAAAAGTATACCATAGGTAAAAATAATAAAAATGATATACTTAGATAGTATCCGCAATAAAGTATTAGAAACATTATAATATTCTATATTGTCTGGGGAAATTATTTTGAAAGATCACATGGAATATGTGTTGAGACAAATAACCATTCAATTTTGAAAAAAAAACATTTTTAACAAAATGATCACTTATAATGGACAACATTTTATTTGAAAATAAACTTATAAATCGGTAATTTAATATTTATATAATTTTGCGGTCATGGATTGAGGAAATTAAATTCCTGTTGTATCGGTTAAAAACATTAATTTCATTATTTTGAAATAAAGATAAAAATTACATTATGAAGAAAAATACAAGAACATTATTTTTTATTTTTATTTTTTAAAAATATAAACATGTTAAAAAATAAATTAAAGGAAATTTTAAAATAGAAAAAAAACATTATATAATAAAATTATATAAAATTCACATGGTGGATAAATTCTCCTCAACTACGTCATAAAAATAAACAATCTTGAATAATAATGAGATTTTTAAATAATGCCTTTCCACATTGGTTTATTTTTAATTATAAGCCCCATGAAATAAATGACATCCAATGAAACAGTAAATAATGTTTTAAAAATATATTAACAATATAATATGCCCGATGAGGAATATATAGACTACATAATATTTATAAGTTGTGAATATGGAATATGTCTCACAAAAGATAGAATAATATGAGAAAACCATTCCTTGAGTTTGACTATAATGTGCGTTCCGTGTCTTCCTAAATTATAAACATAACATAATTATTTTATTGATCAATAAAATTCTAATTTTTATTGTTACTTTTATCTCCCTTATTTTTGTTCTATATCAATAAAAAATTCAATTATTTTCGTTTCGGGTGTGTTGGCGATATATGGTACATAAGTCAAAAAAGACATTGGTAGGATGACTATGGTCATAGAGTTCATTATTCCATTATATAAAAAATAATAATAATGACATAATTATCATTTATATACATCAATTACAATTTTAAATCCAATAATTATATATGAAGTATTATTATATCATTACATTATTATAATAATATCTTATATATCATTTTCATTATTTAAATATACATCTACATCTTTCATCCATGTGATTTGGTGATGGAAAATGAATCACATAACTTCATCGAAGTGGTTGTCGACACATATGCAGGAACGATGTTAGTATTTTTCTATGAATTTAATTGTAATAAAGAATATGATATATTATGTCATTATAATGATATATATTTCATTAATATAATATATAAAGGTTAATGTTTTATTATTTTAATTATTCCTGAGATATAGTGATACAAAATGAATTACATCTGTTCGTGAGGAAGTGGTCCACCATACACATGAGTGGGGAATTATTCTATCATTTGATGGTTTTTAGAGATGGATACATGTTATTGTATTAAATTAATAACATCTATTTATATGAATATTATGGGTTTTATTATTTTCACACTGGCTGAAGTTGATTTCATGGAGTTGGTAGAAGAAATAAATCTAAAATAAGTGAATAAATATTATACATATTAATTGATAATTCTTTATGATTAACACCTTAAGCCTTATATGGTTGGAATTATACCTAAATTAAGGCCTCTATAATTAGGATATATTTTATAATAAAGTAATATTGATGTTTTTCTGGAAAAAATAGATTTCCAGTGTGATATTATTAGAGGAAGAGGTTTCCTTTTATAAGATAGGGGAGGCGTACTCTTCCAATTTCCAAAAAATATAAATTAAGAGTCAATTATAATAGGATCAAAAGTGAGTTTTTTAAAAAACCAATATGTGTCTAAATAATGACATAAAATAAATATGAAACATATTCTGACTATATATATAGCCTTATCATTTGGTTGTAACCCCCTTTTAAACCCATTAACACTTACTGACACAATATAGATTTTAACTATTTGAGTGTTTATATATTCACTATAACATAAAAATATACCAATAAATGAAACAAGGTTTCTATTTTCAACCTTTCCAAAATAAATTTTGTGAATATATAATTTTTATGAATTTCATTTCATTTAGTAAAATAATATTTACTATAAAATATTCATAATATAATTTTTTTGAACTATCCATTATCATTAATTTACTTATATAAATTAAAAAATTAAATTAGACCAAAGTAATCAATTATATCATTAAAATACATTGTTAATCAATAAAAATAAATTATTACATTTTTTTTCTAAAATTATATGTATTATATCAATTTTAATATCTTCTGTTTTTGATTTTGTTCATTAATTTAAAAAGTACTACATCAGAATTATGTATGAATTTAAGGTAAATAATTTTTTACTAAAAATTATAAATCAATTAACACAATAAATAAAAAACCCTTACACTTAATATTAATATTTATATTATAGAATGACTTAAATATAACCCCATGTTAAAAATATTTTTCTTACTAAAATCAAGATGCTGAAATGTTTGGCATTTCGTTTATGAAAATGTTATAAAATTTATAACCTTAACCCAATAACCCCAAAATTTAAATAATTAGACGTTGTTATGATTTTGTAAAATATTTAAGTTTACAGTAAGACTTATGTATGTGTGATGAATATTATTTAGTACTTATAAATTTAATCTTAACCTTATATTAACTTATTTTTTCATTTCAAATATAAAATAATTATTATATTTACTATTTATATTAACCGAAATAAAAACCCACTTGTTTAATAAAATATTATTTCTACTAATTTAAAACATTAATTTAAAATTTTAAAATTCAAAAGAAGAATGTATAATATGTTCATTTAAAATTTAGCTGGAATAATGAAACAAAAATAATTTTCATGAAAATTTCCCTTTATAATTATAAAATATTCTTATACTGAATTCAAGTATAAAATCCCTTTCAAGTACCATAATTGTATCATTTTAATTGAAAAATAACTAATTAAATATTATTACTAATCCATAATATAGTATTATTTTTATATAATAAAAATATATTTTTCAATGAAAATGAATTTTTTCAGTATACATTAAAAAATATTTCATTTAAGAAAAAAGTAAAAAATTAATTTTATTTCTGGTATGATGAATTTAAAAAATAATATTTAAAATATATTTTCTATAAATTATTAAAATTTATTGTAATATTCACTCCTAAATAAAAGAACACTGATTTCTGAGAAAAATTTATTTTTTTAGAATAAAATGACATTAATAAAAACTAATAATTTATTTCGTAAGACTTATTCAATAATTTTATATTCATTAGTGATTTTTTATTTTAATAACAATTATTTCCAATTCATACCCTCTGATTTATTAGCTAGGTTATAGAATTTAGATATAAATTATAATATTTTGTTCTTTTCGGATCGTTGTTGCATAAATTGAATGCAATAGACTTTTATTATTATTTTTATTATATAAATACAAGTGAAGGGTATATTTTATAAGTGGAATAAATAATCAGTAAACATGTTTTGACAACAGAATATTCTTTATGAACTTCCTACATAAATCATATGATGTCTTATTGAATCAACAATATTCAGACATAATTGAGTCTTATCTACATGATTGATAACGATACTATATGATATATAGACTAGTAAATATCCTAGATTTTATTTTATGACTATTTTATACTTAGTAGTAATACATAAAAGATTGGATTTATAAAATTCATCCCTAAATAATAATATTTCTTTTTTCATTTCCTTGTTGAGGATAATTTATATTATTTCTATAATCTAGTTTAAGACAATGTTGTTGATTATAAGTTCAATTTATTCCATTATAAGGTACTTATAAATCAATGAATTTATAGGAGTATAATTAAACATGGAGAATTTCAAAATATAAAACTAGGTACTGATCATTGTATAGAAATTGGGTCTTTCTTAGGATATATTTTGGAATTAAAACTATATTTATATATAAATGAACTAAAATGTCTTTTAGGGTTCATTAGGATCCTGGTAAATACATATTTTTTATGGAAATAAATAATGATATAATTTTTATTAATTTTCAAACTATTATCTATCGATATTCCAATGATAGTTTTTATTTTTATAAATTTCATGATTCCATGTGATCTGAGGTGGTATCTATGTACAAAATCAATTAATTGATCATATTTCATGTGAAAATATAGTCAATTAATATAGGGTTCATTAGTACTTTCTACAGTAAATCTAATTTTGATGTATGAGTTTCATCTTGTTAAACTCATATATTAGTTAAAGGTTACAAAAAATGAATGGTATAGAGAGTTGAAAGTATATTTCACAAATTGTGAGGATAAAGTCATTTCAGATATTAATTTCTATAAAATGTCATTATGATTATAAAATATATTAAATAAAATTCCAAATTACATTATATAATGATAATTTATACAAATATATTAATATGATACGATAAAAAGGTTTGGATGTTCTGAATTATTTTATTATGGTATTTATATCAGAATAACCAGTTTATGGATTGAAGAAAGATTCTCAATGTTGGAATATTAAATTTAATTATGTAAGAATGATTTTTTTCATTAATAATGTGGATTGATATTGAGTATATTAACAACATAGTCATAGTAGTTTTGTATTTTTGTGTTTTTATGCATTTTATTGTAACCATTGGGATGTTTATTACAAATTCATATTCGTTAAGTATGCGGTTTGGAAAATACTTCTGAATGAATGTCATGGATGAAGCATCCAATGTTCTACTTATAATTATATATAAAAATATATTAAAGTGGTTTTTCATACTATGTTAATATACATATATTACTAGAGTGCTAAATATTTTGGAATTAAAAACTCTATGATGGGATCATTATCAATGTTATCTGTTATCAATCATGAAATGATTCAAGATACTACTAAATAGTTTGAACATATGGGTAATATTTTTTATATAAACACTAAATGATATATCATATATTATATTTATTTCCTCGAAATGATGATTTTTATGATTTTATTATAATAATTAGAAAACAATATTCTTATTTTTATTTTAAAAGGATTTCCATAAAGAACATGGTTAACCATAAGAAAAAAAATTAACGTTTTGTTCAAAGTTTTTAGAGGTGAGGAAGACCAAATTTTTAGGTGTTATTATAATAATAGTATCTAAAAAGAGAAGAAATATATTGGATCTTAATATTATTTAATTCTATGCATCAATAGTGGAGAATTAAATTATTTTAGTTCTAAATTGGTCATCCTTGTGAACATAACAATGGATGTGGAAAACATCACTACATGATATGTTATGAATAATGAATTTAGATCAAAATGTTCATTACTAAACCTGGTACAATTCATTATATTGATATTGTAATTGATAATTACTATGATAAAAATGATATTTTTTTATTAGGATGTACTTGGTCTTAGAGAAGGACCAATCACATTTTATTCAAATACCATGACATTAGAAATTTTTTTGAGAGGGCTTATATATGTGATTTTTCTGTTGCCAACAACTACAAATTTAGTGAATCCATTAATTAATCAATTACTACAATATAATAATAAGGGAATGATTCATATACTAGTATAAAATACAATATATAGCATAATTAATTCTTATAAAATGTATCGAGTTTTATAATTATAATAATCTATATTTAAAATTCATTAATGTAGACATTATATATTATACATGAATAGTGAAATGATATTATATCTTCAATGCATGACATTTAGTAGTCTAAAATCAATGTTCATCATTATATATTATATGTTCTAATGATATAATAATATTACAATTACTATAGGTATCGAATATGATATATAGTAGAATTGTGAGAATGTAATTAATGATTTTTTATCTGAAAAAACATATTATATAATAACACATGGAATGTCATAGAATCATTGTTTTATATAAGGTTATATTCTTAATATTAATCAGTACTACCAAAGTACGATCATATAACAAGCCTTTTTGAAATTCTCAATTTTACCATTATAATTACATCCTAGGAAGTAATCTAATAATGGTGTTGTTGAGTTTATTTTTTAACATTTCAATAGTTTAGTTAAGGAAAGATAATGTTCTCTACTTTCATGATAAGTAACTATGTATGTCCCTTGATTTATTAGTTGATGAAATTCATGTGTATTCATAGTTAATTTTCATGTTATGTGAATATTAATTATAATTATTAACATATGATGTAATTATTAGGAATAAATAGTCTACATAAAGAATTCAAAATCAAAATTTTCACTTATTCTAGATAGGCATGATCAAGTTCTAGTGGTGCGACACCCTAAAAATCTAAAGTAAGAACCATGTATTTGACATCATGTATGACACACGACACAATGTAAATAAGGTAATATTATAATCAAATAATTTATAATATATTTAATATTTATAATATATTTCATATATTTCAATTAATGATAACCGAGTTAGCATGTGTTACATGCAAGGAAGACCTTCCTCGAAGTCATGCCTTACAAGCAAGATCGAGTTTTATCTAATAATAATATATTGATAAAATATAATTAGACGTAAAAGTTGTTATATTAGAATTTATTAATATTAATAAATAACTTAGGGAAATTAGGGTTTATAAAAATATGGAATGAAATAATTGGTTAATAATTATTTATAAATGAATATAAAAACTAATTGAATATAACGTCAATAATTTTATAAAAAAAGTATTTTTTATGCTGAAAAGATTATTTTACACTAATAGTTTAAATTAGTTAAAATTATTGAAAGATATTAATGTAAAATATATATTATATTCAATAAAATATTTTTGATATTCATTCATTCAGTTTCGTAAACATCATATAAGACCAAAATCAAATTTACAAAAATAAAATTTATTTTTATAAATGAAAAGTTATCTCCTTTTATTGATGATCCCATTTTGAAACAAAATATTACATTTTAATTAATTTAATATTTCAAAATAAACTTCATATTGGAAATAAGATCATAATAATAATGTTATGGTGAATTTTTTATATTTTTCTGAAACATTTCAGTTTTTATTAAATCGTTAATGATACAGAATTGTAGTCAAAAAATATCTTTCATTAAATTTATTTATATGCTAATATTATATTTTTAATTTTCTATATTTAACTTGATTATATTTTTTTCAACTAATACAATAAATTTAATTGAAAAAATTTCACTTTGAAATTGATTATAAAAACATAGAACACTTTCATACATTCTTACATTAAAAACCAGCATTGTCATCCCTCATGTAAGGGTAAATTTAAATAAAATTCTACCACTTCTATGGATGAAATTTTGGATAGTTTATTCATTATTTTAAATTAGAAAAATGTATAATTTCTACTAATAGAAAAAAAAAATTAAATATATCTAAATTTAAATAAAATTTATTATAACAATTAATGTAAAAGTAATCTAACTAAATGACTAAACATTTATCTTAATGTACCAAATGACCTAGAAACTATTACAACACCATTTTCCCTACCATAATTCGGACATGAACCATCAATTCATGAATTTGGTTGGTTTTTAATGAATTATTTTAGGCAAAACATGGGTTCATCTATCTTCTAGTTAAAAATAAAAAGTGAGTCCTTTTCCACATTTATAAAATCCCAACACCTATCACCATACAACACAACTCACAACCCATTAGGATAGGAAATTATATACAGATATAGCTTCAAAAAATACCATACATTTACCTTGAGGCCTCCCATTAGATAGAAAGCCTTATTACGAATCATTTTGGTACAAACCAAAAGTAGTTACTCGATTAAGAGGTAATATCATTTCTCAAGCCTTTTAATTTTATTTCCATTACCTAATCCCTCAACTAACCTTGTTTCATGAGCTTATAAAAGAACAAGTATAATAAATATACTAGAATTTTTTATGATAATTTTACGATCTACACATGCAAAAATGTTCTTCTAATAGGTAACTAACATGTGGTTTCTGTGTACGATGAACTTATGTATCATGAAATAATGATTTTTTGTATTTTTTTCACCACTTATAATGGTGGAAATTATGATGAAAAATAATTTTATATATTGTTGTTATTATATTTATTACTTATTTATACTTCATTATTCCCCTTATTATACATTCCATTATTAAATTCTATTTTACGTTAATACTATAATATAATTTTGAGAAAGTATGAACAATCACCCCCTCGAATAGATGTGATTCCATCACACTATACACCAAACAAATAAAGATGACTTCAATTGAAAATATATGATTTAAAACCCTAAATTGATAATAACTACAGAATTATGTTTCTGTAAATATACTATATATACATATATCATTTTTATTATTCCCCTTTCCCCAACAAAAAGAGTGATAATGTTGTTAGTGGATGTGTGGACTATAGCCTCCTTGACACGATGATATTCCCTTTACATCATAGAATATATATATATATATATATAATTGTATATTAATAAATAACATGGTATTTATGATATAATTATCATTCTATAATGATATGCTAGAACATACCATCTTTTCAAATTGATTACTGAATAATGTGAACGTTACTAATGCGTATGTGAGACCTACCATCATCATGATCGTAACGTTGATTCATTTTCTCTTCAAAAATTTAAAAATTAATTTTAAAAGTATAATTAGTGTGTAAATATGAAAATTATTTTGGGATTATTACTTTGGAGATTTTTTATTGTAACCACTTTTGATTGTACTTGGCCTACCAGAGTTGTTTTGACACATAAACTGAATTTGGTAAAAACACCTGACCTAAACATATTTTTTAGGTGGTTTTATAAAACAATGTAATAATTGAAATAAAAGTAATGATCAATAAAAAAATTTCTCTAATGAAAGTATATAATAAAAATATTTTTATTATACATGATGTTAAAATATGTTCACCCCAAAGTAAATTAATGTTATGAGATTCTAATCCCACATTTTAAATCCATGACAGAAATGTTACGTACACCACTTACATCTTTTGTGGGCTGTATCTACATCCCCTATTGTCATATTATATCATTCATAGTTTTAACCTCATTTTATTTTTAATCATTTTTTTAATGTTATTACATCATGTTTTTTAATATTTAAAAACATCAAACTTGTATGGGACAATTTGAACATTTAGAGCATGTACTCCTCAACCATATATTTATTCATCTTTCAATTACATTTCAATTCATAGGAATTATATAAAAATTGTTCAATAAAACCATTCAGTTTCTATATTACGGTTATTACTGACCATTTAAAATTACTAGTAACATTTTTCAAATCATTTTTACTCTAAATCATTTAAAAATATTTTTTATAAAAGAATACATTGTTTATCTATTTAGTCAATGGACATGTATTCTTCTAAAAAGGTTTTTTTATTATATATTTTTTTAAAATGTTCTAGAAATGTTTTGGTAAAATAATTCTTACCCAATTTCTTTTATTACAATATTTTCAATGGAATATTCATGTAATTTTATCAAGAAGTTATTATTAAAACCTTTTTACAATCAGATAATAATGTTCTTTTACCTCGTACAGAATTAACTGATATACTCACCTTTATTTATGTGAATATTCCATTTAATATCAAATAACATACATGTTGAAGAAAATATTTCCAAAATTGATATTTAAAGACAGTCATTTTCTAAAGGTTTTATAAAATAAATAGATATTCTCCTCAATAATACTTTTAAATGATATATCTATAGTACTTCAATTCATCAAAAATAATAAACCATTATTTTTAATCCACTTGAGATTTTTTTTATAGAAACAATCCATATTCTTCCATTGAATATTATATTACTGATATACTTATGTATAGTTTTCTCATTCAATTCCTTGAATAATTTTTTATTCCCCATGAAATATTCAATATTATATTATCTTTGAACATTTCATTTCCCCATAATCATCAATTTCATTTATCATGGATATCATTATTACATTAACTATAAATAATTCAACATAATGTGTCTTCATAGACTGTTATTTGATTATTTTTGGGAAATATTTAGAATTTCATATTCTTTATTCCATATAGATATTTCATCATTCTGATAATTTATTTCGATTATTTTTTATGTGGAGTGCTTTGGACTGGAAATGATGGGATGAGCTTGGATGTTATATTGCTTCTCAATGAATAAACAGGTTCTCATGAGACAAATTAGTAGAACAAATTAAACAGGTTTCTAATTTTAGTATTAAATTGAATTGTGAAAGGTATTAACGATATAGGTTTTCTTGTGACATTTACATAGTGACTATTACGAAATAATTTCCATCATACTAATTCTAGTTATTATTCTTCCATGAGATTTTGTGTCTATATATATATGGATTCATTTCTTTTTTTTCATTAAAAAATGGAATGATTTTTTTTTTCATAACATTCCATATTTATTTTTCATTAACATTTTACATAAAGAAAAGTATTTCTAGTCATTTATGTTCTATATTTTTTACACAATCCCCTCTTTTTTTATTGATTATATGGCATGTGAGTTTAGTTATTTACTATTTAATATATATCATTTGCATTGATTCCTTATTTCTTCCACTATATTTTCCTCATACGGAGAATTTGAGCCCCACCTTATTATGTTTTATTTTTTATAGAATTTAAGAAGTGTAATATGAAATATATTAAGGTATTTAATTGACGTAATAATGTTATTATTGATGTTATTTATTTATATTAAACAAAAAATATGTTATATTTAGTGTATTCTACTACCATTTATATATCTAGTTTACAAATACTACTAAACTACCAGTCATTCATGAACAACTATAAGTATGGATTATACATATGAATTTGGAACCTATCAAGTAATAATATATTAATATATTCTTAGGTAGTAAAATAATTATCCATCATTAGTAAAATTACTTATAAATAAAATATTGACCTAATACCTTAATTTTGGATGTACCGATTATACTCTAAATCACTAAATATTTATGGATATGAGGCCATAAATATTCTATTTATCATTAATTTCATTGTTATTTATACCTCTTTAACCCCGTATAAATATTTTAAATTTTTTAACTATATATATCTACATTCCACTAATATTCTACTACTTAGAGACCTAATTACATGGTAGTCCATGTTACATTTCTATATCAGATTCTCTCTTTTAAAGAGGAAGAATTATGAACCCTTCTCGAGATATGTGATTTTATACATAGGATGTATCAAAAAATCTATATTCATGATCGAGTTTAAATTGTGAGGGTAAAATTTAAAAAAGGTTGGGAGAATTCAACACCCTAAAAATAAAATGTAAGAACCCTATATTCGATAGCATGTTTGACATGTGACAGCAGTCTTGCTAGGAAATATAATATTTGGATAAATTATTAAATATTTACTATTTAAAATTGATTCTATATATTTCAATTCTTGAATTACTATGTCATAATCCATTATAATTAAGAGTGACCATCCTCGATGGCTTGTGTTACACACAATATCATGTTTTATCAAACAACAACAATTTATTAAAATATAATGATATAAAAACTAGACATTAAATTAGTATGTATGAATAGTAATAACAAAATTATTAAAATGTTGGATTATACAAATATATAATTAAGTAATTTGTTGAAAATTAATTTTAAATGAAAATAATAATAAATATAATATAAAGTGAATATTTCTATGGGAAACTATTTTTATGTTGAAAAACTATTTTTATGATATTATATTTAATTAATTAAAATTATTGAGTTATAATAATGTCATATATGTATTATATATTCATTAATTTATTTTCTATATTCATTCACTAGGATTGATATACAGATGATAAGAACAAAAAATTTATTATAAATAAACCTTATAATTTTATAATCGAAATTTTATTTCCTATTAAAGTAGTACCCAATTTAAATTTTAATTTTTAAACATAAATTTATTTCATATATCAAAATAATATGCTTCTTTTAAATAAAAACATAATAAATAGTTTATAGTGTTTTTTTGTCAATTTTATGAAACATTTCATTTTTGAATGAATAGTTAAAAATTCTAAATTATTATTCTAAACTAGGTTTTCATCTAATTTAGTTATAATGTAAAATTAGGTTGTTTTTTGGTTTTAATGTTTAATTATAAATTTTTTTATAAATTAATATATTTTATATCATTAGAATCTATTTTATTTTTATGCTGGTTATAAAAACATAAGAATCGTTCAGACCTTTTTACTTTAAATCAATGCATTGTCATACCACCTGTGGAATAAAGTTTAAATCCATTTCTTCAAAATATATTATTAGAATTTAGATAAAATAAATCCATATTTGAAATCATCATAATTTATAATTTATAATAATAAAAATAAAATTCACCAAAAATACTAGTGAATGTAATTAAAATTAATTACAAATATTAAGGTAAAATTAATCTTAATAAAAATCTAAACATTTTACATAAGGGATTAAATTAAATACCCAATTGTAAAAAACCCCTTTTTGGCCATAATTCGTCCGTGAACCTTCAATTATTTATATTGGTTTGTTTTTTATGACTTTTTTTGGTAAAAACTTGGTTACACATAACATCATTCCAAAAATACAATGTGATTCCATTTACTACCTTATAAAAGGCCACCACCTCTACCATTTTGTAAAACAACCAATACTACATTGGTTTGGCCAATATCTTCCCATATAGAATGTAAACATCCCTCCCCTAACCCATGAATAATACCTTTTGGAAGAAACCCTTCCATATGAGGCTTTTAGTAAAAAACAATTAGTTACATGATTAAGAGGTAACGTCTTCTTTGATGATATTTAGTTTTATTTCCATTATACACTAACTCGACTCTCTTTATTTCATGCATGTACAAAAAAATTATCATCAAAATACATGTATGTTTTTTATGGTCAATTTTATATTTACACATACACACAATTTTATTTAATGTCTAACGATCATACTGTTTATGTGTAGGAAGAAATACTGCCTCACAAAATGATAATTGTTCATTTTTTCCTTACCAGCTCTCATTGTGGCCATTATGATGGATACTCTGTTTATATTTGATATATAAGATATTTATTATTTATTTATACTATATTAATCCTTTTATTACACATGTCATTAATACTTCCCACTTTATTTAAATGTGGTAACATCATTTGAGGAAGTGTGGACTATCACCTCCTTGAAGTGATGTGATTCATTAACAATATACATGGAGCATTTAAATTATGGATTAAATTAAAAATATGTGACATAAAAAAACTCTATATGATATTCAAAACATAATTAATTTTTTTAAATGTATAGTATATACATATCATTTTCATGATTACCCTTTAACACACTTAAAAAGTGATAACGTTATTCGTTGATATGTGGACTACTACCTCCTTGACATGATTTGATTCCTTTTACATAATAATAATTTTATATATAAGTTTATATGATTAAATAATTTGATATTTATGATATAATGGTAATTTTCAGTTAATAAAGTGTTACGTAACTTATTTTCATAATGATCATTGAAAAATGGTATCATTACACATTTTTATGTACGACCTACCCTCTCCATGATCGTAACATTGATTCATTTTTTCAAAACCATATTTAATGATTTATAACATAAGTATAATTAATTTATTAATAAGATAATTTTTTAAATATTATTATTATGTTAGTTTTATATAATTACCCATTTTGATAATAGTAAAACAACCAATTACCTCTTAACACATAAATTGAATTTGGCCAAAACATTGGTCATAAACAAAATTTCATAAGTATTATTATACAACAATGTAAAAAATTGAAATAAATGTATTGAAAAACTGGAATAATGTCATCAAGAACATTTATAATAATTTTTTTTATTATATAGTAAGGTAAAGTATATTCACCCAAAAAGGAAACTCAAGTTAAGGGATTTTCATCTCACATTTTACATTCATGGGATAAATGTCATGTTCACCACATACATATTTTTTGTGGTTTATCTAACAAACTTGTAGTTATATTATATCATTAATAAGTTTATATTAGATGTATTGAAAATATTAATTTAATTTAATTCCATATTGTGGATTATTATTTAAATAAATTCAATTTGGTATGGGAAACTTTGGAAAGATTAAAGATAATATTCATCCAAAATAGCATTACTGATAATTAAATGGTATTTACATTTGGGGAAATTATTTGAAAATTGTTCAATAAACGTGTCATCTTATATGCTATGTTTATTCATAACCATTTTCAATTATTATTACTATTTTCTCACTCTTTGGTAAACAAATTTTTTAATAAAAAATTTAAGAAACCCAGACATTATTTTTATCTTTCGTCAGAGGACTTTCTTTTTCAAAAACCCATGTTTTAACAAAATGATTTCAAAAATAATTTTAAAATAATTTGGTAAAGAAAAATTTAAATGTTTTTCTTTGTAAATTTTTTAATGGAATTATATTCTCTTTTTATGAAAAATCAATTTTTCATTCCTTTTTTACCCTAAAAAATGAATGTTTTTCACCTCATACAACTTGTACAGATTTACTCAAAATCATTTCATTGAAGCTTCCCTTTCATGTCTAAAAGGATTATTTTTAATTAATGTCTTTTGAAACGTTATTTTCAATGAACCTTTTTTTCAAAAGGATTTACAAAACAAAAAGATAATTTATTCAATAATTTTTTTAAAATTTATTTTTATAGTATTTCTATTAATAAAAAACAATACCCCCTTTTTTACTCCAAATGGGATTTTTTTCATTTATAACATCCTAATTCATCCTCTAGATGGTTTATTATTTATGTGTCCAATGATAGTGTTGAAATTTACTTCCTTTAATAATTTTTCCCCTGAAAATATTAAATCTCATATGCTCATTGAACATTTAAATTTCCACTTATTATCCATTTAATTTATCATAGATATTGGTATTGGATAATCGGTATACCATTCTATATATGGTGTCTACTTTTACATTTATTTAATTATTTTTTGTGAAAAAATGATAAATATGTATTCTTTATTCTATAGAGATATTTGATATGGAAAAGTTTTTATTTTGAATATTCTTCATAAGGAAGGATTTAGAAAGTAAATGACGCGAGGGGCCTATACATTATATAGCACCTTGATTCATCAATAGGTTCTCATGATACAAATATGTTGTGCAAATTATATATGTTTCAAATCATATTCTTAAACTATCTTGTGAATGGTATTGACGGTATATGTTTTCATGTGCCATAGAAATGACGTCCATTAGGAATGAATTACACATATATTTGTACAAATTATTATTCATCTATGATATTTTAAATAAAAAATTCTATGAAAACATTTCATTTTCAATTCACTGATTAAATGACATGAGTTGTAGTTTCTTATATATCCATATATAGTTTCCTTATCTTTTTATTTTAATGGAATGTGTTCCTAGGTATTACATTTACATATTTTTATGCACATCCATATCTATTTATGGATTATATATAATTTGAGTTTAGTTATTTACCATGAAATATATATTAGTCCCATTTATTTATTATTTCATCCACTATATGTTTCTCTTACTAGGCATTTTAGAACACTGTTATTATGACTCTTTCCCTATTAATCCAAGAATAGTACTATGGATGATATTCATATATTTAATAGTTGGAATAAAGTTATTCCTTATTTTATTTATTTAAAATAATTTTTTTTAATTAGTGTATTCTTGTCTCATGTATGTGTCTAGTTTAACAAGACATCTAAATTATTAGTCCATTGCGATTTCATTCCTAATAATATTGCGAATGTAATTGATAGAAGACACAATATCTATGATTTTTGGGGTTGTATTATAATAAGTGGTATCCCATTTCCATTTACAGTGTGATTTTATAATTATATATATTTTATCAGATACATATTTTCGTTGATTTGTTTATATGGATATATTATTTCTTATTTTTTATATAAAAGTATAACCAGTTATAGTTATAGTTCTAATGATATTTTATTATTTGTGTCTCATATCTTATTTCTAGGAATTTGATAATTCATAACTCTTTTCATTACTAAAAATAACTGTAGGTTCACATAGTTAGGCCATAGAATATGTGTTAAATGTTTTAATAAAATATCATCTTAAATAATAAACGTCCCTAAACAATATTAAATGGATTTTGGTAGGATAAAAAATTAGTTGATATGTTATTAATAAATTTCCATATGTAGTATTTATGAACTATTGAGATTAATGGATACACACTAATGCAGGAAGAATAATATTGTATAATCATTGATATCATATCCTTTGATATGAAAGAGAATCATATTATATGTAGTTATATAGTTATATATTAATGGCTACTATTTTCATGACCTTGTTATATCACATCATATGAAATTACTAAAATATTTGATAAATGATATAACTTTATATGAAAAATTTCTTGAATGATTTATCTTTGGTCATTAATCGATGTGGTGATTCATTATTTCTAATATAAAAGTTATGAATCTGCATAAATGATTAATGTTCATAAAAAATTAGAATGTGTTACCAGTATGGTATGGAGGTTTCCATATACTTAAGGTAATGCCAAATCTCTTTAATAGAATAATTTCATGAAATATAGAGAATGTAGACCTTCTGTTTTAAACGTGTGTATTTTAGAGAAACCCCATTAAAGCCACATTTCCCATATTCATCATTTATCTTTGAGTATAGGACATGAGAATATATTTTCAATATCATGGATTCAACTCATATAATATATGAATTTCGTTGGTTGATGTAATACCATTTGATTAACATTTTTGAGTGTTATTTTATAACTAGGATCATTACATATAAATAAAAGAAGATAGAGCTCCAAAGTAAAAATATACTCATGGTTAATATATTTTATATAAATTAGATCTTTAATATATGATGAAATCTCCATATTTAAATGGATTTATTAGTCCCAAAATGGGTCGATAATCTGAGAGGTAGTGAATTGAGGTATGTCAATTTAAAATAACTCATACCCATTATCCCACTACAAGATAAAAAATAATAATATTTTCTCCCAAATAGTGAAATGTATAAGTGTGTGGGTTTAAATGCTTAAAATAATATATTATACATATATTTTCAAAATTAGCCCGATTATTTGGATTATACACATGGTGAAGTGTTAGTGTTTCAAAATTTACTAATAACAATTCCATTTCATTAAATTTTTTTATTTTCCTCATAAACCATATGGTTTATAACTCAAAAAATGAACTCATTTCTAACATAATTAAAATATTCCCCTCATTATCTATGTAATTAATTTATCTTTACATTATCAAACACATTATAATATCTTCTTTATATATTCACATGACTGAAAATCGATTTTTTTTACATTGATAAAGACGTTTTGGCTAAGTGATAACCTACAAATATAATTGTATCCATTTTTTAAAATCTCTTATTTGAACTATACAATGTAATATAAAACTATAAATCATGAAATTAATCAATAATATGTTAAACTAATTATTCCACACCTCTCAGAATGTCTTCTATCCCATTTCAAGAAAAACAATATAAAACAATACAAGCTCCCCATTCTCCACCACATCAACATATCTTCTTGATAGAAATATTAATTAATCATACAAGAGGAAAAAATGAGTAATAATATACCCATTTTTAGTCTCTCTATTTCTTACATGGATTTTTATATAGAACTAATATCACAAAAACAATACTTCTAAGACCAACCTTCCTATTTTTAATTAGAAATTATCTCTAAGATGTTCTCCCATGGAATAAAAAGGGATTTAAATTCCATTTAATTTTAATAAAATACT
Organism: Viscum album; assembly: GCA_963277665.1. NCBI lineage: Eukaryota > Viridiplantae > Streptophyta > Magnoliopsida > Santalales > Viscaceae > Viscum > Viscum album. The sequence goes on along the minus strand of OY728151.1, from coordinate 773,133,270 downwards.
TCCTATTGGGTAGAAGTATACTATATTCAATTTATAAATTTAAAACCCATAGGATTACATTTTTATTTTTTCATTTACATTCATCACATACAACATCATATGAATTTAAATAGAACAAAATGCAGTAAATCTGATCCTTATTCCTCTATTCAAAAAAAAAATGATTCCATGAATCTTTAAAGTCTTACAAAAATATTAAAAATAATTATTTCATAATTTTATGAAATGTTAAGATGATTCCCCATATGCATTATAATGAATCACAGACAATATTTTCATGCATTCATTTTTTATAAACAGCATACCCCTTTGGGTTTGTTAGCGACAATCAATATTCAAAACACAATACATTAATTACACTATTCATATGGAGAAACATGTATCATTATATATTGTATTAAATGATTCGTATTACTTTTACACGAATCTTACAAAATTAATTATTGACAAGAGAAACATGTATGAAATGAAATTTTTATCAATGAAACATCACATTCTTCTTCATACAACTTGAAATCTATTTTTCCATTTGTAATTGAAAGAAACATTCTCATATGACATGTTAATCTCAAAAATAATTCATTGAAACCAGTTTTGTTATGTCCAGACCCATTATAAACTTATCCCCTTGAGTTTAAAATTCCTGAAATGTGAAGACCACATCCTTAGTAGCCAAATATTATAATTTACATTATTAAATCAGTTCTAAATACAATTGATCACTTCCAAAAATATTCAATAGTTCAGTAGACATGGAGAATTATATACTTGAATGAAATTCAAAACACAATTAAAGACAAGAAATAAAACAGTTTTTTCAGTAAACCATAATTAACTTTATCATAACCATACAGTCAATAAAAATACACATCCTATAATCCTTTAGAAATGAAAGATAAGAAATGGGAGAGCTCTAATTCTCAATAAGGGATTGTAAACAGCCGAAGCTAAAATGAATAAATATTTAATAATAAATATTACATATTAGTTTTCAAAAACACATTTATATAAATTAATAACATTGAAAATAATTGAAATATGGTAAGAATAAATGATAATAAAATAATGACATAAAAATTGTCTCATGATATAGAAAATCGTCTTTGTATATCATAAAAAATAATAGAGTCACATGGAAATCAATAAAAGAATTCATAATGATGTCATGCATAATTTAAAATATCATTAAAATATTTTCAAGGCTTTTTTCAATGACAATTTGAAATTCCATTGATGCATTATAAATTAAAATCTATATAAATGGCTAAAGAATCAACCAAACCACAATCTTTTTTTCTCATGAGACCATTAGATACAATTAGGGGATATAGTGGCCCCAACCCATCACCTTTGTAGACTAATGAATTCCTAATATGAATGGGGAAAAATTAATCAACATATACATTTCTATTTAAAAACAATCATATGAAATGTTAATATATTCCCAAATCAATAAACAAAATCATAAAACATTAATAGTAAAACTGTGTATGGTATAAAAATTGTACATACCCACTAAAATTTATAATAAATCATATGGAGAAAGAATATCAATTGTATAATTACAACATATTACCAATGGAACATAATATATATACAACTTGTTTTCATTGAGGAATTGAAATATCATAAAAATACCATTAAAACATTCTTGAGGAAAATATCCTATTCTCTTTGAAAATAAAATTCAAAATCAAAACATTTACATAATATTAAAAAATATATTTTTTAATGATATCCTTCTAAACATTTAGTGTCTGATATAATTTAATTAGTGGTCATTATGGAATACATTTTTGTACATTAAATGTAAATTAAAAAACATTCCTTTCAAACTATTATAAAAATTATATGATATTCCTAATTTGGAAAATAAAAATATTTTTTCATTCAAATATTTATGTCAAAATTTATAAATTGGAAAATTTTAATGAATAAATAATTTTTCAACTTTAAAAAGAGATAAATAATTTTTATAAAGCATGGATTAGGAAGAAAAGGGTTCAGACGAAAGAGAGATTTGATGTTGGTTTTCATTGAAAAAGTTATTTTCGAATCATTCTGTCCTTAAAAATGGATAATGAGTTGAAAATTTCAATTATACATAAATAAATATTGGGGAATAATATCCATTATATTCTCAAAATATAAATTATATTACATAATCATTTATCTATTACCACTTTGGAAAAACTTGAATAATATTCCCAATGAAATAAATATCATAAAATGAAAAAATAAATAACATAATGTTAAATGGGTTCATGATATAAAATTTAAAAGGGTCATTATAGGTACATACAGAATGAACTAAGTGGGGAATGTGACATAGGTCTCATTGAAATAATACAAAGACGAGAAACCATGACATCAGTTATGAATTCCATCATATGTGTTTATACCACCAATATAATAAATATAAATAAAATAATAACATAAAAAAGTATAATATTGGTATATTTCATACAATATATGATTTTCATATAGTATTTTAAAATAAATTTAGTAGTAGTTAATTTTTAAAATCACTTTTTCCACTAATAATTTCATTGTTTTTCATGTATGTTTTGGTTTGGAAATTTTTGTCCTTTTAAAATCATAATGATTCAATGTACTCCATAATGTTAAAATTTATATATCTGTATATATATAAATATATCATATTTTATAATTATATAAGTATTTATAATAATCCCTAAAAGTTATTTATGAAAAAATTAGTTATATCGTTCAAGGAGATGATGGGCCTTACGTAAGTGTGAATGTTATTTTATTCAAGAGATGAATTTTAGGAAAGTTAAATAATAAATAACCATTGAAAATAAAATATTATATATAATAATATATTTACATTCGTTAAATATATGATTATATCATAACATTCCATAATAAAAGGAAAAAAATTCACATCGCTACAAGGAGGTAGAAGTCCACACATACACAGGAGCGACATTATTCTGTTCTAAATGATTGGATAGTAGGTAGTTAAATATTATATTATAATTATATAAGTTTGATAATTTAATAAATATAATATAAATATGTCAAATCCATAATTATGTGTATTAATGAGAGGTAACAATTGAAAATTAATTAAATCAGTTCACGATGTGGTAATTTGGTGTACACATGATCGAAAATTTATTTTCTCATTTGATGGAAGGGGGATTCAAATGAGTTTTTGAATAAACATAATAAAATTTAATTAAATTTAATATATTTGTTTTATTGTTTTGTAATTATTATGAAATTAATGAATGTGGCTAGAGAATAAGATGAAAGGAATGAGCTTGGTGAAGACAATTACCTTCCCTTAGAGAAACGTCCATCATATCTCATATTAAGGACCATATGATTCAGAATTATTGAAATTCTAGAAGAATTATAATGTTTATATTAATCTTAGGGTGCTGTTTTAGTAGGTTGTTATTGATCAAAATGGTTTAAAAGTTTTGAATAACTGAGGGGAGGAGGTTCCCTTCCAAAATTAAAGAGTACAATTTTTATTCAAATCCCTCACACTATTCAGTAATGAAAATTCACACTCTTCCCAATAGACTATAAAACTGACACATAATGTATTGTATGGAGGATATTTTTGAGAAACACCTCCAAAAGGAAAATGATAAATTATTTAGATATGTTATTCCTTGGAATTAATGTTTACTATCTTTTATCATTTCAGTTTTCCCTATGATAATTTGTATTTTTACCTTGTTAATTTGTCCTTAAATCATAAAAATAAAAAGATCTGTATTATATAATTTGAAACCAATTGTTAAAAATTTGAAATCTAATTTATCAAGTATAAAATCATAAGTGTTTTGGATATTTAATTTAATTCAAGTAAAAATAACTTTCAATCCTCATAACATAACCTTGACCATGGTAACATAGTTTTAATCATTATTGTTCAATATAGTCACTATGAAATAAAAATTGGTAAATTAATGGAACATGTTTTAATTTTCAAATATTTAAAAATAACATGTATTAACTTATTGTTTTTGAAAAAATTTAATTCATTTAATAAAATATTATATATGTAAAATAACATTTTGGTTAATCATTACTCAATTCATTTAGCATGTTATTAAAAATATATATAAATTGTTGAAATTACAATAAATAACATTACAACCTTTATAACTTTATATTTTTATATAAAATAATTATTGAAAATAATAATTCATTCCATTTTAGTATTTTTAATATTTTTAGAATCATTTATTTAATTTTTATATTAAATATATAATTAATGCATTGATATTTCATAAGTATTTAAGGAATTATAAAATTATAAAAAATTAGAAATAACTGACTACAATGAAATTTTGTTAATTAATCTCAAAATTAAAATAAATATTCACCAAAATAATTCATTTTTACTATGTGAATACATAATTGAAATTTATACACTAGAGAGTGATATTTTTTCTTTTTCTTTCCATAAATTATTATATTGGTCACTTTCATGGACAAGACACCCAAAAAATTGAAACAATTATACTAATTTGATAAGGGTCAAAATCCTACCATCCCATTGGAGTTATACATGTATTATGTCATTTTTATCCGTTATCCTTTTAGTTCATCCCCATGGAAAAAAAATTTTAACCTTAAATGTGGTAATTGATTTTTTCTTTTCTAATTATTCACTAAGATCAAAAAATAAGTTGATATTATTATACAATATTAATTTTTATGATTCCAAATATGGAATACATTTTTCCAAATTCATGTTATAGAAGAGGAAAATTTTATTATAATATTATTTTTGGAGGTGTGATGAAAATAATGATTAAATAGAAAAATCTCTTATAAATATAAAAACATTTAATATAAATAATTAAATATGAAATTTATTCCAATGACCAAAATTTTCATTATTATAATATAATTGAACTACTCTTTCTTTTTAAAATTTTTTAAACTATAATGTACCATTTATGTACATTACGAAAATAATTAGTTTACAATGAAAACCAGTACATTCACTATTCATTTTAAATTATTCTTTTTCAAAAAAGAAAAATAAATCATTATAATATTAGTTTGATATTATTAATCAAAAAATTAATTTAATTTTTTGAGATATATGTAAATACCCATACTTATTTTATATATATATATTTCATATTAATAGATAAATATTCATTACATAACATAATAATCTATGCTAGAATTTTTTTGGTTGAAAACTGTTGGAAAAATGGACACATAAACAACCGTTATATAAGTGATCTATGTTATCACCCACCTTTTTATTCATAATTGTCAACCTTTTTGTTCATATTATACATATTACCATTCTTCATATCCTTATGAAGGGAAACATAATAAATGATGATATCAGATGATTAGTAATGGTAAAAAAGGTAGATATCATAATATCATGATCATATGGGTATGAGAAAATGATAATAACTTATTAAAACCATAACCTAAATATAATTTATTATAAAAAAATTAGAGTCATTAATCATAAGAGTTTATAATCCATGAATCATAATTTATTAAAATACCCTGAGCCATGATAGTATAACATTGTCATAAGACATTGATTTATGGAATATACATAATAATTGAAAATAATATCCCAGGGATTCCATCCAAGACTTTCAAAAAAATTTAGGATTGGTATATGGGAATATGTACCCTCTTTTTGGCTTTAGATAACATCCAGTGTACCGTATTTTGGGATTGATATAACATCACATGTACCCTCTTTCAAGATTTGGATAACCTACCCCATAACATCTTTCGGGCATGGGATAACCTCCCATGTACCATAATTGGAATTTTATGACCTACCATGTTCCCCCTTTTGGGATTGGGATAACATCCCATATACCCTTTGAGCTAATAAAACATTAATCATTACCAAATCCATTGTATAGAGATATAGATCCCACATGTAAAATGATGAAAATCATACATACGTGTACCACAAAATCTTAAAACATAAATAATATCTTAACCCATGTAAATATATTAATTCATAGTAATTTAAATATTTCTAAAATCCTAACATGTGGAAATAGAAGTGGGTTTCAAAAATTTTTATCATGGTATAATCCATGGAAGAGAAACGGGTTTCATAGACAACTTATAATCATAAAAATAAAGCATCCATATAATGAATAAGAATGGTACCCTTAGATCATATAGTAATTAATTTATATGTGACATGAAATTATTATATCATACATGGAAAATGGTTTTGAAAGAAAATTCATATTAAATGTTTCTTGAGGAAAATATCAAATTGTTTAAAATCATTTTAAAAAAAAATTAAATATCATAAAATAATAAAGATATCGTTTTGACTGAATATAAACATGAAAAATTATAAAGTAATATTAAATATAACAAATATTCAGGATGTCGAGAAAAATTCCCTATGTCATACACATTAAAATAATGATTCCATTCATATTTTTTGTCAAATAATGATGGACCATGATTGGAAAACAGCATGAAGGAAACATATAAAATAGATTTAAAATTTTAAAAATTTGTCAAAAATCCATTAAATAATCATATAGGAATATGGAATAAAATTGACAATGGATTTTTTATATATGAACATAAATGATAACTATTTTACAATAGAAGAGGGAAATTTAGTCAGTTTTCAATAAAATCATTATGTTGAACTATAATGTTTTAAAGAGATTAAACATAATGAAAAAGGTTCATTATTGTTAAATAATCATATTTGAAAAACATTAATGTGTTTCTTGATAGATAGGTAATAATATTTCACCATTGGAAGCATAATCATTAACAATATCCATAAATGATGAGTTTCAAGAGGAAATGTATTTCTAATTTAGTGACATTGATATTATAAGACCCATTAAATAATAAAATTAAATGAAAGATAAAATTTTCATGATCAAAGGAATTGTTCCATCCAACCTGAATCCCAACTTTGTCTGTGGCGTGGCTTGAAGGGATTTCCAGATCTCCACGGGCAGGAAAACATTACATTGTTACCATTAACAAACTTTGGGAATAATTTCACCAATATAAATATATGTTCACATCACTAATAAAAAATCACCACGATAATAAATAACTAAATCCAAATAAGTTACAAATATTTTTAGATTTGAAGGTTTACAAGATTAAAAAAAACCAGAAATACTACAATATAAGAAAACTATTAACAACCCCAAAAACCATTGTGTAACTTGAGGGGTGTCTCCCTTATTTCACAACCACCAACACTTGCAGCAAGTAGCAGAAATCTAACAATCACATCCACTATGGAATATATTACCCATATTTGGGTCATATATAAAAATGTCTAAATAAATAAAATGGTGTATGTACGGTGTAATCCAAAGACCAGTTAGATTCCACCCAAAATAAAATATTACATGCTAAAACATTAGAAGAAATGTTAATGTACATAGTTATGTAAAATTTCTTAAAATGTTTTTGAGAGTAAATTTTTTGAAAACCCATTGTCAAAACAATTAAATAGATTTTTTTTTTCAATAATCATTCTACAAAATGAAATTCATAGGCAAGGTACAATCAATACTGATGTAAGGAACCACATCACATATTCATTATGTTATAATAGAGAACCAAAGGTAAATAAAAATATTTTTTCATTCAAATATTTATGTCAAAATTTATAAATTGGAAAATTTTAATGAATAAATAATTTTTCAAATTTAAAAATAGTTAAATCATTTTAATAAAGCATGGATATGGAAGAAAAGGGTTCAGACGAAAGAGATATTTGATGTTTGTTTTCATTGAAAAAGTTATTTTCGAATCATTCTGTCCTTAAAAAAGGATAATGAGTTGAAAATTTCAATTATACATAAATAAATATTGGGGAATAATATCCATTATATTCTCAAAATATATATTATATTACATAATCATTTATTCTTATTCCTGAACAATCACGATAAATAATTAAATTATAACATTATCTATTGCCACTTTGGAAAAACTTGAATAATATTCCCAATGAATGAAATAACATAAAATGAAAAAAATAAATAACATAATGTTAAATGGGTTCATGATATAAAATTTAAAAGGGTCATTATAGGTACATATAGAATGAACTAAGTGGGGAATCTGACATAGGTCTTATGGAATTAATACAAAGACGAGAAACCATGACATCAGTTATGAATTCCATCATATGTGTTTATACCACCAATATAATAAATATAAATATAATAGTAACATAACAAAGTATAATATTGGTATATTTCATACAATATATGATTTTCGTATAGTCTTTTAAAATAATTTTATTAGCAGTTAATTTTTAAAATCACTTTTTCCACTGATAATTTCATTGTTTTTCATGTATGTTTTGGTTTGGAAATTTTTGTCCTTTTAAAATCATAATGATTCAATGTACTCCATAATGTTAAAATTTATATATCTGTATATATATACATATATCATATGTTATAATTATATAAGTATTTATAATAATCCCTAAAAGTTATTTATGAAAAAATGAGTTATATCGTTCAAGGAGATGATGGGCCTTACGTAAGTGTGAATGTTATTTTATTCAAGAGATGAATTTTAAGAAAGTTAAATAATAAATAACCATTGATAATAAAAAATTATATATAATAATATATTTACATTCATTAAATATACGATTATATCCAAACATTCCATAATAAAATGAAAAAAAATTCACATCGCTACAAGGAGGTAGAAGTCCACACATATACAGGAGCGACATTATTCTGTTCTAAATGGTTGGATAGTAGGTATTTATATGTCATATTATAATTATATAAGTTTGATAATTTCATAAATATAATATAAATATGTCAAATCCATAATTAAGTGTATTAATGAGAGGTAAAAATTGAAAATGAATTAAATCAGTTCATGATGTGGTAGTTTGGTGTACACATGATCGATAATTTATTTTCTCATTTGATGGAAGGGGGATTCAAATGAGTTTTTGCATAAACATAATAAAATTTAATTAATTTTAATATATTTGTTTTATTATTGTGTAATTATTATGAAATTAATGAATGTGGCTAGAGAATAAGATGAAAAGAATAAGCTTGGTGAAGACAATTACCTTCCCTTAGAGAAACGTCCATCATATCTCTTATTAAGGACCATATGATTCGAAATTTTTGCAATTCTAGAAGAATTATAATGTTTATATTAATCATAGGGTGCTGTTTTAGTAGGTTGTTATTAATCAAAATGGTTTAAAAGTTCTGAATAACTGAAGGGAGGAGGTTCCCTTCCAAAATTAAAGAGTACAATTTTTATTCAAATCTCTCACACTATTCAGTAATGAAAATTCACACTTTTCCCAAGTGACTATAAAACTGACACATAATGTATTGTATGGAGGATATTTTTGAGAAACCCCTCCAAAAATAAAATGATAAATTATTTAGATATGTTATTCCTTGGAATTAGTGTTTACTATATTTTATCATTTCAGTTTTCCCTATGATAATTTGTATTTTTACCTTGTTAATTTGTCCTTAAATCATAAAAATAAAAAGATCTGTATTATATAATTTGAAACCAATTGTTAAAAATTTGAAATCTAATTTATCAAGTACAAAATCATAAGTGTTTTGGATATTTAATTTAATTCAAGTCAAAATAACTTTCAATCCCCATAACATAACCTTGACCATGGTAACATTGTTTTTATCATTATTGTTCAATATAGTCACTATAAAATAAAAATTGGTAAATTAATGGAACATGTTTTAATTTTCAAATATTTAAAAATAACATGTATTAACTTATTGTTTTTGAAAAAATTTAATTCATTTAATAAAATATTATATATGTAAAATAACATTTCGGTTAATCATTACTCAATTCATTTAACATGTTATTAAAAATATATATAAATTGTTGAAATTACAATAAATAACATTAAAACCTTTATAACATTATATATTTATAGAAAATAATTATTGAAAAAAATAATTCATTCCATTTTAGTATTTTTAATATTTTTAGAATCATTTATTTAATTTTTATATTAAATATAAAATTACTGCATTGATATTTCATAAGTATTTAAGGAATTAAAAAATTATAAAAAATTAGAAATAACCTACTACAATGAAATTTTGTTAATTAATCTCAAAATTAAAATAAATATTCACCAAAATAATTCGTTTTTACTATGTGAATACATAATTGAAATTTATACACTAGAGAGTGACATTTTTTCTTTTTCTTTCCATAAATTATTATATTGGTCACTTTCATGGACAAGAAACCCAAAAAATTGAAACAATTGTACTAATTTGATAAGGGTCAAAATCCTACCATCCCATTGGAGTTATACATGTATTATGTCATTTTTATCCCTTGTCCGTTTAGTTCATCCCCATGGAAAACTTGTTTTAACCTTAAATGTGGTAATTGATTTTTTCTTTTCTAATTATTCATTAAGATCAAAAAATAAGTTGATATTATTATACAATATTAATTTTTATGATACCAAATATGGAATACATTTTCCCAAATTCATGTTACAGAAGAGGAAAATATTATTATAATATTATTTTTGGACGTGTGATGAAAATAATGTTCAAATAGAAAAATCTCTTATAAATATAAAAACATTTAATATAAAAATTAAATATGAAATTTATTCCAATGACCAAAATTTTCATTATTATAATATAATTGAACTACTCTTGCTTTTTAAAATTTTTTAAACTATAATTCACAATTTATGTACATTAAGAAAATAGTTAGTTTACAATGAAAACTAGTATGTTCACTATTCATTTAAAAATATTCTTTTTCAAAAAAAAATCTTTATAATATTAGTTTGATATTATTAATCAAAAAATTAAGATAATTTTTATAGATATATGTAAATACCCATACTTATTTTATATATATATATATTACATATTAATAGATAAATATTCATTACATAACATAATAATCTATGCTAGAATTGTTTTGGTTGAGGACTGTTGGAAAAATGGACACATAAACAACCGTTATATAAGTGATCTATGTTATCACCCACATTTTTATTCATAATTATCAACCTTTTTGTTCATATTATACATATTACCATTCTTCATATCCTTATGAAGGGAAACATAATAAATGACGATATCAGATGCTTAGTAATGGTAAAAAAAGGTAGATATCATAATATCATGATCATATGGGTATGAGAAAACGATAATAACCTATTAAAACCATAACCTAAATATAATTTATTTTAAAAAAATTATAGGCATTAATCATAAGAGTTTATAATCCATGAATCATAATTTATTAAAATACCATGAGCCATGATAGTATAACATTGTCATAAGACATTGATTTATGGAATATACATAATAATTGAAAATAATATCTCAGGGATTCCATCCTAGACTTTCAAAAAAATTTAGGATTGGTATATGGGAATATGTACCCTCTTTTAGGATTTAGATAACCTTCAGTGTACCCTATTTTGGGATTGATATAACATCACATGTACCCTCTTTCATGATTTGGATAACCTACCCCATAACATTTTTCGGCCATGGTATAACCTCCCATGTACCATTATTGGAATTTTATAACCTACCATGTTCCCCCTTTTGGGACTGGGATAAAATCCCATGCACCCTTTGAGATAATAAAACATTAATCATTACCAAATCCATTGTAAAGAGATATAGATCCCACATGTAAAATGATGAAAATCATACATACGTGTACCACAAAATCTTAAACCATAAATAATATATTAACCCATGTAAATATATTAATTCATATTAATTTAAATATTTCTAAAATCCTAACATGTGGAAATAGAAGTGGGTTTCAAAATTATTTTATCATGGTATAACCCATGGAAGAGAAACAGGTTTCATAGACAACTTATAATCATAAAAATAAAGCATCCATATAATGAATAAGAATGGTACCCTTAGATCATATAGCAAGTAAATTATATGTGACATGAAATTATTATATCATACATGGAAAATGGTTTTGAAAGAAAATTCATATTAAATGTTTCTTGAGGAAAATATCAAATTGTTTAAAATCATTTTTTTAAAAAAATTAAATATCATAAAATAATAAAGATATCATTTTGACTGAATATAAACATGAAAAATTATAAAGTAATATTAAATATAACAAATATTCAGGATGTCAAGAAAAATTTCCTTTGTCATACACATTAAAATAATGATTCCATTCATATTTTTTGTCAAATAATGATGGACCATGATTGGAAAACAGTATGAAAAAAACATTTAAAAAACATTTAAAATTTTAAAAAATTGTCAAAAATCCATTAAATAATCATATAGGAATATGGAATAAAATTGAAAATGGATTTTTTTAAATATGAACATAAATGATAACTATTTTACAATAGAAGAAGGAAATGTAGTCAGTTTTCAATAAAATCATTATGTTGAAGTATAATGTTTTAAAGAGATTAAACATAATGAAAAAGGTTCCTTATTGTTAAATAATCATATTTTAAAAACATTAATGTGTTTCTTGATAGATATGTAATAATATTTCACCATTGGAAGCATAATCATTAACAATATCCATAAATGATGAGTTTCAAAAGAAAATGTATTTCTAATTTAGTGACATTGATATCATAAGACCCATTAAATAATAAAATTAAATGATATATAAAATTTTCATGATCAAAGGCATTGTTCCATCCAACATGAATCCCAACATGGTATGTGGCGTGGCCTGAAGGGATTTCCAGATATCCACAGGTAGGAAAACATTACATTGTTACCATTAACAAAAATTGTGAATAATTTAACCAATATAAATATATGTTCACATCACTAATAAAAAATCACCACTATAATAAATAACTAAATCCAAATAAGCTACAAATAATTTTAGATTTGATGGTTTACAAGATTAAACAAAAACCAGAAATACTACAACATAAGAAAACTATTAACAACCCCAAAAACCATTGTGTAACTTGAGGGGTGTCTCCCTTATTTCACAACCACCAACACTTGCAGCAAGTAGCATAAATATATCAATCACATCCACTGTGGAATATCTTACCCATATTTGGGTCATATATAAAAATGTCTAAATAAATAAAATGGTGTATGTACGGTGTAATCCAAAGACCAGTTAGATTCCACACAAAATAAAATATTACATGCTAAAACATTAGAAGACATGTTAATGTACATAGTTATGTAAAATATTTTAAAATGTTTTTGAGAGTACATTTTTTGAAAACCCATTGTGAAAACAATTAAATAGATTTTTTTTCAATAATCATTCTACAAAATGAAATGCATAGTCAAGGTACAATCGATACTGATGTAAGGAACCACATCACATATTCATTATGTTACAATAGAGAACCACATGTAAATACCTAAGGGTATCCTACAAAAGTCAAATCTAGAAACATCATAACTTTGTGAAACGTGGCATAGAAATGACAATAATAAAATTTCTCATGAACTAGACACTAGTTCGAATCCACTAGTAGAATATTGGATTTTCACTTCCGAATTACTAGCATACCCATTCTGGTTATCCCAACTAGATACATGGGATTAACTTTGTTCTGAATTTCACACATTACATATCACATATATAAATAATTTCACAGCATAAAAAACATCCAAATAAAAAAAGGAAATCACCACTTCTACCAAACCAAATTTATTTCAAATTCCCAAAGACACTATAATACCATCTGGGTGCACATTTTACACCACCTGGAAAGTTTAATAATACCATTTAGAAAAATTATTATATAATCACATAATTAATTTAACCATTTCCATGGTATAATAACTTTTTTAAATCCACACATAAACCAATTTCACTTAAAACATGCTTCCATATATTTTATCAATTCACATGTCAAATTAAAAGTGAAAAATAAGGTAGAGATACATCCATAAAATTATATTTCACTTACAAAAATACATTAAAACACACCCTCTATATACTTTCCTTTAAAAACAAATTTCAACCCTTTCATGGAACCCCTGAAAAACATCAATGGAGAACCAAAATAAAGAACATTAAAAAATAAATCCATTTTCCTTTAAAAAACTAATTTCCATCATATATTAAAACCAAAACACTTACAAAATATTTTTTAAACCACAAATTCCAAACACATAACACATTTATGAATGTATGAATGAATGAACAAACCATTTCATTTTGAAAAATCATGGAGTGACCAACCTCAATCTTGAAAACATCTAGAAATTTGTGTGATACTACCACATCACCACCACAAGACCCTAATAATTAATGATTTAAAAAATCATCTATAACCATGCCAAAATCACAAGATCAAACCTCTATTTTCATCAAATACCTGAGTAAAATTAAATCCCCATGGAATATGTAAGGAAACCCCCAGAAGAAATATGAAATAAAAGGAATAAATTCTTAATTTGTGATTTCCCTTATAATTGACACCAAACCCCCTAATGAATGGAAGACCATGGTAGAAAAGGGGGAGATAGGATGGAACATATGGCTTGAGTGGTCAATTGGCACAATAATGATGGATTTTTGGATAAATAATAGGATTACACAACCCAATTTGTTTATATTATTAATGACTTGGACAAGTCAAATGACATTCCAACACAATTTTCCAAACCATACAGTAATCGGGTGCCCCTAACAATCCTAGAGGGGCACACCATAATGTTATCCAAAATGATTACCAAAATGTGTGGATACCTTAAAGGACACTGATATCCAAAAATTTCTATGGATTTTCGAGTTTCCATGAGAATGGGTAACGATTTGACAAACCAATTCCTAACTATACGCCCCGTGTTATAAACCCCCAAAAATCCATTTTTCAACCAAAATAAATGGGGGAAATGATAATCACTAGTATGAAAATAATCAATATAACTACCTAAAACCTATCACACATAAAACAAGAGAGATAAATAGAGATCCAAAAAATAAACCAGAGCAATGAACAAAAAAATAATTTTAGGATAATTCTCCCCACCAGGAAAACATTCCTCCCTTAGAAAGTCATCCAATGTTTTGACCCAAAACACAAACTGATACTCAAAAAAAACTAGATAACTTATAACAAAAATAAATGATGAGAAATACATAATCCCCTAAAAAGAAATAGTGATATAAAATATTTAACACGGGATGCCAGAATGGACTCTCCCCCACAAACCTCATACCCTATGAAATCAAAAACACATCCAGTTTGTTGATCAAAAGAAATATAATAGAAAAAAACCACATAATATAACCTATAATGTCATAAACCCCTTACAAATTTCCAAAACTCTCTTGTACCACTTACCTGAAGTGAAGAAACAATGAAAAATCACTTATCAAAAAATGTTAGAAAACTCAAACCTAAATGTTTGCAATTAATGATTCAAAAAAGACAGTTGGGTGCACTCCAATAACATAAAATTTACTCATAATGTAAAATAATATCTAAAATCTATAAAAAATACTTCTCAATACCAAGTTAAACTAGATATTGAATAGTATTATCAAAACAAGAGGCCTTAATGGACTACCCACTATGAAAAACCAATTACATCAACAAACACGAAACGACACCACAACGGGGCCTGCGGTGGGTCTCCCTGCCATTTAGGAACTGAAAACATTAAAATAATATGGGAAACCCAACATGGAATATCCCATAACACTCCACACATGACAAAAAACCCTCACCCCTATCACAAGGGATAACACAATGTGGGAAACACCACCCCATGAGACAGACTAAATCAGAATCTAATTCAAAAGGTTAACCCATACATGGAAAAACAGAATAGTATTCTTATCATAGGTTGAAAAATAATTAGAATTACGGGGACACTATGTACATTTCTATGAAATAGCTACATGAGAAGCTTGAACTATCTCCATTTCAAACATTTAACACAAAAGCAAAAACATGGTCTCTCATTCCCATGGGGATCCTATCTGCTAGTGATATTCACATCGGGACCTATAGATAGGGAGATAATGTTTAAAAAATTTCTTTCCTCATAGACAAAACCTTAAAATCCCCGATTAGAATACATTATTATGTTTCCTGAGTGACCACACCAAATTCATAGAGGAATCAAAATAAAACAACACCCCATGACACTCTCTTAGTCTAATAGTGGTTCTTCTATACGAATAAGGTCATAGAAGATGTTTATGCATCACCATATTCCACATTGAACAATAAATAACATAAACAATACTCTAATAGAATAGACCTCTATATAAAATATGGTGATTCAGTATTTAGGGATGAAAAATATTCTTTCATTAAAACTAGATTTCTCAATAGTTTCGACAACATCAAATTTTTCTTTTAATGAAAATACAATACACCAAACCCCCATTGGAAACAACCATTAGAAACAATGAAGCATTAAATGAAACTGATTTTAAACTGAGCCCCCAGAAAAATGAACTACTACTAAAAATTGGTAGGGAAACCTTTTGGAAGAGTTGGACCAATCTCAATGAAACTTAAAATGACCAAAATTTCCAAAATATTATCCCAACATGATCCTATTCAAAACAGAACCTCATGAAATATCCAAAGGCCCTTGAATTCCAGGGAAGAAATAAAATGACATAGGAAAAATTTCATTTCTGTAAATTCTTTCACCACCTTCAATCCAAACATTATAGAATATAGGTGAAAAATGACACCATCAACAACTCATGAAACTAAAGTAACTAAAGTGTCCCACAATTTTCGACATACATGTTCCTATATTTAGAGGACCATGATAACATATAATGAGAGGTTGATTCTATTAATAAACATAAAAATATAGTCCTTACATTGATCAACTATAGTTTCTTCTAGTGGTGAACCACATGTGGCTGCACATAAGATAAGAATTGAATCATTGTTGGGGAATAAACTAGCCAACAAGGAATTTGAGGACCCAATCAAACTAATCTATCAACCAAAACATACAACAAAATAACTAAAATCACACAAAGGGAACCAACTCAAAGGCTTCCCAAAACATTTTTAAAATGAATTCATTGACCATTATCTCAAATAAATCTCATCAACCAAACATAAACTTCAAACTCTTTTCAAATATGATCAATTTTCAACCATCAAAAACACCACAAGAATCATACTATATTCACACAGAGACACACCACTCGACTACTGGTTATCAAAACATCACATTTTCTCAGAAAAGTTCCCTTGAAATGATAATAGGCTTTCTGGATTGCGAACTCACCAACGTTGTTCTAAAAGTCCTCACACATGCATATTATGATGCCAAACTGTGAATACCTCACTCCATGTAATTGAATATCCACATTCCCACATCAGTCCATGAATGAGATCACAAAGGGGAATACTAATGGTCAAATAAAATTCCACTTTCCAAGACAATACATTGAAACCAAACTTTGAAATTCTCAATCTAACTCCAATTTTAAAACACAAAAAAACATTCAATACCTCATTAATCACTATATAGAAAACAATTTTCAATATCCTCTTATCAATCGATTTCCATTTTTCTCAAAATAATATCCCATTTCATACACATTTTCAGCAGCACAAGAAATCCCAATCCATCACAACCATTTTTATTAACATTAATTTCTTCTAACATGAATCAAACATCCAATGTCTTCATTATAACATATTTATATTTCCCACCAAGAAATTTTGATGAACATCTAGTTTGGATTATAAATATAAAATTTTTATAAAATCACCTACATTTATTCAAAAATCATTTTAAAAATATCCAATTCTCTAAATATTCAGTAAAATAGGCCATTATAATCCATTTTTTTATCTTTCCAACTTGAACCATAATCAAATTAAATGAATTTTTCTAAATTGTACAATAGGTTTTTTTCAACAATATTGACAAAACCCATGAAAACATAAACCAATTCACAAGGGAATAATGTTTCGAAGGGTGTCATAGATATATGCATGAAAGGCTTATACCAATCTCAATAACATCACTCAGAGTATTCTCAAACCATATACCTAGATACAGATATATTTATAGGCCCTACGAGCTCATTGAGGCCATTTAACCCAATCTATTTTTATGTCCCAATCACAATAATACCTGAATGAACTAATGAAACCAAAAGAAACATGACCTCCCATGGAAACTCATATTTCGGACCATGATGTTTTTGATAAACACTCTACCATACCTACACCTCGAGCTCTAAAATTACAACTCTATATACCTAGAAATCCAAAATATCATAGGGTGGATCGAATTCTAGGTCCATTAATGAACCATGCATCACCAATACCATTTTGTAACGAACAATTCCATAGTTCCAAAAAACCTGACACATGACCTAGTCCATATTTTTTGGTAATGGATATTCCTTATCCCTACAAGCTATCATCCAGTGCCTTGGTAGCAAAAATAAACTTTGGGAATGCCTTCAGACAATTATATAAATCTGAACAACCAAAATAAGTAATCATAAATGTAATAAATAACCAAATAAAAACAAGAATTATTTTAGATTATTTATTTTTACTACTTTAAATAAAAAAATACTATAGTCGAAGGGTACTAAAACAACCTATAAAACTGATGTGTAACATGAGGGCGTCTCCTTCATGCCTCCACCACCAATACCTACAATAACCGGCAAAAACATGTCAACTAAATCCACCAGGAAAAATTATCCCTTTACCTAGGTTATACAAAGATAAGTATTCATACACACAATGGTATATTTAGCATATGATCCAAGTCCTGGTAGGATTCCACACAAATGAAAATATTCTATTATACAACAATGGAATACATTTTAACATGAAAATTTATGTAAAATATTTTGACCCCTTTTTAATAGAACATTTAAAAAGAACATTTTAAATAAAAAAATTACGAAAACACATTTTTTTTAAAAAAATGTTTCAAAATGAAATACACGCACATAGTCAACCATATACCAATGTATGGAACCACGTCACAAAATCATTATGTTACAATATAGAACCATGGGTAAATCACTAAGGGTATCTAGAATAAGTTTAACTCTAGAATCATCAAACATCAGTGCAAGTTGCAAAGAAACAACAAACATTAGCTTTCTCATGAAAAAGACACTAGGAAGGAATATCACATAATATTTTTGGTCATAAATCAACATCATTTAGTTAGTGTTTTAATCATGATTCATGCTAAGGGAATTATGTCTTTTCCACATTCGATTCAACTTCCATCAATCCACTAGAAGAATTGGATCTTGTAAATTTTTAATCACTAGTGTACTAGATCTAGTTTTCCCCAATAGATACCTAGGATTCCCATTGTAGAATTTTTTCACCCTTTAATTTTCAGATATGTTTATAACCTCACAAAACAAAGAATACATTATAAACATGAAAGGAAAACACCACTTCCACCTTACTAAAATCATTTCAAAATTTATGAACGATTGCTAAAACCAATTTGAGGTATATTTATGACCACTTGTACAATTTAATATACCCATTTTAAACTTTTACATTAAAATGACAAAATTAATTTAACAATTCCCATGGGCCAACAAAATTTTTAAATCCACATATAATAAAATTTAACATAAAAATGATTCCCAACATATAAAAAAACACATGTCAAATTAAAAGTGCATGAAAAGGTATCCATATTGGCATAAAAATAAATTTCATTTGAAACACTCATTTCAATACACCGGAACCATCAGTGCCTTTGAAAACACATGTCTCCCCTTTAAAACTACCCATGAAACACTTCCACTAAGAACGACAATAAATCTCATAAAAAATGTATTTTTCCCTTCATTAAACCCATTTCCATCAAATATGAATAGGAAAAAACATCTGATGTATATTTGAAACCCCAAAATAATTCCATATAACACATTAATGAAATCAATAAACTATGATAAAATCATATAATAATTTCAAATCAGTGAAAAACATATCTCAGGTTTTGGATCTTCTGAAATTTTTAGTCAAACCAAAACTACTCCGCTGAATGACCCTAACAAGGAATGAAATAAGAAAAGAATAATTTACCTTTTCAAAATCACAAGATCTATCCCCCTTTTATGTAAAATACCCACTAGAAAACAAAACATAATATAAGAATAAAGGAAACCCGTAGAAGAAAGAAAAAGTTAAATGAAAAGCGATATACATATTGATTTATTAGATAATCCAAGCCAAAAATAGAAAATTATGGATCCCAAGGGAGACAAGTGGTATATAGGGAGGTTTTAGTGCTCGGGAGATTTAATGGGGTTATTAAGGAATCATTTGGGGTTAAATATTGAGAGGCACTGCTAGAATGTTTAGATTTTAATGACCCAGACGTGTCGTATGGTGTTACAACCTGATTTTCCAAACCATTCAACAACTCTGTTTTCCTCACTATCTAAGAGGCACAAATTAAATTGTTATCCTGCATAGTTAACAAACCGTTCACAAACAATGGGGTTCGCCACTATCCAAAAATAGACATTGGTCGTACAGTTTCTTGAATAAGGGTTCACGGTATGAAAAACTATACACCAACCATGCACCGTATGATTTAAACCACAAAAAATTCATTTTTTAATCAAAAATAAAACGAGAAACCCAACGATAATTACTATTTTGAAAATAAAAATAATAAATTCTTCAAACTATAACCACATCCCACCCAAATATCAAGAAAAAAAATCGAGATCCAAAAATGAATCTTAGCAATGAATGAGAACAGAATTTTGGGTGTGAGAAAAATGTGATGAGAAAATATAATTTCAAGTTATTACATGTCAAGGGATATGTATATAACCTAAATAAAATATTATTTGTTCAGAAAATAAATTATGTCCCAAAATAAGAAAATGGTGAAAAAAATCCCTTACATTAAGTATCGACTTCCATTATACAGGTTAAAACCTCATGTACTATAAATATAATTTTTTTAATAAATAAATATAAAAAACATAATTATATGAGTCAAATAATATATCATTTAAATTTTATCATGTATTACCCTTTTATTAAAAAATCCATGTTAATGTAATGTTTCATGCAACAACTGCTTTGTTTTTAAAGTCTTTATTTTATTTCTTTTGGTCATTATACATTTATCATGGTTAAATTCGCTCAAGAATGTAAAAAATAATATAATTATCATATATAATAATTATATATTACTTATATGGATGTATAAAATTTATACATAGAACATGAAATACAGTCTTTATGGAGAAAGTAGGTTGTACAGAAGCACGAACATTTTTCCAATTTACGTACGAATTTAAATAAATAAATGTATATAATATATAAAATTAATGAATATTTTTTATTATATATATATATATAAGATAATTTAATCAAATTCATCCTTAGAGACATAATTTTATTATTATAATGGATCACATCTTTTCGTGAGACGATAGTCTATCGTACACACGAGTGATGATATTATATTCCCACATAATAGAAATTAAGAGGTCATATGTGATATAATAATTTGATAATTATAAAAATATAATAATATTAGATCATTACAACATATACGACATAAAATCACGCTGATAGAGGGGGTGATGGATAAGGAATAACCTTTCTTCTCAAGGCGGTAGTCCACCGTACCCATGAATAATAATTTTGTATCCCATTTTATGGAAGAGGAATCACATAGATTATATTACATTAACATAATAACATATTACTATATATAATATAATTTTGTTATAAAATCATCATAATATAATAATAATTTATGGTGGTGGAAGAATAAATAAAACACAATTAATGTTTATGAATTTACCACTTTTTCGGAAAGCCTCTTTAGATATATAGCTAAAGCCTTCATAGAAGGAAATAATAACTAAACTAGGGATACAAGGATGAATTTATGTAATATATGATGTTATTTGGGTTAGTGTTTTATGATCCAATAGTTTTTTGATGTGTATACTAGAGTGGAGAGAGGTGACCTTTTATATGTATAGTAACTTGAACACTAGTAAATGTTTAATAGAAAAACATGTACCCACGTTTTTCATATTCTGAAGGCTCTAAAATAGAACATCATTGACCCTAGAAGATATTAGGTTGAAAGATGAAAATATGATTGGTTTTTTAAATATTTTTGTTAATTTTTAACCTATATCATTTTATTTAAACCCCCGGTAAACAAATTTTCTAATTATCCAAGATAAATAATGTTTACCATTTTTACTATTCATTATGGTTAAAAAATAATTTCACCATGTAATATAATATTAATTATTCTTATTCAAAATATATAATCCTATTTTTTATATTTACATGCATTGTTGTGGATATATATTTATATTAATATTAAATCTTGCAAACATGATGATAATGTCAGTTTTGAAAGATAAATTGTTCAAAAGATTAAAAAAATAATATCAAAATACACAATAAAAATAATTATTATGACATTAATTGTTTAAATAGATGTATAATTGAATTAATTTTCCTTTATACCCATTTTAAAACTAATATTAACTAAAAATTCTATAAATTAAAAATATTTTTTCAAAAAAATTATATTTTACTATTCATTGGAAATTTAGTTATTTCAAAAAGATCCCAAAAGACCACAAAATTATAATTTTAACATGATGATATAAAACATTATTTTTATTTTATCAATATAATATAAATAAAGTTTAAAAAATTATTTTTTTATGGTTCACTAAAATAAATAATGTTAATTTTTTTTGAGAAAATAACCTACTCAAGATAGATATTTACATTTCCCAAAATTGTAAACTATTTTCAATATTTTACCATTATATAAAATCAATATTATTATTTTTTAAAAATAACGTATTACTATTCATATCTCTATTTTTAATGTATAGGTAATAAAATTCACGTTTTAATTATACTACTAATAATATATCATGGTTTCTTAAAACACAGTGTTGCATGTAACATAATATAAACTCGATGTTTCTTATAAAGAAATATATCGATGGAATTCAATTTATTCTAATAATATAATTTATATAAACATGGGTTGTTACACATTACCCCTATAAAAGTATTTCCAATAAAAATTCATCAATTTAAAATAAACAAATGAGGATACTTCTATCACATCAGTTCATCAGGATCCCACTTAACTTTTTCACACTCTTGGTTTCACCACAAATCATTGGCATAGAGAGTTTTCTTGGTTCTTAAAATATTCTCAATAAAAAACTAAATCTCCATTGGTTATTCCAACTAAAAATAATATTATAAAATGGTACTAAAATTGATTTCAATACCTGTGATGGATTAGGTATGTACTTTCTCACAATATATACACTGAATAGGGTGCGGAATTGAGAGAGGTTTGGTGGAAGCAAAAACTGATTGGATATCCTCTTGATAATATCATGAATTTAAATTGAAAAAATATACATTGGTATTAATTTCCATTTATTTTAAATATCATTACCATTATCCATAGAATAATTCAAAGAAACACCTTGTCATTAACCATAATTTCTTTATCACATCGGTGATTGTCATCATAATTGTTTTGCATATTCTAAACAACATTAATGTGTTATTGAGGGAGATTAACCATATCTTTAATTTCCTCATCTATCTAAGGTCCCAATATTTTTATTTATCTAACTCCATTCATTTACATTGAATTTTTCCACTTATTTGTGGGGTTCTTCAAAATGATACATCTAAATCCTGATTAAAATGAATTTTTTTTAAAATGAAACTGGAGGAAGGTATTTATCCCCAAAGACATAAAAATATAATGAGAATAATATAAAAATATCATATAGTGTTTTAATTATTATCTCAGAATGACCATATATTTTAGGATGATAAATGATATGGAATCTAAACTCTATATCACTATCATGAAGATGACTTTACTATAACATTGAGGTAATATTCGTATCATAATCAGACATAGTGAAATGTGGAACTCCGTGAATACTAAACTCTTAATTAAAACCATAGAAGGATCACATAGAGTTATAGAGTCTTTGATTTTGATGAAGTGTACTAACATTGTACAAATATTGACCACTACCCATATAACATTATACCCCTTAGATGTTTTGGGGAATTCAATGACGAAAACACAGTATGGTTTTCCCAATTCCATTCTGATATAGGTTGTGGATGCAACTTCCCCTTATCCATTTATCTATCAGCCATAACATGTTCACATACCAAGAACAGAGAAACAATCTTTTTAATAACACTCTTTTTGTCTTCTAACCAAAAATACTCTTTCAATTCTCTATAAATATTCATACTTCACTGATGAATAAATAATTTTTAAATATGGCATTGCTCTAAAAACTTCTTCTTCAAATATAAAAGGTATTTACATAAAATATAGTTTTTGAACTGTATCATTCCATTATTATAAATCATAAACTAATAAATATTCCATGCCATATTTTACATATCTACTTCTTAATTAAACACCTCTTTAATCGTATCATTGATAGTTGGTTGAACATTAAATTGAGATAGACAAAAATTTTCCCCTTCCTTCAAGATTTTTTGATTATTCCATTGAAAAAAAATAAACATTCGATATTTATTTATCCTCTTCATAGATACGATAACATGATCCTTTCTATTAAATTAATAAACCTCCTTGTTCCCATTCCCATGGGGTTATTGTGTTTAGATATCATAATATTTAATCAGGTCTTCCCACATTATATGGTTTATATTCATGTACATTGTCTGAATACATACACTAAACATTTTTATAAGTATTTATATCACACTAAAATATATAATGTTAATATTTCCATATAATTAATTAAAATACAATCACAACTATCTCTGAATCATGAGTTATGTAATTTTTCTCACGAACCCTTAATTTTCGTGAGTCATAATCCATTAAAGTTTAATTTTTCAGGAAAACACATCTGAATCCATTTTATGATGCATCATTATATATTACAAACCCTTCTACATGGTAGGTTAATGTATTAATATGTGTGATGATTAATTTTTTATTTGGTTTACTAAATTAATCATCATATTCTTCCATCTCTAAGAACATATATCCCTTTGGATTAAGTAAGTTTAGTTGATATGAATGTCTGAAAAATTCTCAATAAGGAATTGATGATTTCTAAAAATACAATGAAAAATAAAGATCTCATTCACCACAGATGGAATGGGAAAATATTCATTGAATTTTATCCTTGAATCATCCACTGATATCCCATTTCTTATGATTTTATCACCATATAATCAAACATTTTCCAACTAATATTAACATTATGTATATAATTCTTATATTTTCTCATCACTTAGGGTCTTCAGTGTAATTATCATGTCATCTTCGTGGTATCCATTTTTATTCAAATATATAATAATATCTTATTTAATGAATACATCAAACAAAACAAGGTAAAATCTAATGAATTTATTAATTAAATATGTAAATATAGATGTGGAATTGGCGAGGAAAATGGAATTAATATATACTCATACATTTCGAAAATTGTATAGAATGCAGTTTAGCTATAAACACCTTTTTGACCTTCAGTTAATGATATACATAATGAATATCAATAGTAGAAAAGAATTGAGTTCCACATAATTGAATAAATAAGTCATAAATATGAAGTAGAGGATATATTATCATGGTCATGATCTACTTCATATCCTGATAATCAATAAAATATCGGACTGATCTATATTTACATCTATTAAAAATATTGTGCTCACCCCACGGTGACACACATTGAAAAATAAATCATTTGATATGATTCTCCTAGAGTTACTTTTTTTATCCTTGAAATTAAATTTGATCCATTCTATATGAATTTTTTGAAATATGAATTACAAAAACTATGTGTAATATTTAGAAGTCAACTTCACATTTTGGAGGAAGAATAGGATACTCCTCTCAAAATATATAAGAAAACAACATCCCAGTATAAATATCCTGAATATTGAGTTCCACCCTGGTCATCTATTATAAACACCCCTCTTAAATAATATTCGACACCCATACTACACCATCCGATGATTTTAAAATAAAATAATATCTTCGATTGTGTATAAGATATAGATCAATGATCTTAATGAAACAATGGATGATTATTATTTAAATTTGACTATTATAACCTACCAAAATAAATTTGTGAGAATTAACAATATTAATGACATAATGAAATATATATTTTTAACACTCATTTATAATGTAACAATTAATTTTTTAAATAATTACTACATTTTTAGTAATGTCATTATAATATAATTTTAGTAACACCATTTTATTCATTAAAACATATTTTCGTCAAAAATGATTTCAATTTATTTTTGTCGAAAAATAATATAAATAATATATAGAAACATTAATAAAATTTATTATTAGAAAGAAAATTAATTTTTAAATCAACAATCACAAATTTTCATAAGGTGAATTTTGATAATTTTTTTTAAAAAGGCATATCAAAAAAGAATGAAAAATATTGGGGTTTTAAAATATATTTTATTAATGAGGTAAAATTATTATTTTAATTTGTTTTAAAAATTTTAGTAGTTCATTTTTAGATATAATAATCTATTTATGGTTTTTAATGGGTTTTCTAAATCAATTGAGTTTAGAAATATTTTATATTTAAAAGGATGCATTTTCTGAGAAACCATTTTTTGATTCATTTTTATTTTATAATTTTAAATTAAATTTGGAAACAATTTTTAATTTTGAAAAATGAATTCCATATTTTGAATTTTTTGGTCTATATTTATTAAATACCTCCCATTTTTAGTTTTGGACAATATGAATTACAATCTTATAATTTTGTGTTACCACAATTGAAGGAAAATCAGGTTATTATAGGTAAAAGTAAATTTATAAGGATTGGAAAATTAAAATAAAACTAAAAAATATTATTGGATGATTATTTTTCATCAAAATTCATCCATGGTTCTGATTTATGACCTCATGGATCTGATTTGTTGACATTTGGTCTCTTATAGTATGTTATTTTATGAAAATCCAATCTTATCTATGTATTTTTTTAACATGTTTTACATTTTCAATATGTGGTAATATAGAATCTATGTTAGAGTGTAAATATTATTACAAAATATCAAATTTTTATTTTCCGCATCGTAATTTATTATTAATTTTTAGGTTTTAAATAACTACATTAATGTCTTTCACAACGATGATTTAGTAATTATTAAATTACTAGAAAAATAAAATTAATTATAATGATATTAAAGTACATGTTTTTTGTGATATTAAAGTTTATCCATGAATTATATAGATATGTAATTAATTTATAATATATAATAAATTAGTTTGTTTTAAATTTACTCATTTTATGATGTTTATAAATTCATAGTAATGAATGTTATTATATTTGGAAACAATGATAATTTAGAAATATAAGACTTTATTACATTATTATCAAATAATAAAAATATAAAATGAGGACATAGGGGACAATATAGGGTAAAAAATATCATCCCTTGTGAATTTATGGATGATTATGAAAAATGGAGATCTTAGATAGTCTTATTTATTATTAATATTTTGAAATATTCCAAAAGTTCCCCTTACATCATTTATAAAAGGGAATGCCTTCCATCACTTCATTTCACCACCTTTATTTTCCTAGCTCAACCATCGTATAAAAAATTTAATCACCACAACATAAATACCCATTATATTGGTTCTTAAATCACAAAATAGAAAAATTAAATGTTCCTTAAGGTATCCACCAATGACGTGATATTTAATAAGTATGTTTCTAAAACAGAATCTATTAATTTCATTTATTCTTCCACTTTCCCTTCACCCCATTCAACCATCAAGGAATAATAACTCATGTATCATTTATATACATGAATTATATATTTATATGGGAATATATTATATAATTCCTTTTTCTCATATCCTATTATTCAATGAATAAAAATTGTTTTCCAAATTATATAGGATAACTATCTCTATGGATAATGTGTTTTGGTTTTCCATTATAGCCTTCAAATATGTTCATACATCTGTTATTATGGTAAAAATTAAATTTTAATAAGTATATAATAACTTATATAATTTTATTGGACAATAATATATATAGTATAATAAATAAAATGAAACTAATTCATTATGGCCAGAAAAACCACCAAAAAATAGATAATTTTCAGTAACATTTTATCAAATTAATCCGCCTATTATAAAAAATCCTAATAATATATAAGACCATTAAAACTAATTGAAGTCAATGAATAATATATAATCTCAAACAATGAGTATTATTCCCATTTTCAAAAACATCAATAAATATACACATGTGAGGAAACCATAAATCCATGAAACAAACACACCTAGAACAATATTTTTTATCATTACAACTGATAAAAATGGACATAAATGAACATAATGAATCTATAATGAAGAAAATATATTTTTAAGATGTTAGAAATTAAATAATTAATAAATTTTATTTGATTACCCCATATATTAAGAGTGAGTTCAAAAAACTTTCAAACACAATGTAAGGTAATGCTTAACTAAATTTCCATTCTTTGAGTTAAACTTCTACATCATTATGCTATACTAATATTATGTTTAAAATGAAATTTTGTTAGATTATGTTTTATTTCCACCTTTTATATGATTATTTATAGATAATACTAATAATAAAAACAATTTATTATTTTTCACTTCAATGATATGATATTTATAAGGGATTTTTCATTTAAAAATCCACTTTAATGTCACAATTTAAATAATTAAAAAATAAGGTTTTCTTAAATTACACATCATGATAATATTTTACATAATTCTTGATTCCATGATTTATTTAATCATATTCTTTAATTTTTCATGGTAATTTTGAAATCAAATATTTTCCTTTTTATATGTGAAGTACCCTTTTAAAATAAGTTATTTTCCTCAAGGAATGTTTTTAATGCATGTATTATCGTTTTATATCCATATTCGGACTCATGGAATATTTTATAATCATGGGTGGTGAAATTAGATGCCAAATTTATGTGGATTTGTGATATCCACCCAATGAATTGGGGATATTGGAAGTTGATAATGATGGTTATTCCAAATGTAATAGGGATGGTCACTCTATTGATGACCATGAGGGTTATGTCAAGTATAATCATTATGGTTTTTAAGGTAGCTATGAGGGTTATATCATAAGTATATGTTAAAATTATTCCCCAATTTATATATATATTTTATTTTTTGATTTATATGTTTCTACTGAAGAATCATTTTTTCAAAAGGTAAGTTATTTGTTTTTTGTTCAAATTAAATGATATGTTACTCTTTAAGGGTGAAAATTATAGTCTTCTAAAAAAGATTTAATGAGTTTATAATGTTATAAATGAAAATTTTTTTGTCTAATTTCTCCTTTCAAAATTATTATCAAATGTTTTATGAAAATATTTTTAATGAAATGGTGATTTAATGTTGAGGAAAATTTTTATATTAATCCTAGTGTTTATTTTTAAGAAAGGATTGTTTTTATAAGAATTAATTGAAATTACACTTTCCTTCAATGTTTTTAAATGACATACTGATGCTTTTGTTCTCATAATATTTTTTAAATAAAAATTATTAGTGTTTAATGGAGAATAATAACATTTGTAATTTCATGATGAAAAATGTAAACAAATGTCATGAAAATAAATCATGTTTCATTTTAAAGACATTTGTATTATAGAAAAAATCATTAATATATATAAGTATCCACATATAACGTGAGGGTTTAAATGTAATTTTTTATCCTAATTCAATGTGAAACTAAACCTAAAATATCATTAAGAAATAAATAAAGTAAATTATAATCTATAGTCAAAAGAGTATGAAATATTTAATGGAGGTTTCCTATAATTTTTATCAGCGTATGATTTAAACAACATTACATAGTATAACTTTTCTTTAAACATACGATAAGGTTATATTTTAACTTTTTTAGTAAAATCACTATTCCATAATATTTAAATATCAATGAAATTAATTTATAAAAGGAAGTAGGAGGATATCGAACCAAAAATTTAACTATTATTGATGACTTACTTGACATAATTACCAAAAATCCATGTCCATAGGGTTATGATGATTTTTTGTAACATACAACACTCTTAAAATTAGTTCTATGAAATATAAATAATATCCTCAGTACCTCAATTCACACATAGTTAACTTTTTTTAAATCAAATCCAAATTTACCAATTTTAACATCTTTTCAAAAAATTTAAATATCATCATGGAATTTCCCAATCTTTACCATATCATAAGACATTGAAGTATATTATGATTTCAATACATCTTACAAAAAAGGGGGCCCTAATGTAATATATTTATATATTTGATTTAATTTGTAGTCTTATGGGTCATAATTTTGGAATTATTAATGGACCCTTAATTAAATCATTCAGAAAAA
The DNA here is from genome assembly GCA_963277665.1 of Viscum album. NCBI lineage: Eukaryota > Viridiplantae > Streptophyta > Magnoliopsida > Santalales > Viscaceae > Viscum > Viscum album. The sequence continues at coordinate 773,102,838 of OY728151.1, read as the reverse complement.
TCATTGTATTATGGTTTTATTGAAATAAAAAAATTTCATAATTTTTTTAAATTTATATATCACAGATAATGATTTTCCAAAAAAAAGGGTTATCTACCAAAACACATACTTTAAATTTTAATCATGGTATATTTGAAAAAATGACGAATGTTAGAGTGATGAATATCAAATATATTTTTTCGATGAGTGGAAATTCTATCTATGTGAACAAAAAAAGAGTCAAATCTATTGGATAATGTGATCATGGTGTGAATTTATTTCATCTTGTGAAGGTATTGTATAAATCATAGGGAGAAGAAATTTCAAATCTGGAGGTATGAAAGAAGTTTTCAATTAATCAATTGGGTTAATTATTGGTTGGGATGAAAAATTAACGGAATAAGATAACCATTAAGGTGGAATCATTATCCTAATGGATGAAACTCAACTTTTAATGTAATTATGATTCCTTATGATCTTAGTCTATGCTATAATGTAATTAACGAACTATAAAAAAAATTATTTTGAATGAAAAACATTATTCAGATTTTATTCGTAAATAGAGAACAATGGCCTTTTAACCTATCACATATTTACAATTTTGTGGTGGATAAATTTCTTAGGAATAACTTCTCTATCAACCTCTATTCGTCCTTGGGATATGGTATTCCTTTATATTCCCATGTTTTAACTTCCCACTTATTTCCTCTTACATGGAATCCAATTCCGTGTTATTCTCGATTAACATAGTACTTTAATTTCCAATTTTCAATTATAATATAGGGTGACCCATTTTACATTGTTGGATTTCAACAATGATATTTTCCCTAATTGAACCATAGTCACTGATACCATGTTCTAATTGTGAGAATGTAATTTTTATAGTAAAGATAATGCAAAATCCAAATATTTTGAAAGGAATTAATATGTTCGATATTGTACATGTTACGTAACACCAAACATAATCGAACAACAGAATCATATTATTTAAAGATGAAAATTATTACATAATAATTAAATTGGATGTAATAAATAATATTACTATCATTATGAAATTTATAATAGTCATACTCATTTACAATGTATTAATTATTTATTTTTGAATAAGTACATTATTTTTACTAAATTCATTTTATTAGATTTTTAGTAATTCCATTTTCTTCATCGAAAACATATTTTCCTAGAATATGATTTTTAATTCATCATATGTAAAAAAATTATAATAAAAATCAAGAAAATTTAAAAAAAAATTATTTGAAAAAATTAACATAATATTTAAATCCGAATATAAAAAATTCTATGTGGTGAAATTTTTATAATTTTATAAAATGATTGATTTTTCGATGAACAGTGAAAAATACACATTTTTATTCAATGATTTAATTTATATAAATGGTAAAATTTTTATTGGGATTAGTTTTAAAATTTTCATTAGTTCATTTCTATTTATATTAACTGAAATATGGTTTTTTATGGGTTTTATACTTGAATTAAAAATAGAACGGTTTTATATTTCAAAATGTCATTTAAAGAAAAAATTATTGTGGATTTTTTATGTTTTGTTTTAAATTATATTCTGCCACATTTAGGTAAGTAATTTTGAAAAAAAAATAACAATTTTAAATCATTGGTTCCAATTTAGTGAATTTGTATTTTAATTTTGAACAATAAGAAATGTAATATTAGAATTTTTTGTTACCGCAATTGAGGATAAATCTGGTAATTAAGGGTAATTATAATTTGATAAGGATTAAAAATTACAATGACACATGTACCGATCATATTGAATACAATATTTTCCACCAAAGTCATCCTTTTGTTGAATTTATGACCTTTTGGATATACTTTTTTTCATTATGTACCATATAGTAAATTATTTTAAGAATGCTCAAACATGTAACACTGTTTATTATGTAAGTATATATTTTTTAATATATTGACATAATGAAGATATTTATAACCATAAATATTATTTTTAAATACGATGTATTTAAATTATTAGTGATATTTGTTTTGTAATTTATTTTGAAAATATATTTTTCATAACACCATTCTCAAGAATGATACATTATTTAGTAAATTAATGGAGAAATCAAGTAATATTTATTAAAAATAATGAAATACATATAATTTAATGTATTTAAGTAGATCCATGAATTATCTACAAAACTATGATATATTTAGGATATAATAAAATAGTTTTTGCTAATTTTACTCTTTTATGACATTTTTAAAGTCACTGTAATAAAAACAATTAAATTTTTAAATACTAATCTTTTTGGAGTAAAATATTTTATTAAATTACTAAAAAAATCTAAAAATAAAAAATACTAACATAGGGGACAATATATTATATAAAATTTAATACCCTATGAATTTATGTCATATTTAGAATTATTTTTATAAACAATAGTCTTATTATATTTTAATATTTCACAAATTCCTAAAGTGACCCGCACGTAGATTATAAAAGGGCACACATTCATTCACATAATTTTACAACCATTATATTTATAACTCCTCCATAATATGAATAAACACATTCTCAACATATCTAGACACATTATAAAGGTTTTTTAATCACCAATTACCCTCTTCCATGTTCTTTAATGGATCCTTCAGGGATGTGAAATTCAAGTGGTATCTTTCTTAAACCGCCTCTCTAAATATCATTTCTTCATCTATCTTATCTTCAAATCATTCACAAATCAAGGAATAACAACTCATGTATATTTAATATTCTATAATATTATATTTACAGTGTAATATCTTCTACACATTCCTTTTCTCATGTCCTCTTATTTTTTGAAATAAAAACATTGTCCAAAATATGGAGGAAATCGTCTCCATGGATAATGAGTGTTTTTATGTTACCAATATCATGGATTGTAACAAAACTACTATTATGATTATATTTTATTTTAATAATAACATAATAACTCATTTAATATTAAGAAAATAATATATAGAAATTATATTACATAAATTGAAATAAATTCACAATGGTGTAAAATTAAATGAAATAAACCAAAAAGTTGTCACTAAATTTTTATCAGATGAATAATCATAATATACTAAATAAAAAATTGATATATATGTCTATTTAAAAATAATTATGTACATGAATACCATATAATATAATTTCTAGTGTACAATTCCCATTTAAATAGAACATCTATAAATTTGAACAAGTTATACAAACACAAAATCTTGAAACAAATGCTCCCGTAATGATGATTTTAATATTTATAACTCATCAAAATGGTGAAAAATGAACTTAAATTTTTTTAATAAAACATTATTTGTATAATTTTTTATTAATTATTTAATTAAGCAATTGAATTTTATTATCCAATATAATATTTTCCATTATATAACAAATTCAAGCACATGGTAATTGAATTGTTAACTCAATATCTTTTATTTGAGTCTAATATAAACATCATTATAAAATTAAAACATTATTTATCGGATAAAATTTTATTATATAATTTTTTATATCAAATTTATTATTTTTATTGAAATATAATACAAATAATTTAACAAAATTATTTTTTTATCACATTAATAATATGATCTTTTCATGGGATATTCCTTTTAAAATTCTCTTATATGTTTCTTTTTTAAAATTAAAAAGGTATATATTTTTAATCAAATAAGTAATTAAAGGATATTATAATATTAATAAATAATTAGTATTTTTAAACCTCGTTTACATGATTACATGGTTATTTTAATAAAAAAAATTCTTTTTATGTTCTCAATACTCTTTTAAAATAAGTGATTTTCCTCAAAGGATATCTTTATAATCTAGGTATTTATTTTATTGATTATGTTATATATATTTGGAATGGTTTATGATTGTAGTGGTTAATTTATAAATGAAATATGTGTGGGTTCATCATATCATTATAATTCACTAAATATGTTATTAGTTATCCATACTAGTTATTCCATATATAATTGTTATGGTTAAACTATGTATAATCAAAAGGGTTATGTCATGTGTAACCATATGAGATGTTTTACAGTATAAATGGGTGTGAAATTGTGAGTAAGTCTTAAAATGGTAAATCATGTAAAATATATTAAATTTTAATGATTTCAGTGTATCTAAATAAATATCATGTTTTCATATTGTGTATTATTTTGTTTATGTTAAATGGAATTTTTATGTTACTCTAAATGGGATAAAATTATAACATTGTGAAATAAGAAATTAGTATGAAAAGTTTCAATAAATACATTATGGGTTTTTTCTTTTATAATTCTTATTAATTTTTTAGGATAATATTTTGTAAGAAAATGTGATCTCAAGTGTAAGAACTTTTTTTTACCACAAAGTGTTTTTTGAAAAAGGAGTTTTTTATGTATTCATGAACTAATTTCTTATTTCCATTTTTTATATCCATTACAAAAATATTTAATCTCATAAAATATTTAAAAAATTTAACATATGTTTTACGGTAGAATAATAAATTTTTTGAGGTCATCAAGAAAATATTATAGATTTATCATGAGAATAAATCATGTTTTATTTTAAAGTATTTTGTTTTATGGAAAATTTTGATATTACTTAGAAGTGGCCACATGTAATCTACATTTTACTTTGTGATATTATATCTATTTTATCTATAACTATAAACCTAAAATATTATTTCTAGTTATTGAATGTGAATTGTTGTGTAAATTCATTAGAATTTATAATGATAAAAGTCAGTTTCTAACAAATGTAATAGGTGTGATTTCCATCAGAAGTTCATATTCATCATCATATTGATAGATGAATATATTTGGATTTGATTATAAAACATTAATTCCATTCATCATAAATTTGTGTTTTGCATATATGGATAAATCCAATACATCTCTATGAAAAATATAAAATTCTACCAAAAGAATAATGACAATAGTTCATGAAATCACATTATCACAAACATCATCATGATTGGAATCATATACCTGATATTAAATCCTCATACAAATAGGGTTTTCAACTTATAATTATATATCTAATATTTTCTAATGAATCATAATTCCATTATAAATTTCATTACATATAAAATACAGGGTAGATCTACTATCAAATAACACATTAGTCGTTCTAGAGTGGATGGTAAGTCTACCATTTATCACATTTTTGTTACAACCCTTGACTAAAATAATGATCAAATGAAATTTCTTCTTTTTATATAAACATATGAGGTTAATAATGTTGATCATCCTCATTAACCATTTGATTTGGGAACTGGTTATCATATTTTTATACTCCTTGATTTGAATTAGTATAGTGTGGGAGGTTCATTCTAGGGGGCTTTATCATTATTCATATCAATAGATAACTTATTCTCCCCACCCATTGTGTAGTAATCTACTTGATAAACATCCATTCCACATTGAAAACCTTTAGAAGTCCCATTATGTAAATATTCCCAGTGTTTCATTCCAATCATCGAGCATGATGGAAGTGTAACCTTATTGTCTCTATGAATTTTAGCGATTCACATGATTTATGTCAAACATTAATATTAAAATCAAGAGGTTGATGGGAAACTCTAATATCCGTGTAAAAAATAATTTCATAAAGAAAATTTTCATCATAGCTACCAAATCCCCTTATTGATAATTCCCTTTGTAGAATAATTTTTATGAAACTGAATAATCAATCAACTTTACCCTCTTGATGGATGATAGTGCCAGATGTGTATTTTGCATATTGTGTAAAATTTTTATCATCGGTACCATTAACTTCATCATCATTATGTGTTATCTCATTTAATTCCTTTTTGATTTTTTTAAATGAATTATAGTGTCGAACATATTGTCAAATAATATTTTAAACTCCTCCCACTCCATGGATACAATATCATTATGTTCCATTATATTCTGTTTGAGAGTCCATCACTGATCTTCCTCTCCTTAAAAATGATAGACAACTAAATTTACATTTTCATGTTCCAAACATTGGTGAATAGGAAAAATAATTATTGGTATTGATCCTTTGATCATAAACTGGGTGATTTGGGGATCCCTTGAAAGAAGGTTTATAATGCCTCATAATGGAATCAACAAAACATTATTCCATTTTTTATTCATTGGTAATTTAAATATCATTCATAGAATTAAAAAATTGTGTATGGATAGTAATTATATTTACAATTCCATCTTCCTTAATATTTGGACACATTAGGGGAAAATAAATTCATTTTCTATCTTACTAAACAATAACATGGTTTATTTTGGTTCTAGTAATTGACTATAACAAAAAATAATTTTGTAGGAAACAATTATCAAATATTGGAACCACATAATCATTAAAAATAACATATAGTATTTCAAAAACATGAATCATTTTTTTCATATATGAAACATTTATTTTATCCCAGGAAACGTCTAGTTATCATCTATTAAAATCATTCCTAATGAGTTATAAAAGGTTTTGGAATATCCAGAGAATATGTGTAAGTGTCTCAAACAACGTGTAAAGTATGGCCCATTGTCGTCCACCAAATGATAATCAATTCGAGGTCAATGGACCCTATTTAGAATCATTACCCCTAGGTACCCTTGTGTGAGAGTCAAAAAAAATTATAGTATCTAGATAGAGATGTAATTGGAAAGAAATAACTTCCTTTCTCCTTTACCGAAATTCAATGACAATTTCATATACATTGACTCATCATTATACTTATCCTTAGAAACATAATCATGAAACTCAATAATTTTTTCTCATGAAAATTTCTATAGATGAACTAATCATTTCTCTCATACAAAAAATAATTAGAAACACTTATCAAACATTAATATTACCAATTAATATATTAATTTTAATTAACTTACATAACTATCAACACCAGAATTTTTTAGGTCTAGTTTCCTTAGAATATTGGAAAAGAAAAAAACTAGTTTATAAATAAGGTATTCAATATCATACTGTGTTATTTATAATTATCACCCTTATTAAGAATTCTATACAGGGTAATTTTATTTATGTCATGGGGAATATACACATAATAATGGGTGATATCAGATGCTTAGTAAGGGAAAATATGGGAGATATAAATATGACACGAGAATATGGACATGAGTACCAGTTAATAACCTATGAAAACCATACCCAACATATCATAGATAATAAAATTTTTATTGAAATAAATCATAGCTTCTCATAATACATGAAGCAAAATGTATTCAATTAACATGATCCTTTTGATCATAAATTTTTCATAAGAAATAAATTTTGGAAATATACATAATCATATAAAATCTTATGTAATTGCTACCCACCAAGACCTTCAGAACATGTACGGCTTGCTCTAACTGCCCAAATAACCAATTTTGGTCATGTGCTCACCTCATGTGTACTCATTATATATATTTTCATAACCTATAATGTAACATAAGTTATTATTGGGATAACCTCCTATATATCCTCTTTAATGTTGTGGATAATCTCCTATATAACCATTTATCTCAATAGCCTTAATTATTACCCAATTCAATGGAGGGAGATATAAGTTCTACCAATCACATTATTAAAATTATACATAATAAATACCAAATTCATAAAAACAACTAATCATTCCATAACCCAGGAAAATAAATAGATCTCAAAATCATTTCAACCATTCCTTAAATAATAACCCGTGGAAAATAATTCGGGTTTCATATGAATTGTTTTAACTGTATAACCTATGGATGTGAAATGGGTTTCATAAAAATCATCTCATTATAAACATGAACCATGAAGAAAAATAATATCGATGATATCCTTGGATCATATCCCCATTAAATCATATGTAACATAAAATTATTTCATATTATATAGAATATTATTTTAAAAGAGAGGTCACGTTGAATTTTTATTGATGAATATATCCATTGATTGAAAATAAATTTCAGTAGCATTAAAATTTCATTAAATTTAATGGAGATAATTTTCCTTGAATACGACCTTGAAAATTTATAATGGATGTTTCAAAGTAAACAATCTTTGTGACATTTTGAATTTTCTATTCATGTCGTAAATGATTTAATAGATATTCATTTCCCATATTTGTTAAAATCCAAATTGTTATTATTTGAAAAAAAATTAAAGATTCCTTTGCTAAAAATAGAAAAAATAAAAAAAGGGTACAAATTAATTTTAAAAAATTATACGATAATTAAAACATTTCATATAACATATTTAATAGATAGGTACATAAAAGAGTGTGTTTTCAACAGAGGAGAGAAATAAGTAAGTTTCCATTAAAAAAATTCTTTTGAAATCATGATCATTTAAAGAGAGGAAAATGAAGGGAAAACATGTATTCCCTTAAAATAACTATAAGTTAATTATATTATTGTGTTTCTTGATATATATATATATATATCATATGACTTTTTCTTTGGAAGTTTATTCGTGAACAATCTTGAAAAAAGATGATATTGTGACATAAATCTCATAAATGGATTAGTAAAATTTATTATAAATCGACATAAAAGAGTAATATTAATTAATATATATAATATAACGATTTTAAATAATTTCATGATATTACATGTAAAAGGGGTTGTATATACACTCATAAATGAAGATCGGATCATAACAACACATATGTCTCAAAGAAGTTAAATTGAGACTAATATCCATTACCATAAGTCACATCTTCCTTCATTCACATCCAAAATTCTATTATAATAAATATGATTTTATTAAAAATATATTATTGAACCATTTTTATATAAATAAAACCATATATTGTTTAATTATTACATTTTATTACCTTTTTCAATAATTTCATGTTAATGTAAGGTTCTAGGGAATAACTTATTTGATTTTCAATTACGTTTTTATTTTTTGTTCTATAAAATTTATCACAGTTAAACTATCTCTATAATTTGAAATAGGATATAAATGACATATATATTCAGAATATATTTATTTATATTGATCCATAATAATTAATAACATAAAATTAAATATGTCATTCATTGACACGGTAGGTCATACGTACGCATGAAAGTTGATTCTATATTCACAATATATTGAAGGAAAGAAAGTTAAATATAATATTACCATTATAAAATAAGTATTATATAATATTTAACTCATTAGTACATTAATACCATCCTTTTTACCATACATTTAATGCTTTAATGGATCACATTTCTACATGAGCTGGAATTCCACAAAACAGTTAACTAAAATTATAATATTCCCCTCAAAAGGAATAAAATTAGTTATATGTGATACAAAAAATCCAAAGGAATACTAATATCATAAATAAAATAAATAAATAATAAATCCATCATTAATTATATTCATGAGAGGAGGCTATTGAAAATGAATTACATCGGTTCGTGAGGTAGTAGTCCACCATACACACAATTGATGATTTTTAATCCAATTGGTTGAAGATAATATGAATACTGATTATCATATTAACATAATAACATAAATTATATGGTATTTACTGGTGTTATTATATAATAATAATTTAATATTATTTTATGGAGGTGTAAGAATAAATAAACATAAAATGAATGTTTAATAATTTACCTCTTCATTAGAGAGCCTCATTTAGTTTATACCAAAATCCTTTTAAGGATGACTTAATAATGAAAATTATATTTCCTAGATGATTATAGGGAAGAAATTATGTTATTTGGGATATTATTTTCTGAACTAACTTTATTTTGATGTTTTATGGTGATATGATAGGGTTGGCATTTTATAAGGGATGTTTGTTGCACACTAGTAATTTTTTCTACTCAAAAAAGTGTACCCAAATTTTGGAAAATTGAAAAGGCTCAAAACATGACCATTATCAATCCTGGAAGATATGATGTACATATATGGCTTTAAAAATCTAGTTAAGTATGTTTTGGGTAATTTTAACCCTTATTTTTTTACTTTGACCCTCAGTAAACCCATTTTCACCTTTACCATGGAAAATAGTTTTTTCTTGTTGTTACTAGTCATTATGGTCTAAATTTATGTTGAAATATTAATATAATATAAAATAGTATGATACCAATTACGTAAAACATTTTTTCAATTTCTATTCACAATAGTGTAAAATGCTAATTTAAAAATTAATCCTAAAAACGTGATGAGAAAGTGGATTTTTAAAGAGAGAATGTTAAGAAGTTAAAAAAATTATATCAAAATGAGATAGGAAAATAATTTCTATGACCTAAACTAGATTAATCATTATAAAATTGAATTAATTTGAATTTTAATACTATTATAAAAACAATTTTAACCGAATGAATTATTTAAAATGAAAAGGAACATTTAAATAAAAATATTTTTTTTCAAAATTCATCAAAAAAATAATCACATCATAAAAAACCTATAAATTTACCATAAAATATTTCTGAAACAATTTTTCAAAAAACAATTTTTTAATTCAAATCTTAATTTTATAATTTTTTCAGAAAAAATAATTTAATTATATATACTAAATGAAATTAAAAATGCACTTTTTTAGAAAATTTTTTTCTCAAGATATATTGAGACTTTATGGAAATTTTCGTATTTTTTAATCCATATGTACTATTTTAGTAAAACAACTATACATAATGATAAAGAATTATTTGTTAATATATATATCTCATTTTTTAATCAATTTTTTTTAACAATCACAAATAAATAATAATATTAATAATATATCATGGTTTATTAAATCTTAGTGTCTCATGTAATGTATCCTAAAATCTGTGTTTTTTGTCACAATATATTACAAGGAATATTAATTTATTAAAAAATAATAACTTATAAAAACATTTGATGTTAAATTAAATTTAATAAAATTATCAAAAATTGTTTTTAATGTATGTCTTCAATGGGCATAAAAAACTCATTTTAGGAGAATATGGGTTCTCAGAAACATTTCCATTAATTTATAGTTATTTTAATTTTATTTATAATCCCAAGATATCCAACTAATTTATTTTATAACTGTTTATAACATTAAAATTTCATAATATAGTTAGTGTTGTTCATATTCACTAATTTAACATCTATGTTATAATGATATATTACATCAAAATCCATTTATACTTGGTGTTGTGTGCATGGTAAGATATCAAACATGTAAAACATAATGAAATCTATTTTGTGGATCATTTAAGATTGGTGTTGCATGACATATATTTTATCAATCATAATGTTGTTATTTTATAATATCATATTGTCAGATTCCCTCCACCTTCAAAAAAAATTCCATATAATTTAAACATGCACTCAAAAATAAATGTTTTTAAATATTAAAATACATTTTATGAAAAAATAAATCATTTTTTTTCTATAAAACTTACTATTAATTAATAAAATTGGAAATATGAAGTTTCTCTAGAGTAGCATATTAATAGTTTACCTTATAGAATATCATTGGTTGGATGTGAGTACATGGACAAGGACTAAAATCATAAACAGTTATGTAGAATAATATAGATCATAGATCATAAGAAATTGATTAGACAATAAAAATTTAATGATGTTCAAACCATAAATATGTGATGAGTAAATATTCCATATGACTTTTTTTGATTTGAAGGTAATAGATTAACCTTTTTCTAATATCATTTTTTTACGAGAGTTGAGATATTACTTTACTTTCATGATAGATGAAACAATAAAATATATATATATGATATCATTTAAGTTAAATTTCCCCATTTTAATATGTTTAAATAAATTTACACTTTATTTTATAATATTTGAAATGAATATCCAGCATCAAAACATTTATTCCTAAAGAACAAAAAATAACATTAAGCAGATTATAAGATCGATAAATCATTGAAAAGTCATTCCATTTGACTATAGATATATTCTATGAAAAAATGGTCAGGCCGAGTTATACCATAAGACAATAGTTTATAAAACCTCAATAAAACCCTTAATGTTCAACATAAACAATTTAAGGCCTTCGAGCCACTGTTTTGGGCTTGGAGTCCTCAAGGCCTTCGGGCCACCTAGGCCTTATCATTAGTAAGGCATTCAGGAAACCTTTAAGGCATTCAGGCCACCTCAAGCCCTTTAGGCCACCTAATCAGTGCAGTTTCCCTAGATAGACACTACAAAAAAGGAGCAACACCAAAGGAGTATTTAGAGAAGCTGCACTCACCAAAGCAGAAAAAATGGAATTGGAATAATGAGAGGGTATGGCTAAACCATCGAGACCTGCCTATTCTTGCACATGATGATTAGAGAGATGTCCATGCAACAGTGGAGAGCTACCAACACAATGTAGATGCTGAGGAGGGGCAGTTCCTTGTAGTTATAGTCTGGTGGAATTCTTTAAGACCTTCAGGTCATATAATTTCTCTTAAGCCAACAGGACATGTAATCTCAAATCATATGGGACTGTAAAGGATTTCCCCTCATCCCTTGAAAGTGGAGCTATCAAAAATCAATAAAAATTAATACCTTCGGGCCATTAGAGAAAATAGTTAATCTTTATAATCATCCAAGTTATATGTCCCCAAATTCAATGTAAAAAAATATATTAAAGGTTAGTAAATATTTGAAATCAATATAAAATAATATTCCCTAAACAATATAATTTATCTCTTAATGTAACATAAAAAATACTTGAATACCCTTTTCACATAAAACCTTAATGAAAAAATTCATTCTTCTATAGATAAAATCTTATATTGTTCAATATATTCCATTAATCTAATAATGATGTAAACTATAGTAAAAATATTATAAACAATTATATCACTCACTAATTTCATGGAATGAAATATTTTCCAATGAATATATCACTATAATATTTATTTCAGCATTGATCACACAATAAGGGTTATCATACCTCGATCATGTGTTTTAAAAAAGATCAACTTTCCATTGAATCATTTTTCTTGGTAAAATTTATCAAATTATTTTAAATCCTTAAATAAATATTACTTAAGTAATATCATTACACGTTTCATGATTCTTATAATGATAATATTATTGATATAATTCATTTATAATATAATTCATTGAATCACAATACATAAACACATCAATAATTCCACATTAATTAGACACCATTAACTATGCTTCATCATCTTATTCCTTATCACTACATTCCCTTCACATGTCATTCGAAGTCTATTCATCAACATTTGAAAAACCATTAGTCATAAAACCTTTCAAATACACTTTGTGATCATTCCTCCAAGGATATTGATTTTCATATTGACCATTCTATCAATATTTAAAGTACTCATCTATTGATAATATATTTTGGAGGAAAATATTCACATCAATTTCATTATCTTAATTTTTATTTTCCCTCAACAAATTCATACACTCTATCCTTCTTCTCCATAGTTAAACTATATTCCAATTATTTTGGGAGAATCCCTTGAGTGTTACATCACAAATTCATGATATATATGAATGCTTATTTTATTTCCTCAATGGACTCCACCACCTAAGCTCTTAGTGAACTATGTCATTCTCTTTTTTCATGTCTAGGGTTAGTTATGTTGTAATTTTTTAATCATATATTATTATAATTGGTTAGGAATAACAAAAATATCATTCAATCAATTCATTATCCGATTTGGTTTCTCATTAAAACATTTTCTATCCAATTCAATATTATCTAAGTTTGTTCTGGTTATATGAATTAACTAAAAAATATTATGTGAAACACAAATAATAGTTTAAATCAAATCGTTATGATGAATAATTTAAATTATGTCGAAATCATTATACATTAATTATAATTATAGAAACAATATGTTTGACCCTGTTCATTTGTGGGTCATCATATATTAAAATACATCATTAATTTTTTTAAATAAAATGTGAAATAAGTAATCTTATCCCCTAGGAGTGACATACCTGGTGTGTGGTAAAAAACATTTCATTTAACTTGGGAATGATCAAGTTAATAATAAAAAACCTTTATTTTTAGTTGTTACAGTAAGAAACATATATTCTAGAACCATTTCTACTTGTAGTATTTAGTCATGGATGTATTTATAGTTCAACAACACAATATCTATATATAAAAATATTAGGTTGTTATCATATAATTAAACATATCTTCCAAGTCAGTCATAGAGATATGTTCTATAAATTATATTTTCCTAAATATAGTTCCCATAGTTTTTAATAATATTTCCCTAATACCAACTATAAATACCTTGACCATATTATCCAAGAGTTAGTGGTAAAATTATTATATTGGAGCGAGATACAAGTTACTACATTCCGAAGAATAGAATAGTTTACTATTCTTGGAAAATTAGATACATACAATAAATTTAAATTAATTTTGAAAAAACTAATATACAATATTGAATTTATTTTTAAACACCAAAATCTTCATTATAATATCCCTAAATATCAATAACAATACACATAATTTCATCCAATATAAAAGGAAATATAGAAAGGGTTGTTCTATAATGATCAGTAATGGTATTCATAAAACCAAGTATATCATGAATAATTAATGAATAATTAATATGTTAAGATAAATAACTAAAAACCATATCATTCAATCAATTAATTGTACATGAACAATAATATGGTAGGAATAAATGGTAATCGAATCATTCCATATAAATAATATCATGAACCTGGAACCCATTAAAGGATGTCATAACAAAATTATAATCATATGAACATCAGGAATTGAATTCATAATGATAAAAAACATAATGCTGATCATCTAGAAGATAATGCTGAGTCATTCAATAAAGACAACTAAAATTCCATCGAGGCCTTCTACCCAAAAAACTATATACATTGTTAAGGAATTGGAACCCTATATTGTTTTTCTAATGAGACCAAAAAATGAATCAAGGGGCTATATAAGAATCATTCGATCAATTAATATTTTCAATTAATTCTTAATATTAAATTGGGGATACATAATCAATATAATCATTTTTATTGAAAACCTAGTATATTATATTTTAATACAATCCCAAATCAATAAACAAAATCATAAACCATTTAGAGAAATAGGGAAATGGAATCAAACTTGTGCATCCCCTGTCAAATAAATCATTTTCCATCTAGATAAATAATATTGATGGTATCATTTTAACATATTCAAAAAACAACATAATTGAAATATGGTTTTATTTTATTTATGAATTGAAATACTATAAGTATTTCATTTCAAAAAATTGGAGGAAAATACCTTTTCACATTTATTATCAATTATAAAAACTGAAAATTTATAGAATATTTATTAATAAATTTTATTTCGAAATATGTTTTTAAAATTGTAAAGGAATATTCAATGTGATGAATGGTCATTATGGAGGGTAATTTTTTATATGTTGTTTAAGTTAAAAAAATATTCCACTAACACTATTCTAAAAGATTGAAATGTTAAACATTCTAAAATATATCATATGATTATATTCTACCTATTTTTTATAATGTCCAAAATTTTTAAAAAATATTTAATAATTAATTTATATAATATAAAAACGTAATGTATATGTTTTTTTTGAAATCATAGATATAGACGAAAAGTGGTTTTCGACCGAAGAGAGAAATTAATTTGGTAATTATTAAAAATGTTGTTTAAGTATATTTATTTACTTAAATCGAAGAAAATGAGATTAAGGATTTTATTGTAAATAAATAACTGTATGGGAGGAAAAGTTTTGAGCATCATGAAATTTAGATTATATGACTTCATCATCATGAAGGTAATCAGAAATAATCATGTTAAACAATGTTATTATAACAAAATAAAATACCACATTGGTAACATATTAATCATAAGAACCGTGAAATAAATAACCTCAATTCAAACATTATATACCATTAATATAAATAGAATCATCATATAACATATCAAATTTCTAGTTTATAAACCAAAAAATGAACAATATTTGGAATATGTCTTACATCTCATGAATGTAAAAGTGAGACACAAAACCCTTACCTCAAGTTTATATATCAATTATATATGTCCATAAATCATTTATAATAAATATAAACATTTTATTATACTATTAAAATACCATAGTCATGGATTTCATAACATATATGAGTTACTTATTGTCTTTATGTCAAGTTAAAATCTATGTTTATGGTGATAATTTCATCGCTTTTCAAATATATATTGGATCGGTAAAATTTTCCCCTTTAATTTAATCATAATTAAATAGTATAAATATTAACCATGATATTTAAAACATATATAATCATTATATTCGTTTTTAAAATAGCCCATAAAATTTAGAGAAGGGAAATGAGTCACACCATTTGTAGAGATGGTAGGTCGTATGTATGCATGAACGATGTTTTGATTTCTCAAAAAAATTAGAATGTTAGAAATATAAATAATATTTAAACATTATAGAACAATAATTATATCAAATATGTATTATATATCTATTTAATATATCATTATTACGACCCATTTCTATATAAAATGAAAAATAGTTCACCTCGCAATGTGGTGGCAGTATACCTCATTTATGCATGAGTGACTCTATTTTCATCCAATTGATGGTATGTTAAGAGCATATATGTGGTATTAATGTATAACAAGTATATTATTTTCTTAAATAACATATAAATATGTAAAATCAATCAATAAATCTAATTTTTTGAGATGATGACTGAAAATGAATTGCATCGGTTTACGAGGGGGTAGTCCACCGTACAGAAGATCGATATTATAATTTTATATTTGACAAAAGAGGGGATAGATATCAGTTATGTCATAAAAATAATAACTTATAATTATATGGTACATAATGGATATACTGTATTAAAATTATTAAGATATGAATGATGATTTTAAGATAATAAGGATAAGAGAATGAGCTTCGTGAAGACAAATACATTTGCGTAGAGAAACCTCCATTAGATATCTTATTAAATAGCATAAGTGTGGTGTTTTTTTAATACAATAATCTTTAAAATGTGTCCAAGGCAGCTATGGATTTATTTTGTATTTTTTCTTCAATAAAATGTTCTTATGAGGTGTGAATAAGTTAGCTGAGGAAGTTCTCTTTTATAATTGAAAAGGTGTGCCATTTTTATAAATTACCAAGACAATTCCTTAATTGAAATTAAATATAACCCTAATATCGTCAATATTTAATACATAACTTTTATGGATTATTTGGTCAATACACACCTCAATCATAAAAAAATGTTTTAGAAATATTATTTTTTATCCTTTATGTTTACTCACAATTATAATTTTATTTTTCACCACATTAATTAGTTTTTATTCCATGGTAATTTATACATTTGTAATATAAATATTATATTAATTATTACATAATTTGGAGAAAATGGTTTTGAATATGAAATCTAGTTTACCAGATAAAAATATTATGTGTATATGAAACTAATTTTGATACAAGTGCATGTAATGTGAAAAAAACCTTGTTTTAACCTCACCCATAATATCAAAGATATTACCCTCTTGCGGTTAATATTGTCACTAAAAAACGTTCCATGAAGTGTTCATATTTTATATTTTTAATAATTTAAATATAACTTGTAAAAATAATAGATTTACATGAAATTTAATTCATTTAATAAAATATTATTTACTTTTTAATAACATTAATTCCCATTTTGACACTATTCATTAAACTGTACATTAACATATAATGATAATAATTTTATTAAAAAAATTCATCAAACAACTAATATTAAAGAATATTTTTTATAAAAAATTCATAGAACACACTAATTTTTAATTTTGTTAATATAAATATTTTTAGAATCATTTATCGTATTTTTTTATTAGTTAAATAAATACTACATCGAGGTTCTGTAAGATTTTATGTAATTATATAATTATAAAAAAAAATTATTAAAATAATTTCATTAGTCTCATAATTAATGTTAACATTATTTGAAAACATTATTTTATCCTATGAGAACTCATTATTCAAATTTAAAAGAAAGAGTGTGACATTTTTTCTTTTTCATTACACAAATTATTATGTAGGTCACATTCATTTAATTGTTTCCCAAAAACACATAATATTATATCCCTAGGTGATAAGGGTATAAATATGTCTATAGTATACTAATTATACATTTATAAGATCATTTATAACTATTATCTTTATAGTTTAACACCCCAGAAAACATGTTTTAACCATAAACGTGGTAATTAATTTTCACACTTTTTAATATTCCGAATGACCTAAAAATAAGTTGAAGTTATCCTATAATATTAAAATTATGTTTCCAATACATAATCAATTTTTCAAAATCATATCCACATAATTTCAAAAAATTATTTTAAAAGTAATCCAATAGATAACATGAAAAAAGAGGTTTTCTAATTTGGATATTCTCATAATTATATAATTTTTTGTACCAAAAGTCAATACTAAATTATTTTAAAAGCCCTAAATTGAACTGATATTAATATTATTTAACCAATTAAACATTTAATATAATTTTAAGTCATAATATAACAATTAAACTAATTTAAAAAATATTCCATTTTCAATGGCAAAATGTATTTTTCACTGTTCATTGAAAAAATAATCATTTCCTAAAATTATAAAAGTTTTTTTAAGTTAAAATTGACATGATAATTTAAAAAAAATATTATTTAAAAATAATTTGTAAATTTTAGGAAAATAAATTTAATGTATATGTGAAAAATGGGACAAAACCACCTTTAAGGAAAATTTTTTTTTAAAAAAAAACTATTTTACTTTATATTTGTTATCAATTTATTTAAAATTAATTGATAACCATGAAATTAATATTTTACTAGTTCAAAAATTATAATTCTCCTAATTTAGTTCTTTGTATTCAAAACCATTAATTTAGAAACTATGTTAAGACGATATATTATATTACGGTTCATTTAGATATGCGGTTGTGTGGATCCTAAGCTCTCAACGAGAATATGTTAAAAAATTTATATTCGACTAGTTGATTAATATCATTGTTTTTTATGTTTTAAACTATTTAGAATGATAATATTCTTTTATAATATCAATGTTTTACCTAAATCCACTTGTATCCATGGAATGAACCATCCCCCCCTTATTTTCAACATTGAATTATAGTCTACCGTTTTTAAAATACTTAGTGGAATATACATGCGATAACTTTCTCTACCCAAATACTGTTAAAACATTCAAATTCTAAAAATTTCATTCTAAGGCCTTTACTAATCCTTTTTTAATAAACATACATAGAAATTAATTGATTTTTTATCAATAAAAAATGAACAGTTTCTCAAATTACCCCTGAGAGAGAAAGATACCACACATTAGACCACTTGTTAAATATTCCACAAGATATGAATATGAGTAGTAAAAACACTCATTTTCAAGGAAATAAATTTGTATATATTTATAATCTAGAATCTGTTAAATTGATGGATTATTTATTATGAGAGTGAAGAGTGTAAAATGGTTGTAATAATAATAACAATTTCTTATGAGTTATTTTTTGACTTGAAAAAAAATTACTCTTTTTTTGAGATTTTTTATGTTATGGAGAGTTATAGTATATTGATGAAGGTTAAAAAGGGGAAGGGGAAGGGGCATAGGTTCATAAAATGCATTATGTACCTGATGTTCATTTATATGGCACATAGTATGGGATTAGTGCATGAAACAAAATTTTATTCATTTTCCAAGTACCCAGTGGCCTCTTACCGGGCACATAATATATCCCTACGTAGAATCCATTATAAAATATGATTTTTTATTACTTTCAAATACTAAACAGTAAAATTATACCCCCATGGTTTGGAATTTTTTTCATTATATTCATTTTAAACATTATTTTGTGATCTTATCCTTCTATATGGCATATTAAAGCAACTATTTCATCAATAATTTAATAGACAAGTTCAATAGGGCCATGAAAGTTAACATTTGATGAGTAATTCAGAACAGATTCCTCTCATTTATGTTTATTATTATTTCTACAAACCTACATATTGTGAGTATTATTTATAATACTTGATAACGTAATCTGGATTTTATTCAAGGATTCTTTATTCTCTTTTATTAGCAAGTAAATCCCAAATACTTGTCAAGTTATTTGAAAAAATTATTCTTTTAGAGGTATTTATTGAATAAAACCATGAAAATGTTTCCTTAAATAAAACATTAATCTAATTAATTCAATAATACATCTTACAATAGTCCCAAAAACCAAATATCAAAAGGTTTAGTTTCGTGGAGATTAGTTATATAAAACTATTATTTTACAAAAAATAAAATCTTTTAACCATAATCATTCTCCTATTATACCCTTTCTAGACATTACACATGATACAATAATCTTAATATATTTATGACTATAAATATATTAAAGGTGTGATCTCAAATTCCAAATAATTGAAAAAAAATATTATAATGGATTAGATCATATATGTGAAAAAAATATGAGAAACAAATAAATAACATGATAAATGATCAATAGTAAAATGATAATAAAAATACACCTTCAAATAGATACACATGATCAAAATAAGATCATTATTGAATCATATAGGATATAACATGTCTTAAAATTAAATATTAATGTATATAATACATGTGATAATGATATATAAGTTCATGAGACTATAAAAATAAGGCATGATAATGAAAAATTGGAATATAATGAAAAACAACTAGAAAATTTGTCCAAATATTAAATAATGGATTTCCTATCCTTGGGAACTAGAATAGTTCAAAATGTAACACCCCAAGATTCCACATTACACTTCTCTTTGAATAATACAGTAGCGTGTGTTTTACACAACTTCGAGTTCTAACACATACCACAACCAATCAAAGTAGCTGTTATGAATAGTAATACCTATTTATTGAAATTTTATAAATTTTATCTTTTCAAATGGACTTCGTTTTTCGATTCGGAATATTGAAATTAGCCTATGTTGAATTTTTGGTATTTTTCTAAGAACTTCCAATTTTTTTTGTGAATAGTGAAAAATACTTAAAAACATCTTTTTTAATCAAAATAATTTATAGTGATAAATTATACTATTGAGTGCTTTTAATGTATAATTAGAATATATTTTATCCATTTTATCCATTGGTGGTCATTATAATTAATTTCACTTTGAAATTTGACATAAACAATCGTCAATCTTTTGATATATATTGTTTCTTAAAAACACTCTATTTGTTGTGACAGTGGGAATTAATTATAACATTAATTAATGAAACTTATATGTTTGTAATTTTTTAAAATAGACATCATTTTTGAATTTGGAATTTCAATTATATCTTGGGGTGAAATTTTGGCATTGTTCTGAAAAACTTCAATTTTTGATGAATAGTAACACCATTAAGTGGTAGTTAAAAAACTGATTTTTCATTTAAATGAAACATTACCACTTCTGTGATTTTATTTTCAAAAATACTACATACATGATTTTCATTAAGACGTAAAATGTGGTTCAATGGGATGAAAATAATTTTTTGATGAATAGTAACTTTTAAGTTTAATTAATCGTGATTGAAGGTAATTAGTGAAATTTAAGTTAAAAATGGTATTATAAAAATATTAAAATACCTTTACACTTGTCCTACCCCTATTGTATGTGTCAGGGGTGACCAAGAAAATCCATGGGCCAACTTGGGGACCCCATGGAGCCACTTTGGTAGGAAAATGACATTAAAAACTTTTTATTTAATGTTAAAATAAAAATTTCACAAACATGAGTTGTTTTAATAAAACAATTTTTAAATGGGGTTATACAAGTCAT
Source organism: Viscum album (assembly GCA_963277665.1). Taxonomy (NCBI): domain Eukaryota; kingdom Viridiplantae; phylum Streptophyta; class Magnoliopsida; order Santalales; family Viscaceae; genus Viscum; species Viscum album. Next base: position 773,081,167 of record OY728151.1, on the reverse strand, counting down.
ATTTTTGACTATAAATACTCATTATAAATATAAAAATATTTCTTATATCATGATATTTTTTTTATAATTTTTAGACATTAAATAAAGTAAAATATTTATGACACCATGATATTGCATCGATTACCTCATTAATTAACGGTTTTAATAAAATGGAAGGATAATGTAAAATATAAGGATTAATCTTGTCCAAAGCCTATTTTATGAGTATATATATAACCCTTATCACATTACCCTCTAAATATATAAGTGTGGGACCTTTAAAATATGAAACTCATTATATAATAAATTAACATTTCATTACTTTCCAAGAGTGCCCCTCCTCTCCTCTTATAAAAGGCCCCCACCTCTACCACCTTATTCACACATTCAAAGCCTTTTGGCTCGGCCAACCTCTGCCCAAATACTATCCCAACATCCCTCTCTTACTTCTAGAAGCCTCACATTGAGCAGAATTCTTCCCAAGGAATCCTTTGGCTCAAATCAAAAAGCAGTTACCTGATTTTAAGGTAATGTTTTCTCTTATGTTATTTTGTTTTATTTTGCTCCTCCAACCCCTTAAACTCTTTTTATTCCTTTATTTTGTAACAACAACAGTATCTCCAATATACTAGGATGTTTTTATATGAAGTATTTGAGCCAAACTTACACACACCTACATCTAATGGTTAAAGAACATACTGTTTCTGTGGATGGAGAATTTCTGCCTCACAAAACGATGATTGTTCAACACTCATATAACACCTTAAAAGGTGGACATTAAGATGTCACTATATTTATATATTATATATAATAAGTTTATGTTTTAATTAAGCTTCTGTATTTTTTATTTATTGCATACCTATATGGTTTTCATTATGGGTAAACGCGATATTTTCATTTTAGGATGTGCGGACTACCGCCCCCTCAATGTTATTTGAATCGTTAGTGCCATAGATGGGATGTATAAAGGATGGAGTAAATGGTATTATATATTATATTATACAAGAATTATATTATAACTTTATATAATAATAATTTCATTCCATTAAATAAGAAATAGAAATTAAAGTAGCGTTCATGCGTACATACGGCTTATTGTCTCCATCAACGGTGCATTTCATTTCTTACCTCTAAATGTTATGTAATATTATAAATGCACGTAAATAATGGATATATATTATATATATGATATCTACATTAGGAATATAATTATGGATATAATGGATATTTTACCACATGAACAAAGTGTAATTATAAGAAGTTTATTTTTGACTCAAGTACCTAAGATCGACAAAACGACCGTTATTAACTTAAATAATTACATAATGATCATAACATGGTAATAAGTGATATAAAAGAAATAATGAACATGAAAAAGTTTCTCAAGTAGGTAGAGATTAACTCTAGTTTATAATTTAGGATGTTAAAGAGCGGTCGTGTCAAGTCGGACACGAGGTACGGGAATTTCTTAACCCAATTTCCAATCTTTGGGTTACTCTCCTACTTTCAAATTATTTTATGATATTATTATGTCCTATCTTGTATTTGTACTTTCATTATGTGTACTTATAGTAAATACACATAATATATCTATTTTATTTTAAAAATGATCTTTGTAAGGACTTCGTCTCAATCTCCTTTCATTGAGGCATATTTGGTTTTATACACAACTTTCATTTATACGGTGTATAAACCCCTTTGACTTTTACTTTTATTCAAAAGGAATCTTTTTATATGAAGCATTTTTACTAAATGACAAAAGGAATGTTTTTTATTACGTATGCGGTGACAATAACTTCTCTGTCGTCGTGACTAATATTTGAGTTTCGGCTTCCTCTATAAGCCATAACTTTCTTTTTAAAGGAAAAATAAATACCATGTTTTACTTTTCTTTTATTTTGGTATTGAAAATGGTTTTGATAAAGTTTTTATTATATCAATGTGTTGTATTGATATCTTGTGATTGAAGTGTGGAAATCAATGATTCCTTTATGCATGTTTTATGTGATACAAATTTTTTATGGTATATGATATGAAATGTTCATATGAGGAATGTATTGGACTTAATAAGTGACAGGTGGAGCCCGCTAAAGCTCCTCGATGCATCGGTAGATCTCATGAGACAAACAAGTGTCTTGGCACGAGGCCATGACAAAATCGTATTTGTAGTCTTGGCACAAGGCCTTTGCTACATGGTTATGATAGTCTGGCATTAAGCATTCCATCATTATGGAAGTGGTTATTGACATTGCATGTGATTATTTGACTAGTAGAATATCCATGTGAGTAAGTAGATGGAATTATTTAATTTTATTTTTTCCATATTATGCTGAAAATCAAGTTTAAAAAGGGTTTTGTTTTAGTTATACATTTCCTTAAAAGTTAATGTTTATTTATAAAAGCTTTCGCAATTTTGTTATCCTTACTGAGCATCTGAGCTCACCGCTTTCAATTTTTTAATATTTTCCAGATGTGAAGAAGTATTTTATGAATGACTTGTAGGGATAATCAGAAGAAGATATGAGTGTGGACTATGGAGACTTTGTTATTGTAGTTTTTCACTTTATGATGTAATGTAACATTTATGAATGTATCTAGTGTTTCCAAGGCTTCTAAACTAATCAGTCTTTCTCGACTTGATCTTTTGTGATCATGCCAATGTTACGCAATAATGCACTGACTCTGGGTAACTGGAGTCGGGGCATTACAGTTGGTATCAGAGGCAGTTTAGTACTAACCATGGAAGATAGATTTAGATACACTCTGATTAGAGCACATAGGACGAAGATAGACTTTGAGGATTAGTATAGAAGAACTTCCTAGAATTTTGGTATTATAGATATTTTGTGAGTTTTCCGAGCAATACATCCCTGCCTAGATACGAGCAGGTAGAGGCGGCTCTGGAACAGATGTACCTAGGGGTAAAACCCGAAAACACCGCTTTGATCTAGACTCGAACGGGAACTAGTGGACGAAAACGGGCCATGCTGCACTCTTGGTTATGACACCCCTGGGGGATATGCTTCGGATAATTCTAATTTTCATTACAAAACACTATGAAGGGTTATCAGTATATACATCCTCAAATATAACATTTTTATAATTATGGATTATATCCATAAATATTTCAATTTATGTTAAGTATTTTACAAGTATGGAATTATTTATTTTGATTCATAAACTAATCTAGTTTATGCCATTGTTTAGAAATGGCGCCTAGTGGAAGGAATGGAAACTGTATCAATGCATGCACTCCATGTAGGGATTTCCCTCCTACTGAAGATAATTATTGTGTATCTGTAGATACAACTAGTGGTGATCATCTTATTACCATACTGGGAAAACTCACTCAGGTTTTGAATAATAACCTTACTCGTATGGAGCACCCTGATCCGCAACGTGGAGGATCAATGTTTGACCTCTTCATGAAGAAACAACCACCAACATTTAATGGGGGTACAAATACATTAGTAACTGATAAATGGATAAACTCCTTAGAGAAAATATTCCACGCCTTGGGGAGTAGCGAAAGGGAGAAGGTTTTCTTGGTATTCTACTGCCTCACTGGAGACGCCGATTAATGGTGGTCACTGATTCAAAACACAAAGGAAGATGAAGAAGTTTCAAGTATGGAATGGAGGGAGTTTATGTAAATTTTATTAGAAAAATACTTTCCACATGACCATCGAGGAGATATGGAAAGGAAATTTCTGAGTCTGAGGCAGAAGGAGGATGAGAATGTCAGAAAGTATGAGGCTAACTTTACAAGGTTAGCGAGGCATGGTGTAGATTATATACATAACCCAAGAAGTAAGATTGATCATTTCTTCGATGGGATAAAACCATTTCTATGTCGAGCATTATTCTCACAAACCTTCTTGTCGTATGAAGATATTGTCTCGTGTGCTATCAAGACGGAAAAGGAATTCTCTAAGTCTTATGACTTTAAAGAAAAGAAAGAAAAGAAAGATCTTCTGATAAATTTGGAAATGGAACTAAGGGGAATAAGGGAAGAGTTGAATATCAGTCTTGCAGTAAATGTAGAAAGAAAAACCCCGGTACTTGCTTGAAAGGAATGGGAGTTTGTTACAAGTGTGGTGAAAAAGTCCACCAAGCTCATAATTACAAGGGAAATAAAGTTGATGTCAATGTGGAATGTAATAATTATATAGATATGGGGAATTATGAAAATGAATGTCCTAAGCATCAGGGGAACTTACCTCAGAAGAGGCAAAGGGATCAAGGCCAAACTTATGCTATCACTACTTCTGAGGTTGAAGCTACGAAAGATGTGGTGGCAGGTAATTTAATGGTTTCCTCAAGTTTACCAAATGCATTATTTGATTCTGGATCATCGCATTATTTCATATCTTCCCAGTTTGCTAAGAAAATTTGATATTTTCAATTTAATTTAACAAGAGAATTGTCAGTCAAAACTCCCAAGGGAAGTATTATTGCAACAATGTTTTGTGAATCAGTCCCCATTAGAGCACATAACTGTTCTTTATCTGCTGATCTCATTGTCATACCTATGATTGAGTTTGATATAATCCTCGGTATGGATTAGCTTTCGGACTATGATGCAAAGATTTATTGTAAGAAGAAGGAGGTTATAATTCTTGATGATGATGATAAGGAACACCTTATTTTTAGAGAAGAATCGTCACCGCCTAATTCTTATTTAGATCCACCCCCAGTAGCTCAAATAAATTCAATTATTGGGGAGGAAGAAAATGAAATGACTAAGGGAAAGTAAAGGAATGTTCAAATAGAGGATGTACCTATTGTGAAAGAATACAAAGATGTGTTTCCGGAAGATTTACCTGGACATCCTCCAGAATGATAAGTTGAGTTTTCCATTGATTTAATTCTTGGATCAAGGCCTATATTGAAGACCCCTTATAGGATGGCCACTGTGGAATTAGATGAACTAAAGAAACAACTAGAGGAATTGAGTAATAAGGGATTTATTTTCCCTAGTGTTTCTCCATGGGGAGCCCCTATCCTTTTTGTTAAGAAGAAAGATTGATCTATGAGGTTGTGCGTTGACTACACAGAGATCAATGCTATAACAATAAAGAAAAAGTATCCCCTACCTCAAATTGATGATTTATTTGACCAATTTAATTGATCTCAATACTTTTCAAAGATTGACCTTCGATCTGGATACCATCAGTTGTGTGTGAAGAAGGAAGACATTCCAAAGATAGCATTTCGAACAAGGTACGGGCATTACAAGTTTACAGTAATTCCTTTTGGATTGACTAATGCACCCTCTGTGTTCATGGATCTAATGAATAGATTTTTCAAGGAATATCTTGATGATTTTTTGGTGGTATTTATTGATGATATCTTGGTGTACTCTAAAAGCTACTAAGATCATGAAAATCACTTGCGCGTTATCTTGAAGACTCTTAGAAGGCATGAATTATATGGGAAGTTTAGCAAATGTGAATTCTGGCTTCAGGAGATTGATTTTCTTGGCTATATTGTCTCTAAGGATGGAATTTCTGTTGATCCTTCTAGGACCAAGGCAATCCAAGAAGGGCCAGCACCAACGAGTATAACTGAGGTACGCAGATTTATTGGTTTGGCAGGTTATTATCGACGTTTTGTCCAGAATTTTTTCCGATTGGATAACCCATTAACGAAGCTCACATGTAAAGGGGTTAAATTTGTCTGGACAAAAGAGTGTGAAGATTTTTCTAATGAACTGAATAGAAGATTATTCAATGCTCCAATATTGACTCTACCATCAGGGAATTATGGGTTCATTATTTACAGTGATGCATCAATGAAAGGACTTGGTTGTGTCCTTATGCAGAATGATAGGGTTATTGCCTATGCATCACGATAGCTAAAAATTCATGAGCAGAACTATCCTACTCATGATCTTGATTTAGCTTCTGTAATCTTTTCCTTTAAGATAAGGAGACATTATCTCTATGGTGAAAATGTGAGATATATACCGATCACAAGAGTTTGAAATATATTTTCTCACAAAAATAACTCAACATGAGGCAAAGGCGATGGCTTGAACTACTCAAGGATTATGATTGCATGATACACTACCACCCAGGGAAGGCAAATAAGGTTTCAGATGCTTTGAGTAGAAAAGATCATGGAGTTTTGAACATGATGAGAGTGGAAAGGGATCCTATTTTCATGGATTTAGTGAATATGGATATGGGAATCACCATGGAGGGTTAAATATCAAAAAAATTCAAATGGTTTCCAAACCATGTTTACTAAAAAGTATTATGTGTTCTGAGGCCATTGATAAAGAGTTGAAAAAGAAGATTAACGCTGTGAATGATGGGCGATTGAGTGACTTTGTGTATGAAGATGGAATTTTGAAATTTGGGAGGAGACTTTGTGTTCCCGATATACCTGATTTAGAGAGGGAATTGTTGGATGATTCTCATAGTTCTAATTTCTATTTACACCCTTGGAGCACCAAAATGTATAGAGATTTAAAGGGACATTTTTGGTGGGACAACATGAAGAGGGAGATTGCTGATTTTGTGTCATGATGTATTGTTTGTCAACAAGTGAAAGCTGGAAGGAAACTTCCTAGTGGAGTATTGCAACCTATTCCCATACCTGAGTGGAAATGGGATAATATTACGATGGATTTTGTCATGGGACTACCAGAGACTCCTAGAAAAAATGACGCAATATGGGTCATTGTTGATTGTCTCACGAAGTGAGAACATTTTCTTGCAATAAGGGAAGATCTACCACTTGAACCTCTAGCAAGACTATATATTAATGAAGTTGTGAGATTTCATGGAGTACCCCTGTCGATTGTCTCGGATCATGATTCTCGTTTTACATTAAGATTCTGGAAAAGTCTTCAGAAGGCCTTGGATACTGAACTTCGTTTGAGCACTACTTACCACCCTCAAACAGATGGACAGTTTGAAAGAACTATTCAAACAATAGAAGTCATGTTGAGATCATGCTCACTTGACTTTCAAGGAATGTGGGATCAATATTTACCTCTGGTAGAATTTTATTATAACAATAGCTTCCATTCAAGTATTCAGATGGCACCATATGAAGCGTTATACAGAAAGATATGTCGCACACCAACCTGTTGGGATGACGTTGGTGAAAGAAAACTTGTACGCCCAGAACTGGTGGAGGAAACGATAGAAAAGGTGAAAGTAATCCAAAACCACATCAAAGCATCCCAAAGTAGGCAGAAGAGCTATGCCGAAAACTGAAGGAAGGATTTGGAATTTCAGGTAGGAGATCATGTTTTCTTGAAGGTATCTCCATGGAAGGGAATTATACGTTTCGGTAAATAAGGGTAAATTGAGTCCCAGGTACATCGGACCCTTCGAAATTCTAGAACGAATTGGGGATGTAGCTTACTGTTTGGAAATGCCGCCAAGTCTCTCCAAAGTTCATGATGTATTCCACATATCACTGTTGAGAAAATACATGCCTGACCCAATGCACGTACTCACATATGAGGAATTAGAACTGGAACCCGATCTGTCTTATTGCGAAGATCCCATCAGGATTCTTGATATAAGGGAACATGTGCTGAGAAACCGGACGACTCGTCTGGTAAAAGTTCTATGGAGAAACCATAAGATGGAGGATGCAACATGGGAACCCGATGAACATATGATGAATAATCACCTGAGTCTTTTTATATAGTGTTATTATATGAAATTTTGAGTTTGAAATTATTTGAAGGAGGGCAGAATGTAACACCCCAACCTTCCACGATACATTTCTCTTTGAATAATACAGTAGTGTGTGTTGTACGCAACTTCATGTTCTAACACACACCACAACCAATCAAAGTAGCCGTTTTGAATATTAATACCTAATTTTTTAAATTTTATAAATTTTATCTTGCCAAATGGACTTCGTTTTTGGATTCGTAATATCGAAATTAGCCTATGTTGAATATTTGGTATTTTTCTGAGAACTTCCAATTCCTTTGTGAATAGTGAAAAATACATAAAAACATTTTTAATCAAAATAATTTATAGTGATAAATTATACTATTGAGTTGTTTTAAATTATAATTAGAATATGTTTTTACAATTTTATCCAACAGTGGTCATTAGAATTAATTTCCCTTTGAAATTGGACATAAACTATTGTCAATATTTTGATATATATTGTTTCTTAAAAACATGCTATTTGTTGTGACATAGGGAATTAATTATAAAATTAATTAATGAAACTTATTTGGAATTTTGTAAAATATACATCATTTTTTAATTCATAATATCAATTATATCATAGGGTGAAAATTTGGCATTGATCTGAAAAACTTCAATTTTTGATTAATAGTGAAACCACTAAGTGGTTGCTAAAAAAACTGATTTATCGTTTAAATGAAACATTACCACTTCTGTGATATGATTTTCAAAAATCCAACATAAATGGTTTTCATTAAGAAGTAGAATGTGTTCAATTGGATTAAAATAATTTTTTGGTGAATAATAACATTTAAGTTTAATTAATCGCGATTGAAGGTAGTTAGTGAAATTTAAGGTAAAAATGATATTATAAAAATATGAAAATGCATTTACAGTTGTCCTACCACTATTTTATGAGTCATGGACGACCAAGACAATCCATGGGTCAACTTGGGGACCCCATGGAGCCACTTTGGTAGGAAAATGACATTAAAAACGTTTTATTAAATGTTAAAATAAAAATGTCACAAACATGAGTTGTTTTACTAAAACAATTTTTAAATGTGGTTATACAAGTCATATTTTTGACTATAAATACTAATTAGAAATATAAAAATGTTTCCTACATCATTATATTTGTTTTATAAATTTTAGACATTAAATAAATTAAAATATTTATGACACCATGATAATGCAGCGATTACCTCATTAATTAACGATTTTAATAAAATGGAAGGATAATGTAAAATCTAAACATTACACTTGTAAAAATCCTATTGGATGAGTATATTTCTAACCCTTATCACCTTATCCTCGAAATATATTAGTGTGGGACCTTTAAAATCCGAATCTCATTATATAATAAAGTAACATTTTATTACTTTCAAAGAGTGCCACTCCTCTCCTCTTATAAAAGGCCCCCACCTCTACCACCTTATTCACACCTTAAAAGCCTTTTGGCTCAGTCAAACTCTGTCCAAATACTCTACAAACTTCTCTCTCTTACTCTTAGAATCCTGAATTTGGGCAGAATTCTTCCCAAGTAATCCTTTGGCTCAAATCAAAAAAGAGTTACCTGATTTGAAGGTAATGTCTTCTCTTATGTTATTTTGTATTATTTTCCTCCTCCAACCCCTTAAACTCTTTTTATTCCATTATTTTATAATAACACCAGTATCTTAAATATACAATTATGTTGTTATAATAAGGATTAGAGCTACACCTACACACACATACATCTAATGGTTAAAGAACAGATTGTTTCTGTTGATGGTGAATTTCTGCCTCACGAAACGATGTTGGTTCAACAGTCATATAACACCTTCAAAATTGTCCATTAAGATGTAAATATATTTATATATGATATATAATAAGTTTATGTTTTACTTAAGCTTCTGTATTTTTCATTTATGTCATACCTTTATACTTTCTATTATTGGTAAATGTGATATTTTCATTTTAGGAAGTGCGGACTACCGCCCCCTCAAAGTGATTTGAATCGTTAATGCCATATGTGGGATGTATAAAGGATGGAGTAAATTGTATTATACATTATATTATACTGGAATTATATTATAACTTTATATCATTATAATTTCATTCCATTAAATATGAAATAGAAATCAAAGTAGTGTTCATGCGTACATACGGCTTACCGTCTCCAAGAACGGTGCATTTCATTTATTACCTCTAAATGTTATGTAAAATTATAAATTCACGTAAATACTGGATATATATGATATATATGATATCTACATGAGGAATATAATTATGGATATAATGGATATTTTACCACATGAACAAAGTGTAATTATAAGAAGTTTATTTTGAACTCAAGTACCTAAGATCGACAAAACGACCGTTATTAACATAAATAATTACATAATGTTCATAACATGATAATAAGTGATATAAAATGAATAATGAACTTGAAAAAGGTTCTTAATAAGGTATAGATTAACTCTAGTTTATTATTAAGGAGGTTAAAGAGCGGTCGAGTCAAGTCAGACACGAGGTAATGGAATTTCTTATCCCAATTTCCAATCTTTGGGTTAATCTCCTACTTTCAAATTATGTCATGATATTATTATGTCATATATTTTATTTGTACTTTCTTTATGTGTAATTATAGTAAATACTCATAATATATCTATTTTATTTTAAAAATGATCTTTGGAAGGACTTCGTCACAATCTCCTTTCATTGAGGCGTATTTGGTTTTATACAGAACTTTCATTAATACGGTGTATAAACCCCTTTGAATTTTACTTTTATTCAAAAGGAATATTTTTATATGAAACTTTTTTACTAAACGACAAATGTAATGTCATTTCTGACGTATGTGGCGACAACGACTTCTCCGCCGCCATGACTATTATTTGAGTTATGGATTTCCTTATAAGCCATAACGTTCTTTTTAAAAGAAAAATAAATACCATGTTTTAATTTTCGTTTATTTTGGTATTGAAAATGGTTTTGATAAAGTTTTTATTATATCAATGTGTTGTATTGATATCTTGTGATTGAAGTGTGGAAATCTTATGTTTCCTTTATGCATTTTTTATATGATACAATTATGTTATGGTTTATGATATGAACTATTCATATGAGGAATGCATTGGACTTAATAAGTGACAGATGGAGCCCTCTATAGCTCCTTGATGCATCGGTAGGTCTCATTAGACAAACTAGTGTCTTGGCACGAGGCCTTGACAAAATCATATTTGTAGTCTTGGCACGAGGCCTTGGCTATGTGGTTATGATAGTCTGGCATTATGAATTCCATCATTATGAATGTGGTTATTGATATTGAATGTGATTATTCGACTAGTAGAATATCCATGTGAGTAAGTAAATGGCATTATTTAATATTATTTTTTCCATATTATGTTGATGTTCAAGTTTAAAAAGGCTTTTGTTTTAGTTATACATTTCCTTAAATGTTAATGTTTATTTATGAAAGCATCCGCAATATTTTTATCCTTACTGAGCATCTGAGCTCACCCCTTTCAATGTTTTAATATTTTCCAAGATGTGAAGAAGTATTATATGAATGACCTGCAGGGATAGTCAGAAGAAGATATGAGTGTGGAATATGGAGACTTTTTTATTTTAGTTTCTTTCTTTATGATGTAATGTAACATTTATAAATTTATCTAGTGTTTACAAGGCTGCTAAACTAATCTGTCTTTCGATACTTGATCTTTTGTGATCATGCCAATGTTACGCAATAATTCACCGACTCTGGGTAACTGGGGTCAGGGCGTTACACAAAACATATTCACACATATAATTATGGTTATGTATTAAATCCTTCACACTAACCATTCATGATCCCAGATAATTTAAAACATGTCCACATGTAATATTGTGAGTAGATCTTAACACCATCACGCTAAAATTTTATGAACCTAGATACATGTTAACTTGATTACATGTAAAATTTTTAGTATAGACTAACAAAATCAGCTTAAAAAATTGTGAGAAAATATATAATATTCAAAAACATTATATAACATTCGATATATTCATTTTCCTAATTCATTGGAGGGAGATATAGATCCTATACATTTCATAATCAGTACATTTATATGCCCCTTAAAAATCATCACATCATAGAATAAAACGTATAATTAAACTAGGATAAATGATATTTAAAAATCATTACATAATGAACACCTGAAAATGAAATGATTTTTTCATGACCTGTTCTAGTGGGGCCAATTCCATGACTCCCCAAGATCGCCTCCAATATGCCAGGGGCCGATCACTATCACCGAGTAGGCATATTACTAACATGGGTGGCATTACCTTAGAACCTGTAAACATTCACACATCCAAATTCCCACAAATGATAAAATGTAAAAAACCCTTGAGGAACAAAATGAATGCATTCAACTATACTGAACCAAGTGAGTACGATCGAATGTAATGTGTGGAATATAAATAGGGCCAGAATACCAACCCAATAGAAGGAACAATATGAAAACAACAAAGTCCTACCTGTACGTAAGAAATAGTTATTGGGACTACTGATCATAGCTATAGGACCACCTCATCATGTATGGAATCTCACAAAGGCCGGTCTGATACAGATTCACCTTAGACTCCATTAAAAGGCTGCTCATCTGTACAAGACATGACACTTGCATGCAAATCGCATAGAGGGGTGAGAATAACAATACTCAGTAGAGGACCCCAAAAACCCCAAAACAATAAACAAAGTAAATTTATAGTCATCTCTAAACATTATATATATATAATATAAACAACAAAACATATCTAGATATAATCGAGACCCAGACTTGTAGTCTAGAGGTATGTCACAACGACTGCATACCCACGCTTGGGATTCAAATCAAATAGTCTACAGACCAGTCATTTGGTATAACTCACTACAAGAGTTTTATAGCTCTAATGACATCCTTTGGAGAGGTACATTCATCGATAAGTGTTATTAGGTAGACATACACACTAATATATCTAAAGAGATAATAGTTACACTTCTTCCATGAGAAATCACTACTGAGTATGGAATTATCACGATACATCGATGCGGATCACTGGTAGAGCCTTTGTGTATACTATGAATCATCTAGATTCACCTGATATGTAGGTTATCCATGTCTTGTAGTATTGGTAATGTCGATAAATAACTCTACCTAGGGCCATGAATGGGTCGACGATCTCACTTTGGGCCTCTTGGAGGGATTCTGACTCTATCAAGAAAGTCCTACTGAAGGGATCATACTCCTATGGATGGAAACAATAAATGACCATCATTGGAATGATCAAAGGGTCACCAAACCAAATGAATCTCTTCCAAGGTACAAAGAACAAGGAGATCAAGCCATGCTGAAGAGAGTACACAACGTGTAGGAAGGTCACATGCCATTTTACTTGACTTCGGGTAATTCCCTTTTGCAATGGCCCGAGACAGAAGTTATGTTGGGTAAAAATAAAATACATGACCTGTAGTTTTGTTCAAATGCCATGTCCAATTATTCAGGTTTTTATATGTTTATGTTGGCCATGTTCTTGTACACAATTTCAACATGTGTATTCAAATACGTGTACCGGTACACGGGGTATCCCTCATAACTGGCATTTTCTAGGTGTGTGGTGAAGAACATGTCCAGTACTCCACCCCTTTCATTGTATCATCTAAGATACATGTTGAGTCCTACATAATGACCCACACACCATGTGACAGTTTTACCACACCGTTGCATCGGTTCCTGCATTGTGAAACCCTATTCTACATAGAGTCGACCGCACATGTCATGTTCTATAGAGAACAGGACGTGTTCTTTGCGATTTTCCAGAAATGATGTTCTTCATTCTGTACTTCGGGTGATCTTCTATCTCTTGATCAAGCCTTTTTTTTCTCTGAACTCATGATCTAAGGATTTCAGGTCATACCATCAACATTTCGGGAGGTTTAATTTTTTTGATCGGCATTGAAAACTCATTTCGATCATCCGCAAGAAGAGTGGTTGAAAGATCATTTCATCCAAACTATGTTGATTTCCCTACCACCATCATATTCGCACCTCCATTGGGTCGTCATGATGCATTATATACTATTTGGGATCATTGAAATGTGAAAGCGACACAAAAAAATCTGTGATTCATAACACCGTGAATAACTCGAAGAACATGTGGGTCGAAGGGGAGAAGAAATCAAAATAATGAATCATGGAATCCACCTCTTCCATTTTTTTCCATGGCATTGATATGATCCGATTATAAGGATATAACAGATAAAATCAAAATATAAATCAAGTCAAAAATGGATCAATTCAAAAATATAGACCTGATAGAAGACCCTCCCACAAGAAATAGGGATCCGTGGGTCATATTATTTGTGGGTATATATGTCTTCATAATTTGAATCCAAGAATGGGTAAGGATGAAATGAAATAAAAACCCCTACCTTGATCATCGATGAAGAGGTAGAATGGTCTTTGTCAAGGATTCAATCTCATTGTGCAACGATACATGCATCATCGCTCTTCATCATTCTTCGAGGATCCACCACAGATGTATCCTATCCAATGATCGAGAGTGTCAATGGAATGTTTCCAGAGTTATGAGGTTAATTATAGGATTCGTGTAATTTAAAACCAATTAATGTGTCACTGCATCATTGAGGCATTTATAATAAAAAAAATTAATTTATATTATTTCCTTTCAAACTCCCAAGAACTAACTTCGGCATATGACCCACGCCAGTCAAGGTTTGGCCTCTCCTAATGAAAAGTAGAGTCATTGAAATCTACGGTTCCCTTAGATTTATGATTTCGGCACACTTTTAAATGTTATTCCAATTTTATGGAAGACCACCCATGCGCACTATTTAAATGTTTAATTTATTTCAAACATTTATTTAGGACATTCTGCGCCTCGGAATCATACATAATCACAAATCCTTTTCTAATAATAATTCCATATTATATTTTAATAGAATACATTCAAAATATGAGACATTACAGTATCCCCACCATAGAGATATTTCATCCCATAATATAAAAATAAAAGGCTACAAAAATAGATGTGGGTACTACACACGAATCTAAGCCTCCTATTCCCACAAGCTCTCTAAAAGGTACCTGTGCAACCATCAGACCCAAACAAAGAGAATCACTCACTGATTAAGGATCCTCTCATGTCAAACTGCGATATCCACTAGGTACTCTTCCAAGGTGGATCCATCGTGGAAGTTTACCTCTCCCAAGTTGATGGAATGCGATTAGTTATGCACATACCTCCTCATCTATGTATCGTGGAAGAGAAAATGTACCCGGTCCAACTGTGGTGGTAGAGTTCTATGGTAAACCACCTTTCCAACTTTGAGTAGTATCTCAAAAGGGACGATGAACCTCAGAGACAACTTACCAACCTAGCCAAATCTATACAACCCTCATCGAGGTGAGACCCGAAGTAAGACATGGTCTCCCTCATAGAACTCTATAGGTCTCGATCATCTGATAGTAGAAGACATCTTTCAAATCTGTGCAGAATTCATCTACTCATGGATGATCTGCTCCTTCTCAATGGTAGCTCACTCCAACTCTAGACCCATTATTTGTAACACTCTAGGGTCAGTTTAGAAATGTAGTGACCAACAATGTCGCCATATAATTCCACAAATTGTTCCTTATCAATGGTGGGGTGGTAGCTATCATTGTAAGAAAACCCCACCACTACTAGATGCTCTTCCCAAAATCGACCAAATTCAATGATATTGGGACACAACATATCCCCTAGAACCTGAACGATTCTCATAGTATGAACATATGTCTTTGGATGGAACATTTTTTTGGAATGTAGGTGAGTCTTAAACACCTCCAGCAATCCCTTTCACACCCGGGATGTGAACTGAGCATCGTGATCTGAGACTATCATCGAAGGGACTCCATGAAGATGACATATCTCGTACACATAGAGGCATCCCAATATCATTATGAAACTCGGCTCCCCGATAGATATGAAGTGGGCCAACATGGTGAATCGTTTAACAATCACCTAGATGGAATATTTTCCCGTAGATTTTTGTGGTAATCACTTCATGAATTCAATTGATATTCCATCCAACTTCCACTTTGGCACTTTCTGGGGTGAGATCACCGTGTTGGAACGTAGTTCTTAGTCATCACCCACTGGTGCGTAATCAATCAAGAAATGAAATCTAATACTAAATTCTTTATACTTTTCCACCAGAAATGATATCGGAGGTCCTGGTACGTTTTTCCACTCTAGGATGTACCTCTAATGGGTATGTATGAAGCTCGATCTGGACCACCTCCATCAATGCCACTACCACAACTTTTCATCCTCTAAAATATATGATATTCTCCCCACATTTTGAATATCCATCCAGAGCATGTCCTATGGGAAACTAAACATGTAAATCTCATAGTTGACATCCCTAGTTGTTCCTCCCTAACATGTAGTAAGAGTGGATGGGTGAAAACCATCTAATTGAGATAAACTATTGCATCTCTATTTATGAAGGATAACTATAGTGTGACAACCTACTCTAAAGGCTCACTCAGTAGTTGAAACCTCAATATACTACTGATAAAATCTGGAATAGTGTTCCCTTTCCCAGGAGTATAGAAAATACTAAAGTCATAACCCGGGAAGAACTCTAGCCATTGCCTCTACTTCAAATTCTAATCCTTCCGCATGAATATTTACTTGAGTATCTTGTGGTCAAACTAGATGATAACCTTATCGAACATCAGGTAGTATCGCCACATGTTCAACATGAATACCACCACTAACAACTAAATATCATGGATTGTGATATTTAGCTCATGTGGTCTTTTCTAACGTGAACCACAATCAATCACTGACTATGTCTACATTAGGACACAACCCGGCCCAGTCCCTGATGTATCACTGAAAACAATGTACTCCATAACATCTTCTACAAATCTCAAGATTGTTTCACTCATCAAACTCTACCTGTACTATAGGGAAGCCTGTTGGCACTTCACTATCCATATGAAAGAATTCCCCTTCCAGATCAAGGCTATCATCGGTGTTGATATCTAGGATTAATCAGGGATAAATCTCTGATATTATCCCGCCAACCCTAGGAATCTTTGAACCTCTATCGCTATCTGGACTGGGTCTCATACCAACATCGCCTCGACCATGGATGGGTCCACTAATAATCCATCTACTTAGATAACATGTCCAATAATGTGGACATCCTGTATCCAGAAATGGAACTTCGAGAGATTCCCATAATGTTGGTGCTCTCAGAGTATATCTAGAGCCATTCGCAAGAGTCTCACGTGCTCCTACTCTGATGCTGAGTACACATGGATATTATCAATGAATACCAATATGAACAGATCTTTTTATGGCTATAAGATCCAGTTCATATATCCCAATAACAATGTAGGGTTGTTCATCACAACGAAAGGAATCACCAAGTACTCGTAGTGACCATTGAAACATTTGAAATCCATCATTGATATATCCTCATCTCGTACTCATTACGGGTGGTAACCAGTTCAAAGTTCAACCTTCAAGAACCATCTCACCCCTCTCATTTGATGGAAGAATTCATCAGTCCTGAGAAGTGGATAATTGTTATTGAATGTTAACAAGTCCTTACACCACTATTCCACGCACAATATCAATATCCCATCTTCCTTCTTGGAAAACAGAACTAGGGACGCCCAAGGTAAAACATTGTGTTGTACAAAGAACTAACTATGAAAATCCTCCAACTACACTATTATATCACAAATCTTTATAAAATCCATGTGATACTTTGGTCGGGATACTGGTGTCTTCCCATGGTGTAAGTTGATGAATATGTCGATTTCATAGTGGGGAGGTAATATTGTAAGATATTCTAAAAAGACGTCTGCATAATTCACAACTACTATTACGAATTGATAGATCACCACATCCACTACTTCGAGGGTAAGGTTTTGTAACCTATGAGTGATCGGTTGCACCCTCTTAATAATAAGCCCATTATGTGATGTCTAAGATTCCTTTTTAATTAATAATGGAAACCCTTGTTCTATTGTTGCGAACAAAACTCCGTCTTTGCCGAAATCAGTCAGTATTGGAATAGACAAAAGAAACCAGTCCATATTGAAAATGACTTCGTAAGTCCTCAAAGCTGCCACCAAGAGGTTCCAACCAAAACTCACACCTCCAACGGTAAGACCAAATTATCAGCAAAGAAGTGTGATCATCATGTCTCCTCTTATATGTGTCCCCATTAATAAGGGTGTAGTCAATAGATCCACTAGAATCTTAGGGTTTCAGACAAGACATGTGGAAAAGAAATAATGAATGGAACATGTGTCTACAAGTGTATTAGCTATGGTCCAAAAGATAGAGAACATAACTTAGTTCATCTAGGGATTCCCTACGTCGTATGCCTCGAAAACATGTTAGTACCCCATCCCTTGTCCCCCCGCTCTCTGTACCTGGTGCAGACCTCCAGGGGTGGTGGTGGATGTAGTTCAAAGAATCTTCCACCTCATACAGCTCTCCCTGCTCCTTTGACACATCTGCCACATGGAGGGTCTACCTTCTCTACACATTCCCTCTACCTCGGTGGTCCATCCACTACCTCCCTATCTATAGTTTGGCTGGTTGGGATATCTCTAGTGATATCTCCCTTATCTTTGCACGAGTATCATCACATCTGCCTTAGATGAGTTAAGATGGTTGTCTTAACTCAGCCACGAAGCTCTCGACCACCAAATCTATATATATCACTACTATATAAGTATAAATTCCTAGATGCATGACACTAGCTTTTATGTCATGTTGTAAACCTTACTCAAAGGTCCGATCTCTAAAGTATGGATATGTGACCATATCCATCATGTATCTGACGAGTTTCGTGAACCTCTATGAATAGTTATCCACTGTTAAACTTTACTACTTGAGATGAATATGATCATTGATATTCATCTCTCTCAGCGTAACGAGAGAGAACTCTTCCCTAAAGAGTATCTCAATCTCTTTCCATGAAATATTCTCCTCTTCGTGAGTCTTCATGGTCCAAATCCAGCACTATCCTAATAAACCCTAAATAAGGATCACTCCTAGGATCACTATATAGTCCACTAGTGTCCTCACTAAATGTAGAACTATGGTCACCTCCTCATGCTAGTCTTCAGCTACCTTAGAATCAGGCTCGTCTTGGAACCTGAGGGGTCACTGTCTGTGAATCTAATGTAGTTCACTCATCCTATGCTTCACATATGTTGTTACTAAAGGTAAAAAATTCTACACCACTGGTTTTCATATACTAGGTGAATCACTGGGAGGTAATTCTAGGGGAACTGGTCCATAAATTTAAGCCTCGTTCCTAAGGGGGTCATCCTTGTGATAGAGCTACTGAATCATAGCATTTATGCATCGTGGAGGCTTCCAGTAAACATGTTGTACAAGAGTCAAAGAGTATATTTGGATCGCTGAAACTTATGATGTGGAAATCAAAACCCATTTTTATGTGATTCATGTACCATTTTTTTATTTCCTAGCAATTAGTGTTCTCATGTACTGAGTTGAAAAGTAGGTTATCAAAGTCCTCGAGTATGGATATGCCGACCACCCATACAAACAATGGAGTCTCATTCTTGAAATCTGAGCTCAGAACAGTTAAAAATGTTTCCCCGAACAAATAACATAGATTGTAGGTCTTATGTTATAACTGAACACGTTTCATACCACTCTATCATGACCTCTCGCATTGGGGATCATAACACTACACCCCAAGCCCACCTTCAATAGTCCATGGGATGGAGAAAATCACAGAGTAGGCATATCGTTATCATATGAGTCATTCCCTAAGCACTAGTACATAAAAACACATCCCCAAGCCCACAAATTATGAAATAAAAAAACCACTATGGAACAAAATGCATGCATACAACAAAACCCAACCAACTGAGTAAAACATATTGTAATGTGCAGAATGTAAACTGTCCAAGAATACAAGTTCCCCAAAAGAGTCTGAAAACTACAAAGTCATATCTATAAGAATGAAATAGGTATTTGGACTACTCCTCGTAGAAATAGGAACACCTAATCTTCTAAGGAAAATCAGAAATCTTGGTTCAATCCTAGTCCACCCTAGACACAGTCAAAAGGCCGCTCATCTTCACAAGACACGACACGTGCAAGAAAAATCTGTGCATGAGTCAGTGTAACAATATTTAGTAGAGGAACCAAATAATAAAAAAATAATACAATATTTAAAGGCATAATCATCTAAAAATAGTATATGTCTATAGAACGTATAACAAAGGGAAAATATCCATGTATACTAAAAACCCAGTAAAATAGTCTAGAGGTAAGTCACAACAACCGCATACCAACACTAATGATTCAAATCGATTATTCCATGAAGAAATAATCTAGGAGAACTCAATAAATTAGGTTGATAACAATAATGATGTATGTATAAGATGTATGTTCATCAAGATGTGTCACTAGAGAGACATAAGACCGATAAATCTAATGAGATAACGGATACACATATCCTGGGATAACTCACTCTGGAGTAGGGAAAGATCACAATACTTGGTTGAGGATCACTCCTATGGCCATGGTATATAGAAAAACTCATCTACATTCACCTACTAATTAGACTATCAGTATCCTATAGGATTGGTTATGTCAATTATTGACACTACCAAGGGCCATGAATTGGTATAGGATCTCACTTTGGGTTACTTGAAGAGATTCTAACTCTATCCAGAAAGTCCTATTGAATGGATCATACTCTTGTGGATGGAAATGATACCTATCCTTTAGGGGAATGAGAAAATGGGAACCTAACCAAATGATACTTGTCCACGGTACGATGGATAAAGAGATAAAAATGTGTAGAATAGAGTACACTGTGTGTAACAAGGTCACACACCCTGTCCCTTGACATTGAGTACAACATGTGTGCAACGACCTGAGTAAGAAGACTTGTCATGTTAAAAGGTCATACATTTTATGTAGTGATTGTCACATGTTGTGTTAGATTATCTTGGGTCCACCCCATGTTTACTGTAAACGTGAACATACACAGCTTCGACACAAATATGCCAACTCCTGTAATGATACACATGGTAACCCACATAACTAGCCTAGTCTGGCAGTGTGGTGGAGTACGTGACTTGTAGACCACCTCATGTCTATTTATCATCCGAGATAGATAAAAAATAATTCATAAGAACCCACATTCCATGTGACAGTTTTCATATCCTGTCTCATTTTTTCCTGTATTGCAAACCCCTAAGCACCGTATAGTCGACCCCACATGCCGTATTATTTAGAGAACACTCCGTGTTCTCCACGATTTTCCAGAAACAACGTTCTTCGTCTACCGCTAAATGTGATATTCTATCTCTCGATCTATACATTTTTTAACTCAAAACACAATATGTGATGTTTTCCCTCTATAACATCAATGTTTTAGGAGGTTTCTGGAGTTTGATTGTCCACAATAACTTTTTTCGATCATCGGCACGAAAAGCGGTCGAAGAATGATTTCTTTAGAACCATGTCGATTTGTCTTCTTCAATATTCATATCACCTATGTTGGGTCATCATGAGGTCAGATCTATGATTTGGGATCATTGTGTTGTGAAATAGACAAGTAACGATCCATTGTTTATAACCCCACAATGAATGCAAATAATGTTCTGTAAAAGGGGATAATAAATCCAAATATCGAATCAAAGAAATGAAAATCCACCATAGTTCATCACAGAGTTGATCAGATCCTGTTATAGGGATGAAATAGAGAAAATAAAAATATAAATCAAATCAAACGTGGATCAATTTCCCAAAATAAACCCGATAAAATACCCTCCTATAAGAACGAGCGATTTATGGGTCAACATGTTCGTGGGATGATCTGTCATAGTCATTTAAATCCATGAATAGGGAAGGAAGAATTGAAATAAAATCCCCTACCTAGATCTTTGATGAAGTGGGAGATTGGGTGTCCATTGTGATTCCATCTCATTGTGCAATGATCCATGTGTCATCGCTCATCGTCGTTCATCGAGATTCCTCCAAGGATGGCTCCTCTCCAAAGATCAAGAGAGTCCAAGGAATTTTTCTTTCTTATAAGACTTATCCTAGCCTCCATGTTATTTAAAACCAATGGATATGTAATTACATCATTGAAATGTTTAGTATAAAAAATTATTAATTAATTTTTTTCCTTTAAAACGTCCAATAACTAACCTCAACAGTCAAGACATTCCAGTCGATGTTATTCCCTACCTAACGTAAATTCAATGATCTAAATGTAATGGTTTCCCTGAATTTCTGATTTTGGAACCTATTTTATAATTTAATCCACTTTTACATGAAAACCTCTCACCCACTTTATATAAATGATTAATTTTTTTCAAACATTTATTCCAAGCACTTCGGGCCTCGAAATCACACACCCTTGAATCTCCTGGTCATTTAATAATACAACATAATATTTAAAAATAACACATAGAAAATCTGCCACATTATATGGTTTTATATAAAAGCATAAATTTATGTCATTCTATTTTCATAATACCTAAAAATAAAATGAGGTTCATAATGTAACAACATATTATAAAATTATATTATGAATAAAATTATTTGACACAAAAAATAGAATCCCACTCAAGAATGTTATGAAAGTAAAATATATGGTTATACATTAAACATAACTCCACTAGAGATAAATCATTTTCAGATAATAATAAAAATAAGAAATAAAATACATTTGAAAGTATTTTTTTATTTATCATTATTAAATTCAATTTTATGAGTCTATTTTAAAAAGTATACATTTTTTTTAGGAATCATTAATTTTAAATACTTAATGGATATGAAATTGGATTATGACCACTTTTCCATATATTTAATAAATAAAAAATAATTTAAATGTTAATTATTTGAAAAAAAATATCAAATAAGAATTTTACTCTCAGAAAAGAGTTTTAGTTACCAAGACCCTTACATATGTCAAAATTCCCTGATCAAGTGAATGAGAGAATATTTTAAATCCTCTTTATAAATGGATACAAATATATGATCTGTAAATCTAATAAGGGTTCTATAAAAAGAAAATTTGAACTTTCGTTAAAATTTTATATCATTAAATAATACTTATAATGTTTTGAAAAAGGGGACATGAAAATAAATATAATCATTTACATTTAAAAACTTGTAATGGGAACATGAAGATGATATATTTTTTTAAAATCGAAGGTTAAAATAAATTTATTGTTTTTAATTTTAAAATTGAATCATTGAAAATAGGAAGAAATCAAATTTGTTATCAAATGATAATGTTGAGTATATGATAAAACATTTTTTTTGGAAGGATTGATGCAATTTTTTAAGAACATTGAAATAGTATTCTTAAAAAACATTGTCATTATTGAGTATAAAATTTTAATTTTTAATTGAAATAAAGAATTATAAAAATAATATGTACAAGTATATATAGGATTTCTAAATATATTGGATATATTTTTGGGGTGGAATTATGATCATATTAAAAGATCCATTGCTAATAATGAGAATTATTCTTACCAATGATATAATTTTATTTCGGGAAAACATTTAATCAATGAATTTAATATTTATAAGTATAAGTCTTTTTTCCCCTAAAATAATTTTTTAAATACAACATAACATCATACTAGGTTACATTAGATCAATCCTGAAATATTATGGTCATGATGTGTGATTACGACCTGATAAAGAGATTTGGCTCATGAAGAACCTTTAGTACCTTTGTAATTTTTTCATCTAAAACCATATGAGATTTGTATCAATATATAAAAAAATTAATATAATAAGTTAATATTTAAATGTGATGTTAAAATATAATTGGGATGTATTTTCAGTCTTTTAAATAATACATATTTTTTATCCTAATCATATCTAAATGGAATCAAATTTGAGACAATTAAACCCATTCATTATGAAAAGTTAACAGATTGAAATTACATTTGGAGAGATTATGAAATAAAAATATACATCTGAAGACCAAAGGATATTTATGGTAATGAAATTTATTTTTTCAGTATGTATACAACAAAAAATAGAAATATTAGAAACCCAAAAAATAATATTGTAACAAATGTGAACATGAGACAATAAACCCTTACATTGTTTCCTTGTTCAATTAATGAAAATATAACCTCCTATAAAAAATAGATAACATAATAAAATATTTTCTAACCTTAGTTAAAAAAATATACCCTATAATAGTCCTTAATATAAATATTTATCACAAATATATTAATAAGTTGTAGAGAATAATGACCATTAGGTGTTATGATTTTTCATTATTTTTCACATTTTAATAATTTTGATATTAATGGCCATATTTTTTTGAAGAGTTTATCATCGATATATATTTTAATATTCTTTTATATGTATATATTATTGGTTTAAAATGTTTTCCTTTAATTACATATGTTTTTTACATTATGAAAAGATCAAATTAATAATGGCTTATTTCTTGAAATTTTACGCATGAAAATGTGACATTAATAATAAATTAATTACATAATATAACAATTGTTTAACAATATACTAATAATTTTTTATATAATTTAATATAATTATATTATTTAAATTTTTCCCATATTTATCCATATTTTTATTTCAAATTGTTGTTCAGATAATTAGTCCAACTAATAGAAATATGAAAAATCTGTAACTAGATTGGAGTGTATAGTTAAAGAGGTATTTATTTTGAAATAATATCATTTTATAAAACCATAATGATATAATATTTATTTTTTCATTATGTTAATCCATATATTGAATAAATTTATGTGATGTATAAAATAGAAATGAAAAACACCAAAAATTTTAATCGTAGACGCTATAATCTGATCTTACACTCCATTAGTGTCATCATTTATCAATGCACGAGTGGGTTGAATAAAAATATTGAATTTAAATTTAATAATCATAATTATATTATATTTATAATATTTATTCATCCATGTCATCTATTTTATCACCCATAAAAGTGTTCAGGGAAAAAACATTGTCGCTACATGGAGGCGGTAGTCTGCGCAACACATTTATGATATTATTGTGCTTTTCTAAGTACATGACCATTAATAAATAAATTTTTCACCATTAATATAAAATTATATCAGTTATATAATTATTATTAATTCCTCATATTATTATGGATATGATAGTTTTTATGAGTAATATTTAGAATAATATCTAAGGGAGATAATACATACATTGGATACTAAATTTTTTCCATGAAAGTCCCATTGAAATTTAAAGACTTTGGATAACATTAATTGAACATTGTAATTATTTCTTGCTTTAGGGTAATATTTAGTCTAAAATTTAAAAGTATCATAAATCAATTAGAATGAGATTTTTGTGTTTGAAAGGGTACAAGTGGTCCCCTTTTATAAGAGAGGAAAATGGAACGTTTTGAACTAAATTTATATATTAATAATGTCATGAAACTATGAAATTGTTAATGAAACAATATATATGATATTATTTAGTCTGTGGTATAATTTATTTTGATAATTTTCTTATAGAAGTGTTTCAAAACATGTTTTAGGATTTTTGTTATTATCCTTTTACATTTTTCACTTTTACATTTGAACTTTGTTATTAGTTTTCTACTATGTTATTTTATGGTTTTAAACATATATCATAATACATAAAAATACATTTGGGTACTATGGAACTAAATTTAATATCTATTTGATATTATTATTTTTATAAATATTGAAAATTTAAATATAAAATTAAATCGAGTAGTGTGTCCACAAAATGTTATTTATATAAAAAATTCATTTTGACCATTCTATATTGTCCATATTATTTAGCATTGAATACAAATTAAATGACTGATAATATATATATATATGGGAGTTTTATAATATTATTATTTTAATTATTTTTAAAAATTACATTTAAATATTAGATAAAAATTCCATGATATTAAAAAAACAACAATGTTAAAATTATTATTTCACCATTGTCCATTTAAATAAATATATTCCTATAGATAATTATTTTTTATAAATTGAAATTGAAAATTGTAAATAATAATAAAATTATTATATTAGTCATAAATAGAATTTTAATAAGTTAACATTCCATGTTTATGGATGTTAATCATATTGTTACCACATGAAATTCGTAAAACCTCTATTTTTTTAATATTGCGAATTCTTTCAAAAACTATTAATGTTTGGGATAAAATAATAAATCCACCAATTTAAAGGAATTTAAAATATTAATTATATTTAAATTATTATTTATTTATAAATAAAATAAATTGGAAAACCCATTTCACCATGATTTAATTTAATAACAAATTTTCAACAAACTAATTACATTAAAATGTAAAATAAAATTTTAAAATGATAACTATGGGTTTATAAATTTAATATAGTATTATAATTATTTATTATAATCTATAAAATAATATTTCATAATAATAATTTTCAGAACATTCATTGTGTTAATGAATGTGACAATATTAAAAAATATGTTTATATTTATATTCCACTAAAAATATGTTATTTTATCAAAACCCTTAAATATATTATAATATTTATTTAATTTCAGGAATTCAAATATAAATTTTACATTAGAAAAAAAATACTAAATTTAAAAAATATATCTTTTTATGAAAAGGTTATAATATGAGTATAAATTTTTTTATAGAAAATATTTTTCCCATATTAGCTCTTATTAATTATTTACAATCTAATGGTGATAACTATTAGTGGTTTAAATTTATTCAATTTTTATATGTTTTTAACAATATATTCTAAATATGTTTTTTTATTAATTTTCATTTATCAGGTAAAAAATGTTTTTAATATAGGTTTTATTTTGAAGGATCTGTAACATAAAGTATTTACAATCAAAACCCTTAAATAAATTTCATAATCTAAATTTAATTACCATTTCGTGTAATGAAAAAAAATTGGTGGAGAAACAATTTTCAAGCATCAAGATATTATCTATAATGGTATATGATACTCAATTTCATAGGGAACACTAGATTACACTTATTTTTCATAACCATTTAAAGGATATATATCTCACAACTAAGTATTATGGCCCATGTTAAGGATCTAGTTTTCTTCTTAAAAAATTAATAGTTGTACATCCACTAATAAATGTTCAAGGATTATTTTCAATTTGTTTTTCTGTATTCTAGAAATTAATTATTAGTAATTATGATGACAACCATTATATATTAAAAATAGATTCAATTTCTTCAAAAAGGATATTATTATTTCCTAAATGTTTATTTATAAAAACATAATATTCATATAACTAATTTTATTCATAAAATAAAAATCATTGAGGGTGTAGAATGATGTTATTTTTATATATTGTTGATAAAATAGGGTTTATAGAACTAGAATGAATATATTAATTCTATTTTGAGGGTATTTTAACTTAATTACACATATTTTATTCATCTATAGTTGTTGTAATGAATATTCCTTACTCCCTATATTATGAAGTTTTTAAATTTATATTATCCCCTAAAATCCTTGAATAATGTCATTATCTTAGAAACTAGATATGTTTTTCCACACAAAATAAATTTATTTTTTAGTGGTTCTATAATGTGTTTTCCATATTCTTTCATCATGTTCAATTAATTCATAAATTTTCCTATAATTGTTTGACTCATTAAGATTCCCCCTTACAAAAGTAGGTCATATTAGGTCCCCCCTAAGGTAGTTACCATGGTGATTCTACCCACATTTTTTAGATATATAAAATTTATTCTTTTTTACATATTCATCTTTTTCTCTTGATATTTAATGAGACTTTATATTTATCATCATTGGAGTATTTAGGTCTTTGAGTATGAACACATTTTCAATAATATTCTATTTTGGCATAATCATAGGTTTTCTAATTTTAGATCTACTTCTAATGGGTGGTTCTCTGATGAAACCATTACATTTTCCCATAAAACCATTATATATATAGTTAATTCCATTACAAAATCGAAAGGTTTTATATGAGCGAAAAAACATTAATTTTTTTCCATATAATTATAATTATAAATTAATTAAACCTTAAAACATATTTTTCTTGTGTATTTCCATATTATCCAATAGTTCTTTTTTTAACCAACATCAATCTTAGATTAATATTATATATTATATGTTGTTTTTTCATATACTTCTCAACCCAATTCCTAAAAATAAATTGGAAATTAATCTTTAATTGTAGTTGATAAAAAGAAAATGGTCAAAAAAGGAATATACTATGGGAGTGTCAAAACATATGTTTAGTCTTAGGCCCACTCTTCATGCATCATTGTGATTATTGAGTCAATTCTTTACTATAACATTCTATTTTGATTTATCCTTAATTCATCTACACTACAACCACATTAACTTATATTATCCAAATAGGGATGTGTTGACTTGAAACCCCATTTAATCAAGAATTTACAACGATTTTTTGATCTAAATTTACATATGGACACATCTATTGTGTTTTTACTGGGGTTTTCTAAATTAAAAATCAAAAAAAAAAAAGAACTATGCTAAAAAATTGACTAAAAATAATCCCTAACATTACTAAAATAATCTCCAAATTAACTAACCTATACTCCAAAATATGTAAAACATTTTTTGATACCAACTAAAAGTACCCAATGAAAGAACATAAATTAAATATTCAAAACATGAATTATTTATAATAAACAGTTATATTCACATAACCAAAGGACCTAAACATTTAGTGCCTTAGATATTAGATATATAAATTTATTATTTTATAAATTTTAATACTTTTATCAATATCCTTGCTCCTCTAAAACCCTTTGAGACCTATCACATGATACAATCATCTTTATAACATAGGGATTAAAAACATTTGAAATGGATGATCTCAAATAATCATTGACTTAAAATATATTTCTCAAATTATTACATAATGAAAATGAAAGAGAATATGAGAATGACATAAATAACCTAATAAAGGATAAAAATCATATGGATAATAATAATTAGTTTTCATAGGGAATCATAATAACATAAGATGAATGTTAAGGACACAAACATTAAATATCCTTTCCTAAAAATAAATATAAATAATCATAAAATATATTATAAATATATTGAATAATTGAATATGTTAAAAATAAATCATAATCATGAAAGTTTGTAATAACGTGATAAGAAACACGAAATGGCGACACAATCATATACATATGATCTATTATTCATGTGAACCTGACTACTTGTAATGTCCTCGATTTTCCATATATTAATTTGAAATGTTATATGGGAATATTTCAAGACCTGGAATTGAGATGGTGTGTTATAATGAGGCATGGTGTGTTTGGAATAAATTATCGAAATAAATTAAATATATTAAATAGATTTCACGTGTAGATTTCATGAAAAAGTGGAATAACATATTGACGGGTGCCCTGATCAGAAATTTGAGGGCATCGTTGCATTCAGAGCAGCAGATTTACTATAGAAAGTGCTTAAGATTGAGTGTTATAGATCAGTTGTAAGAGTTAGTTTTTGGAAGTTAATGTAAATAAAATAAAATAAATATTTTATTTTATTAAACATGCATCTGCAAAATTAAAGTAGATTTCAGATAGGCTGTTAAATAGAACATCTAGGGTTAGATACATAACCCTAGAATTCTTAGGAGGTTTAGGGAAAAAACCCATGGAGAACTTCCCTATGACGAACGACGACAGATCGACCATTCCTGGATCATTGTGCAGTGAGATCAGACCACATCGACAATTGCAGTGAAATTAGATCATCATCAATGAAAAATGTAGGTGGTTTTTTATTTCAATTATTCATTTCCCTGTTCAAGGATTTAATGATGAACGTGGGTCAACTCATGAATAGGATGATCCCTGAATCATGCATCCTTGTAGGAGGGTGTAATATTTTCCATTTCTTATGGGGTTTTGATTCAAGAATTGAATTTATGATAATTTTTGGATTATCGTTTTTATTATCCATTAAACCTACTAACAAGTGTGAATCGACTTGATGAAAAATAATGGTAGAGTTGAGTTCCTACTTTTTTTTATTCCACCCCGACCTCGCGTTCTTCTTGTTCTTCAAAGGATGATGAAAAATGGATCGGTTTGGACCAGTTTCATAGAACAAACATCCCAATCAGAGATCAAGAATCACGACGACATAGAAGAGGTGCAATGGCGATGAAAGAAAAAAAATCAGATCTAATCGAGGGAGAGAGTTCTTGAAGTGTTCATCATGCTGGTGAATCGATTTTTTTTGTCTAATCAGATGACTAAAAACCATGGAAAAGGCTTCATGGTGTCGGGGAGGAATCAACCCTTTAGATTCATGGTGATTGGATGGCTGGATCAATGATTATATCATCACCAAAATCACCGGATGCAGATCGTCTCATTCTGGAAAAACTCAAAGAACATAGTGTGTTCTTCGATGAACAGGGCATGTGGGGTTTTCCTGGCGACAACAAGGTTTTCTGCACAGCGTATGTCAAAGAATACAACATTCTACAAGGAAGACACAACATGTAGGTCCCACCTCGTGGCTACTAGTGCTCCGCACGATATGAAGTGTAAACATGGCTTTTCACCATTGTCACATTTCATGTGGGTAATTACATGGGACTCGGTGTGTATCTTGGAAGATACACAAAAATAGGGTCGAGTACACTACATGTACTGCACCAAACGACCAGACGAGGCTGATACGTAGGACACCCCGTATACCGATTACACGGGTTGTCATACATTGGTTGACGTTGTGTACAGGAAAATGGATAGCGTACAAGGAGCACACACCAGATACATTGAAACGTTGTGTGATCCCCCTACACATAATATAAATACATTTTAATACGGAATGTTCTCCATACTCGGGTCGTAGTACACGTGCCATACCCGATGTCATGGGACATGGCGTGTGACCACTCCTACATGATTTCTACTCCATTATACATGGAATGAGCATCTTTTCCACCATTCCTTGTACTAGTTTCATTTGGGATAGTTCCCATTTTCTCATTCCCCTAAACTTCATGTACCATTTCCATCCATAATAGTATGATCCCTTCAATAGGACAATCCAAGATAGAGTTAGGCATCCCTCTAAAAGGCCCAGAGCAAGATCCTCTATCAATTATTATCCCTATGTAGAGTCAGGTATTGACATAAATAATAATCTATTACTCCAATCCTATACTTATATGGTTAATCTGGATGTGTCGTGGTGTCCTCCAATTCTTTGGTAGTGATCCTCGTCTAGGTGTCGTTATCATTTCCCCACTCAGGAGTGCATCCTCCCAGAATTAGTGTATCTAATATCCCTTCGTGATTCTACTACACTGAAGTGTCTGTTTTCCTAAAATGAGTGTACCATGGTTGACCATGCTAAAGAGTGTGTTCTATAGAAATGAGTGTACCCTGGTTGACCACACTCAGGAGTATGTTCTCCCAGAATGAGGGTATCGTGATATATCTGACATACAAGTTAGTTCCCCCAGAATGGGTCTACCTGTATCACTCTCTCAAGGATTTTCTAATGAAATTTACTTCTTGGGTATACATCGTTAGGGTTATCAGTCTTGGGAATGAGTTCTCTTATATTAGTGCATCATGGAATCCTCCGGATAAATCCCTAATGGTGGTATGTAGTTGTGGTGGTTACCCCTAGTCTATAGGTCTAGGTTCTTAGTATATCTGGTTGCTTCTCTTGATATATTCCCTGCGGACATATACTGTGTAGATATGACTATACCTTGCCTTGTATATTACATTGTGGTTTTCGGGGTCTCCTACAATGTATTGTTATATTCACCTCTACATGGGATTTTCCAGCACGTTTTGTATCTCGTGCAGACAGGCGGCCTTTAGATGGAGTTCGAGGAAGACTAGGACCAGGACCAGTACCGAATGGTGCCTTGTGATTTTATACAGACTGAGACACTTCTACGGCTTTAGAGAGCAGTCTATGTACCTTTTTTTGATAACCAGATCTTTGTAGGTTTATAGACACTTTTCGGTGGTCTCACATTATATCCGAGTTTCTTTACTTGCTTTACGTCTGTTGTAATTTTATTTTTTGTTATAGTGGTATGAATGAATTTGTTCTTATTGGATTTTACATTTCATCATTTGTGGGATTGGAGATGTGTGTGTGTGTGTAGAGGTACTATGGATAGGGTCTCTAGTGTTGTTGTGGTGGCCAACGTATCCATATACCATGGCTCTAATAACCATCCTTTTGACTTGATACATGAAATAACTTATAGTATGGAAAACAATGGTAAATTCAAAATATAGGAATGGGTTTTCGTTCCATGTCCTTCTCGGGTCAGCTATCTAGATATTACATTCATATAAGACGTATCCACTATGCATACCATCTAGGATTTTGTAGCTCGGTCATGAGGTTTATCCCCTCAGGGATGAGTATCCAATACAGGGGTCATTCACTAGATAACACCTCTACGTGGTGCACCAGGTGTGTCCTCACCTGTAGAGTAGCACACTCTACTCACAGTACTAGAAGATGAGGTGTGTCGGCAAAGCGCACAACACGAGTTTCAACATAAATTACCCCTCTAGTTTTGAGGTGAGCTTTCCAGCCTGTCAGCTAAGGACTTTCTTGAGGATGTGACCCAAGTCATCCATCTTGTAAGGATTCCATCACATATTGTGGTGGCCTTGGTAGCGAATCATTATTCACAGTTCTACAGGACGGTGGTGGGGTTTCATTACCCGAACTTACAATGAGATGACCCTTCTATGGGAAGAGTTCGAGAATCTTTTCAGATAAGAGTTCTCGCTTCACAAGTGAAGGGCTATGCATATCCAAAGATCTTTTGTAGCTCTGGCAGGATGACATGTTGGTGTCTGAATATTCAACAAGGCTCACCAAAATCTCCTGGTACTCGATGGATACGGTACAAGATCCGCACTTCAGGGCTTAGATTTTTGAGCATGGTCTCTATAGATACATCTATGTTTGTGTTCTCCCAGTGATAATTCCAACCTATGTTAAAGTTCTTGATCAATATTTGGTGGTCGAATTTTACATGGCTATGGGGGTATAGTTGATTAGTGTAAGAGGTAGGAAATTAGGAGCAAAAACCTCAGCATCAAGGATCCGACGTCAGCCCTAGAATCCTGGACATAGGAAAAGTCTCAAAATAAAGACCCAAGATGGAGGACCTGTAGTTTATAACTCACTGGATTGGTACAGTCAGTCTACAGAGAGGCAGTCCAATGCATGAAATGATTGAGTAAATTTCACACAAAATTGTCTAACCCATCATACTACTGACTGGAAGATAGGTGATAGAACATTGAGTAAGAGATGACAATAGGAGCGGACAGATCCATAGAGAAACATGTATGGTAGAGGAGTTGTGAGTGTATTAAGAGGTTGTTCTTTCTTCGACATGTTACCACCACCACCAATAGGTGTTCCACACTAGTTTTAGGGAGGTGGAAGATAGGGGTTGGGATAGATGCACATAATAGGGGATTATGACCCGGGAGTTCTAGTGAGGACTCAAGGTACGATCAGTGTCTTTTTCAATTTAAGCTACCTTTTATAGACAAGGTGATTAGTCATCCATTCATTCCACATTCCTTATATGAGAGCCATAGATTCTAGTAAAACTGTTGACTTTACCCTCACGTATAGGGACTTCAATTGGAGGAGATCAAATGATCACACACTAGCATAGATAGTGCATCATTACTCTTCGAGTCAAGAGTTTCTCTTGGTATCTCATGGTAGCAACATCGAGGCCTTACAAATAATTTCTCTGTGTGTATTGGATATCATTGTACCATTCCATGATTGGCTGCTTTAGGTGAAAAATGAGTTTTGTCCGTAGTTCTGAAAATGGGGTTTACCTTTTTTGGTGAAAAGGGATACCTAGGATGCACATGATGACTTCATGTAAAGGAGGAGGGTGGATGATGACACATTATTTGTATGGCATGATCGTAGGATCATTGAATCTTGTGATTTATCAGTTTTCCTGCATATCAGTTCGCTCCTCTAGAGCTTCACGTGCTAAGAGTGCAATTGGAGGCCTTGTAAAGGGATGGTTTTGTAGGACCCAATGTTTCACCCTAGGTGGTCCTAGTTTTGTTTTCCAAGAGGGGCATGGTGGTAGTCGAAGGCTGACCATTGATCAGGTTGTCACGAACCATGAGTACAGGATGTAGATCTACCTAAGGTGACCTTCTGATGATGTTTTGATTGTTATGAGTACTTGGTTTTACCCTTTGACATGAAAAATTCCCCAATACTATTCGTAAGACTAATGAACCAGATCCTCCATTTTTATATAGACCGGTTCTTGGCAGTCTTCCCCGACAATGTCCATCTATACTCTACATCCGAGATGGATCATGAGGGTCACTTAAGGATGGACTAGAATGCACTCTAAGATAACCAATTCTGTGGGAAACTTATGAATTGATAGCTCTATGTTTGGGTGGTCCACTCTATTGTATATGTTCTCTCTAAATATGGACTGGTAGTGGATGGGTGAAAGATTAGGTGGTTTTATCATGGAATACACCTCGGAGCGCAGCAAATATGAGGAGATTCCATGTGTTGGAAGACTATCAATGGATATTCATCACTGAATTTTTTTTCTAGGATGTCAGCATCCATGGAGGTTTGGACAAATATGGAGAATCCATTCGTGTGTATGGAAAGGTGTCAATAGGATTTTTAATGGTTCGGGCAGTGATAGATGAACACCCAAATCTCGGTATTGTTTTGAAGGGGTGTCAAGTATGTGGTGTTCTGTGATGCATTAGGGACTAGGATTGAGTGTGTCCTAATGTAGAGTCTAGTGGTTGTTGTCTGCGGTATATGCCAGTTCAGACCACCTAATTAGAACTATGTAACCCATGATCTCGAGATTTTAGTGGTGGTGTTCGCATTTAATAGGTGGCGACACTACCTGACGAGTGTTTAAGTGGTCATCTACTCTAACCAAAATAATTTCAGTTGTATCATGACTCAGAAGAGTTCAAAATTGAGATAAATAATGTATCCAGAGTTCCTACAGGATTTTGACCCTGAGAATCATCTACACTCCTCGGAAGGGGAACACAGTGGAAGATGCTTTCAGAAAGAGGTTTAGTTTGTGGATTATATGTGAATAAATGGAGGGTTTGGACTTGTTGAAGTTAATATTAAGGGATAGAGATGTTGTACCTTACCTCCATTCAGTGTTTGTCTCCCCTTCACTCTTCAGCGAGTTGGGGAGGCATAACTTTGGGATACCGACTACGAGACCTCTATGTTCTTAGATATCCATGGAAGAAGCTCCCAATGTGTATTCATAAAGTGGGTAGCACATTACTCTTTCTATAGGACACGTAGTGGTACCAGTGGTGTTGTGGGAGTAGTAATGTGTTTGTTTCATACATTCCATTTTTGGTAGTACACCTTGTTGTGACAATGATGCACTAGGTCCTTCGATGTCGGTTTGGCTATCCAGGAATGAAAATGGAGTTGCAGGGTATGTCCAACAAATTCCTAAATTGTGGCAAGTGGTGTATGGGAATAAGTTCTAATGAGTTTTGATCAACCCTTTATGTTCCAATGTGTAGGTTAGGTGGAGAATCATCCTCTATGATATTCAAAGGGACGTGATGTTTTCTAGGTGATTGTTGACCAACTCACCAAGTCGACCTGCATCCTAGTCACCAGAGAGATGAGTACTTTAGAGATTTGGTAATTTCTCTACATGAACAAGACATCGTGGCTTCATAGGGAGACATTGATAGTTGTGCCATGTCATGATACAGTTTTAACATCCCTGTAGTGGGGTTTATGGGGAAGGCCATGTGTTCCTTTAGGGATCACATAGACGGTATAGCGGAGAATTTTTTGGGGTAGTAATTTATCTCTAATGATCATTAGGATTTTTGAAACTACATAGAGTTAGAGAGGCGACATAACACCTGAATATAACGCTACAATTTCACTACGTACATGATTCTCTTCCACATGTCACATCTTGGGAGGTATGTGCATGGCCCATCGTGCATAGTCGACTTGGGCGAGCTAGAAATCGAGGATGGAGTGACTTTTTTGAGTACCTAAAAGAGATTGAGGATCAGTGGGGAAATATCCTGAATAAGTGAATAGTTCCCTTGGTGTGTGTTCAGAGGTAGCATAGGAACCATTATGGAAGCACATGAGAGCGTGAGGCTCAAGTTTGTGAGCAGTACCCACTCTTCCTTATGTAGAACTTTTAGTTTGGCTTTTTAAGGACGTAAATTCCTATGGTGGGGAGAATGTAATGTCCAAGATTTTCCATATATTATATTTAAATATTATATGGGAATATTTTGAGACTTGGTGCTAACACGACATGGGATTATGTGGCTTGGTGCACCCAAAATAAATATTTTAAATAAATTAATTATTTTAAATATCATGAATGTGTGGATTTTTCAAAAAAGCGTATTAACTTCTAAAAGGGCTCCCTAATTAGAAATATGATGCATCATTTCATTCATAATGGAATATTTATCTTAGGCATGGCCTATGTTTGAGTCACACAAGTTGGATACAATAGTATGAGTTTGGATGTTAAAGGAAATAAAATAACATAAATATTTTATTTTATTAAACTTTCATCAACGCAATGATGGATGCTTTTAAATAGGTTGTTAAATAGAATTTCCAAGCATAGAATAATAACCCTAGAATTTTGGGGAGGCATGAAAAGGTAACCCTTCGAGAACTTCTCAGTGATGAATGATGACAGATCAACCATTCATGGATCATTTCCCAATGAGATCATACATCATTAAGGATGAAATCCACTTTAGATATTTGTAAATGAAAGAGGTATCAGTTTGTTATTTCAATTTATCTTTTCCCCATTATTAGATTTAATGAATAACTCAAATCAACCCACAAACAGGATGATCTACAGATTTTGTGTTCTTGGATGGTGGTGTAATGTTCTTCCATTTATTTAATGTTTTGATTCGTGAATTGATTTTATGATAATTTTTTGATTTTCATATTGATTCTTCATTAAACATACTAATGGGAGAGAATCGACGCTACGAAAAATGGTGATGGAGGTGTGTCCCTCCATTTCTTATTTTTTTTCTTCCTTCCCCACACTGATTTCTTCATGTTCTTCATGGGGTGAAGAACAACGGATCATTGAGAACCATTTTTGTAGTGAAATGATCCCATATTTGTGATCAAACATCACGAAGACCTAGAGGATGTTTCACGGTGATGAAAGAAGACGAATCAGATCAAATTTAGGGTGAACATTCTATAAGTGTTCTTCGTGCTGGTGGATCGATTCATGTTTTCGAGGATAATCGGTGGTCAGAAACCAACGTAATCAGGTTCATGGTGTCAATTCAACATCATCCATTTTGTTTTTTAGCTATCAGACCGAAGGATCAAATTTTGGATCATCACCTGAAGTGTCGTATGAAGAACGTGTTTTTCTAGAAGAACAAAGAGAACGTGGTGTGTTATTCAATGAACACGGCTAGTGGGGTCGGCATGGTGTCATCTTGTGTTTCTGCCCGAAAAATTATGAAGAACATAGTGTGGTCCTGGGAGGACCTAGAGTGTGGGCCCTACCCAGCAGTGAATGGATTTTTTGGTGACAGGAAGCATAAACATGGCCTATGACCATTGGCACATGTCGTGTGGGTCCTTACACGGGACTCCACATGTATCTAAAATGAAACACGAACACGAGGTGGAGTATATGACATATACTCCACCACACGACTAGATGAGGCCCGTTACGTGGGTCACCCTATATACTAGTTACATGGGTCAGCATACAATGTTTGAGGCCATGTACGGGCATACGACAAGCGTACCTAGAGGGGAACCCATATACCTTGTCATGGCATGTGATCCCCCTAAATGTTATGTATATATGTTTTTACATGGAATATTCCTCAGACTCAGGAAGTACCCAGTGTCAAGGGAAACGGTGTGTGACCACTTCTACATTCCATTTAATCCTTTCTACATGGATTGAACTTCTTATCCACCGTTCATTGGACTAGTTTCGTTTAGGTTAGTGACCCTCTACTCAATCCCCTGAAGGTTAGGTATCATTTCCATCCACATGAATATGATCCCTTCAGCAGGACTTTCTGTGATCGAGTCAGGTATCCCTCTCAGAGGTCCATAGTGAGATCTTTTATCTATTATTAACCCTAGGTATAGTTAGGTATCGACATGAACAATCATACAAGACATCAATCCTCTACATAAATGGGGAATACAGATGAGTCATAGTATCCACCAACGCCGTAAAAGTAATGCTCATATGTGTGTCTTGATATTTTCCCCACTCAAGATTGTTTCCTCCCAGAATGAGTGTATCCGTTATCTCTTCATTATCATTCTACACCAAAGTGTGTGTTCTCCAGAAATGAGTGTACTGTGGTCGACCTAGCATAGTAGAGGGGTCTACCAAAATGAGTGTACCATGTTCAACCTAGCTCAGGAGTGTGTTCTCCCGGAATGAGGGTATCATGATCAATCAGAATCAGGAGTGAGTTCTCCCATAATGGGACTACCTATATCACTCTCTCATGTCTTTTACGATAAATATTACTACTCTGGTGGACGTCTTTGGCGTTATCAAACATTGGAGCCAGATCTCCCAGAAAATCTCTTCGTGTAATCCTTAGGCAGAATCCCTAGCAGTGGTACGTGGTTGTTTTGGTTTACCCAAAGACTACATATCAGGATTATGAGTATATATGGAAATTTATCTTGTAATATTCCTTGTAGACATATATTTTGTAGATATGACTATACCGTTCCTTGTGTAATGTATTGTGGTTTTAAATGTCTCTTAATTAGAATGGTTATACTCACCCATGCACAGGCTTTCCTCGTATGTGTCGTGTCTTGTGAAAATGAGTTTCCTTTTGATGTAGTTCTAGGTGGACTAGGACCAGGACCATATGATACCTTGTAAGTTCAAAAGTTCAGGAATCTTCTAAGTATTCAGAAATCAGTCCCAGTACCTTTCTGTTTTCAGGTCGGACTTTGTAGCCTTACAAAATCTTTTTGGTGGGCTTGAATTCTAGACCAGTTTCTTTTCTTGATTTACGCTTATTGTACATTGTTTTATGTGATAGTGGTATTCATGATTTTGTTCTTAGTGGCTTTTATATTTTAGAATTTGTGGGTATGGAGATATGTGCATGTGTAGAGGTACTAATTAAATGCCTCCCATGTTTGTTAAATTCCAACTTAGTTCTAGTCACCAGCCCCTAACCTATTGGGGGCGGTCATGGGGAGTCGTGGCATGGGACCCGATGGGACGGCTTTTGACACTACAAACCAACATATTCACATGTAAAATTATGAGTACATCCTAATTCCATCACACTCACCATTTGTGAACATAGGGTCTTGAGAATCTATTCATAAGTAAAATTGTGAGTAGATATAAATTTCATCACACTCACACATTGTGAACCAAGTGATATTATAATGAGTTCACACATAAAATTGTGAATATATCTTAATTTCTCCACACTAATCATTTATGAACTTAAAGACTGTAGAATTATTGAAATAAAATTTATATATCAAGAGATATAATCCTTTTCCGAAAACATTGGATATAGATATAGGTCTAATTAGTCACATAATCTACATATTATTATGCAAAACAACCGTAATAATTGAATAAAATAGAACATCAAAATAAAATGTTTTCCTTGATATTTCTAGATCATAAAATATATAAACCTTTTAAATAAAATGGGATTCATTGATAATAAAAAAAGGAAATCAATCTATTTTCATAATGATCAAAAATAAATAAAATATTTTTCAAAAACATCCAAAAGCAATGATATAACATAATGAACTAACTCATTTGATAAAAATCTTAGCAAGAAAAAATAATCACATAAAACAAAAATATAGTGTGAAACGTAGAACATAACTCTACTATAAATCTATCATTTCAATATAATCAAAAAAACCATAAAGAAAATAAATAATGAAATTAGTTTTTTCTTTTTAAAACTATTTTTTAGGAGTATATTTTCAAAATTATCATTTTATTTTAAAAATATAGAAATGTACACCATTCATTGGGATGGAAATGGTTGAAAATATCTTTCACATAGAATATAATAGAAATAAAATGAAAAATTATTTCTTTGGGAAAACAGAACATAGTTATAAAAATTTTATAATTAAATAAAAGGAGATTCATTTGCCAATCCCCTTACCAATGTCATAATTTATATATCAGGAAACGTAGAATGTAAGACCTAAATGTTTTAATGAAATAGTTTCTATAAATAATTATAATTCTTAAATATCATTCATTGCATGAAATCATGAGTTTAAATGAACCGTGATATTCCCTTAGAATGAAATTACCAATATTGCCTTGTTGTTTGGTAAGTAGGAATAAGTATAACTAAGTAATGAAAATGCATTGTAAATTCCTGGGCTATCATTTATTTATGAAGAATATAAATCAATTATATATTTCTATGTTTGAGATAATTTATACTGGTAATGATATTATTGATATATAAATTTTATATACTTAGTAAAATATGTTTTATATTCATCCAACATAAATTTTATTCATAAGGTATGAATAAACCACCTTTGATGTATAAAAACAAATACATTTTTAAAGAGTAATTTTACATTGTTAAATGGAATCCCAATTATAAATAAAAATTTTGACATATTAATAATATTTATAAGACAACAAAACATGTTATTTTGAATTAGGATAACAAAATTAACATTGTATTAAATTTTGATATTTTTCTGATAAATTTTAAATTTTGATGAATACTTAAAATACACTAAATTTAATGTGAAAACATGATTTCTCATCAAAATAATTGTATGGCTAAATTATAATATTTAATGACTACAAAGTTTAAATATAATATATTTTTATCATTAAATATAATTTATATATTTAGAGTTAATTTTACATTATATTCAAATGTAAAATCATTTCAATCATTTGCAATATTTAACTTTTAAAAATTGTTTGGTCTTTATGAAAACTTGAATAATTTTAAATTAATTAATTCAAATTTTCTGATTGGATTTTTTAAAAATCGATTCAATATTTAGAATCATTGGTTCTAAATTATGTAAATATTTTCATTTAATTTTTGGTCATAATTAATGGAAACTTTGGTAAATTTTCTTTTTACGGTAAAATGGTAAACCTATTAATTAAGGGTAGAAATACTATTTTAGAATTACCTAAATTTTTATTAATATCATCGGATGAATTATTTTCAACCTAAATAATCCTAATGTAGAAATAGTATCGATTTTAATCCAAATGGATTAGATTACAATATTTATTTTGTTTCATTTAAAAAAAGTCAAATATATCTCACTCAAATATTAGTTAATAAATAATTTTCTATATAAGGTCATAAAAAAGGAAAATTATATTATAAATATTAATTAAAAATATAAATTTTTTTTCATTATCGTGGTAATTTATTTTTAATTTTGAGTAAATAAATAATTACCATAATAGATTCTACAATAAATATGGAGAAATTGTATAATTGAACAAAAATAATAATATTGTTTTTATTAAAAAAAATAACCATTAAAATATCCAGAAAAATGACTAAATATTATTGGTCAAATATATTTCGACCATAACAATTTAAGGGTCGCATTATGGACCATTTTGAGCCTTATAATAGTGATTATGCCACTTATATTCTTTTATTTAATGTGATGTTAAAGTGGTCACCTTCACAATTTAATAATTATAAAAATTTAAATATTGGATTTTCCATAATTTCAATTTGTATCAAGCTATTATTCTGAAATATAGTTGATTTATCTTCATCATAGTATTTTATTTAAATTTTTTATTCAATATGAAATCATTTTTATAAATAAAAAATTTTGTAATAATTATTTTATTAAAAGAAATGTAAAATAAATGTTATTAAAAAATTAATGTAAATATTGTTTGTTCTAATTAACATGTCAAATTAATTTTATTTATTACCATGACCTACAATTAATATAATAATATTTTAATTCTAAGTTATCTTATAATATTAATATTTTTTAAAATCATTTAATTTAATAAAATCAAATTTTCTATTCTTGATTGTCTAAAAAAATAAGATTTTCTTAAATTATATAAAAATCACAAAACTCTATTTAAAAATATATAATAATTATTTTATTGTATAAAATAATTTAATTTATTTACTTATGCTCTATTTTACATCAAATAATTATTTATTCCACCCTTTCAATATTGAATTGTTTCATAACCTAGTTAAAAATTAAATAGAATAATTATGTGTTTATTAAAATGATAAGGTTTAAATTGAAAGAAATACATATCAAAAAGTAATTCGATTATGATATTACAACCCCATCTCATATCATCTTCTAAATTGGGACATTTTGAGATTTTTTGGTATTGTTTCATTTTATTATAAATTATTATTTATTGACATTCCAAAAGTTCCACTGACTTCAATTATAATAGGAAACATCCTCCCATCCCTTCACAATGAACCATCATGCTCAGCCAACACCAGACCATTTTTTACTTATAACCGTTACTATTTACATTCTAGAGGTTTCAGTCTGCTTTAAAGACAATCTTTAGTGCTCTAAAGACATTTGATGGAAGTACGTCAAGGAAGAGGTAATATCTTTTTCTGATTCATTCAATCTTTTTTCTTATTATATATCATCTTCATTAGTTTTTTCATTTTAAATTAATAACATCAGTATCACTCATATAGTTTTATGTCATTAAAATTATGAATCAAAAATATTCCACCTTTTATCCATCATACGAAAATTGAAATCAATACCCGTGTGCACATATGGCTTACCATCTCCACACCATTGTGGAATCTGTTTTTAACCACAAACCTAAATGGATATGTATAATGAGAGAAATAATACCTATATATGATTATTATAACATGATAATGATTCTGAAATATTATACACCATCCACTTCAATACTATTCAACAATTATGGAAATGATATCTTTACTCGTGCGTACGTACGACCTTCCATCTTCACAGTGTGATGTGATTCATCCTATATGTTTTTCATTAAACCACGATTATATAAAGGAATGAAATGAATAAATACAATATATATTATACTAATTTCATTATTTAAATTATATTACTATATCCTACGATGTAAAACATGAACTTATCTGACAAAACATACATAAGTACAAACAGTAGTTAACACCTGAATAACCGGTGAAAAGGAAATGATACTAACATATGGGAGATAATATGATCATATATGATATCATAAAATTGAATATTTTTTTTAATATGTTAACAACATTATTTAAATCATTATACAAGTGGTTCCAATACATATGAATGATATCATACCTCGTTAAGGTATAATTTCCCCATCTCTTTATTATACAATATGGTTT
Organism: Viscum album; assembly: GCA_963277665.1. Classification (NCBI taxonomy): domain Eukaryota; kingdom Viridiplantae; phylum Streptophyta; class Magnoliopsida; order Santalales; family Viscaceae; genus Viscum; species Viscum album. The sequence continues at coordinate 773,038,003 of OY728151.1, read as the reverse complement.
ATATATAAGTATTTATTAGGGTATATTTAAAATAAACATAATTTTACATAAATATGTAATATTATTTCTATTCGTATAAAATTTTCTATATTAAATTTTTTCCCGTTGGTGAATTTTGAATAAATTGTATGAAAGGAATCTTTAGTCATTTTCAATATAATTTAATTTTTTATTTTCTGTAAAATGTATGAGGAGATATTTTTTTAACATATACGACTTGAATGGATTCTTAAACATTCATAATAGCTTATTTAAATGAATATTATTTTACAATATTTCATGTTTATGTTCAATTAAATTCATTTTCCTTCAAAATTAAGTGGAATTTTCAGAAAAAAAAGGTTTTTGAAGAAAAGAGGATATTTTCCTCAAGAATTAATTTCAAGTATTTTATAAAATTTATTTTCCATATAAGATGAAATTATTTAAATACGGTTATGTTTCTATCCCTATTATTATATTGATTTTATTGTGTGTAGGATGGAATTATTTTTATGAAATCCATTTATTTTATATGGATTATGATGGAATAATGTTTAAGAAAAACTTTTCTTACATGGGTTCTTCTTTGAGAAATGGTTTATGTTTTTTTGGAACATGTAATAATGATTTGATTATGAGATGGGTGGAACCTATATCACAATCCAATGTATTAGTTAAAGATTTATATATCATGAGATAAACATGACTTGAACGACAAGTAAATCTAGTTCAGTAATACATGGATAGAATGACATGTAATATTATTTTAATAACGGTCTTTGTCTACTATAATGGTATTGGAAGTGATCCTTGACTAGTAAAAAATGATTTTCTATGTTTATTTGTATGTCGCAAAACATCATGGCTAATGTTTTAACTTTTTTGGATTTTTTCCATTGATTAGTATAAACTTTTATCCTATGACAGGAGATTATGATATTTCATATATAGGAAATGACTTGCAAATGTTATGTTCTTAAGTACATTGATTATTACATGATTGATATTTTCCATGTCTACCATTACTGAGAATTTTATCTCACCCTTTCTCATGTTTCTTTTTCCCAGTTTATTAATAAGGGTATTAAGTAAGATATGTCAAAATGGAGTCTAGTTATGAAGAAATAAGAAGGATACAATATAGATTTTTTTGAACTAGTTGTTTATCATTCCGAGTTTGTAATTTCACTATACCTCTACAGTCTTGTGGTGGATTTATTATAGTGTTTAATTAATATAATTCAATTTTGATTTAATATCAAGGCATATAAATTAAGTTCCATTATAGTTGATTTCACATGGATGCATAGTTATCCATTGGAATTTTATTCTTTATTATGTGGTTTTCCCATTATGATTAGTGTTTCTAAAACTTTTCTTCTGGGACTTATTCAATGGATGGAACCCAATAGAACCATGTTAATGTTGAATGCGACAATCAAGGCAATGATTATCTTCTAGAGAAACCAAATGTTTTGCAAACTGGAATGTGAACTCTTGTATCTATGCTCATAAAACATTCTCATGGTATGAATAAAGTAATACATCCAAACAATAAAAAGAGGGAGTAACATTATATTAATTCCATTATGATGCAGTGTCAACCTTCTTTCTGTGGGTCTTCAAATCTATTAGTGGTTGAAAAATAGATCACCACCACTAAAAAAATATTTTCAGTTCTATAATGTTCTTAACATGATAATGTCATATTTTCAATGTATTGTTTGGAAGCTTAATCTGATCAATGGGGGAATATTATCATGAATATGAGTCAAATAGATGAAATTGAGTCCATGGAATGTGACATGGTCAAAATACTTTTTATACAATAAGTAAATTCTTTATATTCATCAAAAAAAGATGAATAAGGAGTTCCTTGAACTTATGAAAAAGTATGATGAATCTGTTGGTACCTAGGAAGAAAATTTTACAAGACTTCTGCGGTACTCTTTTTGAATTAATACACAACTTGTCTGTATAATTTATTGATTCTTTAGTGGATTAAAACCAAGTATCCAAAGGAAAAATATCCGTAAGGTACTTCAATAGCTATGAAGAAATCATTTTGTGTGCTCTCAATGTTGATATGGATAAGGGAGTAACACATCATTCCTATGGGTTTGATAAGAATAGAAAAATAGGATTCAATGGAAAATATAAATACTGCACTGAAAAGAAGATGACATTTCCCTTATTCTCAATGTGTGGAATGAAACATGACTGAAATTGTATTAGATAGTCTATAAAATGTTTTATGTTTGGAAGAGAAGTCCATAAGGATGTTGAATTCCAAATTTGTTGGTAAAAGATGTCTAATGATGTGAAAATACAAAAGGATACATATAATGCTTCTCTTATTCTTCTATGCATAAAGTCCATGGAAATTGGGAATTATTATAATTAATTCCCTAATCCAAGGTTTATTGATGATGATCAACGTCATAAAACTATTAAGGCCAAATATAAAAAATTGTCGCATTAATTAATTATCTGTGATGTAGAGTATGATAATGATGTTGTGAATGGTACACGTACCATCCATTCTGAAGTAGGAAATGTTTTATTTGATTCTCGATACTCTCACTCTTTTATTTGTGAATAATTTTTTGAGGGTATCACTGTATTACCTCATCAATTAGATGTTGATTTAGCTATAAAATCTCTTAATATAACCATGGTAGAATTAAAAGTTTATAATTATTTTCTGGTTGTAGATTTGGAAAATATCATCCTAATAATCTAATGATCCTTCTTATAGTGGAATTTGATATGATTCTTAGCATGGATTGGATGTCTATATATGGATCTCATATCAACTTCGATGGCAGGGAAGTCTCATTTCATATTCCATATCAATATATGATCACATATCGATGTAATGATGAATATGAAATTCTAATAGAAGTTTCTTCCATCTTATGGTTCTAAATAATGATAAATTAAGGTTAGTTATCTTGAATGGTTGGGGAGAAAGTCACAATTTAAAATATAACCATTTTATGGGTGTTTGATGATTTATTTCTTGATGAAATCCCTAGTCTTCCACCAAATCAAGAAGTTGAGCTATCAATAGAACTCATACAAGGTTTTTTGCCTATTTAAAATACACCCTATAGGATAGCCCCAATTGAGTTTTGGGAATTAAAGAGGAAACCTCAGGAAAATCTTGATAAGGGATTTATATGTTCTAGTGTGTCACCTTGGAGATCTCCTATTATGTTTGTTAAGAAGAAATATAGATCAATGAGGATCTACATTGATTATCATGAACTTAAAAAGTTAAAGTTCAGGGAAGAGTATCATCTTCCTCATATTGATGACTTGTTTAACCAACTATGTGTAGCTCAATATTTTTCCAATATTGATATTTGTACATGATATCCTCAATTTAGGGTCAAAAGGAGGATATACCAATGATGGAATTTTGAAAAATTTATGGACACTATGATCTTATAGTGATGCCTTTTGGTAATACGAGTTCCCAACTTTCATCAAGGATATAATGAATTGTGTATTTAAAGACTATCTTGATCAGTTTTTGGTAGTATTTATGGAAGATATTCTTGTCTATTAAATGTGTAAGGAAGAACATAAATACCACTTGAAAATTGTACTAAATACCTGAACAAAGGAGAGGATTTATGAAACATTTACCAAGTCTGAAGTTTGCCTTCAGAAAATTTCATTTTTGGGTCACATAATCTGAAGAGATAGGATTTCTGTAGATCCATCAAAAATAGAAGATGTTTAATGTTTTTCGAGACCAAAAACAGAAACTGAGATTCAAAATGTTCTATTTTTGTCTAGAAATTATTGATTTTTTCTGAAATATTTTTCATTATTATCCAATCCACTCACCAAGATGAATCGGAAAGGGGTTAATTTATTATGGACTGAGGATTGTGAAGAGCATTTAAATGAGCTAAAAACAAGGTTAGCCAATGCACATGTACTTGCACTACCATGTAGTGGTGATAGGTTTTTGATCTATAGGGATGCATCAAATAAAGGTTTGGGATGTCTTCTCATGAAAAATGATATGGTGATAGCTTTTTCCTCATAGTAGCTGAAAGTCAATATGCATAATTACCAAACTCATGATTTAGAGTTTGGTGCAGTAATTTTCAAATTAATGATATTGAGGCATTATCTTTTTGGTGAAAGGTGTGATATTTATACTAATAATAAATTTTTACAATTTATGTTAACACAAAAGTAGATGAATATGATCCATAGAATAAGGCTGAAGTTGATTAAATATTATTACTGATCAATACATTACCACCTTGGGAAAGTTAATAAGGTGGATGATTCATAGAGTTCACAAGACCATGCTAGCCTATTCCTGATAAGGATCAAAAAGATCTAATATTTATAAATTTTTAATGTATGGATTTGAAATTTTAAAGGAAGGGGAGAAATATTATCTTTCTAAAATGTATGTTCAATTGTCTATTCAATTAACGATTAAGGAGGCACCAAAGAACGATTAACAGCTAGAAAAAAATGTGAGAAATTTTCACAAATTTAACCATGATTATGATGGAATAATAAGCTTCTCAGATTGGATTTGTATTCCTCCCATGTCTGAATTAATGAAGGATCAATTGAATGAGGATTATAGTTCTTCAATCTTTATTCACCCTGGAAGTACAATGATAAACAAGGACCTGAAAGAGCATTTCTGTTGGGATGGAAAGAAAAGAGTTGTTGCAGATTATATCCCTCGATGCTTGGTTTTATGACATGTTAAAGCTGTGAGATATGATTCAAAGGTGATGTTACAACCATTACCCATTCCAAAATTTAAGTGGGTAAACAACACTGTGAAATTTTTCACTGGACTTCCAAAAACATCCAAAGGAAAGAATGTTATCTGGGTTATAGTTTATTTCCTAAGGACGTCGACACACTTTATTACTATTAGAGAATATTTCCATCTGTATTATATGACAATGATATATGGTAATGATGTGGTAATATTGCTTGGGGTACCACTTTCCATTATATCTGTTTGGGATCTGAGGTTTACCTCAATGTTCTAGTGATGTCTTCTACATGGTCTAGATATAGAGTAATGTTTCAGCACTACTTATCATCCTCAGACAGACAGCTAGACTAAGAGGACAATTCAAACTCTTGAAGACATGTTGAGAGATTTCTCTATTGATTTAAATGGTGGTTCAGATCCACACCTACCATTGGTGGAATTTTTGTTCAATAATATATTTCAATTTAGTATTCATATGGCTCCATATGAATCACTCTATTCAAATAAGTGTAGAACTCCACCATACAAAGGTAATATTGGGGAATGAAATCTATTAAGACCTGATCATGGTGATAAAATAGTATAAAGGGTTAGATCTATGCAGCAATATATAAGATAAGCTTAGAGTCAACCAAAAAGATATGTTTACCAATAAAGAAAACAATTAGAGTTTGATGTTGGTGATAAGGTGTTCCTACAAATATCTCCTTAGAATAGAGTGATGATATTTGGAAATAAGGGAAAGCTTATCCCTATGTATATTAGTCCTTTTAAAATTTGGGATCATGTTTGTAAGGTAGATTACTGATGGGAGCTTCCAAAAAATATCTGTCATGTTCATGGTGTGCTTCATGTATCCCTCTTGATAATATACAAACCCAATTATTAATATTTACAAAATGTAGACGTCATACCATTTGATTAAGATCTTTCTTATAAAGAACAACCAATAGTGAATATGTATCATAGCGAAAAAAGTTCTATAAAACTAGAAATACCTCATGGTTAATGTTTCATGGATGAACCACCAATTTGATGAAGCTACATGGGATCTTGAGGATATGAAGAGGGAGAGGTATCCTCATCGCTTTGTTTCAATGTCACGAATTTCGAGGGTGTAATTCAGTTTAAGGGGAGAAGAATATAACACCCAGATGTTTTTATGAAATATTTTGTTTAGATAGTTTTAATTCATCAGTAGCATACATTTTACAGAATCGTGAGTTTAAATGAAATACACGACACCCCTAGAATAAAATTACTGTTAGTCCTTCAGTTAGTGGAAGTAATTATAACTAACTTATGAAAATGCTTTGTGAATTCATTAGCTATCAATTATTAATGAAAAATATAATTCAATTATATATTTTTATATTGGATTGAATTACTATCGCTAATTAAATTAATTATATATATTATTTATACTTAATAAAGTATTTTTTATATTCATCTAAGGAATATTTTATTCATAAGGTATAAATAAACTATATTTTATGCATAAAAACCTATTTTTAAGAGGAAAATTGTACACATTTTAATAGGTAAACCCTTTTAAATTACTATTATAAGGCATTAAAAATGATATGTTAAAATAAACATGATATTTTGATGTGGGATAAAAAAATTTACTTCAGATGAACTTTTAATATTTTTATGATAACTTTCTGGTTTTGATTAATTGTAAAATTACACAAAATTTTATATGAAAACATTTTTTTCATTGAAATAATTTATATGGTTAAATTATCATTTTTAATGGTTTTAAATTATATTTATAATATATTTTTATCATTAAATATAATTTAAATCATTATAATTAATTTTACATTGAATTCTGATGTAAAAAATATTCAATCTTTTGCAATGTTTAAATTTTGACAACTCATTCTCTCTTTCCAAATGACAGAAATAATTTTAAATTCATTACTACATATTTTTTGTTTTTATTTTGAAAAATTGACTCAATAATTGTAATTATTGGGTCTAAATTATGTAAATATATTTATTTTATTTTTTTCATTTTGAATAGTATCTTTGGTAACATTTATTTATACGCTAATAGGGTAATCCTTGTAATTTTGGGTAAGAATACAATTATAAAATTACCCTAAAACATATATTAATATCATTGTATGAGTTTTTTTTCAACCTAAAACACCCTATGGTATAAATGATATCCAGTTCAATTCATTTGGATGATATTATGAAATTTAATTTATTTTTTATATAAAAGATAAATATGTCCCAGTAAAATTTTAGTAAATAAATAATTTTTTATGTAATTTTATATAAAAGATAAAATCAATTATAAATATTAATTTCAATGTTAATATATTTTTCTATATCATGGTAATTTATTGGTAATTTTTAATAAATAAATAATTACCTTAATAGAATTACATTAATGATGTAGGAATTATTTAATTGATTAAAAATCAATAATACAGTTTTCATGAAAATACTAATACCCATTAAAATATCCCAAAACATGATAAAATCTTATTTTTTTAGTATATATATCATCTATAATCATCCAAGTGTTGAGTTATGTAGAATTTAATGTAAAAACCCAATTTTTTCCATGTCAATTTTTTACTTATTTATATGGAATTATTACGAGTCTGCGAAAATTGACGGTGCATGATTATGACGACTGGTATTCCCGGAATTGATTTCTGAGATTTTTCTCAGGTACGTTCAGTAAATGGATGAGCGGAGTTTTCTAACATTTGAACCGGTTCTTGGATTAAAAATCTGAGCGCACCATTCAATCTGCAGCGTGAGGATTCTCTTAAGGGGGGATTTACTTTTACCTCAGTTGGTCCGGAGAAGAAGTTAGGTTTTGTGAATTTTAAAGGAAATGAAATAAAATAATATTATCATATTATTTTCTGTCTTCTCCACAAAAGGACAAGAAGAGTGTGGGATGTGATGCATCAAGACAATGAATGACTTGACTTGCCAGTCCTAAGTAACGACGTCGTTGGGGAATTTGTAAGGTTCCTAATTTATAGGCCCCATCAGTTCCCCACATCATTACTTACTCTCCCCCTCTCCTATTTATATGGAGCTTGGGGGAGGTACTGGAATAGCATCGCCATGCAACAATGTGCTTAAGGAGCGCTGCTACGCCAGACCCTTAGAGGACAGAGCCAATCCCTACGGGAGGTGATGGATAACCCTAAATCATGAACCAGGGTACGGTGTAAGAGAGGCGACGTTGGGAACCAGTTGCAAAAATGAAGAACACGATCCACCATCATGTAAGGACACACTCCAATGGGTTTTCAAGGTAGGTGGTTTATTAGTTTATTCATTTTACTTGATTTTCCACTTCCACGTTCTTGAATGATACGAAGAACATAGGTCAACAGACTAACGGGTTGACCTACGATTCATTCGTTTTTGTGGGGGGTTGTCGTGGGGTACCCTTGTGGGTTTGTAATGATTTAAATTACATGATTTTATTGAACCCTTTATACTCCCTTATGTTACGAGCTAATGCGGAGGGTGTGGGCCTAATGAACCTTGCCCGGACCCTCTTCTACTTTGTAATACCCTTGCGTTCTCTATGGAATACCACAACGGCAGCAACACCAACCGGCTATGAAGGAGGAAATGAGCCGACCAACACTGCAAGAGGAGACCAAAGTACACATTGAAGTGGCCAGATGTGGAGGAGGTGCGGAGTATCATCGCACGCCACTAGTGACCAAGGGGGACCACAACACATCCGTTGTAGCAATTGGAGGAGGCATTCGACGCCTCAGCTGGCCACAGAAAGGATGGGTGGCGCGACCATCAAGCCCCCGGTGTGAAAAGGAACAGTGGACAATGCCGCGGTACATGAGACAAGACCCGCGCCTCTGTTGGGTTCTGCGGCGTCCGAGTGGCTCCCATGAGGTGTCGCCGCTTCAAAGGCCGAACAGCCTTTGGCTATTTGGTATTCTGAGGAAGTGGCTCCCCCAAGCAGCCTAGTGGAAGCCCCCCGCGAGCCAAACCCTATGCAGTTGGGCCGCCCTCCAACGGTCTGCCTGCCCAGCGGGCTGCCGCCCAGCGTGTCGGGTCACACCCCACTGCGGGTCGGGCCACCCCTTTGCAGTCTAGGAAAGACCTCGGACCAGTAGTCTGAGTTCAGTGCGGGCTAGCCCAGACCGAGTCAGGCAGGGTTGGTCTGACTGGGGGGGATTGGACCAGGTCCCAGAAACACATAAAGGGCTATATCTTGAGAACTTGATGTCCGTTTGACAAACCTTTTGTGGCGTTGCGATCCATGGAGCGAACAGTCCCATAGACATAATCCAATATAGTTTTGGAGAACCACAGAGTATATCCAGGTTGGGTTGCACCTAAATCCAACAAGGCCCTTGACACTGAAATTCCAATAATGCATATCCTGGGTGTCTGATTGATGTCCCATCTATTGCGTTGGAACCCTTATGAAATGAACAATAATTGGGTTCCTCCTTTGTGAGACTTTTTTCCAGTTTATATATGAATAATGTCTTCAGAATCGGTTCCTCAAATCATGCTACGTACGGAAACCTGTGACTAGATGAGACTTGACGACTGCTGATTTTTTTTGACTCTATGTGAGTCGACAGCCTAGTGGGGAGGCATCTTTGTGACGCAGTAGAACCAAGGTACTCTAAAAGAGGATTAACTCATCAGTACATGGTGGGGAGCACCTCTGTGTGATGTGGAAGAGCCACGATACTCGACTGGAAGAGTACCTCAACTGGCCACGGTGGGGAGCACCACTGTGTGATGCGGCAGACCCACAGTGTTCGACAGGAGGATTACCAAAGAAGTCCATGGTGGGGAGTTCCTCTGTGTGACACAGTAGACCCAAGGTACTCAATAGGATGAGAATATCAACAATACAAGGTTAGTGGGAAGCGACTCTCTGTGACCCATCAAGCCCATTGTAGTCGATAGAGAATGAGTTCTACAATAGCCGAGGAGTTCGATGTTGTGACGAGGATGTTACTTGTTACTATCCCTAGAGAATCTCATGGCTGGCTATCAGCTTTCATAGTGATCCTCTGTGGGTTATCATCATAATCATGTTTCTATGTGTTGTATAACTTGTTTGAGCTGTGTCTTACCTATGTGGTAGTTTACCTTTGTTGTTTTTCCTTTTTTGAACTCTTGGAGACCTTCTAGGGTCTCGGGGTCCCTACTGAGTATCTTTATACTCACCCCTACACGGGCTACACCCACACCTAGTTGTGTCTTGTGCAGATGATGAGCATCTGGACTAAGGTTTGAGGGAGACCGGACTTGGTGTTATGCAGAGGAGACAAGCGGACGTGGAGTGCTGATGAGGCGATCTATACCTACCCTTCAGGTAGGATCCATGGAAGATGACCCAGTAGATTTATTCCCTTCTTATTTGAATTTTTCTTTTAGTTCTACTTGTACTTTTACAGTTGGGCTTGTATTCCACCCCCCTTTATATTCATCACTCCTTTACTCCAGTAGTTGATTTCATAGTTGCTTCTTGTTGTGTTCTTAGGCCATGTGTTTTTACACTTTTAAAAGAAAATGACATCCCGTTTTAGGGAATATGCCTTTCGGTTATAGTCACCAGCCCTTTCACAATGGAAGGCGGGGACGGGGTAGTCACAGCACGGGCCCTGGAGGACGGGTTGTGAAAAAGTGGTATTAAAGGATTTTGGTTCTACCGATGAACTAGGAATCTGATTTTTCCTATGTGGAAATAGTTTTGATTGTAATGATTGTGGTTTTTAGAGTTGGGAATCCAGTGCTGGTGTGGTGGACAACATATCCATACACCAGGACCCTGAATTTTGATTTTTGACTCATCACATGAAAACACTAATTTCATGTAATTTGAAAACTTTTTGTTTGATCTCTTGAGTCAGCTCACCAGGTATAACTTATTGTTAGTGGCACACCTATCTTCGTTCAAGATGTCTCCACATAGATATCCATCTTGGATTTATGAGAGAGTACGTGATCACATCCCACCGAGCAATGTGTCCTCGATGCATGTCCCTCTTACGACATTAGCACCATTGGGTGGTGTACCCGCAGCACCACTACCTGTTGGGATGTCGTTTCCACTATCCCCACTAGTAGAGCATGCACGGAGACTGGGATTACTACATGAGTTCTAGTGGTAGAGGCCTCCGAGGATCCAAGGTGAGATGGACCCGTAGGTAGCTGAGGACTGGCTGGAGGTTGAGGCCCGAGTTTTCTACCAAGTTGGGACCCCAGCTGACCTTATGGTGATCCTAGTTGTCAGTCTTTTTACAGAAGCAACATGGAGATGGTGGATCATGATTCAATAAATAGATGAAGAGGTGAAACTCATCTGGGGGTACTTCGATAGCCTTTTCAGGGCAGTGTTCATCCAAGAGAATTTACACCCAGTGCGTATACAAGAGTTGTTGCACCTCCAACAAGGTACCATGAAAGTATCCTAGTACTCGTAGAGGTTCAATGATCTCTCTCACTACTCCATCGACACAGTACGAGAATTTTTCTTTAGGTACTGGACCTTTGAGCATGGAATCCGACAGTATATCATAGAATCAATGATATCTCTCTGCATCCAGATGTAGGATGGGGTGCTTGAGAGAGCACTTTTTCTAGAGAGTTTCCTAGCTCAGCTGGAATCGATAACGAGATACACCACAGGACATCAGGTAGTAGAGTCCTCTACAGCAGGTAGTAGATGAATGACACAGGGGACCAAGAGGGCCATGCCTTCTAGTAGACAGCCTCAGGATAAAGGTTTAGTGGGGCAGGGCTTGAGAGGTAGAGTTAGGAAGTTGAGGGACATGTTGTGCTACTCATGCAGCGGGTAGGTCCACATGGCTCGCAACTACCTGAACCGTCGTACAGAAAACCAGAAGACGGTCGAGGGACCACCAAGGAAGTGGCAGAGGTTCGAGTGAGGATTTCTGTAGGGTGGTGAATGTGGTAGAGGAGATGCCCGTGCAGCAGGCGGTGGGCTGCGATTTGAGAATCTACTACCACCACTATAAGGTGGCCCACCCCGACATTAGGAATTTGGTGGAAAGGGATGAGCCCAGATCTAGGTAGCCAAGGCCTACAAACAAAAATATTTGGAGATGATTAGAGGTAAGAACTGTGTCTACTCCACCCTACTGCAGTTCTTATAGACACATGTATCATTCACTCTTTTACTACCAGGACCCTCGTTTAGAGCTCAGAGATTATGGTGGATTTGTTGGCTCAATCCTTATGGATAGATACTTCTACATAAGAACATTCGATGATTACACACTGGTGTTGGCATTGTGAGCATACTCTTGGAGGCGAGAGATTCGGTTGGGATCTCTTACTAGAAGCTTCGAAGCCCTGCGACATCCTCTTGGGTATGGATTGGTTATCCATAGTACATGCTCATATCGACTGTATTAGGCATAAAGTGTTGTGTGTCCGCACCGATAGAACCATGTTTTCCTTCTCTGGAGAGAAGGTAACCTTTGTATCACATGATAGACTTAAACAAAGGAGGGTTCATCCAATTACTCATTAGTTGTCTAGTCGTACCCTAGGAAGAGCTGATGTTGAGAGTCTAAGCTATCATATAGTTTTGGAACAGTATGCCGATGTCATTCATGATTATGTTTCGGGACTACCTCCACACTGAGAGGTAGAATTTTACATCGTCCTTTACCCCGGTATGGAACCAATATCTACAGTAGCATATTGGATGGCTCCCACGGAGCTTTGTGAGTTATGGGTATAGTTGGAAGTCTTACACAGAAAGGGGTTAATAAGGCCCAATGTTTCTCCATGGGCATCCCCGATTTTGTATGCCAAGAAGCGAGATGGAAGTTTGAGACTCTGTGTGGACTACCGGTGCCTGAAAAAAGTGACCTTTATTAATAAGTATCCACTTCTGAGGATTTATGATCATTTAAATCAGGTGAAAGGATCTTGTTGGTTATCAAAGATTGATCTTAGATCAAGCTATCATCAGCTCAAGATACGTGATGATGATGTGAAGAAGACGGAATTCAGATTTTGGTATGGCCTTTATGAGTTCTTGGTTATTCCTTTCTTTGTGACCAATTCCCCGATAGTGTTAATGGGACTCATGAAAAGGATATTTCAACCATACCTCGATCGATTTGTGGTGGTGCTCATCGATTACATCTTGATATACTCAGTGATGGAGGAGGAGCATGCCTATCATCTGCAGATAGTTCTGGATACACTCTGTGAGTACCAGCTTTATGGTAATCTCTTGATGTCCTAGTTCTGGATATGCGAGGTCCGCATTTTGGAACATTTTATCTCGGAGGCTGGAGTTTCAGTGGATCCAGCGAAGATAGAGGATGTACTTGCTTGGGAGCCACATAGGTGCATGAAGGAGGTGCAGAGTTTCGTTGGGTTTTTTTTATACTTGCAGAGATTCGTGCTTGACTTTTCTAGAGTTTTGGAAACCGTGTTATCATTAAAGATGATAGGGAAACTCCTCGTATGGATAGAGAAATACCTGTGGAGATTCCTGGTGCTGAGTCACGGACTGATGCGTGCCCCCATCTAGAGGCTACAAGAAGAGGGAGTTGGGTATGTAGTCTACTGTGATGCATCAGGGATGGGAATTGGGTGTGTCCTGATGCATGAGAAAGAAGTGGTCACATATGGCTCATGAAAGCTGATTAAACATGAGAAGAACTATGCTACCCATGACCTGGAGTTAGCATCAGTGATATTCTCCTTGAAGATGTGGCAACAGTACTTGATGGGAAAACATTTTATAGTCTACTCTGATGAAAATATTCATAGGTATATCTTATCTTAGAAGGACCTGAACCTGAGACTGCAGTGATGGCCAGAGTTCCTCCAGGACAATGAATTTAAGATAGTCTATACTCAAAATAAGGGGAACGTGGTAGTAGATGCACTTATTAAGAGGTCTAGTCTATAGTTTCACAGTGAGGTGACAAAGCAGCTAGCTGCGTTGCAGATATACTTCGTGGATAGAGATAAAGCATCATACCTCCAGTCTATGATAGTCACTCCCCCACTCCTTCAGCGTGTCAGGGAGGCACAACTTTGGGACATTGACTGTGAGACACAACGTGCTCATTTATCCTCAAGACAGACTCCAGATACATTTTCTGAAGGTGCGGAGCACATAAAAATCATCATAGGACGTACCGTGGTACCGGTGGTTCTAGAAGAGGAGGTGTTGAGGGAGTTCCAAACGACCTCTCTAGTGGTACATCCTAGTGTAATGAAGATGTACCAGGACTTCCAGCATCTTCACTGGTGGCCAGGGATGAAGAAGTCTGTGGCAAAGGTTTTTTAGTGATGCCTCACTTGTTAGGAAGTGGAGCCCGAGCATCAGGTTATAGTATGCTTAGCTCAGCCCCTAGAGGTGCCGGAGTGGAAGTGAATGGGATCTACATGGGCATTTTGATAGGAGTTACAAGTATGTTCAAGGGACATGATTCTATTTGAGTGATCGTTGAAAGACTCACCATGTCATACTGCTTCCTTCCTATCCGATAGTACGAATCAGTAGAGGGCTTGGGATGCCTCTACATATAGGAGATTGTGCGACTTAATGGGGTTCCATCAATGATCGTCTCTGAATGTGAAGCACATTTCAAATATGGGTTGAGTAATGGATTGTTGGAGTTGTTCAGGACTAAGATGTGTTTGAGCATCACCTTTCATCCTCGGACATATGGTCAGGCGGAGCAGACCATTTAGACGCTAGAGGACATGCTTTGTGCATGCGTCCAGGATTTGAGCCATAGTTGGGGGGGTAACTTACCATTGGTGGTGTTCTCCTAAAAAACTGTGATGACTCTGCCATCGGTATGGAACCATTCTAGACCCTATACGTTCGACACAACAGATCATATATATGCTAGACAGACCAAAGGGAGTCAGCACTTATGGGTCAAGAGTTGGTACGAGCTACCACTAAGAATGTACAGGTCATCCAGGACTGGATGAAGACTGCACAAAGAAGACAGATGTATTATGCTGATAGGAGACAGAGACGATTGGTGTTCCAGGAGGGGGACCATGTATTCTTGTGAGTCTCCCCTCGGTCGGTACTACAGTGATTTGGCTGCAGTTGAAAGTTATCACCGAGGTTTATCATACCATTTTCGATACTTCAGAGGATAGGCATGGTGGAATACCACTTGGAACTTCCGTCACAATTGGAGAGGGTGAAAAACCTCTTCCACGTATCCTAGATGAGGAGACACATGCACGACCAATCTCACATCATCATCCATGGAGAGCTGGACATATATGATGGGGAAACATTTACATAGGCTTCCAGTAGATATTGAGGATCGACAAGAGCGGGTCCTTCGTGGGAAGTCGATACCTCTGATGAACATTCAATGGCTGCATGAGAATCTCTATGAGGGAATGTGATAGTGTGAGGCTCACATTCCAACTCAGTACCCCATTTGTTCTCTTATTCTATGTTGTGGCATTCAGGGATAAAAATACCTAAGGTGGGGAGAATGTAAATACCCAGATTATTCCTTGTCAATTTTATTTATATATTTATATGGAATTATTATGAGTCCAAAAAAATTGATTTTTTAAGATTCTAAGGCCATGTGTGCCCAGAATTAATCACTGAACTTTTTTTAGGTATGTTGAGTAAACGCATGAGTGCCTTTCTAACTTTTGAACCAGTGCTCGGATTTAAAATTTGAGGGAACCGTTGAATCCAAAACATCGAGATTTTCTTAAGGTGGTATTTACTTTGACCGCAGTTGGTCCGGAGAAGAAGTTTGGTTTTGTGACTTTTAATATAAATGAAATGAAATAATTTTATTATTTTATTTTCATTCTTCTCCACCAACGGACAAGAGGAGTGTGGGGTCGTGATGCATCATGAGAATGAATGGATTGACATTAAAATCCTATGTAACGGCATCCTTGGGAGATTTGGAAGGTTCTTTATTTATGATCCCCCATTAATTCCCCATGTCATTACTTACCCTTCCCCTCTCCTTTTTATATAGAGCTTGGGGGGGTACTGGCTCATCTTCGATAAGAAATGAAGTGCTGACAGAGCACCGCGATGTCGGACCCTTAGGGGACGTAGCCGATCCTAGCGCGAGGTGACAGGTGGCATTGAAACACATACTAGGAGAAAACGTATGAGAGGCGATGTTGGGAACCGGTTGAGAAAATGAAGAACACAATCCCTCTTCAAGAGCAGATGCTCTCCAATAGGTTTTCGAGGTAGGGGATTTATTCATTTCTTCATTTTAAATGATTTTCCTCATTCCTGTTCTTGAATGATATAAAGAACTTGGGTCAACCGAATAACAGGTTGACCTGTGATTCATTCGTTTTTGCAGGAGGTTGTTGTGGGGTACCCTTTTGGGTTTATCATGATTTAAATTCCAAGAGTTTATGGAACCCTTTATCCTCCCTTATGTTATGAGCTAACGTGGAGGGCACGGGTATCACGATCTCGGTTGAGACCCTCCGATACTTTGTTATACCCTTTCTTTGTCCATGGAATATCGTATATGAGGTTACACCAAGTAGCTATGAATGAGGAAATATGCTGACCCACGCTGCAAGAGGATATTGTGGCGTTCATCAGAGAAGTTGGCAGCAGAGGATGTGCGGCGCACCGTCGTGCGCTTCCAGTGACTATGGGGGACCGTGGCTCATCAGTTGAGGCAATTGGGAGAGGATTCTAGCACCTCAGCTGGCCGCAGAAAGGAAGGGTGGCGCGACCAGCATGTCGTCGGTGTGTAAAGTATCTGTGGACGAAGTCACAGTGGAGGAGATGGAACCCACGCCTCCGACGGGTTCTGCGGCGACCAGGAAGTGCACATGTGTTGTCGCGGCATCAAAGATCGAACGGTATTGGTCGTTCGGGATTCTGTGGGAGTGATTCCCCCTGAGCCGCCTAGCAGAAGCCCTGTGGGATGCACCCTACATGGTGGGGCCTCCCTCCTATGGGCCGCACCCCACCGAGGGCCGGGTTGCTGCTTCGTAGGTTTGTATTCCCCTTTGCAGGTTGGCCCACCCATGTAGGCCACCCCTTTTGCAGAGTAGGCCAGACCTCAGCCCAGTGGGATGAGTCTGCAGCATCCCAGCCTAGACCGGGTCAGGCCTGGTTGGTCTGACTGGGTTGGACCAAACTCGGTCCCTATAGGGCCCAGAAACACTTAAAGGGCCATATCTTGAGAACAAGAAATCTTTTTTGATGAATCGTCTATGGCATTGGGATCGTTGGAGTGAGAAAGTCCTTTTATCTTACTCTATGAGAGTTTTGGAGAAACATGGTATATGGCCAGGTTTGGTTGCACCCGAATCCAACTGGTCCCTCGACAATGAAATGAAAATAACGCACATACCGGGCATCCGATTGAGGAGCCATCCCTTTTGTTGGGACCCTTATGATAGTACGAGTAATCGAGTAACTACATTGGGAGACATTATTCTAGTTGTAATACGAATGATGTCTTGAGGAATGGATCTTCCAAATTCGCTACATACGGAATCCTACGACTAGCTGAAACTTGGGAACTGCTGATTTTTTGACTATGTGTGTCTCGACAACCTAGTTTGGAGCATTATTGTGTGACGCGATAGACATACGGTACTCAACAGTAGGATTACATCAGTAGACCATGGTGGGGAGTGCCTTTGTGTGATGCCACATACCCATGGTACTCGACAAGAGAGGTACCTCAGTAGGCCACGTTGGGGCGTGCCTCTGTGTGATGTGGCGGACCCAAGGTACTCGATAGGAGGAGTACCTCAGCATGCCATGGTGGGGAACACCTCTATGTGACGCCGTAGACCCACGTTACTCGACAAGAGGATTACCTCAATAGTCCATGGTTATTGGAAAGCAGCTCAATGTCTCTCGGCAGGCCCACTATACTCAATAGAGGAGGTGTTCTCCAGCAGCTGAGGTGTTTGACGTTGTGACTGGGGATGTTACATGTTACTGTTCGTAGGGAATCTCATGGCTAGATATCCACCTTCATAGAAATTTTATATGGGTCAGCATCATAATCTTATTTCTGTATATTGTATACCTGGTTTGAGCTGAGTCGTACATGTATGGTACTTTACCTTTGTGGAACACGGGGATACCTTTGGTGGTCTTGGTGTCTCAACTGAGTATTGTTACACACACCACTTCATGGGATATGCCAAAAAAATATTGTGGTTTAGGCGGACGATGAGAAGTTGGGATGAGGTTTGAGGGAAACATGACAAGTCGTTATGCAGAGGAGACAGGCGGGTGTGGAGTGTTGAGGAGGAGATCTATACCTACCCTTTAGGTAGGATCCTCTGAGGATGACCCAGTAGTGGTTTTTCCTTTTTCAGTTGTATTGATATTTCTGTTGTACTTGTACATTCAAAGTTGGGATTCTATTTCGACCTCCTTGACATTCAACACACTTTTACTCCAGAAGTTTATTTCATAGTTGCTTCTTGTTTTGTTCTCAGACCATGTGTTTGTACAGGATTAAAGGAAATGCCTTCCCGTTCCAGGGAATAGACAATTCGGTGCTAGTCGCTAGCCCCTGGCCTATGGAAGGCAGGCTTGGGTTAGTCACGGAATGGGACCAGGAGATGGTTCGTGACATTAGGAGCCTTATAAAAGGGATTATGACACATTTTTGTTTTATTTAATGTGATGTTAATGTTGTATCCTTCATAATTTAATAATTAAAACATTTTAAATATTGGATTTTCCAAAAGATAAATTCAACTAAAAGTATTCTTATGAAATCTACTAGATATATATTCATCATATTATATATTTTTTTTTAATTTTTTCAAAGAAATAATAATATAAAAAACTACACAAAACTGTTGTAGTAATTATTTTATTAAGAGAAATATAAAATAAATGTTATTAAAATATTCAAGTAATTATAACTGTGGGTAATTAACATGTATAATAAATTTTCTAGATTACCTACCGCCTGTTCATATAATAAAATATTTTGTTTTAAATAATCTTCTTATATTAAATTTTTTAAAAATCATGGAATTGAATAGTGTCAAAATTGATATTGTTCATTGTTTGTCCAAATTAGGTTGTATTATATTATTCAAAAGTAATAAATATTTTTAAAAAATATATAATAAATTTGATATTGTAAAAATGATCAAATTTATTTATTTATGGTCTATTATAATTCAAATAATTAAATATTTTACCATTTTAATATTGAATTATTTATTACCCTAATAAAAATTTAAATAGTATAACTAATTGTTAATTAAATGAATAATGTTAAAATTGATAGAAATACTTGTCAAAAATTTATTCATTGATGATATTATAGCCCCATATCATTTCATCTTATAAATTGGTATATTTTGGATGTTTTGGGTAGGGATTGACTATATTATAAATTACTTTTTATGGATATTAAAAAAGGGCCCCTCACCTCAATTATAAAAGGGAGCCTCCTCCCTCACCTCTTCACTTCCCTATGAGCCTTAAATATCGGTTATACGCTTCCATTTTTACTTATAAACATCTCTATATACATTATATAGGTTTTGGTCATCTCCAAAGATAAACTCTACAACACTAAGAAATGATTTAGAGGAAGCATGTTAAGTTAGAGTTAATCTTTTCTAATGATTCTTTCAAACTTATTTGTTCATCTAATTCTTCTTCATTATTTTTTTCATTATAATGTAATATCATAAGTATAACTCATATAATGATATGTTATTATAATTATGAAATAAACATATTCCACCATCTATTGATCCTATGAAAAATGAAACCATCAAGCATCTGTACGCAAGGCTTACCATCTCCACGTCGTGGTGTAATCTATTTTTCACCACCACCATACATGGAAGGATATAATGAGGGAAATAGTAACTACATATTATTATTATAACATTACACTAATTGTGAAATATTATACACCATCCACTTAAATACCATTCAATAGTTATAGAAATGATATCGTCGCTCATGCGTATGTATGACATACCGTCTCCACAATGCCATCAGATTCATTCAATATGATCTTAATTATACCATGATTATATACATTAATTGAATAAATAAAAATGTTATACATTGTACTAAAATTGTTATTTAAATTATATAACTATATCATATGATGTGGAATAACAAACATATCCAGAAAACACGCATAAGAACATACAGAATTTAATATCTGAATAACGAGTGATAAAGAAATGTTACTAAAAAACGAATGATAATAATATTATATATGTTAAAATAAAAATTAATATGATTCTGGAAGTAGTACATAAAATTATTTTAATAATTATACAAGATTATTGAATACATAAGAAGGATATCATACCTAAGGTAAGGGATAATTTTGAAAACTCATTATTATCCAAGATTATTTATACGTATGTATTTTCTGAGGCATATTTATCATCCGCGTCTATGTTTCATAAATATTTAATATACGTTATATATTTATAAGAAAATTTAAAGTCATTTTCCCATTTTTTATAATTTATTAAACAGTATGAAAGGAATATTTTTCCATTTTCAATAAGATTTATTTTTTGATGTTTCTAGTAAAAGTATGAGGGGAATGTTTTTTTACTTATATGGTATAAATTGATTATTACAAATTCATAAAGACATATTTCAAGGAAATTTCTTTTAAAATATTTCGTGTTTATTTTCAAATAAATTATTTTTATTTCAAAATGATTTTTATTTTGATAAAATAAAACCTTTTTGAAGAAGAATTGTTATTTTACTCTAAATTATTTTCTGAAGTTTTATGAAAATAATTTCAATCTGAGATGAAATTATTTAAATAGGGTTATGTTTCCATACCTATTATTACATTTATTTTATTGTTTTTATGATGGAAAATTTTTTATGTAATCCATATATTTTATATGGATCATGATGGAATGATGTTTTAGAAGACGATTTTTGTTCCTTAGGTTCTTCTATGATGAATGCTTTATGTTTTCGTTGAACATGTAATAATGGTTTCATTATGATATATGTGGAACCTATATCTCCCTCCAATTCATTGGGTAATAATTTATCTTCCATGATATATACACAACTG
The DNA here is from genome assembly GCA_963277665.1 of Viscum album. Lineage (NCBI taxonomy): Eukaryota > Viridiplantae > Streptophyta > Magnoliopsida > Santalales > Viscaceae > Viscum > Viscum album. The sequence continues at coordinate 773,017,177 of OY728151.1, read as the reverse complement.
TAATAATAAGTAAATATGGTTTACTAATATAGTGTTGGAATGACAAATAAACCTAGTTTAATAATGGACTTTGTCCACTATGATTTTATTATATGTGTGCCTTGACTATTAGGAAATGATTTTCTATGATTATGTGTATGCCAAAAAAAATCAAGTCTCATTTTATGACTTTTTGGGATTTTACATTGAATTATTATGAATTTTTATCCCATGAAAAGATATCACATTATATTATATGCATGATAAGCCTTACAAATTATATTTTCATATAAACTGTGATTATCACATGATTCGTATTTCCCTTTATTACCCTTAAATACAATTTGAGCTCTCCCATTCATATGTTTCTTTTCCAAAGTTCACGAATATGGCTATTATGTAAGATATGTCAAAAAGGAATCTAGTTATCAAGAAATAAGTGGGAGAAAATGTAAATGGTTTATGTTTCCCAGCTACTAAATACAATATACATATATGTTCCAGTCGTCGATTTTTTATATTTTTTAATGAATATACATAAATTATGAATTAATATCAATCTATGTAATGTAGTGGTCATTATATGGTAATATTTTGACATATTTATTATAAAGAGTTATGAATAAAATATCCTTGAAATACATAATGGTATTATAAATAGTCAGTCAAATTACATTGAAAAAATTTAATCTCAAAATAATATGAATAATTTTTTCAAAATGGTAAAGTAAAAATACATTGAAAATATATACTTTTAAATTTAATAACAATAAATGGTTACATAAAAGAATGATATGTTTTTAAAAATAAAAAGGTAAACTACATTAAAAAATTACATTATAAAAACAATATTTATTAATATAATCAATTCATATAATATATGTAACGAAAATATTTAGTGTAAGATGCATCTTATTATTTGGGATAGATAGGGAAATCCTTTTGAGAAGTTTGGAATAACCTTATTGAAATACAACATCATCAAAAGAATATTCAACAGCCCTTTTTAAAATTGATAAAAAAATTAATAAAATCATTAAAAATATTACATATCTTTCTAAAAAGAAAATCTATCATTTATTAATGAAAAATATGGTCATGGATGAAAATATTCTTTTTTATGAATTTGAGTTCATCAAACCAATGATAATCATTAATTTCATAAAATAATTAACTAATTAATTGTTTATTGATAAAGGTAAGTAGTTTCTCCAGAAAATAAATTTAAAATAAAAAATAAAATCACCATAGGTTATAATAGATCTATCCTGAAATAATATAGTTAAATAAGGGTTATTATAACCCAATGAAATTATTAGATTCTAAAAAACCCTTACTATGTTTATGAAATTTGAATAAAAAACCTACGTGAGGTAGATTATGGAATAAATATTGAAAAAAATGTAATTTGAGTATTTTTCAAAATGAAAAATTGATTGTATTTTCACAATTTAATATAAAACATGGTGATTTGAATAAATAAATACATGAAATTTTTTATGGAAAATAGTTTTAAGGAAAACTACTTTAAAGGAAATCAACATAAATTAAAACACACCCACACAAATTCACCCACTTTTATGATAACCCCAATGTCACAGCAAGTGCCGAGAGTGAGCGAAAATCAAAATAGGAGGAAAAACATGGGAGAGGCCCTAATGATACTAGAAAGAAGTGGGAACCTTGAACATCACTTCGTAGTGAACACGGGAACATGAAAACAACAATATACGTTCTCATGTATGATCCACTAGTAGGGAAACACATCCATAACCTAGTGGTCTCCAAATGTCATCCAATATTTTAGTTAGTGTTGTAGTCATCAATCCAGCTAAGTGAAACTGGGACGGTGCCACTTCTGTATCACTAGCGCAGTAGTCCTAGTCCTCCCACCAAGTACCACTACTTCCTGTTGTTTCTCAAGTAGTTAATAGTTCATGTCTTATGTCATAGTCACATACTCAGGAAAAACAAGAAACTACGCACGAGAAAACCACCATATTCACAGATAAAGGCCATTTGAAATAAGATGCACACTAAGAATATCCCAAAAAAAAATCTGGATCACTTACACAACCAAATTAAAAATTATGCACAGTCAATGAAACCACTTTAATCATCAAACATACCATTAAAATACTTTATTAAAAATTTTCCACACATGTCGCATGACATTAGGCATCAAAAATCATTAAACAATTTATCAAAAACAATTCTTCACCCTTATTAATTATTTAATATATCAATTTGAATTTTTCACAAATAAATTTTAATTACAAAATATTTCTTCACACACTAGACTGACCCAAACCCTCTCACACGACCACATGCACAGAACCACTCCATAGGAACACAATATGTATCATGCACGCGATTAGGGAAATCACCAACATAGTTAAAAAGACCACTACCTCGGTTAGAAAAACTACCAGAAAAAAACACATGCCAACCCATTTAGAAAAAAAGTCGCGTGGCTAAAACACCAAAAATTTCTCCCAAATGCTCATTTAGGAAAGAACGCATACCGACGCTACACCAAAACACCAAAACACCAATTTAACTCCATTCACATCCTAACAATGTAACTGCACAATTTATAAAACACTATTGAATATTATGACATGGGTTTTCAAAATATAAACATACTCATTTCATCTAAAGACACTAATTAACACATTAAGACATATTAAACACCAATTAAAAATTAAAACTCACCAAAAAAAACTAATTAGTAAGCTATGATTACAATTTAAAAAAACTCAAAAAATTAACTAAATGTGGGATCTCAACAGCATGTACACATATTATGACAACACACTACTAATCATTTCAATTCATATTAAACCTCAATGAAGATCAACTTTGTTCCACACAAAATAATAAAATAACACTAAAAACTAATTAAAATTTCAAATTAATTAATCAAATAATTATTAAACATGGAACAACCTACCTCGGTGTGGGGAACATCAACATTCTGATGCAAAATTGATACTGCAGGCCAAAAACACCACGAAAAACACAATTAGACCCTAGAAACAAATAGTTGGACCAATAACATCACAAAAAAATTCCAAACTGAAACAAAAAAAACAAACAATATTCAAGGTGGGTAGAAGATACCTGGGGGAGGCGTGAGGTGGTCTGGAATCCAAAGGAAGGGATGTTCAACGGCGGTGTGGTGCACCGAGGAAGGTCGGGACGACATTGGCCGGGAGGAGGAGTGGTGTAGATCGAGGGTAGTTCAGTAGGGATGTTGGGTGCAGGTATTGGACTGGAAGGAGGAGAGCAGCTCTAGGTGAATTAGATGATGGCGGTCTCGACAGGAAGATCAGAGCACTGGTTCGAGCACTGTCCATTAGGGTGAAGGTAGCCCACAGTTGGGGGGAGGGGCATCAGAGTGAGAGAGTCTGTCGGGAGGTGGGGCGTCGGTCGGGACCAAGGGAAGATGCTGGTCTAGTTCTCCAGAGAAGGAAGAGACTCCAGTGCGAGGTGAGTTGGGAGGAGGATGTGCCGGAGGAGGAAATCAAGGGGAGGGGCCGACTCGGGTATGCTTATGATGGGAGGGGGTCGGCATTGGTAAAAGGGGAGAGCAAGAGAGGGAGAAGGAAAAAAGATATAAAAAAAATAAAAGATTAGAGGGAGAGAGAAATGGAGGGGGAAAATAATGGGAAGAAAATAAACATAAAAATAAAATAATAATAATAATATAGAAAGTAAATAAAATATGAATTAAAGTGGAGAAAAATAAATAATGATAAAATAATAGAACCCAATTCTAATTAATATGAACAAATTTTAATGCTAATAATAAAACGTGAAATAATAAAGCCATTTGTACAATAATTACATTAATTGTTGAGTCTGAACTCCACCCACTGATGTGTGCGTGGTCACGACATAGTCGCGCGCCAGTGCAATAAAAAATTTAATCATAAAGAGATTTCATATTAATGTTGGGAACTACGCACAATGGTTTATATAGTTGCACATCCATATAAAGTCCCAAATTCCTTAAAAAACGATGTTTAAACAAGAGCTCAAAAGTGAAACAATAAATGATTAAATAAAAATTAAGCATCAGTTGGGTTTTGAAAATTCTCCCAACCATGACATTTTCTGCCACTAGAATGCCCCAAAATACTTCACCAACCCAAGAATCCAAGAAAGACCGTGAGGAAACTTAAAACAAAATGTCAATTACCCAAAGCTTGAGCAGTCAAAACACCCATGACCTTTAACATAAAATATCTCAAAACCAGAATCACCAATAAAAAAGACTAACAGTGAGGAATTTACCTAGAATCATAACTAAAACATGTAATACCCCTACCGCTAACTTAGGGATCATTGGGGCCTCTCGAGATCTCTAAGAACACTCGTCCAACGACCCACTACATGAGCTATCCAATTATCTTGGTCGAGGTCGGGCAGAGTAGAATTAAGGGGTTTTACTTCCATGTACACGTTGAAAATAGAGTATTCCACATTTTTTTCATATGGTGGTCTCCCCACCATATAAGGATTCCTGTCAAACATTGGTTCTCCAATCCAAAACGAAAAAAAACCCAGAAAAACCATTGAAACTTGCTTGACCCTCCATGCTCCCTATGTTAAAGAAATAAAACACAAGAGGGGATGCCGGAGAGACCCGCACTGGGTATTCCCACCATTTTAAAATTTTCTAACACCACAGAACATGCACGAGAATTCCCAGTTTACATTAAGCAATACAGACTGTACTCTTAATCACAAACCCACCAACACAGGCCAGCCTGCACGGATGATTCCTACAATAGAAAAAAACCTTCCACATGAGATTTCTATGATAGTAGAAACCCGTAACTAGGCAGTGAAACATACAAGTGCACATCAATTCCAAAATACATGAGCATCTCTAAGACGAGTACAATTCTGATCCATAACCGACCACAAGAATGTTCATGGAGAATGCCCGTTGGCTTTACAAGAATATTGATTCTTCAGGCCACATTAAGGCCTAAGAGGGACTCCCACATACAAAGATTGCAACTAGGATACACGGCCTGCTGGCCCATCACAACAAAAATTAGGCCTTCAGAGGCAATATCAAAATAAGGAAATTTAAGTTGTCCTTATCCGTACTCTGTAGACTTAAGTCAGACCAAGCTCGCAGCACATCTAATATGTTTTTTTGACTATAGGAAAGCTTCACCCTGACACCTATGGTTGGGGACCTGATATCTGATGAATCTACCACCGCATATTCATAAGTTGACCACCCATGATAGGAAATTCCTTTTCTGGAAAATTAACATCAACACTTCTCCTTGTTCCCCAAGTGGCCACTCCGTCTACATACCCACTGAGAATTGCGGTGAATGACTTAGAGTTCCCAAATGACCACACTAGAGATAGGAGATCGAGTGGTCTGTCAAATTCATGAAGCAAAATGACATAAGTAGCACTCCAATAACAAGTCCTATTGGTTCACACTCCTCATCGTACCAGGGACATACCCTTGCCACAATATGAGAAATGCTAACAACTATTTCAAAATTTAAACCGATTGTTCCACACAACCTCTGGTGAACATGAAACTAGCTCATCAAAAAGTTCAACACACCACCTTCGCTGCCTATTGACTGGCCAGGCCCCTATGAAATCCACCAATTTTTCTTTCCTTCACTTCCTTAGGTACAACTGCGTAATGGCCTTTGTCTTGAGGATCACTCACAATATACCCATTTTCAACTAAAACATAACAATCCCTGTTTACCAGTCTAGTCCCGCCCCACCAGACATACTCAAGACAACACACACCCACACAACTTTTAGAGTTCCTCAAAAACTGGAGACACCTCCAACTTTCCCAAAGCATTCAACTATATCCAACAGAACTCGATGTCTACGATCAATTGACACCACCGAGAAGAACCCAAATTCTCCACTCCACTAGGGGTCCGGGCTGAGATAAAAATTGAGAGACTTGTTGGAAACCCATACAACATATCTAGGGGAATATCTCGAACAATAGACACAAAACAGTCTTCTACAAATCCAAACACATAACAAAACAAACCTCGACACCTCAAATAAAATTCTAGTAATTCCAATTTCCAAAAACCATTTGAGCATGAAAACCGATTTTAGAAAAAATCTCAATTTCTAGGAAACAAGAAGCAGCCTAAGAAATCAATCAATCACCACTGATAATCCATAGTGCATCACAAGTATGCATTTTCGTGCCACTCAGGAACCCGTACACAAAATCCACCAACTTTCCATTAATCACATTCACATGCACATGAGAGCACTCATAGGAATACCACATGAATGTAACAAGGGTGCACTATGTTCAAATCAAAACATTCTCAATATCCGAAAATAATTTTTTTTCTTCCAAAACCATATCAATAATTCAAGAAAAATTTCTAGAAACAATGCTCAGAGAACACATGACAAGAATCATGTCAAACATACAAAAAAATAAAATAAGAGAAACTCTAAAAACTTCCTCCCATTTTAAAGGAAAATACGTTTTCACTAGCACAAAACCATAACAAGACGTCACAAACAATAAAGAATCTAGACTGAGGACTAGTGGTCGTGTCTAACCCGACAACAAGGATCAGTAGACCATGCCCTAGATAAGTACCAACCACTAGGAGTGTTGAACCATACTCTCGAGCATCACATGGGTCGATATTCCATGTGAGAACGCGCTCAGAACTGGTTTAATCCTATTGTCATCCCCTATCCACAATGACCAAATTCAAAACATAAATCCTAAATTATCCCTGGTCAGTTAAGGTTCGGAACGAGTAAGAGTTCCAGACACTATTCCCGCACCTACCACTCGAGTACCGACAATCCTATCTCTGATCTACCTGACACCCCAAATAAAAAAGAACAAAAATGGGCCTCCGATACCATTTTTCCACAAACCAGGCTGGGTCGGCATCTGACCCGACACCCGACCTGGTCCACAACAAGACCCAAAGGGAGTTCTCCATCCCCACGGGCTGGCACAAGTGCCCGGGTATCACAAATAAAACATGGGAATAGTTTACCCAAATAAACAAACATGAAACAATCAGAAAGATGAAAAAATTTAAAACTAAAGTTAGAAACCGAACATGCCCTTAAAATAGGGTCAAAAATATGGTTTACAACATGAACCAAAAATCCAAATGTAACAACGATAAAGTAAGAACTACAAAAACAATAATTCAAACCTCCAAGAAACATGAGGTGTAACAACCTCAAGACACTTCCACTGAATTGACATGAGGTTTCCGCATACAACTTGAACCGCCCATGCTATGCTCGATGCCACAAACAAGAAAAAAGAAGAAACATAATATACAAACACCCAATGTTGTATATAGGGTGTGAGACAAAATCCCATTAGGATTCCACAAAGAAAAAGATCCACACATAATTATTAAATGAAAAATACAATTGTAATTTAACAGATGGAAAATAAATAAAAGCTTGAACAATTTTAATGAAAACAGAAATAAGGAAAACTACATTAATGAAAAACAACATAAATTAAAACACACACACACACACACTCACACACATTAATGGTAACCCCAACATCACACCGTCTGCTGATGGTGAGTGCCAAGAAAATGGGGATCCCAAAACATAGGATACACCCTAAATATACTATCAAGAAGTGGGAGCCTAGAACATCATGTCTCGGTGAAAAATAGTACAGGAACACAACAATATATGTTCTTGTGCACGATCCACTATTAGGGAAAAACATCCATAACATAGTTGTCTCCAAACATCATCTAAACGTTTCATTAGTGTTGTAGTCTTCAATCCAGATAAGTGAATCAGGGCCAATGCCACTTCTGTATCACTAGCGCACTAGTCCTAGTACACCCACCAATTACATAGGATTCCCATTTGTGCCCAAGTAGTTAAGAGTTCACGTATTATGTCATAATCACATACTCACACAAAAAAATACACTACACACACAAAAATCACTATTTTCACACACAAAGGCCATTTGAAATAAGATGCACACTAATAATATCACAAAACTAAATCGGATACACTTACACAATGAAATTAAAAATACTGACATGTCAAAGAATCCACATTCATCATCAAACACACAATTAAAAGAATTTATTAAATAGTTTCCACACATACCGCATAACTTTAAGCATCATAAAGAATTACACAATTTATCCATAACAATTCTTCACCCTTAATAATTATTTGATAAATCAATTCAAATTTTATACAAAAAAATTTAAGGACAAAACACTGCTTCACACAATAGACCAACCCAAATCCTCTCACACGACCACACGCAAACAACGCCACCTCAATAGAACAATCTACATGACACACACGATTAAATAAATCACCCACTTAGTTAAAAATACCACTACCTCAATTAAACAAACTGTGAGAAAAAAACATACCAACCCATTTTAAAAAAATTTGTTCAAACAACTGCTCAAAAGTCAAACCCAAAATAATTAAATCAAAATTAAATTTCATCTAGGGTGTGACATGGGGACCTAATCATAAGGGGGTACACTAATACTATCCTCTATATAAATCATGATAAATTTAAATCAAGGTTTGAAATTTTATTTTACATTAATTGTGGTGCAGTGAGTTGCAGAAGCTAGATGAAATATATGATTGCTAATTATATAGAACAATAAAAATATATAGTGAATTATAATGAAACAAAAGAATCAATTTGGATACACAACATATCTACCATGATTGGAACTGTACCTAGAACTATAGTCCCTCTTATAATAGAAAGTGATAATACTGGTATAATTGTCATTTCTAATTTACCCAGATCACACTAGAGGATTAAGAGGAATTTTGCTCAGATAGATGAATTCATGGTAGGTATATTATCCATAGATGAAAACATGGTAGAATCGACTCCTAAATCCATATCATAGATGTATCACGATACTCATATGATAGGTATCATGTTGTGAATTATTATCTTTTATCTCTAGTGTAAGTGGGAGTGTTCTTGGTGGGTTCCCGAGACCCAAATCATATATGTATTATTAATACCATTTCATGTATATTGTTTTGTATATACATATATTTATTCTTACCATAATAATTTTGATACTATTAAATCTACTATTTATGTGCTAATGTCCTCGGATTATCTTTCATATCACATGTTTACAGTAGTTCTATCCTATAATGATCACCTCATGATACAAAGTATGTACTCTTAAATATATTTCCTATGGTCTATAAATATCAAACATATGTGACACAACATATTTATAACTATAATGTCCTAGTGATCACAAACATTGAGACTTCTTCTCTTCTAGTTCTCATAGGGTGATCTTAAGTAGATGACATCAAGGTGATTTAATGATAAATTGGAGAAGCACATGTATTAGTTATCATTGGTTGTTATTTTAAACAAAAATATGTATTTCTATCATGGATTAAATCCATTATCATTGTGTACAATTTGTTCACTTACATTAATGCAATGAAATAATTGTGACATTGAGGTTTTGGCGAGCCATATTTTGTTGGGTCTATCTGTAGTTGTATTTAATTGGTTGAATGATCCATATAAAATTTTTAACATGTGAGTAGTAGAACGGATATCTTGTGGGTCCATGATTAATAGGATTCTAGTAACTTCACTAAATCTATTACCATGTTACAAAAAGGTATCAACATCCCTTATAGTCACAAAATATATAACAAATCAAATGGATGATGGAACTAGTGTGCATCCTACATTAGGAGATATTGATAGAATAGAGTCTCATAGGAAATATTCATTAGAGGTAGTCATAGTTATATCATTCGTTATATCCTTAAAGGCGATGATGGGTTTCCAAACTTCCCTCTTTGTATAAGGTAGGGAATCATCACTATCGAGATAACAAAAAATATTGTCATACACTATGTTTGTCCGCACGTTGGGAATATTAAGATTAATTGGAGTTTATGATAAAGTAGGCCCCATGTGATGGGGTCATTGAACATCCAACTATGATCAATCACAAATAAAAATAATTAAAATATATTAGTTATAATTATAATAAATTTCATTGAATTTTTTCCCAAGGTATTACAATGTAATTTGATCATAATGTTAATATGAGAAAAAAAAATTTCCAATAAATATAACACATTCACGATTTATTATATTTATTATAAATATTATAGGATAATTTAATGGTCTGTATCATGTATGGTAAAATATTAAAGTGTAATATCTGAGTGAAAAATATTGTAACATTTAGGAAAAATTTATTATGTCAAATGTGTATGCAATGTTTTAAATGAATGTTATTTCATTCAAGATTCCAAAGAGAACTTTATAAAATTTTATCATAGATATAAATTTTTTTTATCCTCATGAATAGTAAAATCCAACATTTAGACAAATTTTTTGATATAATATCTCCACTCCTCTCCAATAATTTTTACAGAGAGACAATAAATATATAAAATAAGGATCAAAATATTCATCATGATTGATTCCTCTCTCTTTATGTGATCATTGGAATGTTATAAATCTCTTATATATACCACTATAGTAGTATCAATTTTTTTTGATGATCCAATATCTATGGTGAATATGTGGATGATATAAATGATGAATAACTTATCACCTTTGATTCACAAAATGCTGAGTATGAGTGAATACAATGAAAATTTGAAACGATCATTTAATTTTTTTCTGTTTTTGTTCTATTTTTACTTTTCATAATTAAACAGAATTTAATGTAGTCCTATGAGAAATAAATTAAATTTGATTAATTGTTTTTGTGAATTAGAAAATAACATTTTAAATACTGTGTTTTCATGAATTTTTATGATCAGTTTTCATAAATAACTCTATTTTCCATGTCAATATATGTTTAAGATTTATCTCGTACATATGTGGTAGCATACATGGTTGAAAAACCAATAGTTGTTTATAATAACTCAAATAATCATTCATCGTTGGCTCTAAAGAAAATGAAAATTTCTCCACAAACTGATTGGACCACTCCAACACTGAATGAGAACCCTATTGTTGATAAAGGAACTCTCAATTCTTTGTTATATTCATAGAGTTTGGATAAAACAAATGAAATAAGTGAGTGTGGAAACCCTTAAAAAAATACCTCATTTCTATTTTCATATAACATTTAATACAACCATAGATTATTTGAACCCTCATGACTAAATATTACACACTTCACCTAGATAGCCTCAGGTATCTCCATGAAGATGAAGATCCTATTGACCATGACTAGACTGTCCTCATCCTCTTGCGGGTCATTTGTTCTTTTAAATGATTGGGGTTTCATGAATTGGATCACTTGAGACCGATCCGATTCTCTATCAGCTCCAAGTTGTACCTCAATGTTCTGGTTCATCACTAGTAGTACATTTTGATCCCCATAATGTATTCACCAAATAGTATTCATAATATGATTCTGGTATGGATGTGGATTCTCATGGGGAGAAAATCTCATTGAACAATCCTATATAACAAATGTAATATGTATCTGAGAAATTTTTATACACACCCAAAATAGAATAAAAACACCAATAAAAGTTAAATCATAGATTAAACTAGAAATATATTAGTAAAAACTAATATCAAGGTCCAAACTAGACACAGAAAAAACACATCCCAACAACCTTTGGAAACTTGAGGATTTACATGGAAAGATATGGCCATAAACTCACCTTAACCTACCTATGAATTATTGAATATCATTTATCTTATATACGAAACATCCCAAAAAATGATCCATTACGATAAACCATCCTCTTAAACAAGTTTGTAACAAACTAACCGAGTATACCCTATAATAATACCCTAAAAGATAATCTATAACATCAATGTTCATTGATGATCCCCACATGATGACACTAGTACCGAGGTATCATGCATCAAATATAGGGAATTACTTTTTCCAAAATAAAACTAGAAATTTGGTGCATACATACACAATAGAAAGTAAATATTAAATAAATATATAGAAACATATAAACAATAATTATAAGAAAATTGAGATTTATATACAACTTGAAAAAACAATCATTGTAAGATAAATTCAATGTAGAGGTACAAAAACACAGCAGGAGAAATAAATTTGGATATAAATATTCTATATGACATGTGGGAAATTTCATTCAATCTCACCACGAGCTACCCATTCCCATATGACATAAATCATTCCTCTAAAATATGTAACCATATGTTATCCTAAATAAAAATGTAATACAAAGTCTAATCACACCCAAAGGCATATATAGGTTGAAATCCAAACAACCTCAATATGATCCCACCTATGAGTTCCACATCAATTATCTGAACAATAATCCATGTAAAAAAGTTTCAAAAAATAATATAAAAATATATTATTTTATCAAATCATTTATATCAATGAAAATATACTACAAACAAAATGTTGATTGTAAACACACCCAATAAACCCATAATTAGGTTTCCTATATCTCTCATATCATAATAATTAATTATTATTATTATTCCCTCAAGTCCTTAGGAGATATGGATTATGTAACATAAGAACAACCCATGAGTAAACACCATATATTACAACCCCCAATTGGGATAATAGAATAAACCCGATAGGAAACAAGGCATAGGGATCAATGAAAAACCATATATTACAACCCCCAATTGGGATAATAGAATAAACCCGATACTCATCCCACCACCTTTTGACATAAGGATCCATGTTTTGAATTTAATAAATATTTTCAAAAGAGGATATCATTATTAAATACATAGAGACCCAAAATGTTATTACATTAAAAAATCATTAATAATGATTCCAAATAATACATTTCATAATTCAATTAAAATGCATTTCTTTTACAAAAATATGGTGGATGTTCTAAAAAATCCTTTTAGACACATAAATTAGTCAATATTGAAATTTTATTAATAAACAATTTGGTAAACTAATTGAACATATTTTTAATCAAAGGTAGGTAAGATATGGAACCACCTACAACAAACTCTGGTTTCACAACAACTATGATAGGATTCAGACAATGAATATAATACAAAAAAAATAAAAAGAATACATTCGAATGATTCTAACATATATAAAACAAATCATGTAAATATGTAGGTCTTTAGTGAGGTTATAAAAACACATAACTCATGAAACCCATTTGTTTCACCATTGATAACATAAGAAATAGCACATTGAATATGATCACACAATGAATATAGAAATGATATAATAAGCATCAATAGATGACCAAAACTATAGAAAATGAATCACAATACCAATACCAAATCCAAGATTAGTGAAGAAGTTGAAGAGTTAACAAAACACATACCAAGGGAATACCTGCCAACTATTATTGAGAGGATGGATTAAAATGAGTGATCAAAAATGGAAGGGATTACCCAAAATCAAATAGTGTAGCCCTAGGGTTCAAGTGTGGGGGATACATAATAAATGAATTCTAATTATTTCATAGAGAACATAAATACATATGAGTTGGGAAATATTTATTTCTAGAATAAATTATTCACTATATCCACCCCCAGAATGTTTCTACACTAAAAAAGCCATCACCTAAGATAAAAATCCTTAATGTGAAATTCATAATGTGAATTTAGTTCACATTCTGAATCATTTTCACATAATAAATTGGGTTCAACAGAACCACCAAGTGTTGTATTCACATATAGAATGAAAATTATCATGTGAGGATTTTCTATAGAAATAACATAGAAGAATACGTATAGAAAACTCCCTAAAGGAATCATATTCCCTTAAAAACAAAATAAAAAAATTATACTATATTGTGGATTTTTTTTATGTTACTTGATCTCTAGAACACCATTTATTTATACTTCATGAACTGAGATCATCTCTTAGAACATTATGAAGTTTTCCAACATGGTAAACTTATTCCCTGTTGTAACACCCTGAGCTTCCATGATACGCTTCTCCTTCAATAATGCAATAGCTTGCATTGTACGCAAGTTCGAGATTCTGACATACCGTGACAAATCAAAATGACCATTATGAATATTAATACCCAAATTTTGAAGTTATATATATTTTATATTTCAAAATGGACTTCATTTTTGGATTTGGAATATCGAAATTAGCCTATGTTGAATTTTTGGTATTTTTCTGAGAACATCCAATTTTTTATGAATAGTGAAAAATACTTCAAAACAACTTTTTTAATCAAAATAATTTATAGTGATATATTATACTATTTAGTTGTTTTAAAGTATAATTAGAATATATTTTTACAATTTTATCCAACGGTGGTCATTATAATTAATTTCACTTTGAAATTGGACATAAACCATTGTCAATCTTTTGATATATATTGTTTCTTAAAAACACGTTATTTGTTGTGACAACAGGAATTAATTATAAAATTAATTAATGCAACTTATATGTTTGGAATTTTGTAAAATATACATCATTTTTGAATTCGGATGATCAATTATAGCTTAGGGTGAAATTTTGGCATTGTTCTGAAAAACTTCCATTTTTTATGAATAGTGAAACCACTAAGTGGTAGTTAAAAAACTGATTTTTTCCTTTAAATGAAACATTAAAACTTCTGTTATTTGATTTTGAAAAATACAACATACATGGTTTTCATTAGGAAATATAATGTGGTTCAATAGGATTAAAATAATTTTTTGGTTAATAGTAATTATTAAGTTTAATTAATCACGGTTAAAGGTAATTAGTGAAATTTAAGGTAAATATGATATTATAAAAATATGAAAATACCCTTACACTTGTCCTACCTCTATTGGATGAGTCATGGACGACCAAGAAAATCCATGGGTCAACTTGGGGACCCCATGGAGCCACTTTGGTAAAAAAATGTCATTAAAAACTTTTTATTTAATGTTAAAATAAAAATGTCACAAACAAGAGTTGTTTTACTAAAAAAAATAAATGGGGTTATACAAGTCATATTTTTTAATATAAATATTAATTAGAAAGATAAAAATATTTCATACATCATGATATTTTTTTTATAATTTTTAGACATTAAATAAATTAAATTATTTATGACACCATGATGATGCAGCGATTACCTCATTATTTAATGATTTAAATAAAATGTAAATATAATGTAAAATATAAGACTTAAACATGTCAAAAACCTATTGGATGGGTGGATTTCGAACTCTTATCACGTTATCCTAGAAATATATATTTTTGGACCATTTAAATCCGAAAATCATTTTATAATAAAGTAACCTTTTATAACATTCCAAGAGTGCCCCTCCTCTCCTCTTATAAAAGGACACCATCTCTACCACCTTACCCACACCTCTCAAGCATTTGGCCCAGACAAACCCTGCCCATTTTGTCTCTCCACATCCCACTATTACTCCTAAAAGCCTCACTTTGGGAGGAATGCTTCCCAAGGAAGCCTTTGAGCTCAAATCAAAAAGAGTTTCCCGTTTTAAAGGTAGTGTTTTCTCTTGTGTTCTTATGTTTTATTTTTCTTCTCCAAACCCCTAAACTCTTTTTATTGACTTATATTGTAACAAAACAAGTATCCTATATATACTAGTATGTTTTTATAATAATTATTCGAGCTTCACTAATACACACCTACATCTAATGGTTAAAGAACATACTGTTTCGGTGGATGGTGAATTTCTGCCTCACGAAACGATGATTGTTAAACACTCATATAACACCTTCAAATTTAGCCATTAATATGTAACTATGTTTATTTATGATATATATTATTTTTATGTTTTACTGATGTTTCTGTATTTTTCTTTTATGGAATACCTTTATGGTTTCCATTATGGGTAAACGCGATATTTTCATTTTAGGAATTGCGGACTACCACCCTCTCAATGTAATTTGAATCGTTAATGCCATATGTGGGATGTATAAAGGATAGAGTAAATGATATTATACATTATATGATACTGTAATTATAGTATACCATTATATAATTATAATTTCATTCCACTAAATACGAAATAGAAATGATAGTAGCGTTAATGCGTACGTACGGCTTACCGTCTCCATGAACGGTGCATTTCATTTCTTACCTCTGAATGTTATGTAATATTATAAATGAATATATATAATGGATATATATGATATATATTATATCTAAATCATGAAAATAATTTTGGATATAATTGATATTTTACCACATAAACAACTTGTAATTATAAGATGTTTATTTTTGACTCAAGTACCAAAGATCGACAAAACAACCGTTATTACCATAAATAATTACATAATGATCATAACATGGTAATAAGTGATATAAATAGAATACTTAACCTGGAAAGGGTTCTTGAGAAAGTATAAATTAATTCAATTTTACAATTTTGGAGGTTAAATAATGATCGAGTCAGGTCAGACACGAGGTAAGGGAACTTCTTAACCCAATTTCTATTCTTTTGGTTAGTCTCCTACTTTCAAATTATGTCATGATATTATTATTTCCTATCCTTTATTTGTACATTATTTATGTGTACTTATAGTGAATACACACAATAGATCTATTTTATTTAAAAAATGATCTTTGGAAGGGAATTCGTCTCAATCTCCATTCATTGAGGCATATTTTGTTTTATAAACAAATTTCTTCTATATGGTGTATAAACCCCTTTGACTTTTATGTTTATTCAAAAGGAATATTTTTATACAATTCATTTTACTAAATGACTAAAAGGAATGTTCTTCTTGTCATACGTATGCGGTGACAATGACTTCTCCACCGTCATGACCATTATTTGTGTTTCGGATTCCTCTACAAGCCATAACATTTTTTAAATAAAAAATACATACCCGGTTTTACTTTTCTTTTATTTTGGTATTGAAAATGGTTTTAATAATGTTTTTATTATATAAATGTGTTGTATTGATATATTGTGATTGAAATGTGGAAATGTTATATTTCCTTTATGCATTTTTTATGTGATACGATTATGTTATGGTTTATGATATGTTTAGACCTATTCATATGAGGAATGAATTGGACTTAATAAGTGACGGGTGGAGCCTTCTATAGCTCCTTGATGCATTGGAAGGTCTAATGAGACAAACTAGTGTCTTGGCACGAGGCCTTGACAATATATTATTTGTATTCTTGGCACGAGTCATTGGCTACATGGTTATGATAGTCTGGCATTATGCATTAAATAATCATGAATGTGGTTATTGATATTGAATGTGATTATTCGACTATAGAATATCCATGTGAATAAGTAAATGGAATTATCTCATTTTATTTTTTCCATATTATGTTTAAGTTCAAGTTTAAAAGGCTTTTGATTTAGTTATAAATTGCCTTAAATGTTTATGTTTATTTATGAAAGCTTCCTCTATATTGTTATCCTTACTGAGCATCTAAGCTCACCCCTTTCAATGTTTTAATTTTTCCAGGATGTGAAGAAGTATTTTAGGAATGACCTGCAGGGATAGTCTGGAGGGGATATGAGTGCGGAAAATAGAGACTATGTTATTTTAGTTTTTCACTTTATGATGTAATGTAACATTTATGAATGTACTAGTGTTTCCAAGGCTACTAAACTAATCGGTATTTTGAGACTTGGTCATTTTTTATCATTCCAATGTTACGCGATAATGCACCGACTCTGGGTAACTTGGGTCGGGGCAATACAGTTTGTATCAGAGGCAGTTTAGTACTAACCTTGTAAGATAAATTTAGAGAATATCTAATTAGAGAACATAGATCAAAGATAAAATTTGAGGATTAGTATAGAATAACTTCCTAGAATTTTGGTATTATATAGATTTTGTGAGTTTTTCGAGAAATACATTCTTGTCTGGATACGAGCATGTAGAGGAGGATCTGGCACAGATGTACCTAGGGGTAAAACTCGAAAACACCGAATTGAGCTAGACTCGAATGGGAACTGGTGCTCGACAACGGGCCTTACTGAACTCTTGGTTACGACACTCCCGGGGGATATGCTTAGAATAATTATCATTTTCATTACAAACTACTATGAAGGGTTATGAGTATATACTTCCTCAAAGAATTTTTTTTTATGATTATGGATTATATCCATAAATAGTTCAATTTATGTTAAGTGTTTTACAAGTATGGAAGTATGTATTTTGATTCATAAACTAATCTATTTTATGCCATTGTTTAGAAATGGTGCCTAGTGGGAGGAATGGAAACCATATCAATGCACGCACTCCGTGTAGGGATTTCCCTCCTGCTCAAGATAATTATTGTGGATCTGGAGATACAACTAGTGCTAATCAACTTATTACCATAATGGGACAACTCACGCAGGTTATAAATAATAACCTCACTCGTATGGAGCACCCTGATCCGAAACATGGAGGATCAATGTTAGAACACTTCTTGCGGAAAAAATTGCCAACATTTAATGCGGTACAAATCCCTTAGTAGCTGAGAAATGGATAAACTCCTTAGATAAAATATTCCATGCCTTGGGGAGTAGCGAAAGGGAGAAGGTTGTCATGGCAGTTTACCGCCTCACTGGAGATGCCAATCAATGGTGGTCGCTGATTCAAAACAAAAAGTAAGATGAAGAAGTATCAAGTATGGAATGGAGGGAGTTTAATGAAATTTTCTTTGAAAAATACTTTCCACATGACCATCGAGCAGATATGGAAAGGAAATTTCTGAGTCTGAGGCAGAAGGAGGATAAGAATGTCGCAAAGTATGAGGCCAACTTTAAAAGGTTATCAATACATGCTACAAATTATATATGTAACCCAAGAAGTAATATTGATTGTTTCATTGATGGGTTAAAACCATTTCTCCATCGAGCTTTAGTATCAAAATATTTCTCAACATACAAAGATATAGTCTCGTGTGCTATCAAGACAGAAAAGAAATTCTCTAAGTCTTATGACAACAAAGTAAAGTAAGAGAAGAAGAGAACGGTCGAACAAGAGATAGATAAAGGGAAAAAGGGAAAGAAGGGATTTCCATTATGCGATAATTCTGGGAAGAATTACCCCGGTACTTGCCTAAAAGGAATGGGAGTTTGTTATAAATGTGGAGAAAAAGGTCACCGGGTGCATGATTGCAAGGGAAAGAAATAGGCTATCAATGTTGAATGCTAAAATTGTAGAGAAATGGGGAATTATGAAAATGAATGTCCTAAGCATCAGAGAAACTTACCTCAGAAAAAGCTGAGGGATCAAGGACAATCTTATGTTGTTACTACAGTTGATGTGGAATAATAAATGTATTGGTGCTTTTGGACGCAAGGATTATATTATGGTTATAAGAATAATGTGATATATATAGGGATTGTACTGTAGTACTTGTTGTTTTCATTAAGGTTTTAATATGACTAAGGTAATCATATTTTAATATGTGAAAATAAGATAAACTTTACTTTGTTTGAGGAATCTGGTGATACAATTGATTTTGGAATTTAGAGACCTTTTAGAGAAAGTCTAGACAGAGGTATTTTGGATAACTATAAAGGATGGAATTGATTAAGTTGAACTTTGTATAGTATTGTTTAATGTTAAAACATTTCTGAAGATTACTTTTGGAATATTATAATACTATATTTTTAGGAAAAGTACAACCTGCAGGTCGGGGGATAACCCATCGCGTCGGACAAAGCTGCAGGAATCAAACCCACAATCATAGTGCGACATGTATTTATTACCTACCACTAGCCTACAGGAAGTCCCTCGTTATTACAAAAAAGTTTTCCTAATCTAAATGGTATGTGTTAATATTTGGAACCTTATACAATTATGATAAATATAATATTTTTGAGTTCTATTACCTTTTAGAGTGAAAGATAGGTTTGTGGTAAATATTTATTAAAGAATGAAAGTCTACATGACAAGTATGTATATTCCTTTACGTTCTTAGTAAATATCCTAAATAAATTCCTCAACTTTATAAAAGATAACTCAAAAAAAAACGTTGCTGGTTAACTTTTCCAACTGGGGATTCAATGACCATTTAACCAATCACAAGTTTGTGGTTTTCTTGTGGTTAACTTTATCCTAATCCAGTTTTCTACATCTATCCATCAGACCATGATGGTTTTTTTTCTTCCATATCCATATTTTCATATAATCCTAGTATGGGCTATCTCGGGTGACCTTTGTACTTATCGTTCTTTCTTTGAAAGTTATATTTTTATTAACCTTTTTTCCGATGTGGGTTTTCCACAAAGGTATTTTCTATTTTTAACCTTTTATTTTGAAAGAGAAATTTCAAATTGCAAGGACACAATTTATTGAAGTATGGGATAATGTAACACCACGAGCTTCCATGATACGCTTCTCTTTCAATAATGCAATAGATTGCATTGTACGCAAGTTCGAGATTCTAACACACCACGACCAATAAAAATGGCCATTATGAATAGAAATACACACTTTTTGAAATTATATATATTTTATATTTCAAAATGGACTTCATTTTTGGATTCGGAATATCAAAATTAGCCTATGTTGAATTTTTGGTATTTTTCTGGGAACTTCCAATTTTTATGAATAGTGAAAAATACATAAAAACAACTTTTTTAATCGAAATAATTTATATTGATATATTATAATATTGATTGGTTTTAAAATATAATTATAATATATTTTTATAATTTTATCCAACGGTGGTCATTAGAATTAATTTCACTTTGAAATTTGACATTAACAATTGTCAATCTTTTGATATATATTGTTTCTTGAAAACACGTTATTTGTTGTGACAACGGGAATTAATTATAAAATTAATTAATGCAACTTATATGTTTTTAATTTTTTAAAATAGACATCATTTTTGAATTCGGAAGATCAATTATAGCTTAGGGTGAAATTTTGGCATTGTTCTGAAAAACAACAATTTTTGATGAATAGTGGAACCACTAAGTGGTAGTTAAAAAACTGATTTTTTTCGTTTAAATGAAACATTACCACTTCTGTGATTTTATTTTTAAAAATCCAACATTAATGGTTGTCATTATGAAGTAATATGTGGCTCAATGGGATTAAAATAATTTTTTGATGAATATAAACTTTTTAGTATAATTATTCACGGTTAGAGTTAATTCGTGAAATTTAAGGTAAAAATGATATTATAAAAATATGAAAATACCCCTACACTTATCCTACCTATATTGGATGAGTAATGGAAGACCAATACAATCCATGGGTCAACTTGGGGACCCCATGGAGAAACTTTGGTAGGAAAATGACATTAAAAACATTTTATTTAATGTTAAAATAAAAATGTCACAAACATCAGTTGTTTTACTAAGACAATTTTTAAATTGGGTTATACAAGTCGTATTTTTTACTATAAATAATAATTAGAAATATAAAAATATTTCCCACATGATGATATTTTTTTTATAATTTTTAGACTTTAAATAAATTAAATTATTTATGACACCATGATGATGCAGCGAATACCTCATTATTTAACGATTTAAATAAAATGAAAATATAATGTAAACTACAAGACCTACACATGTCAAAAACATATTGTACGGGTGGATTTCGAACTCTTATAACCATATCCTAGAAATATATAATATTGGGACCTTTTAAATCTGAAAATAATTTTATAATAAAGTAAGCTTTTATAACTTTCCAAGAGTGCCCCTCTTCTCCTCTTATAAAAGGCCCCCACCTCTACCACCTTACCCACACCTCTCAAGCATTTGGCTCAGACAAACCCTGCCCATTTGGTCTCTCCACATCCCACTATTACTCTTAAAATCATCACATTGGGCAGAAGTCTTCCCAAGGAAGCCTTTGAGCTCAAATAAAAAAGAGTTACCCATTTTAAAGGTAGTGTTTTCTCTTGTGTTCTTATGTTTTATTTTGCTTCTCCAACCCCCTAAAATCTTTTTATTAATTTGTTTTGTAACAACACCAGTATCCTAAATATACTAGAATGTTTTTATAATAATTATTCGAGCTACACTTACACACACCTACATCTAATGGTTAAACAACATACAATTTCTGTGGATGGTGAATTTCTGCCTCACGAAACGATGATTGTTCAACACTCATATAACACCTTCAAAGGTGGACATTAATATGTAACTATATTTATATATGATATATAAAATTTTTATTTTTTACTTAAGCTTCTGTATTTTTCATTTATGGCATACCTTTATTGTTTCTATTATGTGTAAACGCGATATTTTCATTTTAGGAAGTGCGGACTACCACCCCCTCAAAGTGATTTGAATCATTAATGCCATATGTGGGATGTATAAAGGATGGATTAAATGGTATTATATATTATATTATACTGTAATAATAGTATACCTTTATATAATTATAATTTCATTTTATTAAATACGAAATAGAAATGAAAGTAGTGTTCATGCGTACGTACGACTTACCGTCTCCATGAACGGTGCATTTCATTTCTTACCTCTAAATGTTATGTAATATTATAAATGCGTATATATATATAATATAATATATATGATATCTAAATAATAAAAATAATTATGGATATAATGGATATTTTACCGCATGAACAACTTTTAATTATAAAATGTTTATTTTTGACTCAAGTACCAAAGATCGACAAAACTACCATTATTAACATAAATAATTACATAATTTTCATAACATGGTAATAAGTGATATAAAAGGAATAATGAACATGAACAAGGTTTTGAGAAAGTATAAATTAACTCTAGTTTATTATTCAGGAGGTTATAGAATGATCGAGTCAAGTCAGACACGAGGTAAGAGAACTTCTTAACCCAATTTCTATTCTTTGGGTGAATCTCCTACTTTCAAATTTTGTCATGATATTATTATGTCCAATCTGGTATTTGTACTTTCATTATGTGTACTTATAGTGAATACACACAATAGATCTATTTTATTAAAATATGATCTTTGTAAGGGACTTCATCTCAATCTCCATTCATTGCGGCATATTTTGTTTTATACACAAATTTCTTCTATACGGTGTATACACCCCTTTGACTTTTATGTTTATTCAAAAGGAATATTTTTATACGATGAATTTTACTAAATGAAAAAAAGGAATGTTTTTATTGTCGTACGTATGCGGTGACAACGACTTCTCCACCGCCGTGACCATTATTTGTGTTTCGGCTTCCTCTACAAGCCATAGCTTTTTTTAAATGAAAAATAAATACCAAGTTTTACTTTTCTTTTATTTTAGTATTGAAAATGGTTTTGATAATACTTTTATTATATCAATGTGTTGTATTGATATCTTGTGATCGAAATGTGGAAATGTTATGTTTCCTTTATGCATGTTTTATGTGATACGATTATGTTATGGTTTATGATATGTTTAAACCTGTTCATATGAGGAATGAATTAGACTTAATAAGTGATAGGTGGAGCCCGCTATAGCTCCATGATGCATCAGCAGGTCTCATGAGACAAACTAGTGTCTTGGTACGAGGCCTTGATAAAATATTAGTTTTAGTCTTGGCACGAGGCCTTGGCTACGTGGTTATGATAGTCTGGCATTATGCATTCCATCATTATGAAAGTGGTTATTAATATTGAATGTGATTATTCGACCAGTAGAATATCCATGTGAATAAGTAAATGGCATTATCTCATTTTACTTTTTCCATATTATGTTGAAGTTGAAGTTTAAAAGGCTTTTGATTTAGTTATACATTGCCTTAAATGTTTGTGTTTATTTATGAAATCTTCTGCTCTATTTTTATCCTTACTGAGCATCTGAGCTCACCCCTTTCAATGATTTAATTTTTCCAGGATGTGAAGAAGTATTTTAGGAATGACCTGCAGGGATAGTCTGAAGGAGATATGAGTGTGGAAAATGGAGACTATGTTATTGTAGTTTTTCAATTTATGATGTAATGTAACATTTATAAATGTATCTAGTGTTTCCAAGGCTACTAAACTAATCGGTCTTTCGATACTTGATATTTTGTGATCATGACAATGTTACACAATAATGAACCGACTCTGGGTAAATGGGGTCGGGGCATTACACCTACGGTTTAAATTGTTTCTCATCATTTCCATGTCCTAGGAAATACTATCACAATGTTTATTATCACCTAATCTATCGTATATACAGTCATGATATGTATCTTATGAAACCCTTTAGGTCTTTGATTCTTTAGTTTAATCCTAAAAAATATAATAATATCAGTGAAAAATAATACAATTTAACTCTCCATGTATATACACCAGAAAATCAGCATGGAATCATGATACAAATTTAACAACCCAAAGTCATACTAACCACAATAAATCATGAGGAGTCATCATCATCTCCTATCTCAAGGAAGATGGAAAACATCACCATTTTAGGAAGCAGAATCACTCCATGTCAGTGCAATGACCATAATGGAATAGAACCACTCACTAGAGTCCTCTATCATATCAACATTCAATTTGGATCAAACATATAATTAGTATTAACTCATTCAAACAAACAGGATGTGATCAATGTGGTACTATAATACTCATACACTAAATTATATATTATTCCCACTATTTTGTTTTCAAACAGTTCCATCATCTTCCATCCCAAATCTACATTCAGTTCGTCCACACCAAGAGTCTTTTCAACCAGTGTATCTAAAAAACATTCTTATTCCTAGAATAATATTCCATAACAAATCCAAAATTCATCATGTACTCTACTAAACATATCTGATTAATATTTGGGACATACTGTGGGAGTATATACAACAAAATCATGTCATTTGTATACATGAAAATTTTTTCGTTGAAGAGCTAGTACAGTCAAATTTTAAATACATTAACCATTACTGAAAACTCTAAATATCATATTGGGTAGTTATTCTAATTCTCTAGTAGCTATCATGCCCTTTATGAAACTACTATATCACTATATATATGAACAAATCCTAATCCTATTCTAGCTGAATTGAAATACTATAGACATTCAACATCTAGATCATGAATATTTAGGATTAAAAGAGACATAAACCCCTTCATATGCTCTATAAAAAACTATTAACACTGATCCATCCATTAAAAAAAGAATCCCGTATAATTTAGAACTATCATGATACCTTCCATTAATAGATGTCCTGAATGAGATTCATATAGTACCTAGCCAACATGATAACACTCTATATCTCAAACACATTCCATGGTCATGTCCAAGAAATGATTACATAAACCATACATATATTAATTGATATTCTCAGTTGACAAACCATGTGCCTAAATAACATCACCTCATATATCCAAAATATTCACCAAAATTACATGTAATTAAGTTGATATACCAAAAGAAATAATAACCCAATATCTAGGTGACTGAAATTTGATTATAAATTACTAGAATATATTAGGGTGTCATCAGCAAAAAAATGATGAATAATTCCTTGAATGTACGAAATATATCATTCAATAGTGCTATAAACATTTTTGGATCATTCATCACCCAAAACATTATAATGAGATACTCATACAACCTATATTTTCTTTTAATCATTTTCACAAGTATTTATTGCTCTAAAGCACATTGTTAATGGTAGCAAGAATGTAGGTCAAAATTAAAAGGACAATGATATCCCCAATATTTATTTAAAATGTAATTAATTATTTGTAATTGGTACATGTTCTTCACTATGATGTGACTCAACTTCTAGTAGTCAACATACAGCTAAATACTATGATCTTTCATCATTCCAAACTATATGGGAGCATCCAAAGGAAATTTGCTTGGACTGATGAATCCATTATCTAAAATATTAATAATATCCATCTTGTTCCCTTTTAACAATTCTATTTACATAATATATGGTGTAATTGATATATTTCATCACTATATACACACTAAATATGAAAATCAACATAATATGAGGGGAAAACCAAATAAATCCTATGGAAAGCCATCCTGATAATTGTCTACCACCGGAGAAAAAATATCTCACACTGACAGTTCTATATATTATAATAATCATGCATTTCACCTTCAAAGTAAATTCATGTCTCTACTGCTAATTTAGTCCCATACATCCTACTTAAAAATCCCATCCACCATTTATAAAAAACCAATCCAACCTAGGTGATGAAAAGTTCACACAATGACAATAAAATTTAATATGTGAATCATAACTGTTCAAATAATTCTGGAAAAGTTTTGTTTCAAAACCTATAATCTCTATTATTTTGAAGATCCAATATTTCTCAAGTCTATAAATAATAATTACACAATTATGAATGTTATAAATTTTAGCCAATTTTTTCCAGGGGGTGTATCGATAAACATTGTAATTACCCACTAATTCTCATTGAGTTGATAGTATAATTGGTCATTACTCGGAATTAAGTGACATATACAAGACTCTAGACGATGTAAATAAATTCTAAAGAGTTTCAAATATTTGTTGGGGATGATTTAGCATTTAATAAATAAACCCTTAAACCAACAAAACATCACCAATCCATTCACTAAATGATGCATAAACAGAAGCAAGAGAACTCAACTAATTTATTCATATCAAAACCACTCAAAAGTTTGAAACAGTGGAAGACCCAATAATTATAAATGTAAATATAGGAAAAAAACTAGATAATCCCTAAAGACCACAGAAATCTGTGATCCACCATCTCTAAGCTCCACAATCAAAGAACAACCCACAAATCCTGAGGTGGTTCTAAAACATGTGATGCATTATATTTTCCTATGTCCGGGAAGATAATATCTGAAAAAGAACCAATGTGAAAAAGAAGGGGATAGTATAACACACATAAAGTTTTCTGCAATGACTTCCCTACTCATGCCACTATATCGAATAGTTAGAAACATTTACATAAAATTGTTTATAAAAAAAAGTTTCTCAAAACAGTTTATAACTAAATATAAATGTGTCTCCAAAAATATTTTTATCCAAAAGAATACAAGTGAAATTGAAACCAAAATTTATAGAATGTTATTTTTCTAGAAAAAACTAAACACAGATTTAATTCAATTTATCGATATTCTATTGGCATACCCAATCCATTCCACACATCCACACAACTAACCATGCAAGCTACACGATGATAGTTCCATACTCATGAGGAGTTTCTCGTTGATCTACCAAGTCATTCGAATGTAATTATATCTCTTGTGTCATTTGGAATTTAGCATTGAGTACAAGTTCATATTTCAAGAAAGCCCTAGAAATGAAATATGAACTCACAGACCAATGTTCCCAAGGATCATTCCAAAAAAACCCTTTCCAAAGAAACATCTATTTATTGAAAACCATTTCCATAAAAACCCTTTCAATGACAAAACATTTCAATAAAACACACTTTTTATTGGGAACCCCAATTTAATCATACCATTTATCATTTCTATAAAATCATTTATTTAAAACCACCATTTTAAAATCACGAAACTAAATCCCTTGGCACAATAATTCACCATGATGACACAATTTCACCCAAACACATAAATCCTCACTAGAAAAGATTTATTACATTATTTTTACAACAAATTCCATTAAAATAAACATATTTGGACCAAATAAAATCAATTATTGTAAGTGGATTCTAGGTAGAAGCCAACTACCTCGATGGTTTTCTCAAAAACCGACAAGCGACGAAGAACGCTCGTAGAACTGTCTAGAAACTCCAAAAAATGGTGTTAGATATATTCTACTAACATAAAATAACACAAATATCATAAAACTTGGAATAAAAAAAAATATCTACCCATAACAAGAGTATATCACAAAACGAAAGAGGAGAGGAATAGTATATCTATGTAGATCTATGAAACAAGACAATAACGGTGAAGAACATCACTTACTGTAATAATCTGAATTGAAATCACCAAGGGATAACTCAAGATCAGTTCCAAAACACTTGGGATTGATTCTACAAACAAAAATGGAGAGAAAAATCAAATTTGGTAATTTTAAGAGTAAAACGAGCAACTAGTCAAAAAAACAATTATGATCCTAAACAAATATGATCTTACATTTCCCCTGTGCATGGTTAGACAGCACGGTTAGACAAACGATGTGCTAACCATGTTTTTTCTACTGATTTAAGGAAACCCCAACCCAAACTCTTCATATGGTAACCCTAACCATGATCAACTATCACTAAATCCACTACCTCATGAGGATATCCACATGGTTTAGTCAAACCATGTGCAACCCATGTGCATTAACATTAGCCACAAATACTTATTAAAAGTTTAAAAAAACTCCAATCCATCAACATTACATTAGAATAATATACTAAAGGTCACATACCATAACATGGAGTAATAAATTCTCCCCTCTATTGGTCTTTCCAACCTGGTAATTTAGGAAACCCTCACTACCATGAAAGAGTTCCGGCCATAGCTCTGTCATTTTCTTCTCGCGTTCACAAGTCTCTTATTGAATCTGAAAATGTTTCAATAAAACTAGTACTAGACCGAATATCTGTCCATGAAATAAATTATTCTACCTAGCCAAAATCATTACTAGGATATGTACTAATGAAGTATCTGGTTTTAGGTCAATATCATCCCATCTGATCACATGGTCATGATCAGCCTGATACATCTTCAACTGAGATATGTGGAACACATTATGCATCCAAATAAACCATGGTGGAAATACCAAATGATATGAAACCTCTCCAAATTATTCCAGTATCTCGAAAAGGCCAATGAATCAAGGATATAAAATTCCATGTTTCCCAAAATGATGACATCCAAGCCATGGAGAGATCCTAAAAAACACATGATCACCCACTGTGAATGACAATGGTGTTTGGTGATGATTTTCATAATATTTTTAATGACTCTAAGCTATGTACATCCTCTTTATGATCATATTAATCTTCTCTATTGTTTCATATATAGTATTAGGCCCAACTAGTGAAGTCTCCCATGTTTCCACTTTGAATAGTAAAGAATGAAAAGTATTCACATACAATGCTTCAAATAGATACATATATATCGAGTCCTAATAGATGTTATTATATGATAACACCACTAAGGTTATGTGATATTACCATGATCCAAAAAAATATATAACAGAAGCCCGCAACCTGAATTCCAATGTTTGTATCATCCTTTCGAATTGCTCATCCATATGAGGATGATACACCATACTCTTAGTCAACTGAGTCCCATGGGATTTTTGTGAGGATATAAAAATGAGACATAAATATTGGATCTCTATCTAACATTATAGAAATTTGTATTCAATTATGTTTTAAAACTTCTGGGATATAAATTTTGGACAGATATACCACATTGTGAGTTTCACAAATAGGGATAAGATGGGCCGACATGGTAAGAAGATCCAATATCACCCAAGGGCATCATTTTTTCATACCATTCATGGGAGAAATATAACAAAATACGTCACTATATGCTCCCATTTACACAGTAATATAGGTAAAGACATCAACATACCCGCTTATCTCTAATACTCTACCTTAATAATTTGACAAGTTAATCACTTTGAAAGGAACTCATCCATATTCTTTTTTCATGATGCTCCACCAAAACTGCACCTTCAATTCCTTATAATTCTTCTGCATACTGAAATATACATCCAATTTGTAATGGTGGTAATCATGAGAAAATTCCTCCAAACAAGGCATAGGTTCAACTATTTGATCTCTGAACCACAAAACTAAACACCAATCATGTTTCCATCCCTAAATGGTCTCCCCATCATTGAGTTTTGAACTCATAACTATGCATTCCATATCGTATTTTTGTGCCTCATTGAAACATTTTATGAAATAAATAATGATAGGAATTGAAAAAAAACAAAAATATCTCCTAGATATTCACATTATATATGTATGTCGGCTAGGACTGACATGAAATAATATTCATATGAGGCTTCCTTTCCCAGATGCACATATGAATTTGTGCTGAATTCATATTCCACTAAATTCTCTTTTCTGAGTGTATATACTTAGTAAAAGTCAAACATCTAGAGATAATCCATACATCTACCTTACCTCACATTTAAATATCATTGTATGAAAATTTTTATCAATATTTTATGATCCATAGACAATGTGAATTTCTCCCCAAAGAGATAATACCTCAATGTCTTTAAAGCATAGAAGACCGTAGATAACTCTAAATTGTGTGTTGGGTAATTATTCTCAATAACCATAAATTTTCTTGAACCATAATCCATAACATAGCCTCCCTATATGAGAACACCACCAATCCCTGATCTGAAATCATCATAGTACCCCATGTAACCCTATCATGATTCTAGAAATATCCTGATGGGTGCCAATGTTAGTCAGACATTCATCTCTTACATAGACTTATGGGATTCCTCAATCCATTGGAGTAGAGCATTCATCTTTGTTGGATCTTTCATTGGTGAATCTAGTCATGAGCTATCATGCACAATATGTTGGTAGTATCCAATGAGACCATCAAAAAATAATATCTCAAAGACATTATTTGGTGGTTTCCTGGATATATAAGCTTATATCTTCTATGTAACACTCTTTTCAAAAATTTCATGTAAAAGAAAGCATGCCACTTATTTCCAAAAAAACACACATTGACAATTTGGCATACAAATTATTGTCACCCAATATTTGTAGCACTGTAGCTAGGTGTTACTCATGATCGTACCTTCGATTTATATTCACCAATATTTCATTTACAAACACCAAATGAATAATCTATATATCTATGAAATATCTAATTCACTAATTCCATAAAGATCATTGGTGAATTCTTAAAAGAAAAATGCATGACTACATATTCATGTTGGTCATATCTGCTTCTAAAAGATGTCTTCAGAATATCATTATTATGAACATGTAGTTGATGGTATCCTAATCGAAGGTGAATTTTATGGAACCACTGATCTACCCTCAATTGATCAAATAGATCATCAATGAGTTGATGTTGATATTGATTCTTTATCGTAACATGGTTATGCATATGATAATATACACACATCATTAGAGTTCTATATTCTTTCTTCCCAAAGAAAACTACTGCTACCCATAGATACATACATGGATGAATGAAACCCAAACTTTCTGGCTCCTCCAACTACACCATAAATTCCACTAACTCTATTGATGACAATGTATATGATGAATGATAAATTGTACTGGTCCCAAGAATTAGGTCAATCATAAAATCCACTTCCCTTAGTGGTGGTAACTATGAAAATATCCTAGTAAGGACATCTTGAATTTCATCCAAATATGCAGGAAAAACTATCTTCCATGATCTCTTCAATTGATTCAAAAGTAAAAACTACCAATTGATTAGAGATCCTTCCAACTGTTTGTGCAAATAAGCTCATTGAACATTTCTTTACAACCCTATATCCTTTAAAAAGATTATCTATGTCATCCTCAGTCATGAAACTAATTTTCTCTTATAATAGTCGATGTGATCCATGAATATTGTCAAAAAATCCGTACCTAGGATTACATAATAGACCTCTATCTAATATATATTTAGAAGTCTCAGATAAGCTCCACTCAATAAATAGTTATAGAACACACTCTACACATGAAATCTTGACATTTTATTTCACTAAGATAAGTTTGTAGTTTTATCACAGAAGGCATCATCTCATGTTTTATGAATTGAATGCCAAAAAAACGAGAATAAATAAATGTATGTGGCACAGTAGTATCAAAAAACAATTTTATATGGGTATAATTAAAAATTATCATACAACTCTATATTGATGGTCTAACCTGACCATCCACGACCATCTGTTCAGCTCAATATTACTACATCATCGTTTCAATATTCTCCTTGTTTCCATACTAAAATTGCACTAATTTTGTTGATGTGTACTATGTTTGTGACGCATAAGAACAGTCTCGAGAAACAAAACTCAAAAAAATGTGAAACAATATCTTAATATTTCCCATATGGATGCAATTATGGCATGCTCGTGGTTGTATCGTACATTGTCGCTTAATGTCTCTCAGTGAAGCACACTAAAAACATCCAAACATTCTCTGGGGTATTGGGGGATAGTTAGATTCTTTTTTAGGCCAATTATGATCTGTTCCACTTCCTTGAGAATAGGTGTACCATTTCCTCTTTATGTTAGATCTATTACTCTCGGCTCCTATAGTGATGAATACTATTATTCTTCCAGTTGGTTTTTTACCAGTGATAGATATCATAAATAGAGTATCTGATTTCAGTCCCAACCTAATTGTTTGAAAAGATTAGGAAATGATTTGGACCAACACTCGGTCCACCTCTTGCTCAGGTGCAACTACGTTATCAATTTCCTCTTCCAGTTGGTTCTTATAATGACTATCGGGTTCCATTTTCTAAACAAACAACAAAGTCAATAACTTTCAATACCTATCAACTGATGGATTAGAATTTCAAATTCTATCACCTCAACTATCATAACATTATTTTCCAAAATCAATCATTTCCACATTTAACAATTTTTTAAATTCTCATTCATCCATTTGAAAATCAAACCCTTTTCAAAATACTTATATTATGTCATTTTTTCAAAGTCATTCATTTTAAAAAAATAATATTTTTTCTCAAAAATCTACCTCTTTAAATGGAATCATAATTCATTAATCACATTGAGATATGAAATCCTAGTGGTATGTAATTCCTCTAAGATGAATGTAATTCTCATCTCATTGGATAAATTGATAAAAATGAGATTATGGTATCCTATATGTGTATCCAAAACACTTATGTACAAAACACCCTAGTAAATTGAACTTCAACATAAACAGGTTTGCTACGAACTTTTATGCTACAAATTTCATGTTCTGACAATCTTACTCCTTTCTTAAATCACAACCCAAAAAATATATAAGGATGAATTCAACTCCATGACCAATAAACTGAAATCTACTTGTTAGAAAAGGACCAAACAAGCTGATACCATTTGTAATGACTTGTCAATTCTCATTTTCTTGAGAGTAAAACGAGTCATTACATGGCCTTAAGAGACATCCCCAATACACCAATGTCTAGTAATAAATGTTGAAGGGATTCATATACAATTGGGGGATGATGTCACATTTGTGAAATAAACCATTAAACCAACAAACCATAAAAAATCGTTCACTAAATAATGCATGAAAAAAAGAAAGAAAATGTCACTACTTTATTCACATCAAAACCAATAGTAGTATGAAATAGTAGAAGACCAAACAATTATCAAATTAAACAGCATAAGTACAACTAAAACTCCCAAAAGACCACAATACTGCATTATCCAAAAGGTCCAAGCCCCACAATCACCGAACAACCCAAGTCTCATGTGGTGGCTCTAAAAACATGTGATACATTACCTTTGACCATGTCCTAGAAGATTAAATCTGAAAAATCACAAAAGTGCCAAAGCAAGGGTGACTATAACACTCAATAGGTTTTCCCCAATAACTTCTCTACTCATGCCACTAGGATAGAAGAGTTTGAAACATTTAAATAAAAAAATTTATATAAAGAAATTTATAAAAAAAATTATAAGTAAATATAAACAGGTTTCTAAAACCATTTATAACCAATAGAATACCAGAACAATTGCAACCAAATTTTCCAGAAATTTATTTTTCCATACAAATAACTAAACAATTATTTAAAAAATTTATAAAATTTATTTGGCATAAATAATCGATTCCACATATCCATAAAACTAACAACGCATGATACACAATGACAATTCCATTCTAATGAGCGGTTTCTAATCAATCTAACAAGTCTCCACAATGTAATTATATCCCATGTTCTAATTGACATTTTTCACCAAGAAAAAGATCATATTTACACCAATCCATAGAAATGAAATATGATCTCACACAAAAATATTCCCAAGGATCATTCCAAAAACCCATTCAATAAAAACACCTTTTTATTGAAAACCATTTCCATCAAAAACATTTTCAATGGAAAAACATTTCATTAAAAAAACATTTATATTTCAAAGCACTTTTTCATCAAACCATTTAGTAATTCCAGAAAATACCTAATTTAAAATCACTATTTAAAATTCATGAAACTAAATCACTTGCAGAACAATTAAGCAGGATCACACAATTTCACCCAAAAACATAAATAATCACTAGAGAATATTTATTTAGTTTTTTTCACTATTAATTCCATTAAGATACAGAAATTTGAAACTAATCCAATCAATTATGTCAAGTGGAGTCGATAGAGAAGGAACCTACCTGAAATATGTTGAAGAAAAATAAAAAAGGATGAAGAACGCTCACACAATTGAGATAAAATTCCCCAAAAATGGTCTCAGGTATCTTCTCCTACAATCAATGACCCAAATATCATCAAAATTTCCATACCAAGCATATATCTACCCCTAAATGGTGTAGATATTAAACAGAAATAGGACAGGAGGAGTATATCTGTAACATCCCAGCTAAATAATGAATATTGCTTTTTCATATTTATTAATATTTGTGAATAAAATATAAATATTACTTTAAAGGGAATGCTATGCTCGATGGCATACCCAATAGGCAACAACGAGTTTCTTTGAAATCTTACGTTGTACTCTAATAATAAAATAATATTATTTTAAATGGTAGTTAATGAGATGCCGTTGTATTGGTGTGAATGAATATAAATAACTAAAATATGATTATATATGTTTGTTAAATGTTTTTACATTTATCCAATAAAATATAAAGGCTTAAAATAAGAAAATAATTCAATTTTAAGCATAAATACGCTAAAATTCACTAAAAGGTCGATTTATCTCCTTTTGATGGTGAACCCTCATTAATATAGTTTTTTCCACTCTTATAAATTCTATTGTACAAAATAAAATTCTTCTTTATAATCAGGACATTAAAATTTACTTTGTGTAAATTTTTTATATTTTTTCGATAAACTTCTTTTTTAATGAATAGTGAAAAATGTTGTATTTTAATTCAAAACCTCTTTTTAATAAAATTAATTTATATTGTGAGATTTTATTTTTAATTGGTTTTAAATTCAAATTATAATATATTATTACCATTTAATCCAATATTGGTCATTGGAAATAATTTCACTTTGAAATTAGACTTAAACTAGTGTCAATCTTTTGATATATATTATTTCATAAAAACACGCTATTTGTTCTGAAAATGGAAATTAATTATTAAAATAATTAATTCAAGTTATATGTTTTTAATTTTTTAAAATATACATCATTTTTTAATTTGGAATATCAAATATAGCTTAGGGTGAATTTTTGGTATTTTTCTGAAAAACTTCAATTTTTGATTAATAGTGAAACCACTAAGTGGTATTTAAAAAACTGATTTTGCGTTTAAATGAAACAATACCACTTCTATGATTTGAATTTCAAAAATCCAACATACATGGTTGTCATTAGGATGTAAAATTTGGTTCAATTGGATTAAAATATTTTTGGTGAATAGTAACTTTTAAGTTTTATTAATCGTGATTAAAGGTAATTAGTGTAATTTAAGGTAAAGATAATGTTATAATAATATGAAATTACCCTGACACATGTACTACCCTTATTTTATGAGTCATGGCCGACCAGTAAAATCCATGGGTCAACTAGGGGACCCCATGGAGCCACTTTGGTAGGAAAATGACATTAATAACATTTTATTTAAAGTTAAAATTAAAATGTCACAAACATGTATTGTTTTACTAAAATAATTTTTACATGGGGATATAAAAGTCATATTTTTTACTATAAATATTCAATAGAAAGATAAATATATTTACCAAATCATGATATTTTTTTTATAATTTTTAGACATTAAATAACTTAATTTATTTATGACACTGTGATGATGCATTAATTACCTCATAAATGAACGTTTTAAATAAAATGAGATGATAGGGTAAAATATAAGTCATCAACTTGTAAAATACTAATTTAATGGTTGGATTTAGAAACATTATCACCTTAGCCTCGAAATATATCCTTTTGGGACCTTTAAAATTCGATAAATGTTTTATAATAAAGTAATATTTTATAACATTCCAAGAGTGCCCGTCCTCTTCTCTTATAAAAGGCCCCCACCTCTACCACCTTACCCACACCTCTCAAGCCTTTGGATCGGCCAAAACCAGCCCATTTAATCTCTCCGCATCCCTCTCTTCATCATTGAATCCTCACCTTAGGCAGAAATCTCTTCATGAATCCCTTTTGGTTCAAACCAAAGGGAGTTACCTGATTTCAATGTTATGTCTTCTCTTATGTTCTTTTGTTTTATTTTGATTCTCCAACCCCCTAACCTATTTTTTATTCCATTATTTTATAACAACACCAGTATAATAAATATACTTGTATGTTTCATAAGAATTATTCAAGCTACACTTACACACACATCCATCTAATGGTTAAAGAACATACTGTTTCTAGGGATGGCGAATTACTGCCTCACGAAACGTTGAATGTTCAATATTATTTTAACATATTTGAAGGTGGCCATTATGATGTAATTGTATTTTATATATGATATATATGGTATTTATATTTTCCATATGCTTCTGTATTTTATATTTAAAACATACCTTTATTCGTTGCATGTTCTGCAAATGTGATAATTTCATATGAGGAAGTGTGGATTACCGCCCCATCAAGTTATGTGACTCATTCATGCAATACATGGATTGTATAAAGAACGAAATTAATGAAATTTTGTGACATATATAACATATATATTACTGGTTTTATTATATATATCTCTCTCATTTATTTTTAATTCCATTAATATGACAACGAAATGAAAGTAGTGTTCATGCGTACGTATGGCCTACCGTCTCAATGAACGGTGCATTTCATTTCATTTTATCTCCAAATGAAATGGAATAGTATAAAATGAATATGTACTGGTTATATATGATATTTAAATAATTAATACTATTCAGGAAATGATTTACTTATAACTGCATGGACAATCATTTTCAAACATGTTCATTTATGACTCGTGTACCAAACATCGACAAAAACGTCTGATATGAACTCACATTATTAACCAATTATTATAAAATTATAATATGTGATATTAACTGAATAATAATCTTTAATGGAGGTCCTTATGCAATTATAAATTAACCAAAGTTTATTATTCAGGAATATAAAGAAACGAACAAGACAAGTCGGACTTGAGGTAAGGGATCCTACCTCTCTCTTTCTTTTTTAGAACTCTGTTTTATGTCATTTCTTTTTATCTCATATTTATTATGTTGGGGGATGTTATTTTATATTCCAATTACTGTAAATTTTATTTTCATATGATTAGAGACCCTATTTTATCTCATCACTCCATTTTTGGAAGTTTTATGTGGCTCCATTAGGCTGCCGAGTTTTCGTAAGGGATTTTTCATCTCAATTTTATTCTAGTGAGATTTATGCTACATTTTCCACTATTTACTTTTATTGGTGAATGTGCTTCCAATTAATCTACTAATTATGTAATATACTTTTTTTATGAGTATTTACATCAATTTTGTATAGTCTTTATTTCATGGAATGTATGTTTGGAAAGTTACCCAAGTCGGTAAAGGAACCTTTCACCCCCCTATTTTTAAAAGACTTCTTTTTGTTAGGTATTTTAATTTACATCTTCTTATGAGGGGATTTGTTCTTCTATATCCTTATTAATGTAAATTTTATGTCCAAGTGATGAGATACCATTTTCTTTCTCATCAACTAATTTTATGAATTTAAATGTGATGATGTTAGGCTGTCGAATTTGTGCAAAGGAACTTATTAACTCAATTTCAGTCCTTTGGGTTAAAATTGAACTCCTTGAACATGCCATGATATGAATATGTGTTAATGAATCTGATTGTTTTATACTTAATATCCACTTATATTGGGTGTATTTATATTTGTCACACATAAATTATGTAATTTATTTATCCTTAATCTAAGGATACCATCTTTGTAAGGCACATCATCTCAATCTCCTTACATTGTGGCATATTTTGTTCTGATATAAAACTTTATTTTATACACTGTATAAAACACCATTGAATTTTCATTTCATTCAAAGGGAATGTTTTTCTATGATGCGGTTTACTAAACGAAAAAAGGGAGGGTTTATTTTAACGTACGTGGTGACAATGAACTTTTCCGCCGCCGCGAGTATTATTTGGTCTTTGGATTCCTCGATAAGATGTAATGTTTTTAAGATGCAATAAATACCATATACTCTATTATGTATTGTGGTATTGAAAATGGTTTTTATAATGGATTTGTTATGTCCATATATTTAAGTGATATATTTTGATCATAATGTGGAAGTTTTTTCTTTCCATTATATTTGTTTTATGTCTTATGATTTTATAATGGTACTTAGACATTTGATTAGTGGTTATGTGATAAACCATATGACGGGTGGTTCCGTGAATACTAGGATGGTTGGTTACGTTATAAACTCCAATGCATTGGGTATGGAAGTCAGACGTATGGC
This sequence comes from Viscum album, assembly GCA_963277665.1. Lineage (NCBI taxonomy): Eukaryota > Viridiplantae > Streptophyta > Magnoliopsida > Santalales > Viscaceae > Viscum > Viscum album. The sequence continues at coordinate 772,978,814 of OY728151.1, read as the reverse complement.
AATTCCATTTAGTGATATGTGTGGAAGTCGACTGTATGGTTATTCTATTTAAGTATTTTTATTGTCCCAAGTTACCTTTATATGTTATGTGTTCTTTATATGGGTTTTATGGTAATATTTTGGTTAAAAAGGGTAATTAATGATATTTTATTCAGTGAAGAGTTTTTACTAATTCATAAAGGTGAAAAGTATTACTTTGATAAAGTATACATGGTTTACTTGTTGTTTTGAAAAACTAACAGTTTTACTTCTTTATGTATCCCTTATTAAGCTTTTTATGCTCACCCCATGTTTTTTTTGAAATTTATTTCATAGGAATTAATGTGGAATAGGGTCAAGGATGGGATCAAGGAAACATTATTCTATCTAAAACATGGAACTAGTCATGTTTCTTTTTAAGAGTTTTAATTTAATGGAATCATATTAGAAGTGCCTAATTTGTAATCTTTTGAGGTGTAATAGTTATGTCCTAATTATCTAAAACTCTAAACCTGAAAATATCCTCAATGTGAATTATTCAATTTAATTAAATATTAAGTAATTTTTTAAGGCCAGGTCCTTATAGTTTGTATCAGAGGTCAGTTTAGACAACTTTAGGGATTATGAGTTTTCATTAAACACATGATTAGTCCATATGTTTATTATATTAGTTAAATACTTGTTTTATAACATTTTCAGATCAAGGAAATTGAAGGAGGAGGATCTCAAACGACATTCTTATCTCTTCCTGATGACTTGCTTGCAATAATTATTTCAAAGTCATGTTCGGATGATTGTGAAACTTTTTCTACCATACAACTCACTTGCAAGCGGTTGTTTGAGAAATCAAACACCTCCACTATACCTCATTATAATTGTGGATCATGGGTTGTATTTAGACAAATACTATTTTAAAAATATTCTCATATTTTCAAGAAAGGTAAATATTATCATGGAATTTTCAAATATATTACCTTATAAAACGATTTTGAAGCATATTATGATTTTAAAAAAGGGGCTGAAGAAGGAGACCTGTGTGCAACCTATTTATATTTTCTTCTACAATATAGTCTCTCAGCATATACCTATGGTATTTTAAAATGGCCATTAATTTAATGTTTCCACTCAATTTTGGTAGGACTATTTTATAGAAATCATGTCTTATCAGATGTTTTGAAATTATATGTCATAGATGATCATTTTCCAAAACTGTTTTTTTGTGAACACCCATATGACCCATGTTGTACAAGGTGTATTTGGATGGAGGAATAAAATGATTTTTAAGGATCTCTAAATCATTATTTCAATGAATGTACCTTCTACCTACATGAACAATATTATGATGAAACCAAATGGACACCATGATCAAGGTATGATGTTCTTCTTTTTGGGGATCATTTTATTTTATCTTATGATGGTGAAATAAGACTTCAAGAATTAATATGTTGAGATCATAATGAATTTGGATGAAAATGAGAGGTATAAGGAAACCATTGAGGTTAAAACATGTTAGAGTCATTTTTGGTGTTTTATAAAAAGGACGACCCTTAGGATGGGTGACAACCCGTCACATCTGGTAAGGTCGCAGGAATCAAACCCACAACTGAAGGGCGATAAGGGTGCATCGCCTACCACTGGACTACGTGAAGCCAATAGATAGTATGACTTATTATTTTAAGTTCTATAATATTAAGAATCAAGAATAATTTGATTTTGGGTTATCTAGGAAAATATATACCTATCATGAGGGATATATGATTAGGTTAATTACTTTTCAATATGATACTTTAAGAGAAACTGATGTTATTTAGAGATAAGGGTTAATTTTACCTTGGATGACTATGTGATTAAATCCTTCAAATATTTGGGTTTCAATCTTAGTTTGTTTTACTTTGATGAATTTTATGGACAAATTGTTTATCGAATAGTGTTCGTTGAACTTTGGGTTTTGTTGGACAAATTAAGAAGAATAAGAATAGATTTTTCTTTTATAAAATATTATCCTATTGGGTATTATCTGATCTCGTACTAACAATTTAGGTTTTGTTTTCTCACTAAAGACATGGGAAATATATAGTTATCTTTTGTGGATTAAGTGATTCTCTATATGTTGATTATAGCGCTCTTAATGTGAACAAGTCATCCTAAATACTCATTATTTGGAGAAAGTATGAGTTTCTGTTAGAAATTTGGTAAAAGATGAAATTCTACATGACAAGTAAGTATGTTTCCTTATGATTTAGTTGAGCTCAAAAATAATGTCCTCAATAAAAATTAACATAAAAAAAATTATGTCCGTTAACTTTTCCTAATGGGGAATCCAATTCCGTTTAACCCATCACAAGTTTGTGATTTTTTGGTGGTTAACTTTCTCCAAAATATGTTTTCTATCACTCTCCCTCGGAACATGACCCTTTGTTTTTTCTTCCATATCCATGTTTTTTACATGGAATCCTAGTATGGGTTAACTCGGGTGACCTTATTACTTCCCTTTCTTTCTTTTAAAGTGACAGTTTAATTTCCCCCTTTTCCGATGTGGGGATTTCAATGAAGTTTCCAAGCCCAATTTTAAAATTGCGAGGACACAATTCCCAAAAGGGGGGAAGGATGTAACATCAAAGGTAAATAATGAATATTAATTTTTCATATTTATTAATATTTTCGAATAAAATATTAATATTACTTTAAAGGTAATTCTATGCTCGATGGTGTACTCAATACGCAACAACGAGTTTCTTTGAAATCCTACGTTTCACTCTAATAATAAAATAATATTATTTTTAACGGTAGTTAACGCCTAGACGTTGTATTAGTGGGAATGAAAAGAAATAACTAAAATATGATTATATATTTTTGTTAAATGTTTTTACATTTATCCAATAAAAGAAAAAGGATTAAAATAAGAAAAGAATTCAATTTTAATCAGAAATACTATAAAATTCACTAAAAGGTCGATTTATCACCTTTTAATGGTGAACCCTCTTTAATATAGTTTTTTCACTCTTATAAATTCTATTGGACCAAATAAAATTTTTCTTTATAATGGGACATCAAAATTTACTTTGTGTGAATTTTTATTATTTTTCCGATAAATTTCTTTTTTTAATAAATTGTGAAAAATGTTGTATTTTAATTCAAAACCTCTTTTTAATATAATTTATTTATATGATTAGATTATATTTTTAATTGGTTTTAGATTTCAATTATAATATATTTTTACCATTTAATCCAATAGTGGTCATTGGAAATTATATCACTTTGAAATTGGACTTAAACTAGTGTCAAACATTTGATATATATTATTTCATAAAAACACGCTATTTGTTCTGACAATGGGAATTAATTATTAAATTAAATAATTAAACTTATATGTTTTGAATTTTATAAGATATACATCATTTTTGAATTTGGAATATCAAATATAGCTTAAGAGAATTTTTGGTATTTTTCTGAAAAACATCAATTTTTGATGAATAGTGAAACCACTAAGTGGTAGTTAAATAACTGATTTTTGATTTAAATGAAACTTTACCACTTCTGTGATTTGAATTTAAAAAATCCAACATACATTTTTTTCATTAGGATATAAAATGTGGTTTAATGGGATTAAAATATTTTTTTTGGTGAATAGTATCTTTTATGTTTTATTAATCGCGATTAAAATTAATTAGTGTAATTAAAGGTAAAGATAATGTTATAATAATATGAAATTGCCTTGACACATGTCCTACCCTTATTGGATGAGTCATGAGCGACCAATAAAATCCATGGGTCAACATGGGGACCCCATGGAGCCACTTTGGTAGGAAAATGACATTAATAACTTTTTATTTAATGTTGAAATTAAAATGTCACAAACATGTAATGTTTTACTAAAACAATTTTTACATGGGGTTATACAAGTCATATTTTCTACTATAAATATTCATTAGAAATATAAAAAGATTTCTTAAATCATGATATTTTTTTTATAATTTTTAGACATTAAATAAATTACATTATTTTATGACACCGTGATGATGCAGTGATTACCTCATAAATTAACGATTTAAATAAAATGAGAAGATAGGGTAAAATATAAGTCTTACACTTGTTACAAACCTATTGTATGGGTGTATTTCTAAACCTTATCACCTCATCCTAGAAATATATCCTTTTGGGACATTTAAAATCCTTAAATAATTTTATAATAAAGTAATATTTTATAACTTTCCAAGAGTGACCCTCCTCTTCTCTTATAAAAGGCCCCCACCTCTACCACCCTACCCACACCTATCAAGCCTTTGGATTGGCCAACCCCGGCCCATTTCATCTATCCACATCTCTTTCTTCATCATTTAATCCTCACCTTCGGCAGAAAGATCTTCAAGAAACCCTTTTGGTTCAAACCAAAGGGAGTTACCCGATTTAAATGTAATGTCTTCTCTTATGTTATTTTGTTTTATTTTGCTTCTCCAACCCCCTAAACTATTTCTATTACTTTTTTTGTAACAAAAACAGTATATTCAATATACTTGGATGTTTTTATAACAAGTATTCGAGCTATAATTAGACACACATCCATCTAATGGTTAAAGAACATATTGTTTCTGTGGATGGCGAATTACTGCCTCACGAAATGATGATTGTTCAATATTCTTTTAACACCGTTAAAGGTGGCCATTATGATGTCACTGTATTTTATATATGATATATAAGGTATTTATTTTTTCTATATGATTATGTATTTTATATTTAAAACATACCTTTATTATTTTCATGTTGTGCAAATGCGATAATTTCATATGAGGAAGTGTGGACTACTGCCCCCTTAAGTGATGTGACTCGTTCATTAAATACATGGAATTTATAAAGAATGAAATTAATGAACTTATGTGACCTATATAACATATATATTATACTGGATTTATAATATATATATCTCTCATTTATTTTTAAATCCATTAATATGACAAAGAAATGAAAGTAGCATTCATGTGTACGTACGGCCTACCGTCTCCATGAACGGTGCATTTCATTTCTTTTTATCTCCAAATGTTATGGAATATTATAAAATGAATATCTACTGGATATATATGATATTTAAATAATTAATACTATTCTGGAAATTATTTACTTATAACTACATGGACAATCATTTTCAAACAAGTTCATTTTTGAATCATGTACCAAACATCGACAAAAACGTCTGATATGAACTCACATTATTAACCAATTATTATAAAATTATAATATGTGATATGAACTGAATAATAATACTTAATTTAGTTCCTTATTAAATTATAAATTGACCAATGTTTATTATTCATCAATATAAAGAAACGAACAAGACAAGTTGGACTTGAGGTAATTGATCCTACCTCTCTCATTCATTTTAAGAACTCTCTTTTATGTAATTTATTTTAAGATCCTATATCTTATGTTAGGGGATGTTATTTTATATTCCTATTATTGTAAATTTTATGTTCATATGATGGGAGACCCTATTTTATCTCGTCATTCCATTTTTGGAAGTTTTATGTGGCGTTGTTTGGTTGCCGAGTCTTCATAAGGGATTTTTCATCTCACTTTTATTCTAGTGAGATTTATGCTAAATTTTCCACTATTTACTTTGATTGGTGTATGTACTTCGCATTATTCTACTCCTTGTATAATATACTTTCATTTATGAGTATTTACATCAATTTTTTATTGTCTTTATTTCTTGGGGTTTACGTTTCAAAAGTTACCCAAGTCGGTAAGGGAACCTTTCACCCTCCTCTTTTTAAAAGACTTAATTTTGTTAGCTTATTTAATTTACATCTTCTTATGAGGGTATATGTTCTTCTATATCCTTATTAATGTAAATTTTATGTCCAAGTGATGATATACCATTTTCTCTCTCATCAACTAATTTTATGAATTTAAATGTGACGTCGTTAGGCTATCGATTTTTTGCAATGGAACTTCTTAACTCAATTTCAATCATTTGGTTTATACTTGTACTCATTGAACATGTCATCCTATGAATATGTGTGAATTAAACTGATTGTTTTACACTTAATGTCCACTTATATTGGGTGTATTTATATTTGTCACACATAAATTATGTAATTGATTTATCTTTAATCTAAGGATACCGTATTTATAAGATATTTCGTCTCAATCTCCTTACATTGAGAAATATTTTGTTCTGATACAATATATTCTTTTATACGCTGTATAAAACACCTTTGACTTTTCATTTCATTCAAAGGGAATATATTTTATATGATTCGTTTTAATAATTGACAAAAATGGAATGTTTATTTTAACGTACCCGGTGACAACGACCATTTCCGCCGCTACGAGTATTATTTGGTATTTGGCTTCCTCAAGAAGTCGTAATGTTTTTAAGATGAAATAAATACCATATACTCTTTTATGTATTGTGGTATTGAAAATGTTTTTTATAATGGATTTGTTATGTCAATATATTTACGTGATATATTGTGATCAAAATGAGGAAATGTTTTATTTCCATTATATTTGTTTTATGTCTTATGATTTTATAATGGTACTTGGACATTTGACGGGGGGTTGCGTGATAAACCATATGATGGGTGGTTCCCTGAATACAAGTACGGGTGGTTACGTTATACCCTCCATTTCATTGGGTATGGAAGTCAGTTGTATGGCTATTCTATTTAGTGATATGTGTGGAAGTCGACCGTATGATTATTCCATTTAAGTATGTTTATGTCCCATGTTACCTTAATATGTATGTGTTCATTATATGGGTTTTATGGAAATATTTTTGGTTAAAAAAGGGTAAGTAATGATATTTTATTCAGTGAAAAGTTTTTACTACTTCATAATGGTGAAAATTATTACTTTGATAAAGTATTAATGGTTTACTTGTTGTTTTGAAAAACTAACAGTTTTCCTTCTTTGTGTATCCCTTACTGATCTTTTTATGCTCACCCCAAGTTTTTTTTTGAAATTTTTTTCACAGGACTTAATGTGGAATAGGTTAAAGGATGGGATCAAGGAAATATCGTGCTATCTAAAACATGGAACTAGACATGTTTCTTTTTAAGAGTTTTTATTTTATGGATACATAGTAGAAGTGTCTACTCTGTAATCTTTTGAGGTGTAATAGTTATGTCCTAATTATCTAAAAATCTAATCCTAAAAAGATCCTCAATGTGAATTATTCAATTTAATTCATGAATAAGTAATTTTTTATGGCTGGGTCCTTATAATATCTATGTAGATCTATGAAACAAGACAAGAATGGTGAAGAATGTCACCTACCATAAGAATCGGGCTTGAAAATGAATAGGGAGGGCTCGAGATCTATTCCAAAATGAATGGTAGATGTTTCACAACCTTAAATGGATAGAAATATAGAATTAGAGACTTTTATGATTAAAATGGTTCAATATGGACAAAAAATGATTAAGGTACTAACAATGGATCTTACATTTTCCATGAGCATGGTTTGACTGTAGGGTTAGACAAATCGTGTGCTAACCTTGCCTTATCTACTACTTTAAGGAAACCCTATATGTCCTCCTCACATAGTCTCATAACTATGATCAAACCATTCCAAAGACACTTCCTCAAAACTGAAACTATGAATGGGTTATCTTAGGATATATGGATGGTTTAGATGAACTATGTGCAGCTCGTGGACATCTACATTTTCTCGAAAAATGTGTTGAATGTGTAATAAACTCTCCCAACATACTCCCTTACATAAAAATCATCAAGTAAGGTTTAAATACTAGAAACTATGGGTATTATAGACAACATCTATGAATGGAATTTAACTTGTAAATCCATCCTGGAAACCACATCATATGATATGAACAAATGAAATAATATTATGTCAAACAATGAAATTGATATAGTAGAATAAGAGATGAATGTACCTTAATATATTGAAGGTCCCTCTCTGACACATTATAATGCCTTCTCTAATACATATGTCCTACTAGACAAAACTCCATGATACCCTAGATTCTCATGAGTATTTTGATTTATAAAACCTTTTGAGGTTTTAACCTATTATTGAGGTTTTGTTCTATCGCTTACTAGGTTCTTCCACAATTCCCTATAAAAACCACTTCAGATGACTTATATTACAATATTAGTGAATGTTATTTGAGATAATAAGTAGATTACATAATAAATTTTTCCTTAAAACCATAGTTGAAGCACATGGCATTGTAATATCCCATAGAGTGAGTCGAAGAACTTTTCCTCTTTTATGATAAGTGATCACTACACTAGCATCAATCCTCTAACTTATTTTTCTAATTCCCATACTGATAAATTGATATAGAAATAGAGAATGATAATATCAGTCCATAAACGACTTGAAGAATCCATACATTTCTATCATCATCAAATCCATTCTTAATCATCAGTTCCTTGTGAATCACTAAAACATTATTCAACAAATAGAATTCCATGAATTGATATTTCAACTCTAGGTGAAGGAATATATTGATTTTTTGGAAATATATTCCTTATTCCCCTACAGATGAATAAAATGAATAATAATATCTATGAAACATGATGAATAGGTGAACATTGTCGTCATCCCCTACTAAAGCTCATAGAAATACATATCATGAGTTTTCCTTAGTGCATCTTGATAGATCTCATCCATGAAGAAAACCTTCCAAGTGTCTCCCATCATCCATTTATAATGTCCAACCATCATCATGCCATATCAAAATCATCTTGATGTTCCTTGAAGCATAAAGGACACAACCTTAACCTTGGATCCCTCTAGGATCAATATGACATCAAAATAACCTCTCGATGTACCATATCTAGTCACCCACATCATGAGTGTAATTCCCCGTGTTTTTTTTAAATAAATTGAAATGCATGAAAAAATTTTATAATAATATATTTATAACTAGCCTTTAATCATAATTTTTCCAATTCTATGTTTTGATTTTTGAAAAATAGTCATCTAAAATTATGACTAGTTTGTTATTTGGAGTCTAATATAACTAACATAATTTTTTGTGAATAGTAACATATCCTTATGTATTGTAATATTAATTGTAATATGAACCTAATGAATAGAAAATTTTATTGTTATTTTATTTTCTCAAGACATCAATATAATGACTTATTGATTAATTTTTCATGGTGATATAAATTGAGTTATAACTCTAAAATTGATAATTTTTTAATAAATTATGATTTTATTTAAAAAATTAAAGGGGTAATATTTAGAAAATTATTTTCCAAATGGAGATTATTTTTAATTTTACGTGTCTAAAAATGGTAAGTGTAAATATATGGGATTTTTCAACAATTCTAGAATGTTTTATGAATAGTAAAATACGTTGAGATAGTGTATATTAAAATTATCAGTTAAATAAACTATTTATAACATCATAAGTGATGTAAGCCCACTTGGTTCGAACAAACATATCATTATTACTATTTTGGGTCACATTAATTAAGACTATTCATAGTATTGATCAAAAAATAATATAATAATGATTATAATAATGTAAAATACCTCTTCTCCACCACTATAAATACCACTCGCATTCCCCTGTTCCTCTCACACATATCAAGCCTTGCAAATTGTCTATGTTCTTCCAAATTCCATCCCAAAGGTTATTACCCACGTTCTAGAGCTTCTAATCTCGACCTAAGGGAAAAACCAAATCCCTTAAGGAAAATCACATGGAGAAGAGGTTAAGCGGTAAACATCCTCTTTTGTTTTCTTTCTTTTCTTTTTATATTCATTTCTATTCTTCTTATTTCCCCACCTATTCATATCCATTAGGAAATAATGATATAGTATCATACATATTCTATATTTTATAATTTTTATGGAAGATTCACCATTATACTTCTTCTTATCTCCCACTTATTCAAAAAATTAAAATATTGTATGTGATGTGTCAATTTATAGACATCGTGGACAATGTGATTTAAATTTCATTGACTTCCTTCAAAACTAGTCATAAAACCATTTTTATCATTGAACTATGTTATAGTTTATATATTATATCTTATATAAGGTTCTAGAATAATTTTTTACACATGGAATTAATTTCTGACACAAAGTATGTTCGTTACGATCGAAGAATCACAATAAAATGACCTAAACAAATATCAATAATATTTTAAATAACAAATTATCCTCATGTCTGAATTCAAAATAATAAATGGTATAATTTATGTTTATGGAAATATTTAAATACCACTAAATTCAAATTTTTTATGTTTCACTTTAAATTGAAAATAATATCAATCATGAACCGATCAAAGAAATCATGTAAAGAATACACTCAAAACAATGCCTAGAACAAAATACTAACAATTAAAGGGTGATATGATGTAATGGAATGATCATATAAGGTATTATAAATATGAATATGTTTATATATGGTATTAATAACACTATTTTAACCATAATACAGGAGGTTTAAATGACATTGAAGTTAGACATACCCAATGCAAGGGAATTCATAAGCCGGTTTCCATTCATTAGGATAACCTTCCACTTAATTATTTATGTGGTATCAAAATTGTTTCTATGATTGGTTATCTTTATATTCTGTTTAATTATGTGTATTGATAGTGTATATTCGTAATCTATCAACTCTATTAAATATCACTTGAATTATGTGATATTTGTATGGGGCTTGTCTATTAATATCCTCTTTTACAAAAACTAAAATGAAATGTTTTTATTAATATTTTTCATGTTTTATGATTATGTTCTGGTTCTTGGTATTTTTTTATGATTATGTGTGGAACCTATATCTCCCTCCAATGAATTTGGTATGTGTATGTTGGTGGTAGGTCGTATGGTTACTCCATGTGTAATTGTGATGGTTACACAAATTTTAAGGTATCCGTGGGGGTTACAAATTATAAGGTTACTGAGAGGGTTAAAATTATGTAATTAATTCCACAATATACCTTTATAGTTATATTTATGTTATATATTTTTTATGGAAATCTCATGGAAATTCCATGTTTTACAAGGTCAATTTATATGGGTGACAAGTATGTCTTTTGGTTAATGTTTTCATATGTTACAAGTATCCATTGACTAATGTGCTAATTCGTTCTTTTTATATCCCTTATTATGAAGTTTTTTATCATACTAACTTTCTAAATTATTTTCACAGGTTATAAGGATTTGTTTGACATAGAAGGAATTCATGTTAAATGTCATGAATATTTTTCAATGAAAACATTTTTTAAAAAAATTATTTTGAAACAAATTGATACTGTTTTGTGGTATCTTCTCTATATGAATGTGGAAAGTAATGTATGTATTATATCCCAATTATCTAAAACATTAAACCATAAAATATCCTAAATATTAAAGGAAGTGCTTTTTTTGACTAAAATTCATAATTATGTAATGTAATATGGTTAGATTCTTATAGTTGGTATCATAGGATGGTATAGATAACTATAGGCGTTACCATGATGTTAATAGAATACCCAAAATGATTTTTCTTATTTATTGTTTTTTTGAAATTATATAGAATTTAAATATTTCCATGTTTCTTCGACGAAGTTATGTTTGTTCATAATGGTTTTTCATAGAAAAAACTAATAATCTGATGAGGAGAGGCACCAACAGAATGATATCCTATCGAATCTGGTGCCGAAAATAGTCCAGATTGGAACTGTGAAGTTTGTGACAGTAATGGAATAGATAAAATTGGAAATAAATGGTGGTGTTATACATGATAGAGAACAACAAGATGTACCACAATAGAACATGACTATAGTGGAAGATTTTATGAGACAACACCCTCCAGATTTCAATGGGTCTTCTAACCCAGTATTGGATGAATGATGGATCAAATTCCTTGAAAATATTTGTTGTTATGGGATGTTCAGATAATAAAAAGTGAAGTCTTTTCATTTACCATATTGAAGGTTATGATGATCAATGGTGGTCAATGGTAAATAATATGATGGATATAGAGGATATCCATGCCTTAGAGTGGAAAGAATTTAAAATCCTTTCCCTTGAAAAATAATTTCGAAAGGTGGTGAGACTTATAATAGAGAAGTAATTCATTAAATTAAAGAAAAATAAAGAATAATCAGATGTTGTTTATGAGAGAACTTCACCCAAACAGCGAGGTATGCTCCAAATATAATTCCAGATCTTGATTGGAAAATCAACGACTTTTAATTAATATTGAATCCAAGGTATCAATGGGAGTTGGCCTCACATGAATTCACAAGTTATAAGAAACTTTTCTGATGTTCTAAGTGGGTAGAGATGGATTTTTATTTTGATCACATTAATTTTGACAACAACAAGAAGAAGTGGTCCAGATGGAATGTGATGGGTAATAATCAGCCAATGAAATCTGATGGTAAAAAAACTTGTTCCTAGATTGTGAAAAGTGTGGCAAGAAGCACTCAGGGGAATCCTTACCAATATCGGGAAGTGTTTTCGATGCGGTAATTTTGGAAATATTGCCCAAGGTTGTAACAAAAATGATCCTAAGACTAATCCTGAAAGGAAAATTGTTATGTGTTTTAAATATGGTGAGATTCGTCATTATAAAAATGTGTTCCCAAAAAGAGATCTAAATGACACAAAGAAGAAAGACTATAATAATTAATGTGTAGTGAGATCCTTTGTGACTACGTTAGTAGATTTTGGGCCGAATAATGAAGTTTTATCAGGAACCTTGTTTGTTTACTCATATTTTACTAATGTTTTTATGATACAAGGTCTAAAAATTCTATTATTTCTATGGAATTATCTATAAAATAGAAAACATCACCTAAACAAATTAGATCAGAACATACTACTAAAACACTATGGGTAAATATTATAGAAAATATGAGTTATAATATTATTTCTATTATGGTATGTGGAATTAAATTACCTAGAGACCTTATTGTTTTTCACTTAGTTGAATTTTATGCCATTCTAGGGAATGGATTGTATTTCTGTTATCATGCTATGATTGACTATAGAGCAAAAGAGGTTGTTTTTTAGAAATAGTTTTCGTTTGTATACAAAAACTAACCCATACAATTGATAACATATTAGTCAGCGATGAAACTTTTGATATTTTTAAATTAATGTTATCTTTGTCATATTTTTGAAAACTATGGAACTGTTTAGAGTAATGATGTATCAATGGTAAATGAATACCTTGATGTTTTTTCTAATGAGATACCAGATGTCATACCTGATCAGGAAATATAATTCACAATTGACTTAGTTTTTTATGCTAATCCAGTTTCAAAACCCCCATATAGAATGGCTCAAATGCAACTTCTTGAATTAAAAAATCATTTATAGGTGTTGTTTGATAAAGGCTTCATTCATCCAAGAACTTCTCCATGGGTTTCTCTAGTTTTTTTCCTTAAAAATAAATATGGTTCCATGAAACATTGCATTGATTATATATCCTTTGAATAACATCACTCCTAAAAACATTTACCCTCTACATCATATTAATGACTTGTTTGATTAGCTCTAGGGAGCTCAGTACTTTTTCATGATTGCCAAGAGATACGAATACCATCAACTAAAGATGAAGGATGATAACATCCCAAAAACATATTTTCGCAATAGATAAGGGCATCATGAATTTTTTTTATTTAGTTTGGGTTAACTAATGAATATTTAGTATTCATTAATATTATGAATAGAATATTTCATGAGTTATTGGATAAATTTTTAGTTGTGTTTATTGATTACATTCTATTATTTTCTAAGAGTAATGTGGAGCATGAAAATCATCTAATGAATATTTGGAAAACCACAATGTAAAGGAATGAGCATGGAAAATTCATCAAGTGTGATTTCTTGTTTCTACTGATTTCTTTTCTTAGGAACATTCTAAACAATGATGGAATAAAAGTCGATCCTATCAAAACAAAAGTGGTTAATGAATGCCCAAAACCCTGAAATGTTATAGATATTCATAGTATTAATGGATTAACAGGTTTTTACTTACAGTTTATCAAAAAAAATTAATGGTTATCTATCCTACTAACATAGATAACACAAAAAGGGTTATATTTATTTGTAAAGATAGCTATGATTTTTGTTTTCAGGAGCTGAAGAAGAGATTGTAGAATGCTCAAGTTTTGGCCTTGCCTTATTGAAATGGGGAGTTTTCATCTACAATAATTCTTCATTGATGGGGCTTGGTTGTTTTTTTATGTAGAATGATCAGGTAATTTCTTATTCATCAAGACAAATAAATCCTCATGAGTTAAATTATCCCACACATGATTTGGAATTGGCAGCTATGGGTTTTGATTTGAAAATTTGGTGGAATCATTTATACGTAGCAAAATGTCAAATATATTCTATCCATATATGTCTGAATTATATATTAACCTTGGAGGAATTAAACATGAGGCAGATAACACGGCTTGAACTAACATATTATTATGATTAGATGGTCCATTATCATCCTAGAAAAGAAAAAAAAAATTGGATAATTCCTTGAGTCAAAAATATCATGCATCATTAAACACATTATGTTTGGAACACGATCCATTGATTAATGAATTAATGAATTTTATCTTAGAATTTATCTGTATAGGATGTACCCTTGTTTTGTTTCAGGTTTCTATGCAGTCATGAATATTAGACAGAAGTAAATAAGCACATAAGGAAGACCTTGAGCTACAGAAAAAGTAATTATTCATTTAAATGGGTATGCTTCCAGAATTTATTCTTGATAAAGATTTTTTTATGATTTGAAAATGGATGTGTGTGCATTTTGATTCCCAGTTAACGAAATATTTGTTCCATGAAGCTCATAGTTCTAAATTTTCAGTTCATCCTAGAAGTACTATGATGAATATAGACCGTCATGATTAATACTAGTGGGATGGAATGAAAAGGGATATTGCTGATTTTACCATGAAATGTTTGAAGTATCAATAGGTTAAAGAAAAGTGTAAGATACTGAAGGGGATGGTTCATACTTTTCCCTTACCATAGTGGAAATGGGATAATATATCTATAGACTTCTTGGTGGGACTACCTAAGACTTCTTGAGGTAACAACAAGATTTGGTTTGTTTTTTATTGCCTGACTACATATACGCATTTTCTTTCAATTCGAGATACAACGCCATTATATCGTATTTCAAATCTATACCTAAAAGAGATTTCAGGTTACATAGAGTTCTTCTTTATATTGTTTCTGATCAGAAGCCTAAGTTCACTTATTACTTTAGGAAGGGGATTCAGATGTTTTTGGGCGCAAAATTAAATTTTAGTACAACTATTCATCCTCTATCAGATTAGAGATCAAAAAATGATTTATACATTGGATGATATGCTTTGAGCTTATTCAACAGACTACGAGGGAAGTTGGGATTAACTACATTATTTAGATGAGTATTCTAATAATGAGAGTTTTCAATCCAGTATTGAGATGACACATTTTAAGGCATTGTATGGGATGTGGTGTCGGAATCCAAGATTTTGGGATGATGTTAGTAAAATAATATTTATGGAGACATAATTAGTAGAGGAAGTGGCTGAGAAAGTGATGATGATCCAGCAACACATGATGATAGCTCAGAGCAGGCATAAATGTCATCTACACAATAGAAGAAAAGTCTTCTCTTTTGAGGTAGGTGACCATGTTTTACTTAAAATCTATCTTTGGAAAAGTGTGATGTGATTTGGTAAGAAAGGAAATCCAAGTCTGAGGTTCATCGGTCCATTTGAAATCCTGGATATTGTTAGTCGAATTTCATACCTCGTAAAATTTCTCGGTGTTTGTCTCAAGTACACAATATTTTTCATGTTTTGATGTTGAGAAAGTATGTGCCATATTTAACTCAGTTTTTGATCCCATAAGCAGTTCAGTTGGAGGAGAACCTTTCCTATGAAGAGAATCTATTTCAAATTCTTTATCGAAGGGAAAAGGTATTAAATAATAGGGTAATACATAAGGTAAGGGTTATGTGGGTAAACCACGTGGTTGAAGAAGAAACAAGGGACGTTGAAAATAATCTCACGTAAAGGTACCATTACTTGTTTAATAAGTAAATAAAATTGCGAGGAAAAAATTTGCAGATGGTGGGGATAATATAAAACCCAATTTTTTTAAAAAATATAAATTGAAATGCATCAATCATTAATTTAAGTGGAAATTTTTAACGATTCATGAAACATTATTCTTACACCTCTATGTTTTGAATTTCAAAAAACGGTCATCTACAATTATGATCAGTAAGTTATTTGGATTCTTATAAAACCAACTTGATTTTAAGTGAAAAGTAACATACCCTTATAAATATTAATATGACCATAATTGCAACACCCCATGATTTCATAGTACATTATTTCTTCAAACTAATTCAATATCTGGCACTACATGAAACACTGAGTTCAAGCACACCAAGACTTACCAAACTAGCTGTTCAAAAGAGGTAATGAATAGTATTAACTTAATTTTGAACTTTATAAAATCCTTATAGTTTTTGAATCCATATTATGAATTCATTTTACATAATGAATGAACATATTCATTTTTTTCAAATAAAAGAAGAATTTTTTTAAAAATGCAATTTTACTCCCTTTTAATGGAGAACCCTATTTAATTCCAAAATTTGAAACTTTTATATATTGAATTTGAAAAAATAAACATCTTATTTAGAATCAGGAAATTAAAAGTTAGTTTTAATAAATATATGGTGTTTTTTGAAACCTTTCATATTTTGGTGAATAGTGAAAAATACTATATTTTAACTGAAATCATCTTTTTTTATCAAATTAATTTTTAGTCTTAAATAATAAATTTTAATGGTATGTAAGTATAAATAGATTATATTTTTATCATTCAAACCAATGATTTTCATCATTTGTAATTTCAATTTGAAGTTGGACATAAACAATTGTCAATCTTTTGATAGTTATTATTTTTTAAAAATATGCCTTTTGGTTTTGACAAAGGGAATTAATTTTAAATTAATTAATTAAACATCTATGTTTTGAAATTGGTAAAATAGAATTCTTTTTTTTGAATTAGTAATATAAAAATTATATTAGGGTGATGTTTTGGTATTTTTCTGAAAACATTCATTTTTGATGAATAGTGAAAAACACTGTGTTATTGTTTTAAACCCACTTTTTATTTAAATTATTAATTATTTTATTTAAATTATTCTAAATAAAAATAGGTACATAATAACAATATTAGTTCAATTTAATTCAATTAAATCTTTTTTATAACAAAATTAGATATATAAAATTTTATCGAACTATTACCTTCTTTTACCCACCTTATAAGAGCATTTGAAAATTTGTATAAAAGATAATTTTACCGCTTCAGTGAGTTGAATTTCCAAAATCTGAGAGACATAGTTAACATCAGTATGTAAAATGTGGTTCAATAAGATGAAAATTATTTTTTGTGAATAGTAACTTTTGACTTTTATTTACCAGAGTTAAAATTAAATAGGGTAATTAAGGGTAAAAATGATATTATAATTACCTTAACACATGTCCTAATACTATTGGATAAGTATAATTCGACCAAAAAAATCCTTAGGAATAAAATATGACCCTTTAGGTCCAATTGGATTAGATTAGGACATTTATTATTATTTAATTCAAAGAATAGTTAAAAGTATTAAATTCATGATTTCATAATAAAAACATTTTTAATATAGGGTTAAACACAATATATATTAGTCCATAAATATTAATTATCAAGATAAAACTATTTCCTACATAATTTTATTTTATTTATAATTTTTACTCATTTTATAATTTAATTTAATTATGACACAACGATGATGCAGTAATTACCTTATTAACGAAATATTAAAATAATTGATATTATAAATACCCAACTAAATTTAATTTGAGAGTTTCAATGAATTTAACAATTTATATAGGTTAATATGACATGTTAGGTTTCATTAGATTATTTTTTTTGAAGTGATAAGGTCATAATGACTTTCACAAAAACAAAATACCAAATAGTATCAAAATTGACTTAAATTAATTTTTAAAACAAATACTATTTTATTGGTTGATATAATTTTCTTAAAAATCTATGGTTCTTCAAAAGGGATTAAATAATATTATATATGTCATTAATGAACAACTTTAGGTTCTCAAGGATGTGTATATTATGTTTATTAACCATATAGTGTATGAATACTATAAGACATGGTAAATGATAAATTATTTAACTTAGAGTTAAATCTAAATGATAAGGTTAAAATGGTAACGTAAACTTGTGTAAAACCTATTGGTTGAGATGATTTCGACCCAAACCCACTTTAACTTTGACATAAATCAATTTGGAACCATTATAAATAAAATATTATTTTATTATAAATAAATATTTTAATCTTTTCCTAAGCTGTCCCTCACCTCTCTTATAAAAGGGCACTCCCCCTTCTCTCAAATTCACACCTTCAAAGCCATTTTTCTGGGCCAAACTCTTCCATAATATCCACTAAACTATCCTAACTTCTCCAAGAGGCCTTAAATTAGTCATAAATCTAACCTATGGATCCATTTTCATCAAATCAAATGGAAGAACCCGAAGAAGAGGTAAATATTTCATCATCTCTTTCAAGTTATTTTCTTTTTCAACTTATTCTTTCCTTGAAGTTTCCATTATATACAAATAACTCCAGTATCTTATATATTCTGTGATGTTATTATAAATATAATACAACCGTATTCATTATTATATCTATCCTTTGAATGACATGTCACCATACGTGCATACGTGCGACTCATCGTCTCCACGTCGTGGTGTAGTTGTCATTCAATACATTATTATTGGGATGGGTATAATAATGATGTATAATTGATGTAAATAATAAATATAACATGATAATGATTCTGTATATATGATATATCATCCAATTATATATGATTTTAATATCAAAAGAACGATATTCTCGCTCGTGCGTACGTACGGATTACTATCTCCACGAACGCGATGAGATTCATTCCTCATCGTAACCATTCAAGACTAATTTTCATTTGATGATAATAAATAATGTTGAAATATTTATATCAGTCTGTATATTAATAGGAAACATCCCATCCATTATATACATGACTCACATAGTAAAGAATATAATTAAAAATGAACCAGTTAACACCGGAAACGATGATAATACTAAAATATCATTAACAAAGAATTATTAGATGATCATATATGATATTATAATTATTTATATGGATATTTTATAGTTTAATAACAATTATTTAACTATTATAAAGGAGTTTAACGTATCCTCGACAAAGGAAAAGTACAAGGTAAGGGTTAATTCTTCAATATCTTCATTATCTGAGGTTTATATACGTAATTATCTATTGGGGCCTCTTTATCATCCACATCCATGTATCTTGAAAATGTATTAAAAAACATTTTTACTATGGGATAAAAACGTTTATAACCTTTTTTTAATTTTTATAAAATGGTTTTATAAGAATCTTTCCATCTTTTTCTAAATAAGTTACTTTACGACCTTTTTGAAAAAGTTAAGGAAAGAATGTTTTTCAACTTATATGGCGGGTGCAGCTATTTTCCAACGTTATAACATCGTCAAAGGTTCCCTTACAATCTTATAAAAATATTTTCGTAATAAATCTTTTCTTTAAAATTATGTGACTCTTAAACGATTTGTAAATAGAAAGGGATATATATATCTCAAATAGTTTTTATGTCATCTATGTCAACATCCTTTGATAAATTTTACACTTTTTTGAAGTTGATTTATTATGATAAAAATCTTCCAAATTTTATATAAGGTTTTGTGATATGTCTGACTATGGATGAGTTATTTTTATGAAATTCATGTTTTATGGTTAAAGTATTGAAATTTTGTAAGCTAGTTTTTATAAAAATGTTTATGTTATATTTCAACCTATTCTTAAGATGAATGTATTGGAATAATATGTTCCAGGTTGGTGACCAGTAAAAGTAAGCCCTCCAGGTTGGGTTCCAGTTATAGCAGACCCTCTGGGATGAAGTCTAGTTACAGAGGCTCACAGGTTTTGAGATCAGTTACAGAGGCTCTTCGGGTTTGAGTCCTGTTACAGTTAGCTCCTAGGTCCTGGCATGAGGCCTTGACACAGAAATTAAATCCTGGTATAATACTTTCCCACATTATGAAATTAGATATTACATGTGATTATTTTACTAGTATAATATCCTTGTGTATGTTTATATGGTAATGATTGATTTATTTTTTCCATATTATTTTCAAGTTTATATTTAAAAGGATATTGTTTTTTTACACATATTTCCTTAAAATTTTATAGCTTCTGCTAAATTATTTACCCTTACTAAGCATCTGAGCTCACCCGGTTCTTATGTTTTATTTTTTCAGGTTCCCAAAAAGTGTTTTATATTTGAGATGTAGGGTTAAGATAAAGTGACAATGGCATTTTTAAATGATTTTTTTATTGTGTGGTATGTTAGAAACTATAATGTAATGTTCATCGATGAAATCTATTTTCCAAGACTGTAAAACTAATCAGTCTTTTGGGACTTGATTCCTTGTAAAACTGCCAATGTATTAAAATAATAAACCAACTCTAGGAATCTAGGGTCAAGGTTTTACAGTTGATATCATAGTAAGTTTAGAAATAACCATGGATACTAGATTTAGGTAAACTCGGATTAGAGCACATTACCCTAAGATAAACTTTGAGGATTAGTATAAAAGAACATCATAGAATTATGTTAATGTATGGATTTTGTGAATTTTCCAAGAAAATACATCCCTGTCTAGATACGAGCTCGTAGAGGTGGCTCTGGAACAGACATACCTAGTGGTAAAACCCAAAAACACCACTTTCATCTAGACCCGAACGGGAACTCGTTCATGACAACAGGCTTTGAGAAACTCTTTGTTATGACGCTCCCAGGGGATATGCTTATGATAATTCTCATTTTCATTAAAAATCATTATGATGGATTTATGAGAATATTCATTCTCGAAGAAAATATTTTTATTGTTACAGATTAAATTCATAAACTGTTCAATTTACGTTAGGTATTTTATAAGTTTGGAATTATGTATTGAAATTCATAAACTAATCTAGTGTATTCTATTGTTTATAAATTGATCCTAGTAGAAGGAATCGAATCTGTATCAACACACATACTCCATGTAGGGATTTCCCTCAAGATCAAGATTTTTATAGTGGAGCTGGTGATACAACTAGTGCTGATTATCTTATCACCATACTGGGACAAATCACTCAGGTTGTGAATAATAACCTTACCCATATAGAGCTCCCAAATATGAAACGTGGAGGATCAATGTTAGACCTCATCATGAGGAAACGTCCACCAACATTAAATGGGAGTAAAAATCCAATAGTAGTTGAGCAATGGATAAATTCTTTAAAGAAAATATTTCACGCTTTGGGGTGAAGTGAAAGGGAAAAAGTTGTCATGGCAGTTTATCGCCTCACGGGAGATGAAGATCATTGATGGTCATTGATTCAAAAGTAAAAGTAAGATGAAGAAGTATCAAATATGGAATGGAGGGAGTTTAAAGATCTTTTCTTGGGAAAATACTTTCATTGTGACCATCGAGCAGATAGGGAAAGACAATTCCTGAGACTGAGGTAGAAGGAGGATGAGAATGCTGAAAAGTATTATGCTATCTTTATAAGGTTATCAAGGAATTTAGAAGATTATATAAGAAACCCATGGAGTAATATTGATCAATTATTTGATGGATTAAAACCATTTCTAAATCAACCATTAGTCTTATAATCATTCTCATCATACAGAGATATAGTCTCATGTGCTATCAAGACAGAAAAGGAATTCTCAAAGTCTTATAACATTAAATAAAATCAAGAGAAGAAGAGATCTTCTGAACAGTCAGGGAAGGGAAATAAAAAAAACAGGGAAGAAGGAATGAGTTGATTTTCCACCCTGTGATAATTGTGGAAGGAAACACCCTGGTGCATGTCTAAAAAGAATGGGAGTTTGTTACAAATGTGGAGAAATAGGTCACCAAGATCATGATTTCATCGAAAAGAAAGATGGTTTCAATGTTGAATGATAATATTGTAGAGAAATGGGTCATTATGCAATTTAATGTCATAATTTCCATGTAAATGTACCCTATAAAAGGCCAAGGGTGCAAGGAAAATATTATGTTGTTACTACAGATGAAGTGGAATAATTAATGTATTTGTGTTTTTGTATTCAAGAATTATTTTCTGTTTATAATAATAATGTGATATATATATATAAGAATTGTAATGTAGTGATTTTTTTTATTAAAGTTTTAATATGATGAAGGTAATCATATTTTTAGTATGTGAAAGTAAGATTAACATTATGTTGTTCAGGGAATCTGACGCTGCGTTGATTTTGGAATTTAATGACCTTTTATAGAGAATTTGGACATAAGTATTTTGGATAGATATAAAGGTTGGAATGGATTAAGTTCAACTTGGATAGTATTTATTAAGATTATTTTTGTAATATTATAATACTATTGTTTTAGAAAAAGTACAACCTATAGGTCGGGCGATAACTTATCGCGTCGGACAAAGCTATAGGAATCGAACCTACTACAAAAGTGTGATAAGGCTTTATGACCTACCACAAGCATACATGAAGACCCTGGTTATTAGAAAATAGTTTTCTTTATGGTATATATTTGGAAACTTATATGATTAGAATAAATATAATATTTTTGAGTTTTATTATATTTTGGAGTGAAGGATAAGTTTGTAGTAGAAATTAGTTAAAGGATGTAACTCTACATGTCAAGTATATATATTTTTTCCACTTATTCTATGAATAAATTAATTCTTAAACTTTATGAAGGGATCCTAAAACCAAAAATGTGTTATCCTAATACCTTATCCTTTTTTGGACCGATGGTATTTTAAATCATCATAGATTGATGGATTTGAGGCCCTCAATTTTACACTTTTTTTTGATTTATGTCCTCAATCACTCCCTATTAATATTTATGTTTTCCCTCTAATTAGGAATCTATAATTTCCATCAATGTTCTCTTAATCGAGATCATAATTTGGTGGTGTCCCTTTCATTTCCCTTTTCCTCTTATGATGACTAAATTATATTGACACAATTTCTGATGTGGGTTTTCCAACAAAGGTATTTTATATTTTCAACC
Source organism: Viscum album (assembly GCA_963277665.1). Taxonomy (NCBI): domain Eukaryota; kingdom Viridiplantae; phylum Streptophyta; class Magnoliopsida; order Santalales; family Viscaceae; genus Viscum; species Viscum album. The sequence goes on along the minus strand of OY728151.1, from coordinate 772,955,709 downwards.
ATTTATTTTCAATGAACAATTTCAAATTGTGAGGATGCAATTTTTTTAAGTATGGAAGAATGTAACACCCCAAGATTTCATAGTACGTTATTTTCTTCAAAATAATTCAATAACATGCCCTATATGCAACACTGAGTTCAAGCACACCATGTATTACCAAACTAGCCATTCAAAAGCAGTTATGAATAGTATTAACTGAATTTTGATCTTTATATAATCATTTTAATTTTAGAATCAATATTATGAGTTTCTTAGACATTATGATAGAATAAATTCATTTTTTTAGATAAATAAGTTTTTTTTCAAAAAATGTAATTTTACTGCCCTTTAATGGCTAACCCTATTTAAATCCAATATTTAAATCTTTTATATATTCAATTTGACAAAATAAACTTCTTCTTTAGAATCGGGACATAATCAAGTGTCAATCTTTTGATAGTTATTATTTCATAAAAATATGATTTTTGGTATTGATAGTGGGAATTAATTTTAAATTAATTAATGAAACTTATATTTTTTTAAATTGGTAATATAGAATTCATTTTTGAATTCAGAATATCAAAATTATCTTAGCAGAATTTTTGGTATTTTTCTAAAAACTTTCTATTTTTTATGAATAGGGAAAAACACAATGTTATTGTTTAAAACCCACTTTTTATTTAAATAATTAATTATTTTACTTAAATATATTTAAAGTCAAATATAGATACATAATAACAATATTAGTTCAACATAATTCATTGGAATATTTTTTATAATAAAATTATATGTATAAAATTTTATTGAACTTTTATAGTCTTTTACCCACATTCTTGGAGCATTTGAAAATTTGTATAAAACTAAATATTACCACTTCCATGAGTTGAATTTCCCAAATCTGAGAGACACGGTTAACCTCAGTAAGTAATATGTGGTTCAATAAGATGAATATAATTTTTGTTCAATGGTAACTTTTGACTCTTATTTATCACAGTTAAAAGTAAATAGGGTAATTAAGTGAAAAAATGATATTATAATTACCGTAACACATAACCTAATTCTATTGGATTAGTGTAATTTGACCAAAAACAAACATAGGAATAAAATATTACCCTTAAGGTCCACTTGGATTGTGTTAGGACATTTATTTTTATTTAATTCAGTGAAGAGTTAAAAGTGTTAAATTCATGTTTTCATTACTAAAACATTTTAAATATAGGGTTAAATATGATATAAATTCGACTATAAATATTCAATAGAAATATAAAAATATTTCCTAGATAAATTTATTTATAATTTTAAGACATTATATATGATAATTGTTTAATGACAGAATGATGATGCAGTAATTACCTTATTAATGAAATATTAAAATAAATGATATTATAAATACCCAAATAAATGTAATTTGAGAATTTGGATTAATTCCACCAATTTTATATGTTAATATGTCTTGTTAGAGTTTATTAGATAATTTTTTTCCAACTGATAAGTTTGTTATGACTTTCACAAAAACAAAATATCAAATAGTGTTCAAATTGACATAAATTAATTTTTAAAACAAATACTATATTATTGGTTGATATAAATTTTCTAAATATATATGTTTCTGCCAAAGGGCTGAAATAATATTATATATGTCATTAATGAACCACTTGAGGTTCTCGTGGATTTTTATTGTAATTTTATTAAACATATAGTGTAAGAATACAAGAAGACATGGTAAAAGTTAATTTATTTAACTTAGTGTTAAATCTAAAAGATAAGGTTAAAATGGTAACATAAACTTGTCTATAACCTATTGGTTGAACGGATTTCGACCCATACCCACTTTTTCATCGACAAATATAAATTTGGAGTGATTATAAACTGAATTTGATTTTATTATAAAATAATATTTCAATCTTTCCCTAAGGTTCCCTCACCCCTCTTATAAAAGGGAACTCACCCTTCTCTAATATTTTAACCTTAAAATCCATTTGGAATAGACAATCCCTGATCAAATATCCTCTCAAATGTCCTCCCTTAATCCTAGAGTCCTTAATTTAGTCATAAAGAAATCCTATGGAGCACTTTTGATGAAATGAAAATGAAAATCCCGAAGAAGAGGTAAATATTTCATCACCTCTTTCAAGTTCTTTTCTTCATCCACTTCTTCTATCCTTGTAGTATCCATTCAAAAATAATAACTCCAGTATCATCTATATACTATTATGTTATTATAAATATGGTACAACCATATTCATTATTCTATCCATCCTTCGAATGACATGTGACCATACGTGTGTACGTATGACTTACCGTCTCCACGTCCTGGTGTAGTTGTTATTCATTACATTATTATTTGGAAGTGTATACTAATGATATATAATTGATGTAAATAATAAATATAACATGATAATGATTATATATATAGGACATACCATCCAATTATATATTATTTTAATATCAAAATAATGATATTGTCTCTCATGTGTACGTACGGATTACCGTGTCCACGAACGCGATGAGATTCATTCCCCATCAGAACCATTCAAGACTAATTTTCATTTGATGATTAAAAATACTGTTTAGATATTTGAAAACATTCTGTATATGAATAGGAAACATCCCATCTATAACAAACATCACTCACATAACAAATAATATAATGTAAAATGAATCAGTTAACACCCAAAACGATGATAATACTAAAATATCATTAACAAAGCATTATTAGAAGGTTATATATGATATCATAATTATGTATATGGTTCTTGTATAATTTAATTACAATTAATTATCTATTATACAAAAGGTTAACGTACCATTGACCAAGTAAAAGTACAAGGTAAGGGTTAATTCAACAATCACTTCATTATTCGAGGTTGTTTATACATATTTATCTACAAGGACATCATTATCATCCACATCCATGTTACATAAAAATTTATTTAGAAACATTTTTAATATGGGTTAAAATCATTTATAACCTTCTTATACTTTTTATACAATTTTTAAAAAAAATCATTATGTCATTTTCCAAACAAGGTACTTTACAACCATTTCTACAAAGTTAAGGAAAGAATATTTTTTTAACTTATACGGAATGCATGAATATTTTCCTCTGTTATAACATCGTCGAAGCTTCCATTATAAGATTATAAGAATATTTTCGAAATAAATTTTTTCTTTAGAATTATGTGAAACTTAAATGATATCCAAATAAAAATGGATATTTCATTCAAATACTTTTTATTTCTCCTATGTCAACATCCTTTGATAAATTTTACACTTTTTTGGAGTTGATTTATTATGATACAAATATTCCATATTGTATTTATGGTTTTGCGATATGTTTGACTGTGGATGAGTTATTTTCATGCCATTCATGGTTTATGGTTAAAATATTGACATTTTGTATGCTATTTTAAAAAATAAAGTTTATTTTATATTTTAACCTTTTCTTAAGATGAATGTATTGGACTAGTATGTTCCGGGTTAGTGAACGGTAAAAGTAATCCCTCTGGGTTGGTGTCTGGTTACAAGAGACCCTCCGGGTTTGAGTCCGGTTACAGAGGCTATAAGGGTTGGAGTCCGGTTACAGAGGCTCTTCGGGTTTGAGTATGGTTACAGAGGCTCTCCTGGTTGGTGTCCAGTTACAGAGGCACTCTGGGTTTGGGTCTAGTTATAGTTATCCCCTAGGTCCTCGCATGAGGCCTTGAAACAGAAATTAAAGTCTGGTATAGTAATTTCCCTCATTATGAAATTAGTTATTACATGTGATTATTCGAATAGTATAATATCCATGTGCATATTTATATGGTAATTATTGATTTATTTTTTCCATATTATGTTCCAGTTTATGTTTAAAATGTTATTTTTTTATTACACATCTTTCCTTAAATGTTTATAAATTCTGCTAAATTATTTACCCTTACTAATCATATGAGCTCACCCCTCTCTTATGTTTTATTTTCCCATGATCGCAAGAAGTGTTTTATGTTTGAGATGCATTGTTATGAAAAATGGACAATGGAATTATCAAAGGATTTTTTTTGTTGTATGTTAGAAAGTGTAATGTAACATTCCTGTATGTTATCTATTTTCCAAGACTGCAGAACGAATCGGTCTTTTGGGATATTATACATTGTAATCATGCCTATGTTTTAAAATAATGCACCGACTCTGGGAATCTATGGTTGGGGCGTTACACTAATTAATATTAAATTATATTATTATTTTATTTTCTCAAGGATTTAAGAAAAATACATATTGATTATTTTTTCAAGGGGATATAAATTGACATATAATTTTAAAATTTTATTTTTTTAATAAAGTATTATTTTATTTAAAAATTACATTTCTAATATTTAGAAAATTAGTTTCCCAAATTTGAGTTCATATTTTAATTATACATATTGAAAAATTATTAGGTTGAGTTTTTGGGATTTTTCTAAAAAGCGTGATTTTTTTTAATAATAAAATATAGTGAAATATCGTATATTCAATTTATTGGTAAAATACACTATTTATGACATAATAAGTGATGCAAGCAGACTTGGTTAGAACTCTCCTTCCATTATTACTATTTGGGGTCACTTGAGATAACATTATTCATAGTATTGAGAAAAAAATTAAAAATATAATTAAAATAATGTAAAATACCTCCTCCCCTCCTCTAAAAATACCACCCTCATTCCCCTAGTACTCGCACACATCTCTTTCCTTGAGAATTATTTATGTTCAACATAATTCCATCCCCAAGGATTTTAACTATGTCCTAGAGCTACTGTCTCATCACAATTCGAAAACCAAAGCCCTTAAGAAATATCTCTATGAGAAGAGATCAAGAGATAAACCTCCTCTTTTGTTTTCTTTCTTTTTTTTCATTTATATTATTCTTATATCCTCACCTCCCCTTATCCAAGGGGAATGAATGATCCAGAATCTTAGATATTCTATATTTCATCATGTTTAAGGATGATTCACCATTATACTTCTTCTCCTCTACAACTTATTCAAGAAATTAAAACTTCATTCGTGATGTGTTGATTTACCGACATAATGGATGATATGATTAAAATATCATTTACATACATCAAGACTCATAATTTAATCAATTTTATTATTTAAAAAAAATATAATTTATGTGTAATATCTTATATAAGGGTTTGGAATCATTTTTTACACATTTTATTAATTTATGAAACAAAATGAGTTCATTGTGATCAATGAATCGCCAAAATTACCTTAAAAAATATCAATAACGTTTTAACTTATAAAACATCATTATTTATGAAACTAATGGTATATTTATTGATCTGGAAATATTTAAATACCTATCCATTCCAATTTAACTATTTAAAATCCAATCAATAATAATATCTATCATGAACTAGTCAAGGAAATCATGTAAAGAACGCACCCAAAACATTTCAAGGAACAAACAACTAACAATTAAAGGGTGAAATAATGTAATTAAATGATCTTATAAGGTAATATAAGTATGAATATATATAATTAAGATATTAATAACACTATTTTTACCATTATATAGGAGGATTAAGTGAGTTTAAAAAAATACAACCCTTAGGTAAGGGAATTCGTAACCCTCCATATTAACCTTCTACTTTGTTATTTATGTGTTATTATAATTGTTTGTGTTAGGGGTTGTGATTATATTATGTTTAATTATTTTTTTAAAGTGTATATACATGTTCCATCGACTCTTTTATGTGCCACATGAATTATATGATATTTTTAAGGGGATTTTCTTTTAAAATCCTCTTTTAAAAGTCTAATTTACAAATTTCAAAAGAAATGTTTTTATGAAATTTTTCATCTTGTATTATTATTTTTTAGATCTTGGGAAATTATTATGATGATTTTTGGGACCTATATATCCCTCTAATGTATTGGGTATGTGTATGTTGTAGGTTGGTCGTATGGTTACTCCAAGTGTAACTGTGATGGTTACAACAATTTTAAGGTAGCTGTGAGTATTAAAAATTATAAGGTAGCGGAGAAGGTTACAAGAATATGTAATTAAATCCCCAAGATGATTTTACGGGTCTATTTAGGTTCTATATATTTTTTGTAAATCTCAATGTAATTCCAAGTTTCACAAGTTAATTTTATATGTGTGATAAGTATGTCTTTTTCAAAATGTTTTCTAATATTACATGTATTCATGGACTAATGTGTTCTTTCTTAATTTTTCTATCCCTTACTGAGATATTTGTGGTCATACCAAGTTTTCAGTGTATTTTCACAGTTTATAAGGATGTTTTGGACATAGAAGGATGCCAAGTTAAATACCATGAATATTTTTCAAAGAAAACATGTTTTATATAACATGTTTTATATTTTGAAAGAAATGGATACAGTTTTTGTGGTATCATATCTATATGAATGTGGAATGTAATGTTTGCATTATATCCCAATTATCAATAAAATATTAACCTTAAAAGATACAAAATCTGAAAGGAATATATTTTTTGACTAAAATTCATGATTATGTAATATAATAAGCTCATTATTATATAATGAAGACCTATATTTCCTTGAATGTATGGGGGTGCTGTAGTTGGAATTTGTGAGAATAATGAAACATTGTCATCCAAACCCAATGGGATCCTATGAAGTGAATATGATGTAGTCAAAATATTCCAAGAATTTTAGTTTAATTACTTGATGATATCCTTATGGGTAATTCTAATTACCACATGTTATTGAAATTTGAAATTTATAACTTGAAATGTATAATGAACTAAACCAAAATGAAGTATAGGAACTGAAAGACCAAATTCGAACCCAAAATGAAAATAAATTAGAAAATGTAAATTTAATAAATATACCTGAAATATTTTACAAAATAAACCTAAACTAATCGATTAAATGATGATATTATTGATGATTTGGATTTAATAAAATATGAAAACCTGCTTGAAAATAGTAAATATGGGTTCATTATTTATTATGTTATAATAAGAATAATTAACAACCATACAGCATTAGATCTATGTCTATTCGAGTACATTAGTCATGGTAGGCAACCCCAATATCAATTGTGTTCCCTTTTTACAATGGTTATATTGAAAAATTAATCAGCATATGAGCTGATCCAAATGAATGCATTGATTGGATCCCAGGATTGTTATTTAAAGACTTTTCTTTGGGATCTAGTAACATGAAATTGTGTTATAATGGTTGGGAAAAATCACCATGGTGGGTCTTGAGGTCAAGTATTTGATATTTGTAATTAAAAACTCATAAAAGTTTTATAACTAGATTATTCGGGGTATTACATGATGTTTAATAATTTACATGATGTGTATTAATTTACACATCTAATATACAAATTTATATTGAAGGAGAAGGCATCATGAATTTTATCATAATTCTTCCAACAACATTTCCCAAAAAAAACTCATGTCTCATAAATGAAAAAAATGATGTGTAATTGGTCTTCCATTAGTTCCACATATCCTCTTTGGTTTCACAATTATTTTGTCGCACCACCATCATTGATTCTAGTGGATAGTATCTTTTGGATACAATTTTCATACATTTTGTTCTATTTCCAATTATCTTTTGTTCCCTTTCATAAAACATATACCAAATGAAATAAAAAACATTTAGAAAATAATATTCATTTAAATAATTAAATAAATTTATAAAAATAGTCTAACATTTATGCATGAGATACAGTAAACACATAACCCAATAGTGAATCCAAGGCATAATTCTTAGTTATATCAACTTATATAATAGTTGGTGGAACTAGATGCATGAGATGTATATTGGATGATATTTCTTGAAATTCTACATAAAACCATAGATTATTCCATAGTCTAATTATGGGATCTTTTCCTTCACATAAGTAAACTCATGTATTCACAAAAATGATCAACCTAAGAGGATACCCAAAAAAAGAAGGAATATCCCCCTATTCACAACCCATATCCCTAAATAATACTAAAATACCCACATATTTTTTCAAATATTAGTTATTATTTCAATGATATAATACAACATAATAAAATAAATGTATATATTAAATAATGAAAAAATAAAAATATAACAATATCAACATGAATTTAATTATTTTCCCTCTATATAATGAAATAAATATGTGTATGTAATGTGATCCCACATACCCAACAAGATTCATGAATGCACACCAAATCACATATATCTATTCACTAGCATCATGAAATTTTCCCAAGGTGAATTTAATTACTATTAAAATCAAATAATAAGAACATAATGTCAAATTTTATAGCAACTCATATGTCTACTATAGAGTGCTTACTAAGAACTATCATAGTTCCCCTTCTTGAGTACTAACCATCCAATCTTCCATATAACCTACCAAAATTAGTGTAATAGAAGAAAAATATTTTTAAACCATGGTAATTAATATCAATAAATAACACACCGAACCGAAATATCATTTAAAATACATTGTGTCACATGAACTCATTATTTCCTCCTAACATGCAAGAGATTATCGACTAGTAGTGAGTGCATGTAGAGCATAAGAGGCATACAATTACTAATGTAACCACTAACTCTGGGAAACTAGAGTCATAGTCATTTCAAATACCATGACCTTTATTAATTATTTTACATCTTTTAGAGTTTACATGGGTTTTAAATAGAATCTTATTTTCATTTTGTTTTGAAGTTTTATTTTTTAAAAGTTACAAAAGGAGAATAATTATTTATTATTTTCTAATAATATTCTTAAATATTTAATAAAATTTGTTTTCATCTAAGAAATCATCATTTAAGGATAATTATTCTATAGCGGGGTTATTTTTTAATAATACCATCAACTTATTTCTCTATATGGATTATGATGATGGGGTTTTTGGGATGTTTTCATAAAACATGTTCCATTAGAATGATTTAATTAAGATTAAACTTAATTAGGAATTATTTCATGTTCTTATGGAATCAATATTAATGGTTTATTATGAAATGATTTTGGGTGTTGTATAACTATATTTTTCATTGGGGAATGTTTTATATCTCACGGGCTCAAAGGGTACATGCATGGATATGCCAATAATAAGAGAGTATAATGGCAGTTAGCCCAATGATAAGAAGTTACACAATGGTTATCCCTATCCTACTATGTGATCATTGTATTGGTGGATTTCCTTGACCTAATATTTATATTCTCATGTTTATTCAATAATTGTGTTTTCGATTTTTATTCCTATGATATTCATTCATTTTTCAAGATTTCTTGATCTTCCACCATTTTATGACTCCTGTCTTATTTCATGTTGATGTTTTTTTCCTGACTCTTGTTTTGAGATTCATATATTTATGCATGACATTTATATACATCAATTATTTTATCATACCCACATTCTCATATTAGTCTAAATTATGATCTTCAATTGATATCTCTCATGTTAATACTTACTAAGTATTTAGGCACTCCCCTACATAAGTATCAATTTCCAAAGGTAATGATGCTGGGTATTAAGTATGATGAGACTAAATGGACACTATATGTGAACATTGTTTGAGGGAGGTATTGAAGGTTATTTTTAATAAGTTAATTATGTATGTAGTCTCTAAAAAAACTAATCCTTTATAATTATCTAGAATATATTGTTAGTAGAAGTATTATTTTTTCATCTAAAATGATGGAATTCATATATATAGTATGCTTAGGTTACCTCATCTTGTATCAGATAATAGTTTAGTTATTTTTGTGTATTACAATTTAAATCCACTACTAGGAACAATATGGATCATTATACATATAGAAAATATTTTAATATTTTCTATATGTATGGCATGTGTGATTTCCTAGAAATAACAACCCTGACTGGATATAAACAAGTGGATATAGGCTCTGTCACAGTTGCACCTAGGGATAATGACTCTAAAAGGATTATTGGTTATCAACTCAATATTTACACCAATCATGACAAGGATACCCAAATACACACCTTGTATGACAGTCATGGTTTTCATGCTTTAGTTAATTCACATTATAATTAAGAATCATCTGTATGTATTAGTGGATAGAACCTATAAAAATATTTGGTGAAAGTGATAAAATATCAACCTATAATTTCATGAGTTGAATGAATATGTCATAAATTAGGACTTATTAGGAAATATTTTGACTATAATATTATTTCCCTCTATGATCATTGTTCCTTGATTCTCACTCTATCATTTTTAAATATATATAAGTGAGGGGAACTATAATCAAATTTATAAAGCTACACTTGTTATGAATTAATGAAAATAAATGTATTATTTGTAAATGGTTTAAACAACCCTTTTATTGGAATATAATTTTATAGGGGTATAAAATCACAAACTAAATGATAATATTTTTAATTATTGGTGAAAATTATAAGTGGTATGATGATTGGATCTCATTTATATAACTCATATATGATATAGGTTTTTTGGAATGGGCTTGTTTAGAATATTATTATTCTCTATATTGTTGAATTTGATATTGTTTTGGGAATCGATTAGCTCTCTAAATATAGAAAAAAATATCAATTTTTGATAAATGTCTGTCATATTTGATATCTGAAATCAAATTATGATAGTCAATCGATGCAGGGATCAATGTGAACTTCTAATAAAAATTGCATACATTGTATGGGTATTAATACCTACTAATGGGGGATAATAACTGAAATGGTTATAAAAAACAGTAACAGGAAGATATTAAAATTATATATAAATATAAAAATTTATTTCTGTAGAATTTTATAGTATTACCCTGAATCTTGAAGTCAAATTTCAAATAGAACTTGTAGAGTTATCTATGCCTATTTTAAATACACTTTAGTAAATGGCCCCAATTGAGTTATAGGAATTGAAATCATAGCCTTATGAGAATCCAAAAAAGGGATTCATCGACCCCAGTTTTTCCTGATGGGGAGAACCTTCTATTTTTGTTAGGTTGAAATATGGGAGTGTTCATCTTTTCATCGGTTATCACGAATTTAAAATATCATTATCAAGAACATGTTTCCTTTTCTATGTATTGATGAATTAATAAACTACATAGTGATAAATATTTTCAAATATTGACCTTTGATTAAGATATGATAAATTAAGGGTAAACATCTATGATATACCCATGAAAATATTATGTATGATATATTAAAACTAAGAATTTAAAGAGATTACATATGGAATTACAAATTCACTATCTATATTTATGGATCTAATGAATATTCACTACCACAAAACATGGCAAGGGAAGCGTTGCCCTTTATCAGTGGTAAACAGAAAGCACTGATAAAGGTATCTCTTTATCAGCGCTAAAAAAGTGATAATAAATGAATGTTTTATCAGCTCTTTTATTTTAATGCTGATAAAACATTATTTTATCAGTGATTTTAACAAGTGTAAATAAAGGTTTCATCGGTTTTTATTTAATAACCCTAACAGGACATCCTCGCTCGCATGAGGTCAAGCTCTCAGAGAAGCTAAACTAGGCCCCTCCCCACCGTGACCTCATCCTCCTCCTCCTCGTCCTCCTTTTCCTCATCGTCCTCCTCCTTCCTCCTCCTCGTCTTCCTCTTTCATCGTCACCGCCGCTGCCTCCGCCCCCGCCGCCGCTCCCGTGACCCCCACTGCCTCTTCCGCCTCCACCCCCGATGTCGTGACCGCCGCCGCCTCTGCCACCGCCACCACTTCCGCCTCTTCCACCTATGCCGCCTTTTCCACCGCCTCCGGAACTTCCTCCACCGCCGCTGCTACCATTATTTTTATTCATTTTCAGGAATTTCTTTTTCTACTGCTTGAATTTAACCTGTGAAATTATGATTTAAGGTGTTATTGCAAAATTCAATAGATTATTGATAGTATTGAGTACTTTATTTAATCCTTACACCTCAATAAACACCTATTGAATCTTGTTTCATTGGTTATATGTTCTTGAAATCTTTTATGGACACACCTTGAGTGTGCCAGGTAAAATTATCCCTTTAATGTCAAATTATTAATTTCCCTGAACACCTATTTAGTTTATGTCAAATCTTTTAAAGGAGGTTTCCCTTGATACAAGGGTATATAAATGGAATTGAAGACACATTATAGGTTTTTGGCCTAGATTCTTAATGGAATTTACCATGTAGGAAATTTAAATGTTGATTATGGCCCATTTTGAAGACCCTTTGAGCCTTATTAGTGATTTTTCCATTCTTGGTAAAATTGAATGTGTAATAATCATGAGGAATGAATTTTACATGATTGATTTATTTTAATTGAATGAATTAATTAAATGAATTGAAATGATATAAAATGGGTTTAAAGGGAACCCCATCTACTACATGATATATAGAATGATAATTGTGTTTTTCATTTCATTGAATGAAATTTTACATGGATAATGGGACATATGAGATGTTTTTCTTCATGTTTTGTAATATAAATATGAATGTGAATAATGCCTTACTTATACAAATGGTCTTAATTAAATTGATGGATGGGAGGTAATTCCCCATTCTAGTTAAAATTAAAATACACCATTATAGAGGATAACATAAGATGGTAAGGTAATTGTTGTTAATATAGAAAAATCACACTCCCTTATATAGAGTGTTGAGTATAACATATCGCACCACAAATACTAATAGTATGTTTGGATTTTTTTTACCACACCAATTTCATATAGTTATTACATGATGGCTTACTCCCATCCTTAGTTCCATCTAGTTCACATTTTTCTATGCTTGATCACTATTATGATTGGATTTCTTTTCCCGAGGTATGTGATCCTTTTGATTACTATTTGGATTTTTTTGCACCTATGGTTTGGAAAAAAAGTAGTGATCATATAATGATTTCTATCAATAAATTTAAATTTATTTTCATGTATTGTCTTTTGGGGTTTATGGGATGTGTTAAATGGTGTACTTGGTTTTATATTATTTTATTCTCATGGGTTTACCCTATATTATGTTTTCTTTTCAGTTGGAAATCTTCTCTGCTGTGCACCTCTCCTCTTCCACGTACGCACCTCTATCGTGTGCTTAACGACACCTTCGCGGGGAGTTTTCTCCTGTTACTCATTGGTTTCCTCCTGTTCACATGTTATTACTATTTGATATTGATGGTTATAATGTGAAATGTATGGGCTAAATGCCATGTTGTAAATCGTGGCCATTGGTGGTCCTTGTTTGTGCACTAAATGAATTGAATGTTGGTTGGTTATTGTTGAACATTGGAATATATAAATTTGTAATTTATGTATACTTGACTTATGAATGAACACCCCAGGATGATAAAACTTATGTGATAACCCCTGAATTAACAAACAAAATTGAATAAGGTATGCTTTGTAAAATCTAAAATTGTGATTGTTTGGTTTGTATGGTGTAGTGATTGTGATCACGATTGTGTTTTTGTATGGTGTTTCGGTTTTTGGCCTGATTGATATGCCATTTGTTTTCCATGTTGAATTTTTTCCACCATTAAATATCAATCCAAACTTTACCCATTTGAATGGAACCACCACTTTGTTACTAGTGAAATTCCATTGAATCCCAGAAAACAACTTATAGAGGGCTCTATGAGACACTTTAAAATACATTGAACATGCTTTACCATACATGTATTTCATATAGATTTTAATGACACAAAACATTTATCTCCCAAATTTACACCACATGACTAATATTCTGACTCAAACTTGGAATAAGTTTCATTTTAAATTTTACATGTCATGTGAACCTAAGTCACACACAATGTATCTCCAAGACATATACTTCAGCATGAAAACATGTACATGCCATGAAATAATGGTAGAACTATATGAAATGTGTTTTACTTCACTCACACCTTGTATATATACCATAGATACTTGATGTGTATAGTCTATACACCCCTAGTGGTCATGTAAGGACTATACACCATGTATTCCACAAAAATGTGATGCATAGCCGGTGAGGTGACTCAATATGTATCTAAAGTACACGCCTTTAGCTCAAGTTGTTTTAAATGTCTGGTATTTTCAACGGCATCATTCAGTCTTTTTAAGACTGACATGGAATTAATTTGATATATTTCATATTAAATCAGGTATCTTATACATACACGATGTTCACCCTACTGGACACACCATGTATGTGGATTTCACATGTGTTTAAAGGAATTTGTACCAGGATTTGTTTTTATAAAACCAAAAAAATGATACCTAATTAATTAAAACATAATATTAGGCAAGTTCAAGATCGAACCCATAATGAATGATAAATATGAATAAAGAATGGATGAATGCCAATCGGTTGACAAAAGAGTATGAAGATGGCATGAAAGAGTTTATGAAGTTTACAGAATATCATGCATGTGACCCTTCTCAAATCCTTTGTCCGTGTTTAAGCTGTTGTTATTCAAGAAAAATTAGTCCAGAGGAGTTGGAAGAACAACTGATCTGTCATGGAATATATCGAAGTTATACATGTTGGAATAAACACAGGTAAAAAAATAATGTAGGTAGTTACTCAGAGAACATGACATTTTATAGATCATCTGATATGATTAGAATCGTGAACAGTGTAGATGATTGTATGGAGGGTGTGATTACAGTTGTAAATGATGATGAAGATCATATTGAGGAAATGTCAAGGACAGTTGAATATTAACTTCATGATTGCCCAAAATTGTTTGATAAGTTAAAGAGTTGTGCAAAAATTCCATCGTATGATGGATACACTAAATATATATCATTGTCAGCCATATTGAAGCATTATAATTTGAAAGCAGGTAACGGGTGGAGTGATGCCGGTTTAATGGAACTACTTGCTCTCCTGAATGACATGCTCCCATAAGATAATAAACTCCCAAGCCGAACATACTATGCCAAACGAATGCTATGATCGATGGGTATGATCTCTAAAAGAATACATGATTTCTAGAATGATTGTATATTGTTTCACAAGGACCACAAATCACTTAAATAATTCCTAAATTGTGGTGCTTCGCGATACAAGAAAGATGATTCTAGTCCTACGAATGGTGTATGGTACTTTCCAATCATTCTTAGGTTTAGACGCCTATATCGTAGTGAGGAGACTATAAGACAATTGACATGGAATGAAGATACAAGAATTAAATATGGTATACTACGTCACACTACAGACACTCCTTAGTGGAAGAGAATTGATCACAAGTATCCTGAATCTGGGAATGAGCTGAGAAACCTTCGTCTGGCATTATATATAGATGGGGTGAATCCTTTGGGTTTTCAAAGCAATAGTCATAGTACATGGCTGGTTATGTTGGTAAACTATAACTTACCACTGTGGTTATACATGAAATGAAAATACATCATGTTATCTATGCTTATATCAGGACCAAAACAACCGGGTAATTATATTGATGTTTATTTGTCCCCATTGATCGAGGATTTGAAAATATTGTGGGATTCAGGTGTTACGTTTTATGATGCTTACAAATATGAACATTTCACTTTGAAAGCCATGTTGTATGGGACGATAAATGACTTACCTGCTTATGGAAATTTGCCAGGATATAGCATTAAAGGAACTCAAGGGTGGTCCATTTGAGAACAAGGTACAGAGTCAATTAGGTTGAATCATTCATCAAAAACACTGTTTCTAGGACATCATCGGTTTTTACCCTGACGAAATATGTACCGATCTTGGACAACATCATTCGATGGAAGTTCAGAATAATGTACAACACCATCTCCACTAACAAGTGATCAATTGTTTGAGAAAGTAAAATATTTGGACACTACTTTTGGTAAACTATTTTTAAAAAACCTTATGAAAACCGGTTGGAAAAAGAGAGAAGTTTTTTTGAATTACCATACTAGAATTGTCTGTATGTCAGACAATTTCTTGATGTTATGCATGTTGAAAAAAATGTATGTGATAGTGTCATCGGTATGTTGCTAAATGCACCCGGGAAAACAAAGGATGGAATTAAGGCTAGATTGGACATGGTTGAGATGGGAATAAGAGAGGAGTTGGCACCAATTAAGGGTGAAAAACTAATATTTCTTCCTCCTACTGCTTACACTCTTTCCAGGCAGGAGAGATATCAGTTTTGAAACTTCATGAATAATGTAAAGGTTCCAGAGGGGTAATCATCAAATATCAAGAACATCGTGTCAATGGGTGATTTAAAATTAAAGGGTCTGAAATCAGATGACTTCCATGTTTTGATTCAAGATCTAATTCCTATAGATTTACATTGCATTTTGGCCAAGAATTTCCGCCATATATTAACGAAGCTCTGCTTCTTCTTCAAAGCTATATGCAGCAAATTTATAGACCCGACGAAATTGCAAACTATCGAAAGACAAATTTCCATAATATTATGTGAATTGGAAATGTTCATCCCGCCGACATTTTTAGATATGATGGTTCATTTGGTGAGAGAGATTCGACTATGTGGTCCTGTACATTATAAATGGATGTACCCCATTGAAAGGTATATGAAGATTTGGAAAGGGTATGTAACAAACCGAAGTCGGCCAGAGGGTTGTATTGTGGAGCAATATATTGTTGAGGAAGCTATTGAATTTTGTACCGAATACCTGTCTACTGTGGAAATCGTTGGCCTACCGAAATATCATCACACTGAGCGGCTTGTGGGTGATGGAATTTCTGGAATAGATGTTGTCACAATTAATATTAGAGACCGGGAGTAGGCCCACCTTTACCTTTTTTATAACAGTTTCGACGTTGACCCATATGTTCAAACCCACATAGAAATTATTAGGAATTTGAATCCTCTTAGGGCTGAAAATTGATATCAGATACACATAATCGACAGTTTATAGGATAGTTTTGAGACCATATTTTTATGTAGTTAGATTCAAATCTAGACTCAATTTCAGAACAAATTCGATGGCAAGACGGAGGAGCAAGTGTGTATTTATTATCTTACAATTCTTATGTAGTTAATGGTTATACATTCTATACTAATGAACATGATGAAGACTGTACCATGCAGAATAGCGGGGTTACACTTGTGGCTGAGGCGATGCTTGTTTCCGCTGATAAGGACAACAATCCAATTTATGCGAATATGTTATACTTTGGTATCTTCAAACGAATATGGAAGTTGGATTATACAAAATTCAAAGTGCCTATTTTTCAATGAAAGTGGGTTGATAACATGAGTGTTGTTAAAATAGATGAATTAGAATTCGTGAAAGTTGATTTCAGTAAGGAAGGGGAGAAAGACGAACAATTTATAATGGAATCACAGGCAGTAGAAGTATTTTTTGTTCCAGACCCTGCAAACCGAAATTTGTTAATTGTTCTGTTATCGACAAAAACAACTGAAGGGTCAGATGAAAGTTCAATTGAGGTTGAAAATTTTATAGGAACTTCACAATAATTTCGTAGCGGCCCCAATGTAGACGACTTTTTGTATGTCAGAGAAGACCACAATGAAGGGATTTACATAGTCGATAGAAGAGTCAAATCTCGTCAGCCATTAAAGAAAAAAAGATAGAGTACAATAATCAGGTTATTTGTTTATTCTAACATACATTGTGTTACGTTATGTTATTATCTGTTCACTTATATTTTTATGTAATCTAAATTAATTATTAAACCACTTCTGCAGATAATGGCTTTTGCACCTGCTGATGCGCCCAATCTCGAGGCACAAAATTTCTCTCAATGAGTAGCTGGTGGTCCCACTGCAGAGCAACAATAGGTTTCTCAACCAGATGCTGGTGGTCCTAGTGTAGAGAAAAAAAGATTTCTCAACCTGTTGTTGCTAGTACTGGTGCTAGTGTACAACAAGATTCTCAACCTATTGCTGCTGGTCCAATTACCGATGCAAGTGCTCTGGGGGAAGACACTGATTCTACTTTTGATGAAATGGTAGAAAATGAAACCCTGAAAGCGAAAAAAAACAAGAGTGTCGTAGTTTGATAGTGTTAGCCAATATAATTAATGCAAAAGAAAAAGGCTCCAAATTTTGGGTGGTATGAAATAATCGAGGCCAACATGTTAACCCCAATAGAGCCATCTCTAGTAGCTACATTGAAATTGTCACTTGGAAACGCGTGCCGATTGATGTACAGTCGTGGCACCATGTTGTCACGGGGCTGAAGAAACTAATGTGGGATCATATTATGGAAAATTTATGGTATCATTTTTTTAATTTAATAAAATAAAATAAAATACCAAAATATTGACTTACTCTTCATCATCCATTGAAGAGTGAATTTATAGTAGATGTCTTGCACAAGGAATATGTATTAAGAGTTGCAGTAAGGATTCATTGAGGTTTCCACACAATTTTAATGAAATATCATCTTAATGATTCAGAAGGGAAAATCAAGTTGTACCCGCCTTTTCTTTACGCACACTTGATATCCCAAGGAGCATGGGATACGTTTAGCAACTGTCGTGGGGAGTAGACTTCTCAGGTACATTGTGTGGGGTAATACATTGTTTGACATTTTCTTGAATTCATCACTTTGATTGATTGTTTTTTATTTATGGAATAGCTACTGAGTGCTAAAAATAAAAAATGCACAACAAATCCAGCGTACCCTTACAATAAAGCAAGGATAGGGTACACTGAACTTGAGAAAAAATTGGTATGTCTTTTAAATCTACCCTACTACTAGTATGTGACATAAAACAACACCATAACCATGTTTCTCTATTTATATGTAGATTGATGAATCAAAATTGAAATCCATATCCATCCTACGCCATGTTCTATGGAAGGAGGGTCGTGTAAATAAAGAGGGGATACTGATAGATTAAAACACACAAAAAGTGTGGGAAACATGTGTAAGTATGACATAATATAAATTTGATTTTCATTAAATCTCTATTACATTACAATAAGTACTTATTTTTCTATATTTTCTATCTGAACTGGTCAAAAAGAATCAACAAAAACCACACCAGATGTAGACATACTATCAGCATCCTCAAAGCATCTAGAACAGTATGGTCGCGTCAAAGGTGCGGGTTTTGGTGTGACACCCCGAACATATTTTCGAAAAGAAAATAAATCAGGGGATTAAAATGAAAAAATGGAAAAGCTGCAAGAACAATTATCTATTTTTCAATAAGAATTACTATACTAGAGAGAGATGATAGCAAAATTTATGGGGGAGAGGAAAAGGGAAGAAACAACTGAACAACAACCCGTGCATGACAATCCTGCCCCACCCCCACCATCTTTTAGGTGAGCCATTCACCTAAAAAACCTGACTTAGATGAGGTAATAAATGTTTTAATAATTGTTTCTGTGAAATTGGATTTACATAGACACTGATACCTTTCCTATACTAATATTACATAGGCTGAAAATGACTGTGATTTATATTTATCAACTCCCACCTATCGCCTTATAGCAAGGGCTATGGTGTTCAATACACAAAACGACATGCTACACAACAGACAGATTCCAAAATATCATATTACAGTGTCAATTAACGTAGATAATGAGTCGAGTGCTGAGCTACCTGTTCCAAATGACGATGATGAAATTCATATGGTTGAACAAGCTGTTGGAACATTCATCGTAGGTCTGACAATTATTGTAAAAAAACATGTCGACAAAAAGTATCCATTTACAATTTATTTTTCAATATGGACCTTTAAAATTTAATGAAAAAAGATTTGAACCAATGAATATTATTACAAAATGACAAGGACTATGGGGTGAATTGAAATATCAGCTCAAAACTATCTCAAGGATCAACCAACTGATTGAAACAGTCTACTGAGAGAACCTTCACCCCACTTGTTCTATATCCACAGTTAATATCATTACAGGCTCATGTGTATACAAAGTTGAAAGACGTCAATACTCACACAGTTGATTTCGAAAATGATATGTACTGAGAGAAAACATCAGATTTTATTAGTGTTGAAAATGTAAATGAACTCCTCAAGTATGAATGGTTAGGCGCCTCAGTTGTAAATGTATACATGAGGTAAGTTTTCATGATTTGATTTTACAAAATCTGATATACTCTGATAATTATGACTAAATACATTTTATATTTTTCGCAGACATATATATGGAAAAAAATTGAAGGGATTTCCCCATGAACAAAAATTTGGACTCGTTAGTCCTCACACCACCTCTTCAAAAGACGAAATAGATTCTGATAAAGAGGCTACAATAATGTCATCTCTGCTCAAATCATTTGAAAACAATATTATAGATGACAGACTCTTTTTAATACCAATGATGCAGGGGTAAAACTCTACAATTTAATCATATCAACTATATTTTCATTTCGTTCTTTACTTATTCCTTTTTGTATTTTTAGGGAGCATTGGATGCTGATTGCAGTCAATTTGGATACTCCAAAGATTTATTTTCTAGATTCAATGCATGGATATCCAACAAACCGACCACGCATGATGGCATTTGTTAATTTGTAATACACTAGATCCAACATTTTAAAACTAAACATCTAGTTATATAAATTATGTTATCTCTTAATGAGGATTCTGTTATGATAGGGAGGTGCATCAATATCGTCAAATTCATGGAATGAATCTAGGGAATAAGGATGAGCACACCTAGAAGATCTACAACTGGAAAAGTATCCGTGTATATATAATAATATTGCACTATCCAAACACATATCAAAACAAATTACTTATTGTTTTTGATGTTTCTGCAGTGTCCAAAATAAATAAATAGAAAGGACTGTGGTTATTATGTTTGTAAATTTTTGAAAGAGATCGTATTTCATCAACAAACTAGCATCCATGATGAGGTATTTTCAAAAATAATTATGAGTTCATTTAAAATATTTATTAATCCTTTGTGTATTTATATTTTTTCAGTACTACCATGTCTATCAAAAAAACTCATATTCAGTATATGATATACATGTGTTTAGAAACGAATGAGCAACATACCTAATGGAAGATTGTAAAAAAATAGGATAAAGGTGAATTCCTACTACATATGTTATCTATATATGTTCATTGATTATCCTCCAACCCTCGTTGGGGAATTGAGAATGATCTGATGCATTGAAATCATAATTTATTACTCAATGTTTTCTATCCCCGGATTCATATTATTGATCTTTGAAAAAATCCATATTGAAGTAAGGCATGATGGTGTGCAGTGCGTATGGGGTGAATGATGAAACCACTGAGGATCAACAAAATCCATTTTCCAACAAACGATGGATGGAAACAACAAATATGGTCTATATCCACCATTTTCAGTTATATATAGGGCCTAAATATAAATATTGCTGAAATTAAAGTAGAGGGATCAGATTTAACATGCAGAGATTGTATTTGAGCACATGTGTACCCCTTGGTTCATTTTTAAGAAATTTAAATGTTCTGTATCTCATTTGTTTGAACTTGTATTTGAGCACATGTGTTGTTGTTTGACTTGCACAATTATTTCTAGGTAGACACATGAGATAATGAGTATCATTGAGGGATTTTTTGGAACCAAAATATGTGTCTCAGGATAATTCATGTAAGAGAAAGGCTAGTTGAGATGAAATCCAAGCTCAAATGACAATTAAATCATCAAAAGAATCAACCTTGTGATGCACCATCATGTAGAATCTAGTCCTCGTGATGTTTTTAGGTGTTTATAAAAGGTATGTGGTGTCTTATGAGCCCCACGGCCACCATAAATAATGTTTATAGACATCTCCACATGTATTTTGTGCCTCATGCCTCTTTACAAGGATCACGCCATTCACATGGTCCATATTAGAACATATGTCCCATTCATCCCATTGCTACTCTTGGAAGAACTTGAGAATCTGACAATGCATAAGCCCCACAAAACCCATACTCATCCAACCAAGAGAATTCCTAGTTTGAAGGGAAGCTAACCATGGGTAATACCCACACCATGCCTCTTTTAAATATATGGGTTCTGATCCTTGTATTCTAAATAGGGCACATATGAAGCCTCCATGAGGCTAAATCCCAACCAATGGTAAACCATGGTGACCCCCTCACTGGGGTACACATTCGCTTATTTTACCTACTATTTTTCTCATAGTGGCATCTGAATAAGTATTCAAAATGAGAAACCTTACCTTTATGGGATGCACCACACTTGGGTCATACCTCACTGGACGTTTTGATGCATATATCAGGTAAACATTCCAGGTGCTCCCTCCTAGGGATGTACCTACCTGATCCACCTTCATAAGTGTTTTGGTCCACCCATTACATCTCTATAAGACATTAAATCATGACCCTCTATCCTAGTGGGATGTTAAACTCATGGAATACCAAAAGTTAAACATGGATTTCCATTTCGTTGAGAATCCCTTTGACGATGATGAATACATGTGACCAATGTTCTAGTGTACACACATTCCACTGATTCCCAATGTGAATACTTTCCTAAACAAAGTTTTATGCCCTGGAATGACCCTTGAAAATGTCCTAATATAATCATTGTAATTGACCATCATTCCTAAAGATATGGAACCAGGAACAAGTTTCACGAACAACGTATTATTCTATAAGGGAGACTCATACTAGGTAATGAATTTGGAGGAGGAATCCATGGATGGAATGAACGACATCCCATCACCCTGTTTCAATCAAGGAGAAGAAATCTCTTTATAAGTGATGAATGTCACTCACCTTTGAAACGAATGAATGTGTGGTACAATGCACCACCATCAAACGTCAACATGCTCCAGGTAACTTCCCCTGCAGAAAGTGTCAGAAACATATGCCATGCTCAATCATACATGGAATCCCATTTTCTCATAGGGACCTCTCAAAAAACAAGATGTAAAAAGAGGTTCCCTATAAAAGACTATAGTATAATTAAATCAATGTAAAAAGATAGTCTCAATTAAAAATTGAATTTTGATTTTATTATATTCTTTTCATATAAAATGTATATATATTGAGATTATTTGGTCATACAATTTATCAAAACCCATATTTCATTCTTCCATCGACGGGTACACAAAAACCTAACCTAATATCCCACAGAAATCTTGTCCCACTTCCATGTCAGAACTGGAAGTCGTTGAAGAAATCCTAAAGGTCTCTATTTCTTGGATTTGATGTGTTGGTATGTATAATAATGATATAAATTTTCATTGATATCTCATCTAATATACATGGACACTAGAATCTTCATGGTATATCATATAACATCTGATTAGTACATTGGTACACTTCCAATGGGGAATTATGGAACTCCATAATAACAAAAAATCATCAAAAAAGGTACAATATACAAGTTCCTATAGGTGTTTCAGACATGTATTGGGGCTAGAGGGATGTCATTGGGTTTTGAGAGGATATCAAGGATGATTTGGGTAGTCATTCTATTAAAATGTAGTAGCATTAGGATACTCATAGTGTAAAAGGGTAATTCACAACATGAATGCATTTAATAGGGTGATAATGGTCGTGAATGGAGAAAATGGGTCAACTAAGGGTTTGGACCCAAAATATAGTGATGTCACCACTTGGTTCATTTAATGTAACATGATTTAAAACTTATTTTTATGTTGGTAATGGGTTTAAAAAGTATAAACCTCATCAGGTTTCTTCGTTTGGGCTCCAATTTCTTAGGGGGTGGCCAAACCCCATTCCCCTCCTTCCTTCCCCTTAGACATGAGTGGATTATCGGTTGTTAATCATTTTGAATCAATGTGGTATCTTCTCCTACATCTTCCTTGATTCTCTAAATTCTTGTTCTAATATTTTCATTTAGTTTTTAAGGGTATAGGTGTAATTATTATACCACAGTATGGATAAATCATCGTTCTACATGGGACTTTTATATATGACTCTTAGAGCATGTCTCACAATTTCATAAACTAGTAATCAATCATTATTTGATGCAGATTACATTTTGTGGAATATTTATTTATGGGTTTTCAAAAATTTAGGCTTAATTTGTCATAAATTTGGTAATATAGTTTGGGGATTTAGTGTTTTCTAGGCTTAGGGGTGTATCAGGAGTGGATTACACCTAATTTCTCAGTATTTTGGCTTTGTTGGATTACAGGATGAGTTTTGCGCCTATTATACCATGCTAGATTTTTGGTTAAAATTAACTAATTATGTAATTTAATGTTGTTGGACATTAATACATGTGATCATGGACTCAGTTGTGGTTGGTATGAACTGAATATAGTTTATTGGACTTCTGGTTGAGGTAAGGGCATTGACCTAATTGTGTCTCTTCGTTAATTGGTTATTTTATGTTTTGTGCATCACTAGTATAATTCCATTTATCAACCCCATTCTTTATTTCATTATTGTATTAATAACATAATATTTGTTTTATTATGTAGTTGATTTTTTTTTCCTCAGTTCGAATGCTTTGTTCAGAAACTGCCGCCATGGACGACAATTTTTTAGAGCAGATGGATGAAAAAAGGATGGAACATCATTGTTTTTTAACTGTTTGTTGCATAAATGTAATTGTAACAAAATTAAACATTGTTTGAAACATATATAGTAGTGTGGTTTTTTGTATTCATGATTTCATGTAAATGTATGTATCATTTTTGTTCTTCTATGCTTTGTGTGTGTGTGTTGTTTGTGCTGTGTGTAGGTGCTGTAATGTGTGTAGGTGCTGGGCAGGTTCTGTGCAGGTTCTGTTTTTTTACAGGATCATCGGCCTTTATCAGTGCTAGTTAAGCACTGCTAAATGGATAATATATCAGAGATATTTTGAGCGATGATAAAAGTAGTTTTTATCAGCGCTCAAAATAGAGCTGATAAAGGTAGTGTTTATCAGTGCTATTTTTAGCGCTGATATATTATACATTTATCAGTGCTGAAAATAGTTCTGATAAAGACTACCTTTATCAGCGCTTTCTCAGCGCTGATAAAGGGGCACTTTTATCAGCGCTATTTTTGGCGCTGATAAAGGGGACCCACCCTTTATCTTTGCCGAGATTAACAGCGCTTTTTAGCGCAGTCAAAGGTGGTTTTTAGCGCTATTATAAGCTATATTTTTAGTAGCGATTGTCCTTAGAGATTACATTTATCAATCCGTGGAAATATTTATATATGATAATTTCATATATTTTAAGAGAATGTAGTATCATTAAATCCATTTTAGGACTCTATTGAAGACCTTGAGAAAGCCGAATCTATATCCTAGATTTATAAAATGTGAATATTATAAATAGAATATATCATTATTAGGTCATGTATTACAAGGGAAGGTATATATTGGGGTCCTTAAAACAGGATGGTTTCTGAATAATGGACTAGATAGATCATGGTGATTAAGATCCATTTTTTTGAATTAGATGGATACAATTTATGTTTTATGAAAAATTGCTCCTCGTTATTCAATCCCATAACAAAGATGATATGAAATGGATCCATGTTAGTTTGGATAAATGATGCAAAATATAATTTCAAGGAACTGAAGAGAATGTTTTTAGGGGACATATTATTACACTACCTTGTAGTAGAGAAGGGTTTGCATTATACAATGTTTCATCAAATAAGGCATTGAGATGTTTTCTCAGGGAAAATGAAATGGTGGTAGCATATGCCTCATGCTAATTAATGATACATGAACAAAATTATCAATCATGTGATTTGGAGCTAGAAGTGGTAATATTATAATTAAAAATATATAGGCATTCATTTATTGTGAAAGGTGTGATATATATAACTATTGATCATAAACTAATTATTTATATATTAATATAGAAAAACCTAAATATTCCCTAAAATATATGGTTGGTGTTAATTAAAGATTTTGGTTCCTCAATACATTACCTATTTAGGAAATAGAATATGGTTGATGATGCTTTAATTTTGAAGTTTCACATCACAATTTCCATAATGAGTATTTAATGAGATTAGATACTTAATGATTTTTTGATTATTGACCCTAAAATCTTGAGCGAATTTGAGATAAAATATTTCTCAAATGAATGTTAAATAATATACCTATTTAACGATTTAATAGGTGTGTATGGAATATCTAAAATTGAAAATTAAATAATATATTATTCTATAGTTCAACCTTGATCGTTTTTGAATGATGACATCTAGGACTCGAATATGTGTACTTCCAATAACATGATTCTTTGTGGAATTGTTGGATGAAGCACATAACTTATCATTCCCTGGTCATCTTGGAATAAAAAAAGAAGTATAAGGATCTCATGAGGAATTTATGGTTGGATAACATGTAGAGGGATATTATAGGGTATATATATTAATTCTTGTTATTTCACTATTTTGTGTCTGAAAATAAAAATTCTATGGGGATGATGAAACTATTACCCATATATATATGCGAATGAAAAAATATAACATGGATTTCATCACAAGAATACCTAATATATCTAAAGGCCATAATTATATTTTTTTTCTATAGTCAATCACACTATAAAATAAAAAAATGTAATTAATAAAATTTAATATTTATCACTTAAAAAGAATTTAAATATATTTATATATATATATATATTAATGAAGTCGTGAGATTTCACGGAGTACCAATATCAATTATATCTGATTGGGATCGAAGGTCTATATCAATGTTTTGGAGAAGTATTCATCAATAGTTGAATATAGAGTTTAGTATGAGCACTTAATATCAGCATGAAATAAATATTGAGTCTTTGATAACCATTCAAACCCTAGAATTTATTTTTAAATCTTTTTATATATATTTAAAAGGTTTTTGGTATCAAAAAATTCCTCTGTTTGAGTTTTATTACAATAATATCTTCCAACCAGTAATTAAAATATATATTTAAAAATCACTATATAAAAATATAATTGTTACTAAAACATGCTAGGATAATTATAGAGAATATAATCTATTAGGTCTTGCACTTTTTGATGAATTTAATTTGAAGGTTTGATCCATTTGGTGGAATATCGGGGAAGCAAAAAATTGATCGAAAAGTGGTGAAGAAAATTATTAGTGAGATCTATCTTTCAAAAGTTTTTATTATTTATTCAATTAAATATATCCATTGAATATGTTTATTCGATTTTGAAAGAAGTGTAAGCCGATCACTAGAAATGTCGGTCCTTTTTTAGATTCTTGATCATATCGGGTCAATTTCTTATCACATGGAACTTAAACCACAACTCTACAAAGTACATTATGTGTTCTATGTATCTATTTTTATTAATTAAATACCTGATCCCTAACATGTACTATACTTTGAGGTTGTATGTCTTTAGAATGAACTATCTTATAAGAAAAAAATTGGGGTGATTTTAGATCAAAAGGATAAACTGTGGAGGAACAAGACAACCCACATTATGAAAGTTTTTGGAAGAAACCCTGGCTTTAGGGATGAAATGTGGGAACCTTGGGATGAAATTATTTAGATGTATATACATTTACTTTTTCATGAGTAACAAAATTTTGTGGTCAATATTCTTATATGGGTGGTAGAATGTATAACCCATTGATTTTATAATATTTCTTCCTCTCAAATAAATTTTATACATTTGATAGCTTGAGATTCATGAATCACAGAATAAAATTATTCTTTAGAATCTAGACATAAAAATTTAATTTGGATGAAATTTTGTAATTTTTCTAATAAAGTTCATTTTTTAATGAATAGTGAAAAATACAGCATTTTAATTCAAAACTACCTTTTCATCTAATTCATTTATATAGTTAGATTGCAATTTTAATTAATTTTAAATTGTAATTGGATTATATTTTTATCATTTAATATATTTTTTTCATTGGAAGTAATTTCACTTTGAAATTAGACATAATCACATGTTAAACTTTTGGTAGTTTTTTACTTCTTAAAAACATGATTTTTGGTTTTGACAATCTGAATTAATTTTTAATTAATTTCTGCAATTTTTGTGTTTTTGAATTTGGAAAAATGGATTCTATATTTGGATTCAAGTGTTCCAAATTGTGTAAATATGTACCTTTTATTTTTAGACATTATATATAGTAACTTCAGTAAATATTATATTTACCATGGTTAGGGGGTAAATATGGTAAATAAGTGTCAAAATTAATAGTATAATAATATTAAACTACCTTAACACATGACCTATTACAATTTGATGAAATATTCTTCACCATGCTCATCCTAGGGTCGATTTTGGGACCCTATGGATCCACATAGTTGTGAAAATGACATTTTTAATAATTAATTTATTGTAATGAAAAATATAACATAAACATGTATTTTTTCACTAATTTATTTATATGTGGTCAGATTAGTGATATCTTAAACTATAAATATTCATTATAAATATAAAAATATTTCCTACATCATGGTATTTTATTTATAATTTTTATACAACAACTAAATAAATTTATTTATGACATGATGATGATGTAGTGATTACCTTCATAACGAATCATTTAAATAAATTAGAATATAAATGTTAAAATAATTTTTTAAAAATCTTTTAATGCCATCCACGAATTTTAGTGATGATTATGACTTTTTATATTTTAATTAATGATGTTTTTTCTAAAGAATCAAGTTGTTATGGATTTTTAAAAAGTCATGATATGAATTTTATAAAAATTGATATAAATGAGTTCAAATACTATTTTATTAAATGATATAAGAGTACTAAAAATCTATGATTCCGAAAAGTTACATATATAATGTTGAAAATGACATTAATAAACCACTTTAGGTTCTATTGGCATTTCAAAGTAACTATATTAACTATATAGAATGAATATAAAAGAAGACATTGTAAGAGTTAAATTAGATAACATAGGGTTAAATCTAAAAGATAAGGTTAAATTTGTGACCTAGACTTGTCTAAAACCAATTGGTTGAGAGGTTGTTTTTCAAAATAATATTATATATTAAATAAATGACTTTGGGACCATTTTAAGCTGAAAACAATTTTATAATAAAATAAAACTTTCAAACATTCCTAATGTACCCCTCCTCCATCTTATAAAAGGGAATCACCTATACTGATTTAATCACACATATCAAGACACAGAGATCATAAAACATTGGCACACATAATCTCCCAACATCCCTATTATAGCATCCCACCTTTTTATCACATAATCTTTCATTACATTTTACAAAACCGAGGATCTTTAAGGTTTAGTGTCTTGGAAACCAGGAAATTAAAACATGAAACAACAAAAAAACTTTCTTCTTAAACACTTTAATGACTTCTATTTATGTTCATCCTAGGTTCATTACTGCATCTCAGAACCTGGGGACATACATCAAAGGAAAGGGTGAGCAGAAGGCCCAGTAAGGAAAACAAGAGAAACATTTTACCTGTGAACATGAGATACTTCAATAAGGTCATGAAAAGAACTTTAAGGCATGAGAAAGAAATCATGAGATATATCATAATAAAAGTAACATTTTTCATAACTTGAAGATGTGGATACATCATTTAACATAGACAATCATGAACATATCACCAAGGTCCATCCCCAAGGTGTCATTTGAAAATTACCAAGGTTATTCACCAAGGTATCGTGAAAATTGTAATCTCTAGTGGTTACATCATTACCCAATGCATTGGAGCGCTATCAGGGTGCACCCTTAATTTTGCCTTTATTATCATGTGAGACACATATATCATCATCAAACATTTCATAAATAACCCATATAGAATATAATAAATCGGTTTCATTTCATAATCACAATGTTTTAAAAACTGCTTTAAAGACATGATCTTTACGTCACTTTAAAACCCACAGAAAAGGAAGGTGGGTATCATATATGTAAATCCCAGAATTTAAAATAGAACATTTTGGTATATATGTGAATACCCATTTAGAAGAAAGATATTTTAGTATTCACTTAAAAATATAAAATAACTTTAGAAAAAGAGAGAGACATTTTGAGACGGCAATTCTGCAGCATAACAGCTATGTTACGAGGTTTTAGAAGACATTAAAAAGAGAGGGAAAATGGGTCAAACATTCATAAATGACCCATAAAACAGTAGATGGACAGAATAAGAAGGATACATGATCATGGTAATGAAATTTCAAGGACATACCATTTGAAATGAAAAACATGGAAGGAAGTCAAAAATTAGATTTCTCTTATGAAAGTTTGGCAGCCTAACAGCGTTACTTAAACTTCAACAAAAATGATTTGAAAAGATCAAATAGGGTCTCTAATCATGTGAACATAAGAGTTCAGTGTGATAGATATAGAGATAATTCCCCAACATAATTATAAAGGAGCTTGAAATACTTGACATGAAAGTAGAACTTTGAAAAGAATGAGAAGGGTGAAAGAATCCCCTATAAAATTCGGCAGCCTAACGACGCGACTTAAAACTTAAAAATACTGAATTGAAGAGATCAAATGGGGTCTCTCATCATATGAAAATAAGACTCTAGTATGATAGATATAGAGATTATACCCCAACATAACAAAAAGGAACTTGAAAGAATTGACATGAAAGTAGAACTTCAAAACAAGAAGGGTGAAGAACCACTTAAAAATTCGGCATCCTAACGGTGCCACTTAAAACTTCAAAATACTGAATTGAAGAGATAAAAAGGGTTCTCACATCATCTAATCATAAAATATCAGTATGATAAATTTAGAGATCATACCCCAACATAATAAAAAAGTAACTTGAAAGAATTGACATGGAAGTAGAACTTCAAAACGAGATGGGTGAAGAACCACTTAAAAATTCGGCAGCCTAACGACGCCACTTAAAACATCAAAATACTGAATTGAAGAGATAAGATGGGGTATCTCATCATATGATCATAAAAGATCAGTATGATAAATTTAGAGATCATACCCTAACATAATAAAAATGAACTTGAAATACTTTACATGAAAATAGATCTTGAAAAATGAGAAGGGAGAGAGAATCTATTACAAAAATTTCGGCACCCTAACGGCGCCACTTAAAACATCATAAAACGAAATAATGAGAGCTATAGGGGATCTTTCATTATATGAACATGAAAAAGGAATTAAGAGGAGTATAGAAGAACATCCTCCAACATAAGAACATGGAGCATAAAAGGAATGACATAAAAGAGATTACTTGAAATGAAAGAGAGAGGTCAGATCCCTTACCTTAAAATGTAACTCTTAAATCTCAAAGGATGGGACCTTGAGGGCTTGGGGGCACCTTGGGAGGACTGATTGGGAGTTAATGAGACCAGAACTTCGTTGGGGAAGAGTGGGGAGTCGAATGGATGAGAGTAGGGCTTGGTATTTATAGGGAATGTGAGGGGACAAGGCATTAATGGCCAAGGGACACCTCAAAAGTATTTTTCTCAAAAGCATGGGCCCTCCCATGGTACTTCCCATAAATTTAGGCCACATGGGGACCCCCACACAATAATTCATCACCCATGTCCGGCCAACCCTTAAAAAATCTCATGACATCATCATGACACAGTTATGATGTCATTAAACATACCGAAACCCTAAAACTGTATTTTCACTATTCACTGAAAATTCAACTTTCTTAGAAAGATCCCAAAATTTCACCTTAATCAAATATCAATGCTCTGATTTCAAAAATGAACTCCATTTTATAAAAATAATTTTCTAAATATTTTTAATTTAATTTTTAAATAAATACACTATTCACCAAAAATTCATTTTTTTCAGAAAAAACCACTAAAATTACCATAACATAATATCGGTGCTCTGAGTTCAAAAATGAAATCCATTTTATAAAAATAATTTTCTAAATATTTTTAATTTAATTTTTAATTAAAAAACACTATTCACCAGAAAAAACTAATACTTGAATAATAATTTATTAAACCATTATTTAACCATTTTATTGAATCACATTACTTAATCAAGGTGCCTAGATTATTTTAAAACTTTCATTAATTGATATTACTAATCCATTTGGTCATATTACTAATCCTAATCATAAAATCACTATTCATAATTTACTATTCATCAAAAATCAAGTTGATCTTATTAGACTCCAAATTTTGTACTGAACATAATTGTAGAAGACCCTTTTTTGAAAATCATTACACATTTTTAATTATTTAAGGCTTACATAAACATTTTTAAAACAAACTTTTTCAAAAATTCATCAAAAATATGCATACTATATTTATCCGGTCATTTGAAAATTCATAACTTCATCATAATATGAAATCCCAATTTTTATTTAAAACAAAGGATTACACAAGGTAGTTACGGTCTCCTTACATAGCCTCTTATCACACCAGCATATGACCTAAGTGTAAGGTGTGCTAAGGTGACATAGTCCGAGGGAGGCTCGGCCAACATTGCCCGAGTAGTAATTTCAATCATTTTGAACTTCTCGCGAAGGCGATTCCGTTCTAGCTTCACATGATGAAGTTCGGCTTGGGTTTGGTCCAGTGCAAAGCCCAATGGTGATACCTCCTTCCCAAGTTCTATTAGATGGGCTTCGATCGGTTCATGACTACTAGGTGAGGACATCGAATCTTCTTTCTATAATAATTAACCAAGATTACTTGTATTTAGAGACAATAATCAAAACATTTTGTTCACATCGGTCATATTGACCGATGGTCATATGACAGTCAGAACCCAATGGTATCATTTTAATTATAATCATGTTTATCAAATAAAACATTTTTGTTGAGTATAGAAATAAAATAAAATAACACATGAAATTAGGAAACAAGATTTATTCAAAATTTCTGGCCGTTACACCTATCTTCCTCCAATAATCCTTGCATTGGGCTTAAGGGAATTCAAGAAAGCCTTTTGGCTCAAATTAGAGGGAGTTACATGTTATATGAGGTGGGATCTTCTGTGAAGCTCCTTTCCAATATTTTACTTCCTCAATCTATATTATATTCTTATTATTTTATTAGATAACAAAACAAATATAAAAAATATACTAGTATTATGTTATGAAATGTATTTAAACTGTACTTACACACACCTCCATCAAATGGATATTAAGGTACTGTTTCTGTGGACGAAAAACTGCTGCCTCACGAAATGATGATTGCTATATTTTCCCCTACCACCTCTCATGGTGTCCATTATGATGGAAGTATATTTATTTATGATATATATTATATTTATATTTTCTATATTATTCAATTTTATTTAAATCATACCTTTATGATTTCCATAATGTATAAATATGGTAATTTCATTTGAGGAAGTGGGGACTACCACCCCTCAATGTGATATGACTCATTCATTCCATACATAGAACATATAAAATATGGTCCTAATGAAATTATGTAAAATTTATAAAATATGATATTATAGTGGAATTATAATATACCTATTTATCATTTAGATTTCATTTATTTAAATATTAAAATGAAATGAAAGTAACATTCATGCATACATACGAGTTACCTTCTCCTTGAACGATGAATATCTTTTCTTACCTCCAAATGTTTTTTAATATTATAAATATATATTTATATACTATATTTATATGATATTTAAATCATTAATATAATTCTGTATATAACTCTCTTTTGAACACATGGACAATTTGTAATTATAACATGTTCATTTTTGACTCAAGTACCGAATATCAACAAAACGACTGATATTGACATAAATAATTATGTAATGATTATTACATGGTAATAAGTGATATAAAAGGAATGTTAAACTTGAGAAATGTTATTAATAATGTACAAATTATCTTAATTTTATTATTCAGTAAGAACTAGGAACATACGTGATGAGTAAGACTCAAGATAAGGGATCCTTTCACCCTACTCTTTTAGTCAAAGACATTTTTTATGAAATGTAGTTCAATTTACATTTTTGTATGATGGTCTATGATCTTATATATAATTATTTATGTAAATTTTATGTCCAATTAATGAGATACTCAATTATCTCTCACCAACTCATTTTTTAAATTTGTAAGTGACACCATTAGGCTACTAAATTTTCCTATGGGACTTCGTGTCAATCTCCTTTCATTGAGGCATATTTTGATTAAAACATTACTTTCTTTTATGTGATGTATAAAATACTTTTAATTTTAATTTCATTCAAAAGGAATCTTTTTCTATGAATAATTTTACGAAACGGAAAAAAATATGTTTCTTTTTAACATACATGACCACAATGACCTTTCCACCGCCATGAGAAATATTTGATATTTGGATTCCTTAAAAAAATTAATGTTTTTAAAAATAAAATAAATAACATATAACATTTTCATGTATTTTGGTATTTAAAATGGTTTTGTGAAAGTATTTATTATTTCAAAATCATGAAATGATATATTGTCATTGCAATGTGGAAATGTTATATTTGCTTTATGCTAGTTTTATATTTTATGAATATGTTATTGTTCTTTGGAATTGTTTATGTATATGAGTATTTATATGATAAACCAAGGGGGTGATCCTGAGATAGCTCTCCAATGCATTTTGTAATGTGACAAAGGTAAATGTTAATGTATCTTCTAAGAGATTTAGGGAATATACCATGATGGGCATTTCAAACATAACTCCCTCTATAGTTGTGAAAGTATTAATGTATGTATGTTATTAATGCCACAAGTTACCATTATGTTTTTTAATTTCTATGTTTTATTCATAAATATTATGATTTCAATAGGTCTGTTAAAGAACTTAAGTTTTTCGAGTGAAAAGTATCATTTCATTGATTTTCATGTATTCACGGACTAATGTTTTCTTTTATTATTTTATAACCATTAATGAGATTTTTATGATCATACCATGTTTTAGAAAGTTTTTTAACAGGGTATAAGGAAGGATAATATAAATAAATAATTGAAGATTATTTATATCAAGAAAATAGTTTCTGTTTTATTTGTTGAGGATTATTGTTGAGAAAAAATTGGTTAGAGTAGAAGTGTCTACATTGTAATATTTGAGATGTAATGTAATATTTATGGCCTAAATCTCTAAAATTCTAAACCTGAAAAGATCCTTAATCTTGAATTATTAACTTAACTCAAGATTATGTAATATTTATGGCTGGGGACTTATAGTTGGTATCATAGGTCGATTTTGATAACTTTAGAGGTTAGGGTGTTATCTGGTTGTAGGTAAAGGATCTCATATAACTAAGATGGTTATTATCATATATAAACTATTGGAGGGTTATGGTAAAATAGGTTCATTGGATAAAAACCTATAAAATACAAATATAAGGAGGTTTATAGATTATATTAATATAAAAGTGTTTATGTTATATTTTCCCTATATATGATTTATTTTTTAAACAATAATCTATTTAATGTTTAAGTGTTGATTCTTTTCACTAGATTAAGGATAATTTTTCAATATGGAAGGAAATAGATCTTGCAAAAACTTTTTATCCCTCCCAAATGATTTTATTATAACTATTATGGGAAAAACATGATCAAATGATTTTGAAATCTTATTGAGTATTCAAAATCACCTATAAGAAATTGTTTGAGTTATCCAACACCAGCTCCTTTATAAAACAATTTTATGTGTCATGGTATCTTTTTTATATTATTTCAAGATCTCAACTTTTACAACTCTATGTAAAAGTGAAATTAAAGAAGTAGGGAGACAATTTACTTTTTGAAAGTATGACAACATGCCGAAAAAGAAAGGGAACATCCTAATGATCATGATATCTGGATTCAAGGAATGATGTATTAAGAAATAAAGTGGAAATTCATGGTTAATGGATCATGAAGAACTATGAATTAGTAATAAGTATACATATAATGGATTCAGGAGCTATGGTATATTTAAGGATGATAAAATGCTTAAAAGTATTCAGGCTCTCTTGATAATGGGATTACATAGGAAACTTTTTCTGGTATGTGTAACCCTGCTATTTGTTATATGAAAATTCTATTTGAGGAAGAATTGACTTTTGTTTTGTGTGAATATAGTTAGAAATAAATATTTGGGTTTATATGGTCCTTGAATTTGATGAAATTACTGGTTATTACTCTTTGGGATGCAAAATGAAAGATATTTGATACCCTTTGAGTATAAAGTAGATTATGGTTTTTTAGGAAATTATATTATTTTTGAGATTGATATATAAATGATATGGTTTTTCAAAATAGAAAACCTATAGGATGGGTGGAAACCCATCACATCCGGAAGGGCCATGGGAATCGAACCCACAACCAAAGGGCGACAAGGGTGCATCACATACCACTGGCCTACGTGAAGCCCCTGGTTAGTAAGACTTATTCTTTTTAGTTAAATGATTTTATGGATCTAGAATAATTTGATTTTGGGAACTTATTTTTTATAAAATGGATATCCTTATTATGGGTAAATTATTTTGTGATTAAGTGATAAATGTAATTTTAGAAGATTTTCTCTCTATTGGGAACACTATATTCTTAAGGAAAACAGAATACTATGGGATTATATTTGAGGAGTAATGGTTGAAAGAACCAATGTTTTTACTATGGACATATAGCAATTTGGGTTTTTATGGAAATTCTTAACCTATATTTGAGAATATGTGATTAAGATAACTACTTTCAAGTATGATACATTAAGTGTAGTCGATTATAATTTGAGAGAAATGGTTAGATTTATTGTGGAAGACTGTGTGATCAAATTCATATAAAATTTAAATTTCAATATTAGTTGGATTTCTTTTAATGATTTGATGGAAAATTATATATTTAATTGTCTTTTTTGAACTTTTGGTACTGTTTTTTATGTTTTGTAGATTAAGAGTAATATTTAATTTTTTAAAATATTATTTTTTGGGGATTATCTAATCCTATACTTAAAATTTTTGTTTTGGTTAATGTGTAAATAGAAGAGAAAATTATTGTTAATATTTTTTGGATTTTGTGATTCACTAGAAGTTAATTCCAGCTCTTCATAGGTGACCAAGTCATCTGGTAATACTCATAATTTGGAGAAAAGATGAGTTTGTGGTATAAATTTATTATAGGATGAAACTCTATATGAAAGGTAAGTATATGAACTTATGTTTCTATTATTAGTAGTAAAATAATTCTTAATTTTTATAAAAAGGAACTTAAAACAAAAACATTTTCCGTTTACTTTTCATACTAGGGAATAAATGACCATTTAACCGACCACATGTTTGTGGTTTTCTTATTATTATCTTTACCCTAATAATGTTTTCTATCACTATCCATCAAAACATGATGGTTAGTTTTACCTTTCATGTCCATGTTTTCCTATATGTAATCCTAGTATGTGTTATCCCAAGTTACCTTTTTTACTTCTTATTCTTTCTTTTAAAGTGAGACTTTTATTGAATCTTTTTCCGATGTGAGACTTTTAAATTATGTTTCCATGCCCAATTTTAAAATTACGAGGACAAAATTTCCAAAAGGGTGAAGGATGTAACAACCTATGTATTTTTAAAATAATAATTTTTGATTCCTATTAATACTTATTAATAAGATATTAATTTTATGTTATAGGAGATGCTTCTTCCGATAACTTACTCGACACACAACAACATGTTTCTGTAAAATCTTACGTTGCACACAACTTTGAGTTATCCTGAAATATAATACAATAATAATAATATTATAATAAATGGTAGCTAATGCCTATCCATTAGAATAATTAGAATGAATAATATCAAGTTAATTTTGAAATATGGTTTACACATGTTTAAATAATGATTCATTGGTTACGAAATTTATTTGGAATGGAAATTCAAAATATTTGAATATAAATAATGTTCTTTTATGAAAAAACTCTTTATAAGAAAATAATTGTGTCTTCAAATCATTATTTATAGATTTTTATGAAAAACATATGATATATATTCAATGTAATATTTTAAATTCATATTATATGTTTTCTAGATATGATTTAAAAACAAATTCAATTTTTTTGGATAAAAGAAGTATTTTTCTAAAAATGCAGTTTTACCTCTTTTTGATGGTGAAACATTTTTAGATATAAATTTTTTCACTTATATATGTTCTATTTGAAAAATAAGTTTTTTCTTTAAAATATGGACATCAGAATATACATTGGATGATTTTTGGTATTTTTATGATAAAGTTCATTTTAATGAATAGTGAAAAATATTGCATTTTAATTTAAAAATGCATTTTCATCTAATTTATTAATATAGTTAAATGGTACTTTTAATTGGTTTTAAGGTGTAATTGGATTAAATTTTTGAAATTTATTATAATTTTATGTCATTGGAAGTAATTTTACTTTGAAATTGGACATAAACACATGTCAATCTTTTGGTAGTTTTTTACTTCTTAAAAACATGATTTTTTTTACAACAGGAATTAATTTTAAATTAATTTTCCCAATTTCTGTGTTTTTAATTTGGAAAAACGGTTTCCATATTTTGAGTCAGGAGGTCAGATGTATGTAAATAGTTACCTTTTTTTAGAAATTATGAAAAGTAACTCTTGTAAATATTTTATTTACCATGGTTAAAGGGTAAATATGGTAAATAACGGTAAAAAAATAATATTATATTAATATTAAACTACTTTGAAACATGTCCGAATGTTATTTTATTAAATATGTCTGACCATGCGCATCCATTTGTTGATTTTGGGACCGAATGGTTCACTTTGATGTGAAAATGACATTTTATAACAATTAATTTAAAGTAAAGAAAAATATAACATAAACATGTCATTTTTTACTAAAACAATTTTTATATGGGGTTATATAAGTGATATATTCAACTATAAGTAGTCATTATAAAGATAAATAGATTTAATATATCCTGTTATTATATTTATAATTTTTAGACATGAATAAATAAATATATTTATGACACAATGATGATATAGTGATTACCGTATTAATGAACAATTTCAATAAATGAGATTATAAATATTAAAATAAATTTATTTAGAACTTTTTATGCCATAAAATAATGTAATGGATGATTATGAATTGTTATATTTAAATTAATGAAGTTTTTTAGAAAGAATAATACTGTTATGGATTTTTAAAAAGTCATCAAATGAATAGTATAAAAATTGACAAAAATGAATTATTAAAACAAGTACTATTTTATTAAAGTATATAATAGTTATAAAAATAAAATATTAGGCCAAATGACTTATAAAATGTTGAAAATAACTTTAATGAACCCCTTGATATTCTATTGTAATTTTATAGTAACTATATTAACTATATATTATGAATATACAAGAAGACATGATAAGATTTAAATTAGTTAACTAAGGGTAAACGCTAAAATATAAGGTTAAATTTGTCACCTAAACTTGTATAAAACCTATTGGTTGAGATAATTTCAACCCAAAAGCATCTTATCTTTGAAATGAATAACATTGGGGCCATTTGAAATGGAAAATCTTTTTATAATAAAAGAATACTTTCAAACATTCCTAAAGTAACCCTCCTCCCTCTTATAAAAGTGCATAAAACCTACCCATTTATTGACACATATCAAGCCCATTTTATCATCCAAACTATACTAAAATAAGATCCCAAAAATCTTCTATTCCTTCTAGAATCCTTACCTTGTGTAGAAAAAAAAATTAAAGAAATCCTTTTGGCTCAAATCAAAGGGGGATACACATTTTAATATGTAGTGTCTTCTCTAATCTTCCTATCAATTATTTTACTTCATAACTCTCTGTTATATTCTTACTCATTCATTACATAACAGAACCAATAGCCTCAATATAATAGGATGTTTTTATGAGAAGGATTCAAACTACACTTACACACACCTCCATCTAATGGATATGAACATAATGTTTTTGCGGACAACGAACTACTACCTCACAAAATGGAGATCGTTCCATTTTTCCATACCACCTCTCATGGTGGAAATTTTGATAGATATATATTTATATATGATATATATTATATTTATATTTTCAATATTCTTTTGTTTTTTCTTTAAATCATACCATTATTATTTGCATAATGTGGAAATTCAATAATTTTATTTGAGGAAGTGCATACTACCGCCCCCTCAAAGTGATATGACTCATTCATGCAATACATGTAACATATAAAGGATGTATCTAACAAACTTATGTAATGTATATAAATTATTATACTATACTTATAATATAATATAAATATGTATCATTTAGTTCTCATTAATTTAAATAAGAAAATGAAATGAAAATAGTGTTCATGTGTACGTACGACTTAACGTTTCCATGACCGGTGAATTTTATTTCTTATCTCTAAATGTTATGTAATATTAAAAATATATAAATATACGAAATAAGTATGATATTTAAATCATTAATATAATTCTATAGATAGTGGTCTTATGATAATATGGAAAACTTGTAATTATAATAAGTTCATTTTTGACTAAAGTACTGAATATCTACAAAATGACTGATATTAACTTAAATAATTATGTAATGTTTATTACATGGTAATAAGTTATATAAAAGGAATAATAAAATTGAAAAATGTTCTTAAGAAATTAGAAATTTACTTTGGGTTATTTTTTAGGAATAACAGGGAACATACATGACGAGTCAAACTCAAGGTAGGGGAACCTTTCACCCTCTTATTTTTCTCAAAGAGTTATTTTAATGTTATGTCTTTTAATTTACATTTTATTATTTTGGGGTATGTAATTATATATCCATATTGATGTATATTTTATTTCCATGTGATGAGATACCCTTTTCACTCTAAGAAACTCATTTTTTATTTTTTAACTGATGTCATTAGGCTGCCAAATTTTCAAAGGGGACTTCATCTAAATCTCCTTTCATTGAGGCATATTTTGATTTATGCACGACATTCTTTTATATGGTGTATAAAACCCTTTAACCATTAATTTCATTAAAAGGTGAATTTTTTTCTACAAATATTTTTACTAAATGATAAAAATAATATTTCTTTTTAACATAGGCAATGACAAAAAACATTCCGCTACTGTGAGCATTATTTGATATTTGGCTTCATAAACAAGACGTAATGTTTTTGAAAGGAAAATAAATAATATATACACTTTTCATATTTTTTGAATTTGAAAATGGTTTTGGGAAATAATTGATTATTTCAAAATCATGAAATGAAATATTGTGACTACAATGTGGAAATGTTATCTTTCCTTTATGCTTGTCTTATATGTTATGAATATATTATGGTTTTTGGGAATTGTTTAAGTATATGGGTGGTTCCATGATAATCCAAGGGTTAGTGAGCCCAAGATTTCTCTTCAATGAATTGGGTAACATGATGGAGGAAATCGTTAATGTTTCTTCTAATAGATTCAGAGAATATATCATGATGAATAATACAAACGTAACTCTCTATGTAGCTGTGAAAGATGCAATGTATGTATGTTATGGATGGAAAAAGTTACCATTATGATATATGATTTATTTGTGTTATTCATAAATATTATTATTTTATGAGGTATGTTAAAGCGCTTATTTTTTCTGAGTGAAAATTATGATTTCATTGATTTGCATGAATTAATGGACTAATGTATTCTGTCATTATTTTAGAACCCTTACAGAGATTTTTATGCTAATCCCATTTTTTTGAAGTATTTTTCACATGTTATAAGGAATGGAAATAGAAAAAAATAATTGAAGATGATTTATATCAATAAAATATTTCTTTTTTTATTTGTTGAGTTTGATTATTGTGAAAAAATTTGTTAGAGTAGAAGTGTATACTTTGTGATATTTGAGATGTAATGTAATAGTTGTAGATTAATTATATATAACTCTAAACATGAAAAGATCCTAAATGTATAATTTTTGACTTAACATAAAAAAATTTAATGTTTAAGGATGGGGCCTTATCGTTAAACACAAAATGTTTTATTTAAAAACATTATTTCATTCTATATTATATATTTGTTTTCTTATAATTTAAATTTATAAAAATATATAATTTTAATTTGAAAATTTTAAATTAATTTTTGAATTTGTCTTGTTTAAATTATCTTTGGAATTTTTTTAAAAATAAATTATTTATAGGTGAATAGTGAAAAATATAGTTTTTTTAAAATACTATAAATAGTTTTGTCATCATGTTGATATTAGAACAACTTAAAAATTATATAAACATTTTACTTGACAAATAATTATTTAATATTTATAATTATGAATTTGAAAATATTAATTTTAATTTCAAAACGTATATTTAACAATTTATAATGTATGATAAATATTTTGCTAAAATAAATTTTCATGTGTTATACATGTATTGTTTTTGATTTTTTTTAAATTTTATAATTTTAATATAATAAATATAATTTTAAATTTAGAATAAAATATTCCAAATTTTTTAATATGTTACACTTTAGTTTTAGGCATAAAAATAAATTACATAGGTAAAATGTATTTATCACAGTAAAATAAAAACTGAGAAATTGGATAAATATAACAGTTAAATGACATAAA
The DNA here is from genome assembly GCA_963277665.1 of Viscum album. NCBI lineage: Eukaryota > Viridiplantae > Streptophyta > Magnoliopsida > Santalales > Viscaceae > Viscum > Viscum album. Next base: position 772,913,491 of record OY728151.1, on the reverse strand, counting down.
AAACATAAAAAATGTCTCCGAATAAGTTTTTTTAGGGAATTATTGACCTTACCTCTTCCAAACTCTATTATTTTCAACCTTTTGATCCACATTACTTCAATGTTGCACCTCTTATTTAAAAAAATGTCACTTCCCTCACTTATAAAATCTAACCTCCTCCCCCCATGTATCCCCAAACGTTTAGCACCTTATATCAACCAATATTTACCCAAATCACATCCCAAAACTCATATCCATATCCTAGATATCGTATCGGCACAAAAATATCATACTATGATGACTTAATGTTTAATCCAAATGTGGGTATCGAAGGAAGAGGTGATGATCTTAATTGAGTCCATTTAGATTTATTTATTCTTCCACATCTTCTAAATATTCTATGTCCACCTCAAAATAATATAACTAGTAAAATTTATATACTTAATTGTAATTATTTATTTGAAACATTCACCATCAACCTCCATTAGATCTAATGGAAATTTAAAACTTCTCTTATGCATACATGTAGACCACTACCTCAAATAAGCGATGTTTTTCATTTTTAATCATTTCCTATTATAGCTAGTAGAAAATATGGATTTAATTAATATATATGATATTTATAAAATAATTATTATTGTTGAAATATAAATTATTCTTTATCAACATGTCTTTACATCCATGGAAAAATTAAAAAATTGCTTGTGTGTACTTGCTGACTACTACCTGCACGGATTTACATTTATCATTTTTCACCAATTCATTAAATGGATAGTTATAAAATTTTGTATAATTAATAAATATGATATTTATAGTGTTTTTAAGATTTTATAATGATGAAACCATGACCATGGTTTTTAGACCCGAACCGTTGAATCAAAGCATGTGTGAAAAAATGAATTATTAACAAGAAATTTATTTTCACAATATTTTATTATTTATATAGAAATAATATAATATAAGGTAATAAAATATAGAAATATAAGTATGAATTTTTTTATATAATATATTTATAAAAAATATAAATTTATTAAACCAGAGGTTAGTGTGTGTAAAAAGAATGTCAGGACTTGAGTTAAGGGTTTCCTCATCTCAGTTTCCCTTTATTAAGATATGTTATATATTCACAACATTATTTTATCATGCATATAATTAGCAAGAATTTGTTTTATAATTATTTTCATGATAATCATAGGTATTTATTATTATATCTATGTTTTTCTTCTTTGTGATTTTTAAAATTAACGGCTACCAAGGGTGTAAGTGTTAATATTACAATCTAATTAATATTCAGGATTATATATTTTTAAAATACTGTTGGAATTATATTAAATTTCCCTATTAAACTCCATATATTTTATTAATATCAATGTTTTTGGGATTTTCATGTGTTACTTCCATTTTTACTATATTTTTTACTCAAATAAACTGGTCAAATCTTTTTAAATAAAATTTGACTTTAATTATATTATTTTTGTTAGGAATCATTATCCTCTATATCCATGTTCTTCAAACAATTTAATATAATTTTTTAGTTATACATAAATATTTTATAAATATATTTTCTATTATCTTTGACTTTTTTTACAAATTTTTAAATGGAATATTTTCAAATACTATCTATATGACTCATTTTATACATTCTTTACAAAACTGTAAAAATGATGGATTTATTGTATATGGAATGAAAATGTTTTCCCATTTAATTTAATTTCATCATTATGTAACTTTATTTTCATGATGACACAACTTTCTAAAGAGAATCACATTACCCTAGTTTTGTGATTTTTTTTAAAAGTAAAAAAAATTATTTTTATTTAATTTTTAAAATTATTTTTAATGCTCTTATATTTGTATTGTTCATCTATGTAAACATCATTTAAGTATCATTATGAATCACTAGGTATATTCTAAAATAATACCATCAACAATTGTTTATATGCATGGCTTATGAGAAAGATATTTTATGGATGTTTTTGGGAAACCCATTTCTTACCGATGGGTTATTTAATATTTCAAATAATAATGAATGATTTCATGTACTTTTGGTATGACAATGAATGGTTTATTATAATATAATAGGTGAGTCCATTATAACCCTCTAATGTTTTGGTTAATTTTTTATATATCATGAGATCAAACAGTCAGAGGTAGTAATCCAATAAAAATAAGTTATATGGGAAGTCACCTCTATCCTAAGTGTCACGACCCGTCCCCCGAGGCCCATACCTTAACATACCTCAAGCCCACCTACCGAAGTCTTGGGGCTGGGAACTAGTTCTGAAGGCATCAACCTACAAAGTGGGAGGAATTTTCCTGATACCTAAACACACTCACACACAACCACATCCAAAAGTTGGAAATGTAAAAAAGAATGACACTATAAATAACTACCGAGTACACATACAACTGAAAGTAAAATGGTACAGAATAAAAACCCAAAAAAAAGACCTACTGAAAAATAGGAAAGGAAAAAAAGTAATAAATGATAGCCATTAATTTGAAATCCCACCCAATTAGTCGATACATAGTAGCTACTGGAAGCCGTAGAAGTACGTCCTGTATGCCTGGTCTCACTAAGGACCACTGATTGCTAGGCCATTGAGTCCTCCCTTAAGGCAGTGGTCATCAGCACCAGAAAAAACATGATTGGGTAAATCCGGTGCAGTGGTGAGTAATTAAATAATTATTTGGGTCCCCAAAACAACAAAGTAAAGACAAAAAAACAATCCACAACAAAACCACAAATCATGATCACCAAGAATGATGACGAAGCAAGACAACTCACATGAGGTATATTCTAGAGTATTATAATATAAAAATCAGTCATAATTTTGAACACCTCGGTTGTTAGAGACTTCTTCCTCAATGAGTACAGTGGGCCTAATAGTTCAAACAAATGCCACATACAACTAATCTTTGTACTTATGACATACTTATCCCTGATGAGTACCATCGGTATGTTGGGTCACACTGAAGCCGCTTCCCACTAATTAATGACCATATTGAGGTACTCAACTTGTCGAGTACTGTGGGTCTGTTAGGTCACTCAAAAGACACTCCCCACCATGGGCCTATTGGGACATAATGAATCTTCTTCCCAGTGGGCCATAGTATCCGATCTACACAGCGTCTCTTGTCAACAGTCTTTAGATCTCTGTTAACTGTAAGGTTTCCACACGTAGAATGCATGATCTCGGGAGAACCACTCCTCAATCCATTCATCAAATTTCAACTTCCATGATATGATCTATAGATTATTACCAAATATACACATCATTTCAAGGGTTCCAACACCACAAAAATCTCGTCAATCAGATGCCCAGTTTGCAAGATATTGTTATTTTTCGAAAAAGGGGCTACTGGGGTCTGGGTCTAGACTGACCTGACCCAACCTGGCTTAAGGTCAATTGACCCAACCCTGGTCTGCCAACTTGACTCAGACCCGGCCTAGCATAGGTCCAATCTGTTGGGCTGCGATTCCATCCTGGCCTGATAGGCTGGGTCTACCAGAGGCGGATTAGTTTGTCGCCCGTTTGGGATGTGGTAGGTGGCCACGCCCGGCTCCCTATCACCTTGAGGGTCGTTTGCGGGCTGTCTCCCATCCACGGTCTGTTGACCGTAACTTCTCTATGTGCGACATGGTGCGGTGATGTGTATGTGGTGCATCTATGTTGCCTGGGGGATATGTCCACCCACCGCTAGCCACCGATGCAGCCGATGGCTATCCCCACTATTCTGCGGCTCGATCCATCCACAATGATCTTCTCCGGCACACCACTGCTGGTCACCAATGCTGGCACACTGAAACAATACTACATAGACCACCAGGCACTCTTCGGTGGTTTGTTCATCACTCCACTTGTTCCCACAACCTTTGTACGGTGTCTCTTTCCCTACGAAGTCTCCAAAATTTCCTTTCCTCCATTTCGAATTTTCATCGACAAAGAACACACAAGGAGGAGGTTGTTGAGCCTTGTTCAAGTATTCCCAGTCTCTATGCATTAGATGTTTAAAACAAAGGAGGATTGGGAGTGATGTTCTACCAACAAAAAAATAATTCCTGGAAAGAAAAACCATGAAAACTCACCCTTCTGCAAGAAAAGACAATATACGGATCAACATGTTCATGAGTTGACCTGTATTCATCATTTAGAATGATGAATGGGGGTAACAAAAACCAAAACAAAACCCCTACCTCGAAGAAGTTTTACATTGAAGCAGTCCTCCAATGATGGTTCAAGAAGTCTAAGGAATTTATTACATCCCAGCTCTATTCTTCAAGGTATATTGAAGTTGTTAACATTCTGCTGACGTTCTTCATTCTTCATTAGAGATGAAACTTTCTAGTGGTTCATTAGATAATTTTGCTCCATTTGACCCCCAATTCTCCAATGCGCTATTCCATAAAAAGGAAAGATGCCCCAACATTTCTGATACACTATTTCATTATAAAAATAGTGTAGATGTTATGCTACACAAAAACGATCCATTGAGGTGTTTCCTTTAATGAGACTCATCGGCGCACCCTGGTGCCATCGTCCACTCACCCAATGGTTTTGAAAAATAAAACAAAGTATTTTTCAAGTTATTTTTTTTCAAAATGTCCAAAAAATAAATTTTCCATCTGACTATTACCTATTTATGTTATATACATTATAGGAAAATATTTCCATTAAAATATAAATGGTTCCATCATATTTTCTATCCGAGTGCTGGTTCAAATGTTAGAAAACCCCACTTTCTTGTTAACTCAAACGAACATAAAAAAGTTCCAAATCCCGTTCTGGGTTCACCAGGCCTTGGAATCACTTACCGTAAAAGCGTGACGTCTCACAATAATTCCCTATAAATTGAAAAAATTTCAAAGAAATTTTGAGACTTTACACTAATATATTACATGGTTGGTTAGCTGATGAACACATACTGTAGAATGTGGAAAAAGAAAATCTATTTTTTTCTAATGCATCACAGAGGCTGACCATGATCTTATCACTTGAGAATAATTATATACAATTCAATTACTATTTCTATCACACATGATCTTAATATTTTAATATTCTTATTATTTATCGAATACAATGGTTATTGTTTTTTGAATTTGGAAAAATAGTTCAATGCATAGTTAAAACCAAATTGAAGACGAAGACAAAATATTTGTTAGGAAGAAGGGGCTTGTTCCTAGTGTTTTTTATGTATGTTCCTTCACGATCAAACTCAATATTACAATACATTATTTTTAATACATGTATCACTATTCTCTACCCTATGAGGCATTTTTAACATGCCTAGGAAACATATTTGGAAAATAAATATCCATAACATTAATAGATAATAGAAATGAAATTAAGATCCAATTCATGGTGGACTACGTCTATAAATATGAAATTTTATCACATCCACCACAAATTAAATTGAAATAATTTCATATTATATAACAATAACCAAGAATGCCGAAAAACCACCCTCAAGGACAAAATTTTGGTTAGTCACTTCCCATTTATAAGGGAAAATATATTACGGTGGAAATTGGGAAGATAGATAAGATGAAACTAGGATTGGAAGAGAAAGAGATATAGAAGATGATAGAAGAAAATGAATTAGAAGACAAATGAATTCCTTACATGGGATAAGAAAACAAAAAGGAAATAGAAAAGTGAGCAATTCTAAAGAAGCAACATCCCTACAACATAGTGCAACTATAGATACTCAGGAGATGATTCCTTCTCATCTGATCAAGATGTATGTTTCTAGGGATTTTAGGTTCTAGATCCATCTTAAATGGTGCCATAAATGGTTATTTTGGGGTCTGGATCATAAATAGGTCATTCACTATTTATTCTTATCAACACTTCTATTTTTTTGTCTCTCTATATGCTTCACATACATTAAGTGATTTTCATGATGTGTACTGTGTATGATTGTCCCCCAGATTTCCAAAAGATTTAATACCATTAATAATTGATTCAAAACATGTATTATATGGGGAGGTACATTAGTGGGCTTGGTTTCACACTATGTAATTTTTTATGTTACAAGTCATGAATGAATTACACAACATGTAATATTGATTTCCAAATATGTTTTCTCTTAATTACCCTTTTTAATCATTTTTCAAGGTTAGTAATTGGACCTTTACTTGTACCTTTATCACAATCCATCAAATATATCCTCAAATCGTCAACTTTTATCTTCAAACATATGGTTTCACACCATGTAGAGTTGTTACGCGATATAAGTTTCTTCAGCCTACATAATCCATTCATTTTTTAAATCTATTAAAAATTTGTGGTATTCTACCATAAATCAACAAAACAATTAAATAAAAGAATGAATAATATATTAACTTATAGAAATTCTTTGTTTTATAGAAACAAATATATGAAAAATATGACTCTGTTTGAAACCCAAGCATACTATGTGAAGAATGTATTTGTGTATTTCCTGGAAATATGATTTCTATTCTAATTTTTTTTTTTTCAAACACATATGTCATATTATTGTGGCTATGATATACTATCAAGGCTCAATATTATTTTATATTCCTCACCATTCAAAAACATATCTAATGATATGTAAATTCTTTATTCCAAGACTCATGATTTGAGATTTATGTCCTTGATTATAACATCTATATACCTTTATTATATTCGAAATCCTTTATTCTCATCTTATACTCACTTATAGACTTCAATTTTTATGTCACATGTTTATACTTACTAATCCTCTGATCTCACCCTTTTTCATGTTAATATATACTGGGGTTATGATGAAGGTTATTATGTATTTTGTGTCTAGAAGTGATGATATATGGATATTTTTTTTGGTTATGTTAATGATTTTTCATAAATAAGTTTATTAGGTTTCTATTATCTAAATACACTAAACCTTTACATTTTATAGACTTGTATTATTGGGAGATACATTTTTTTTTCATCTAAAACATTAGAATATGTATACATATTGTTCTCGAGTCACCTCAATATGTGTACAGTAAATTTTGTAGCTAATATATATTTTGTGGATAGCTAATTGATAGGCCACAATTCCTATGAAATCAATAATCTTAAAGGGACCAATATACCTAGTAATTAGGTTTCCATTATTTATAAAAAATCATAACTCTATTCGTCTGATACATACAAATAAATAATTTATCCAAAACATAAAATCCAATGGCCTATTAATGATTATCAATATATGTCTTTTATTAAAATTTCATTAATTTGATGTTTTTAGTGGACTAGTTATTATTTTCCATTTACTTTTTAGTTTTTTGTCACAATAACTTATATTCCCCAAATTCATCCCAACACATTGGTGTTTTATAATTTTTCATATTGTTTCATGAATATACCTGAGTGAAAATATGTTATATATAAGAACATTACCATACTAAGATATTGATTATAACCTCCTTTGATTTATATTGAGAAATATTTTATCCCATATCCAATTTTTATGATGGTCCTTTTAGATTTTCCATATTTTGAGGGATGATAGGTCATGTTGAAGTTAAACTCCATGTTTAATAAATAATTATTTCTAGAGATTTCATTTCCATGTGAGACCATTTTGGTGGTTTTGGGTCTCATAAAACCCTCTAATATTCTAAATATAGGTGGACTATTGATCATCTATGGAGGTGAATTTGGCATCATTTTATTGGAAGAGATGTTGGAAGGTAGGATAATACCATAAATAGTATTATTTCCTTGTCTGAAAATATCTTATTGATTTAAAACTTGTTCATGTAATCCTTCCTTGAAATTATAACGGTTACCCTTTGGAGAAACCTACTGGCTAATAATGTATATTTAAGGGGACATTGAAAATGGTAATTATAACACCTCTCATTTTATCCAATTATTTGGTCACTCTTGATTTTAAAACTATATAGGTAGGAACATTGGACGTTTTCAATATCAAGGGAGGCATCAGGATCCTATAAAAGGTGGTGGGAGGTGTTATGGATATGGGATAGTGCCCATGAGATGAGATTCTTATATATCCTTATAAGGGGAATCCAAATCCACATTGTTCGGTAAATCTTAATTAGATTTGTCAGGTCATTTCAAGTCATGCGATTGTGACAAAAGTGGTTAATTTTAAGGTCATATATCCATTACCCCTTCCATGATGATTAATTTCATGAATAATAGGCAAATATATGAAAATTAACTAAAAATGATTTTTTTTGTGAGTTATACATAGAGAAGATCTTTCACGTATAAGAAAACATTTGAGCTAGGTGAAGATATTTTAAAAAACTATGAGGAGTATCTTTATGCAATGTATTTGAGGAACCATGGGGAGAATCTTGACTTTAATCATACGAGGAAGCCAATATGAGTATCTTTACTCAAGTAATAATAGAAAACTAACAATATTATCTCCACTTAAGAAATATGAGGAAACCAATAGGAGTACATTGACACGATGAATGTATAGAAACCAAGAGGTGTATCTCAACTCAAGGAATGTATGAAAAATAAGAGTAGTATCTCATCTAATGTTGGGGTTATAGGTATTGTAACTCAATTCCTATCTAACCTGACATTAATATTTTTTTATTGAAACTCTATTTTTTGGGCTTAGTGAAGAATGTATACGAATCTTTTCAAAGTAATGAGACCATAATCAGTCACTAATATCATCCATGTGTTTATGGGTGGAGAACATATAGTATGGACCATTTGGAGTTTAGTAATGTTTATATGGTGAATGGGTGCACGTGTAGGTGACATATGTGAATGGGATCCCAAGACAATGACCTTGGTAAATTGGTGCTCATGTGGATGAGACCTACGTTCTCAAGTTTATAGGTTCTTTTATTTCTATGTGGTTAAAACATAGGTGGTTGGTTCCTAGGTGGTTAGTTCACATGTTATGTGGTCCCATGAGAAAGGCTGTCATTATCAGGGCATATGAACATACTTCTATATCCCCTCTCTCTATGATATGATTTGGAAACCACCTAAAATAGAGTTTTATAGAGGATATTATATTATAGTTATAAGCTTTGTTCACTATGTTTATCTTTATCTAGGTACCCTTAACATGTCATAATTCATATCCAATATGGGGTGGGATCCTTTTATCAGTGATCCTTGTCCTATGTACCCAACCATGGGAGGTGAATACTCATAAATACGTGAGAAACCAATGTATGTGAAAAGGGTGAAATAATTGAACTCATTTAGACCATGTATATTATTTTTAATAGGGAATTCATTTTAGGGAACTACTAAAACAAAAAATATGTATTGTAACATGTGGAACTGGGTTTAATGACTCGATCATGACCCAGTTTCATGTGGAGATAGTTTAAGGTTTGTGGTGAAATGAAATCGTCAATAAGGAAATTTCCAACTATGATTTTTTCATAATCGATTATTATTATAATACTTACGTAACAAATGTTATAGTGACCAAATATATTATTTCAATGATTAATTGACATGAGGATTCTGAGACAAAACGTTGGATCATCACTCAATGACTTTTAATCAATTTAAGCAATTAAGGAATTACCTTGTGATGAAAGATTTCATTGTATATGAATATAATGACATATCTAAGGAGTATTTTCATTGGATCAAAATAATCAAGTGTATAATACATCTAGTAGTGAACCACATGTGATATATGAACCCTTGGGTGAAATCATAGGAATCTCTAAGAGAAATCAAGGAAGATTTTAACTCTTGTGTCATTTTTGACTGATCATCATGAGAATAGTTTCAAAAAATGAATCTCTTTGATCTATCCAACATTGAGAGGGGTGGAGGAGGATTATTTCTCACAATTATTGTGATAATTATTCTTGTGGGCCTCCTTAGTGTTTCTAATGATTCTATATAGTTATTGTGAACAACCGAAACAAATGGATAATGTTAGGGTTTGAAATAAAATTATTTTTTTAAAGTAGTGTTGTTGTTAGAAAACTGTTGTTTCATATTTTCCATTAGTATTTTAATAATCCATGAAGAAAAAATTCATTTAATAATAATAATATTATTTATTGATATACACAAAACCAATGAATTTATTAAATATAATTTCATTAATAAATTACATAAAATTTAATTATATAATATTATATATATATATATATTATTTCCCAACAAACAATTAAACTATTAATTCCATTCATATAATGTATTTATGGGTCTTTGAATAATGAATATTTATTTATCAAATAAATATCTCTACATTAATTGCTAATAAATAAATAAATATTTTATTCACTAAATGGGAAATAAATGTTTATTAAATATTTCACTTAAAAAACTATTCTCTCAAATAACTTATGATAGAATATATAAGATCAATTTACCATGGTTAATTATTAAAGGACATTAGAAGATTAATATTTATGGAATATGTTAAATAATAAATAATATTTAATATTGAATAGTGGTTTTAGATATAATTAGTGTTTGACCCTCTATGTCTCTTTCGTGGTGGCATTAGGAAAAGTCACCATAAATCCAAGGTTAGAATCTAGAATCATACCAATGAATCCAAATAGAAATAAATTTTTGTAATAATGAAATAAACCTTACACATATGTGTCCTATGCAAGATAATATCATTATCATGATATCTCTAATAAATGAGATTGCATACTGGTGTCATCAATCTATGTGTTTGAAGTCCCTTTATTAGAATTTATGAAAATGCACCTTCCCACAGATCACCATGGTGATATATTTATTTAAGTTGTTTAATTACCATTAAAGGGACTCAGATAACTACATCCATTAAAAAATAAGGGAAAAATCCTTTCACTTATTATTCATTAATGAATTTTCAATCATGAATTAAACAACATACCCTACATCACCACTGACATAATTTATCATGGGTTTTCCAATATATAAAAGTACACAACAAATAATATCAATTATAAAAATATTAGTTTATAAGTATCAATACACACATCCGTAGATAGGAACATCCAATGAATCATATAAATGTGGATATATTATAGGAGGGCCGTGTTCTAATAATCGCATACATGAGAATTTACCAAGGTCATACATCATGTGGAAATTCCTCAATGTCCTATGACTCCTAACCCCATATATCCTATATCATTTGTTTCATATAAAATGATATCGTAAAATATATGAAATATACTTACCAATTCCTTCGTTGAAATTATCGTTCTCATGATAGTGGAAAACCTCTTTTAACATCGTATTGACAATTAATATTAGGATATTATCAAGTAATTTTTTTTAAAAAAGAAGAATCATGATGTTATAATAATTATATTAATATTATAAAAACTTAATATAAGAAATAATAACATATTTAGAATTTGGATCTCGGGAACCAACATCGGCATAATCCAACTTTGACTAGATTTAACTGCTTAGAACATTCAGTACACTAGCTCTTGTATGATACTCTTGATTATTCCATGATAATACATTAGTCAAAGGGAATAATAGGTTTTTTCCATGTAAAATATGATACAAAAACTTCACCCTTAAAGAAAAATATATTAAGATGTGATACTTATGGATTATTTACCTTGTATGTTGGTGTAACCATATATCCTTTATAAGAAGAAAAACTATATTATTATCACAATATAATTGGATATTTTCTTTATTTTTAGGAACAAAATCAAGATATTGAGAATATTTGAGCTTCCAAATAGCATCATTGGTAGCATCATAATTCACCAAATACTTAGAATCCCTTGAAAAATTGGATACAAATGGCTTCATTAAAATCTTCCAACTCACAAATCCTCCATTAACACTAATGAAATATCCTCACTATGAATTAATATCATTTCAATATATTTTAAAACTAATAGAAGTGTAACCCCTAATGAATAACTCCTCATCACCTCCAAACATCTGAAAAAAAATCCTTAGTTCTTCTGATAAACATATAGATATCCTCAAAAGTATACCAATGAAGTTCACCAAGATCAACTTGATATCATTATACCATGATAAAGGTAAGGAAAACTTCAATCCTAGTGTGTAAAATTAAATATATTATTTTTCAAATCACAAAATTCTATGACATTTTACTCATTCTCCCTTTTCTCCTCTTATTTATAAGCAATAATTCTCTTTGAAGGATGTATACCTTGTTACATGGGAACTAATCCTATCATTTATTATTCAATATTAAATATATTTAGTATTTGGTAAATGTGTATACCATAACTTAGTTAAACTATCATCTTGGATCATTCATAAATGGTAATATTCCCTAGAATATAGGCTGACTCACTTAAGTCCATCATGGAGAAGACTTTTTTTGACAATTTCTTTACTTACTGTAAGACTGGAATTTCATTTCAAATATGTAATATTTCATATAAATATACTAAAAAGATAATGACTTCACTATCACTAGAGAAATTGTAAAAACATCACTCACATTCCTTATTAAAGAAACCAAATTCTTTTATAGCTTCATTAAACATGATATTTCAGGGCATGGATGTTTTCTACAATCTATATATGTATCTCTTCAATATTTATACAATTTTGAGAATTTTATGGAATCTAAAAACCGTCTGGTTGTGTCTCATATAAATCTTATAGAAATATCCTATTAAGGAATGTTGTTTTTGATATACGTCAATGAAATTTCATATTTATGGTAAGTTATTATAGAATGAAAAATTATGATGGATTTAAATATGGAAACTAGAGGAAATATTTCATTATAATCAATGTATGGGTTCTATTTAATCACTTCATCCACTAGTCATTCATTTTAGTTATTTACTTTACCTTCCATGTCTATTTGGAACATTATTACACATTTCTACCAAAATTTTATTTCATTAACTGGATGATCGAGTAGAACCAAACATTTTTTTGATTCATGGATTCCCTACCCAAGTTCATAGATTATATCCAACTCATATATTATATGATCTCAATTAACTCCTTTTAGGATAGAGGTATATTATTTTAAACAAATAACTATTCCCCATCTACATAGACTAGAAAATTATATCTTTCAGGTTCTCTTAGCTATTTATTACTCATATGTTGTACTTTTGTTTTAAGAACAAAATCATATATGAGGATATATAAAATTTGTTCCACTACCAACTCTTATATATTTTGAGCATAAACATCACTGATTCCAATCTTTCTCCCACTATACTTCTTGGGTATGTACTCCCTCTCATGACATATAGAATGTCTTAAAAAATCAATTTCATGTGTGAAGGATTATATAGATAATATAATATTTTTCAACAGTAGATCCAATAAATACACATTTCATACCTTAGGGTACTACTTTATTTCCAAAGGTGGATTTAAAAAATTCCTCACATGCACACACAAATGTATATAAAAAACAGATTTATTTCGACTCTATAACTCGAATATAATTCCATTTTCCTCTATAGTTGGTACTCAATTTAGTGTGTATTCAACAAATTTTACTCATACCCACTAAAATATATTTTCATGTCTATAAAACACACCATAGACCTCACAATTTCTAGTAAGGTATGGTTCCACCTTTCACTAACTCCATTACACTATGGTTTAGAAGGTGATGTAATTTGTAAATAAATTCTTAAACTCCATTAAAATTTAATTAAACTCTTTGTAAGTATATTTACCACCTAGTTAAGATCAAATATTATTTATCTTATTACCAAGTTTATTCTTTACTTATTTATTGATTTCATTGAAATTCTTAAAGGTCCAACACATATATTTCATCAATTAGTAATATCCATATATACTCAAGTTAACATTAGAATTTATGATGTATTTATATCCACATCTAAATTATTTATGCAAAAGTTACACAAAAAATTGTGTGTACCAATCCTATAAGTTGTGTGGACCTTTTACATAATCCATTGAGTGGTAGTTTGTTCATTTGACTCTATAAACAATCATTCCATATTTCAAGTGGTATTATAATAAAAGAGTCTAAGTAACTATCTTGATAGATATTTGATAGAAAAATCGTATTCACGTGACTGAGATTGTGATTCCATTAACGGGTTTTCAATGAGTCATGTTAACATGATTAGTTATATATTCACAATACATAGTTTTTGTAATTTAATATATAAATATTGTTATTTAGATTTACCTTAACTTAATAAATTTTGTTATCATAAAATAGGAATCCGTAATTTTCAAATTTTAAAATAGGTACGTCTATTTGAAGGAATGAAATAGAGATAGTATTATTCTAACCACTTGGAAAAAATAGGTATTTTAAAAAATAATTCTAGTTAGAAATAGAATGTGACAGTCCATTATATCTAATGATGCTATTTATTCTATATTGGATACTCGTATATCCAAAAATCTTCAATAAATCATATGAAATCTACATGGTCCATACATTTCGATAAATATGATAGAAAAAAAAGCAATACCTAATACACAATGTGTAGATATAAAAATATTATTCTCGATACTGAACACTCCTTTATCTCTCAATTCTTCTAGGTGCATTTCTCCATCCAGAGGCCTATATTCCCACTTATAAAACATAGAGCATGTTTTTTTGGACTTTAGATCTTATTATTTTGGAATAAAAATGATTAAAACTTTTAGACATATTATGATTCCTTTTAGCCATTTCCATGTTTTTATTTTTCTTTTTTACCACAAGGAATGTTTTTTTTACACCTAATACCCTTGTTAACATGGAGAATTATAGTATGATGTCCCTAAAGTGTACTCTCACCATTTTTCATGTTGTAATTTATAATGAAACTAGAGAATAATTTGGGAAATGAATAATGGATGAGATATGTACTCATCTCATAAAGGAATTTAATGCCCAAAATGTTTAAGTGATCTCTATATCCAATAATCAATAATATATTTGTCCTAATAGGTGCTGAGTCTCTAAGATTTCACTTGAATAGTGTAATGGAGATTTCATTTCTCTCTTGTATCACCTTCTATTGACATAGATCACAAATATAAAACATCAAGCTACACACATACATATTTTGATGTTTCTATTGAATCTTATTTCACATGTATTATAGCATGAATCATTATAAAATTATGAAATCATCCAATTTTTTGTCATATGAAGGCAACTTTTATTCTAAAGTCTCTAGTGTAGGTGATTGGGGAATTATTTTATATAAATCATATGGATTCTTTTCTGGGAATATAATAAATTGAATGTGCATTTTTCTCTTCTTGAAAATTAGTATCAATGATAATTTTATCCTTCTCATTTATGGATCAAACTAATATGGTTGATGTAATGTGTTTTTGAAAATAGTCATATGAATTGGTCAACCAATTCATGCCTTAAAAAAATTTATTTTAAGAAAAAATAACATTTCAATAATGAGGTGTAAATAGATTACACCAGTAGGGATTGATGGTGAATAAAAGACGAGATTACCAAGAAAATAATCATGCAAATTCTTAAGAAGAAAAATTTGATCAAAATTTCTTCTCAACAACTAGCACATTATCTCTATAAAGGTAATGCATGAAAGGTGATATAAAACCCTAGATGTCAATAATATATAGAGGGAATCATAATAAGAATACATTTATTTAATTGTATTAGTTGTGAAATAATAACCATAGACTAGTAGAAACAAGATTCAATACAGTGATCATGAATTTCGACTACAACTAAGGAAAAGCACTGCATGATTGACCTTCATATTAAAATGATATATTGTTGAACACTTGGACAACAAAAAAAGTTATTTTAACCTTCAGATGAATTAATGTATCTCTAACTAGATAGATCATTTTACAATTCCAAAGGTGACTAGAAATACCAAACCACATCATGGCTCAACAAAAAAAGAGCATCTTCAAAATAGTTTTTCAATATCCATCATCATCTTGAACAAAAAAAAATCTAGTATAGTAACCAAAGATCCACTCATATAAATGATAGAAACATGATCACATTCTCTATATATCACACAAAAACAAGACAGACATTGAGACACCATACTCAGCAAGAAACATATCAAATCCAAAGTGTATGAAAAATTATAACAAAAAACAAGAAGTAAAATCTAACATAAAAATTACCAATGGACATTGAGTTTTAACGATATAAATAATTATTAAGGTATGTCTTGAAATATTAAATTAGGATTGTTTTTTATTCATTAAACATACTATTGAACCTAAATTTATTTATTTTAACATACAACTCCGATAAAATATTACCATTGTTGTATTTATATAATGTAATTTCATCATGTTGATCTATCCATGGACTAATATCTTCACTCAAATCATCTGTATCTTCAATATTATAGGCATATATGTACATAGGGTTGTTATTTTTATCATATTCATATTCTTCCAAAGTAGGGGTTGCAATAGGTTCAAAGACAATAATATGTTTTGGAGGTTCAGTTTTTTCCTTCCTAGATGGATCAAACAATCATGTTACTATTTTTCTCTCAAGATTTGAATAGTCCATACGTTACTTTGTTTTTTAGGTTTGGTGTAATGTACCCATCAGCATCCACCATTGGATTTTCCCCTTCTTAGTATATTATTTGAAGTATTATTCCTCAATTTGATTATTTTGATCATCATCATCCTATAAAGAATCACTAAAATCAGAGATATGACCATGCTCCTTGTCATGTGTGTCATGTGATTCAAATTGTTTCTCCTATTCCTTTACCCAATTAAGAGTGTAAATGCTGGTACTTGTGGTAGAAGGATAGGAAACAATAATCCTTGAGATTCATTTATTTTCAGAAGTCTGGTAATTATTAACCAAAATCTAGTTGTTCACATCAGTCCCCTACCCTTCATTAGATATCCCCAGGGGACCCAAATTAACTAAGTGACTAACAGTAGTCAAATAAAGTACATTATTTTTATTTATTTTTTAATCCGAAGTGAATTTTTTTGGGCCTCGGACGTGTATATTTATTTCCACATTCTTTTTAAGCATGTCTAAGTTTGAGAAAAAAATATTAAAAGTCTGGAATCCTTTCACAAAAAAACTGCATCAAAGAATCCATGATCACAATTTGGGATCCTTATTTGAGATGAGAGATCCTCAAAAACATCAATTTCAACAAAAATCCAAGAAAAAATTGTATTGGTAGACTATTTTTTTCCAAATCTAGCTTCGATTTATTACTCATGCGTGTGGAGATTTGAAACAGAGCGGATTATTTAAACAGACATAGTGTAATTCCAGGGAAGGAAGTCCAAATCCGAATAATTGGGGACTCATAATAGGGGACTAAATCAGGGGTCCATTTGAGGAATTTCATGGAATAACCCCAAAATAACTAAGATATTATCCCCCATAGACAATAATAGTCATCCCCAAAAGAAATTTGAAAGAAAACATTTGAGGAGTTCAGTCGGCCGATATGAAATCCTGAAAAGTCAAGGGATTCTAGATTGTTTCTTAGGAATTTCAATGATGGTAGTGATTAAAAAAATGACCAAACAAGAAAAAAGCAATGAACCAAATCAATAAGGGTTAACTAATTTGTTGAGAATGAAATTTCCGATTGTCCATGGTGATGAAAATGATTAAGATTAATGAAAATAACTGTAGTTGCGACAAAAATGTCGCTGTGTTCTCAGTTGATCTTTTAGTGACGACATTTGATAAGGACATCAAATCTAAAGTAGGGTTTCTCTCAACTAGAGTCGGATTTCACACTTCACTACATATCAACCTCTCCATCATTTGAATGACTATTTTAATTAAAGAGGATAATAATTTTATTACTTAATCTAATTTATAAAATCTTATGGTGAATATTATATTTATTAATATCCCACTATTTATCAAAACCAAATTACCCTAAACAAATGTTATGTAAAATATTTTCCCTTAGAAATTATGGTGTAAAAGACTTGTAATCCCATTATGATACCCAATTATTTCCCTTGAAAAGTTATTTGATGGGTATTATGTTGGAATAAATTTTCTAACTACATTAACTCATAGTTACTCATCTTTTCAGTATAATCCATGATCTTGAAATCCTATATTTAGATTTATTGTAACCTTTTATATATTTTACACCAAGTCCTTTATTTATCATCCCATGATGAATACTACATTAAGTGGACCCAACAATAAATATATAATTCCACAATAATTAAAAACACCCCATTTTTATCATTTAGTCACTTTGAACTATTGTTCGATTTTTACTTAAGTAGAGTAAGGATACTAAATTAATATATATAATTGAGGGATTTATAACTGTATGTGATAATTTAACATATTATCTTTATTACTTTATTGTTAATATAAAGTGGATTTACTTAAGATATTAACCTTATCATAGGTAAGTTAATGCATAATCCAATTTTGATTCAGTCCTATCTTGCATGCGCATTCATTCATTAATTATTTTGATTAAAACAAAACATAAATACTGAAATTAATCATGATACTTGATAGAAATAAAATTAAAAGAGTGGCATGATAATGATATTTTCATAACATTTTGTTTATATATATAAGGATAAACTAATATTAGAACAAGGGGAAAACACCTTAAATTATGACATTGATCATGTTTCATCTTTCCACAAGTCCTCCCATATATCTCTTTTATTGTTTTCACCTCAGATCCAAAATTTTACTGACTTTACTCACCTGGGGGTTCCATCCATTACATGAAATGTTAATCACATGCAGGTGAGGAAAACCAATGAATTGGTTTAGGGGGTTTACATAAAAGATAATTCTGGGAACACATTCCCTTACATAATGAAGGGACATATGACACAAATTCCATCAATTTAATTTAATAATAAATTAAAATGAAATCAATCATATATAAATCCTTAGTCTATTCACATTATCATTTACATACAAGCAATGAATTACATATTAAATAAAAAACCATTTATTCCTAGTCATTCTTTTTTTTAAGATTAAGATTGATTGAGTCATTTAATTATCTTATTTAATTATTCAATTATTGAATATTAATTATTAATTAAATAGTCATGATATCTCATACTTAATAATTTTAAATAAATTCAATAAAACATTTAAAATTGTCTATGTACAAAACATCTATCTTTGAGGTAACATAGCAAACACCCATTCAAACTACCCAACATGTATGAGATTTTAATATTATTTACTTATATAGAATGTATTATACATATCTTATCATATAATTTCATGGAATTTACTATCAAATAAATTTCATAGAGTAACATCCTATTTTTGTATCATGTTATGTTTTAATTCATGAAGAGTATTAATTGTATTACAACTTATAAATAAAATCCAGTATAGAATATTATACAAGAATTAATTTTATATTTAATATGCTTAAAACCCAACACATGTTGTTAATGAGTGAAATAAATGAAAAATGAAACACATGTTGATATGGTTTACAAAAAAAAATTTAATTTATTTGTAATTAGGTAACATATAGAACATCTACTTTCTAGCTACATGTCATGAATTTTTATTTTTTATCTATCAATAGAACATGCCTATAAACATGGCATGCCACTCTTCCATAATAAAAATGGAGTACACATCATATAAATGGGATACGTGTCATGTGGTCTCCAAATTACATGGTTAACAATCAAACATTCCATTTAATTAACATAGAAATATCATGTGACTAATGGACTAAATGATGCTAAAAAACGTTACATGCCACGTAGTTCAGATAGCTGTGCACTAGGATGGACTGGTCAATACATTGTGCAAATTAATTACACACTACATGTGATAAATTCATAATTCTCAAAATTAATTCATGAGTCTATATTGTTAATTAAACATGGGTACATGATGTATACTCATAGGGTAAACATCATGTATTAATTTATAATACATCCAGAATACTTGGCATCTATGGATGAGTTCTTTGACATTTATTTATTCACAATTAAGTGTTTTCTATTACATTTTTTATAATAAAGAGGAGGAAGATTGTATATTACTATTCATATTTAAATATCAGATAAACCAAAGTTTAAAACTAATGATAAATTTTTAAATAAATCAAGAATAATTAAATAATTAAAAGTTATTAGTAGATCGCACTAATATGACTTGAAAGTTTTGGGCATTGTTGATGTGTAGGTAGGGACATGCCCAACATAGAAGTTTTAATATATAATTAGTATTATATGTACATGATTAATAACTTATTGAACAACATAATTTAATAAAAGATAAATTTACATGAGAAAACTAGAAAAAAATTAAGAGATCACCACATAATGTTTTATAATTAATTTTTTCAGTTAAATAATTACCTTGTGATGAATTCTTTCTACATTAATGAGTCTGAAAACGTATTGAAATTGTACTAATATTTCATTATAACAATTAAGTGAATATTTACTCTAATAGTGATCCACCAGTGAAACATGAACATCTGAGTGCTATTGTAGGAATCTCTGAGTGCTATAATAGAATATCTTAATGCCTGCATCATTCATCTATAATCGCTCTGAGAGTCACTTCAAAGAAGGATTCTCCATGATATCTATTGAATCAATAGGGGTCATACAGTCATTTTCCCCCATTATTAGAAGTATTATTGTATAGGTACACACTTGGGCTTGAGGGGATTCCTAGTATTTATTGTGTACAACCAAAAAAACCTCTAGAATTGAGGTTAAAAATATTTTAAGTAGGTTTAAAAAGTGTTAGGTTGAGAAAATATTTAATTCACATGAACTCTTATAGTTTTCCTAATCCCAACGTAACTTGATATCTAAAATAATAATAATATTTATTAAAAAGGGAAAAACCATTGAATTAATTAAATATTTTTTTTTCAATAAATTATTTAAAATTAATTCAAATAATATTGTATATTTATTATTTCTCACCAAAAAATTAAACTCGTTATTTCATTACTAAATAATATTTATTGTTCCTTGAATAATTACTATTTATTCAATAAATATATTTCAATAAAAGTTTCAGTAATAAATAATTAAACTAATATTTAAAAACTATATATTAATAGTTTTTTAAATATTATTTTCAAAAAAATATTCTCTTAAATGACAAGTGACTAAATATATGGGATCAGGAAAACATGAATAATTATCAACCAATTTTATATAAATATATTTTATTCAATATGTTAAATGTTAAATAATATTTAATATTTAACTGACATTCTTGATAAACTTAGTGGGAGACCCCCTTTGACACAATGTCAATGGCATGGGGTATTGTTTTCGAAAGACCAAGGTTTGCATCTATTATCATTCAAAGGAACCCATAGGGAAATAAGATAATTTCTCAATGACATAAAACCTCATAAAACTTTTTACTATGTGGTATATTCGATTTATGATGGCATATCTAATCATGAAGGTTTCAATATTTTGTCATTAACACATGTGCTCAATTAATATTTTTGTAAATTTCCATAAATGAGCCTACTCACAAAACACCGTGTACATATACTTATTTTTAAAATTTTATTCCCATAAAGGGATTAATATATCATATTTTATTAAAAATAGAAGTTTAAAATACTATATTTCATTATTAATTAATACACTATCACTCATGATTTACCCAATATATTATATTTCTATGTAAATATATGTCATCATGGTTTTCATCATTATATCAAATTATGTGGCCAACAACATCCATTAATAATAATTTTAATAAATATATATCAATATAAATATGCATATATAGAAACATCCAATTAAATATATAAATATAGATTTCCAAAAATTCCATCAGGTTTTCATAATATACTACAATGAAAATTATCAGGGGTGTACACCCAGATATAGTGCCTCAAAGTCCAATGTGACTCCACCGATTATAGCATATATCATTGGTATCAAGTCAAATGATATAATACAATTATAGAATATATATTTAAGAATTATTTAATCAATCATCTAGTTTTCATCATATTGGGGAACTTCTATGTCCTTTTAGTGTGAAAATTACAATTAGTACATTATCAGTTACTATGTCACATAAAATAAGAATCAGGATGTCACAATAAGTTTATTAATATTCAAAAAAAAAATGAATACAGTTAATCATAATGTACATATAAGTTTTTTTAGGTAAATAACTCCAAAACTAGGTATGATAATGTTATTAAAAAAATATTATAACAAAATTTCAACTACAAACAATAATAAATATATATATATAAATTTATTTTGGATCCAAAAAATTTTAAAATAAAGATTGTGAAGTGAGATATATCACTAGATATATAGTTTACCCATTGTTGGAATTTTACATTACTAAATGTTTATTAAAAAAATTATAAAAACAATATTTGAGTATGGAAGGAACCTTTCCTCCAATAGTGGTTGAAATAAATCAACTAATTTAAATTTTAAGTTCTCACCTCCAAATCATAAAATTGAATGAAATTGTAGAAGAGAATATGACCCTAAAACTATAGGAAATAACGTGATGCATGGATATTGAATTTATGGATTCTTCATCATGAATGGAACTAATTTATCATCAAATAAACTCATATAATCCAAGTGGGGATCAAACTATGTTCATCATTTAAATGTTTAAGAAGAATAACTATTAAGTCTAAAAAACTTCCCTCTAATGTAGAATTAGTTTCATTCAAAATTATAAGAATATAAATTTGAGGTAATGTAGGGAAATTTTCCAAATTCCATGGACATAAGGTAGGTTCTTTGATAAGTTTCATCGATAGAGTGATATGTTTCATGACTGTTAGATTATAAAACATATTTTTTTCACAATAAATGTTTACCATTGCTGGTATTTAATTGTTTTATTTTTATGAAATAATTTAGAAAATTTCTTCAAAATGAACCAAAATGATGAATTAAAATAGACGAAAGCATTTAGCGTTAGGATTCTAAGAAGTGTGACATGGTAGTAGAATGCTGAAGATAGAATACAATTAATATTTCAATGAAAAGAGTCATTAGTTGATGATTTGATGATGTAAATGATGCCATTTGATAAAGGATAAGTGAATGACTAAATCAAAATCTTGAAACACAAGAAAAAAGATAAATTTGGGGAAAATTTGGGGATAACAACATTACACGTCATGAATGGCTTTCAAGACCTATAACATGAAGGAATATAGAACATGAAACAATCTATGATATAATTGTATCCCCCATGCATTACAAATTATAAACACTATTCATGACATGAAACTCTCAGGAAAAAAACCATTAATGGATATTTTAAAATAAATTAATGGAATAAACACCTTTTGATGATAAATAATGACTAATTATGACTTTAACCCCATTAATAGGCCATTTATGACCCCTAGGGCAGGATTGATGCCTATAGATACATGTTCTAGGTGGGATTGGAAAACATCATTAGTTCCAAAGGATCTTCCAATGGGTTGAATTGTAGGGATACTACTACTTATGATTTATTTATTGTTTTCATTTTCAATTTGTTTTTCCATGTAACACATTAAAATTTGAATCAATGTTTTTATTTCTTTATAATTCATATTTCATTGATCTTTAACACACACTCTCTCTCACACTCTATCTTCCTACCTTACATCTTGATCTAAATTCACTTCACAATGGAAGGTGACTAACCTATGTCTTAGACATTATGGTGGTTTTGAAGCATTAAAAATTATTATACCTTAATATTAAATTATTTCATTTTAATTTTTGGTAGATGCGATAGAACTGTTCTGGTGTGGTGGTATCCCACCACGACTTGGATCTCAATTTCATTTCTATTTTCTATCATGGGTAGAGAGATTTGGTTTTCTAAAGTGCTTTCATAGAAATGATAAAAATCCCACGTAAGGTAGATAAAAATAGACAATTTATATGAATTAATGGATTATAAAATTGAATTCAATAATGATGAAAATTGTGTACTCAAACCCTAGGACCAATGCCTTTATTTATAACATAAATTTGGATTGTATGTGCAATTCTGATTCGTTTTTGTATTAAAAAAATCTTTCAGAAGAAAAAAAAATATTTTTGAGAATAATAAAAATGGGAGAAATAATTAGATTTGACTGAATATAATTGGTGATTGAACCAACTACAATGATTCCCAAGTGAGATGACTCTGGTTATCCTCTATGATGACTTATGAAAATAAATTAGTTTTTGTAACTCCTTAAAAAAAGATTATCATTACTCAAAAATAAATTCCCTAAGAGGAGGAAATAAAATCAAGGAATTTTGGAAATATTAGGATAATATTGAACCAATGTGTTTAGGTATCCAAGAGGAGTACCACAATTCCTATATTTTGGATTACCATGAAAGGGATTTTGGCTCTTGGAATTTATATTTTCTTGAGGAGGACCTCAAATAATAAAATATTATGTGTTTGGAGGAATAATAATCTAACATTATTTGGGTTTCCAAGAGGAATAAATAATTCAAGGAATTCTATATATGAGCATTGGTTTAATAGAGGAAAACTAAATCTCAACTACTAGGCTTAAAATGAAATTATGGACATTCGAATGAAATGATGGTGGAATTTTTTGTTGGATGTTAGAGTGGACATATGGAAATCAGTAAAATCCTATGAGAATATGAATCAATTAATTCAATTTCCTTAAAAGACATTACCTATGAATATTTGACACATGAATAGGGGAAACTGAAAAGGAATGAATAAATTTCCTCCTGATAAAAAAATAGTGAAACCAAAAAGTAATAAGTAAAGGTCTTTAAATTAAGGAAAAGGTAAAAATGTTTTATTGTAGTTGGTATTAAAATCAGTGGTCTAGAAATTATTATGTATCTTATAATATTAGAAATAAATCGATACATAGTTTCCCAGAATAGATTCTGTGTATAAATTAGGATCATGTATAGTATATAAAATTCATTCATCCTATTGTGGGATATTTAACAATGATTAATGCGAGATAGTAAACCTATCAAATAGGATGTAATAATATTACTTGAAAAATTGGTGTGATGCATGAATCTGTAACATAGAGGGTATTTGAATCCGCTTGAATTGTTTAATTATAGAATGTGTATATAAAAACAAAATAATATCCATGTTAATGGAAAAGGGAGATAGGAAGGAATAAGATAATCATTAGGGACAGATATAATTCCACCGTACTATCAAGAAAAAACAAATCGAGTTAAGGGATTACTTTCTACCATATATGATATAATTACCTTAGGGTTACTTATTGAATCAAAGGAAACTATATTTCATACTATTTATTAAAGGGGGGTCCATTCTAGGTAATAAATATCGTTGTAAAAAATTTCCTATAAATAGGGGAACTAAGTGGATTTGACTATGTTTTTGTAATTATTCTATGATAATATTTATTTATTAATTTTTCATATTAATGATTCTAACATAAAATGTATGATGTTTATTTTATGGAGAAATTATGTTCAAGAATTTTTTGATCATAATAAATTTTAAACACTAAACATTTAACACATTCAAAAGGTGAAGGGATATAAAATGATATTTGTTGAGTAAATAAACATAAAAAGGTGGGTCATCCCAACATGAAGTGGATGCCCTTTCTTGATAGAGAATGTACCCACAACACAGTTTATGCTCACATGTAGGTGGGAAAGATTATTTTATTTGAATATATCCTAGAATAGGGGGTATATAGAGTGTATATTGTATCTTTCTAGAGACATGTTTTAGTAATTATAATACTATACCCCTTTCCATTGTATGATCTGACATTTTCCTAATCCATAAAAGAGAGAGGTGTAATGAGTAAACACGTCACATTTTCTTAGGTTTCCCATTATTAGTTTGAAACATGATAATTTTTTTTCTATTTAGTTTTTTTATGTTCTATATTTTTCCTATTATATGAATGGGAAAGCCTTAGTGGGAATAGAATTTAATTTTTCTCAGGACACTCATTATGTTGTTTTATTATGAAAATGTTAACAACTATTTCATTCTGTTTTTTTTAATTTCCATGTCTGTTTGAGTAATATGTTAATAAGGGGAGAATTTATTTTTGAAAAATTAAACTAAATTGAAAATTATAGGATAAGATGATGATATAAACAAACTATATTAAAAGAATTATTTTAATAAAATGAGTAAGTGCAGAAAAAATTAAAGGACAATGCAAGTGAAAAATGTGTTTTTTGGAAACTCAAGATGAGTGACAATGAATCTTATCCCAAAGGCTTGAGGGTTTTTTATTACCCCTAAAAATTATTTCTATACATGATTCCCCAGATAACCTTATTTTTAATTTTATAAATAAATAATCCTAATAGAAAGAAGATACACATGATTTCTTGATATTATTAACAAGAAACCAAAATCTCTCAATTTGTAAGTTACGATCACATAAGATAAGAAGAAGGATAAGTTTTTTGAACATGAACACATTACAATACACACTAAATTATCTTAGAAAAATAAAAAAATGTCAGAATAAGAAAAAAATAGGAGGGATACAATGAGTAAAATAATGAGCCATAAAAGAGAGCTCAAATGGTGGCATAATAGTATAAAAATTGTTTCTAATGGTTCTTATGCCTTTTGGGGGTGTATATAGGATCTATATATCTCTTGGTGGTCTTGTAGGTGACGAGAGTTGAAGGTAGTTGTTATAAATTAAAATATTTAATTTTTGAGCAGAATCCATCGGTTGGTCAGTTGTGGATCATTGGATGGCCGATGGGATAGGAAGTGCATAGGTTCTACTATAATACTGAATGACTCGACAATGGACCTCCACAAAGTATTTGGTGAGCCTTATTATTATATTTTTTCCTTTGGATAACTAATGGTGGGGATCCAACTAACTACTACTTCAACCCTATGAGGGCCATCAAAATTTTCCACCAATTTCTTTATGAACCAATCATTTGTAAGGTCAATTTCATAACAATATATTTAATCATAGAAATCGAAATGAACTCAAATAAAAATTTTATAACTATAATTTTATTTTTATCATTAAAAAATACAAGGGAGTGATATGTAAAACAATATAACCCTTTTTATTTATAAAAAAACAATTGAAAAAAATCTAATCTAAGAATGAGTTAAAGATAAATCAATATCCAAATAAATTTCAAAAATAATTTCAATATGTCATAATGAAATTCAAAAGAAATCATGTGTTTATATATTTCTCCTCTAGTAAATATAGCTTGATAAAATTAAATAAATATATTCCTTTTCAATTACCAAAAAATCAAATCGTAATAGTGATTAGAAATATTATTCATATATAAAATATGTAAACCATGAACAATTTAAACAGGTCATAGTTGCGCCATACATACCCCACTTATAAAATTGAAATGTTCTAATGTAAGGGTTTTTTGAAAGTTTCCTCCAATTGAAGATCTATATTGATGAATTATAAGATTATATCCCACTTTTAATGTGATCTCTCAAAAAGTGGCATCAAATATATGTGTTCATAGTTCATGAACATTTAATGGAATTCTTAGAGATTCTGATTTCATTGGTGTTTTCACACTTGAATGGATCATGCTTGTATGTCAATCTATAATATACAAGATTGTTTTTAACCACTTAATTCAGGTGAGACAAATCCCTATGACTATATTAATCTTTATCCATATAAATAGTAACAAATTTCATTCTTTTGACTACTCTAAGAAACTACGGATTTTATAAGTAGCTGACTAGTCCAACTTTTACTTTTCTTATCTAATTGGAATATTCTAAAATAAATATTTAAAATACTATAAATTTCAAGGTATGTATGTTTTGGATAAAAAATAAGTTTCTTATTATGTATAAAATATTTAAAATTTACTTTGAGAGATTTCAAATGAGTCTCTTTAGGTTTTTCTTGAAAATTTTAACAAAGAAATAAACTAAACATAATTTGTAATTAGGTTATAATAATGTAAAGATGAATCTCAATCATACCATTATTTATACTGCTGTTAAGAAATTTTCCAATTTTATATATTATTAACTTATAAGAATAAATTAAAGTTTTAGTTAATTATATGACTCGATTCATTCCAAAACAATTTAAAATTTAGCATATATATTTTCTTTAGATTGGAAAATACCATCATAATTATTAGATATTTGAAAATTGAGGAAAATTTTTATTTATCCAATAATATCCATCTCCAATTATTTTTAATTAAATATACAACTTTAATATAATGTGCTTCATTTATAAACTCCAAAATAATATAATTGACCTATATTTGAGAGAAAATTAAATTCAATGAGATATGTTTAAAAAAATAATAAAAATAATATTTTCACATTTTAAAATAATTTTCTAAGAGGAAATTATTTAGCCACTCATAATAGGTACAAGGGACTAGTTCCAGACTTTAAAGTGACTTGTTTGTCATAAACACAATATTTGTAATGTTTTAATTAGTAAAAGAGGTAGTTTTCTAATAAATAAATATTTATAAATAGAACCATTCAAAAAATAATTTTCATCATCCATTTAAAAAAGATTCAAATTTACATTGGTGGAGAATGGTAATAATAACTCAAACTATTCAATCCATGTGATGGATAAAATTTTATCACTGTATTTAATGTTTTCTTGATTATTTAAATTTTCTACAAGTCTATATTTGTTACAATTGATGTAACCTTGATCTTCTAACTTTTTACTCAAAACCTATTTGGTAGCAACTATGGGATGATCCTTGGTCATTCAATATGATTCCAAAAAAAAATTCCAAAGAAACATTTCCAACTTTATTTATTTTTAAGTACCCAATTTTTTTCATTAATATAGTGATCAATATTTTTTTGTTTTATGTGTGAAACAAAATAATTATGTTTAACCTAATTTAAAACTGAACTTATATTATCTTTACAAGATTGAAAACCATTGATAACATTTTCAAATGGATATCCATTAGATTTCATCCATACCTTTGGTAATGGAATGGACATTGTTTCTTCAACAACACAATTTTATTTAGAATGAGGTAGATTATTCAAGGTAAAATATTCTAGGTTAAGGTAAATATATTCAATTTATGGAAGAGGATTAGGAAAATTCTCAAAATATTATACATTGAAATATTCCTCTATGGTCTTGATCCTTTAATTAAAAATCTAAAATCATTTACAAATGTTAAAGTATCTAAAAAAATAGCTTCATAATATTTGGGGTAAATTTGTCCAAAATTTTTCTTTGGTGCTATGAATATAACATTTACACTTAGACACTATAAAATTTCCACTGTGAGGTCCTTTTTCCTTCCCAAAGCTCATATGGGGTTTTATTAAGGATGGGTTCTATGAGAACTTAGTTCATGTTATAACATATGGTATTCAACTCCTTGACAACAAAATATTGAGGGATTTAAATTCAGACAATATAGTTCTTATAAAATATTTTACTATTTGATTTCTTCTTTTAATAACCCTGTTTTTTGGGATTCATTGGAGTGGAAAGAGAGTGCTTATAAACTTATGAATTATAAATATAATGAAAGTAATTATTTTACTAACTCTACCCCATGACCAATCTGAATATATATGATATTATAACCTTTCTCAATTTTTCTCCTTCTTTTATTTGATAAAGAATTTATAAATATAATTTTCATGAGCAAAGAAATAACCTGATGTAAATTTGAAATTTTCATATATAATTAAAAAAGTTTAACATTTATCTCATATGAATTCAAAATAGATTGGTCAATAAATTAAAATATGATAAATCTAAAGGGCCATACATGTGAAATATTCTCTTTTATATTTGGGGGAATATTATTAAAACATACCATGTTGTCAAGAATAAAAATCAATGTCCTTTTTGAATGGTACATTTTGAATATATTGTACTAGTTTATTTAGGTTGAGTTTGAAAAGTTTTTGATTGATATAATGACCAAGTAACCGATACCAAATCCTTGAATGACTATTTTTTGAACTCAATTGTTGAAAATATTTCTTATAAAGATATTTTAAATTCATTATATAAACATTTTAAAAGAATGAAGTTGGAAATAAAATATTTCCTTTTCTGTCAAAAACATTATAAACCAAATTTTTAAAAGAGAATTTATAACTACTATATAAAATGGATAATACTAAGGAAATTATGTTTTGAACCATCAACATATAAAATATATTTAATAATGGAAGAATATATATAACTAATATAACATATACTGATGATTATACTCCATTAGTATTCACCAATAATGGCACGACCACCATTAATCTATTCAATATGGTGGAACTCAAAGCTGTTATCTCACATGTGTCTCGTCCACCCGTTTTCCTTGTACCATATAGCTCCATGAGATTTTCTATTTATAATTTTAACCTACAATATAAAAATCATAAAAAATATTTTGGTACCCAAAAGAATACGGGTCTACTAAGCTTAGATAAAAGATACTTCTTAACCCAGATTTATTTTTTAAAAGATATTTCATATGAAACACTAGTAGATAGGTCCACCTATATGGGTCCACTGTATCAACCATTTTTACAATCACATTCATAAATGATATACATCAATTTATGGAAATAATTTTAATATTTATTTTAGGATTATCCTCCCATAAATTTAGTATTTTTAGAGGTTATAGATTGGTTTGAAAACAAATACCAAAACAATTTTTCCCTCAGCCTTGGGAACTGAGAATTTTATTAAAAATCTATTAAACTTGGGTTATCATAGAAATAGAATACTTAATCCAATTAATAATTAATTATTCTATTTAAATTTTAAGGATACTTTAACCATTTATTTATATTCTTGATCCTTACCATTAATTACCTTGTAATATTTATCTTTAATCACTTTTAATTTTTTATATGCTCACAAAATCCATCGGAATATTTGTCTCCATAATATTTAATATCATCATAAATTAAATGAATTATAGAACGATATGTATTATCATAATTCACCTCATAACATACCCCAATTTGTTATATGAGGTATTTGGAAGGACTATCAATTGATTTGATTGAGGAAAGGGATTCATCACTAGAACTCTATATATAAATATTGTAAGACTTATCAATATACTAATTTTCAATCATATTATTTCTCAATATGGGGAACATAATTTTGATGTGTCACTTACTATTAAACTCAACACATTGAGTGTCCTTCAACATATCCTTGGGTGTTAGAAAAATATTCCAAATTTTATGGTAGTTCCTTGAAACCCATTAGTGATTAGAAAACAAGGTTGTATCTCAAGCTAATTATTTTTATGAGTAAAATAGAAATAGGGAGGATGAATTTACCTAAAACTTTTATAGCTAAATTAATATAATATGGTAATATATTGAAATAAATTAACTAGATTAAGCACAATATATATATATATATATATATTTAAAGAGTAAGTGAAAAAAAGTACATATGAAAGGAATATGAAAGAGATAAATGAGATCAGACATAACTCAATATCAATGCATATATATCCTCTCCAAAAATATTGAGTATTTAAGATTACCTATTATATTTAATGGTATCTATTATACGAAATAAACCATTATTTTTTTCTTGTAGTGAAGAACCTAATAAAAGGAAGTGTATAATTATTTTAAAATTATTTATGAATGAAACCCAAATCACTCACTCTTGTGGTAGTGAGAACCCAAGAGAGGAAGAATAAGGAGTGGTTTTCAAAAAACCGATTTACAATGTAGTCTTATTTCTAATAGAAAAATAGAATTGAAAAAATAGGTGGAAGATAGAAAAAGAAGATGGAGAAAATGAGTTCAATATAGAGGCAAAAAAGATACCTAAAATAGAGTTTTAATAGTATAAAAATGGTATCTAGTGGTCTAAAATACTTAATGGTGATATATATATTGGATATAGAGATACCATGGTCGTATTGGAGGTGTTGATGGTAAAATAAAATTTTTTGGAGGTGAATCAATCTAGTGAGGACAACTACAAATAGATTTTTTAAATTTCTGACGGACTCAACTAGTTAGCCAGTGGCTCACAAGATTGATGAACTTGGATAACTGGCTGGTCGATGGGTAAGGAAATTTTTTAGGTTTTATTTTGAGCCTCACCATCCAATGAGTGGCCATCCACTAGGTAGACAATGGGATTAGAAGAGGCATTCTATATCTTTTTGGTTACATGGCTAGCCAATAGTGGGGCTTCAACTAGATAATACTACCCAATGAAGACCTTTATAATGGACCTCCAAGTACTTACTAAACCCATAATTTTAATGTTTTACTTCCCAACACGATATAAAATAATTGTAACATATATACACTCTATAAAATTTATTATAACAATAATGAGTTTTGTGATCATACAAACATATAATAGTGTGAGAGATACAATATCCTAAGATTATTCTAATCTATGTAAAGGAATTAGTACTGAGTGAAGACATTAATTTATATTAGGATTACCTTTATTGGTTTTCTATATGAAAATATATTAAACCAGTTTAATTGTTACGTTAAAACCTTTCAATTTAAATCTAAATTTAGTGACTAAATTTCATAGTCACAAAACATAAACCTAAAGTGGTTTAGGTTTATGGTAGTAGTAATTTGAACAAATATGATGTAAAATATAGAATGATAGTGGAATAATGTACATGATGCGATTGATAAACAAATCCTTGGACATGAAACCTAGATAAAGTGGATGGGATAACCTGTTATTAATTTTATACCATGTTTAAAATATAAGAAACCTTAAAATGGGAAGAATCATTCCTAGAATTTATTGAAATAATTATAGGATTGATTGATGTTAATATATAAAGATATAATTTTTTGAAAAATAGTGAGGAAATACATCTAGTGAAATAGGTAAAATTTAATTGACGTGAAATATAAAATCATCATTAATATGAGTTTCCTTCGTTATAAAATGGAAAACGTAATTTAACTCCAATCAACTTGGACCAAGGTATCACTCATAGTTTATGCTCATAGATCTCATACTAAGATGGAAAACTCTATCCCTTATATCTATATCTATATTACATATACAAGGAAGGGGAATGGATTAATAGAGAAACTATTTAAATATCATAATATTATAGAACTAATGTGAATTTTTAGGATTCAAAGATAGTGATGAAATGAGGATTTAATGGGATATAATTTTGTGGATTTACATATGATAGGAGATCCCAACATCACTATGTATCCTATGATAATTGGAATGTTGAAAAAAATATAAAATAAAGAAAAATATGTAATCCTTTCAACAGCTTGAGATTTTAATATGATAACACTTTGTTGAATCGGGTACTTGATACACAACATCGAGTTTAAGAGAACAATGACGTAATATTTAAAAATTATTATTTAATGTAATTGTTATCACCAGTCCATTG
Source organism: Viscum album (assembly GCA_963277665.1). Classification (NCBI taxonomy): domain Eukaryota; kingdom Viridiplantae; phylum Streptophyta; class Magnoliopsida; order Santalales; family Viscaceae; genus Viscum; species Viscum album. The sequence goes on along the minus strand of OY728151.1, from coordinate 772,880,228 downwards.
AATTTATGGGTATGAATAGTAATAAATAAACTATGTTATATATATATATATACATATAACCTAATCAAAAAAATTCATTGATTAATTATTAGGAAATAAGTAATCAATTTTTAGTAATGTTATTTCCTTCTTCAGAAACTCATCTTCTTCAAAATCAATTCTTATTTAATTTTTTGCAATAATTCTATAATTAATTTTGATAAATTATATTTTAAAAAAATAAAATATCTTTTTAAATGATCATACAAAAATTATCATAGGGTTAAATTTTTATATTTTTTTAAAAAAGATTAATTTTTCTGTGAAGGTTGAAAAATACTAATTTTTATTGAAAACTATATTATTATTTCAATAATTTAAAAAGATTCATTTTAAAATTATTTTAAACTAAAACTATTTCTATTATATTATGAATAATTAAATTATGTTCATCTAAATCAATTTAATGATCCAATTTGGAATAAAAACAATTTTTATATAAATATTCACTTTTCTGAAAAACTGTTTTTCATTTCATCTTTCGTTTTTATTTTTAATTATTTATATATACTTATGGAAATTTAATATTGACAAATTGAATAAATATTTTTAATCATGAGTTCAATAGTTGGTAAAATTTTCCCCTATATTTTTCTTTATTCTGAATAGTAACTATAGTAAATTATTGTCATCATTGAAAGGGTAAATATTGTAATTATGGTTAAAAATATTATGATGAGAACTAGAGAATGAAACTAAAACCCTCATTAATATATCATTTCCATAATAATATAATTTTATAATATAATATTTTTTCTCCTATTTGAATATTATTTTGATTTGAATATTATTTTAATTAATGAAAATTCAAAAATTCCCATCTCTTTATTTTATTATTTTTAATTTTTTTACATAAGGATAAACATAGGATATGTACAGTTCAAAATAATTATATGAAATATAAATTAATTTTTATTTTGTAAATTTATTTCTGTATTTTAATGTTGAAATATTTATTTTAAATGATTATGTAATTTTGATGAAAAAATTATTCAATTAATAAGAACATACAATATATGATTTTAAAAATATATAAAGTAATATAATTGAATGAATTAATGTGTCCCTATAATATCATAGATCAAAAGGAAATGTTATGGATGTTTTAAAGGATTGGTTTCAAATTTCCCATTTTTCATGATGTATTTAAATTCTTATTAAATGAATATATTAAATAATTATATTAATAATATTATATATTAAATAATATTTTTCAATGATTTAAAATTAAAAAGACATAGGTTTATAAAATTTAATTATATACAGTTAATGACATCAAACTTGGTCTAGATAATGAAATTGTTTTTTGCAAAAATTCATTACCCATAAATTATAGAATAGTGTAATATTCCAATAGTTGTCAGAAAGTTTAATGGGGGTTAAAACTAAAATATTGTGTTGAAAACATAAAAAAAACATTGTAAAAAATTTATTTGATGAGTGTATATCAACTCATAATAATATTTTATTTTAATTATATAAATTTTGATCAATTTATACATGAATAATAATTTAAATTTATTTAGTACTTTAATAAATTCAAAGAATTCACAACCCCTCTATTATAATGGGATACCCTTTCCCCATTTTCCTGAAACCAATTGGATATACCTAGCTCATCCAAAACTTCCAAATTACCTTATAGAAATCCTTATCAATTTTATAAATGATTTCCCTTCAAAATACCAACCCTAGGACCCTTAAGAGGAGATCAAAATGAGGTGTCCTAAAAAAGAGATAATCAACTAAACTAATCACTTTATTTTTAATTATTCATTTATCTCTTAAACATATACACTATTTATCATAGAATAATAATTATTTTTCCTAAATATAATTAAATTTTATTATGATTATTAAACCACCAATACCCACCCTTTTTTCCTATAAATGATAATTTAATGAATCATTAGTATGTACATACAACTTACCATCTTGGTGTAGCGATATAATTCATTTTTTATCACCATATATTATATATGGTTTTTTAGATGGGTGTAATGTTTATATATGATATTATAAAAATAAATATTCTACTTCAGTGATAATATCATATCAACCTTCTTACCTTCCAATCTATTGGAAAACAATAATGTCACTTGTGCATACATATTGTCAACCACCTCTATGAAGAGATATGATTTGTTTTTCATTTATGTTTCACATTGTTGGTAATAAGTATATATTTAATTAATATACAAAATTTTTATGATTTAATAATTTTTCAATAAATGTGATGTATTATTTACCATTAATTTTTTTTCATATGATAGAAAGTGAAAATGTTATTATTGCGTACATATGACCTATCATCTCCTAGAATTGTGTAATTCATTTTTCTATCTCTAAATTTTATAGACCAATAAAAATAAAAATATATTCAATATATATATATTATATTGACTTCATGAATATAATTATTGAGATTATTGAATAATTATCATGTTACATTGACCAAAACTATCAGACTAAAACATACCTGGAAGAAGATTAAATAATCACATAGAAGAGTGATTTTAATAAATAATTCTCAATAAAAAGGTGATAAATGTTTATAAGAATGTTTTATATGTTATTATATATGTTTTTATGGTCTATAAAGATATTTATAATAAATATATATTTATTATACATGAGTTTTGACCACATATAATTGAATTTGGTACTGAGGTAAGTGTTTCTTATCTCACTTTTACTTCAATGAAACATTACTATACTCACCAATTATTTCATTTATTTCAAGTATATAATTAACTTTGATATATTGTATCACTAATATTTTATATTAATGGAATTTAATTTTTTATTTGAGTATATTAGTTCTTGTATATTATGATTGAAAATTTACCAAAGTGGTAAATATTTATTTCACTATAACATCATTATTTGGGTTTTTTATGTTTAAGTATCTATTTGGGGAATTATTTGATCTTTCTATATTAAAACCAATATATTATCTTATCCCTTATTTATTTCTATAAATTAATAGTTTTCATTACATATTTATCTTCTTATGTACTCAATATACAAAACTATTTTTTTAAGAATAAAAGATGTTTTTTCAACACGGTCAGGAATCCTTTTCTTTAATATCAATATTTTCTTCTAAATATTAATTTTTTTATATTATAAAATGATTTATTAAAGAAATGTTTAATCATATTTTAATTTTAAAAAATGAATTAAAATAAATCTTCCAGTCATTTTAGGAATGTGGTACGTTTTGACCTTTCTTAGAAATGTGTGAATTGAATGATTTTTTGACATATATGACATAAAAAAAATTTCTTACCATAATAATTAGTGAATTATTTTTTGAATACATTATATATATAAGGTTAAATTAAAATAGAACTATTCCCCTAACATTGTGTAATTTTTTCTAAAAGTGGATATAAAAATAAAAAGAGTATGTTCCTCAGAAATTATTTAATCATATTTTTATAGTATTTTTATTCATAAAAAAGAATGACGATTTATTTTACATTTTCTCAAATAGGGGTATGTTTAATGATAGATTATATATTTTTTCTCTAGATTATTTATGTTCACTTTTATTGTTGATGGTATTGACATTCTGTATAACAGTTCTTCTAGTATGGACATCCTTTGATTATTAAGTCATGTTGATTAAACGGTTTTATATATTGATATTATGAATGCATTAAACTTATTAAAAAATATGTGGTGAATTCTATATTGCCTCAATGTATTGATGGAATTCAGGATACAATATAGCTTCGTATTTACCCGAGACCTTAACTATTTATGTATGATCTCTTGGAACGAGGTGTGGACGGTACGTTTATGATGTCCATATATTTTCAGTTAATCATTAATAAACTAGATATTATTATGCACATGATTATTTATGTGGTTATATTATCTATGGACTTAGTCCCTAAATTTGTAGTATTAGTTATAAGAAATTTTTTATTATTGTTTATCTCATCCATATTTTTCATGATTTAATTAATTTTTGTTAGCTTATGTTGTATGCATACCCTTACGGAGCATCTGAGCTCAGCCCTTTCTTATGTTTCCTTTTCCTAGTATTCATGGAAGTTTATTATAATTTATACGTGGGTATATAACAAATTACAAAATTATTTTCTCAAACAAAATAATGCAATTTATTTTATGTTTTAAAAAGTAATGTGAGATCAATGTATGTGTCTAGTTTTAAAAGACTAATGAACTATTTGTTATATTGGGATTTGATCACATGTATCTAGTGGAAATGTAAGGATGAAACAATATCCTTTATGATACTTAGGTTAGGGTATTTACAATAGGTATCTAATAATGTTTTGTAAAAACATTGGGATCTAGATTGATGAACACATAGATTAATGAACCTAAGCATATGATATAATTTAAGGAATATATCTAGACATGGGATAATATGGACAACAACTTCTATGATCATATCAAGTAATATATATATATATAAGTATGCTGTAATGGGGTTTTTATTGGGTGTGAAATTCCAATAATCATATATTGGTATATAATTATTTCGTGAGTTCCATCTGATTTTTATTCACTTAAGGTTTAACATTTATGGTTTCCCACATTTTCCATTAAAGTGTTTTGGAAATAAAAATTTCACATTCAGGTCATGTACCATCATGGGTTAATAATTTTAAGGTTTAATATATGATTAATGGAACATATACCCCTTATGAGGGTTTCTGTTATAAATGTAACATGGAGATATTTTTGGAGTTTTAATACATTTTTATGGTATATGTAACCCTTATGTATAACATATTTTATCGTGAAAATTTTGTTTGATGAATAATTATTTAATATATGTTTAAAGGTATTGATAACATTTTAAGATTTAAATGATCTTTTTTCTTGAGTCATTATGGGTTATTTTGATTTTAAAACATATATTTTATCATAGGGATAACCATCGGATTGAAAATTTATTTGATGAATAATGTTATTTATGAAGATATTTATCATATATTTGGGAAAGGTATGAGAATTATATTTATTTATTTACAAAAAAAAAGAAGAACCCGCATTTTTTTCGAAAATTCGTCATATTTGGTAAAGATATGGTGCTGGAACCCACCACTAAAGGGTGACAAGGGCTCAGTGCCTACGATTGACCTACATTATTTCATCGTTATTATAAAATTATTTTTCCTTGAATGATTTTATTGATAAATATTTTTTTTTATTTTGGGAAACAAAATATTTGATAAACTTTTTTGAGATTTTGATGTGATTTAAATCATTTAGTGTGTTTTAGAAAGAAAACTCTACTAAGGATTAAATCACCCTTTGGGTTTATATATGACTTTATGTAAAGTTAATTGTGGTCTATTAGACTATGGGATATAAATAAACCCAATGGTTAATAAGTGAATCATTGAATATGTGATATTTTGAGGATATGTTTTCCCAGGTTAAGGATTAATTTTCAAGTTTGTATCTAAATTTGATTCATGATATTCTGTAAAAGTTCAAAATATTTAAATATTTTATGGTAATTTAACATGGATATTAATGATACTTTTCTAATTATTCATTGGGATAAATTATATATAACCTTCAAGTTTAATTTAATAGAATATTTGGTGTTTTAGATGTAAGATAAAGGGCATGGGATAACATTTGATGTTAAAACATTATTTAATGTTGGTTTTATTAAGGTTATTTTTGGTATAGGGTTATTTATTTATGGAATGATCTTTTTTAATCCATTCATTTTATTGTTTAATTTTTTAGATCCCTATATTATTTATTTATATTATGGTTTATAAATTGTAGATATTATATTATCTTATGGCTTTTATTTTAGTTATGATCAATATTCAATGATAGTAAAAATTGATTATTATCATTTGGTGGATTATATGATCCATTCATTATTGATTTTATTTATTAATTCATAAAAAATTGATACAGAATATTCATCATCTGGTAAAGATGATGAGATTTTGTTAGAAATTGATTAATGGATGAAATTATACTTATTAACTAACAATATTTCCTTATGATCATCATTGAAAAAGTAAATTAATCCATCAAAAATAAGAAAATAAAATTAAAAAGGTGTTTTATTCTTTTATAGTTATTTACAATGAATTAAGGGTATTTTCCTCCCATATCTGATTTATGGTTTGTTAGATGTTAACTTTCTCATGATCATTCACTTTCTTGTGGTTAATTTTCTATAACAGTCTCTATCATTATTTGGAAATTTATTTATCCTACATCTCTATATTATCGCATCCCAATAATGTAATAATATTTTTGAACCTATTTATGTGTTATTCTTGATGACCTTAGTATTTTCCTTTCCATCACACCATGAGGAATATTAATAGACCATTTTTAAAATTCAATCTTTCCACAATGTATTTTTTAAAGGCCAAACCCTTGACTATCAAGACCATGTTTTAATTGAAAAGAATGAAATTTATTTATGGGTGTAGAATGAAAAACCTCATATTTTCAAAGAAGAACACTATGTTTGATAATGTAATGGATACACAACACTAATTTTAAATGAACCAAGATAAAATATTAAAATATTATTATTTAATGATACAATTATCACCTAGCCATTCAATTAATGGGAATGTATAATATTAACCTTATAATAGAATATATAGATATATATGAAGAACATACTCAACAGAAATACATTTATAAATTATATGAAAATAATTAACCAATTTTCAGTTCATTTATGCTTAAAAAATTCATTTTATTTAAAAATAATTTCTATTATATTTTGAGGGAAAATATTATGTCACGAGCCGTCCCTCGGTGCCTATGTCGTGACTACCCCAAGCCTGCCATCTATAGGCCAGGGTCTGGCGACTAGCAAAGAAAGGTGTATTCCCTAAAACTAGGAAGGCATTGCCTATATAACCTGTAAACACATGCAACCAAGAACACAAAAAGACACGAACACAAGTCGACTTTATAAGAAAAACAGTGCTGAAAGTAAAAAAGGGGCCGGAATACAAGCCCAAAAGTGAACATTCATATACAACTGAAAAAATACAACTGAAGAAAATGGAAAGAAACTACTGGGTTGTCCTCTGAGGTTCCTACATGAATGGTAGGTAAAGATCGCCTCCTCAGTACTCCACGTCTACATGTGTCCTCTATGTACCGACATGTCGTATGGTCCACCTCCGGGCACCATCCAGACCTGGTACCCTCAGCCTCGATCAGCGTTGTCTATCATTTGCACCAAACACAATAAGATGCAGGCATAGACCGTGTAGGGGTGAGTAAAACGATACTCATTAGCGACCCCAAGACCCTCAAGGTCTCACAAAATCCACAAAGGATAAACCTCAAGGTATAAAATCAACTAAAAACCCTACTTAGGTATATTCTCACACATATACATAAGTTATCAAGTATACCCATATCAATTATGAGGAAAACACAGATTATAACTCAAATCCTAAAGCTCAACTGTCGCACAATGGAAGGATTACCACGAAGGTAAGTACCAGACATTTATGCCACACAAAAGAATACCACCAATGTATTACCATGAATGAATGTACCACAACGTACAAACTCATCTGACAACAGACATAACTTAGGTACAGTAGTAGAGATTATTAGATGTAACTACTAATTCATCTTACAATATTATGGGTTAGACCCATGAAGGAATCTAAATCATCATCAGACCCTCAAAGGATCGTAGTACATCGTCAGAAAAACACATGATCCTAGTACATCGTCAGTATGTCGTTAGACCCACACAGGATCCTAGTACATCTCCAGCACGTCGTCAGACCCACACTGGATCCTAGTAAATCTCCAGTATGTCGTCAGACCCACAAAGGATCCTAGTACATCACTAGTACATCTACAGACACACTCAAGATCATAGTACATCTCCCGTACATCTTCATACCCACACATGTTCATAGTACATCTCTAGTATGTCGTCAGACCCGCACATGATCCTATAACATCTGCAGTACGTCATCAGACCCACAAAAGATCCTTGTACATCTCTATAGCTAGCTACATGGTCTCCACAGTAAGCTTGCTCGTCTTTGGGAGGGTCCTTTCCTCGAGCCACTTGTCGATAATCTATGTAACAACCCAATATTTTATGATAAGTATTCTCTTTAATTTATTTGATGTCATGTGTTTTATACTATAACAAGATTATATTGTGCTATACGCAACACCATATTAGCTTCCTTTATACACAACACTATTCTTAGATTGAGTTACACACAATTCCATGTTCGTTTGATAATAGTCATTCTATGCAACATTGTGTATATATATATATATATATTCAATGTATAAATGAAAAATGGTTGGATTCTGTTATAAAGAAACAAAAAAAGAAGTCTTTCACAACACGCAACCCTTACTTGGCTTGCATTACACGCAATCACGACTTTCTCGATAGCGTGTGTTGTACACAATACCAGGTTTTACTAAACAACGATATATTATTATAATATTTTTATGAACTAGCCATTATGAATAGTATTAACTAAAATTTGAATTTTATAACCTTATTATTTATCTTACACAATTTCTAGAGTATGGTATAAGAACAAAATAATTTTTTCATGTAAAATATGTATTTTTCAAAAAATGCAGTTTTGCCACCTTTTGATGGCGCACCCACATTAAATCTAGTTGTTGAAATGTCTATAAGTTCAATTTGACAAAATAACATTCTTCTTTTGAATCAAGATATAAAAATTTACATTGGATAAAGTTTTGATATTTTTCTGATAACTTTCATATTTTAATGAATAGTAAAAACACACTATATTTTAATTAAAAACAACTTTTTTAATCGTAATATTTTATATGGTTAAATTATAATATTTAATAGTTTTAAAGTATAAATATAATATATTTTTACAATTTAATATAATTTATGTCATTAGCATTGATTTTACATTGAATTCGTAGGTTAAATCAATTCCATCTTTTGAAATGTTTAAAACAAAAACCCGTTTTCATTCGACATCGATATTAATTTTAATTAAATTTCTGCAACTTCTCTGTGTTGAATTTGAAAAAATGGATTCCATATTTGTAATCAGTGGGTCCAAATTATGTTAATAAGATATTTTTTATTTTTGGGAATTATGAATAGTAACTACGGTAAATTTTATTTACCATAGTTAAAGGTAAATCGTGTAATTAAGGGTAAATATAATATTATAAAATTACCCCAACACATGACAAAATTCTAATGGATGGATAAAAGTATACCCATATCACCTAAGGGTCAGACTAGATTCATTTTATGGACTTTTGACCATGAAAATAATTTAATTATTATTAAAACCAAATAAAGTGACAACATGTCACTCTCTTAAATATTATAAGTATAATAATTTTAATTTAGTGATAAACATCATAAAACATTGAAAATAAATAGTCTACAGAAATATAATAAAATTTTCTACTTCATGATAGTTTATTTAGAATTTTTAGGGATTAAATAATTGTCATTAATGGTGATACATTGATGATGCAGAAATTATTTATTTAGTGAAAAATCAGTAATACATTTTTTATTGAAATAATAATACCCATTAAAAGACCCACAATCCTGACCAAAACATATTCGTAGTTTATATCTACACCATAATAATCCAATGACCTGATATATAACCGTTTGAAGTCTTATAAAAGTGATTATGACACTTATATTATTTTATTTTAAATGATGCCAAAGTTGTCACCTTCATAATTTAATAAATATTACAATTTAAATATTGTGATTTTAAGATGCTAAATTAGAGTAAAAGTATTATTGTGAAAGTTAATAGATTTATCTTCATCATATTATTTAATTTCTAATTTTAATGCAAAAACTATGTATATTAAATAATTATTGAAAAATTTTGTAGTAATTATTTTATTAAGAGAGAAACCAAATAAATGGTTTTAAAAATAATAAAATAAATATTATATGAACTATTTAATGTGATACACTAATTTTCCAGACACATATTACCTTTTATGAATCTATTAAAGCTTTTGTTTTGAACATATCTTCTTTATATATTTTATTTAAATTCAAATAAATGAATAGTTTCAAAATTGACACAATTGTTATTTTATAAAAATAACATATTATAAAATTGATTAAAAATCACAAAAATATATAAAAATTATAAATTTAAATTTATATGCTCTAAAATGTTTTAAAGTATCATATTATGGACAATTCAAAACAAATAAGTGATTATTTGTTATAATTTAAAATTTAGAATGTTATTACCACAAATACGTTTAAATTGATTAAGGATAAATCAAGTTGATAATGTTTAAAATAATTTCCAAACTTGACTAAATTTTATTGGTTGATGGTATTACAACCATATATCATCTAATATTCCAATATGAGACATTTTTGGAGGTTTCTAAGTGTGGTTAGATTTATTATAAATTAATATTTTTAAGATTTCCAAAGATGACCCTCTCCTCCCTTATTAATGGGCACCTTCTCCCTCTCTTCCTCACACCACTTTGAGCCTTCATGATCGCCAAAACCTGAGAAATTATCTTCTATACTTCCATAGAAACATACTAGAGGTTCTGGTCTTCTTCAAATACTAATGTTAGTGCCCTAAGAGGAGGTCTCAAAGAGGTTCTTCAAAGAAGAGGTAATGTCCGTTACCGATTCTTTCAACTTTATTTCTTCTTCAACTTATTCTTATTTAGTTGTTTCATTATGAATTATTAATATCAGTATCACTAATATACTTATATGTTATTATAATTATGAAACAACCCCATTTCACTTTCTATCCATCCTACGGAAAACGAAATCACCGCGCGTGCGTACGTACGACATACCGTCTCCACACCCTGGTGTAATCTGTTTTTCCACCAACACCTTAAATGGATTGGTATAATGGTGTAAATAATAACTATATATGGTTATTATAACATCATAATGATTTTGATATATTATACCCTCCACTCCAATTCTATTCAATAATTATGGGAACAATATTATCGCTCGTGCGTACGTACGGACTACCGTCTCCATGACGTGATGAGATTCATTCTCTATGTTAACCATTCATGAATGATTATAAAGTATATATAATAAATAATAATAAAATATATGACATAATAATGATACTGGATTTATTTATATATATATGAATTTCATTTACTTAATTCCATTCAATTCAAAAGGGAAACGAAAACAGCGTTCATGTGTACGTACGGCCTACCGTCTCCATTAACAGTGTATTTCATTCCTTTTATAGATCTATAATATATATATGTATATGATGAATATATATTATATATAAATCATGTTTTACATTCTGGAATTATGTGAATCAGGATATAAGTAATAATATCAAGAACGACACGTCGAAACACATACGATAAATGAAATTATTTTACACAAAACGCCGATTTAACATGGAATTTACAAAAGAACGGGTAATATAAAGTCATAAGTGAAACATATATGATATCAAAACAATTAATATGATTCTGTAATAAGTCAATTACATTATTTAAATCATTATACAGGAGGTTCGGATACGTACGAACCATATCGGACCTAAGGTAAGGGATAAATTTTCAAATCTCATTTTTATCCGAGATTGCTTATTCATAAGTATTTAATGGGGTTATTGTTATCATCCTTGTCTATGTTTTATAAAAGTTTTTTCATGTATGTAAAAAGTCCATTTCTACACATTTTTTATTTTACCCAATGGTATGGAAGGAATCTTTCTTTTGTTTATCCTACGTGGTACATTTTGGACTTTTCTGGAAAAAGTACGAGAAGAATTTTTTTAACTTATATGGAATGAAAAGAATTTTATGGTTTTATAAAGACTTATTTCCATGTATATTCCTTTAAAATATTTGATTTCTATTTTCAACAAAATATCTTTCTTTTAAAATTGCATGACATTTTGTGAAAAGAAATTTATTTTGAAGAAGAAAGGATATTTTCCTCAAGAATTCATTTCAAGTGTTTTATCAAAACCATTTTTTCATCTAAGATAACATTATTTCATATGTGTATGTTGCAAGTATAATGTCTCTATGATTACATGGTTTCACTTTTCTTATTATGAAATGATATCCATTTCTTTTATATGGATTATGTGATGATGGGATGATGTTTATGAAACCCATTTTATTTATTAGGTTTTTATGAATGATGTATGTTTATTTTGTGGCACAAGTAAGAATGATTTAATTATGAGATGAGTGGGACTTATATCTCCCTCCAATGCATTGGGTAAAGATTTATATCTCATATAATAGACATGGTTGTAACGGTAAGTTAATCCATTTCAGTATTACAGGACTGGAACGAGGAGTGAACTCGATTCAGAAAGGGACATTGTCCACTAAGATGGTCTTGGAAGCAATGCCATGGCTAATATCATTACAAGTTCTTAATGGATTCCACAATTACATGTTTCATTCCCATGCTATTTTATCATGATTTATGTTCCATTATGATCTATGCCTTATGTACTTCCACGATTTATGCCTTTGCTCATGATTTTGATGTTTAAACATTATGTTCTTGTTTTTAAGTTCAAATGTATATGGTATGTTTTATTTTATCCATGCTTACCCTTACTGAGAATTTGAGCTCACCCTTTTGATGTTTTATTTTTCCCCAGGATTGAAAGAAAGGTTTTAGGTAAGGAAACAAAAAGTGGAAGATTTTTATGGGAGATGTTGAAGATCTTTCACCACGATTAGAAGATTACGTTCCTTGTTTCCAAAGACACTAAACTATTACGGTTTTTGTGTGTCTGTTTTTGTTATGTATTAAGTATTCCACAAAAGTAATGTAATGTCCATGTACATCAAGTTTCGGGTCTCTATAGTTTGGTATCACAGGAATGGTTTAGTCAACCTTTGGAAACTAGGATGTGAAAACGTTAGTGAGATCCCTAGAGATATTTCTAAGGTTTGTCTAGGGTTGTCCCTAAGGTTAAGTATAATTATAGGTTATAGTACTATAAATACGGTAATGATCTTATTATTTAACCTAAGATGTTAGATATTGACGGTACTCCCACTTGATTATGTTATTTTCCTTGTATGGTTTTTGACTCTCACAGAATTCTTTTTGTGTTTTAGTCAATGGAGGGAACCAGAAGGAATTCGGTTAACATTGAATCCAATGGACAAATTGGTGACTATGGGACACAAAATTGTGTAATTCCTAGAGATAAGGATATTGTGATTATGCCGAATCAGTCATCGCGATATATGATTATCATGGTGAAATATAGTGGTATGCCTAATTCATCAAATAAGAGGAAGATAGAATTTTATGCATGTTCGCATATGGAGGAGCATAAGGAATGGAAGATTGAGACTTCTAAATAAGGGAAGAATAACCTTGAGGAATACATCAAATGGAGGGACAGATGTTATCTGTGTGGAGAAAAGGTTCCTAGAGTGACAGACTATTATGGAGTTTAATGTCTTATTTGGGGAGAACATGGGCATTACCCAACTCAATGCCTTGACCTAAAAAGTTACTTCTAAATCAAGGAAGGAATTATTCTAGGACAATCATTGAAGAGGATGGATTGAAGTTTTTATGTATTTGTATTCAAGAATAATGTTGTTGTGGTAATTTTATGGTTTATTAGAATATTTTTGTATTAGTCTTTTGTGGTTTTCAATAACTTTATGGTACCGGTAACCATGAAAAGTGATTAAAATATTTTGGAAAGTAAATGATATGCGCACAATGAAGGGATAAGAAGATAATGAGATGTATGATTGTATTCATGAGATCATGATTGATATAAGGACTAAGTGATATCATGGTTTGAGTATATAGAATTTTGAGGAATTTGGTATGTGGAAAGTGTTAAATTTTCACTGCATTCATGTTTTCACTAAGGATCAATGGGTAATCATTTTTCAAGAGATTATATGATTAAGGTATTCACATGTTTGTAATTTTACCAAAAAGATATATCTTATGATATATGGGGGATAAATGATGGAATTCACATGATTGTTATGTGACATTTCAAGTAATCATTTTCTTTATACTATTAGCTTGGACCGATGTATTTTAGATAAGCCTAAAGATTGGAATGGATTATGTTGGACAGAAGTTAGTATTGTTTAAGGATAGAACTTTTTTCGATATTATTAATGGGATGTTATTGTAATGTAGTTTTAGAAAAAGGACAACCTGCAGGACGGGCGACAGCCCATCGCGTCGAACAAGGCTGTGGGAATCGAACCCACAACTGAAGTGCGACTATCCTTTATCGCATACCAATGGCCTACACGAAGTCCATGGTTAGTAAAAACTAGTTTTATTTTATTAAGCGGTATGATATATGAAGTATAAGGTCATTTTTGGAATCGTATATGATTAACCTCACCATAGATGGACTTATGTATATTTGATAACTTTTGAAAACCTTTTGTTTGAAACAGATGGAATGACCCATCATTCTATCACATGACCTGTTGACACTTCACGAATAACAAATTCAACTTTATTTCATTAAGAGATGAAGTGTAAATTGTTCAAAGCATGAACACTAGTGAGATTGTAGCAAAATAAAACAAGTATTTCTTCTAATACAAAATTTTTAACTTTAGAGAAATTATCTTGAAAACCAAAAATGTTGTCCTAGTGCCCTTATATCTGATGAATCAGATGCTACCTTAGATCATCACAAATTTATGGCTTTTTTATTGTTGGTGTTTTCATAGTCATGTTCTCTACCACTCTCCATCAAGAACTTGATGGTTAGATTTCTCTTTCATATCCATATTTTTACCTATATTCTCTTACGTGGAAACCCAGTGATGAGTAAATTTGGGTAATCATTACGTTTCATACTTTAGTTTTTAAAGTTATGTTTTGGTATTTCATTTTACGATGTGGGTTTCAATTAAAAAAACTTTCAAGTAGACAACCATGTATAACCCCGACGAATTTCGAGGGAGAAATTATTTTTAAGTGGGGTAGAATGTAACAACCCAATATTTTATGATAAGTATTCTTTTTAATTTATTTTATTTCATGTGTTTTAGCTACAAAAAGATTATCTTGTGTTATACACAACCCCGTATTAGCTTGCAGTATATGCAACACTATTCTTAGATTGTGTTACACACAATTCCAAGTTCATTTGATAATAGTCATTCAACGCAACATTGAGTATATATATATATATATTCAATGTATATATAAAAAATGGTTGGATTCTATTATAACAAAACAAAAATGGAGTCTTTCACAACACGCAACCCTGACTTGGCTTGCATTACACGCAATCGCGATCTTTCTCGATAGGGTGTGTTGTACGCAATACCGGGTTTTACTAAACAATGATATATTATTATAATATTATTATGAATTAGCCGTTATGAATAGTATTAACTAAATTTTGAATTTTATGACATTATTATTCATCTTACACATTTTCTAGAACATGGTATAAGATCAAAAAAAAATTTCCAGGTAAAATATATATTTTTCAAAAAATGCAGTTTTTCTGCCTTTGGATGGCGCACCCACATTAAATCTAGTTGTTGACATGTTTATAAGTTCAATTTTTCAAAATAAAAGCCTTTTTTTGAATCAGGATATAAAAATTTATATTGGATAATGTTTTGATATATTTCTGATAACTTTCATATTTTAATGAATAGTAAAAACACGCTATATTTTAATTAAAAACAACTTTTTTCATCGTAATAATTTATATGGCTATATTATAATATTTACTGGTTTTAAAGTATAAATAGAATATATTTTTACCATTTAATATAATGTATGTCATTACCATTGATTTTACATTGAATTTGTAGGTTAAATCAATTCAATCTTTTGCAATGTTTTAAACAAAAACCCATTTTTATTTGAAAACAGGATTAATTTTAATTTAATTTCTGAAACTTCTATGTATTGAATTTGAAAAAATGGATTCCATATTTGGAATTTTTGGGTCCAAATTATGTTAATAGGCTACTTTTTATTTTTGGGAATTATGAATAGTAACTACGGTAAATTTTATTTACCATAGTTAAAGGTAAATCAGGTAATTAAGGGTAAATATAATATTATAAAATTACCCTAACACATGAAAAAATTCTATTTTATGGCTAAAAGTATACCCATATCACCTAAGGGTAGGATTAGATTCATTTTATGGACTTTGGACCACGAAAAAAATTTAATTATTATTAAAACCAATGAAAGTGACAACATGTCACTCTTTTAAATATTATAAGTATAATAATTTTAATTTAGTTATAAACATCATAAAACATCGAAAATGAATAGTCTACAGAAATCTAATAAAATTATCTAATTCATGATAATTTATTTAGGATTTTTAGGGATTAAATAATTGTCATTAATGGTGATACATTAATGATACCGAAATTATTTATGAATTGAAAAACCAGTAATATAGTTAATATTGAAATAATAATACCCATTAAAAGACACAAAAACCTAACCAAAACTTATTTTTAGTGTATATCTACACCACAATCATCCAATTACCTAATATATAACCGTTTGGAGTCTTATAAAAGTGATTATGACACTTATATTATATTATTTTAAATGATGCCAAAGTTGTCACCTTCATAATTTAATAAATATAACAATTTTAATATTGTGATTTTAAGAAGATAAATTTGAGTAAAAGTATTATTGTGAAAGGTAATAGATTTATCGTCATCATAGGATTTTATTTTTAATTTTTATGGGACAAATAAGTATATTAAATAATTATACAAAAATGTTGTAGTAATTATTTTATTAAGAGATAAAACAAATAAATGGTTTTAAAAATAATAAAATAAATATTATATGAACTATTTAATGTGCTCCACTAATATTCAAGATACATATGACCATTTTTGAATATATTAAAGCTTTTAGTTTGAACATATATTCTGTATATATTTTATTTAAATTCAAATAAATGAATATTGTCAAAATTGACACTATTGTTATTTTATAAATATAACATATTATAAAATTGTTTAAAAATCACAAAAATATATAAAAATTATAAATTTATATTTATATTGTCTAAAATTTTATTACTTATCCAATTATGGAAAATTCACAACAAATAAGTAATTATTTGTTATAATTTAAATTTTATAATGTTATTACCACAAATAAAATTAAATTGATTAAGTAAGAATAAATCAAGTTGATAATGATTAAAATAATTTCATAACATGTATAAATTTTATTGGATGATGATATTACAACCATATCTCATCGAATATTCGAATATGAGTCATTTTTTGAGGTTTTTAAGTGGGGTAAGATTTATTATAAATTAATATTTTTAAGATTTCCAAAGGTGCCCCTCTCCTCCCTTATAAAAGGGAACCTCCTCTCTCTCTTCCTCACACCACTTTGAGCCTTCAAGATCGTCAAACCCCTGAAACATTCTCTTCTATATTTCCATAGAAATATCCTAGAGGTTCTGGTCTTCTTCAAAGGCCAATTTTAGTGCCCTAAGAGGAGGTTTCAAAGAGGCGCTTCAAAGAAGAGGTAATGTCCGTTACCGATTCATTCAAATTTATTTCTTCTTCCACTTCTTCTTATTTATTTGTTTCATTATTAAGTAATAGAATCAGTATCACTAATATAATGATATGTTATTATAAGCATGAAACAACCCCATTTCACCTTCTATCCATCCTATGGAAAAAGAAATCACCGTGCGTGCGTACGTACGTAATACCATCTCCACGCCGTGGTGTAATCTGTTTTTCCACCAACACATTACATGGATTGGTATATGGTGTCAAGAATAACTATATATGGTTATTATAACATCATACTGATTCTGATATATTATACCATCCACTCCAATTCTATTCAATAATTATGGGATCGATATCATCGCTCGTGCGTACGTATGGACTACCGTCTCCACGATGCGATGAGATTAATTCTCCATGTTAACCATTCATTAATGACTATAATGTATATATAATGAATAATAATGAAATATATTACATAATAATGATACTTTATTTATGTATATATATATATGTATGTAATTTACTTTATTCCATTCAATTCAAAAGGGAAACAAAAACAGTGTTTAGGCGTACGTACGGCCTACCGTCTCCATGAACGGTGTATTTCATTCCTTTTATCGATCTATAATATATATGTATATGCTGAATATATATTATATATAAATCATGTTTTACATTCTGTAACTATGTAAATCAGGATATAAGTAATAATATCAAGAACGACATGTCGAAACACATACGACAAATGAAATGATTTTACCCGAAATGTTGCTTTAACATGGAATTTACAAAAGAACAGGTAATATAAAGTAATAAGTGAAACATATATGATATAATAACAATGAATATGATTCTGTAATAAGTCAATGACATTATTTAAATCATTATACAGGAGGTTCGGATACGTACAAAGCATATCGGACCTATGGTAAGGGATAAATTTGCAAATCTCATTTTTATCCGAGATTTCTTATTCATAAGTATTTACTGTGGGTATTGTTATCATCCTTGTCCATGTTTTATAAAATATTTTTCATGTATGTTTAAAGTCCTTTTCTACCCATATTTAATTTTACCCCATGGTATGGAAGTAATTTTTATTTTGTTTACCCTACGTGGCACGTTTTTTACTTTTCTGGTAAAAGTACGAGAAAAATGTTTTTTAACTTATACGGAATGAAAGGATTTTTATGGTTTTATAAAGCCTTATTTTCATGAAGCTTCCTCCAAAATATTTAATGACTATTTTCAACAAAATATCTTTCTTTTAAAATTGCATGACGTTTTGTAAAAAGGAATTGATTTTTAAGAAGAAAGGATATTTTCCTCAATAATTCATTTCAAGTGTTTTATCAAAACCATTTTTTCATCTAAGATAACATTATTTCATATGTGTATGTTTCATGTATAGGGTCTCTATGATTTACATGGTTTCAATTTTTTTATTATGAATTGATATCCACTTCTTTTATATGGATTATGTGATGATGGGATGATGTTTATGAAACCCATTTTATTTATTGGGTTTTTATGAATGATGTATGTTTATTTTGTGTCACAAGTAAGAATGATTTCATTATGAGATGGGTGGGACCTATATCTCCCTCCAATGCATTGGGTAAAGATTTATATCTCATGTGATAGACATGGATGGAATGGTAAGTTAATTATGTTCAGTATTACAGGACTGGAATGAGGAGTCAACTCGATTCATAAAGGGACTTTGTCCACTAACATGGTCTTGGAAGCAATGCCTTGGCTACTATGGAAATCATTACATGTGATTGATGGATTCCACAATTACATGTTTTATTCCCATGCTATTTTATCATGATTTATGTTCCATTATGATCTATGCCTTATGTACTTCCATGATTTATGTCTTTGCTCAAGATTTTGATTTTTAAACATTATGTTCATGTTTTTAAGTTAAAATTTATATGGTATGTTTTATTTTATCCATGCTTACCCTTAATGAGAATTTGAGCTCACCCTTTTTATTTTTTATTTTCCCCCAAGATTAAAAAAAGGTTTTAGGTCAGGAAACAAAAAGTGGAACATCTTTATGGGAGATGTTGAAGATCATTCACCACGATTAAAAGATTATGTTCCAAGTTTCCAAAGACACTAAACTATCACGGTCCTTGCATGTCTGTTTTTTTATGTATTAAGTATTCTGCAAAAGTAATGTAATTTGCATGTACATCATGCTTCGGGTCTCTACAGTTGGTATCAGGGGAAAGGATTAGTCAACCTTTGGAAACTAGGATGCGAAAACGTTAGTGAGATCCCTAGAGATTTTTCTATGGTATGTCTAGGGATTTCCCTAAGGTTAAGTATAAGTATTGGTTGTAGTAATATAAATACGGTTACGATCTTAGAATTTAACTTAAGATGTTAGATATTTTCGGTACTCCCCCTTGATTATGTTATTTTCCTTGTATGATTTTTTCCTCTCACAGAATTCTTTATGTGTTTTAGTCAATGGAGGGAACCGGAACGAAATTGTTTAACATTGAATCCAATGGAAAAATTGGTGACTATGAGCAACACAATTTTGTAATTACTAGAGATAAATATATTGTGATTATAACGAATCAGTCATCGCGATATATGATTAACAAGGTGAAATTTAGTGGTATGCATAATTCATAAAATAAGAGGAAGATAGACTATTATGCATGTTCGCATGTGGAGGAGCATAAACAATGGAAGATTGAGATTTATAAATAATGGAAGAAGAACCTTGAGGAATACCTCAAATGGAGGGATAAATGTTATCTGTGTGGAGAAAAGGGTCATAGAGTGACAGACTGTTATGGAGTTCAATGTCTTATTTGTGGAGAACATGGGAATTACCCAACACAATGCCCGGACCTAAAAAGATACTTCTAAATCAAGGAAGGAATTATTCCAGGACAATAATTGAAGAGGATGTATTGAACTGTTTATGTATTGGTATTCATGAATAATGTTGTCGAGGTACTTTTATGGTTTATTTGAATATTTTTTTATTAGTCTATTGTGATTTTCAATAATTTTATGGTACCAGTAACCATGAAATGTGATTCAAATATTTTGGAAAGCCGATGATATGCGCATAATGAAGGGATAAGAAGATAATGAGATGTTTGATTGTATTCATGAGCTCATGATTGATATAAGAACTAAGTGATATCATGGTTTGAGTATGTAGAATTTTGAGGATTTTGGTATGTGGAAAGTGTTAACTTTTAACTGCATTCATGATTTCACTAAGGTTCAATGGGTATTCATTCTTCAAGAGAATACATGATTAATGTATTCACATGTTTGTAATTTGACCATCAAGATATATCTTATGATATATGGGGGATAAATGATGGAATCCATGTGATTGTTATGTGACATTTCAAGTAATCATTTTCTTTATACTATGTGGTTGGACCGATGTATTTTAGATAAGCCTAATGATTGGAATGGATAATGTTGGACATAAGTTAGTATTGTTTAAGGATAGAAGTTTTTTTGATATTATTTATGGGATGTTATAGTAATGTAGTTTTAGATAAAGGACAACCTGCAGGACGGGTGACAACCCATCGCGTCGGCAAGGCTATGGGAATCGAACCCACAACTGAAGTGTGACTGGCCTTTATCGCATACCAATGACCTACAAGAAGTCCCTGGTTAGTAGAAACTAGTTTTATTTTATTAAGCGGTATGATATATGAAGTATAAGTTCATTTTTGGAATCATATATGATTAACCTCACCATAGATGGACTTATGTATATTTGATAACTTTTTCAAACCTTTTGTTTGAAACAGATGGAATGACCCATCATTCTATCACATGACCCGTTAACACTTCGCGAATAACAAATTAAACTTCATTTCTTTATGAGATGAAGTGGAAATTGTTCAAAGCACGAAAAATAGAGAGATTGTACAAAAATAAAGCAATTA
This sequence comes from Viscum album, assembly GCA_963277665.1. Classification (NCBI taxonomy): domain Eukaryota; kingdom Viridiplantae; phylum Streptophyta; class Magnoliopsida; order Santalales; family Viscaceae; genus Viscum; species Viscum album. Next base: position 772,858,695 of record OY728151.1, on the reverse strand, counting down.
TTTCTTCTATTTCATAATTTTCTACTTTAGAGAAATGATCTTGAAAACCAAAAATGTTGTCCTAGTGCCCTTATATTTGCTGAATCAGATGCTACCTTAGATCATAAAACATTTATGGCTTTGTGATTGTTGGTGTTTTCATAGCCAGGTTCTCTACCATTCTTCATCAAGAACTTTATGGTTAGATTTCTCTTCCATATCCATATTTTCACCTATGTTCTCCTACGTGGAAACCCAGTGATGAGTTAATTTGGGTAACCGTTACATTTCATAATTTAGTTTTTAATGTTATGTTTTGGTATTTCATTTTACTATGTGGGTTTCTATTAAAAAAACATTGATTTAGAAAACCATGTATAACCTCGAAGAATTTCGAGGGCAAAATTGATTTTAAGGGGGGTAGAATTAACAACCCAATATTTTATGATAAGTATTCTTTTTAATTTATTTGATGTCATGTGTTTTATGCTACAACAAGATTATCCTGTGCTATACGCAACACTGTATTAGCTTTTTGTATATGCAACACTATTCTTAGATTGTGTTACAAACAATTCCAAGTTCGTTTGATAATAGTCATTCTACGCAACATTGAGTATATATATATATATATTCAATGTATAAATGAAAAATGGTTGGATTCTGTTATAACGAAACAAAAAAGGAGTCTTGCACAACACGTAAACTTGACTTGGCATACATTACACGCAATCACGAACTTCCTCGATAGTGTGTGTTGTACGCAATACCGGGTTTTACTAAACAACGATATATTATTATAATATTATTATGAACTAGACGTTATGAATAATATTAACTAAATTTTGAATTTTATAACATTATTATTCATCTTACACATTTTATAGAACATGGTATAAGAACAAAATAAATATTTTTGGTAAAATATGTATTTTTAAAAAAATGCAGTTTTGCCGCCTTTTGAGGGCACAACCACTTTAAATCTAGTTTTTGACATGTTTATAAGTTCAATTTGACAACATAAAATTCTTCTTTTGAATCAGGATATAAAAATTTACATTGGATAATGTTTTTATATTTTTCTGATAACTTTCATATTTTATGAATAGTAAAAAACAGGCTATATTTTAATTAAAAACAACTTTTTTCATCGTAATAATTTATATGGATAAATTATAATATTGAATGGTTTTAAAGTATAAATAGAATATATTTTTACCATTTAATATAATGTATACCATTATCATTGATTTTACATTGAATTCCTAGGTTAAATCAACTCAATCTTTTGCAATGTTTTAAACAAAAACCCGTTTTCATTCGACAACGGGATTAATGTAAATTTAATTTCTGAAACTTCTGTGTATTGAATTTGAAAAAATGGATTCCATATTTGGAATCAGTGGATCCAAATTATGTTAATAGGCTACTTTTTATTTTTGGGAATTATGAATAGTAACTACGGTAAATTTTATTTACCATAGTTAAAGGTAAATCGGGTAATTAAGGGTAAATATAATATTATAAAATTACCCTAACATCTGAAAATATTCAATTGGATCGCTAAATGTATACCCATACCACCTAAGGGTCGGATTAGATTCATTTTATAGACTTTTGACCATGAAAATAATTTAATTATTATTAAAACCAAAGAAAGTGACAACATGTCACTCTCTTAAATCTTATAAGTATAAAAATTTTAATTTAGTGATAAACATCATAAAACTTCGAACATGAATAGTCTCCAAAAATATAATAAAATTATCTACTTCATGATAATTTTTTTAGAATTTTTAGGGATTAAATAATTGTCATTAATGGCGATTCATTAATGATGGAGAAATTATTTATGAAGTGAAAAATCAGTAATATAGTTTTTATTGAAATAATAATACCCATTAAAAGACCCACAAACATGAAAAAAACTTATTTTAAGTGTATATCTACACCATAATCATCCAATGAACTAATATATAACCGTTTAGAGTCTAATAAAAGTGATTATGACACTTATATTATTTTATTTTAAATGATGCCAAAGTTGTCACCTTCATAATGTAATAAATATAAAAATTTAAATATTGTGATTTTAAGATTATAAATTAGAGTAAAAGTATTATTGTGAAATTTAATAGATATATATTTATCATAGGACTTTATTTTTAATTTTTATGCAATAAATAAGTATATTAAATAATTATACAAAAATGTTGTAGTAATTATTTTATTAAGAGATAAACCAAATAAATGGTTTTAAAAGTAATAAAATAAATATTATATGAACTATTTAATGTTCTCCACTAGTTTTATAGATACATATGACCTTTTATTAATCTATTAAAACTTTTAGTTCGAACATATCTTCTGTATATATTTTATTTAAATTCAAATAAATGAATAGTGCGAAAATTGACACTATTGTTATTTTATAAAAATACCATATTATAAAATTGTTTAGAAATCACAAAAATATATAAAAATTATAAATATAAATTTATATGGTCTAAAATGTTATAAATTATCCAATTATGAAAAATTCACAACAAATAGGTAATTATTTGTTATAATTTAATATTTAGAATGTTATTACCACAAATAAAATTAAATTCATTAAGTAAGGTTAAATCAAGTTGATAATGTTTAAAATAATTTCCTAACATGTCTAAATTTTATTGGATGATGATATTAAAACCCTATCTCATCTAATATTCGAATATGAGGCATTTTTTTATGTTTTTAAGTGGGGTTAGATTTATTATAAATTAATATTTTTAAGATTTCCAAAGGTGCCCCTCTCCTCCCTTATAAAAGGTCACCTCCTCCCTCTCTTCCTCACACCATTTTGAGTCTTAAATCTCGGAGAACCCCAGAAAAATTCTCTTATCTACTTCCATAGAAACATCCTAGGGTTTCTGGTCTTCTTCAAAGACCAATTTTAGTGCCCTAAGAGGAGGTCTCAAAGAGGAGCTTCAAAGAAGAGGTAATTTCCGTTACCGATTTTTTCAACTTTATTTCTTCTTCCACTTCTTCTTATTTAGTTGTTTCCTTATGAAGTAATAACATCAGTATCACTCATATACTGATATGTTATTATAACTATGAAACAAACCCATTTCACCTTCTATCCACTCTATAGAAAATGAAATCATCGCGCGTGCGTACGTACGAAATACCGTCTCCACGCCGTGGTGTAATATGTTTTTCCACCAAAACCTTACATGGATTGGTATAATGGTGTAACGAATAACTACATATGGTTATTATAACATCATACTTATTCTGATATATTATACCATCCACTCAAATTCTATTCAATAATTATGGGAACGATATCATTGTTCGTGCGTACGTACGGACTACCGTCTCCAAAACGCGATGAGATTCATTCTCCATGTTAACCATTCATGAATGATTATAAAGTATATATAATTAATAATAATGAAATATATGACATAATAATGATATTGGATTTATGTATATATATATATATATGTATGTCATTTACATAATTCCATTAAATTCAAAAGGGAAACGAAAAGAGCGTTCATGCGTACGTACGGCCTACCGGCTCCATGAATGGTGTATTTCATTCCTTTTATCGATCTATAATGTATATGTATATGATGAATATATATTATATATAAATCATTTTTTACATTCTGGAATTATTTAAATTAGGATATAAGTAATAATATCAAGAATGCCAAGTTGAAACACAGACGATAAATGAAATGATTTTACCCAAAACGCTACTTTAACATGACATTTATAAAAGAACAGGTAATATAAAGTCATAAGTGAAACATTTATGATATCATAACTATGAATATGATTCTTTAATAAGTCAATGACATTATTTAAAGCATTATACAGGAGGTTCGGATACGTACGAAGCATATCAAGCCTAAGGTAAGGGATAAATTTGCAAATCTCATTTTTATCCGAGATTTCTTATTCCTAAGTATTTACTAGGGTTATTATTATAATCCTTGTCCATTTTTTATAAAAGTGTTTTCATGTATGTTTATTGTACTTTTCTACCCATTTTTAATTTTACCCCATGGTATGGAAGGAATTTTTCTTTTGTTTACCCTACATGGTACTTTTTTGACTTTTCTGGAAAAAGTACGAGAAGAAGGTTTTTTTAACTTATACGGAATGAAATGATTTTTACGGTTTTATAAAGCCTTATTTTCATGAAGCTTCCTCCAAAATATTTAATGACTATTATCAACAAAATCTCTTTCTTTTAAAATTGCATGACGTTTTGTGAAATGAAATTGATTTTGATGAAAAAAAGGATATTTTCCTCAAGAATTCATTTCAAGTGTTTTATAAAAACCATATTTCATCTAAGATAACATTATTTCATATGTGTATGTTTCAAGTATAATGACTCTATGATTTACATGGTTTCACTTTTCTTATTATGAAATGATATCCATTTCTTTTATATGGATTATGTATTGATTGGATGATGTTTATGAAACCAATTTTATTTATTGGGTTTTTATGAATGATGTATGTTTATTTTGTGGAACAAGTAAGAATGATTTCATTATGAGATGGGCGGGACCTATATCTCTCTCCAATGCATTAGGTAAAGATTTATATTTCATGAGATAGGCATGGATGGAACTGTAAGTTAATCTGGTTCAGTATTATAGGACTGGAATGAAGAGTGAACTCGATTCAGAAAGGTACTTTGTCCACTAAGATGGTCTTGGCAGCAATGCCTTGTCTACTATGGAAATCATTACATGTGCTTAATGGATTCCAAAATTACATGTTTTATTCCCATGCTATTTTATCATGATTTATGTTCTATTATGATATATGCCTTATGTACTTCCACGATTTATGTCTTTGCTCAAGATTTTGATGTTTAAACATTATGTTCATGTTTTTAAGTTCAAATGTATATGGTATGTTTTATTTTATCCATGCTTACCCTTATTGAGAATTTTAGCTCACCCTTTTTATGTTTTATTTTCCCCCAGGATTAAAAGAAAGGTTTTAGGTAAGGAAACAAAAAGTGGAAGATATTTATGGGAGATGTTGAAGATCATTCACCACAATTAGAAGATTACGTTCCATGTTTCCAAAGACACTAAACTATTACGGTCCTTGTGTGTCTGTTTTTGTTATGTATTAAGTATTCCAAAAAAGTAATGTAATGTCCATGTACGTCAAGCTTCGGGTCTCTACACTCTAACTACCATGAATTCCCACGAAGAAGTATCCCAATGGACCACCGTGTCAAAGGGTTCTCAAAGCAACAGACAGTGCGTCAAACAGACTCACGGTCTGTAAGTTATTAGCCTTTTGGTTTTGAGGGCCCAATTGAATTCGTGCTTGATCCAACTCGACCATACCCCAACATTATCAGAATCTCTAGTGGAGTATACCAAATGGACCATCTCGCTCCAAGGTTTCCAATGCTGCAGACGGTTACTCAAACGGACACTCGGTGGCAAAGTTATGGCCAAAAGAGAGTATATGGTAGAAACTGGTTCTGGTCTGGTCCGACCTGGTTGGACCGACCTGGCCGAGGTCGACCTGGTTTGGGTCGACCTGGCTTGCTGGGTCCAGCCTGCCCTACGCTGTGGAGTCCGGCCCAACGGGTTAGGTCGACCTAGGCTTGCTCGGGCTGGGTCGGTCCGACCGAGTCGGACCAGACCCGAACTAGTTTCGACCATACACTCTCTTTTGGCCATAACTTTGGCACCAGGTGTCCGTTTGATGAACCGTCTATGGAAATAGAAACCTTGGAGTGATATGGTCAATTTGGAATACCCCACTAGAGATTTTGATAATGTTGGGGTACAGTCATGTTGGATCGAACATGAATCCAACCTGGCCCTCAGGATTAAAGGGCTAATAACTTACAGACCGTGTGTCTGTTTGATGCACAGTTTGTTGCGTTGAGACCCCTATCACGTGGAGGTACATTGGGATATTTCTTCGTGGGATTTAATTTTATTTGGAGAATCTACCATTTTCTCAAGAAATGAACCCTCCCGAAGATGACCAAGCTTATTACGGAAACCCTGTTGCTGGTTGTGGAGATGTACTGGGATCCTGTGAGGGTCTGACGATGTACTGGAAATGTACGGGTCTGACAATTTACTGGAGATTTACTAGGATCCTGTGTTGGTCTGAGGATGTACTAGAGATGTACTAGGATATTTTTTTGGGTCTGAAAATGTATAGGAGATGTACTAGGATCCTTTGTGTGTCTGACAAAGTACTGGAGATGTACTAGGATCATGTATGGGTCTCACGACATACTGATGATATACTAGGATCCTGTGGGGATCTGATTATGTAGAATGATCCTTTTAGGGTCTGATGATGATTTAGGTTCCTTAATGGGTCTTCCCCTTAACATATTAAGTTGAATTAGTAGTTACATCTAATCATCTCTACTACTGTATATAAGTTATACATTGTGTGAGATGAGTCTATACCTTGTGGTACTTTCCTTCATGCTAATACCTTGGTGCTATTATTTTGTGTGGTGTACCTATTCGGTACTTACCTTCATGGTATTACTTCCTTTTTGGAACAGTTGAGCTTTGGGGTTTGAGTTGGACTCTTTGTTTTCCTCATGATTGAGATGGGTATACTTGATAACTAAGATATATGTGTGGGAATATAACTAAGTAGGGTTTCCAGTGGATTTTATTCCTTATGGTTTATCCTTTGTGGATTTTTCAGACCTTGAGGGTCTTGGGGTCCTTAATGAGTATCATTATACTCACCCCTACATGGGGATATGCCCACAACTTGTTGTGTCTGGTGAAGACGACAGTTATCACTGATCGAGGCTGAGGGTACCAGGTCTGGATGGTGCCTAGAGGCGGACCATACGGCATGTCGGTACGCAGAGGAGATGGCCAGATGTGGAGTGATGAGGAGGTGACCTGTACCTACCCTTCATGTAGGAACCTTAGAGGAGGACCCATTATCTTCTTTCCTTTTTCTTCCGTTGTATTGTTTTTCAGTTGTACTTGTACCTTTACTATTGGGCTTGTATTCCGGCCCTTTTTTACTTTCAACCCTCTTTTTTCTATACTGTTGACTTGTGTTTGTATCTAGTTGTGTTCTTGGTTGTGTGTGTTTATAGGTTATAATGGAAATGCCTTCTTGGTTTTTGGTAATATGCCTTTCGGTGCTAGTCGCCAGCCCTTGGCCTATGGAAGGCAGGAATGGGGTAGTCACAACACAGGCCCTGGGGGACTGGTCATGAAAAATTTGTATCAAATGAATCAGTTATACCAAAGAACATTGGACACTAATCATTATAACGGAAATAGTGTTTAGTGTAGTGAGTGTGGTTATCAGTTTAGGGAATCCAATATTGGTGCGAGAACTGATATATCCATACACCAGGACCATGACTTCTGAATTCCGACATTGTGCACAAAAAAACTGATTACACGTATGTTTTACAAGAGTTTTCTTTGTGATCCCTTTGAGTCAGCTCACCATATATAACATATTGACTGTGGACCACCAGTTCCGTTTCAGGATGGATTCACGCAGACAGCCATCTAGGGTTCCGGGTTGAGTATGCATTGATATCCCACCCAGTTACGACGCCTTAGTGCTAGGCCCTCTTCTAGTAGAGGCCCCAGCGGAGGCACCTAATGTACCATTACCCATCGGGCCACTGATATGACCTTCACCAACAGAAGAGGGTTCACGTTTCTTGAGCGCGTTTCATGAGTTCCAGCACCAGAGGCCACCCAGGTTCAGGGGAGAGACGTAACCACATGCGGCTGGGGATTGGTTGGAAGCCGTGGTGAGAGTTTTCTGACTAGTAGGGACACTATCTGATCTCATGGTGATCCTTGTCAATAGTCTACTATAGGAAGATACAGGCAGATGGTGGATCATGATGCTCCATTTTTTAAGGCAATGGCTTGGTCATAGACCAAAGCACCAAATATGTATTAAAAAGCAAAGGGATTACAGAAGTCTAAAAGATGGAATTTTCCTACAATCTCTATCGAAATAAGGAAGTAAATCAGCAGGAAATGCATCCAGCCAAGTCAAGTTCTACTGCACTCCTTTATTGGAATGGTAATCAGTAACCACATTCGCTTCACGGAAGGTGTGAGTGGCAATAAAATCAATCCAATGAAGCGAATTCAGGTAGTTCATTTAGTGATTGGTAACTGGCCAAGCAAGATGAATAACATTGTTCCAGATGGTATGAACGATAGTGGTAGAGTCACTTTCAATCCAAAGATTTCTCCATCCTCTCTGTAGAGAAAGTTCCACAGCATGAATGACCCCTAACATTTCGGCTTCCAGAGATGAGGCCAGACCACATCCCCTGTAGAAGCAGCCTTTACATTGGCCATCCGAGTCTCTAAAAATAGCTCCATAGCTGGCAGGGCCAGGATTTCCCTTAGAGGCACCATCCACATTCACTTTAACCCAACCTGGTATCGGGGCCTGCCAGAAGACTTCAAAGGAACTCTTGGGCTTCAGAAAGATGCATGGAACGCAGATGCGCCGAAGGATTTCAAAATCACCAATAGAGTTACCTCAACAGTCTTTTTGAATAGAAGCAGCTTCTTGAATTGCAATGAGAATACGAGTTTTCCAACAATTAGAGAGAATGAGTGATTATTGTGCAAAATATCATTTCTAACATACCATATATCGTGAATAAGCTCCACCACCGCCGCAAGAAATAAATTTTTAACCTGCAAGGAAGCGTCATATCTAACACACTTTTTAAGCAGCTAAAAAATCGAGTCAGGGATGGACCATCTGCAATCAAATAAGTCAAAAACATAATTCCATAAAGTAGTGGCAGTGGAACAGGATATGAAGAGGTGATCATCATCCTCCCTATGTTGGTTACATAGTTTTCATTTGGAGCATAGTTGTATGCCAAAAGTTTGCAGACAAATATCATTGGGCAATCTGTTTTGAGCAAGACGCCAAATCAGAGTGAGTCTAGAGGGTTTTATCCAAGATTTGTTAAAGGAATTCATCCATTGAAAACTAGAATCATCACCCAAAAAATAGTTCTTATAGAAGTTTTTCTAATTAATAATACCATTGGGGGTAGGTTCCCAAGCTAGATGATCTCCGGCAGTAGAGAAATGATAATTGTCAGTGATCTGAGCTATACTGCTAGAGAGTTATTGCCTATGAGATTGAAGAATATCTCTGATGGAAAGACTAATATCTTCAGGAGTATTATCTGGGAAATGCAAAGATATCAATGGTGTACCATACTAGTTGTCACACTAGATGTTTATACAGGAATCAACACTAACCATCCATCTAGAATTTTCCATTATCTTTTGATAAGAGTTCGTAATGTCAGGCCAGATTGAGGAGTTAATGAAATTCAAATTCCTTTTTAAGAGTTTATCAAAGAATATCTTATTTAAGAAATCAGAAGCATTAGAGGTACTATTAATAAGACGCCAAGTAAGTTTGGCTTGTAGAGCTTCATTGAACAATCATAAGTATTTAATGCCAATACTGCCTTTGTCAAGTGGCTTACAACAATTCTTCCAAGGGGCGGTGACAAGTTTCATATCTAGAATACTCCCCGTCCATATGAAATTTTTTATATAGGTATTAATTATCTTGAAGGTACTAGTCGGTCATTTGTATATCATGAGGGAGTAAACCATTTTAGAAACAATGGTCGATTTAACAAGGAAAATTATCCCAGCCATAGAGAGGGATTTCCCATTCCACAAAGGGAGTTGGCTAGTTATTTGAATAATTTTATTCAAGAAATTGCAGGCTTTCGGTCGTCCCCAAAATAGATGGACACAAAAATATTTGAAAGGAATAAGGCCTTCTTTAATACCAAGGTTATTGATGATGATATTTTTTCTTCTGACAGGGAAGTTTTTTCCAAAGAAGATTTGGGATTTATTCCAGGTTATAGCTGTCCCTGAAATGTCCTCATAATGAGTAATGGATTTCTTGAGCACTTGAATGTTTCTTTGATTTCCTTTGATAAAAAAGATGATATCATCTTAATAATGCAGATGAGTAGGCACAATTAAGTATATGGAATCTTGGATGCTTTTAAGCTTATTTTGTTCAACCAGCTTATTTAGGAATCTGCTGAAGTAATCTACAGCAATAACAAATAGGATCACCGAGATAGGATCACCTTGCCTGGCACCCTTAGTACAATTGAAGAAACTATGAGGAGTACCATTGATCAAGATATAAATAAGAGAGGATTGGAAAAGAACTTAAATTCTTCTAATAAAAGTTTCATGAAAGCCAAAGATCTCAAGCACTTTGAATATGAAGGTCCAATCAATGGTATTAAAAGCTTTTCTAATATCTAGTTTAATGGCAACACTACCCTCTCTCTTATTTTTATTTAAACCATTGGTACCTTCGGAGGCAAGGAAAATACAATCTTGAATGGATCTTCCTTTGATGAAACCAAACTGATTCCAAGAAACTATTTTGTTACAAATATGATCATGTTTGTTGGAAATAATTTTAGTAATAATCTTACAGATAGTATTTATTAAAGAAATGGATCTAAATTGATGAATTTCAGAAGCATTGTCAACTTTAGGAATCAACGTAATAAATTGAGCATTTAAACCATGAGGAAGAATTCCATTAGAAAAGAAAGACTTCACTAGCTTACAATCATCAGAGTGAATGATGTCCCAATATTTTCGGTAGAATCCACTGTTGAAACCATCAGGACCAGGTGAGCAATCAGAATTTAAACTAAACACCGTGTCTTTAATTTCATGATCAAAAGGAATGGAGAGGAGAGATTTATTATCATTATCATCCACAAGTAAAGGTATTATGGCAGACTTAAGATTAATGTTCCCTTTAGGACCATTGGATGTGTTATGGAAGTAAGAGACAACATGATCTGAGATGGCCTCTTCAGTATCAAGAATCAAATCATTGTGAATGAGTTTAGAGAGAGGATGATTGGCCTTTCTGATTCTTTGTATGGAATTATAAAGATTGGTATTATGATCACCATCATTTATCCATTTAGTCTTAAACATTTTTTTACACATATTATCTTTGAAATTGAGAAGATGGTTGAGTTTAAGGGAAAGATTCACCTCAGATTGCAAATCCCCATTAATATCAGAGTTGGTATTAAGAATTTGAATTTGATTAAGCTCTTTCTACAGTAAAGAGATATCTAAATTCATTTGGGTGCTATTTATTTTACACCCAACTTTAAGAGAATGTTGTAAAGTTTTCAACTTGAACATGCACGCAAAAGAGTCCTGGTGATGTTTCATAGAATCCCAAGTGTTTTTAATAAACGAGTCACAATACGAGTCCAAAGACCAAGAGTTGTTAAATTTAAAAGTAGGGGTGAGCCTACGTTCATTATTGAGGAAACTAAGTATAATGGGATGATAATCAGAGTTAAGTCTAGGGAGGGTAATACTAGTGACATTATCCCAAGTGTCAAGAGCTTTAATATTGACAAAAGCCCTATCTAGTTTACGTGGAACAATTTTATTATGATGCCTTCTACACCAAGTGTACTTGGTAACGGTAAGAATAACCTCAAAGAGGTTGCAGTCCTCAATAAAGGACCAAAACTCTCTTGAAGAGATGGAGAGATGTGAGGGACACGGTTTTCACAAGAGTTGAGAATGGAATTAAAATCCCCCAAAAGAACCAAGGGGACTTGAATTTGATTAGCCATATCCAAAAGGTCAAGCCAAAGAGGCCTCCTTTCCTGATATTTATTGTTAGCGTAGACCATCGTGCAAAAGATATGGTGTCCATTCCACAAGAAGTCATAGGTGAGTTGTTGATCTGTGCTTTTAAAAATGTTAACACTTTGAAGATAATTGTGATAGAAGACCCACAAAGAATCAGTTAATGTTCCTTTCTTACAGGATCCTAGGAAGTGGTAATTAAAGGAGCCGAACCTCAAAAAATTCAAATTAAAGTTAACCTTAGGTTTAAATATAGCAAACAAGAGTGGTTTCTGAGTGGTTAAGAACCTACTAAGAGTAGTGGAGGAATCTTGATTAGCTATACCTTGACAATTCCAGAAAATAATATTCATTACATTTTGTGTTTTGGGTTAGAACCCTTTTTTTTGGATTTCCCAGAGTTATTCATCCTCTGTGATCTCATAGTCAACAGAGAGGGGGCAGGAGTTGTTTTCCTTTCTTTAGATTTAAGCTTGGGTATATTAGAAACAACATTATTCATATCACTATCCGATGGAAGAACAGAAATAGATGTAGTTATAGGAGAAGGGATCAGGGTACCACTATTCGGGTGGTTATCCAATGCATCTTCCTAAATAAGAGGAAGGAAATCTACATTCTGGGTGGGGCACATAGCCTTAACCAAGGTAGAAACCATAGTATGACCAACATTATCTAGATTGTTATGACATTAAAAAGAAATAATCCTAGAATCTTGTTTCTGGCATATAGCCACTTCATGTGCAAGACATAGATCAGGAGAGGGTTGGCCAACCAAAATGGTTGGAGCAGAATGAGATAACTCAGGTTTGGAAAGTTCATAGTTAATATCATTAGAGCACAGAGGGGCCAGATTTAATTCAGATACCTGTTTGAAAATAGTATATATAGATGTACTACCTATAAAATCAGGATTCTCCGCAACAGGTTTAGAAACATGAGAATCACTATCAATAGGATTGTTGTTAGGCAAAGAAACAACATCACTATTAGGTGCATGAAAACTATCAGTGACATTTCTATCAGAACTGTTAAATGGAGTATTAAAAGCAGGATTACCTATTTCAAGCACAGTTTCTAGGTTACCTTTATCCTCCAAAAGTGCATCAGGTGAGCATTGTTGTCCCTCAACATATTTAAGTTCCACACATTCTGATTTTGAATCATGGATGGGATTCCTGCAATTAGACCTTATACTAGAAGAAGAACACGACAGAGAGTCAGAACTGTGTAATGAAGAGTCAGTGCATTGGTTGCTCTTGTCTGCTGCATTAACAATGTCATGCAGATTTTGAAAAAAACCAGCTACCATTCTTTCAATTTCAAAGGCAATTTTATCATCAATTTGAAGAGCCTCTTCTTCCTCAACCATCTCTCCCCATGAATTACCATGTGGGGCCAATGTATTTTTCTTAACCCACGTGTCTTTCATATTTTTATGTTGTTTAGGCTTATCGAAAATGGATTTTCCTTTTTTAGTTCTCTTAACATCCTTCCACTCATTCACAATGGGGGGATCTACTTGTTTTCTGATAATTCTGCAATTAGTTATATTGTGTCCAATCAATTTTCAAACCTCACAATAGGGAGGTTTACTCTCATATTCTACTATTATGTCAGCCCTATGATCAAGGGAATTAAAATTTATGACTGAATGGAGTTCATTAGCCAAGTTTACTTCAACCATAACTCTATCAAAGAGCCCTAGATCACTATTTAGTGTTTTTTGATCAATTTTAATAGGGATCCCTATGCAAGAAGCTTTGTCACTTAATATCGTAGGGTGCCAGTAATACTAATTCAACCCATTCAGCTTTACCCAAACCTGAGCCATGGATTTCTTTTATGTGTGAAAGGATTGAAAGAAACATCCCAAGCAGAAATTCTATGAAAACCAGGCTTAAGATGAAGATTACCTAATTTCCAAACATGGTCAAGCTCTACCTGAGAGTTGAACAGAATGTGGTAATAACCCTTACCAATTGGAACCATCTTTTACTTTGTAGTTCCCTAGTAGTGTGAAATTCTATGTTTGAGTTCTATCAATGGCCTGGTATGATCACCCGAGTTGTAAGAGACACGGCCAATAAGTGCATGTTTGAACATTTTAGATCTTTCCTTCAACGCTTCTGGATCTGCATCCCCTGGAAATCCTCCATCTTCTAGTTTCTTGAAGAGAGGTTGTTTTTGTTCTTTCGAAATAGCTTGATTATAGCCTTGAAGTGCATCTCGGAATGAAATTGGAGGAGTGTGAAGAGAAACTTGAAGTTTTCCAACCTCTATTTTGCATGTTTCAGAGTCTAAAGTTGCATGAGCAGCAAGGGGAGAGATTTCCCACTACAGATCGAATCTAGCCATGGAATATCTTCAGACGAAACTGAAAGAGGAAATAAGGTTTTGCGGTCGTCGATTCTCCGAGTCCGTTGTTGAGAGCTCCATAATCGCTAGAAAAATCGGATCTTCATGCTCCATATTCATGATGAGGTTTCCCTTCTCTAGGAAGACATTGAGAGCTTGTTTTGGGCATAGTTTGTCCCAATGACTCTTCACGCAGTGAGCATTCAGGAGCTTCTACATCTGCAGTAGGGAAACATGTCTGTGGCTTAGTACCCAGTGAAGTTCACTAACCACTCACTCTATTCCACTTATATGGTGTTGGACCCATTCTTCTGGGCCCGGACCTTCGAGCATGGACTTAGGCGGGAGATCCAGGATTCGATGATCTCACTCAGCATCCCGACACTGCCGGGGTTGTTAGAGAGACCCCTCTTAGTGGAGAGTTTCCTTATTGAGAAGTCACTAGGAGAGAGACCCACCATTGGACGTTACATGAAAAACTATTCTATAGCTGGCAGAAGATATATGTCACAGAGGTCCAAGAGGACCAGGAATACAGGTGGACGATCGCATGACTACGAATCGGTTGTGTGGGGTACAGAAGATAGAGCCCATCATGCAAGGAACAAAAAGTGTTTTACATGCAGTGGGTAGGGTCACATGGCTCATGACTGTCCAACCCACCATGCAGATGATCAGCAGATAGTCAAAGGACAACCCAGGCAGAGATAGAGGTTAGATTGAGGAGGTCGGCAGGGAGTAGGAGGACGTGGCAGAGGAGTTGGTCGTGTAGCTGGCAGTGGGTGACGATTCAAGATGTTTCCACCACCACCACCAGGAGGTCCACCCCGACCACACAGAGCATGTGGACAAGGGGGAGCTCAGCTTCAGGTAGCTGAGGCCTATGATCACAACCCTCTGGAGATGATACATGGTACGATAGGTGTCTATTCCACCTTGGCTGTAGTACTTATTGACATAGGTGTCAGTCATTATTTTATTTCCACTTCCCTTGTTTAGATCTCGAAAATTCCTATGGAGCCTTTGGTGCGATCGTTACATCTAGATACTCCTACGGGAGTGGATTCGATGATTACGCACTGGTTTCAGTAATGTGAGCTTACTATAGGAGGTGAGAACTTCAGCTGGGATCTTCTAGTAGCGGTGTTGAGGCCTTACGATGTCATCATGGGTATGTAATAGTTATCTACAACCAATGATCAGATTGAATATGTTAGCCACAAAGTGTGGTGTGTCTACATGTATGTGACCAGGTTTACCTTCACAGGTGAGAAGGGAGCCTTTGTAGCACATGATGGAATTACCCAGAGGAGAGTCCAACCAATTACTCATTAGTTGGCTAGCCTTACCCTCAGAGCAGTTGATGTGGGGAGTCCGATTTATCCTATAGTGGTGGACTCATACATATATTTCTTCCCTAATGATGTTTCGGGTCTACCTCCTTATAGAAAGGTGGACTTTTACATTGACTTGTAACCAGGTACGACATTGATATCTACAAAAGCGTATTAGATGGCTCCCACGGAGCTTCGTGAGCTGTGGGTACAACAAGAGGACTTGTATGGGGAAGAGATTCATTTGGCCTAGTGTTTCTCCAAGGGAAGCCCTGATTTTGTTTACCAAGAACCTGGATGGGAGCTTGAGACTTTGTGTCAACTATCGGCTCCTAAAACAGGTGACTGTGAAGAACAAGTACCCAATCCCAACGTTTGAATACCTCTTTGATCAGCTAAAGGGAGAATTGTGGTTCTCGAAGATAGACCTCAGATCAGGCTATCACCAGCTCATTGTGCAAGACGAGGATGTATATAAGACAGCTTTCAGATGTCGGTATGACTATTATGAGTTTTTGGTCATGTCGTTCAGTATGAATAATGTTCCAGAAGTGTTCATGGGACTTATAAATAGGATCTTCCAACCATACCTTGATCACATTGTAGTAGTCTTCATCAAAGAAATACTGATCTACTTGGATACTTAGGAGGAGCTTTCCTATAATTTGAAAATAGTCATGGACACACTAAGAGAGAAACAGCTTTATGGTATGCTCTTAAAGTGCTAGTTCTAGATCTGAGAGGTTCAATTTTTGGGACACATCATCTTAGAGGCTAGAGTTGTAGTGGATCCAGCGAAGATTGAGGCAGTACATCCTTGGGATCCACCCCAGAGTGTGTCGGAGGTACAAAGTTTCCTGGGTTTGGCTGGATAATACCAGAGATTTTTACAAGACTTCTCCAGAGTTGAAACACAATTATCATCTTTGACGAAGAAGGTGAAACACTTTTTGTGGTCAGAGAGATTCCAATGGTGTTTTCAAGAGTTGAGGCAGAGGATGACTAGTGCCCCCATCTTTAGGTTACCAAAAAAGGTAATTGGGTACGTAGTCTACTGTGATGCATCAAGGACTGGAATCGAGTGTGTCCTGATGAAGGAGTGAACTGTGATCGCATATGGTTCTCAACAACTGAGACAACATGAGAAGAACTATTCTACCCATGAACTGGAGTTATCAGTAGTTATATTCACCTTGAATATGTGGATACATTATTTTATGAGTGAGCATTTTACAATCTACATGGATCATAGGAGTATCAGGTATATCTTCTCGTAGAAAGACATGAACCTGAGACAACGATGTTGGAATGAGTTCCTCCCGGACTATGACTTAGAGATATTATATACTCTTGGGAAGGGGAATGTTGTAGCAGATTCACTCAACTAGAGATATGTTATACAACTGCTAGGTGAGGTGACAGATCAGTTGGCCGCTTTGAAGATACCCATTGTGGACTGGGATTGAGCAGCTTTTCATCAGTCTCCTACAGTCACTCCCCCACTTCATCCGCGAGTCAGGGAGGTGCATCACAGGGACACTGACTGCGAGGCACGACATGCTCAGATATCCAGAGGACTGGCACCTGATGAATTTTCTAAAGGTGGGGAGCATGTCATACTTTTAAGAGGTCGTACCGTGGTACCAGTGTCACTTCAGGAGGAAGTGTTGAGAGAGTTCCACGCATCCCCTATAGCAGTACATCCAGGAGTGAAGAAGATGTACCACGGTCTTCGACGAAAACCCAGGTGGCCGGGAATGATGAAAGTAGTAGAATAGATTGTCTCTCGGTGCCTCACTTGTCAGCAAGTGAAGGTGGAGAATCATGTACCAACTGGCTTAGTTCAGCCTTTAGAGGTCCCAGAGTGGAAATGGGATGGGATATCCATGGAATTAGTGATAGGATTTCCATGTACATACATAGGTCATGACTCTATCTGGGTGATCGTTGACCGACTCACCATGTCAGACCCCTTCATACTGATCAGAGTTCAGGGTTCAGAAGAGAGCTTTGGATGCCTCTATGCACAAGAGACTGTGCAGCTACATAGAGTACCCTCGATGATTGTATCCAATCATGTTACATGTTTCACTTCCCAGCTATGGAAGGGTTCTAGGAGGCTTTAGGGACACATATTTGTTTGATCACTGCCTTCCATCCTTAGATGAATGGCCAGACTAAGCAAACCATTCAATCTCTTGAGTACATGATGCATGCGTATGTCCTCTACATTGGTAACAACTGGGATGATCACATGTGTTTGGTGGAGTTTTCATACAACAACAAATATCACTCCACCATTGGGATGGCACCTTTTTAGGTGTCGTAAGGGAGACCTTGAAGATCACCTTTGTGGTGGACTGACCCAGGGGAGCCAGCACTTGTGGGACTAGAGATGGCATGGGCTACCACAGAGAAGCTGCAGATCATCCCGGAGTGGATGAAGACTGCACATATCTAGTATAAGTCTTATGATGACAGGAGATGAAGAACTCTAGAGTTTGAGGATGGTGACCACATCATTCTACAGGTCTCACCTCAATGAGGTTTGCGGAGATTCGGCTGAGGTGTAAAGTTAACTCCACGGTTCATTGGACCCTTCCAGGTCCTCAGTAGTGTTGGAGAGGTGGATTACCGCCTAGAACATCTCCCTCAGGTGCACCGGGTGCACGACGTCTTCCACATATCGCAGTAGAGGAGATACGTGCATAACCATTCTCATATCATCTTCCATGGTGAGGTTTACGTCGACGATGGGGTGACATTTATAGAGGTTCCAGTAGAGATTTAGAATCTATATGAGCGAGTCCATTGTGGGAAGTCGATACCTCTAGTGCGTGTTCCCTGGCAGCACAGGAACCTTCGGGAGAGAACATGGGAGCGGGAGGCTCAAGTTCGTGCTCATTACCCACATGTTTTCTTAATTTTGTGATGTGGATTTCAGGGATTCAAATCCCTAAGGTGGAGAGAATGTAATGTCCCGAAAATTCCATGTACTGTTTTTTAATATATGGGAATTTTACGAGTCCGTGAAAACTAATAGAGCATGATTCCGAGGCCCGGTGTGCCCGAAATGAATATATGAGATTTTTTTGGGTATGCTAAGTTAATGTAATAGAGGGATTTTCTCACTTTTGAACCTATTCTAAGAATTGAAATCTGAGGGAACCGTTGAACTTGTAGTGCCGTTATTCGCTTAAGGAGACCTTCACCACCACTGCAGTTGGTTGAGAGTGAATGTTAGTTTTTCACTTTTAGTGGGAAAATAAAAATAAGATTATTTTTAAGATTTTATTTTTATTCTTGAAACAACTCATCATGGGTTTTAGAGGTGGGTACCACCGAGGCCAAAACCTCCCATTTTGAATTTATGGGTGGGGACCACCCGAACCCCCTAAACTCCTTATTTGATATAGAGAGAACTCTTGAACTCCCCTTTAATGGCAGACAACCTTTCATATCCTCCCACTTTAATGGTGCCAACCACATCATAATTAATGGTGTAAATTTAATTTTTTTTCCAACAATTAAATTGATGAAACACAACATATTGGCTACTTTTACTTTTGGGTGGAATTGGTAGAAAGGATTGAAAGTGGATAACCTTGGAGGAATCCATCTTCTCCAATGAAGAACACTTCTCCAATGAAGAACACTAACGTTCCCCAACGTTTTCAACTTCTTCCTCGGGACATCCTCTAATGTGGACATATTCAATCAACGAATGTCCTTCCCTCCTCATCGACGTCAACAAACAAATGAGGTAGGGGTGTGTTTACAGGTTATAAAGGAAATGCCTTCCTGATTTTAGGGAATAAGCCTTTCGATGCAAGTCGCCCGCCCCTGGTCTATGGAAGGCGGGATTGGGGTAGTCACGGCACGGGACCCGGGGGGCGGGTCATGACATATTATTATAAATTTCATTAAAATATAAATTTTTTTTATAAAATTAATATCATTTTCTAAATAATCTTATCAAAATTGTATTGGTATTAAATTATATTATTTATCTGAAAAGAATAATTTTTAATGAAAAGTGAACATATCAATTTTATTAAAAAATAGTGTTTTTGTTTAAATAATTTAAAAATATTCATTTTAAAATTATTTATAACTATAATTACCACTCTTATAATATTAATAATTAAATTAATTTTAGTGGAATAAATTTTAAAACTTAATTTGGTATAAAAACATTATTATACATAGAAGGAATTTTTTTGAGAACATGTTTTCTTTGAATTTTGTGTTTTGATTTTAAATTAGCCAGTTACCCATATAGAGATTTAATATATAGTAATACATTCCAAATTTTTAACCATAACATCTAAATTTCTTAAATATACCCCTTTTTTATTTTGTCATTATGAATAGTAACCATAATAAAAAAATTTAACCATGATAGGGGTAAATGAGGTAATTATGGTTAAAAATAATTTCACATGAAATTGAAAATAAACCTAACAATTTCCCTAATTTAGTTAGATTGACCTATTTCGTCCATATGCATACAATTTTCAAATATATGTACTGTTTTCGATTTATCTGTGATTTTTACATTTATATTACATTATTCAATGAAATGATAAAAATATCATTATATTTGTTTTATAATCATATTTTTTTTAATTCAGATAAATAGAGGCAACATTCCATTACAAATATTTATTTTATTTGTAAATTATTATTTTTATCATTTTAATTTATTTCTATTTTCTATTGATGAAATATTTACCTTAAATGTTTACACAATACAAATATAGTATTTATTCAATAAATAGAATAACAAAATAAATGATTTTAAAAATATTGAAAGTGATATGATTTGAATTAATCAATGTTTAAAAATTATTTTTTAGATCAACATAATACGTTATGTGGGTTTTAAAGAATTTTATTTGAATTAACCCTTTTTTCTTGATATATTTAATTTTATATTTGATGTATAGTGTCAAAAATGACATTAATAATATTTTAAAAATAAATAATATTTTATTAAATCATTGAAAAATAATAAAAATATAATGATTGGAAAAATTAATTGGATATATTTTAACACATCATCTACGTACCATTAATGGGGGGTTTTTATGGTTACATTGTTGACCATTATAAGGTATAAAACATTAATATTGTTGTAATTGTCAAAAGGGTTAACAAAATTTAGAACTAAATTATATGGGTGAAAACATAACCAAATCATCTCTTAACATTATTTAATGAGATTATTTGGAATCATAATCATCCTATATTTTATGTATATAAATTTTATGATTTTTACATGAAGAATTATTTATATTAACTTTACACTTTATGAAATTCTAGGAATTCCCCTCCCCTCAATTATATGAGGGTATCCCTTCTCTTTTTTATGTACACCACATTGAATAACCTATATATATATGGGTAAAACATTCCCACTAACCCACCATGGTGGTGCTCTATTGAAGGGGATAATGTTCTATGTTCCCAACCAGGGAAATATAGTATTTATCCTAAAAATCATCTTAAAGGGAGTTCTTACCCATGATAACTCTACTATTATTATTATATATATTCTCATTTTCCCATTAAAAATGATTGATAAATTCTTTAAGATATATTTTATTAACAACTCCATAAAGATAAAAATTGTAAGAAATAATGAAAACCCTTTCATTAAACAATAAAAATGTGGGTTGGTTATGATATAAGTTTAGCTGGGTACAATATTGAATGGATATTCCATTAACATTGGGTTCATTATTTATAGAAACTGAATTTTATAGAATAAATACAGTTAAAATGACATATTTTTTTATTGTTGGGGCATCACTAAACTCTTCTTCACAGACTCTAGGATTACAATATGGTAAAACCAACTGATCCTCAAATAGTGGAATAACTGTGTGATCATACGTGTTATGATTTCCCTCATTAAGATAAGGTTAAAATTATTTTAACATGTTTGATACGATGTCGGCGAAAAAATAGGCTAAAATCACATAAAATTCTTATTTCTCATCATTATAGTTCAACAGTTCAACACATTGACTGAGGGGAAGAAGTGATCCTCTTTAGAAGAATATATCTTTTGTGGGGATGTCGTTTTTTTATGTTCCTCTAGATAAGAGGAAACTTTTTAGTGGGAGGGTACCGACTCTCCCATTTACGGGGGGTATACAGGTTTTATGAGTTAAGACATGATTTAAAAGCATTATAGAATTAACTTTCAATTTGTATCACTTATAATGATTATATTG
This sequence comes from Viscum album, assembly GCA_963277665.1. Taxonomy (NCBI): domain Eukaryota; kingdom Viridiplantae; phylum Streptophyta; class Magnoliopsida; order Santalales; family Viscaceae; genus Viscum; species Viscum album. The sequence goes on along the minus strand of OY728151.1, from coordinate 772,837,059 downwards.
AATCTTTATAGGCTATGTAGAATAATGTATTCCAGTCATAGTTGTAGAGGGAATTTGGGTCATGAACTTTTTATTCTATCATGCCATAATGATTAAATGCACATGATCCACTATCTAATTGATTAATCAGTCATTAAATAATTATGTGTTCCTATATGAGTAATTTTTCCCATTCATTTCCAAATTTTGGTAAATTGACTAACAAAAATGTCATAAGAACCTTGGGAATACTTAATTTTAATTGACCATCATTGACTATGATTCAGAATAAATATTTTAAGATTAAACCTTCATGATTATGTGAGCTAATATATGGTGGTAAGTGAAATCGTTTAGGTGATACATTTTCCTTAAAACATATTGCTTCATGATTTAGGACATCATAATAAATGTATTATTTTTGTCAGTGATGTTGTTCCTTTGAACTAGGTCTCTATTAAGTAACAAAATTCATTCCTCTAATTTTCATTATTAAGTCACCTCATAATTGAAGATATAATTTTCCCCTACTATATTGATAGTAATTATTACTATTTTATATTTTCCAACTATCCATATATATATTTGGGGTACCTTTTATGATATTTCCTTGGTTCTCTAAATTTCATCCTCTCGACATCATGTTATATTCATATACTATAAAATTCTACCTAGGTACTTCTGGGGTATGAGCATGGTTGAGAACTCAACTTATAGTTTGTACATACATATAACTAGTAACTACTCTTGGGGAATTTTTATTTCTATGTAGTATGTCAATGCATTATATCTTGAAATTAAATAAATGGATATCCCATTCCTTAATTTCTTATAAATTAATAGGCCAATGATAGTTTTTTCCATAGCATAAATCTAAATTGGGGTAGGATTTAATAACAATGATCTTCCTAACTCATAATATAACTATCTATAATGTTATTTTACTAAATAATATGTGAACTTCTATGTTCTATACAAAGGATCTGAGTTTGGTTACCTTTTATTGTTCTAGGGTTCCCAAAATTGGTCAACAAAAGGAAGAAAAAAAGTGTGATTTACTACTACATATCACCTATTTCTTCATATAATGAGAATTTAGGAATCCCATTGTTGGGTAGAGAAGTAGTAAAATGCACCCACTCAATAAATATGATCACAACTAGTTGTATCGATGAAAATAATCCATCATATTTATCAATATGAGTAGTAATTACATCACATTTGGAAAAGTATATTTGGAGTCCCTAGTTTCAACATCATTTATTTAAAAACTGATGTTATTTTACACAACGGAAGGATTTTAACAGCAGATATAGGATTCTAATTGGAATTATTCTATATCAAATGATAGAAGTGTTTAATATTCAAATTTTACATTATTTATTGAATAACTGATAATTAATGTTGACTTTTACCATTAGTTATCATAGAAGAAAATTTTAAAGTATACTTTTAATGTTGTTTATTTTTGAAACGATGTTAAAAAATTATAAAATTTTCAATACACATATGTTCACTTTGTTTTTTCAAAATACTATTTTTCCAAACCCTAATCCACTTGAATCATAAATGTGCTCCACCAGCATTCAAACTTCTTCATTCGATCAATTTTCTTCTTTGTTTTTATTTTTATCCTCTTTGTGGGATCATTCTTTGTACATACACAACCCTCAAATGCATTTTAACCAATGAAGTTGTGTTCCACTTTTCTTATTTTCCTTCCACTATCTATAGCCTTTAGTGTCAATTTTCAGTGGAACCCCTATTTCATTTCATTCATTATAAAATATGTCAATCACTATTTTTCTTTTTTTTGTGGAAAATATAAAAATAAAAACACAATATTTTGAATGTTAAAAGTTTAATTTTTAATTTTTTAAAGTTATATTATTTTTTTAATTATAAAATTTATACAGTGCTTCATTTATTTATATGTAAATATTTTTCTGTTATATATTATATTCTTTATAATTAGTTTGAGGTTATAATTTATTCTTTTATTATATATTTTTTATTATAAATCATGTGTATAATATTTTTAACACTGTAATTATTTATATTTATTAATTTTTTATTATTTATTTTTCTTTATAGTATTTGGTTGGTTAAAATTAGTTTTGTTAATCATTTTTTCCATTTATAAATTGTTTTTCATTATAATATTTTTTAGTTATAAATTATTTTTCTTTTGGGAATTATATTTTAGTTATAATTTATTTATCAATTATAAATGGTTTATTAAAAATTTAATGATATTTATATATATATTATTATATGTTATAAATAAATCAGTTTACATATATGGTTATATATTTATAAGTTTTAATATATTCTACTATTATAATATGTCTTTAAGTAATTAATGGATCATAATTAGATAAATACATGAATTATTAATTTTGAATATTAAAAAGGAGTTTATAATTTATTTTAATTTTATAAATTAATTCATGAGAAAAGAGGATCTGAATTTCTATACAGGTATAAAGTGTTCGAATATGAGAAAATTAATGTACTAGGAAATCACAGACCATCTGTTTTACATAGATTTTAATAATAATTATTCACACCGAATCTAGTATAGTGATATAAAGGATAATTAAAGATATAATATTGAAGATGATGTTTAACATGAGAAAGATGATTTTCATGATGAATTAATTCATGATTTATTCATTAAAACCATTGAAAAAAGGTTTTAATTAACACACAGAGTTAATGATAATGAAATGTTATTTGGTTATAGTAAATTTATATTACAATCAATATTAAGGAGATTAGTTAACTTTAATGTAAGAAATTCTATGTGTTATAAAAGTTTAATTAAATTTCTTGACATTTTAAAATAATTACATCCAAAATGAAATGAGATTCTATATTCTAATTTTTTGGAAACAATTTATACCCATTAGGATTGGGGTATAAAAAGATAAATGCAATCCCAAAAAATATTGTGCTGGTTAGTATAGAATATAAAGGTCTATTAGTATGTATTAATTGAGGGATATAAATATATATAAAGGATTAGAAATACAACATAGATTCATTCTCATGAAGATGTAATAAACCATCCACTATATTAACCATTAATCATCCAATAATTTTCCATCTGAAGCTTCTATTTGAAAAATTAAAATTATTAATGGAGATAATATGGAATATATATGGGTGTATATATAAAGGAAACATATATCACCCTATTTATTCTCCAAAATCAATGAAATTGATCAAATCATTCATTATTTCCTAAATGAAGTTACAAATATTAGAATAAGGTTTTTCTTAGAGAGAATAAATCAATATCAGATGCTCAATAACGAACATAGTTCATGTCCTCTTATATTGGTATATTAAAAAATTTACATACATATATAAATTAATATAAAAATATTTTACAATGAACATAATTATTTCGTGACCCAAATAACTAGAAAATGACAGTAATGTCTCTTTATTACCATTGATTAATAATCTTATTTTTTCTGGGATATTGGTGTTATAGTTTTTTATGTATATAAGAATGTGTATTTTCTTTTTCATGATATGATAATGTAACATATAAATGAATTTAAATCATATGAAAAATTATTTGGATATAGTGTTAAGGGATATAGAACATGTAAAATTTTTTATGAAGAAAACTCAAATCACTAATTTAAAAATTGGAGAATGATATTTTACATGGGACATTATATAATTTTTTTTAAAAAATGAACCCACTTTATTGAAGATTTAAAATCTCATTTTATGGTTCAAAAAATTATGGTATTCCCCCATAACCATTATAATTTGAATAATATCATTATAATGTGAAAAACATTGATGTAACATTTAGAAATAATGGAAGCTCTAGTCATCAAATGAAAATATTGAAAAAAATTCCAATTAATTATTCCTCTTAATTTAAAATATTAAGTGGAAAAACATTATATTGAAATTATTCATGTTGTGGAATAATTATTTGATAGTTTTATTGAAACACTCTATGATGGAAAAATAAAGGAAAATATTGATTTAATGAAATATTAGAATTAATATCCACGGTAATTTTTTTTGTGAACTCCCACTATTAAAGGAAAAAAAACATTTTATACCTCTAGTTTGTAACAAATTAAGAAAAAGATATAAGATAAATCTAAATCAATTTATTTTGGGTATAAAACTAAACAATTATCTTTCTATAAATATAATGTAATGGAGACTTTAATGTATTTGAAGTTAATAGGTATGCAATATCATACATGTCATATATTTATATAGTAGAAACTATTAGTTTCTCTATGGGGAGTATTATTGATACATGTTAGATATTTTTATCATAAGGTTATATTACATTTTCAATTACATAATTAATAAATCATAGATCCAAATTAATTTGACATTTTTTAGAGTGGTGTTATCCTCATTCTTTATTAAATGTAATTTTTTTCTACTGTAATTTTTTAATATAATGGTTTATATGGTGATTCATTTGGTGTGAGAGATAAGAATATGAGGACCAATTCATTTTTTATGGATGTTTAATTTTGAATTATATAAGAAATTTTTTAAGGTATATGTTAAAAATATATAGCAACAAAAAACTAAATTTTTTAAAATATATATATTTGAAGATTTTATTGAGTTATGTATTGAATATTTATATATAGTGGAGGATTCTAATATCACTATATCTCAAAATTTGATATTTTATTTTTATTGAAAGGGGTTTAGTGGATTAAATATCATGAAACAACCATAAAATATTACATAATCTTGAATTTTATTCTGGAACACACATTTATTACATATTATAGATCTTTTTGGGTTTATAGTTTTAGAGAGTCAGGATATCTTACATAAATAACATTCCTAATTTATACAAATATAATACTATTAAAAATAGTAACAAATTTTTTCAAAGTATAAAACATTAAAACATAAAACATTATTTCAGTGAAAAATCTTCATAACATTAATCATTACTACATTATTACTCATAACCATCCGTATTTCCTATGAAAAATATTTAAAAACATGGGATGAGTACAAAAATCTGTAGGGGATATAAAGAGTGAAATCGTTCGTCAAGTGATAACGTAAAAAAACAATAAAAACCATATCATAAAAACTCAAATAAAAAGTATAATCATGTAGTTTCCTTGGAAAAAAATTTACCATATCATTCTTATATTCACCCTAACACATGGAATAACCATTTTCTTAACTTCTATCTCCAGAGTACCCAATGCATTGGAGAGATATAATGGGGATCACCTACCATATCATGAGCTATGATGGGCTCGACCAAATATATCCTGAGCTATAATGAGGATATCACATCATATAATGAACTATCATGGGATAAAACCAACATAAATAAATTCCATGTAACATACCCTAAATAAACCATTTCATAACACCTATACACCCTTGAGAAAAACTCATCCACATTTCAAAATACCATTTTCGTGTAAAAATCACTCTTCGAACATAAAAACTCCACAAATGATAATGACATATTATTATTAAAAAAACCATAAAAACATATAAGGGTGATAATATGGTAATAAAACATCTTTAAATTATAAGAGTACACTCTTGTTCTAAAAAAAGAACAATCTCTTTGGATTTCTTAAAGGATACATTTAAAAGGATTTTAAGTGGATGGTCCTTTAAAAAATACCATAACACTGAAGATAGGATTGATTAAATGAAGTATATATGTATATATACTCTAAATAATGATAATAATACATCAGAAAATCAAATTAAATTTCATAAGTCATATTAGAATGATAAAAATCATTGAAGTTGAAGGTTAACCCAAAGAATGGAAATTGGGATAGAAATTCCCTTATGAAATTTCGTCATGGTATCAGGTGTACATGGGAGGTATTAGTGAGATATAATGGGGTATATCATCATAAATATATAATAACGTCAGTATGGGGGAGGTGAAAAAACAAACCAAATCATAGGAATTAAAAATAAAAGGACACAACAAAGGGGATATTCTTGAATAAATGTGAGAGATAAAATCCCTTACCTCGGGTTCGATATCCATGAAACGTGTTTAATCCTCATGTATAATTGTTTAAATAGTTATATTATGATTTTATAGAAACATTTTCATATTTATAACTTCTTATATGATCACAATATAACATCACTCCATCTATTCATTAATAATACCTTGTTATTTCCCTTTATTTGGGGGCATGCATTATAGGGTTTCCATGAGTGGGTTGTAAGGGATTTGTATGATGATTGTAAATGAATATATAGAAATAGAATGAAATGGTATATAAATGTTTTCATAAGCTTAATTATACAATTTATCATTTTCAATTCTGATGTGATAATGATTTATTAGTTAAAACGTTAATGATGTTCGTTCAGATCACATTAGGGTTTTTTATAATAATGACCTCATATTGTTTTACAAATTAATCCCAAGTGTAAAAAAGGATTATAGAACCATGGATAGGACATAATAAATATATTATAACGTTGTTCTACCATTAAAATTATTTCATGACCAAACATGAAGGAATTAAAGAAAACTGAAATCACGTCATCCACGATGTCGGTAATTAGACACATCACAAACAATGTTGTTATTACTTGAATAAGTGGGATATGATCAGAATATTGATGATTAATTTTCCATTAAAATGAGAAAATACATAAAATACAATATTTATGAATCATTCACTCCTCTTGGATAATATTATGGGAAGAGACCATAATAAATGAAATGGAAAGGAAAGGAAAACACATGAACAAGGAAGAGGATTTCTTACCTCTTGATCTCTACTCATTGAGATCCTCCTTAAGGACTTTGATTTTCTCCTTTGGGTGATACTATCAGGTATTAGACATGGGGAAGGATATTGGGTGGGGGTATTTGGAAGAAATGAGACAATTCTCATGGTTTGAGAGGTGTGGTTGGAAAGGGGAGGGACATGGGTCATTTATACATGAGACGAGGGTATTTTTAGAATAAAATATCAAATAAAATAATATATCAAATTATAGACATGTAAAAGTAATTTTTTCAACTACATAAATCATATATTAATATAATATAATCTTTTTTATACTTTAAATCATATTTAAAATTCGAATTCATTAATTTATTAATAGGAAAGTGAAAAGAAACAGAAAATAACACTTTACGGAATCTCTTTTTGACTTTTGGTTTTGGAAAGCTCATTTTAGGTTTGGAAATTGTGTTTAATGTATTTTGAGGAACCATTTATGAAATTAAATATAACATGGATGAATATAATGTTCTATAAAGTTTATTTAATCGTTACATCATGAATGATTCAATTTAAGATATACGTGTTATGTGAAAAACTGTATTTTTACTATTCACCCGAAAATTAAAGTATTTGATAAAAATCCCAACAATTCACCCTAAACATTTTTTGATGTTTATAATCCCAAAACAAAGTCCATTTTTCAAAAATTATTTTCTTATTATCACTAATTTAATTTGTAATTAATTTCATAATCTACATGAAATTACATATTTTAAAATTAAAACTAATTACATAATGCATAGAAAAGTTAAATAAGTTATTATAAAATTATCTTAAAACCCAAAATAAACCAAATTAATAATTCATGAACTCATTTTAGGAGAATAATTTTTGTAATTAATTAATTAATTATTTATAATTAAATATTTTTGATATACAAAATTACCAATACTTTTTTATAGTCAAATTATCATCTATAGGATGCCTAAATTTTATTTAATCATTCATGGGTAAGGTTGATATTATTTATGATGTCTTACTATTCATAAGGGCCATAATAATATTCATAAGGGTATGTTACTATTCACCAAAAATTACGTTTTTCTTATCAGACTCCAAACCTCTTTCTAATCGCAACTGTGTATGATAGATTTTCGAAATTCAAAACACAGAAGTGGGAAATTAACATTAAAGTTAATTATATTATATATACCTGGGATGTTACATTCTCCCCACCTTCTTGAAATTGATTCCTCCCAATTTTTATTTACTTACCCAAACAAGTGAGGGTGCCTTTCGCTCATAGAATTCTCATATTACCATGTTGCTTCATTAACCTTGTTGCTTCTCCAAATTACATTTATATGGTGGATTACCTTATTCAAAAATACTTGCTCTCTATTATCAAGAATCTGAATATGGTTCCCTTTATATGAAATTGATTCTTTCAGCTGAACTAGTTCTGGACTAAAATCATGAGTTGAATCTGGCATAAACTTTCTCAATATCAATGAATGACAAACATTTTGTACCTGAGACAAACTCGGAGGAAAAGCTAATTGATATGAAACTGGTCCAACATTCTCTAGGATTTAAAAAGGGTTGATAAACCATGGACATAGATTTCCTTTCTTTCCAAAGCTCACCACACTTTTCCAAGGAGATATTTTAAGGATGACATGGTCACCTACCTCGAAAAAGAAGGCATTATTTATGTTGTCTGCATAACATTTCTGCATACTCTGAGCTTTCCTCATGTGCTACTAGATCATCTTCACCTTTTCAGCCACTTCCTCTACTAACTCTAGTCCTATCATATTTCATTCACCGACTACATCCAAAAATCGTGGAGTCCGACACTACTTCCAATACAATGCCTCAAAAGGTTCCATCTGAATACTGGAATGAAAATTTCTATTAGAAGAAAACTCAAATAAAAAAATATGTTTACCACAACATCCTGGTAGTCCATTGAACATGCTCAAAGCATATCCTCCAATGTTTGAATCGTTCTTTCTAACTTCCCATCTGATTGAGGATTAAAAGATATACTAAAATTTAAATTTTTTCCCAATGACTTATAAAGGCCCTTCCAAAAATTAGTAGTGAACCTGGTATCATGGTTAGAAATAATGGAAGGAGGAACTCCATGTAACTTGAAAATCTCTTTGATGTATAATCGAGAATGTTGATCCAAATACATTGTATCTCGAATTGAAAGAAAATGTGCATATTTAGTTAGCTAATCAATACTAACCCAAATCTCACTGTTACCTCAAGAAGTATAATAAAATCCCACCATCTTGTCTATGGATATATTCTCCCATTTCCCATCCGGCATTGGAAGTGGCTGAAGCATCCCCTTTGGTAGTTGTATCTCTGCTTTAACCTATTGGAATGTCAAATGTTTCACAGTAAAAATCTTCATCATATCTTTTCATTTCATCTCACCAGTAATACTACTTAAGGTCTTGGCACATCTTATTACTTCCAGGATGAACTGAAAATGGATAACTAATAGGTTAACACAACAACACTTTATTAAATGGAGCATCACAAGGCACAAAAAATCTTTTCCAAAATCTCAAAAAACAATCATTTTCAAGGATAAATTCTAGAATCTTACCCATTTTAACCAATTATATCTTTTCATGTATCTCACAGACTTCCTTCCAGGCATTCATGGTTCTTTTTTATAATGATGACTGTACTAAAACCTAAAACAAAATAGTTGTATTTATTACACCAATAACTTCTAAGCCAAAAATAAGTAAATCATTAATCAAGGGATCATGATCCAAATGTAACATGGTTAATGGTTCATGATGTTTTCAGCTCATGGCATCTACCACATTGTTTGCTTTAACTAGATGGTAAATAATTGTGAAATCATAATCTATTATTTTTTCAAGCCATCTTCTCTTCAACATGTTCAATTATTTATGAGTGAATATATACTTCAATATTTTATTGTGAGTATCTATTTCAAATTTTTATCCATCTAAATGATGCATCCAAAGTTTTAATGAAAATACCACAACTGCTAGTTCCAAATCTTGTGTGGGGTAATTTAATTCATGAGGATTCAACTGACGTGAACCATAAGAAATTAATTGATCATTCTGCATCAGAACAAAACCAATTCTCTTCAATGAAGCATCACAGTAGATAAAAAACACTCCATTTCTAGAAGGTTGAGTCAGAACTCTAGAATTCACCAATCTTCTTTTCAATTGATAAAAGCAATCATCACATTATTTTTTACATATAAACTTAACCCCTTTTCTAGTTAACATAGTTATTTGGATGGATAACTGTGCAATGTTTTAAAAAAAGTGTCGGTAATAGCTTGCCACACCAAGGAAGCTGTGAATTTTAATTATATTTTTTGGTGTCAGACATTATTCAACAACTTTTGTTTTAGCATGATCATCAATTATACCACCATTAATACAATGTGACTAAGGAAAAAAAATTTCCAACAATAATTTACACTTCTTTAATTTTCCTTACATTTTCTTTTCTTGTAATGTTTTAAAAACAACCCTTAGATGTTTTTCATGCTCCTCCTTACCTTTATAAAAAAACAATAATCTCATCAATAAACACACAAAAAAATTTATCCAAGTACATATGAAATATTATTTTCATAAGATCCATGAATACAGTAGGTGTATTTCTCAAACAAGAGGGAATAACCACAACTCATAATGACCATATCTAGTACGAAATGCTATTTTTGGAAAGTCATCTTCCTTCACCTTCAGTTGATGGTACCCAAATCACAAGTCAATATTGGATAAATACTAAGCAATTTGGAGCTGATAAATAAATTCATTGATATGAGGAAAAGGATAATTTTTTTAATAGTGATGTTACTCAAAACACTCTAATCAATAGAAAGTCTCATGGAACTATATTTATTTTTAATGAACAAAATAGGACCACCCCATGGTGATGTGATATGATGAATAAATGATTTCCCAAGAATCTATTGCAACTAAATTTTCAAATCAAGTAGTTACACTTGTACCATTTGATAAGGAGGTTTTAAAATTGGCTTAGACTTAGGAACTAAGGAAATTAAAAATTCCACCTCCTGATTAGGTACTACACCAGAAAACAAATCAGTAAAAACATCCAGGTACTCATTTACCACTGGTACATCATTAATATAAATAGTTCTCATATTTTCAACAATATGGGTAAGATAACTATCATTTCATTATTTTAATAGTTTTTCAGGTTCTTGGTAGGTTATCAAAGATATGGGTCCATTATCGTACAAAAACTGAAACTCATTATAAAAAGAAACATAATTATCTATAAAATCTATCTTATTATGACAAAAATAAATCCAATCCATCCCAAAAATAACATCAAACTCTACTAGAGGAAAAAAAAGGTTTGCATCTAATATCTTTCCACATAAAAAGATAGTCAAATTCTTATAATTTCTTTTTTCCACAATATTTACTCTAGATGCCATTAACATAAGTTCTAGATTCATTTCATGAGGTTGAATGTTTAATATGGCCCAAAATATCTCTGAAATGAATGAATATGTAGACCCCATATCAAAAAAGACTCTAGAAAAAATGGAGTAAACAAATAATGTACCTAACCGAACTTCATTTGATGGATCATCAACTCTTGAAGTAGTCGCAAAGGATTTTTCTATATCCTTTGGCTTCCAATGTTGCTGATTTCCTACATGAGTGACTATATTTGGACAAACATTAGAATAATGAAACAACTCTTTATAGTTAAAGAATATTACCACCATCTTCTCATTACTTTTTGGTTCACTTTCCTTGTATTCAAGAGACATGTTCCAAAAACATCCACATCGACATTACTTACCATAATTCACAAGACATTCTATTAGATTATTTTTACCACACATTTAAAAAAAAGGAAAATTCATTTGCCTACATACAGACCTCTTTGATGAGTCCTTACCCATTTATTTCCATCCTGACCACTTTTTATTATTTACATCATAAGGCACATACATGTATATAAACTCCATCTCAACTTTTTCAGCACACCGAACAAGTTTGTCATTTCTTCTAAACTCATGTGAATCCAAGTCCCTTCATATAAGCAGTTTCAAACTAGAGTAAAGTATATATATTTTACTATCAATGTTCAGTGGAAAATTTAGTACGTACATGTATAGTCTTGTAAAATTGTCTTCATATGAATCCATCGATTCATGATCTTTCTTCCTCAGTTCCATGAATTGTCTCTCCATTCTGAGTCGAATCGTTTTAGGAAAATATTTTTCTACAAAAAATAATCATAAAATATTCCCATTCTAGACTATCATGGTGATATTTTTCTCTCGAATTCTTAACTAGAGACCACCAATGATAGGATTCACCTTCAAAATGATAAACAACAAGTATTGACTTTTGTTGTTATGAACATCCTATAACATCAAATATCTTTTCGAGGGCATTGATCCACCCCTCAGATATCCCTAGATCTACAGTTCCACTGAAATCTAGAGGATAATTCCTCATTAAAGTATCAACAAAAGACATGTTCCCTTATGGTAGATCAGGTTCCTCTCAAGAAAGGATACCACCAAAATATATCACTTGCATTAACTATTCCATTATTGTCACAAACATCTCACTTCGGATTCCCACCATTCTAGTTTGATAATTCAGACATGTATCATCTTCTTGTCATCGTACTACATTAAATTCCATGTTTCATATATATAAAGACATTATAAACATACATATCATAGTTTTACAAATAGAGTAACCTTTAAGATCTATGTCGTTATAAGTTAACCAAATGTAAAAATCATATAGGGTATTCAATTAACATTATTCTAACCCATAAAGTTATCAAATCATTCCATTGATACCAACTATCAGGAACCATCCATAAAACATTACATAATCTTAAATTTTCATCACGAACATAAATTTATTACACATTAAGGATCTTTTCAGGTTTACAATTTTAGAGAGCAAGGATATCATACATACATTACATACCACATTCATAAAAATTTGATAATATTAACAACGGTATCCATTTTTTCAATATATAAAAAATTAAAACATAAAACATGATTTCTTTAAAAAATCATCATAAAATTCATCATGACTCACTTCTTTCCCATACCCATCATTATATCCAATGAAATACATTTAAAAAACGTGTTATGATTAAGAAACATAGTAAGGTATATAAAGAGAGAAATTGTTAGTCAAGTGATAATGAAAAATAATAATAAAACACATATAATAAGTACATGAATGCATAGAATAATCATTTAGTTTCATTGGTACATATTTACCATATAATTATTACATTCACCCTTACACTTGGAAAAACCATTTGGTCATCTTCCATCTCCGGAGTACCCAATGCATTGGAGAGATATAATGGGGATCACCCATTATATCTTGAGATATAATGGGCTCAACCCAACATATATTGAGAAATAATAGATATAAAAAATAATATATTGAGCTATAATGGTATCATACCAACATAAATAATGTACACGGATCATACCATGAATAAAACATTTCATAACTTGTATACACCCTTGAGAAAAACACATTCACATTTCAAAATATCTTTTTCTCGTAAAAATCACTCATAGAACATAATACCTCTAGAAATGATAATAAAATATTATTATACAAAAAAACATAAATACACATACGGGAGACATTGTGGTAATAAAAAATCATGAAATCAAAAGAGTATAGTCATTTCATAAAAAAAAGAACAATCTCTTTGGATTTCTTAAAGGAGACATTTAAAAGGATTTTAAGAGGGAGGTCCTTTATAAATACCATAACATTTAAGATAGAATCGATTAAATGATAGAAATATGTATATATACTATAAATACAGGTAATAAAAAATCATATAATAAAATTATATTTGAAAAGGTATCTTAGCATGATAAAAATCATTGAAGTTGAAGGTTAACCCAATGAATCGAAATTGGGTTTGAAATTCACTCATGAAATTTCACCATGGAATCTGGTGTACATGAGAGGGATTAAAGAGATAGAATGGGGTATCTTGTCATCAATATATAATAATTCCATTCGGTGGGAGGTGTTCAAATATACCCCATCATTAGGAATTGAAAATAAAAGGACACAACATAAAAGAGATTCTTGAATAAAAGATGGAGAGAGTGATCCCCTTACCTTGAGTTATACTTCCTTGAAACTTGTTTAAAACTCATGTATAATGATAAAAATAGTGTTATTATGATTTTATATAAAACATTTCATGTTTATAACATCTTATATGATCACTTTATAACATCATTCCACCCATTCGTTAATAATACTTTGTTATTTCCCTTGTTTCAGGTGTGTGGATTACGGGGATTCCATGAGAGGTTTATAATGGATTTTTATGTCGGTTGTAAATGAAACTATAGAAGTGGAATGAAATGGTATTTACATGTTTCCATTAACATAATTATAAAATTTATTATTTTAAATTCTTTTGTGAGAAATATTCACTAGTTAAAATATTTATGATGTTCTTTTAGATCATTTTACTGGTTCTTTGATAACAACAACATCATTTTGTTTTATAAATTAAAGAAATTTGTAAAAAATGATTACATAACCAATGATGGGACATAATACATATATTACAACCCGGTTCAAACAGAAAAATGGCTTCATGACCATACATGAAGTAATTAAGGAAAATTAAAATCACAACATTCACAATGTCGGTAGTTATGCACATCACATACAATGTTTTTATTCATTGAATAAGTGGGATAGGAGAAGAAAAATGATGATTAATTTTCCATGAACATGATAAAATCAATAATATAAAAGATTTATATAGCTTTCATGTCTATTGGATAAGTATAGGGGAATAGATTAAAATAAATGAAAATTAAAGGAAAGGAAAACACATGAAAAAGGAAGAGGATTTCATAGATATGGATTTCTTATCCCTGAGATCCTACGTAAGGACTTTGATATTGGCCTTTGGGTGAGACCCTCATCTCTTGGACATGGGGAAGGAGATTGGGTAGGGAATTTTTCAGAAATTAGAAAATGATCAAGGCTTTAGTGGTGTTGTTTGGCAAGGGTAGGGTGATGGTTTATTTATACATGAGGAGTGTATGTTTGTAGAATAAAATATTAGGTAAAATAATATATAAATGTTTAGACTTGTAATATTAGTATTTTGAAAACATAAATCACATATTAATATAATATAATTTTTTAGACTTTAAATCATCTTAATAATTTTAATTCAATAATTTATTAAAAGGAAGTGAACAGAAAGAGAAAATGATACTTTAAGGAATAAATTTTTGACTTTCAATTTTGGAAAGTTCTTTTTATGTATTAAAATTGAGATTATTGTATTTTTAGGAACCATTTATGAAATTAAATATAAATGGCCGAATACAATGTCATATAATGTTCATGTCATCATTACATCATGAATGATGCAATTTAAGTTAAACTGATTATGTGTAAAAAAGTATTTTTACTATTCACATGAAAATTGAAGTATTTTTGAAAAATCCAAAAAATTAACCATAACCAATTTTCTAACATGTATAATAAAAAAAGTCATTTTTTCAAAAATAATTTCCTATATATGATAAATATAATTTTTAATTTAAAGCATAATCTACTTGAAAAATACAGATTTTAAAATTAAAATTGATTTCATAATTCTTTAAAAAATTACAAAAGTTCTTATTAAGTTATCTTAAAACCCAAAAGACATAAGAGTTGTAATTTATGAACATATTTTAGTTGAATAATTTTTCTATTTAATTAATTAATTAAATATAATTAATTATTTATGACTTACAAAAATACCAAAACTTTTATTATAGTCAAATTGTCACTTATAAGATTCTTAAATTTAATTTAATAATTCATGGGTAAGGTTAATATTATTTTGGATGTTTTACTATTCATAAGGGTCACACTACTATTTATAAGGGTTGGTTACTATTCACTAATAATTATGTTTGCCCTATCAGACTCCAAACTTCTTACTGATCGCAACCGTGTTTGATATATTTCGGAAATTCAAAACATAGATGAGGGAATTTAAGTGTAAAGTTAATTACCTTATATTACCAGGGTTCATACATTAAAGGTAATGATAGTTCAATATGTTTAAGTAATGAAAATAAATATATACATTATTAACAACCCATGTGAGTTTTGATTATATATATCATCACATATTACTGGATTGGGGTCATGATATATGAAATGATATAAAAAATAGACAGTGAATGAACATAAAAATACATTTATTTCATGGTTTAAAGATAATACCAAGACTGATTTATTTGATCCAAGAACATTAAAATGGTTGAATGTGGGACCATGTGTTAATGTGATCACATGGACTGGATTTGATATTAATGGTTATACATTTCCCACAAAAAATAGGATTGAAAGAGAGACATTAAAAATACTGGAGTAATGATCTTCACTGAAGCAATTCATTTTTAACGTTCCAAAGATAAGAACCAAATTTCCGCATTAATAACACATTTTAGAGTTTTTGAGGATATATGTAAAGTTGATTAGGAAAACTTTCATGCACAAGTAAAAAACTATTACAAGGTTGACAGTAAAAGTTGATTGAAATGTGATGATTATGGATTTACACTCATCAATATAAAAATATATTATTTGAGTGAGGAAATATTTATCATGAAAAATAATTTGATACTAATATTTTATTATACTATCCCATCAAATTATCAGTGGTCCAAAGTTTTTTCTGGAAAAAATTTCATTTTATTGATGAGGATGTTGGGGATGTTGGGGATGTTGTGGAATTTTTTGAGGTTTCTTCATATACTATATGATTACCTGATGATAACAATAATTGTGATGTAGAAATAGTTCATGCTATTTAAAATGATAATGTTGAAGGGATAGGGTAAGACAATCTTTTATTCTCCTAATTAGTTAGGTAAATATCTATTTTATATTTGTTAAAAACATACACATGTAAAACAATTATTCTTTTCATTCAAATCTATATATGTTAATCATTTCAATAATTTTTTTATTATATTTTATATTTAGTGGCTTTATTTAAACTATATTTTATTGAATAATCGTAACATCATTATTGTTTTGAGAACATTACACAAGTAAAAAATAATTTTTTTATCTTTATTTTTATTTCTTTATATTTTGATCATTTTTATAATTTTTAATTTAATTTATTAATTTATAATATTCTGGTATAAAATTTTATTTAAAAATAATTAGAGCATTATTTTTTTATGAAACATATGCCTATAATGACACAATTCATTTAATTGGATATTTCTATGTTCACTTTCTTATGTTCACTTTTCCGAAACAGTATTAATAAATTTAATAGATATAAGTTCATACTGTATTGTAAAAAAAAATTATTTTAAAAATAATTTATTTCTAATAAATATAATTACATGTAACTTCATTACATTTATCTATTTAAATAATGAGCATAGAGGTAGTGGAAGATTTATTGAGTAATGTGTATGTATATTCATGTTAATATATCATAAATAATTAAATTATTTTATGAAATAAAACATTTGATTTCAAATTTATTTAGAACCCTATTGGTTATTTTCCAATGGTGAAATATTCTTCATTTAGAGATAAGAATATATGAATAGTTGGTAGACATTATATTACAAATTTGTGAAAAATAAAACTATATTATGGGAGTAGAGGATAGAAAATTGTTTTTATGATCATATTAAGCCATTTTTTCTATTTTCAATGTTTTTAGTATTCATTAGTCCTTATGTGTGGTTAAAAGATTAATATTTTATATCATTATAGGATGAGCATCAAAAAGATGGTGAAAGATCAGCTGTGAGAGTCTTTAATGAAAAAATATATTAACCAAATTTTTTAATCCACTTATTAAAATAATAAAAATTTCATAAGAATAATATTTAATATATAAAATTAAATATGAAATTTATCATTCTTGAAATGAAAAAATTAAGAAGATATGATATTTTTGGTGAGGGTTGGAATTAAAACTCAATCCTCATGTATGAGTTTTTATATTAAAATTCATGGGATAAATTTTTTACCAAGTGGATAGAGAAATCTCTTTTTCCTGATAATTATTATATATAAAATCATTTTTTAAATTCATTTTCTTATTAACTAGTGAATCATTAATTTATTCTTATGTGATATGACTCCATGAGATCTAACATTTAGATCTTGTCACATAATTTATACACTCATACATTATCATGTAGAGAGTATCATTTACTATATCTCCAATGAAGAATATTTATTACATAACAAAACCATACATGTCATAATAATTTAGGACAAGTGTATTTTGAGACATTGACAAATAAAAAAAGGTAAATAAGTGAGTTATGTCATCTCCCACAATTTTATTCACAAATAGTACCCTTCTTAGACATATCTTAAATCATGTCATTCTTTGTATCATGGGGAAATAAAATGAAATAAATTGTAATATGAGATTCTCAGAAAGAGTAAACAATGTAGATATTAATATAACATGAGCATAAGGGTATGTGAACACGAGTATAATTTTTTTTAAAACATACCTTGTATATCAATCATAAATATGATTCAGTGAATAAATCATGGAAGTCCATAAGATAAGAATAATATATAAATTAAATAACATGGTCCATGAGACCAATTCATTGTTTTTGATTTTTTGTAAACACATAAGCATAAAAAATCATATGTCAATGATAACCACCAAGAAATTCAAAAAAATTCATTCTTGGGATAACCATGAGTGTAATTACATTAATCTATAGATAACCTATCATTTTCCCTCTTTCAGACATGGGATAACCTATTATGTATCATTTGAACTTATATAGAATTAAACATTACCCGATGCAATGGAGGGAGATACAGGTCCTACCCATAACATAATAAATATATTTTAATTCCAAAATAATATTAAACCTTCATTATATCATATATTATGAAATGAAATGGGGTTCATAAACTATTTATTATAGCATAAATTGTGGACAAGAAAAGAGTTTCATAAACATTTCAAAAATTTAACATAGTATTACCCACAAAAAGGAATAAGTTTCATAAAAATATTTTAATGTAGAAATGATACATCTAGATGATGAATATATATTTTACAATTGTATAATATCCCCATTAAAGCATAAGTAATATTATAGGATTTCATCGTAGATGGAAAATGAATTTAAAAGATCACATGGAACATTACCTGATAATGATACCATTTTCAGTTGAAATCACATTTTTAAAATCATTACATATCGAAAATATTAACTAAAACGTTTTCTTTGGAAATAACTTTTTTATGTTTTATCATATTATTCTAATTATTTCATAGTAATAGTGGTGGGAAATACTTTTCATGCCATGAAAGTTAAAACAATTATTTCCTTCATATTTTTTATAAAATCTAAATGGGTCTTGTTTGGAAAAATAAAAAAGGATTCTTTCAATTTTTTTAAAAATTTAATTAAATGTTTAAAATTGATTTATGTAATAACATTATGATATTAAAAATTATTGAAAATATTTTTAGAAAATTGGTATTTGGAAGAAAAAGAGTTTGTAACTAAAGAGAGATATAAAGTAAGGTTTCTTAATTTTTTTTGGAATAATGATTACATAAAGAGGTGAAAATGAGGGGAAAACATATTATAATCAATTATACTAATGATAATAGAATTCCTGATGTTCATGAAAAATATATTATATTATTTTCTCATCTAAATCAAAATCAAAAAAAATAGAAAAAAAACAATGAAAATGTAACATTAAATCCTTACAACCGTGGTAACATTTGAATGATAATAACCATGAAAGAGTGAAATTAAATTAATCATTAAATATCATGTAGATAACAAATTTCCAGATATCATTTTTCAAATAATATTTTTATACACTATATAATATAATATAGGTGCATAACATAACATATGTCCTAAAAAGAAAAATTGAGACACAAAAATATCTTACCTTATGTCTTGACATCCTTCGTACTCATAACTACCTCATAAATAAGAAATATATTTTTATTATAAATTTATTATATTAAAATAATATTATTTTTAAAACCATATATTATTTACTTATGTCCTTTTATTATGATTTAAATAATAATTTATTGCTAAAATCATGCTTCAGGTAATAGTTACATCAGTTTTCATGTATTTATTTGTTTTGTATCTTCATTAATATTACATTGATCATGGTTACATTATCTACAGAATCAAATTCATGATATAAATATAACACATATATATTCATTATCTAATTATTTAGAGTAATCTAATAAATTTATAGATATAAATTGAATCACACAGTTTATGGAGATGGTATGCCCTATGTACTCATGTATGTTGTTTAAATTTTATAGATAGATCAAAATAATAAAAGTTAAAAAATATAGAATATTTGTAGAAATATTTTTATGTTATGTATATCACTTATATTCATTAAATTTACTTTATTTATCTTCAATATAAGTTGTAATTCAAAAACGAATTTAACCGCTTCACGAGGCTATAGTCCAACATACACACGAGCAACATTATCATATTCACCTAGAGTAGAGAGTAAGAAGTTATGTTATATATTATACTTATATAATAATAATAATATCAAAAATATCACATATAAATTTTAAATCCATCATTATATCAGGCCAAAATGGGTTTTCTTAGGAAAACTAATATCATCAGTTCGAGAGGTGCTATTATGTCATACACATGATTGAGAGATTAACTTCCAATTTTATAGAATATGAGACATATTTAGGTTATTCCATTTATATATTAACATATAATTATACTTTAGACACTAGTTTTATTATATTATTATAGTATATGAATATTTTTTGGAGGTGGAATAAGGAATAAAACAAACACATAGGTTTAAAAATTTGACAACCTATTCATAGAATGTCATTATATTTATACCCAAATCCTTATTGGGTGCATTTCCTAATAAAAGTAACAACTCTATGATAACATGAGTTACTTGAGGAATACATTTGGGGACTTCATGGATGAACCAAATGGTTTTGGAAATATTTATAAGAATGGAGAGGGGATTTTGTTTTTATTTAGTAGAGATGACACACATTGAAATTTTGAAAAGAATAAAGTGTACCCCAATATTTCACCTTCTAGAATGATTCAAATGGGTAATTATCTAATTTTAAATTTTATAAGGTAATAATATGTTTATAAAATGGGTTTTTACACGTTTTCTCGGTTATTTTACAACTAATCTGTTTATTTTAATCCCTATTTAAACAATCTTTAACCATAACCGTAAAAATTCATTTTTACTATTTTTACATTTCATTCTTGTGAAAATGTAATTTGTAATTATTATATGTTATTTATTATTATTATTCCAAATATATAATATTTTTTTTAAATTTTACACAAATTATTGGATCCTTTTAATTTAAAATTAAACTCGCAGGTAATAGAATAGTGATTTTTAAGAGAAAATTATCAAAATAATGAATGTTTTTCTATAAAAATTCAATATAAAATTTGATCAAATGACCAGTATTGGATTGATTACAAGATAATTTATATAGTATTAATTTTTAATTCGTTTTAAGAAAAAATGGATCCTTATAACTTCTTTAAATGAAATGTCTTTAATAAACACCAGTAGCTTTCACTATTAATCCAAAAATTAATCTTTTTAGAAAAATCCTAAAAAATAACACTATGATAATTTGGACACTTTAATTGAAATGTTGTGTTAATTGTTTGAAATAAAAATTCTAAAACATTTGATAATTCTTCCCATTTTCCACAAAGATCAATGTAAATAATTTTTTTAGAAAAAATGTATTTTTCTATATATATATATAGACATTACTGAAAATTAAGTAATTATTTATAATACATAAATTTCCAAATGTGTCTATCAATATTAATTACACCATGTTTAACAACTAGGTAATAATTTTATTTTTCGAATAATAATATTAATAGTCTTCCTGGTTTGTTAAAACATGATGTTGCATGTAAAACATACTATTAAAGAAATTAACGTTATTTGAAAAACAATTATTCCATAAAATATTCAGTTATTACATTTCATCTCCTTTCACTAATAACGAAAAACATTAATGTTAATTGATGAAAAAATGGAATGTTTCTTGAGGATCCATATAAAATGTAGCTAATAAAATTATAATAAATTGATTTTTATTTTTGATG
This sequence comes from Viscum album, assembly GCA_963277665.1. Taxonomy (NCBI): domain Eukaryota; kingdom Viridiplantae; phylum Streptophyta; class Magnoliopsida; order Santalales; family Viscaceae; genus Viscum; species Viscum album. Next base: position 772,815,069 of record OY728151.1, on the reverse strand, counting down.
AATATTAGTGTTTTTAAATACATTTCACTAATATAAATTTTTAATATTTCATTTCAGGATTATATTTAACTGAAATTTATATAGGGTACTTTTTCACAAGGGTAGGATATAAATTTTTCCTACTACTTTAATAAAGGATGAACACTGGAGTTGTATAGGAGGATATGGGGTGGTTTTCGATATTAGAAATTATTTTGGCCATTATAGTAAAATATAGTGTTCAAAATAATATAAGGGATAAATATATTCCTTTAATCATGATATTTGAGAGATGAATTGGTTGATGGATGGTTGAATTAAATAAAATATGCATAGTTTACTTACATAAATGATGAGATAGAGATATCCCATTTAACCTGCCCACCTAGATCATCCAACTTATCATTCGAAGATGATCATCTAATATGAGTTGCATGTGGGGGATCCACATTTATATATTTTATAGTATGAAATAATAAATAATTTTTTGGATTATGGATAGAATTAAATTATGATACTGTGTTTGGTATGAGTAGAAATACATGATGTTATTAATCCATCTTCTATATTGTGGTTGCTTATGAAGGAGGTAACTAGTGTTGGATATAGACCATGTCATTTTTACTCTATTAAACCAGAAATCTACATTAGCTAAAATATGATTTATATGTCATTTTTTATTTTTATTTACTATATATTTCAAATTACATTTAATGTGTGAAAGAGTTTATACATTTCCCATATATAAAAAATATATCGAAGATCTTATTACTAGTGATGAACTATCCATACACATATTATAGTTTCTCTCCTTATAAGTAAATGTTGGTTTGTATTTTTTTATATAAATAAATATAACATATAGTTAATTAATTAATTACATATCTAATCTGGTATCTCTACAATATTAATTTTTAAAATTCTCTCACTTTCAATTAGTATTTTATAGATCTATAATTAATTTCAATTATTTAACAATATATTAATGATATTGTAATATTTTAATATATATATAAATGATTAAAAAAATAAACATATTAGGTGTTAGTTTCATTAATTCCTTGATAGGTAAGAAGTCTATAATATAATCAATAACTATTATTAGTTATATTTTCATTAATGATGAAATTTTTATATTTTTTTGGCCATTATATGTCATGTGTCTTCTATTTACATAAATTCCTAGAATATTAGATATTATCTTTATAGGGAGGATTTCCCAATTTATTTTAAAATATTTGAAATATTAATTATCATTTTATTATATTGGTTTCTTTATATTATTTGTTTGATATATATATTTTTTTAATTAAAAATACAGTTCATATAAAGTGTTTAAAAATAGTTAGTTATCGATATATGTTCCATATGAAATTATTTATATAAATCTATACTTAGATAAATTTTATTTTATTTAACAGTTGTTTTTTCATACATATATAATGTTTAGTATTTTTAAGTTTATGTTTCATAACTATTATTTCACCATAATAAGGAGAGTGTTGAATGTGTTTTTCATTTTTTGAGATTTATTTATGATATTATCATAACAAGAAAGAAAATAGACATTCAAAAGGTGTCTTCTATTACAACACTTATGTTTTAAACTAATATATTGTATTGATAATTATATTGTAGTCGTTATTTTTATAGGTTTTATATTTTGTTAAATAATATATGGATAAATAATTTTACCACATTCAGTGTTTTTTTGGAAATTATTTTTTAGCTATGATTAATTTATGTATGTACTTTTCAATGTTTCATGTGTGTTCATTTTTATTTTAGTCATAGTATAGATAATGATTAGTTTAATGATTATTTTCCATATAGTTACTTTATTAGTCAACTATTTTTAAAAAAATCCTACTATTTAGTTATAATATGTGTGTTTTTATTTTTAAAGAAACTACAACATAATGGACATAAATGTATACACAATTTTTACTAAAAATAATATATCATTATTTTATATAATCAATTTTAATAATTTATTTCCATTATTTAATTTATCATGTAAAAATATAATTAGATTCAGTATTTGAGATTCTTCAGCAATGAATTATTATTTTTCGAACAGTAAAAAATAAAAAAAATTAATTTTTTTTACTTTTATGAAATTAAAATGATATAAGAATTTTTTTATTATTTATATAATAGTTTTACAGAATATTATTATATTTAATAAGTCATATAATGTCTATAAAAATATATTTTTTACTTATAAATAAACATCTTACATTTTAGAAATCTATGTAATGGATTTGTTCAAATAAAAACTATTTTTAGAATATTTATTTAAATAATGAATTTATAAGGTTCCTTTTGATTTTGGTTATGTTTTAAATACAATAAATCACATTATATTTAAAATAATCTAATTATATTTATTTTAATCAATATTTTTCTTTTTTTCTATAAAATCATCTTTACACATATTATTTTTTATAAAATCAATTTTCAACAAGTTTTGTGGCTTTGTTTTGAAATTAATTTCTGACACTTATAGAAAATAAATTTAATAAATAAAATTAATATTTCGAATCATAATTAAAAAAATATGGTAATGACTCCACTATTTTTTCCTCTGATTGGGAATAGTTTATTTGGTAAAAAATCAGTTAACATAATAAGTGTTAAAATATGTTCAAAGGGTTGAAACTAAAATGATAATGGTTAAAATGACATAAAAACATGTTTAAAACATATTTTATTATCAAATTTTGACCCTATATCATCAAATATTTTAATATGATCCATTTAGGATCCATTTGGCTAGAGTATGATATAAATATATTTTAATCTTTTCAAAATGTCCTAGTGTGTACTCTCCCTCACTTATTAAAGGACATCACCTCTCACTATTTTCTACAATTCAATAGACTCTTGTGTGAAACAATACATGTCAAAATAAATTTATAGAATCTATACCCATTTCATATACATTTATGATCTTAATACTATCCTAATAATTCAATAGGTATAAACCTAATCAGTTTGTTTGAAGAGGAGGTACAATTTCAAACCATGTGTTTTCTTTTTTATTTCTTATTTTACCTAATTCAATATTATCCTAACCATTATGATATAATAAAATTATTATCTCCCATATAATTAAATTTTAATATGTTTATAGTAGAACGATTTTTCATCAACTTATTAATCTATTGGAAAATGAAAATATCTTTCATGTGTACGTGAAGACTACCGCCTCATGAAGACGGTGTGTTTAATTTTTCATCAATAACTCTTTTGGGTTTTTCATAATGATATATAAAAATGAAATAATATGATATATATGATATTATTATCACTATTTAACGGTAAATAAACAATCTATTTCTAACTTTACAATTCAATAAAACATAAAAACATTGCTCGTGTGTATATATATCATACCATTCCATGTAGTGGAGTAAAATATTTTTTCATCACCACTTAAGATGGATGGTTATAAAGAATAAAAGGCTTAATATATATGAGATTTATAATATAATTAATATTTTTTAAATAAAAATAATATCATTTCTCTTCTAATTATTCCACCCATTAGAAATGATAATGTCGCTCATGTGTACTTGTGGACTACATTATCCACAAAGCGATCTGATTCATTTTTTCGTGTATTATATTCAGTAATGATTATAAATATATATATAATTAATATTAATGATATTTACATAATAATTTAAATTCAATATATTATGTAACCATGAGAAATATGAAAGAACTTAAACTACCAAACAGAAACATTCATGAAAAAAATAAAGAGTTAATAGTTAGAAATAATGATTTTAATAATTAATTATTGATAAAAGGGTGTTGAATTGTTATAATAAGATCATATATGATATTATAAATAAATATATATATATATATATTATATAATTATAATAAATTTTAATTTATTATATACGTGGTTAAAATTATTTATGAGTAAAGTTAAACTTGAGGTTAAGGAATTCTGTTACAATCTCATTTTGTTTTAGGATTGATTATATTCAGATTTTTTTCGATACAAAAATATTCCCCCAATCATTTAAACCCCATTAATTTAATTTTCTTCTATTTTTTCTTTTTCTACATTTCTATATTCTATTTATTCTCTTTTTGGATCATGAATCAACAAATAAGTTACATGTAAGTTACTGTTATAAAAATATTGTTTTTGTGTTTTCTATCAAACTCTTTTTCTTTTATGTCCATATTTTCATTAAAATATTTTCAAGAATTTTTTTATTAGTATCTAAAAATTTATTAATGTAACTATTAACCATTTTTTCCTTTAAATAAAATGGGTTAAGATGAATCTTCTTTCCATTTTCTTAATGAGGTACTTTTATCAAAGATGTGAATTAAATATTAATTTTAACATACAAAAAACAAACAAACTTTTCTACCATCATGAAAATTTTCTCTTTGAATCATAATTTCAAATTTTACATCATTATTTTCATTGAAAAATATTTCTCATTATTTTGGGATTTGATTTTATAATTATAACAAAAGAAAGGGTTTTTTATATTCTTTTATTAATGAAAATAATTTTAAAATGTGATTTATACCTCTGTTCTTTCATAAAGATACACACAAGTTATTTTTAAATTGTTATATATATTTTGTTTTTTAAATTCTTGGTTTTATTATAATATTTAACTTTTTATGAATCAATCGTCATCAACCATCTTTTTATAATAATTAAATATAACATATTTTGTGATCAACAACTTTATTATGATCATATTATATATCACTCTTTATTATCCAATGATCATTATTTTCTCCATTAGTTCCATTGTAAATATCATGTTATAATTAAAAATCATTTCTAATTCTTTGAGATTTTTAAACCTTAAAACATATCTATATACGAAATCATTTGATGTAATCTTATTAATAATGTTATTTCATTGACTTGGAAAATATTGATGTTCCATATTCTCCATTAAATATAGATAATTAATGAATTTTAATGAATTATAATAATGAATTATATTTATCATTTTAAACATGATGAATGGATGAGATGCGGTTGTGATGTGTGAGGCTCTATTTTAAATAGCCCCTTGATGGATCAATTGGTATCATGATTTAAAACATGTTTGTATGATGTATAGGCTAAGTTTGTAAGATTATATTATTATATTTGGGTATTTGGTGTATTCTAATCCATAAAATGAAAATGTATTGGTTGATACCCCTTAATGGAATGAATATTTTCTTGGTTGAGAATATTTTATGATAATATTCATGATAACATGGTTGTGAAGCATTGATCATGAATGTCCAAAATTATTTATTTCCATTATTAAGAATTTTATTTCTAATATCCATGTGATTGTTGTGTTGATAATATCCATTAATGTTTATTGACCTCAAATTATTGATTGAATGGAATTTTTATTATTATCATATCATCTTTATTTACTATAACTTATTAATCATGATAGATTTCATTATACATAACTATTTCAGAGAATCTAATCTAACCCTTTATTTGATTTCAATTCCCCAATATATGAATAAGGATATTATGAATGATTTCAAGGATACAATAATGTTTCTAAATATATTTTTAAATTTAAAATTTAATATGAATGTCATGTATCTATACAATTTAATAATACTACATAGAAAATTGATCTTTGGTGGTGATATCCCTTGTATCGTTTACCAAAGTAATAAGTAAGCATTGTATCTAGATAAATAGATCAGGGGGTAATAGGTATCAAAAGAAATATGTCTTTTTATGAACATATATACCGTGATAATTATGATAATTCCAAAGGGTATTTGAGAAATTCAATAATTCAATAATTTTTATTTTATGACTTAATATTCAAGACGATTTTGAGAAAACTCAGCGTGTTCCATTTCTTAGAGTGTCTCATATATAAAGAATTGGAATCAAAACCCGTATTCAATGTTGTGAATTGATATACTAAGTAATCCAATACAACTAGTGTTAGAACTTAGTTGATCATCAGCATATTAAAATATCTGAATTTGCTTATGATGAAAATATATTCTTGTGTGGAGAAAACTATTATTCTATAGTGTTATTCTCATATTATAGATCAATTTATCCAAAAAAAGAATTGATGTTTTAATAGAAATACTAATCCTTTAGTAGTTGAACAATTTATTAGGTCCCATGAAAATATATTTTATCCATGGGATGTAATGAAAGGGAAAATTTAATTTTTACATTTTATTGTTTAAAAGTAGATGATGATCAATAATGTTCATTGATACCAAATCCTAAATAGGATGATGAAATAGAATGTATATAATTGAGAACTTTTAAAATGATATTATCTGAAAAATATTTTCCTTAATTACATTAAGATTAAATAGAGAGTATTTTCCTACTTTTAAAACATATTGAATAAGAAATAGTTACAATGTATGAGGATAAATTTATAAGAATAATCACGAATGTTGTGTAATACGTATGTAATGAAGAAATTATGATTGATTATTTTATTGATGGTCTTACGTTAAATCTTCGAATGTAATTGGTTTCTAAAATATTTTCATCATATGATGATATAGTATCAAGTTCCATCAAGACTGAGAAAGAATTTTATAGATCTTATATATTTTATGGATGTCAAAAAAATAATAGCTTGACTTCACATCAAGAAAAATTAAACAATTAATGGAAGAAAAATGAGAGGATGATATTTAAAACATGTAATAATTATGGAATAAATAAAATATGTACTTTCATAATTGAAAAAAAGTGTTTTTTTAATTATTTAGAAATAGGTAATATGGCACATGAATGTATATTAATGAAAGAAACCACTAACATACATTGTTTAAAATATAAATTGTTGGGGAAATATTCAAACTAATATGTCATGTATTAAATTTAACCTCACATAAAAGAGGATAAGGGGAGAGGAACAAGATTATGTGATCAATACTACCATATATGAAGTTTCAAAAATGTGGGGGTAGATACATTGATCATAAACCTTATATTGGTTAATTCATTTTTTGGTTCTATATCTTCACACACTTTTATATCTTCCATGTTTTAAAATCGAATTAGATATTCTCTTAGTACCCTAACAAGGGAGATTGCAATCATGAATCTTAGTTTAAATCCTAGTGTCATGAATATGTTTTAGAAAATTAAAATATTGACAAATAGATATACCTTATTTGTAAAAATTATAATAATGAATATTTTTTAATTTAAATTATCCATATTACGGAATTGTTTTCAAATTATGATGAATGAAATTATTTCTAATAGAAAGAAACTAATATTTTTTGATAGAGATGTGAAATCCATTTTATTTAGAGGAGAGACCACATCTCCTAAATCATTTATGGATCCACCTTTAACAACCAATATTAAAGAAATTTTTATAGAATAAGAGAATACACAACCTATGTATGGGGAAGGAATCCATAGAATATAGGATATGACTACTATAAAAAACATTAATTTATATGTTTCTTAATGAACTGTTTGGACATCTACATGTGTGTAATGATACATTTTCTATCAGTTTCACCCCTGATGAAGTACCTCCATATAAGACTCCCTATAAGATTGAAATAGTGTAATTAGTGTAATTCATGAAGAAAATACTTGGGTTTTATGATAATGGATTTATATGTTGTAGTATTTCACCATGGGAATCTCCGATTAATTTTATAATAAGAATGATTGTTCAATGAGGTAGTGTAGCGATTGTAGGAAAATAAATGTCATATCCATAAAGAACATGTAGCCTCTACCATGTATTGATTAACTATATGCTCAATTTAAAAGAGCTCATTATTTTTTAAATATTTAACATAGTTTTAGGTATCATAAACTATGAGTAAATAAGGAAGGTATTCTAGAGATGCAATTTTGAATGAACTATGGACATTAAAAATAGTGAGTAATTCCCTTTGGATTTAGTAATTCATCTTCTGTATACATTGATATGATGATCATAGTATTCATGAAACATCTCAATAATTTTATTGTCATATTTATTAATTATTTATTAATATATTATGAAATCAATGATAAAAATAGGATTTATTTGAAAATATTCATTAATAGTCTTATAGAAAAATAGTTATATAGAAATTTTATAAACTGCGGATTTGGCATTGGAATGTTTTTTTCGTGGACATATTTTCTCTAATGATGTAATATTAGTTTAAATTTCAAAGAGAATAGTAGTGAGGGAATTTCCCACACAAAAAAATATAATTTGGGAAATTAGTTTCTAGTGTTATAATGTTACTATCATTTTTTTCAAATTTTTTTCAATTAGATAAATGGTTATCCAATTTTACATGAAAAGGGACTAAGACAATATGATCATAAGAATGTAAATATGGTAATGAATAATTAAAAAGAAGAATGATCAATGTGCCAATATTTACATTTCCATCAATAGTGCTTGGATTTTTGATATATGAATGAGGATCAACGAAGGGACACAGATTTGTACTTATACCAAATGATAGAGTTAATTCCTATGTTTCAAGGTAGTTAATGATTTATTAAAAGAATTGTACAACATATTATATTAAACAGTAGTCATAATTTCTCCCCTAATTATTTGAAGGATTTTTAGCTATGGTATATAATATTAGATATATAATGATCTCAAGAGCTTGAAGTGCATATTTTCATAGAAATAGATCAATCTGAGGACAATTATCTGACTAGAACCACATGAGGATTATGATTGTTTAATGTAGTGCCACCCAAGGAAGAGGAATAAAGTAGTTTATGTGTTGTGGGAAAGGTTATTTAATTTTAACTAAGATAAGGGCAGAAAATGATTATATATTTATAGAGTTAGTAAAGTTAGACATTGTAATTTTTTTGGGAAGGGGAAACATCAAACCTTTTTTCAATTATTTTCAAACTATCCATATTGGAAAAGAGAAAAAGTATCAAACTTGAATATAAGTGTTTACAAAAAAACTAAAGTTGTTACTGATTAAAACTATAGGATTTTGTCTATTATGATTATTTCACCAAATTTGGAATGATATTATGTGTTCTATCCATAGCTAGTCAAAAGAGAAAACTATTATACGAGTCTCACTACTCATATTTCACTTAAAAACATGGCAACAAAAAATTGTATCAAGATTTGAAGGAAAATTTTTTTGTGGAATAATATAATGTGATAAATTATAGATTATATATAAATTTATTTTATTTTTCAATGATTTAATGTTGAGAGAAAATATCACAATAGAGTCATTAAACCTCAACATATTCCTCTATGGATATGGGATAATATATATATAATCTTTTTCACTGAATTAAAATTACATTGATAATGAATGGTTCAGATGAGTTATTTTTGATATCCTTACACATTCCACACATTTTCTCACTATAACAGAATATGTACATTTTTATAAAGTTGCATGACTCTATATTAATGGTGTCGTGATACGTTATCATGCACCACTTTTTATTATATTTGACCATTATCTATAGTATAAATTAAAATTCTATAAAACTATTCTAAAAGTTCTTGACAACAAGCTAAATATAAGGAATTATTATCCTCCTAATATAGATGGAAATATAGAAAATACTATTTATATATTAGATTCTATGTTTAGGTTACACTCGTTTGACTTTAATGGATTGTGTGATAAATATTTACCTTTTGAAAAAATTTTATATAATAATATATTTGATTCAAAAAATAAAATGGAACCATATGAAACATTATATAGGAAAATATTTCATAAACTAAAATATTCTTTTGATGTTTGTGAAAGAAATATTTTATGTCGAAAACTTTTTGATAGACAAAATTGAAATAGAATACTATTTATAGTCATATTAAGGTAAATCAAATTAGGAAAAACAATTATGCATATAATTTGAAGGAACAACATAACATTTTAAGATGGAGATAATGTTTAATTGAAGTTATATTTGTAGAAGTGTATTATAATGTATGTAATGAAATAGAAACTAATTCCTAGGTACATCAGGACTTTTGATATAATATAATTAATTATTTTTTTGGATTACTATTTGGTAATTCCACCAATAATCTCTAAAGTTTAAGATGAATTATGTAGCTCTTCATTGTGGAAGTACATACCAGACCCAATGAATATTCTCTCTTATAAGTAAATATAACTTAAACTACACTTGTCATACATCGAATATCTTATCCAGATTCTTAATGTTGAAGAATTTGTATTAGAGAATCATATCACTAGATTAGTGGATGTAAAATATATAAATTATAAAATAAAAGAGGAAATGTGAGAACCTGAAAATTTTATGATAAATAAATACCCACTTATATTAATGTGGTGAAATTTTATAAATTTTTAGAATTATGTTTTGATACATGGAGTAATGTAAAACCTATGATTTTTTTATAGTTTTAATCATTTCCTTCTAAAGAAACTATATAATAATGAAAAAATATTTATATAATATTTTGATTAAAAATAGTTTAAAAAATTTAAAAATTTTAATTGGATAAAATGAATAAATTTTTTGAAATCATAATGTAAAAATTGTCTTAGTATTACCTTTTTAGGTTTTTGAGGATTAGTTGATTTTTAGGGTTATAGTGAGAAGTAAATATTATATAATATTAGAAATGTTATATCATTATATTGTTGAATGAATAATATGAATGTTTAAGAAAAAAATTTTACCTACAAATTTATATTTTACGGATTAATATAATTTATATAGGAATATTATTTTAAACTATAAAATAATGGTTAATAATTTAGGAAATCTATGTGATTTTTTTTCAAATAAATATTATTTTTAGTTATTTTCTCTTAAAAAAGAATTTATAAGGTCTATTTCACTTTTTTATGTTATTAATAGAAATTATTCCTCCATTTATTTAAAATAATCTAATCAATTCCATTGTAACCTATATTATTATTTATTTTTTTGTAAAATAATTTTTATGCTTAAAAAGTCATTTTTCAGAAAACTATTTTTTCTTATGTTTCGAGGGTTAAATATTAAATTATGTTCTACCACTTATAGTAAACAAATTTGATTAAATATAATCTCAATTGATAATCATCTTGTATAAGTATCTTAATGAATACAATTTCTTTTTTGTCATTATGAATAGTAGAATTGATAATAAATCAGATACCATCTTATGTGTTCTAGTGGGTTAAAAGGATTAAACCTAATTTGATAGTGGTTATAATGACCTAATAACATTTCTAAAACTTATTTTATAGTCATATTTTTACCATATATAATTTCCTCATTGAATATGGTTCATTTTTTTCCACTTTGATACACTAAGAAATTGATATAATTTAATTGTTTCAAAAATTAAAAGTGTGTCCTCTCCCACACTTATAAAAGGAGACCTCCTCACCTATATTATCCACACCTAAAGAGCCATATATCTTATCAAATCCTAGACGAAATATATCCTAATTTCATATAGTTATTGTTAATATCATAATACAATCCTAAGAAGGCTTTAAGTATCGACCAAAGGAGGTTTCCTAAAGAAATGTTATAGTTATTAACCTAGTGTTTTGGTTTTTTTATTATTTTACCTGCATTAAAATTAACCTAACCATTTTGATATAGTCACATAATTATCATAAATAAACATAAATATTATTTTATTTATTTTATCTCAATTTTTCATCCACTTATCCCTCTAATGTAAATTGATAACATCTTTCCCGCAACATAGAGACCGTGACATGAAAGAAATTGATGTATTTAATTTCCATCACATGATATAATGTATGATAATAATAATGGATAGTAATTAAATAAAATGAAATATATGATAGAAATTTAATTAATTAATTTAAAATAATGATTTAAATTCTTTAACTGTCATCAATGAAAAAAATAAAAACATCTTTCTTGTGTTTGTAAGACCTGCCGTCTCCACATAGTGGCGTAATTATTTTTCCACAACCACTTCACATGGATTATTATTATGATGGAAATAATAAATATATAATATGTTTATTAAATAATTATGATTATGTAAATATAATAAATCATTTTCCATTTTAATATTCATCGTATTTGAAAAATGGTAATGTTTCTTTTTTGTATGTGTGGACTACCACCTTAGCGAAGCAATGTGATTAGTTTTTCATGTATGAATTTTGAGATTGATTCTAAGTATTTATATTATTAATATATATTTTAATTATAAAATTATTTAAATTCAATATATATTTTAACCATGATAATGATTGAATGGTTAAAACATCCAAATAGAAACATACATGAAAAATGTAATAGTTAACACTGTGAAGCGATGATTTAAATAAATGATTACTGGAATGTTATAAGTGTGTCATATATGATACTTTATGTCTGTATATGGTTATTTTATATCATTTTAATAAAAATTATTTTAGTATATAGGAGGTTAAAATCACTTATGAGGAATTTCTATCTTGAAATAATAGAAATCTATTACAATATAATTTTATTTCAGGATTGTTTATATTTAGATTAATTTTAGGAAAATGTTATGATTATAACAGTTTAAACCCCTTATATTTTATTTTATTCTAGTTATATAAGTGTTAAGATTTTTATATTGCATTTATTCTTTTACTATATCAAGAATCATCAAGTAAGTTATATATAAGGTAATTTATTTGAAAATATTCTTTTGATATTTTCCTTCCAACCCCTATTCACCAATTTCCATATTTTCATCAAAATATATTCAATAATGTATTTAATATTATAAAAATATTTGTTAAAGTCATTTTTTGCCCATGTTTTAATTTTTAAAATAATGTTTAATTGGAGCCATCTTATAAATTTTATAACTATTTAATTATTATCGAGGTGTGGATGACAAATTTATTTTAACTTACACCACATGAATTTATTTTACCATTTTCATGAATAAAATAATATTTACAGCTTCATTTAAACGTTAATATGGAAATTTTCAAAGAATATAATTTATAAATATTTTAGGGATTTTTATTTTGAATAATATCATAAGAAAATGGTGAATGTTTTTAATTGAATGTAATTAATTTTTAAAAGTGATTTATAAATCCATTCAGTCATGACATTTCATGCATGTTATTTTTAAAATTTATCTTTTATTGTTTTTTAACTTTTTTAATATTAAGAAATCATTTTAGATGAATTGATATACTTTAATAATCAATTAATTATAATGGATTATACCTTGTTTTGAGATAATTTACATTCTTTTGATCATTTTCCTATCATTCTCCATTATTCATTTGATTTTTTTATCTTTTACGTCAATATTATGAATATAATGGATGAATTAAGAATCACCTTTGTTACATTAATGACGCATCATTTTTTTTCCATTTCAATATATGGTATGAGCTGAAGGAATATTTTTTAGAATTTTTTATTTACTATGGAAATATTGATGTTTCTTATTTTCAATTTAATTGATATAATTATTGATTTAAATGGAATTTTGAGAATAAATTGTATTGATCATTCACAATATGAGTAATTCATCATACAGGAAAGTGATAGGTGGTTTCCTATTATATATATACTTTTAATGCGTCAATAGGTATCATGAGATAAAGGAAGATACCATGATATATAGGCGGTGGTTGTAAAATAATATCACAATTTTTGGGTATTTATTAATTTTCATCCTATAAGATGATAATTTATTGGCTGTGAGGCCTTAAAAATGTTTTTTATATTCCATGATTATAAGATTCATGATATCTTTGTTTAGAGGCCTTGATCTTGAATTTCCAAAATTATCTATTTCCTTTTGTAAAAAATTATTTCCAATTATCCATTTAATTTATATGTTTATATTATATATGGATTTTCATTGAACTCAAATTATTAATTGAATAAAATATTTTTTGATTATCCTATGTTCCATATTTATTATACATTATTTTATCATGAAAAATTCTTCTATACACAACCCTTACTGTTCATCTAATTTCACCCTATTCGTTTTTCATTTCCTTAGGATACAAATAAATAAATTAGAAATGATTTCAAGGATATAGGAATGTTTCTTATTCCATTTTAAAATCTCGAATTATAATATAAAATTCATGTATGTATATGGATTTCCAATAATGCTAATCTAACCAACCTGGGGTAGATTTTTCATGTGTATATTGTACAAATATAATATTTTAAACAAAATCTATGTTACTAGTGTTGAGGTGCTACATTTATGTTACTTATTTTACTAGAAGTATTGTTATTGGTCATGTAATGATGTATTTTATAATTTCATTAAAAAATTTGATTTTTTTAACTTTGGTTATTTGAAAACCCATTTTTTGAAGCATGTTTTAACATTCATCTTTGTAAAAATCGATATTAAAACAGTCATTCAACATTAGTATTTGTTTTAAATGAAATAATTTGTGATAAAATATGAATTTTTTAACATTAAAAATTGGGTTATATAGAAAATTATGTTTAATTTATTCCAGAATGATAGTTCAAAACAAAATGACATTGAAACATAATTTCAAATATCATTTTTTATATAAACCAGTGATAGATGTTAAAGAAACTCATTTTATTATGAAATTCAATTTCAGTTTTAGATAAACTCACATTGAATGTATTTTTTATGTCAGTATTGAAAACTAATATTAACAATAAAATCTTTTTCATTAGATGAATCAATGTCTCTCTTTAATATATTTTAAAATACTTTTTTCCAATAGAGAATCTAGTGGTTATTGGTATAAAACTACCTAAGTTATCCTCTAACGAAATTCCAAGACATGATGTTGACATTCTCCAATAGTGGGGACTCTTGATATTCAATTGGTGCTACCATTAAATGGGAAAGTTAAAATGATCCCAAGTTGATAAGGTGGATCAATTCTATCATTGAGTGTCTTGAAATCTCATTCAATTAAATAGGATCATCCATAGAAGTTTTGGAGTCAGCCTAAAAATTAATCCTTTTTGTGTGTTTTGATTGAGTAATTCAGTATTTATATACTCAAGATTCACTATTTTTTCCACGATCTATGTAGTTCCATATTCAAATGACATGGCCTCACCATCATTGAGTGTTGGGTGGGTTGTATATTAGCCATGAAATTACAGTTTTGATTATCAAATTATCACTTAGAGATCAACTATGTAATATTAGAAGGGGATTCCAAATTATAATATTTAATTTGATTTCATATAAATAATTCTCTCACATACCTTTGTGTGAGTGTAATTCTCTTAATATACCTGAAATGTTTCATTTTTTAAGAATAAAATTTGGCATAATCAGTTTATTCAATAGTGAATACATTTACATTTTTTGAAATATATGGTTGGAAACAAATATTTCCGTTAAAGAGTTGTAGTAATATTTTAAGTATTATTTTTACCAATGGAAGATACTAGTAATTATTGTGGTTGTAAAAATTTCCTCATCCATGTGGTATAGGGTTTCCCCTAGGATCTTGCAGATATGGTTGCATCTATCCTTTCTTCACAAGAATATATTTTATAGAGTTCATAATGTGACTGTATACTATTTTAAGAACCACTATTAAATAAAATACAATCATTCATTTATGGGGGTCTATTGATGGAGTTTGAAACTATATATTAAATTAATTATGATTCATCTTTCTAATGATAATGTAACAGTAGAATTAAGATACTTTTGTGACGTACTGATGGGCCTTGAGGATGTTGGTAGTTACAGGTACATGAACCAATTATTGAGTTACAGGGGTTGGGTATCCCTTGTGGTATCTTCTTCTTGGAGAACTAGACTATATTACTAGGTATAAAATAGATTTATCTACAACTTTCTATAAAATTTTTTCTTTTCATAGGTGGTAGTGATGTCCCTATTTAGTTTAAGTCCTTTTTTGTATATCTTAGAAAACCATTTGGGTGTAAGAAACATATTTCTTAACATCATGTATATGGGAAAGAAAATTATTCCTTTTTTCATGGTTGAGACTTTATAAGTTGGTTGATTTTTTGATAAAGAATAACTCCCATACTTTTTCAAATATGTATACCCAACTGTTTTAGTTCAACACTTTTAAAAACTTTTGATCTATTTAATGGTAGAAATTACACCTTCATGGAGGAACTCATTCATTATTTCTTTCAACACATGGTGCTGTAATAATTCTATAGCTAACAGTGCACATTGGTGCCTCAGAGTTCATGTAAAGGTATCTACGACAACTCTATAGTATTAGAATTCCATAAAATATTTATTCGTGGAAACTCTTGGTATCTTTTGGTTTCCACCATGATGGAAATAGATCCTGATTTCTTAGGATATATTCATCACAAATTCTATTTGGAATATATAGGATAAATAACAATCCCCTAAATTTAGTTTTTCAAAAAAGAAACCATAGTCATTAAAAATAATTCCAATGTAAAGTATTTTCTATTAGGTTCACTATTCAAGTTTTTATGGATTTCTTTCCCCATGGTCCTATTTTAGTAATTCTGAGACTCATATGACTCTACACCCTTCTAAAATATTGAATCCTGTGAATCACCAAGGTTTGTGATGATAATTCATTTCTGTTAGATGAGTGGAAAGATTTTTAGATTATTCCTTGTGGGTCCTCTTTCTTAGCATGAGATAATCTTATAAATTTATGACATGTTCATTAAATACATACCATTATATGTAACAGTTACCCTTTGATAAAATTTATTGACCATAAAATATGTATTTTAGTGTAAAATATGAATATGAATTATAGGGCCTCTAATTTTCTCCAATTATTTGGTCACTATTGAGTTTAAATTCATATAAGTAGGTACTTTGGAGTTTTTTTTCATACACGGGGGTGTTAGGATACTATTAAATGTGGTTGGTGGGGTTCTAGAGTTAGGGTCAGTACAATGGGATGTGCTTCATACATATCTCTATAAGGGGAATCAAAACCCACATAGTTCAGTTCTACTTAATGGAACACAACTTACCTTTTAAGGACATGTAATAACAACCAAAGTGTATCTTTTTATAATCTTTCATCCAAATCCACTTATGAGAGTTTTTATGTTATGAATAAATGATAGTTAGGTCAAAGGTGCCAAGAAATGAATTTTTGTGGGACTTATGAATATATTAGGCCTGTTGGGTTTCATATGACATATGAGATAAGATAATATAATTTATGAACCCAATAGATTTATATTGACACATGGTTTTTTAGGAAACCAATTGGAAAATCCTGAATAAATTAATATGTGTACATAGTGAAGATTTTTTACTCAATGAATATTAATAAATATTGATTAGTATTTAAACTCAAGACAAGGGTGTTTAGTATCATAATAAAGATCATATTTTACCTATACAAGATAGATAATTGTAAAAATAATGATTTTAAAGGGGGTTTGTGATGGAATTTTATGAATTAGTTCATTATCCTAAAACCATAACCTGTTAATGGTCCAAATAGCTGTTGTGTAGTAGAGCACCCATGGCATGAACCATTGGGAACCCATGTTGGTGACAAGGGTGAATTCGTACCGAGGTATTTAACCATGATGAATGGGTTACAAGGAGGGTCCCCAAGGATAAGTGTAACTCTTGTGTTTAGATCCCATGTACCCAGGAACATAGGTGATTTGAATCCTTAGTGGTTTAGTACTTAGGTGGTCAGTGCAAGGGTGGTTGGTTCCCAGGTGTTTTGGTTTCCAAGAAATGAATCACATTATGAGTTCCTAGACACAAAATTTTATATACCATATCCTTATGTTTTTATTTCTAAATCACCTAATGGAGCATCAAATGAAAGACATGGTAACAAATATATTATCTTCATGGGATCAAGTGCTCTGAGTCAATATTTTTTATATATTTCATACATTGTTTAAAAAATAGGTGGTCTGGGAGCCATTTTGTTGAATATCTTGGTGTAGGGACCCAATTTATGGGTGATAATTAGTCATAACTAGGATACCATGTTCTCTACATAGTCACAAGAATGGGGATCCTTTGGGGGAATGTGGATTATGTTAGGGTGAGCCAGGGAGGGAATGCATGGAAGGAAATGAATGGTCGATAATGTGTGGAAGGGCACAAATGTTTGGAAATACATGGAATAGATTGAATAGTTAGATTGAATGTATATGTGATAATGTATTATATTTTTTGGAGCTAGTCACAAAGCCTAGTAGGGGACTTGGGTGCATGTGAAGCTAGCTAAAAGCGTTATCATAAAAAACACAATATCTTACAAGTGAAAATTAAATGTGTTTTAATTTTATCCCCATAATTATATTTTGGATATAAAAGATGTCAAATTGAAGCCTAAGAGTGAAATAGATTACCTTCTATATGATTTACCCATTATATGTATTTTCAATGTACAAAATATAATTGAATAATATCTAAAAATATATCTTAATAATAGAGATTAGATGTCTTAAAAAATATAAGAAATCTATTACCTATTATTTGTGGGAAGTTCTCGCCATAACAATACTTGATTTGGTGAGTTTTTAAGGTTTTATAGATATTTTTATGTGAGAAATAATATGTATCATCAAAATTCTATTAGATTCTTCTTTATTGAGTGTGACACTCCTTCTTCAACTCATCTAATGTTGTCTAAGTGGGGATAATGGTCATTATGGTAATGTTCATGGTATGATTTTTTGGGTACCAACAATATTTAATACACCTCTATAAATTTGATGTGAACCATGGATCTCAATATGATATGATAATAATGTGTGCCCTATATTTCCATTCCTTTTTTGTTCATATATATCTTATTATTTTTATTGAGTGAGGAATGTTTTCTAAAGAAACATTTTGTGGTTATTATTTTCATGTTGATGAAATAAAACCTATATTTAATTATTTATTTTAGATTTCTTTGGAACACCAGTGAAAAAATCAATGTTGATGGTGTCCCATTTCTTGGTCTTTCTTATACAAGATTATATTATCCACATAATCTTTTAAATTTCTATTTTATTTTTTTTACTTTACAAAAAATCTTCACGTGTAATCTTAAATATTTTTGCTAATATTTTTTCACTATAATTTAATGCATCATTTTAGTTCCTAGGTGGATATAGAAAGATGATTTATGTACATAATTCAGTACATCATTCTCAAATTCTAGTATTGAAGTCAAGAAAAATATTTCTCCAAATTGATTTAATCAATATTTATTGATATTAAATTCATGAATCTTACATTTTTTAGTTTATCTAAACTTATTTTATACCTCCGAATAGTTTAATTTTTCCTATTTTATTTTCCAAAGGATGGATGGTTGGGAAATAATTTGAGTGGGATAGGATGTTTTTCAATACATTACAATTTCCATATCCATCCTATATTAATACCTGAAGATTTAATATTTTGAAATCCTAATAAATGAAAGTATGATAGGTTATTTTATATGAGTATGATCTTCTACCTTATTTTCCTTCTCATCATGTTAACCATGTAGTGATCTACATTTCTTTTTAACACATAAAATATTATTTTAAGCTGTATTTTCATTCTAATTTCACAATAAATATCAATTTAAATAATAATTTTATTCATTTTTAAAATTATAAATATCAATAAAAATTTTACTTTTTTTAAATTTTCATGGTTGGTAAAGGTGATTTGGAGACCCCATAATGAAATTAAAGGAAACCCGGCTAAATTGTTCACATGTATCAATGGTTTACTAGGTTAGAACTCATATATATTGACATATTTTCAACCAATGTGACTTGATTTTTTATGGCTAATTAATTATATGATCTAATAAATAATAGAATAAACATAATCCAATTTTATAAAGTCACATCCCGATTGAACACTAAGATGGTAGCCGGACTAATGGGTCACATGACCTCATGCGCGTCTCCCTATACGTCAGAGGCTGTCGAGTATTAGTAAGGGTCTTTGGAGGTTATAATGGGGAGAATATAACCTCATATTAGAGTAGAATAGTGATATTATAGAAATAAATAACTTACACTAGTATAAGTAGTACAAAGAAAAAGAAAAAGTAACAAAAGAATAAAATAATAACTGAATTAAAGGTGGACATCATTAAATTACAAAAATGCATGGATGATAGTTGATTCTAAAAGTATAATATTTTTAATATAATATAGTAAATAAATTATAATAAAGGAATAACTACACAATTACTCAATCCATGAGTATATGAGGTACTGTCTCGATCTTGTGCTCCAATATCTCAGGTATAAGAAAAACAAAACAATCAATCAACCACAGTCCTGCAAAAAAGTTCTACTTAGGTACCAATGGTTCATGGGAAGGGTGTGAAATAAAATATCACTAATTTGGCACCCACAGTGTTTAGAAAATTCAATTTCATTATAAATATGTTAAGGTGGTTTGTAGGAATAATGGAAATATTATTGAACTAAATAAATAGAAAACAACCCACCCAGGTTTCTAAGGGACACCTTGTGGCTATACCTACCTCGGCTCGAAGTTGGAATGAATGTATAATCATGATATTTATATATATATATTATAGTGTAGAAAAGTTTTATATTTAATCCACCTATATGAATAAAACGTGTGCTGATGCCAAATGACCATATAACTAGAATCGTAGTACTATCTAGACTGGGGAAAACTCACATATCCATGACCATTGTAACGATATTAAAAGCTCTGATAATAGGTCAAATTCCCTACATCTTTATAGAGTGATAGATTCCATAATACATCACTTGGGAAAGTGAGTGTGCCTCTATGGAAACACTCTAATAATGGAATATTGTGTTTAAATACCATCACAAATATTGTATCCCTAGAGTGAGATGGTATACTCCACACATGATGTAAGGGAGTGTGATGTACCACCTCTCTCAACACCCCTACCATCTTTCCGGGATATTTAATGCATAATAATGTCATAATAGGTTCCATGATGTAATAACTATCATGATCTACATTTAATAAACCCATTATATAAGGCATCATTATATTTAAAATAATAACAGGATCCAGGAGGCATTACCTATCATGACCAACATTTTTACAAAGCATTTATATTTAAATAAGGATAATTAATATTTATATAATAACACATGAGTAAAAACCACTAATTTGTCTCATTATTGAAGTTTAAATCATTTAAATCAATTATATTCATAATAAGAATTTAATTTCGCAAAAACAAAATGCATGGCCTTTACATCCTTTAAAGTCATTCATTTGATCCTTTCAAAAAAGGGAAAATCATCATATGTATTCCCTCAATTTAATACAATCTATTATATTTAGTAAAGCATGGAAATTTAACTCATAAGGCTTAAAGAGTTTATTGGAAAGGTTACATGGTAAATTATAGTAGTTTTCAACCTGGGAAAATCCAACCAAATGTGGTCCAACACCAAATGTGTAACACCCCAAGATTTTTTGAAATATTTTTTGAATTAATATAATCTTCTTGATATCTTTCATTTTTCACAATAATGAAAACAGTTTAGTTTTTTATTAAATCACTATATTTTTAATTTTTTATAAGAAACACCATTTTAATCATATATTTTATCCAACATACATTTTAGATTTCTCTACACAGAACACCAAGGTGAACTTACATAACATGAAAGACCGACTTTCTTCGAAGTCATCCGTTACATGCATTAACATCATTAACTGAACAACAAAATTTAATTAAAACATTATTATTATATATAATTATTTATAATATATCTATTAAATTAGTGGCTTATTAATAGTATTAACAAGCATATGAAAATATATTCTTGAATTAATTGAAAATGATCAAAGATACCAAATAAAAAAAGGAGTGATATTATAAAAAACTATTTTTA
Organism: Viscum album; assembly: GCA_963277665.1. Lineage (NCBI taxonomy): Eukaryota > Viridiplantae > Streptophyta > Magnoliopsida > Santalales > Viscaceae > Viscum > Viscum album. The sequence goes on along the minus strand of OY728151.1, from coordinate 772,793,285 downwards.
TGCTCACAAATGTATTATATATTAAAAAATTAATGTAATAAATATTTTGGAGTGATATTAATGTATTAAATATTATATATTCAACCAAATTTTTTTATATTAAAAAAATATAATTTATAGGAGTAGGATAATAACAAACCTAATTTTATGGAATGATACTATATTTTTATAAAGTCAATTTGACCACCGTTTGATAGAGAACCAATTTTGAATAAATTTTATTTAAATTTTATAAATCATATATTTCAAAATAAAATTTATCTTTGAAATAAAAAAATTAAAAAATTCTTAGGGTTTATCTTTGGTATTTTCTGTGAAGTATCTTTTTTTAATTAATAGTGAAAACTACTATATTTTAATTCAAATTTTAATTTTTTTTATAATTTATTTAGAATGTTTAGTTATATTTTAATTTGTGAATAGAGTAAAATTATATCTATAATTTAACAACTAATAAAATTTGTGTTATTAGATCCAATTTCACATTGAAATTGGATATAAAAACATAGCAAACTTTTGATCTTTTTTACTTTAAAAAAGTACAGTGTCGTCTCATATGCGGGATATAATTTAATTTAATTTTTTTCAATTATGTGTTTTGGATATGGATAAATTTATTCCATATTTTAGTTATCATAATTTATAATTGTTTTTAATTTCAACTTATTTTTTGATAAAAATATTTGTGAATGTGGTTAAAATTAATAAATGTGATTATGGTAAAAATATGTGTAATAAGGGAATAAACCTCAAACATAAGCACCAAAGTGACCTAGAAACCTTCCCAAAACTACATTTATGTCCATATTTTTTCCATAAAACTTTAATTATCTAGTTTTTTTATCTTGGATTACTTTTCATACGTAAAAATGTTGGTACACCTAACTTGTTTTCACAAATTGCCAAGTGTGTCCCCTCCCTCCCCTATAAAATGTCACCACCTATCCCCCTTCATCACTCATCTAAAAACAAATAGTTTTGAAAAATATTTACCAAATATAATTTAATAAATCCTTCACTTCCACCTTGAATCCTCCGTTTGGTCAGAAAGAAATCTATGGAATCCCTTTGTTGAAAACCCAAAGGTATTACACAATGAAAAGGTAACATCCATCCTCAAGCTCCTTTATTTTAATTTTAATATCCACCCCCTCCACTCTCCTAAATCCATGATTATAGAAAAAAATATCCTCAATATAATTTTATTAATTATGATATGTTTGTCATCTACACTTATACACACTTCCAACTAATGGTTAACAAACATACTGTTTCTGTGTACGACAAACTACAACCTTAGAAAACTATGATTGTTCGTTTATAAATTACCTCCATTCATGGTTCGGAATTATGATGGATAAAATGTATATATATGATATATAAAATATTTTTTATGTATTTATTCTACATGAATAAATTAATAACACATACCTTTGGATATTATATTTTGTGTAAGTATGATAATTTCATTTAGGGAAGTATGGACAACTGCCTCTTAAAAGCGATGTGCTCTATTCAAACCTAAATAGAATTGATTAAGAAGAGTTTTGTGAAATTATATGATATATATTAAAATAATAATTATTATTTAATTATAATATTTACTTATATAAATTTATATATTTGTTGTTTACTTTATTTCTTTCAATATGTCATTAAAACAAAAGCGGCGTGCATATGTACATACGACCTTCTATATCCATGAAGGGTGTATTCCATTTCATAAATACATATTATATATATTATTATAATTCATATATATTTAATATTAATTATATTTAAATAACTTTTTTACATTATATAAATCATGATATAAGTATATGGACCAATGATTTAACAATTTAGGACACATGCGAAAAACAAAGTGAATATTACGTGAAGCATAACCTTAACATGGAATCATTAATAATCAGGTAATAAAGAGTCAGAATCAAATAAAATATTGTATTAGATATGTCTAATTAAAATATTTATCATATACTTAACTTTTTTATACATCTGTTTTTATATGTTCGATGAGAGTCATGACATAAGGTTAGGGAATTTCCAGACTTTTTAATTCCGTGAGACACATGATTTATTCACCACCCATTTATGTGGTGTGGTGTGTATAATTCACATGGATATATTATTTTATTATTATAAATAAATTTATGGGTATATACCTATCCATTAGATCATCTTTATTTCACCAGTTTTATGTTTCATATGTTACCAAAATCGGTAAAGTGATTTCATCTCAATTTTCCTTCATTGAGACACATGCCATGTTATACACCTATATTTTTTGATGATTTGTATATAATCCATATTGACATGTTTCATCATGAAAAAATTTATTTTCATGGTATTTTAGGATTAATGTAATGTTATTATTTCCTTCATGAATTAATGTTAATAAAATTGTAACAATTTACTACTACAATCTCATCATTTATCGAGGTTGTTTATGATTATGATTCCTTTGATGAAATATTATGATCCATATCTCAATAACTATAATGAATATTATTAACTTATAGATATTAATTTTATATACAAATAATTGTTCCATTTTTCACTCCTTGGTACCTATGCTATTTTTGAAATTTTGTTCAGGAAAATATGACCATACCACTCCATTCGGTTTGAAATCTGTGTTCTTTAAAAACCACGATTTGAATAAATGATTTCAAAAATGTTTTAATTTTATCCAATTATGTTAATGGAAATTTTTACCAATGTTTTAACTTTTAAAAAATGGTTTTAAAAGGAATATTCTTTTCATTTTTTAATCAAGATACTTTTATCAACATTTAATGTAAAAAAAGATTGTGTAGCATGTATCGACATACCCACCGTCATAATAATAATTTCCTAGAAGATTCCATTATAATAATAAAAATCTATTTTTAATCCAAAATTATAAATATTTTCGAAATTAATGTTTTCAAAGTGTTTTAAATAACTAATGGTTGTCATGTTTTTTATGGTTATCAATGACTCCTTTAAAATATTTCAAATCAATTTTTAATAAAAATGATTTTCAAAAAAAATTCATGTTTAATTTTTTTTTTATGTTTTCAATAATTATTTATAAATTTTCATTGTATTCTCATAGAAATTGTTTTCAAAACGTTTTTAAGATTTATTTGTAAGTTTTCACCGAAAATGGTTTTAAAAACATCTTCGTCCTCTCTTTAAATGTTTTCAAAGATAAAAGTTTTATATTTTTTGAGGATTTTATTATAAACATTGATGTTTGTTTTCAAGAAAATTGTTTTCAAATGTCTTTATATTTTAAAGATCCATTTTCAATGAACAAAGGAGGTATTCCTTAATAAATGGATTTAAATGATCTGTTAAAATTATTTTACATCTAGGATGACAAATGTTGATGTTTCTAATGAATTTATTGTGAAATGATCCATAGGTTCTCTACATATTCTTTGATTGAATTGTTTATGATTTTATGGAATTATGTTTGTAAAACTCATTACTCTTCCATGGGTTTTATTCTTGTGAAACCCACTTCTTTTCACAGGTTAGGATTTTATGAAATAATTATGAAACCTCTATTTTTATATTGGTTAATATATGATTAAATTATTATGACTTGAATTTAATCTCATGGTATTATGATAGGATTTTAATGAAACCCATCTCTTTTTATGGGTCATAATATAATGAATGATTTATTATATTTTGGAACATGTATAAATGATTTTATAATAATACGGGTGTTATATATATCTCCCTCCAATGAATTTGGTAATGATTTATATCTTATGAGATAATGATAGGAATCAATTTGACAGACATGATCTACTTTAGAAAGATGGGAAATATGATCCCTTATAATAAATGTATTGTGACAAGGGATGTTACTGTGTCCCACTGAGTAGGTGTAGTGACCAAGAAGATGGAATATGGGGAATCCATATCCACTATGAGAATATGGGGTAACCCGGTATACTATAAGAACATGGGGAAATTTGATCCCCTATAAGTAATGGATTGTGACTAGGGATGGTGGTGTGTCCCTCCTTCTAGGTGCAGTTCCCTAGAAGTTCCTCGATATGTTCTTTCAATGTGTCTTGAATTATAGGGAATGATATCCCATATTTATGTATTCCCCGATTCCCTATCGTATTCCTATGTTATGATTTCAGGGATTATGTTCTTTATTTCTTTATGATTCATGTCTTATGAATTGAAATGCTTTGTTATGTTATTTGTGTTTATGAAATTTTATATGAAATTGATCATCATATAATGTAATTATCAAATTATCATGCTCATATTCTCATGTTTATTCTTAATGGACCCACTTGTTTATACTTATTAATCATCTTACCTTTCCACTTTTTATATTTCCTTTCACAAGTTATGAAGATATGTATAAATTATGATGTTTCTAAGAAATGTTCTAGTTATAAAGAACCTAGTGGGAGATAGTATAGCTCACTTATGTACTAGAGATTATGTTTCCATGTTTCCAAAGGCTCTAAAATAATATGGTCTTTGGGAATTTGTATGTGTAATATTGTATGTATTTCATAAAAGTCATGTAATATATATGTTCATTAAGACATGGCTGTTATAATTGGTATTCGAGAAATTATTTACTCAATATTTGGAAAATAGGATCATAAAACTTTGGTAAGAACCCTAGTAATATTTATAAGGAAATGTCTAGGGATGTCTGTAAGGATATTTATAAGGATGTGTTATCATTTTGGAAAATGTATTATAATTTTTTTAAAAGATAAAGTTAGTGGATTCCTATAAATACATCCATGTCTAAATACCAAATGTGGATGTGGATCTGGAATATATGTACCTAGGAGTAACAACTCTAATAAGGTGCATCAAGCCTGACACGACGTATCCTAGTTTATGACAAGAGGACTTGCTGCACCCTTGGTTTCACACTACCTGTGGATATGTATTGGTAATTCAGAAACTCTTCATGAACTATCATGAAGGATTTAAATATATGTTAACTATAAATAACTTAGTATAAACCATTGTTTTCATATATTAAATAAGTAGAATACATGATTTAGGAATCCTATGAGTTATTCCCAATTACTATGTGGTTTTCTATTTTGATAAGAATTTTTCACACTATGATTTTTTATTTTAGTCAATGGTGGAAACCCAAAGAAACTAGTTTACTGTCAAATGTGATGGAAATGTTTTTGACAAGTAGTAAAATGGGATTATCACTGGAAGGAAGGATGTTTTGATCATTCTTATTCAGCATTATAATAATATGATTAACATTATATAACTTAAAAAACTATAATACTCACTAAGGAAGATAAGGTAAGAGTTTAGTAAGATTTTGGGTAATGGAGGCCATGGATGAAAGAAGATTTAATTTCCTTTATGTCAATAATGTGAAAATAATAACCCATGAAAATTTAATAGAGGAACACAAATATGTTTTAACTATTGAAAGTAAGGTTTAAATTCAAGTATCTACAAATGTATAATTAAAATTTTAGTTAATTAAAAGGATGGTAATGTTGGCCTCCCTAAGGTGTTATAAATTGATGACTACGTTAAATGTGGAAATTATTGAAGTTAATAAAATTAATATCTTATGTAGAAGGCTCATGGAGATAATAATAAAGGTAGTACATGTAATAGATTTTATACTAATGATGAAGATACCAAAATCAACATTTGAAAGGTATGTTATGTTCTTATAGAATTTTTTACATTAAAAAGAATATGAATGATTATATTGAAGTTAAGAAAACATAATACACTATTCATGTTTTTTATTATAGAAAATTGGTATTAAGGAATAAGACGATGAAGCATGAGTAATGTTTTATGAATAATGGTTGATGAATAAAGTATTAATGTTTTTTAATTTAATGTTTTTTTATAAAAATCATGAAATAAATAATTTTTTTCTGTCTTAGTTTTCATTAAGGAATGAAAAGGATATGCTGTATGGTGATGAAAAAATAGAAATGTGATTTCATGGAAAGATGATATTTTGATTAAGGGAACTTAACCCATAATTAATGCATGATTTTCAGACAATGGTGTTTAGATAAATATATATTGGATATTAATAATTATGACTGACTGAGTGGATTACCAAGGAAAGGATTATTGAAAAAATGGACTAGGAAATCAAGGTGGGTGTTTAAAACTTTTTGGATTAAAGTAATAGATCCTACATAAGATAGAATAATAAAGCATACATGTTTTCCAACAATATTTATGGAAATTCAGGTTATTGAAATATTTTTAGTGGATTTACAATGAGGGTATTCATATGTTTGGAATGTGAAAACCAAGAGTTAGTTTTTGACATATAGGGAATAAAAATTAATCTTATTTCGTAACATTATTTTTGATGTTTTATATTTTCATCTCTCTGAAGGCTTATAGGGATAAAACATTATTGAAAGATTATGTTACACCTTAGATGAAAATTTTCAGATTAAGGTACTATCTCACCACATGAGGATTGATGAATATTGGGAAACCTATTCAAAAAACATTGTGTTGATGATAAATGATGAAAAATGGGATGGAATATTATGGATCTCATGATCTATTAGAAATTAATGAATGAAAAATTCCCCTATATTTTTTGAGAAAGTAGTAAAGTGGCTCGAGGAATAAAAAAAGTTGATGTTTTCCTAAAATCACGAAAATATATGTTTTCAGGAAAATTATTTTACTTTAGAGAAATGTTCTAGAAATAATATATTCCCCTACTACCTTAATTTTATAACTGATGACCTTCTAAATCATCACAAATATATGAATTTAAGTCCATAAACATTCTATTTATCATTTAATTATTATTTATTGATATCCTCAATCACCCCTATAAATATTAATTCTTTTCCTCCATGTCCAATATTCACTCCAAACCAAGGATCTCCTATATCTAAACCTAGTTGTGAGTAACCTTTTGTAACTATTGTGGTTTTGAAATTCCCTATTTAAAAAGGAATTTTTGTTTTCATCTTTATGATGTGGGTTTCTATTAATGAAACATTTAGTTATTAAACCTTTGATAACCCAAAAAATATTCTTGGGAGGAATTAATTTTAGGGGGTAGAATGTGACACCCTATGACTTTGTAAAAAAATTCCTATTAATTTAATCTTTTTAATATTTTTCATATTATTCTATAATAAAAACAATTTATTTTTTGTTAAATCACTATGTCTAGATAATTTTATACACAAAAAAATTCCTCATGCACTACATGAAATTTAGATTTTATCTTTCTCTACACATAACATCTAGGTGAATTTATATTACATTCAATTCTAACATTATTTGATGAAATGTATTACACGAGTTACCTAGTTTAAGAGAACAAATTTTTATAACACATTAATATTTGATAATATAATATATAACCTATATATTAAGTTATCATGTCTTGAATAGTATTAGATAATGTATAAAAATGTACGGTTGGATTCATTCAAAATGAATATATATACATATAACAAATAAATATAAAGGGAATGATTTTATAATGAAAATATTTTTTTGCTCATAATGTTATTATATCATAATAAATCAATGTAATTAAAATTATTCAGTGATATTAATGTAATAAATAAATAATATATTTAAAAAATTATATTTTTATATTCATAAAATAGATTTAATATCCATATGATAACAATATAACCATTTTCTTCCATAAAATAATCTATTTTTATAAAGACAATTTTACCCTCTTTTAATGGAGAACCAACTTTAAATACATTTTTTAAATCTATAAATATTATATGTAAAAATAATATTAATATTTTAAATATAAATAAATATATATATCTTAGGGTTTATTTTTTGTATTTTTATATGATGTTTCATTTTTAATGAATAATGAAAAATTCCAAATATTAATTCAAAAATGATTTTTAAGAAAATTTATATATAGTATAATATTATATTTTAAATTTTGAAATTAAATATATATAAATAATTTCTTATTAATCCAATTTATTTCATTGGAACCAATTTATCAATGAAATTTGATATAAAAACAAAGCAAACTTTCGATCTTTTTACTTTAAAACCACGTTGTGTCATCCGATTTCGGGATTAATTTTAAATTAATTTATCTACCACATCTCTATTAGAAGTCTATAAAATTTCATTCCATATTTTTAATAACCATAATTTATAACTCATAATATAGTAAACATTGTTTTTGACCAAAAATATTCGTTAATGTCGTTAAAATTTATTATATTGATAAGAGTAAAACTAACCTTAATAAGGGAATAAACCTTAAACACAAGGGCCCAAATGAACTATCAACTTTCCCAAAACCCATTGGTTGGAAATATTTTATCAATATTCCTTCCACGTTTTTTGTATGAATTTTTTATATAAAAACATCGGTACACCTATCTTGTTTTAAAAAATGCCTAGTGTGTCCCCTCCCTCTACAATAAAAGTCCACCACCTCTCCCCCTTCTCCACACCTCTAAAAACACATAGTTTCAAGTAATCTCTACCCAATAATAAACACAATATTACTCCACTTGTACTTTTATCCTCCCTTTTTTATTAAATCAATCCAAGTAATTCTTTTGTTGAAAACCAAAAAGAGTTTCCCAAATAAGAGGTACCATCCTTTCTCCAGCTCCGTTATATTCATTTCATTATCCACCATATCCACTCTCCTCATTCCATGGTTATAAAAAACAATATTATCATTAATATAATGATATTTTTTTAGGATAGGGTTATGACCTAAACTTACAAGCGCTTCCATCAAATGGGTAACAAAGTTACTATTTATTTGTATAGTGAACTGCCGCCACACAAAATGATGTTTGTTTCTTTCCCAATACCATCATTCATGGTCATGAATTATGATGTAAATTCTATATATATAGTATATATTATATATATTATGTATTATCCTTCTTTAATTCTTTTATAATACATACCTTTCTACATTCGCTTTTGTATGTATGTTAATTTCGTTTGGGGAAGTGTAGACTACCGCCTTCTCAAAGTGATGTGATTCATTCACATCATAATAGAATGGATTACGTATTAATATTTGTGAATTTATATGACATATATTAAATAATAATTATACTATAATTATAATTTATACATATATACATATACATTTATGTCAGTTCTATTCATTATTTCAATACATTAATAAAATAAAAGCTATTTTCATGCGTACGTACAGCCTACCATCTCCATGAATGGTGTATTACATTTCATAAATATATATTATATAGATTATTATAATACATATATAATGAATATTAAGGATATTTATTTCAATTTTTTGTTCTATATGTCATTATATATGTATAATGACCAATAATTTAACAAATTACGACACTTGTAAAAAACAAAGAGAATATTACCAGAAGCGTACCTTTAACATGGAATTGTTAATAAGTGGGTAATATAAAGTCATAATAAAATAAAATACGGTGTTATATATGGTTCATTAAATGATTTATAAAAAACTTTTATTTATTATACAGTAGTTTTGGGCATGTTTGATGAGAGTCAAGTAAGGGAATTTAATCTCACTTTTTTTCATGAGATACATGCTTTATTCACTAACCATTTATTTTCTGTGGGTTTATAATTACCAAGTATTTATTTTATTATTATTATAATTAAATTTATGGGTTTTAAATATCCATTTTATGATATATTTTCCATGGGTTTTATGTTTCAAATGTTATGAAATTGGTAATGTGATTTTGTCTCAATTTTCCTTCTTTGAGACAGATGCCATGTTATAAACCTGTATTTTTCCTTGAGGTGTATATAATACATTTTTGAAAGTTATATCATGAATAAAATTATATTAATTATATTTATAGCTTTATATAATGTTATTATTTTTATCATGAATTAAAGTTACCAAAATAGTAACAGCCTATTGATACAATCTCATCTTTTATCGATTTTATTTATGAGTATGCTCCCATTGATGAAATCTTATCATCCATATCTCTATAAATATCATGATTTTCAATAAACATTGTATAATAATCATATATCTATATAATGGTACCATTTTTTTAATATTTTTATTTAAAATACTTATGAAAATGTTTTTATGAAAAACCAAAATTATCTCTCCTTTCAGTCAAAAATCTATATTCTTTCAAAACCATGATTTCTAAAAATAATTTCAAAAATGTTTTAATTTTTTTCTATGATGTTAATGGAAATTTTTAACCATGTTATATCATTTATAATATATTTTTAGTATTAATTATCTTGTCTTTTTCCGTTGAATACACTTTTCGAAAATTTTAAGTTATAAAAGGAATGTCCAGCATGTACTCACATACCCGTTGTCATGACACCATGTCGTTGAAGAATCCATTGTAAGTTTACAAGTTCATTTTTAGTGATTTTTTCTTAATCTTCTAGAAATTATTATTTTTAATATGTTTCTAGGGAAAACGGTTTTTTAAAAATATTTATGGTTAAAAATGCTTATTTTAAAAGATTTCAACACAATTTTAAAAGAAAAAAAATTAAAAAAACAATTTATGTTTAAAAAAATATTTTAATTTTTTTAGTCTTTTATATGGTTTCAATGTATTACAAATGAGATGGTTATCAAGATTTTTTAAATATCTCTTGATATAATCTCATAGAAAAAAATGTTACCAAAAGGTTTGACAATCATTTTTTATAATCTTTCATGTTTATTTTCAAGAAAATGGTTTTCAAATGGTTTTATGTTTTAAAGAACCTTTTTAAAGAAGAAGGTACATTTTCCTCAATAAAATGTTTTAAATGATATTTTAATGTGATTTTCTATCAAATATAAAATCCATTGATGTTACTCCTAAATTTTTGCGTAAATTATCCTATGGTTCCATTCATATTAATTCTCTAAATAATTTTTTTATGGAACAATGTTTATGAAACTCATTCCTCTTCTACATGTTTTATTCTTGTGAAACATAATTCTTCTCATAGATTAGGAATTGATTAAATGATTATGAAACCCATATTTTTCCATAGGTTACGATATTATTAAATATTGTTATGATGCATTTCATTTCCTGGGATTATGGTAGGATGTTTACAAAACCCATCTATTTTTTGAGTCATGATATGATGAAGGTTTTATTTTATTATTTGAACTTGTATGAATTATTTTATTATGAGATGGGTAGGACCTATATCTCCCTCCAAATCATTGGGAAAATATGTATATTAAATGAGATAATGTTTGGAATCAAGTAGATGGGATTGATCCACTATGAAAAGATGGGGAATCCTAATCCCTTAAATGGAAATGACTAAAATTAAGGATGGTGGTGTGTCCCTACCAGTAGGTGTGGTAACCATTATGGTGGAAGATGGGGAATATCGATCCACTATGGGATAATGGGTAAACCAGATCCACTAGGGTTAGATGGGGATACCCGATCCCTTACAAGGAAGTAACTGTGACTAGGGATGGTGGTGTGTCCCACCTAGTTGGTTCAGTTCCCATGAAGTGACTTGATAAGTTCTAGCAATGTGACTTGACTTATATGGAATGATATCACATGATTATGTATTCTTTAATTCCATTTCTTATTCCAATGTTATGATTTCATGGATTATGTTCCTTATTTCCTTATGATTCATGACTTAGGAATAGCCATTAGTTATTCTATTATTCATGTTTATTATATTTGATATTCAATTTCTGATCTTCTAATGTTATGATGATGTTATGATACCCATAAGCTCATTTTTATGCTTACATGTATCCATTTTTTCCCTTACTAAGCATGTGATCTCACCCCTTTTTATGTTTCCATCCCTAGTATATGAAGATATGTATTAAATGTGATGTATCTAAGAAGGGTTCTAGTAATGGTGAACCTAGTGGGAGATAATTTATCTCACATCTATACCAGAATTTATGTTTTGATAATTCAAAAGGCACTAAACTAATACAGTCATTGGGATTCCATTTGTTTAATGTTTTATGTATTAAGAAAAAGTGATGTAATTTTTATATATGTTAATATAGGTTCTTTATATAGTATGTCCATTTGTTTCCATTTAACATTTTTATAAAAAGGTTGAATCAACATTTAAGAAAGACAAGAAAGGCCATGTATAGAATACCATTTATTAAACACTCACATGAAGCCATAAGAAAACTCCAATCCATAACCAAGAAGGAAATAAAGAAATATTCTTTAATTTTTAGCATAAAAGATAGTTAAACTCATCTGAGGGGTTTTTATAAAAAAATTACATTTCTTATCAAACAATTCAACTCACATTTTTAACATTCATTCTGATGGAACATATCAATTAACCAAAAAGGGTAATTAATCTAAAAATTGGACAACATGAATTAATAAAAAATTAATCTATTAAAGGAGCGAAATTAATTTATTCTGAAATTAAAAGGAAAAGGTAAATGGATCCAACCTTAAGAGAAGACCAAGCCAAGATGAGCACATCGTCACCTGCAATTTTTATTAGCGACCACATGAAGCTGATCCTTCCCACCTTTGAGCATATTCACCTTTGAAATATAAATAATGACACCTACACACTATGTAAAAATTTTCATAGCCATGAATATATACAAGGTGATCCTCACATTTATGCTCATCTATGAGTATAACCATTTAAACCTATATATATATGAATTTTTCATATATATATATATATATACATAAGTTCATGTAACACCAACACATATATATTCATGCTTCCATGGGAGAATATATATATATATATATAATGTGGTAACTTACACACACACACAAAAATATATATATATATATATATATATATATATATATATATTCCTACCTATGTATATGTAGGTAAGTCACCTTTCACTATGGAGACTCGAACCCACCTCAATGATAAAGAAAATAGGCTATAAAAATTACCAGAGACCCTAAATCACTGAATAATTGATAATGAAAATAGTGATAAACAAAATAGTGGATGAAATCCATACCTCATAAGGAAACAACAAACCAAAATGGATCAAACTGCCTCACTGTTAGCATCATATGCCGAAACACGCATGAAGAGATCATAGGAGACACACCACGCACACTAACAAAATAAAAAGAATAGAAAATCATGTCAACCCTAACCCAAGGGTTTGGATGAATAGAAATTAGGTGACAGGGAGAAGAAAAACCACCGAAAAAGGGAATTATAGGGAACCACAAACCTTAACTCGAATGATCATGTGAGAATCATAAATAAATATGGTTGGATTCACCGATCGATAAAGGATACGAGAGGGGGTGCATCACGTGCACTGTAGTGGAGAGGGAAGTGGGTGTCGTGCACAAGTAGGGACGGGGAGACACCTTTGGGTAACTTAAAATTAACTAACCTATTAATAATAATAATTCTCACTATCATCATCAAAATAATTACTCTAATAATAATATTATTATTATTAAATCATTTCTTAATTTTTCCATTTTATTTCCATTTAATTTATTATCATTTTTATTTTAATTTATTAAACATAATTTCATTAAAAAACATTATGCATGGTTTTGGTTGCATAGTTAACCTAACCATGCACCAACCATGTGATTAAAAATACATAGGTAGTCCCTATGTGGCACTACCCACAAGGGCTCGGTGCACAGTTTGGAAAATTGTGCATATCCCATGCCCACTATCTCTACCCATCTACTAAAGGTCACATGGTTTGCTACTGGTGGGTCACACAATTTCAAACAAACTCTACACCCTTACCAGACCTCCCAAACCATTGATCACCAGACCTAGGCACTCTTGAAACTCAACCAGACACATAGGAGACCTCTCCGACCTTCACACATGTCCAAAGGAAACAATTTTAAGTGTTACAACTTTTGAAATTATGTTTTGTATCTTAGTTTTAAAAATTGATATTCATGTAAATGACAAAAGGAAAATTCCCATAAAATTTCATCATGTCTCAAAACAAAGTTCTTAAAAAACCCCCAACGTTAGAACAACTTATCCCCAAGAGTCCTTCAATATCCAAGAAAACATCACCCAACCTTCAGGGGTCATGAAGTCTCATTCAATCTTTCACATTTCATTTATGAATATCCAAATAACCTTGAAGAAGAAAATAAGAATATGGTGCCTAATCCATTTAAAAGATATCCAACATTTTATTTCCAAATGAAACATCAAAATGGTGCTTACCTAATAATGTTAAACTATAGTCACAATCACATTATTGTCTAGTCAAGAATCAAGAAAAAAGTGCTCCCCACCGTAGACATTTTCATTAGAATGGGGAAAATTCTAAACCACGACACCTCCCACCCTCGAATTTTCCTAAAATATATTCTCTTAATCATACTAGTGATTCTCCTAGAATTTTTTATTTAATGGGGTGAATTTTACTGCATTTGAGGAACTAGTAGGGACCTCATTGAAAAGAAATATTTGAATCCAAATTGAACAACCTAAAAATGGTCACACAAAATTTACATCAAAAACATAGTCGATCCTTTAAACCACACCAACCATAACTAAAGTGGTGTTCTTAAAGTAGTTCCTAAATGACAATGAAAATGTAACAAGAAGGAAGGAAAGTCAATCCATTTGGGTTAACCATTCTATTAGACACTCTTCTTAAATGGCCAATGAATTTCCAAATGAAATGTGATTCCTTGTCCCATGAAACCTCGCATTTATGAATAACTCTCTCACCGAAGTCCATACATGTTTTTGGTGATATTACTTCGTCAAATAATCTCCTAAACAATTTAAAACATTAATTTCTCAAGATGAGAAGAGGTTCAATCTAGATCCAACCCACTCAAATCACCACACATTTTACACTTCAACAATGTTTCTGACAAAAAGTCTTTGATAAAATCATATTCAATCAACTTGTGTCCAAGGAACTAATCCAAGGAAGTCCATTATCCTCCATCAAAAGAGTTACATTGGAACATAGCCATGATGTACACATGAGACTATTGACTGAGACTAAGGTGGAATTTATATAGCATTCGAGTCATGAGAAATAGTTAGTATTCAAGAGTCTGTCCAAGGAGTTCCTACACAGGAACCCAAGGGTCACTCAAGGCTAACCAAGCCTTGATAATAACCATGAATCCGCATGAAACACATAGAAAACCTACCCAAAAATAAAAAAAATCATTTAAATATTTATCATGGCATAATACTAATGCTCTATTACTGTATCGAGAAACATGTCAAGATAGGGGACATGATCATATCTTTGTAGAATTAACTAAGAGGATTTTCATGGTTTCTAGTCAGTCATACCCAATTGTTTGAAAGAAGAACATTCAAACCACAACTGGTCAACATTTTATGAAATAATATCAGCCTAACTTACTGATGTTTCACCACAAACTTTCATAATTCCCTTTCCACCTTAGGAATTACATGATCACTCACACATAACCATTGAACTCCAATGGTGGAAAATGGTGTTTTAAAAAGTTTCATACATAGCCAACCATTTCAGCAATGTGCTGCTGAGAAATAACCAACACAATTCAAACATTCAATCCCCAAGGAACATCAATAAAAACTAAATATTTTACAATAGTCCCCTTGATTGTACACCTTTTACATGGATGAACACACTTACCAGAACTAACATGACACTCCCCACCATAGGAGTCTTCTTGGAATCGAAAGAAGAGACATACCTTCCACTCAGAAGCGTGGTATATCAAAAACCATATTAAACATAATTCAGGGAATTTGGAATGAAAACCAAACCAAATTGACATGCATGTAAAAAAACCAGATTCTCTTGAAATTCATCCTTGTCATTGGGATGAATTTTACCCACAACTTATAATCCACTATACTATGAAGACGACTTGAGTATGTACTCATCCGCACAAGGCTCAATAATTCTACTGAAATCAAAAAATTCGTTACATCATTTAGATCACAATGGGAAGCACATACATGAATGAATACTATCCTCTGGTTTTATGAGAAAATAGAACATCCATGATACAATTCATAGACTATCAACCCTATGAATTCAAGTACCAGGTGGTCTACACAGAATATTTAACCAAACATTGTATTCCCTAATATTATAATTAACCTGGATGACGAAATTCTATCTTGACCATTATCGATGGTTAAAAAACATTCCAATGACCTACAAAGTAGTCAACCATGCCTTATGCTTACAAACCTGCTGAAAATGAGCATTACTCAATTCTCAATACCATATCTAGGTTAAAGGAAAACATGAACACTCCACCAAAAAGGAGGTTTATTAATAGTTTAGAAGCCTAAAAGGGACAATGGAACCTTAATAGAAACAAAGGTATAAGAAATCATAGAATTTAGCTAGGCTTTGATGTTCTAAGGGTGCTAACAACCATGGGTTATCCCCTTATGAAAGTAAAAATTTCAACCCTAACCCTAGATCACTCAAAAAAATTTACTAGGATTAAAATATATTCATCTAATCCATTTCAAAATAGCACAATGCCTAGGGAAAATGCCCATGTTTTTGTTCTAAGTCTACTCAAGAGAATTTTAAACTACCATTACTTGAGGGTCTAAATAGAGGATACTACCTTGGGTTCCATTTTAAGGTCATCACTATTATTCACATGTTAATATTTAGAAAATTAAAATATTAAAAACAAAAAACCAGACACCAATAATGAAACAAAGATCTTCTTAATTGATTTAAAAAATTCTCTAAGGAAAAAAACATGCAAGTTATAACAATCTATATTTTAAAACAATAAACACTTGTTCACTTACCATCATAATTATAAAATATATCATATAAATTTCTTTAAGTTAAAAAAGATAAGGTAATATTCAAGGGTCCCACTAAGACAACCTATGTTCTTCAGAAGAAACCGAATAGTAGTTATATAATTCAGAAATGTCTCAAATAACCCAATGGGTCATCTGATTAGAAACATGAAAAAACATGCCTACTTGGGTATAGTTATGAATTTAGGATTTAACTAGTTCATTTAAAATTAAAAATTAAACAAAACATTACATTTATATCCATTTCACAATATAACATGTTCATATATATAATGGTCTAGTCATATGAGTGTACATTTACAAATCCATAAAGTGCCCATATACATTACAGGTGACATTTTTATCCCATTTAATAAAAATTAAATCACTTAACACTAGAAATTTAACAGCATTTTGTAATGGTTTGAATAAAAATATTTCTCTTTCCCATTTATAAGGCTTCCATACACCTTAAAACTATAAAATAGCTCTCATCGTAATCATAACCAGTAAATTTTATCCCCGTCAAGGAAATACATATTTATAAAAAATAGGAATGTGAGAAAATGAACTAAACATAGAAATCATTCTAATTACAACAAAAGCATGGAACGTCATCACTCAAGAATATTATAAACAAAAAATGATATAATATAATCATGAAAGGAATTATATGAAATACCTAAACATGGTACAAAAATTAGAATGACACTAAAATAGATAACATGTAATTTTTCAGCCTTGGTAATAAAAAACATTACACAACACTAAAAGAACATAATCAAACCAAAATGAAAATATAAATGTAACTATATAGCATGTTATATGTATGATAGGGGAATTTCTATGTCCCTAATGATTATGCATGTAATAATTCATCCTTGTAGTACCATTAGTAGGGAAAATTCCATAAAATTCTGTATTCTATAATTAGTGTAAATTACACCAATCACTCAAGAAGAAATAATAATCAACTTTATTATCATCAAACATGATCTAAATAACCATCCCAAGACAAATCGTCATCTTCTCTATGTTGGGTGATTTTTCTTAAGAACAGATATCAACTAAGTACTGACTCAATCCTAGTATCCTATCTACTAGACCAAAATAGTAAGATGAATGAAAAATAAGGCTTTGATACCACTTATTAATGTACTAGCCTAAATGAAAACATACATAGTAGCTAGAGCGGTGGGTTATATGGACTCAAGATTAGTAAGGGTCTCAAGAAGTGATAGTGGGGAGGCAATACCCTCATATCGTAGTAGTAGAATGGTATTATAGAAATAAATATAAAAAATCAGTGGAAGTAGTATAATGGAAAAGGCAGAGCATCAGAATAATATTATAATAACATTATTAAAGGTGGACAATGCGAAATTACAACAATGCATGTATGAAATTTTAAGATACATATATAAGAAGTATAAGTAAAAATAAAAAACCCAATTTAATAAAGGAATAACCCACTAATGACTAGATCCACGAGCATCTTGATCTCCATCTCGATCATGTGCTCTTAACTCCCATGTAGAAGCAAAAGAGAAAAATATAATATCCATAGTCCTACATATAAGAAGTTATACTCAGGTAACAATGGTACCTGAGCAAGGTGCAAGATAAAATCTCAGTAGGTTGTCACCCTCGATGTCTACCTGGATCCATTATGTTCAATATAAGTTAATGAAATGTGCAGGTATAATGGATGGATAAACAAAACTAAATAATTAAACAACAGCCCACCTAGGTTCTTAAGGGACATCAGGTCACTATAAATGCTTTATCTCATAGATGAAATGAAATACTAATCAAGATATATATATTTATATAGTATAGTTTTATATTGGGTCTCCTTATATGAACCCAGTCAATGATGATGCCTAATGACCATATACTTGGAATACTAGTACTAGTTGGATGGGGGAATAACTAACATATCCATGACTAGTATAATGAGCCTAAAATATGAAATGATAGGGTACATTATATACATCTCAATAGAGTGATAGATTCCATTTTACATCACTCTGGAAGGAGAGTGTGCCTCTTTGGAAACACTCTAATCATGTAACGTGGCATGTAAATCCCACCGCCCATATCATATCACTGGTGCAAGATTCGATAATGCAAAACATGTGTAATGGAGTTTGTCCTCCCTCCATGAACAACACCACATACCATCATTCATAACATAACTAAGGAATAATAATGTCATAAAAGAATTCATGAGTAAATACCTCTCATGCTATACATTTAATAATACCATTATCTAAGGATTAAATATGTTTGTAATAATAACAGGATCCATGAGGCATTACCTACCAAGATTCAATTGTTTACCAAGACTTTACATGTAAATAGTGATCATGCATATTTATAACATAAAACATGAGGAAAATCTCTCAAATGTATCATTAGTCATGTTTAATCCATTCAAGGAAAATAATTCATCATAAAATTTTAATTAATCCTAAATAGAGGACAAGGCCTTACCATTCATTGAATTCGTTAATTTTAACTATTTAAAAAAGGGGAAATAATCATAAGTATTGCATCAATATAATTAATGCTATTAAAAATATTAAACCTTTTAAATTTAACTCATAAGTCTTAAGAAGTCCACTGGAAATTATTGATGTTAAAATAAGGCAATTTCATACCTAGTAAAATCCAACCATATGTGGTCCAAACAACTCATAGGGATTTGTGTTCCATTTAACATTTATATAGAAATGGGGAAACATCATTTTAGAATAACAAGAGAGGAAATGTACATCATACGACTTATTAAACTCTTTCATAAATGCATAAGAAAACACTAAGAAAAAAAACCAGGCATGATATAAATAACTAATCATTATTTTTTGGCTTAGACGATAGTGCATCTCATCTAAGGGGTTTTAATATAAAAACCAAAAATTGTTTATCAAACAATTCACTTAATATTGTCAACATTCATTCTAATGGAATGTATCAATTCATGGAAAGAATCATTTAATATAAAAACTAGAGAACATGAATTGATTACCAAATAAGGTGCAAAAAGTGAGCAATAAATTATTTTTTCAATTAAATGGAAATGGAAAGGGATCCTGCCTCATGAAAAGACAAATCCACATAGAACACTTCAATACTTGAAATTTTTATCAGTGACTAATCAAAGCTACTTTTTCCTACCTACGAGTTTATGCACCTTCACAATATACAAAAGGACGCATATCCCCTGTGCAAAAATTATCATGTCCATGAATATGTAGAAGGGAATACCTACATATATTCTCATATATGTATGTACCCATTTACAAATACCCCATATTCAGTTTTCATATATGTATATAAGGAAAAGTAGTCCCAATTTATATATTCATCCTTCCATTGGAGAATATATATATAATGGGGAAATTACATATATATATATATATGCCCACCTATGAATACCCTTGTAATTCACGATTGACTTTGGTGACTCAGACTCGCCTCATGGACGAAAATAATTCACTAAAAAAAATTACTGTAGATCCTAAATCACCGAAGGAACCAACAAGAAAATAGTTCTAAACAAAATAGTGGAATAAAATCCAACCCCAAGTAGTGACAATAAACCAAAATGGACTATTTAACCTCACCATTGGTTGTGGATGACGAAACACACATGAATAGGTCCCAAAATATGCATGGCATGCCCTAACAATGGAAGAAGAATACAAAAAATGGTCAACCCTAATCCTAGGGTTTGGTCAAACTAATATTAGGAATCATGAAGAAGAAAAAACACCATAAGAGTAAATAATTGTGAGACATATTCCTTACGTCGGAGGAATTATCATGAATTGTAAAGAAATTCATGTGGATTCATTGACTCAAGATGGAGGAAGTTGGGGTTGCATTGTTTACGCTAGTGATGTTGGGGAAGGGGGTGTCATGCATAGGTAAGTAGGGGGAGGCACCATTGGGTCTCTTACAAAGACTAACCTAAAAATAATAATCATCATCATCACAATCATAAACATAAACATAATCATAGTAAAAATAATATTATTGTTATTTTTATTATTAAAAATTTCCTTTATTTTTATTTCCCATTTAATTTCATTTAATTTAAATTCATTTTAATTTTAATTTATTTATTTTAATTTTTTAACCAAATACTGCGCAGGGTTTGGGTCACACTATTAGCCTAACTGTGTGTAACCAAAGCAATTAATTGTTCATAGGTACTTCATAAGTGGAACTACCTGTGTGGGATAGGCTCATGGTTATAGAAAACCTTACGCATGCAGTGCGTACCACCTCTATCCGTCTTCTGAAAGTTGAATGGTTTTCTACTAGGGGGCCAAAATATTTCATAGAAACCATTCACCATTACCAGATGACCCAAACCATTGATACCTGGACCTCAGTGCTCCAAAAATATGACAAGACACCTGAGAGACTTATCATGCCTTCATCCATGTCCAAATAATACACTTTGAATACATTCAGATTTTGGAATTATTTTCTAAAAAAATATTTTAAAAATATATCACCCGGTAAATCACTACATTCAAATTCCCTGTAGATTTCACCTTGTCTCAAAACACAGGTCATTATATATTTCATCAATTTGGAAGACTATGTGGAGGAATTATTGGAATATTTTGAAATTATTCTTAGTGAAGAGTTTGTATAAGTATTTTTACAAAATATCTCTTTTTAAAACACGAATGACTACCTAAATGTTTCTGGATAAATTTTGTAAGATAAAAAACATTATAGGTTTTCATCTGCTTTTCTATATATATTTACATTTCTAATTCTGATACCCAATTAGAATTCTGAAAATTGTGGATAAATTCTAATACCTCCCTTAGACTATGAATATATATCTGGCATACCACTTTTAGATGTTTAGCTAATAAGTGAAATATTATAATTTATAAGACTAAAAGGGATATTTTAAAAACCTCATACTTTATATATCTCTCTATCCTAATATAATTATAAATGAAGAAAATATTGATGCACACTATATTCCTTCTTCAATCATTGGAGAGAAAGATGCTGGGAACTTAGTATAAGGGTGATACAAAATTGGTCAAAAAAAATTTCACATAAATTCTAAATTTGTTTTGGAATTTTTTTAACTGAAATATAATTTTTCCATGACCCGTCCTCCGGGGTTCATGTCGTAACTACCCCAACCTAGCCTTATATAGGCCTGGGGATGGCGACTAGCACCAAAGGCATAAATCCCTATATTTGGGAGGGTGTTGCCTTTATAAAACGTAAACACACACAGAACCAGAGTACAAACGGAAGAAAACACTAAGTAAAGTAGTAACCAGTGTGCTGAAAGTACAAAGTGACTAGAAATACAAGCCCAACAGAAATGTACAGATACAACTGAAAGAAAGTAAAACTGAAAAGACAAACAGCTGAATGGTGAAGTATCTCCTGGTTCGTCCTCTGGGTTCCTACCTGAAGGGTAGGTACATATGTCCTCCTCATCACTCCACGACTTTCCATCTCCACTGGGTTCCGAATCGTCATGAGATTCGCCTTCGGGTACCGTCCAGCTCTACAAGCCCCAACCATGATCAGTGATGTCCGTCGTCTGCAACCATCACAACGATGTGTGAGCGTAGCCCATGCAGGGGTGAGAATAACAATACTCGGTAGGGACCCAAAGACCCTCAAGGTCTCACTAAAACAATAAGGATAAACTAGAAAGAATGATCTCAACAAATAACCTTTACATAGGTATATTCCCATATATATATATGTTATCAAGTAACCCATCTTAATCATGAGGTAAACACAGTGGTCCTTAACACAGCTCAAACCAATATTTTTATTCACGATGAAGAAAACAAGACTGCTGGAGAACTCCTCCTCTGTCAAGCACAGTAGTCCTATCACAACTCCAAGGTGCCACTCACTAACCTTAGACTGATGAGGTACTCCTCCTGTTGAGTACCGCCGGTCTACCACCTCACAATGTAGTGCTCCCCCGCCATGGGTCTGCCACCTCACACAGTAGTGCTCCCCCCTCATAGCCTATAGAGGTACTCCTCCTGTCGAGTATCGCGGGTCTGACACCTCACAATGTAGTGCTCCTCCACCATGGGCATGCCTTTCACGACCAACTCCCACCAAAGATGCCCCTCCTGAGCTGTAAATGGTCAAAGGGAGATAATGACCCCCGAGTCCCACCTCCAGTAGGCCCCGTGTTGGCGACTAGCCCCAAGGGTGTGAGGTTTCACAAATATGGGAGGCATTACCCTTTTTATTAATTAGGATCGGGAAATAGGATGAGTCAACCACGAAAAAGGAAAAAAGAACAACTGTATATAAACAAACCCAAACCAAGCTCCCATGCATGTTTAATAAATTTTATAACAAGGTACAAGTACAAGAAAGCTCAAAAGTACAATACCAAAAGAAAACAAGAAAATAGCAACTGCAACAACTCCAACTGTCTTACTAGTAGGGTCCCGCATGGCCCTGGTAGTCCTCCTGGAAACCTGAAAGTAAACGTAGGGTGAGCATACAAGTATACTCAGTTGGGAAACCTAAAGCTCTCGTGCACAAGTGGGGAGACATCCTAATGTCCCGTGAGAACAACAAAAGAAACCTAACAAGGAAATCTATCCACCCAACCTCACCATCCACACTCACCCAAACACAATCACAACAGGTAGTAGTAGTATAAGAACAAGAGTATAGGGTAACCTGCACCATTTCCCATCAGTTAGCTGAACGTCCTAATGCTGTCACACTCTCCCCGCCCACACACACCTGGGACTCACAACCACACATCCTGCCTGGACACACCTGGGCCTCACCACCACGTATCCTGCCCACATACACCTGGGCCTCACAACAACAACCACATCCCCACCCGAAGACACCTGGGCCTCATCCCGAAGATTATTGGGAACAGTAATAGTAACAGTACTCTTGCCCGAAGACACCTGGGCCTGAAATCAAAACCTACCTGAAGAGTCTTAGGTGTAAGGTCACCTCAAGCCATCATAGCCTATAAGCCTACCCGAAGAGTCTTGGGCCTAATCATCCCAATCAAAACCATCCCGAAGAGTCTTAGGTGTAAGGTCTCCTCAAGCCATCATAGCATAGGGGAGAAGGAGCAGGAAAAAGATAGTAACTATGGTAAAAAACCCTCTCCCATGATATGGGAGTGTTCGACACTAAGTGGTCAACATGGGTGTGGTGCGATAAAACACAAAAGATACAGATATATATATATATATATATACCAAACACACAGCCCAACCTATGGCTTCTAAAAAGAGAATCTGAGCACGTGCCTCGGCACTGCTACTACGAAGCATGCATACAACAAACAACCCAACCCCCTTTAGGTTTTCACATTTCAGTAGAAATATTTATTTAGTTCCTTAACTACTGGGAAACTATCCACAACTAACCAAACTAATCATTCGAAAAACATATCCCTTCCATCCACAAAACAAGTTAGGAAAAACATAAGCAGCACAACAAAGTCCCTCTTGTCAACCAACCAACCCTATTGATTAATATTTCCATTTCATTACCATGCCCCAGCATTCATTAATTCTTCCACTTTAATTTATTAAACACAACCCATAGTCCGTTCACATTTAAACCCATCCATGCAGCCCCGATGCCAACCACCATAACCACACCATACATAATTATCCCTTTAATACCATTTATCGCAGCCCCACTGCCCAACACCATTAAACATTCACACCTTCCCACAACCAAGTCAACTGCAGCCCCGCTGCTCACCCGATCCACAACAACCCACAAAACACCCCCAACACATTCCACGTAACCAAGACAACACCCACATGTTCATTATTCCATTTTTTTAACTGGGGAGATCACATAAGGGTTCCATATTTTCATTTAATCAGCCAACTTTACGTGATTATCCAATTTCCAATACCACGAGCTTCCATCCATAAGAAAATACAGAAGGAGAGGGAAACATTTAATTGCGTAAGCAAAGCCCCCCAACGACCGTGATTTTTAGTAGGTAGAAGCTCATTCAATTCACAACATAATATCATAGGATATAAAAGGTAAAGTAACCGCAATCACAAACTTCCCAACCCCGTTCTTTAACCAGTTATTATCTTTATTTAAAGTTTCAATTGTTCCTCATGAAAACAAGAGAATACCCACCCCACATGATGCACAAATTATAGAGACGAAGGTAAACTCCCTACCTCAACAGGTTCTTGATTGCAATGCTCCTCAGGATCAACTTTAGAAGACGTCCGTCGGTGTTCGTCACTTCTATCGGGTCTCGGCAAAACCTCCTCAGGTGGAAGTCGGAAAGAAATGGCCAAAGGAAAAATAACAGACCCAGGCTCGGAAGTTCCGCCTCATCGTTACGATCCCGTGGCCACTGAAGGATCGTAAATCGGAGCTCGGACAGAAAAGTTATGGAAGAAAGAGCCTTCAAGTCTCTTAAGAGAGCTCTGCTCAGAGGAGAGGGGAGGAGAGGTGTTAGTTGAAAGGAGGACGGGACCCGGGACCCCTCCTTTTATAGGCGTGAAAAGAAAAAGTACACGGCGTGTACTCAGCCGTTTTCACACGGTCTCCATGCGACCACCAACACGGTTCCGCGGTCGTTGACTGGTCAACACATAGTTTGAAGGTAACGCATACGCGGGGAAGGACTACACGGCGTGCATATTGGACACACGGCGTGTACCCATTTATGGCACTCGGTAGGGACACGGCTCCAATGCGGCACACGGCCGACGACTGGTCAACACACGGTAACATGTACACGGGGAAGGACTACATGGCGTGTAGTACTGGACACACAGTGTGTACCCATTTTCTTCACACGACAAATACACGGCCAACCACACGGGGTATACTCGCCAATAGGGTACACGGCGTGTACTAAAACTACACGGCGCATACTTTCAAAATTTTGGAAAGTGTGGGAAAAGTCCGTTTTACCCTCCAGAACACTTTGTGGCCTTTTTTTGACAAAGGAATGGGCCGGAGAGGTCCGAGCCATTACATCAGATACCCCTTAAAACATTCTCATCCCTAAGAATTCAAAAACCAACCCAGAGGAACCCGACAAGATACCTCTTAGGGTTCTCGTTATAACAAGAACCCAACCAACAACCCTAATCATATGTGTTAGGAATTTCTTCTCCTATGTCGAGATATTATCTGCTTCAGGTGGCACTGACTCGCCTGTACGGGTTTAATCGCATCCTCATTAATGCGTCTCGATTAGGGATTGGGTCTTCCCACTTCCATACATAAAGATTTTCAACTCGAACTACCCCAACACCACACAACCAACACACTGCCCAAACACGTGGGTTTGGGAAATTCCTTCACCTATGTCGAGATATTATCCGCTTTAGGCGGCACTGACTCGCCCGCATGGGTTCAATCGCATCCGCATTAATGCGTCTCGATTAAGGGTTAGGTTTTCCCCCTTCCCACACATCCATACATGTTACACATTACCAGGGAACAAGGAAACAAAAGGTCTCACAACTGACAAGCCAAGCATTCCATATATCAAAGGTACAGAGTACAACATCAACACAAGCTCAGAAGAACAAGGGAAAAAACACAAGTCAATACAACACCAGGTACTGAGCACGCATCTGGGTCTCCCGCTGCCATGTGCTCTCCTCAAGACCACCATGCCTCCACAACACACGAACCAAGGGAATGGTTCATCCATGGAGCACCTTCTCTTTGTGATCCTCGATTTTGACTGGTCTCTCCTCGAAGGTTGTGTCATCTCCCACATCTAACTCTCACCAATCGATAACGTGAGAGTCATCGTGTAAGTACCAAAGAAGCTGGGAGACGTGGAAGACATCATGGACTTTCTCCATCTAAGGTGGCAGGGCCAACTGATATGCCACCTCGCCGACTCACCTCAACACCTCAAAAGGTCCGATGAACCTGGGTGAGAGCTTGCTCCCTTTCCCAAACCTCTGCTTCCCCCATCGAGGGGAAACCTTCAAGAACACATGATTTCCCACCTCGAACTCCAAGGGCCTCCTCTAATGATTAGCATAAGACTTCTGTCGGTCCTGAGCCGCCTTCATCCTCTCACGTACAAGCTGGACTTTCTCCGTGGTGCTCTGCACTACCTCTGGCCCAAGAGCACCTGTCTCACCAACCTCTGCCCAGCAAATGGGTGAACGACATGGCCTTCCATACAAAGCCTCAAATGGTGCCATGACAATAGTAGAGTGGATGCTATTGTTGTAGGAAAACTATACTAAAGGCAAGTGTCTTACCCATGATCCTCTGAAATCCAGAACGCATGCTCGCAGCATGTCCTCCAGTGTCTGGATAGTCTGCTCTGTCTGCTCGTCGGTCTAGGGGTAGAAAGAAGTGCTAAGGCATATCTGGGTGCCAAAATCATGTTGTAACCTCCTCCAGACTCGTGAGGTTAACCGAGTATCCCAGTATGAGACGATGGTCCTTGGAACTCCATGAAAACGCACCACCTCGTCTACATACCTTTATGCTAAGGTACTCACCAGGCACGAGTCCTTGATTGCTAAGAAGTGAGATGATTTTGTCAGACAATCCAACACTACCCAGATAACATCATAACCACCCTGAGCTCTAGGTAGTCCTCTGAAGAAGTCCATTGAGATGTCATTCCACTTCAACTAGGGGACATCGAAAGGATGCAACAAACCATCGGGAACACAGTGTTCAGCCTCCACTTGCTGACACACTAGGCACTTAGCCACAAACTCTGCCACTGCCCGTTTCACCCTAGGCCACCAAAACTGTTCCCTCAGGCCTTATTACATTTTTTAAACTCTTGGATGTACCGCTAGGGCTGAGCTACAGAACTCACAGAGAACTCCCTCACACATTGACTCAGGAACAAACAACCTTCCATGGAAAAGCATCTGATGTCGGCTGTCCTCTGACCATCCTTCTGGAGCGTTCACCTAATTCACTCGATCTCGTATCAAATCCACCTCGGAGTCCCCCCACTGAAAATCTTCCACTTGCTGCAATAAGGAGGAATGAATCATCATCTGGAACAAACATCTTCTAACAACTTCTTCCCTTGCATCTAAGTGCAAGGCAGCCAACTCTCCCATTTCCTTCCAAGCATCAGCAGATTCCCGAACCACTTCCTGATCCGACTTCCTACTCAGGGCATCAGCCACAATGTTTCCCTTACCTTTAGTGTAAGAGATCACGAAGTCATAGTCTTGGAGAAACTCGACCCATCTCCGCTGCCGTAAGTTCAGGTCACGCTGGGAGAAGATATAACGCAGGCTCTTGTGATCTGGAAGACCACAAAGCGCTCCCCAAAGAGGTAATGTCGCCACAACTTCAATGAGAACACTACTGCTTCAAGCTCCTGGTCATGGGTGGCATAGTTACGCTCATGAGGGTGCAACTTCCTAGACCCATAACAAATCACGACCTTCTTCTACATCAGCACGCACCCCAGACCAAGGCCAGAAGCATCACAAAACACTTCATACAAGAACCCATCCACTGGCAACCTTAGAACGGGAGCACTAACCAACTTCTCCTTCAGGTAGTCAAAATCTTTCTGGCAGTGATCGCTCCATTGGAAGACCTGATTCTTTCTAGTCAAAGCTGTCAATGGAGCAGAAACTCGAGAGAAGTCTGAAACGAACCTCTGATAGTAACCTGCTAACCCCAGGAAACTACGAACTTCTGCCACGCTCTTGGGTGCTTCCCAAGAAAAAACTACCTCCACCTTCGACGGGTCAACCGATACTCCATGTTGAGACACCATGTGCCCAAGGAAGTGTACTTCTTATGTCAAGAACTTACAATTCGACAATTTACCATAAAGATGGTGGTGTCAAAGGACTTCCAAGATTGCCCTGAGATGCTCAATGTGCTCCTCCTCTGATCTTGAGTAGATCAGGAGGTCATCGATAAACAAAATGACGAACCAGTCTAGAAACTCATGGAAGAAAAAGTTCATAAGTCTCATGAACACAGCTGGCGCATTCGTAACTCCAAATGGCATCACTACAAACTCGAAGTGCCCATACCTTCACATGAAAGCAATCTTCGAGATGTCACTGTTCTTCACCCTCAGCTGATGATATCCCGATCATAGATCAATCTTAGAAAACCAACCTTCTCCCCTTAGCTGGTCGAAGAGATCATCCATCTCTGGAAGGGGGTAATGGTTCATGACTGTTACCTGGTTCAGCCTTCGGTAGTCTATGCATAGCCTGAGACCACCATCTTCCTTCTTCATGAACAAAACTATAGCACCCCATAGAAACACACTGGGTCGAACAAAACCCTTCTCCATCAGATCGTCAATCTGAATCCGAAACTCCCGCAACTTCGAAGGTTCCATTCGATAAGGGGCCATCGAAATCAGTCAGGCACCAGGTTGTATGTCTATCCTGAACTCAACGTCACGTCAGGGGGGGGGGGTGGGGGGTAGAGTCACAACCTCCTCAAGAAAAACATCGAGTAACTCCCCAACAACTTCCAAGACACCCATCATCTATGTATCAGCTGGAACCACCGATAACCCTCCTAACAAGGAAAGGAGGGGCTCCACACACTGGCTTCACGCCTGATAGCTCCTCTCACCAACAAAAGATACGCGCTGCTCATCCACGTCAAAGAACACGACTCTTCTTCGGAAGTAGTCGATAATGGCACCAACAAAAAACAACCAGTCGATGCCTAGGATGACATCATATGGTTGCATCTGTAACAGAAGAAGGTCTCCACTAAATCGATGTGGTCCCAACGTCAGCCCACATCACCGGAAAACACAAGATACGCTGGTCTGGCCCCAAACTGGTGTACTCAGTGCTAGTGGTATGGAATGTCTCTCTATGTTTAATCCCAAAGCATGGGCTAGAACAGGTGTAAAAAGGAGTGCGAAGATCCCGAATCGAACAAAGAAGAAAAAAGAGTGTTGAACAAACAAATCGTACCTCACACCACCTCTAGTCCTGCTGGAGCTACCAACTCTACTGCGTGCAGTGGTCCACGCCCAGCTCCTCTACCTCTTTGATGTCGTCCACTTCCCCGACCATGCCCTGGTCGAGGTCCCTGAGGAGCACCATAAGGTCGGACTCCTCCTGCAAAGTCTACCCTCGGAGGAGCATGGTCCTGTTGTTGCTGGAAGGGCCTCGCCAGCAACCGGTGCTATTGCGGTGGGCACAGAACCTGCCCACCTCCACTATACGGAGCTCGGGTTGGGCACCGAATCTGAATGTACCCAAAACCTCCACAAGAAAAACACCTTGGTCTTGGGCTTGTGGAAAATCGACGAGGACCCGAAGATCTGAACTAGAACTGCTGGGTCCTACTCCCCGCTGGCCTGAACCTGGAAGGTCCTGTCGCAGGAGCCTTGCGGCTGACTACCTTCCCCTTCGACGAACCTAGATGAAACACCTCAGGCAGTGCACCTCCCAGCGAGTGCATCCTCTCTACAACCTCTTCCTTCTTATGCACCGCCAAGTACGTCAGAAGGGTAAAGGGGGTGATAGCATACTGGAGTGAAGTACGGAGTGCCTCCTACAAACATGTTTCCTAAGACTCCTCATCCGAAAAGAGATCCAGAGCAAAGCGTAGGAGATCCTTGAACTTTATCCCCAGCTCTCGTACTGACATACTCCCCTACTGAAGGGAGAGTAACTCCTGCTGCTTATCTGCCTTGATCATGGAAGAAAGGAATTCCTCTCGGAATTCCATCTCAAAGTCATCCCATGGAACCTCTGCCTCTATAATCTCTCCTAGGAATAGTGTCCACTACATTCGTGCCGCACCTCTCAGCTGACTGACTGCTAGGGGAACCCAGTACTACCTCAGAGCACAGATCAAGGTGAAAGCGATCCCTATCTCCTCAATCCACCCCTCCGTCTCTATATCCGAAGTACTACCCTCGTACTTCTTGAGGGTCTTCCATTGAAAAGAATCGAGAGTCTTCTGCCACTGGCTATCTTCCTCCTCTCGGTCAATCCTCAACTGATCGACCGCCTGGATCTGCTGGGCCTCGGCCGTCTGCGCCACCCAAGGATGATGTCCAGGTGCCATAGCTATATGGTAAACAAGGATCACTTAAGGCCAAGTAGTAATGAAAATTCATGGTTTTATTTTTATCATTTTATATCAATTTATTTCCCAGAACACCCAAATCAAGTAAAACACAATCATGTTGATGCATGTATCATCCCTAGGGTCTCTACCCTACAATCAATGTAGTCTCACTTGGTCATTCGGTAGGCTCATAGTCCTTGCATCAGATCACAGGGGGCCCTAAAATCCCGTGTCCTAGCCGGTCTTCCCTGGCTTATGTCACGTACCAAGTTTGAATAACATTTTCACCTTACCATCCCATGAATTCCTCACTGTTCCTAACTCCAGACTCCATCCTATCTCTCAACAATCACCTCTGATACCATTCTGTCACGACCCCCTCTCACCAAAGATGCCCCTCCTGAGCTGGAAATGGTGAAAGGGAGATAATGAACCCCGAGTCCCGCCTCCAGTAGGCCCTGGGTTGGTGACTAGAACCTAGGGTATGAGATTTCACAAATATGGGAGGCATTGCCCTTTTTATTATTTTGGATCGAGAAATAGGATGAGTCAACCACCAAAAATGAAAAAGAACAAGTGTATATAAATAAACCCAAACCAAGACCACAT
Source organism: Viscum album (assembly GCA_963277665.1). Classification (NCBI taxonomy): domain Eukaryota; kingdom Viridiplantae; phylum Streptophyta; class Magnoliopsida; order Santalales; family Viscaceae; genus Viscum; species Viscum album. Next base: position 772,761,851 of record OY728151.1, on the reverse strand, counting down.
GCATGTTTAAACAATTTTATAACAAGGTACAAGTACAAGAAATCTCAAAAGTACAATACCAAAAGAAAACAAGAAAACATCAACTGCAACAACTCCAACTATCTAACTAGTAGGGTCTCGCACGGCCCTGGTAGTCCTCCTATAAACCTGAAAGTAAACATAGGGTGAGCATACAAGCATAATCAAAAGGGAAACCTAAAGCTCTGGTGCACAAGTGGGGAGACATCCTAATGTCCTGTGAGAACAATAGAAGAAACCTAACAAGGAAATATATCCACCCAACCTCACTAGCCACACTCACCCAAACAAAATCAGAACAGGTAGTAGTAGTATAATAACAAGAGTATTGGGTACCCCGCACTATTTCCCATTAGTTAGCTGAACGTCCTGACGCTGTCACACTCTCCCCACCCGCACACACATAGGCCTCACAACCACACATCCCGCCCGCACACACCTGGGCCTCACCACCACGTATCCCGCCTGCACACACCTGGGCCTCACAACCACAACCACATCCCCACCCGAAGACAACTGGGCCTCATCCCGAAGATTCTTGTGAACAGTAATAGTAACAGAACTCTTGCCCGAAGACACCTGGGCCTGAAATAGAAACCTACCTGAAGAGTCTTAAGTGTAAGGTCGCCTCAAGCCATCATAGCCTATAAGCCTGCCCGAAGAGTCTTGGGCCTAATCACCCCAATCGAAACCTACCTGAAGAGTCTTAGGTGTAAGGTCTCCTCGAGCCATTACAGCCTAGGGGAGAAAGAGTAGGAAAGAGCTAGTAACTATGGGAAAACACCCTCTCCCATGAAATGGGAGAGTTTGGAACTATGTGCTCAACATGGGTGCGGTGAGATAAAACACAAAAGATACAGATATTTATATATATATATATATATATATATATATATGTATACCAAACACACAACCCAACCTATGGCTTCTAAAAAGAGAAACTGAGCACATGCCTCGGCACTGCTACTACGAAGCATGCATACAAAAAAAAAACTCAACCCCCTTTATGTTTTCACATTTCAGTAGAAATAGTTATTTAGTTCCTTAACTACAGAGAAACTATCCACAACTAACCACACCAAACGTTCGTAAAACATATCCCTACCATCCACAAAATAGGTTAGAAAAAACATAAGCAGCACAACAAAGTCCCTCTTGTAAACCAACCAACCCTATTGATTATTATTTCCATTTCATTACCACGAACAACATTCATTAATTATTCCACTTTTATTTATTAAACACAACCCACCGTCCGTTCACATTTAAACCCATCCCTGCAGCCCCGATACCAACCACCATAACCACACCATACATCATTATCCCTTTAATACCATTTCTCGCAGCCTCGCTGCCCATCACCATTAAAAATTCACACCATCCCACAACCAAGTCAACTGTAGCCCTGCTGCTCACCTGATCCACAATAACCCACAAACACCCCCAACACATGCCACATAACCAAGCCAACACCCACATGTTCATTATTCCATTTTGTTTAACCTGGGTGATCACACAAGGGTTCCATATTTTTATTTAATCAGCCAACTTTACGTGATTATCCAATTTCCACATTCCACAAGCTTCTATCCATAAGAAAATACTGAAGGAGATGGCAACATTTAATTGCGTAAGCAAAGGCCCCCAACGACGGTGATTTTCAGTAGGTAGAAGCTCATTCAATTCACACCATAATATCACCGGATATAAAAGGTAAAGTAACAGCAATCACAATCTTCCCAACCCCATTCTTTAACCTGTTATTATCTTTATTTAATGGTTCAACTGTTCCTCATGAAAATAAGAGAATATCCACCCCTTATGATGCAATAATTAGAGAGACGAAGGTAAAATCTGTACCTCAACAGGTTCTTGACTGCAATGCTCCTCCGGATCAACTTTAGAAGACATCCGTCGTTGTTCGTCACTTATGTCTGGTCTCAGAAAAACCTCCTCGGGTGGAATTCGGAAAAAAAAGGCCAATGGAAAAATAACGAACCCAGGCTCGGATGTTCCGCCTCGTCGTTACAATACCATGGCCGCTGACGGATCGTAAATCGGAGCTCGAACGGAAAAGTTATGGAAGAAACAGACTTCGAGTCTCTTAAGAGAGCTCTGCTCAGAGGAGAGGGGAGGAGAGGTGTGACTTGAAAGGAGGATGGGACCCCACCTTTTATAGGCATGAAAAGCAAAAGTACATGGTGTGTACTAAAGGTAAATGGCGTGTACTCGGCCGTTTTCACAGGGTCTCCACGTGGCCTCCAACACGGTTTCGCGACTGTTGACTGGTCAACAAACGGTTTGAAGGTAACACATACGTGGGGCAGGACTACACGGCGTGCAGATTGGACACACGGCATGTACCCATTTATGGCACACGGTAGGGACATGGCTCCAACGCGGCACACAGCCGACGACTGGTCAACAAACTATAATGCGTACGCGGGGAGGGACTACCCGGCATGTAGTACTGGAAACACGGTGTGTACCCATTTTCTTAACGCGGCAAAGACACGGTCATCCACACAGGGTATACCCAGAAAGAGGGTACACAGCGTGTACTCAAACTACACGGTGTGTAGTTTCAAAATTTTGGAAAGTGTGGGAAAAGACCATTTTACCCTCCAGAACACTTTGTGGCCTTATTTTTTACAATGGAATGAGCCGGAGAGGTCAGGGCCATTACACTGCCTCCTCACAAAGCAGTGCTCCCCACTGGTCTATTGAAGTCACTCCGAATCGAATCAGACAAGCAGTCATCAGGTCTCAGCCAGCTACAAGGTCAACGTACTCTGTATGCTCGTATCCAGGAGGAACCGCTCCACGAGCCACTGGTCGAAACTTCCAAGTGTTACATAATATCACATGGGAGTATCACAATGGAACTCCACGTCATAGGGGTCTCAACGCAACAGACGTCGCGTCAATTGGACGCCCGGTCTGTGAGTTATTAGCATTTCCTTTCCAGGGGCCCTGTTGGATTTCAGGTATAATCCAACCCGGCCATACTCTAACTGCATCCAAACCTCTAGTGAAGTATGCCAGAAGAACCGTCTCATCAATAGAAATCCCACATAGTCGACGAATCGTCAATCGAACGTCTGTTCCTTAAGTTATCAGCGTTTCCGCTCCGATGGCCCGGTTGGTTTTAGGTTCGAACCAACCCAGCCATACCCAAACTTTTCCGACACGTTGAGTTTAATATACCGAAATGACTTTCTAGATATTAGGAATCCTACGCAACTAATGGTGTGTCAATCAGAGGTCCATAACTCACTTTATGGGAATTTAACTGAAGAAGGACTGAATATAGGTGGTCTAGGCCCAGTCCGACCCGACCCAACACCACCTGGGTCGTGCTGAATCGGGTCAACCCGACCGAGGTCTGGGTCCGGACCGGTTGGGAGCAGCCCAAATCAGGGTTCCGGCCCAGCCTGTATGGCGTGGCAGCCTAGCCCGCGTGGCACGGCGGCCCAACCCGCGTGGCGCGGTAGCCCGACCCACGCGGTCTTCGTGACGCGGCGGCCCAGCCGCGTGGTTGGGGCGGTGAAGCCCGCCTGGTCAGCGTCACCAGGCAGCAGTGGGGCCTGCCTTTCAATCAACGGGGCAGTTTTTGCACCCTTTTCTTCTGTAATGGAACCGGTAAGCGCTGGTTCCCCTCTCTGTGGAACCCGTTGGGTTCCTCCCTAGCGCACCATCACCGACAGTCGGCTCAGCAGGCCTCCCTCCTGCCAAACCGCCGCGGCCTAGCCTTTGCTTCCCTTCTGGCACAGCGCGATGGCGCCACGCGCCTGCCCTCCTACCGTGGCCCGCCCTGGCCACTGACCTACTCAATCGGCACGACATGATGGCATCGCACCCCTCCCACGTGGACCGCCTTGGTCGCGGCCTCCTCTGTGTAGCTAGATGATGTCGCACCTTCTTGACGACCCGATGGCCTTTGCGTCGCCGGTCCCTTCTTCGCGGCCGGCTCTTTGCCGGTCACCGCTATCCACGCCCATCATCAACCAAATACAAGATCAATTATGGGAATTATTCGGCCATGTTAGCAGAGTCCAATATCACCCTTGTTATGGTGATACCATTTGGTTGTCAAGACGTGATTCCAAAGACGTAGAACAGGTACAGAAATAATCCAAAACCCCTACCTCAAGGTTCTTCGATCGTTGACGATACCACGAATGGGGGGAAGTCTTCTCATTGATGTCGTCCCATGGCAGGAGATGAAGGTGATAATGATCTTTGGCGTTCGTCGCTTCCGTAAAGTGCCTTCTATCCTGGCTCGAGCGCCGTTCGTTGGAGATCCGTCAGAAGGAGAACAGTTTTTCATGGAAGGAGGGAGCTCTTCTATTTCTCCAGAGGTTCCCCCACAAATTTATTTTCCAAGGTAAATATTATAATAGTATTCTCCCATTTTAATGAATGCCAACAATTTGAAATTAATTCAAATAATAAATTCATTAATTATGCGTGTAGGAAAACATTAATAGAGGAGAGGAAGGTGGAGAGGCTACATAATTAAAGATGAGTTTACAAATTAATTTAAGGGGTGATAAAGGGGGGTTTAGGGTGCTGAGGTGGAGGTGAGGAGTTAGAGTCTCGTTTGGGCCCAACCACACTAAACCCTCCCATGGGAGGTTAGGTGGGTGTGGGCCCCACCTATAACTCCCCTTTTATTGGATAATAACCACCCTCCACAAATAAAAATATCAAACACATCTTTTTATTTATTCCTTAAAAACAAACTGAAAAATTAACCTCTTCTCCTAGAAAAATGCAACTATGGTAAATGTCCCCTTAATAGAACATCGGCACTATGAGTTCATAGGTTCCATTAGATTTCTATTCTGAGCACCGGTTCAAAATATAGAAAACCCCTATCATTTATTTACTGAACATACCCGAGCTAAACTTCTAAAATTGATTTCGGGCACACCAGGCCTCGGAATCGAGTTCCTTTATAATCTACAGACTCGTAAAATTCCAATGAAATTAAGAAAAAAAATTCCTTGAAATTTCTGGGTCTTCAAAAATTTTATGTTGGAGGTCTTATTTTTGGTATAATAAATAATTTCAGTAATCTAAGTAACTATTGGACTATGAGATTTTGAGTAGGGAAACATGTATTATTATGATTGTAAAATATGATATTGTAATTAATTATTTTTTATGTAATATCACAATTTACATTAGAATCTATATTTTCATGAACTTGTACTGTAACAATTCTATATCATAGTTATACCAAGGTGTAAAAAGGCCTTATTTTAAGGGTATAAAGAATGATCCAGATTCCAATTGACCCATAAACTTGTATTTTCACCAAACATTATCAAATATTTATGAATATGAACCTTATTAAATTTATAGTAAACATGTAGTGACTATGTTTTCCTTACCCTCTTGAAATCCAATTCATTTTTTGATACCTATATGTTTATTTCAAGTTTTCTCCTTTATTTTACTTCAATCCATTCTTAAAACACCTATTAAAGTATATTTTTATAAAATTTAATTAAAATATATACTCATACCATAGACTCTCCCTAATATATTAGCAGGGTCTTCCCTATAATATATCACATTATTTAAAATAAATTAATTTGGCATGTCATGATAGAAACATAAAATTTTGAAATCATTTTTATGGAGTGGAATATTTTAGAGTGTCTGTTTTTTGATAAGAAGATTTGAAATTATATAATTTTTTATTTCCTTTCAAATCATTTAGTATATTGGATTTTTTCAAAATTCCTTTTCTTATAGTTTTATATGACTAACATTAATCTCAGGGAACAATAGTCTTTCAAACATAACCTATAGAGGATTATGCATCATGATTATTTACACCCATAGATTAACCCACTAAATGAGGACAAATAACCCCTACCAATACCTCCCATACTTTATATTTCCAGATCTATAGTTGAAGAAGTATTAGATTTGTATAATATAGCTATAAATTACCAAACAGTAACTGAATTAACCTCATCTAATGTTGAATGTCAAACTACTTATATCAAAATACCATGGGATGTATTTAATCTTTATCTGAAATCTATTTTAATTAACTTATTAAATAAATTTCATGTATTTTATTAAGAAGATGTATATAAATATTTCATTTAATTTCATAGCTTTTTATCAGACCTAATATCTATAATAGTGGAATTAAAAAAATATTTATATTTTGGGAATTTCCATCCTCATGAGAAGATTATACAAAAAAACTATCTTTTTTGGGTTATCACCCATATTGAAGGATGGGATAACATGAAATTAATATTTCATGATAAAACATTCAATCCACCCAAACTACAATAATATGAAATTAAAATTTTAGTATATTATAATTTAATAAGAAATAATACCTCACTATTTTGAATACATTAAAAGATTATATACAACCTATCCACATTAAAATATATGTAGTGAACTACTAATATATTATTATTTTAAATAACTAATCCCCCAGAATTTTATTATTATTTATCTAGTTTCATGTAGTTCTATAATGGAAAATACTTCGACCATAATGAGGTCATTAATTGAAAAAATAGTAAAACACTTAGAATTTTGGTTTGAGGCTTGTGTTCCTTTCATAAGTGTCTATGAGGTGTGGAGTTTTAATTTTTTAAAGAAAGTGGATGTGGTTTTTTAAATAGGTATATTAGATTCACTGATGGATTTCTCTTCCACATGAGAAATAAAAACCTCTTACATAGATAAGATGTGGTATATGTGCTGTCAAAACTCACAATTTCGACAAAGTCCCTTAATTAACTGAACCTTATATGATTTATAAGGAATTATTTTTGGGAAAATCATTCCAAAAATACTTTATTTAATAATCTCACTACCCTATCAGTTTTTTATAGAAATAAATTAGTTCCATTTGGAAACGGTGGGTTCTAAATCATTCAAAATAGTCTTGGAATTCAGTTGGGCATGGTATCCTTTCTCCACCACCATCTAAAAGTAGAACCCCACTATAAAGATCATTTCATCCTTCCCATATAAATCTCAAGACCAACCTAGAAGACCCAATGAAAAAGTGGTAGTAAATAATCACTAATTCCATTAAAAAAATTCAAATTCCAAACAAGATATAAAAAGATCAGTGTCTAATTCACCATCTCAGTGAGGGAAATCCAAAATCAGGGGTTGGGTGAAATTAATCCACATTCTATAGTCAACCCAATTTCTAAGGGTATATTTTGTTTAATTACCCTTTAGAGTGGTACACAACATAAAATCTAAATTACCACTCTATTTATGTCATCCTCATGTATGGAAACCACTATTCCAACCATCCAAAAAAATTTAAACGAGGAACATTATATTCTTGCGTGGTGTCCTAATAAAGAAATAATGTTTATTCTTTTAAATTTACATATAAAATACATTCATACACCATTTATATAAATTTATACATAACTAAAGAAACCAAAATAAATAAATTTTAATAATAAAAGAATAGAAATTTTTCATATAGTGTAGGTTAACAATATATAGATTTCTTATGTGAAGATAATTCGAAAATATATAATGTTCCTTAAGGATATGTATAAACCTTGAAGGATGAATTTTGGAGATTAAAGAGTGTTCATGTAGATTATTTTCAATGATTTTATTTTACCATCACTTCTAATGGAATGCAAGGATACGCGAATAATAAATATTCTATGTACTAAAGGGGGTATCATTTTTGATGTCATTCATGATTTTTGTTTTTCAATAAATGTTATAACTCACCCCATTTTCACTTATTTACATGATGGGGAGAAAAATAAGATAGAAATTCTCATTTCTCTGGAAAACCAATGAACCACACGGCCAGATAGTGGGTCCACTTATATTTTTATGAGGGTTAAAAACTACATTTTCCTTACTAGTTTTTTCACGTCTAAACACTGCATATGATATGAATAATAGATGTTCTGAATCTATATTAGGGAGAACTTTATTGAAAAATAACAAAATTGTAATTAATCTAAACTATTTTGCATTGTCATGCTATTTTTTGGTGATATTATCCACATTAAAAAAATTTATTCTAAAAATATCCCCTCATAAGAATAGTCCCCTCAGTTAATTAATTTTTTGTAATCTTCTCCCTTCCACAATAAAAGTTTCTCTAATTTCCCCCGATACTGTTTCTACATCATTTCCATCAATATAAATTCAATGAAATGATTCCAATTTTTTATATTATAATAATTTTTCTAACTGCCATTATTTTTTTTAATTGATGATTTATTATACAGTGAGGTCATAATAAACATTGATGATTCTTCTTATACACAAATAACTTATTCCCCATCTATGGATGTTACCATTAAGTAGTTATATGAGAAAAAATTCCATACACTTTCTCATTTTATACCTTAAATGTTATAACCAATATAATTTGAATTAAAACCACTAAGTTTTAATTTAAAATATTGATATTTTGATATATATTTTTCAGTTTATCATCATCATTTCTAGTATGCTCCTAAAATAGCCAAAATTATGATTTTTGGTCCATTTAAGGGAAAATAAATATTTTATGGGATGGATATTTAATAAAATTATTTTTATTAACCCATATATTTCAAAAAACTATACTTCGGTATTGGATACGGCAAAGCTTGTGAGGTAAGGAAATGAAGACTAATTCCAAATCTCTTCAAAGTTGATAAAAAAATTTGAGAATAATATTTCTTCTTAGAATATTTTTTCATTTTTCTAATAGGAAATGGATTAGTCTTGTACAGGTAGTTCCATAGAAAACAAGTCGAATGGTCACTAATACTTAAAATAATTAATTGGTAACAAATAATGTGATGAATAATTGGAATGACAATATAAATTATCATTAGTCAAACAATCATACTATGAAAGAACTACCCTCAAGTAGATAATTACATAGTCTTTCAAACTATGTACATCACTTACGGTTTGGCACTAGAATGGAATGCACCATTTTTCAGGGTCATGAATCCTTATAAGAACTATTTGAAAAACATTGTAACACTTATACAGATCTATAAAGTGTGTGTTTATAGTTTTCAATGACTTTTTAAAAACTATGTACACCATTCACCCTTTCAGAAAACTAGTTTTTTGAATCCCCAAATAGTCAAAAATCCACCAAAGACCGGTGTCACATCTCAGGCCTCAACCCCAATATATAATCTTCACTTTTATGTGTTCCAATGCTAATAATTGCATTCCAAATATAATATTATGACTTCAAATTCCCACCATATGAAAATTTGAAACTCTATATGACCTTTCTGACATGTCCAAAACATGACAAATTACAATCAAACCAACATAGAGATTCTTTTCCCATAGAAACCTTTGGGGTTGTCAGGATGAACAATCTGACCTACTTGGGTTAATAATTCCTTATACAATAGTTGAGGTAAAATTTTAAATGCACAATGTTCCTACATGAATCACTACTCACATATAGTACGTAAGACACTGAAAAACTCAAGAAAACATGTGTAACTACTAAGAAACCTCAAGGAAGGGATTTCTTGAGCCTACATAAACTGAGAAACAATCTCTCCATTATCTCTTCCATTATCTGAAATATTTAACTCTACACCATCGGTTCTAACTTGAATGTAAAATTTTGATTCATTGTGAAGTGAACAAAATAATTAACTACATAATCACTCCCTTATAATTATAATTATTATTATATAATTATTCTCAATTGATGAAAATGGTGGAATCCCAACTGACCACATTTATCCTTAGAACACTGTATTTTCCATGAATATAATCATATGACTTGTTCACCTAAATCATCACATCCCGATGAAACACATGATATTGTTCTTATCTGAAAGAATCCATCATATTTATCATTTTGTTAATCTAATTCACCCTTTAATATTTCTTCTATCATGCTCATCCATTCAAATTATCATCTTCATGTTACACAACGAACCAAAAAATTCATTTATATCATCATTCCAGAACAAAAATATTGGACTATACCTGATCTAGCTCCCATGGATCACCACAAACTACCCATATATACCAATAGCATCTTTATTTCTAGTTTAACCTCATATTAAAATACTATAATATAACTATATCATTTATGGTCGTCGATTATCTAGAAATTACACATGATACATAAGTACACATTCAAAATGTCCACATATTAAGATTACTAACTGATCACAATTGTTGTATCTCTCATGTGAGTCATGGAATCATCTTGTGTATCTGATTCCCTCCATGTAATTCATAAATGAGAATCCTAGTATACCTTAAGATATTCTATTCCTCCATGATTATCCATGCTCCATGTTCTCAACTCTAATGATTCTATTTATCAAGATGTGAAGGTGTTCTTTTTCTTTCTTTATCTCAGTGTATAATCAGTTATATCTCAATGTACCTAGGTTGATAAAAATATATGGTGCATGATCATCACTAAATCAAGAATACACTATGATGATATTAGAAAATACTAATAAGATGCAAGGCACTAATATCATATCCATGAAAAAATGCCCAACATGGTTTCCAATAAACTACATCCAACTACAAATAGGAAATAATAGTTGAACCACCTTTGTCTGAATTCCCCTAAATAGCTCGGTTTTATCTATAAATGTATAATCATTAATCAACCATTATTCCTTAACTACTAATTTATTTCATTCTTATTTCAAAAATCACCATCATAGTCCAACCACAGCTCATAGTTTACTCAATGGTTTCATACACATACAACCATTTTATCATTTTGATACCTTTCAAAAATCGACATGTTTCAAAAGTTTTACTTCATGGGTAACTTATTCACCCCAGATATGAATTTAGATTCCATACATGATCCCTAACAACAAAAAGTTTTATATTGAATATCATTTCAATGAAAACAAAATTATACTTACCAGACTCATGGGTTTCAAAAATCCATTCTATCCATATTCGAATGGTGTTTTTTTCTACCTCTACTGGAAGGAAATGATAAAACGCATTCAATGTAATTATCCACACCTTATGAGTGTCTTATTAAATGTTTATTGATATTGGTAAATCATACCATACGGCCTGCTCTATCTACCACTAAACATGGTTAAGGATTATTCACAACACACATTTACCAATTTCCGATCTAAAAATAGAGAAAAAATAAATGCTTAAATACATGATAGATCATATGTACTCTAAAAATATGTCTGATTCACTCTATATCTATGATCATGTACATTATTAATATAGGCATATATTCTAAAACAAAACTTATTGGTAGTGGTACAACACCCAATCCTTTTTTGAATTCATTCCCCAACACTATGATAACTCAAACATATTGATACTTCCAATTCATTTTACTCTGGAAATGACCCGTGAACATAATGTAATAGATCACAACATCAAAAATCACACCAAACTCATATGGTTAATTGCATAACCTTATGAATCCATGGGTTCCACATGTATCTATGCATACTATCTTAATATTTTACCGATTTAACATCACACCGATGAATACTCTATAGTTATATTATCCCTACACATCTCAGTATTCAATGAACCAAATGAGATATTTAATATTGTAGACTTAGTACCCTATATGACAGTTAACCTAGACAATGAATTATGGGTCATCCTTCATTTAAAAATAAGTCTTCACATGACCAAATAAATAAATTACCATTCCTTTTTCATGTCTAACCTTTCAAACTCAATCATTGCATAATTCACATGCTCCTAATAAGGGTATAATGATCACATGAAAACATTACCAACCTAGGTTTCATTCCAAAGACTAAAATTCATTCCCAAACTAATGACATACGAATGAAACATATGTGCTCATAACTCAATGAAGAATTGATGTGTTCCTTTTATTCATGAGGATCTACTAAAATTATATAAACCTCTTCATGATGCATTGACTCTAAAATAGGGTCAGTCCAAAAATTTCACTTGGATATACCACCTTACCTATAGATCAAGATTATTCTAATATCAAATAAGGTCCACTAGTTATGTCTATATTCCCATTCAAGGAACCTCTTAGGGAAACATGTACAAAACCCTTACACAATGTTCCGAACTATAATATTAATAGAAAGGTTTTATTTCAACAATATTAATTGATTAAAATATATTTTAAAAATCAATGATGACTATACATATTCCCCTTACAAACTAGTCATAAAGGTAATTAAACTTGGAAATACATTTAGCTGTCACTATGCTGTATGATAGGAAGATTATTACACAATTTCTTTTTAACCCTGTATTCATCCATTATGTACTCACCATTGGGAATAGTTAAAGAGAATATCAATTAAAATATATAGAGGAAAACATGATTTAGGTTGTGATTGTAATTTTAATTAAAGAAATACTTGGTTAAACAAATAATGTCCAAAAGCATTCCAATAGATACCTATATTTTAAATGCATTGGTTTAGTTAGATGAAACCATACATTTATATGTAACATATTATAATATTCTTCTAACACATTGAATAAACATCATTATGTACGATGACTATGACCCCAAGTGATTAAGTACTAAAGAATATCAAAATTATGGTACCCTTTGAGGATCCCATCACACTAGCCTTAGTAAATCTAAATGTGACCCAATAGTATTTGATTTATTAAAAAAAAAATAGCCTTATTTTGTTTCTCATATAGGAATCATAGGATTAAATAACCATAAAATGTATTATTAATGTATATAAGTATTTTTTTACTGATCACCATTCCTATGTTATTAAGGTACACACCTTCTAAGTTGAAAGTGACTCATTTTCCCAATATCCATAAAAAATAATTTTAATTTATTAATCAAACCAATTTCCTTGAAATTTTAAATAATCTATTTAATATATATATATATATATCATTTCTTAATTATATGAATTTCCATTCAAAATTTATAATGGTACATTCCTTTATAAGATAAAAAAGGAATTCTTGTAATTGTATCTAGATTTTTACATTTGGCTTCAGAATATAAAAAGTACACATAAAATGGTTTGATTATAGGGGTAACCAATACCTAACATAACCCACACCAAAAAATTATAAATTAAAAACCTCCACATATTTAAAAACATAAACCAATGTTTCATCCCGTGAAACTAGTGGTTCACAACATAAACATGTCCTTGTGAGTTTGTCAAATAATTGTCCAACATTATGTAACGTAGGAAAACATAACTTTTGTTGATGTAGAAAGATTATTAAACTTTCCATACATTATAACTGTAACAAGGAATGATATTATAAGGCAATAAATACTTTTAAACAAGGATATTTGTCACACAACGTGGTGTACAGGTAAACATTTTGTTAAATCAAATAAGTGACATCAAATATTTATCATGTTCTCAAGTAATGAAATCAATATGGAAAGTCATATATATTTAATTGGAATATCTATATGCCAATAATGATGCATGAATCAATACTTATATACTATACTAGTCCAAGGGTAAAATACTCTGAATCACATAAATCAGTTTATAGTAGAATGTGAATTTATCACTCACTGTGAAATAGTAATCAACAATACTAATGAACAACATTAAAAAAAATCTCATCACTATAAACATAGTCTTTCCTGAGGCATGGGTTAATCACTCCAAAACATGCACTATATTCGAAATACTGACACATTATTAGTCTTCTTGATACCATACTAGTATGGTGAGACAAAGGAAAAGGAATAATTTAATACCAATTGTAACATCCCTACCCAACTCAATCTATAAATAGTTGTTGAACTGGTTGGTCTGATGGCCTCAAGAATAGCTCCCCATATTCCAGAGGTTACATACATGTAGAAAGCATCCAATGATGATATAGTGGGGAGACTGTACCATAATTCTTTGAGTAATATAGTGGAACATAAAAAATAAATAAATGGTGGAATTCAAATAAATGTAAGGTGGTGGAATAAATACTCCCTCTAATAATAACCATCCAAGGCTATAACCAGTATTAGATAAAAAATGTTTAAACATCAATAAAAAACAAAAAATTAATACATGGATGAAGGTATACAATGCATGAATTAGAGAATGAGTAAAATCTGAAAGCTTATCACCATGAGGATCATGAGAACTATACAAGTATTGTTCTCTTAAGCTCCCATATTCAAGTGTACAATACATAACACAATCCAAAATCCTGATCCTAAAACCTTTGGGTTTTCCTAGTACCAAATGGTATCCTGAATAGGTTGTGAGATAAGCTCATAAGTCCACCACCAATGAATATTAATAGAATATTGTTTGTTAATATAAAATATTGTAGTGTGTAGGTATATCAAATAATGATGTAAGTAAATAAATATAATCAATTTAGTCTTGGGTTCCTCAAAGGACACGTTGAATGAAATTGTATCTTTATCTTGAGATAGATTGTCTCTGATCATTCCATAATGTTTATATGTATAAATGCGTAAACATATATATGCAGAGATATGCATGCGTTGTTGGGGACCTATGGTATAAGATCAATGGATATATATAATAGTAAAGGGGATTATAATGAAGTGATAATATAACCTATGGTTATAATCACATACATGAAGGAGTATGTATAGATAAAACCTTAGAATGAATCTGGGTCATCTCATGCATCTGTGTATAAAAACATTAGTTGTTTAAGTCACAAGGGAACCTAACAAAGTTCATGTAATTATAAAAATCATATGTGGAAAAGTGTGAAACTAGGAATCCAATTTTCATTAAATCCCAATTATCACCTGGGATATAAAATATTATAATAAACCTATCATCCCATGAAATTCATTCCGGATAATGAACCCAGGTATCTCCAATGGCTTAACATAATTACATTTATCCTATAATCCCATCTAAGAGGTCCCATAGAAGGAAACCATGTAAATCTCAAGGTGTATTATAATTTCAATTAATACCTAAACATATCCATGTAATTTAATATAAGGAACACATGTTTCATACAAGAAATAACATAATTAACCTATATTATGATCCCATCTATGGAATTATATATATGAAACCCAATCATTGATCAAGGTGTAATAATTTATCTATCCAATGAGCCAGTCCAATGAATTCCTACTTGGGAAACATGAGTCATTGAAGGTGTAATATAACGGTATAGTCATATTTCCATTAATAGTTAATCATTTTACATGAGATTAACTATTCCATTTTTTCATATAATTGTATAAAATATAGAAGAGCATGCCAGTAATCATGTTCTACTACAATTAAATAGTGAATAACCAAGTGGAAATGTCAACAATAATTCTATATAACAATTCAAGTATAAAATTTTTCCATTAAATTTACAAGTAATTATTATTACCAAAAGAAACGTGCATTCCATTTTTAGTTTCAAGAATCTCCATTTGATTACACCTTTTTATTAAATGAGTTAGTTCACCTCAAAGGTGGTTTTATTACAAAATTTTGCATGGTTATTATACCAATTTATTTGATTCAATTTAAATATCACTTAAATGAGAGTTAATACAATACCTCACAAAGTCAATTAAAGAGTAAGAATAGAATCTATATTAAATACATTTAAAATAAGATAGAAAAATGTGACTTAATTTCCAAGATAAATCATGGTTAATGTGAATTTTAGATACACAACCAAAGGGGGATTTATTTGAAATCTAACATGTGGTACAACCACATATTTTATAAGATGGAAAAATACTAAGGAAAAATCCATAGACCACCTACCTCATGCTTTGGCTTCTTCACTCATCCATTATTTGGATTTTATTCATGTAGAATTGGATGAAAATTGAAAAATAATTAAACACCTTGAAAATCGGGCATATAAACAGACAATGAAATATAATTATATAGGAAAACAAAAACTGAGAAAGGAGGATGGTGGATTCCTATACTAATTGAGTGTGATAAAATATAATAAATGGCACTCAATTAATTATATAGGTGAGGAATAATCAATGAATCCTAAGAGGATATGAGGAGATCCATTCCTGGGAGGGAGCCATTGTGTACAAGTGAGGGGAATAATGGAGGAGGAAGGTTAAATGAAATCCGGGGTACAAAGGAAATTTAACCCCATTAATGAGGTTCATGAGTTAGCAGCATGGTTGGCCAAATAATTATCCTTATTTATACAATCTATACTTATTGTGTCTTCCCCTCTTACTACTAGGTGCACATATTATCTAACTATGAACAAACCATGTGAGTTTCTATTGAAATGGACCACACCATTTTTCATGGTTGTGTAAACTCTGGTACATGGTTTGAAATATATTTTGACACCAATATAGGTACACACACCTTGAGTCCACAATTTCCACTAATTGTGTGCAAACATTCCACCCCATTTATGCTTTCCAAAAATTGGTTTTACAAATCCAGATTCTCCCAAAACACTACTGAACACATCAGTCACCTCTTGGGGATGAAAAATAATATAAAACGAAAAATTTTATGTGTTATAATGATCTTAATTTCATTATAGTGCTCAAATAATGATTCCAACCACCCATATAATTAAAATTTTAAACTCCATTAGAAATTCCCAACCGGTCCAAAACACAATACATTATTATTTTGGATGTTAAATATTATTTTGAAAAGGAATATATTCATTCATCACCATTTTTTATAATGTTACTTTGTTATGAGTGAATATTTTTCTATATGGGAGTGTGGTCACATCATAGATTACACTTTTTTTCCACCATTGTACAATTATTTTCAATGGGATCTGGGTTTTAATTTCTCAAGATAATAATCAATTAAACATTAAATATATTTATTTTATTAATTTTAAATAATTTTTAAATTTGGGATTTCAGTTTTTTTATTTTCTAATGGTCGGAAGATGTGATTCTGAGATCCCACAATGAAATTGGATGAAAACTGGAAGACAAATTCACATGCTTCAATTGTTCAGTGAGTTTAGAATTTTGTAACTGGAGTAATTTTAATTAAATTGGACTCAAATTTTAGATTTGTATCCTAAAATATGTGTGATGATACCCCTTATAAGATAACAAATCCCAATTAATCTATTTAGATACCAAAAATGTTAAATCATTGTAAATATATGATACTATTAACAGTGAATATTATCTCTCAATATTTTTAAAATATCTTCCATTTTATGGCTATAATGAACCATAAAATTCATCTGATGAGATTAAATTTTCCATTAATAATATCAATAGTATTTGCATGTCCTGATAATTTAATTCTAAACACCGATCGATAATCGTTATCATTAAATCTATAAATAACAACCACAAACTTCCTAGAGTTATAAATACTTACCTTGGTTTCCTCATTGGGATGTTTAGGTACAGAGTAAAACTATACCATTTTAAATACTTGAATGTATATTCTTCTCACAAAATATATTTTGGATTTTCCTATTTTAATTGGGATGTATAAGGATGTAGATGGAGATCCACTCTAGATTCATCTTCCTCTGGATAGTGATTTGAACAATGCATAATATTTATGAGGATGATATATACTAGAATAGTGAGTTATAAAAAATAAATTCTCTATTTTTTGGTGTATATTTTGTTAATTTCTTTCATTTTGAATTGATTTTATATTCCAATTAACTCATTTTTTTTATTATATGTAAAATTCAATATTATTCTTAATCAAATGATTTAGAGATATTGACCGGGGAAACATGTGGTATTATGATTGGAAAACACATGAGTCTCGTTGATTCTATTACACATGAAAAATTATATTTATTTATAATCCTTATAACTATATATAAGGTTTTGAATGTGTCTAAAAAATTATTACACCATGGTCTATATCTAAGTGCATCATTTTAAGTGGAAAGAGAATGATCAACATTTTAGGTAAACCTCAAACAAGGAATTTCATTAAATCTTAAAAAATATTTAAGAAAATGGAATTAATAAAAATTTGTATTCAACTTTTAGTGATCATGTTCTCATACATCAATTAAAACCCACTTTATTTTAAAAAAATCGATAAGTTTAATACAAGATGTTTTTTAATATGTTTTAATTAAAAATATATTTTTATCCCATCCATTTAGTTTCTTTTTATAAAACATATTTAAAAATATAAAATCTGTATGTAGAATTCTTCTGAAGATATGACCAATGATCTGACCTATACTCTATATTTTAAAATAAATAAATTTTACACATCATGATAAAATGTTTATATTGTAGGGTATTGAGTATTCACAGTCCTTTATTAACTCTAACCATCTTTATTAATGTGTGGTCATCTTTGTTTATTTGAATATATTATCTGAAATATTATGATAATTATATATATCACACATATCTATATAGAGATACTTCCTCCAATTATTTGGGTAAAATGTTACTTCTACTAACTCCATCTCATGCTTCAGGTAATTATATTGATGAATCATTGATTTTAAATTTATACAGGTCATGTCATTATCATTTTTTATAATGAATAATATCAATCCATTTATAGTGTTTGTTTATACCATAAACCCTTTTCTACTTGAGGTAAGTTTTAGTTCAATTTTACTGACATAATTTTTTTTATTCTTTAATATTTCATTATAATCTATAATCGTGACATACTTTGATCCCCTTGATGTTAACGTTTCCTGTGAGTTGGAAAATCATGTGAAATTCCTTATAAAAAATTAGTAGCACCTAGTTAATCTCATACAAATATGGATATATTTCACAATTATTATTATAGGTTTCCTTTAAGCGTATTATTCATTTAATAATCAGTATAAATTTCATTATTCTTATTACATTCTCTAAGAATGTGACCTGATTCTTCCAAAAGTCAGAGATGATGATTTAAAAAAAACCATTTTATAAAATATTTAATATAACCATCATATATTCTCTATGTTATTATTTTTTCTTTGAATACATGAGAATATTTTTAAGAAAATTCCACCATTAATTTATCTTTGTCATATCTAAAGCCTCAATTCAGCAAATCAATAAAGACAGTTGGTGCATTTGTAAGTAAAATTGAAATCACTATGAAGTCTAAGTTTCAATAATTTATCATGAACCTCTTATTTTGGATATATAACCTTTTCATCATAAGTTAATGACATAAAAAATAAATATTCACTATTTATAAGTATTGATCTCCAAAAACTAAATTTAATAAGTCGTTAGTTTTGGGTAGATGATATTTATATTTATAGTGATCTTGTTCAGATCTCAGTAAAAATTGAGGAGTCACATTGATTGATCCTTCTTCTTGATAAATAGTAACTTCACACCCCAAGGTGATATAATTGGGTATATAAATTCATTTTTCAATGAAATTTGTAGTTGTTTTTTCAATTACTCTATTTTTATTGGGATATTCTCTATGAGATCTTCGAAATAGGTGTTGTACATAGTATTAACTCAATTTTGATCTCTACCTCAAAATTTGGGGAAATATCAATAAAATAATTTGGGAATAAATCTGTATGTTACCTTATAAAAGTAATTTCCTAATGGTAAAATATTTTCCTTTATCATTCCTGTTATTGAAAATTATGCTTCTTTTTTATGTTTTAAGACCCATACATATAATTGAATTATTAAAAGAGATTCATAATTATAAGAGAATATATATTCAAAAATGGAAAAGTTATGGATATGTAATAAGATCAACTTTTCCCAATATCTAATATAATATTTATATAATAAGATCAAATATATTCCCAATACTTCATCAAAATCAACTAAAATAATAATTATAATATTTTTATAATAATCCTCCCACAAATGTAAATTTGGAAAGAGATATACACTTAGGATACAATACTTTCACCATGATGTGTTTTCTTAGATATCCTATATCCAAGGAATTGAAAATATTATTCAATATTTATAATAAACATTAATTATATTAATTAATATATATAACCAGAATCCAATATAAAAATTCCATTCTAGAGGAAATAGTAATTATATCATTCATCAATTTATTTCATTATTATACATCAATGGGTTTAATGGATGAATAATTTCTTTAATTAATTAGAATTAATGGTTATTAGTTTTTTTCATCCTCAAAGAACCATTTTTGGTATATTTTCTTTCATATCTCTGAAGTTCGTTATAGTTGAAGAACTGATCCATGGAAGGTGCATTGAGTGTTGCCTTCATTTCCTCTAATGTATTGAGGGGGACTCTTGAAGTCCCTTTAAAATTAATTTTCATAGTGTCATCATTTTAACACCATGGATGAATTTATTTACTCATTGAATTCAATATCATTGGATCATCATTAAAAAATTTTGGTATCTAGGAAATTGGTTCTTCTTATACACATGTCATTTGTCATTTTATTTTCTTATGTTGCACTACGTCCATTATTTATTTCCTTAATATTAATTTATCCATTATTACACTCAAAAATTATTTATAAATCCTAAATGAAAAAATATATATGTATTTATAACTATGTGGTTTTAGTTTACTAACTAATATATTGATTTTAAAATAATCATATATAAAAAAAATAGAGGTATTCCTTGAAATAAATATGAAAATATCTACATATGTTGCAATAGATTCATTATCCCATTGTTTGATATCTTGAAAGTTTCTCTCTATTTTGGTAGAGACAGTATTAGGGAAATATTTTTTAAGGGAATTTGTTCGTGATGTCTTCCATTTCCATTGATTAAACTTCATCCTTTAACTTTGTAATTTTTATCAATATCCACTGTTGATTAGACTCTCCTTAAAAATAGTAGTGATCTACATTATTATTTTCTATTATATAATATAGAATCATATGATATATATTTCAAATATGGTTTACCTGTTTCCCCATAATAATTTGATTAGTAGATCCACTAAATTAAGGAAGTCATTAACAAATTAAGGACTCAATTACAAATTACATTAAATTGTGTGAATGTGGAATCTCCATGTGGTTCAAGTTTCAATTCATGACATGTGATAAGTGATCAAGTACTGCTATAATGTTTTGAAATCCACCACCCATTTCATTAAAAATAATTTTAATTTAATTTATATATCATCTATCACATTAATTTTTTATACTTACCTAGATTGTATGAGTATTTTTATTTTGAGGTGGATCTTTTAATTGGTTTCATGGAGTGGATGGTATTTGAATTGAGCTTCAAGATGAAAATTGAAGGGGTGAAATACCTTATACGTGTGTAATTACATATGGAGTGAAGCTCAATGGGTGTCCAGAAGGGTCAAGGGGGTGAATAAGGAATCCAAAACCAATGTTGTAGCTATATCTTGAAGCGGAAGCGGCATCGTCTAGCTGGTGTATAGATGCAGAACATGCTGGTTCTGCTAGGGGAAACTATTCAACCAATGGCCTAGGGTTGACTAACTGGTGGTCTCCTAACAATTTTTAAGTGATGGGAAGCTGAGAAAATTTACTAGGGCCTTCCCCACATCAACTTATGTTGTTTTTGTTCTCCAACATGGCCAATGTGCCTTCTAAAATTCATGAAATCCCTTTCTTTAGTGAATTTACCTTATCCAATGTCTAATTTCACATTCTCTAGATGTGTTAGAGAGTTATGTGTATTTCTACCACACCTCTTACCTCTCCTCTTTGTTTTTATTTCAATGATGAGTTGAGGTCCTCATGTATTACCTATTATGAAATATTTTCATGGTGTTTTTTGGTATTGGGATTTCTTTAAATTCAATTTCAACCAGTAAATGATATTATAATAGTGGGATTTTATAGTAATGTTGTAGGTAGAACCTTTAAATTATCCCATAATATCACTTATTTATCCATGTTATTTGGTGGTACCATCATGTCATCATCCCTAGATTTGAATTTTTTTAATTATAATTTTTTTAGTACTGTTCTCCTTGTTTAAAATCCATGTTTCTATTCAAAGATCCTTAGAAAGGGACTCCCTATGAATGTGCATAGGAATTGGTTTCAAATTGGGGATTGTATTGGATGTGAGAATCTTGTATTTTGATAATTTAATTGGAAAATATACACAAGGGAACATATATGAAAATGGTTAAAGAAGAATATTTAATTAGATACATGGTTTTGCAACAGAATTTCAATACCATTGATATTTGAGTTTATTTAGAATTTTAAATTGAAAAATGGTTTGGAAAATAAAAATTATTATTTTTAAATGAGTAGGGATTTATGAAATAGTTAATTTTAATGGACCTCATAAAATATTTCACTGTAAATGCTTTTAGATTGAAAGGACCATATGGGTAATTATATTGTAAATTTTATGAGATTTTCCCTAAGGGGATATTATGTTATTACTAATACAGAAAATAACTATAAGAGATTGTGTTCAATGATTTTTATGAAAATATTATATGTGAGACCAATGATAACATTGAGTACTCCCTCAGTGGTCAGTCCATCATAACTATGAATACTCCTATGTAGAGAGATTCATGGTAACAATAAATAATAACTTAGGGGAGGACTATGATAACTATGAATACTCCCTTGGAGGGAGGTCAATGATGAAAATTAATACTCCATTATAGGGAGGTCTATGATAACTATGAGAGGGATGTCTATGATAATTATTAAATACTCTCCTAAAGGGTAGTTTGTGATACTTTATTATCTTATTCAATGGATGAGAAACACCTATAAGGGTAAGTCTAGGATAACTAGAGTATACTCCATATGTTTAGATTTATAATACATTATCTAAGAACACACCTAAAGAGTTGTTTTGGATGTTTTTCTTTTCATGGTTATGAGACATAATAAGAGACACCTCGAAAATAGCCAACGTATGTAAGGTCAATCATTATCAGAGAAATATATATCAAAAATAGTTTATAGATCCTCAGGTTTCATCATTTACCTAGGCCATTGGTGTGATTTTTTACATTATATAAATAGTTTTATAATGACTAATATATTTATCTTGAGCACTACCACTTGCACACTTATTTCATATTGGTTATTTTAGGGATGACAATGGTGGTAGCCTACCATTTTTTACTCACACCATTCATGGGATTCCATTGAACTTTGGTACCCATGTGGATACTATTATTGGTCATGGGTTATAGGTATAGGGTAATGGTACATTTCATGGGGTTATTCTTGGAATGCATGAGTAGGGGATGGGTGCTGGTGCTGGATTAGACTCTGGACCAATTAGTAATAAGACATAGTTGATATTCATTTTAATATTTTATTAATAATGTATATGATCTATCACAGAGGGTCCAATAATACATTCATGGAATACACATTTTTTATCATTTTGATACATCATTTATTATTTTCACTTTCCATGATTTAACTATGATGTTTATTTGGAATAGGTTATATGTTTTATATTATTATTCTAAAATGTATTTTACTCTGACCATATGGTATATCCTCCAAGTTTTGTCCTCATATACCCTTTCTTTTAGTCAACAACCCCCCTCATAAATGGAGGCACACATTAGGTTTAATAGCGAATATCATTCTGTCCACCATTTAGTGGTCTGTGGTGGTAAAGAATTAGAAAGGGGTATCAGAGAATGGATTTATTTTTTCATTCTAATTTTTTCATGTTTTATAGGATATTATGATTTTTTTGGGCTTGGTAATAGTCTCATGACTAGGGTTGATCATACAATGAATGAAAGAAATCCAAGTTGTTGTGTATGGGGATTTTTTATGTGGATTGTGTTGTTAATGTGTTATATTATATTCACCTTGAGTGAGAAACATAATGTGTGATGTCACAAGCTTATTGTATTTAAACACTTGGATCTTAATGAGAGTATGGTCTTATTGAATTCATGAATCATTTTTGGGAATTTTGGGATTCATATGATATGAATCATTCTTGGAACATAATAATGATGTCTTTTTCATGTTGTGTATGATTTTTATTTTCTTATGTTTCATGTTATCCTTTGTTTATTTTATTCTAGTTATATTAGTTTAGTTTATTTTTTCTAAGGGAATATTTTTTTAGTTCATGGATTAGTATTTAATGTTTCAATAGCATCATATATGGAGGTTTCTATAAACAACTATTGTGGCATCTTACATGGCCAATTCCTTGGTTTGATATCATGATGAGTTTGAAAATATGAATGTATTGATGATGGTCTTTCTTAAAAATAGTGAACCTAAGAATCATATAAGATATTTTCCCTCATATCATGTGAATGATACCTTATTTAATATAGATTGGGAATATGTTAAATCATAGTTTCTAAAGATTTTGAACCTAGTTAAAAATGTGAAGTGTATGGCCTTGTGGTGATGGAATTCCATAAAAATGTTATTTCTATTAATAATTATTGTTGGGTTAAACAAATTTCCCAAAAAAATAATAATACAATTTCCAATATTTAATTTCATATCAATGGTGTTCTTTTTAGACAATAATAAAAAAATTCATATCCATGTAATTGAAAAATGTTTTAGAAATATGAATCCTCTGAGCCTTGGAGATTAAAAATGTAAACATTTGAAATTAAATGAACAATAGAAAATTCTTGAGAATATATGGTGGCATTGTTATCTTTCATGAGTTAGGGGGTTTTTTGACCTAGTGTATAGTTTTTTTGGACCATTTGGTGTACCCAACTTATGAGACCATCAGATTTGAGGTTAGTATTTCCCTAGTTAATATTAATGATGGTGATGTTGATCATGTGTATGGAATTTTTTAGTCTAGACAAGGAGCCCAATTTATGAGAACCCTAATAATTTTTTTCACCATGGAAGATTTCATATGAACCTAAAATATGGGTGAGTGTTACCCTGTGTGTGGTGACCATATGAGGCTTCGATTGGGTAAAGGTGGTAGGATGTAGTGACCCTTGAGGGTGACTTGGGTTATTGTGTTGATGAATTGTGAAATTCATGGGTATATCATGAGAGGGTTGACCAGTTTTGTGAGGTTTTATATTGGTGTGAGCTCGGTGGATTCTTTGGTTCTTATGATTGGTGCAAGTATCATGTTGGATAGTTTTTTTGTAGTTCAATTTGAGCACCTGAGGTGATAGGTACTTCTTTCCATGCCAGTTTTGAAGGGTAGATTCATTTGGATGTCTTGTCCAATAATATGGTTTTACTTTGGGAATTAATTGTAAATGTATTAAAATGATTTGGGAACTTTAAATAGGCCTAAAATTTTTGGGTGGCCATGTACATATCCATGACACATGTAATGCTTTGGCCATATTTTGTGACGGTATCAAGGATGACATTGGTTAAGTTTAAGTGTTATTATAAGAGAACAGTCTACATATTGTTTGATGTGTGAGCCTAGGGTTTATAATTCTCAAATAATGGGACAATTAGTAACATTCTATAATATGATCACTGTTGAGATCCACCATTGAGGTTTTGTTAATATCAGATAGTGAATGTGTAAGAATTCATTTTGTAGGTAGAATTGGGGAGTATTCTAGGATCTTGGATAGTGCACATGGGATGCACTGAGTGTGAGAACGTGTTTAGGTAACTCCTTTTATTTTAATATGTTGAAACAAATGGGGTGACCGTTCTTGGTATCAATGTTGGGGTATATATGGGTAAGGATCATTGGGGTTATTAGACATATTAATTTGAGTTATTATTTCTAATGCTCAGTGTGAGCATGGTTGGACACATATAGTATTGGGATGTTGATAGATGATGGGTGGTCATGTGTTGGACATCAATATTATGGAGTGTCATTTAAATGATTCAATGTGGTAATATAAATTTAAAATGTTTACTTATTCATGATTATGATTTTTTTGGGTGTGTGAGTTTTTTTATCGATTCAAGTGATGCGATAGTTTTGATTGAAGAGATTAGTCCTTGCAAGGTTTTGGTAGGAAAATGGGGTTGGATTGGAAGGATCATCATGTATGTGATAAATAAAGGACATGTTGGGTTTGGAACTTGAGTAGAAATAAATTAGAGGTGATATGGTGGGGATTCCACCATAGGCCATTGGATGGTTTGAACCTCTCTTTGAATTAGTTCATTGATTACTGAGAATGGTGTTCTTTGAGTAAAATTTGGTCTGTGATTGATTAATGGTGTAGGACTCAAGAGAATGTGTGGTTGGAAAAACACAACAGATATGTCTAGTAATGAATGGGCTATGGTTTGTGAGATCTTGGGTTTGACATAGTGAAATTATGTCAAGGGAAATCCTATGGTGGAGAGTTTCATTTCGATTATTAGTGTGTGACCCTCATGTGATAATGGATTTTTTATAGGAATAGTCAATGAATGGTCATCATAACACATAATTTTGAAGTATTGATTTTTTTTCATCCATATTCCTTAGGGATTTTATATGGATATCTTTTAGGAAATCTAGATGAGTTTGAGAAGTATGCATGAGATCGAGATCGAGTGGCTCAAACCAAGAAACTTTTGGGGAGGTGTCACATTGAAGATTAGGTGGGAGAATAACAAGTGATGTGGTTGGATAGTGTGTGTCCATAAAATCAGATCAAGGGTCTATATGGAACTTATTTTTTCTGTGTGATTTTTTATGACTATGGTAATCAAGTTTCTACACTCTATTAGTTTAATGGCCTGTTGGTGGAAGAAACCAAGAGAACTTGAGTTTTTTTATCTATGGTTTATACATGGAAAAAGACATCAGAAGTCATTTTTGAACTACAATGTGCATGTTTGGGTGGTATCGAGAGGCCTTATAATCTTGGAATTAGTTTTAAAATGTGAGATATCACATTGTTAGAAACTGAACTTATGAGGTAGGATAGCTAGACTAGGTTCTCCTTGGGCTATCATGTGATGTTGGATGTAGTGAGTTGAAAACTAGATCAAGTATTTTCTATTGGATTTGAAAAAGGCATTTTAGAATCTAGTCAGGAAATTTCAATGAAAATATGGAATAGGGTTGTGCTTGAATAGTGTATGTAAATCCATTTTTGTTTAAAAAAAAGGGATTCGACATTGATGTTGACTAGTGCTCTAGAACTCGTTGAGGTATGGTTTATTGAGAACTCTATCGAGTGGGTTGTTGGACTACTAAAAATGTGCTTCAGGATAAAATTTCTAATAGTGGGAGGTATTGATCTTTGGAATTTTCATCTTGAACTAAGTAATATAGAGTAGAGAACTATAAATTTCAAAAATCAGCAGGACGACGATATAGTGTTGTCTCAGAGTACAAAAAAATTGTAGCGTCATCTCAGTATCTGATGAAAATAAGATTATTATCTTGGGATCAAGAGTCTTGTTTTATTTTCATTTGGAGAGCATTGGGATATCAGGAATGAAGTGTGGCTATTGAATATGAATCGACTTCTGAGTTACATCAAGAGGTATGGATTAATAGGTCCTAGGAATACATTTGAATGGGATTTTATATAGTTGGTAGATTGTAATCCCCATGATTGTAAAGACATATGACTTTTGAGTTGGATCTTTTAAATTGGATTGGTGGAGGGGTATATTTTTTCGATGAATTGGGATGATAATTCGAATTTTGGAGCACCTAAAATGTTTGTAATTAAACAAGGAATGATTCTCAAAGGCTGGAAAAAAGGTTTACTAGAGCATATAGGGAACCCAAAACCAAAACAAGGACTGAAGCAACATTGGTGAGATAGTCAATAGAGGAAAAACACCAAGGATTATCCTAGGGCCACTAATCATTTGGTGGCTCATCGGGTCACCAATGGCCTCCTTTGTGATTTTGTGTGTGTGGGGGGAATCCCCATAATATTACCTGGGAAACCCACTTCATGTTATATTGGTTTTTACCCCCAAAACAACATGGCCAGTATGACTTCATAAATGTGTGAAAGCCCCTCCCCTCATCCATGAAAGGATCTCCCTTTTCAATTATCCAATTTCACTAATGTCAATGTCATTAGAATGATATAGGTATGTTTACGAATATGCTTCCCACTATATTGGATTTCATTATTTATTGATTTTCAATTTTTTTAGCAACTATGAACTATTTTGGGGATTTTTTATGGTTTTTTGATGTACTCTAATAAAGGATGAACTAGTATAAAATATTGGATAAGTGAGATTCCATATGAATGAGGTAGGTGGTTCCATTAAATTAACCTATTGTCTCTCCTATATAGCCAAGTGATTCAAGTGTGCGGTTAGGATGGATACCTGGGAAATGACCTTATTTTAATATGAATGGGTTAAAATATTTTTTCCCTTGTTTAGTTTCCATTTTCTATGATAATATCTTTATAGATGGACTCCTTAGTAAATAATATAAAAAGTGGGTTCAAATTGATAAACAGATTTAAAGTGGGATGATTGCATTTTTAAATTTTAATTAAAATATATGTGATTGAACTTATATTAAGGAGGATAAAAATAAATTTTTACTTAAATTGATGGTTTTGAAATAGAATTTTACACCCATCAATACTGTATTGGAAATTATATTTAAAATGGATAAATGGGTTGGAAAATGGAAAATCTATTTTTATTAATTGAATTTCGGTTTAAGAAATAATTAATTTAATAGACTAATAAAAACTGTTCCTTGTATGTTAATTTTAATAGAAAATAACATATGGGATATTATATTGTAATTTTTATATGATGTTCCATTAAGGTTGATATATTATAAATAATTTGGAAAACACATTTAAATGGAGGTATGTATTGATTTTAAAGAAAACCCCATATGGGAGGTCTGTGATAACTATGAATTATCCCTTTCAAGGATGTTCGTTATATTAATGATTACTCCCTTGGAGGGAGGGTAGTGATAACTATGAATATACCCTTGGGGGAGGTCTATGAAAACTTGAAATACTCCCTTGGATAGAGTTTACTGATAACTTTGTAAACTCTCATAGAGGTACACGGCAAAAATTTCCTTGAGTGACAGTTATTTCTGGGTCTAGTGGAGATTTAAAATGTATCCTAATAGTTTTGTGGTGGTAAAAAATTACCATGTATTGAATTTTCCTTACTCATTTACTTTAGGTTTTATTAATTTCATAATGATTTTTTTCTGTAATTTTTGGATCTTTTAGTGGAGGATTATTTTTACTTATCAATTGTTATTTTATTAAAAATAATTTCCATGGGAAATATAAATAAAATTAAACTGACCACCACTGACCATTTTAGTGTTTTAAAACACAAAAAAGAATGTTTACAACCATACTAATAACATAGTAATTTGGAATGGAATGTCAATAGTTCGTAAACATTGAAATTAAATCCTTATTCATTGTCTCTTAATTTATAAGATATGCATTGTAGTTTTTTTGACCACCAACACTTGTTTTTAAAGAATTTTGTACTTTTTAGAAGTTCTTAATGAGTATTTATGATGACACAACACATTGTATTGATGTTTTTTCAACACGTACACATCAAAAAACAACTCAATGAGGGGTTTTCAATGATTTCACTTCAATTTAATGTTTTTTATGTGGTTTTGATTGTTTCACCTATGTTTCAGTGGTTTAAAACACTAAAATATATATATGGCCATAATGAGAGAACCAAAATTTGGAATAACATTTCTTAAGTTCCTATATTTCACAATTAAATATATGTTTAGTATCCCCTTATTTTAGGTAAATCTGAGGTTTTTTTCTATTTTTGACAACTAGAAACTTGTCTTTAATGGCTTTTGTATCTTTCAGAATTGTTTATCGAGTAATTACTGTAACACTGCATGTTATATTGACTTTTTTTTCATGTACACTTAAAAAACACATTTTTTGTTTTTCTATGAATTCAAATCAATGTGAGGTCATCCTCTATGGTTTTGACTATTCCATGAATTTTTTAGTGTATTAAAACATTGAAAATCTGTTTATTGCCATAACAGGAAAACCATAATTAGGAATAATGTGTCATCAGTTCAATTATTTCAAAAATAAATAAGTGTTCATTTTCCTATGATTTCAGGTCAATCCAAAGTTATTTTTTATGTTTTTACCCCCTAAATGTCATTTAAAGGATTTTTATTTTTTAGTGTTTAATGAGTAATTTTGAAGACACTGAATATTGGATTGATTTGTTGTCTATGAGTACATATAAAAAAAATCAACGGTGGGTTTCCCATGATTTCATATAAATATGAGTTTATTTTAGGTGGTTTTGATTATTCCATGATTCTTTTAGTGTTTTATGACACTATAAACATGTTTCTGGTCATATTTTGAAAACTGTAATTCAGATTGACGTATCGTCAATTACTACATTTTTCAATTAAATCCACAGTCTTTTTCTCCTAATTTTAGTGGAATCTAATACAATTTTTTTATTTTTGATCCCCTCATAATTGTTTTTAAAGACTTATATACCATTTAAATATGCTTACAGAGTAATTATGACAACACCAAACATCATATTGATGTGTTCTCTGTGCGTACCCATCAGAAACAACTCTGTGGTGGTTTTCCTATTATTTCACATCAATATGAGACTGTTTTCAATGGTTTTGACTATTTCACCAATGTTTTGGTGTTTTAAAATAGTAAAAAATCATTTACAACATTAATGGTAAATCCATAGTTCATAATGACATGCCGTCGGTTCCTACATTTCAAAATTAAATCTACATCCATTATGCCAAAGATTCTAGGAAATGTGACATCATTTTCCTAATTTTATCCCTCGGACACTTGTTTTTAATGGATTTTGTACCTTTTAGTTGTGTTATAGAGTAATTATAGCCACAATTCACATTGTACTGATGTGTTTCTACATGTACATGTAAAAAATATCCATTAGTGAATTTCCTACATTTTAACATCAATTTGAGGTTATTTTATATGGGTTTGACCATTCAAAACATGTTTTATTGTTTTAAAACCCAAAT
Organism: Viscum album; assembly: GCA_963277665.1. Classification (NCBI taxonomy): domain Eukaryota; kingdom Viridiplantae; phylum Streptophyta; class Magnoliopsida; order Santalales; family Viscaceae; genus Viscum; species Viscum album. Next base: position 772,731,041 of record OY728151.1, on the reverse strand, counting down.
AATGTATTTAAGGAAATAATGGGAAAACTATAATTCATAATTATATTTGGTTGGTTCCTAAATTTCAAAACTAATTCTGCATTCATTTTCCTCTAATTTCAATAAAACCCAACATTGTTTTCTTGGTTATGACCCCTGGAAATTGTTTTTAAAGGCTTTTATACATTTTAGATGGGATTACTAAGTCCTTAAAACCACGAAACACATCATATTGTGGTTTTTTCTATGTGTAAACATAAAAAACAACTCATATGTTGGTTTTCCATGAAGTTAAATCAATATGAGGTCATTTTCTATGGTTTTGAACATTGTAAACATGTTTTTTTATTTTAAAACACAAAAAATGTGTTTGTGACCAAAATTATCAACCCGTAATTTACAATGATGTTAGGCGATTACCTACATTTCACAACTAAATCAATGTCCATTATCCCATAATTTCAGGTCATTCCAATTTTGTATGATTGATTTTGACCCCTCGATACTTGTTTTTAATGGATTTTTTCCTTTCTGAAATGTTTACCGATTAATTTAAACCACATCTCATGTTAGATTGATGTTTTGTCTATGTGTACACATAAAATATAACATAGTGGTGTTTTACCATTATTTAATATCAATCATATGTCTTTTTCTATATTTTTTACCATTCCATGCATGTTTTGGAATTTTAATACACTAAAAATGATTTTATTGCCATAAAGGGAAAACTATCAGTTGAAATGATGTGTCGTCAATTGAGACATTTAAACATTAAATATATAGTTATTTACCCTGATTTCAGGGCTATAAAACATCATTTTACTAGTTTTGATCCCCTGAAACTTCTCTTAATGAGTATTATACCTTTAAACAACGTTTACCGAGTAATTCCGACCATACCGCATGTCAGATTAACATGATGTCTGTGCATACACATAAAAAAAATCAGAGGTATTTTTCCCATGATTTAACATCATAATGAGATCCTTTTATATGGTTTTGAGTATTCCACAAACTTTTTAGTGTTTTAACAAAATAAAAGCATGTTTACACCCATAACGCCCAAACCATCATTCATAATGACTTGCTGTGAGTTCCTATATTTCAAACATAAATTGATGGTCATTTCCCCCTAATTTATAGGTAATCCAACATCCTCTTCATGGTGTTATACCACGAACTCTTTTTGAGGAATTTTTTAACTTTAAAAAGTGTCTACCGAGTAAAAACTGATTAAATAAACATAGATTGTTTTCAAATATATGGATAATGATCTATAATTCATTGTTAATGTGTTGGAATCAACCACCCATCAATCTGTTAGAAGATGTAGTCATTATGACTCACAATTTATGTTATATATATAAATTTTCCAATTTAATTTTATTTGTGGATGAGGTATGTGTTCTTTTAAATTTTTGAATGATCTATTGAATTTATAATTTACCTTAGTGGGAGGAACTATAATCCCAGAAATTTCCTCTAGGATCATTCCGATCGTCCTCTGAAATACAGAAACAAAATCATTTTCCATTTGTGGCCACCATTGATCCTATGTTTTCCTATAAGAGTCTTTCTATTTAACAATTTCTTTCAGTCTTGATATTTCTCTCTATTATTCCCAATTAAAGAAACTACTCAAACCAGCACGAATTGTAGCAGTAACAGATGAGACTTTCCTACCCAAGACAACTAATGGAGTAGTCCCGGAACTGATCCAATGAACCCGTTTGCAATTATCCTTCCATAATAATATTACTGTGACATCATTCTAAGAACCTTCTATTGATTATAAATTCTTCTCAATCTAGACATATTGAATTTTATCTTTTTTATATAAAAAAGTTTATCTATGATTTTTAAAATATCTATACATCACAATATTATCTAATAAATAAATTTCTCATTTTTAATTATTGTTATTTAAAAACTATAAAAACATAATATTGAAAATTATATTATAACAACAAAGAATCCATTAATCATATTGATTGTGGTCGGCTAGATGTATCAAATGACTCCAAATTTGCATTATTGGATACATGTAGCTAGCCCCATTTAATTGGGCTTAAGGCTTATTAGTTGTTATAATATATTTTTTATTATGATGTTTTTGTAGTAATTAAATAATTAGAAGTGTTAATGACAATTAATTACTCCAATTTCATTGTTTAGGTCATTTTCAAAACTATCTTTATATTTCTTATGAACTTCAAAACAATTATTTATTAATGTAACAGAGTGACCTAATTCATTATCCATTATAAAAAAATGTTAACAAGATAGAAAAATCCTCGAGTTATAATAAAATGATGTAAATAATAATGAATAAAATGAAAAAAAAATATTTTAATTTCTCTCAAAAAACTCAGAAACCCAACGATGTGAGGAATTACTTGCTTAACAGAATTCAAAGAATTTTTTTAGAAAATTCCTATAAAAAAGAGAAACATTAATAAAAACTATAATTTTATTATTTTTATGTTGTCAAGATACTATAAAATATGAAATTACCTCATCATATGCACCTATTTGATATCAAAATGTGATTCCATTTTTCCTGAGAAATTCCTTTAGGTAATTTCTTATACATCAGTAATGAGCTCATAGTGTAACACCACAAGATTTTATTCTCTTTTTTCAAATTAGTTAATCTTTTGATATTTTTCATTTCAAGAAACACTGAAAATGTGTTTTTCACAAAGTCAAGAATTAAATTAACATGGTAATATCTTTCAGTTTGTTACATGCAACACCTAATTGGGGTAAATTACTTATAATAACAAAGTTAGCGTAAATTACATGCAATATTGACCTTCCTCGGTGTCTTGTGTAACACGCAAGCTCGAGTATTTCCTAACTCTAATTAATGATTAAAAATATTATTATAATGAGATCTAAATTTTCTATTAAGGTTATGGATATGAATATTATTAAATACATTATTAATTTATGTGGTTTAAAAAATATAAGATGACTTCCCATGTTACCAATTAATTAGAAATTGATATGAAAACTGATTGAATATAAAAAAAATATTATTATAATCACAAAACTATATTAAACTAGAAAATTAAATTAATTACAATAGGTAAGTGATATAAATTTCATACATATGTTATATATTTAATAAAATATTTATAATTTCAATATATTCGATAAACATAAGATAATAACAAACCAATTTTTTTTATAAAAACCTATTTTTTTATAAAGGTAGTTTTACCGTCTTTTAATGGATAACCCTTTTTAAATATAGTTTTTGGTACTTTTAGTGATTTTATAGGTAAAATTAAACTTCAAATTTGTAATTGTGACATTAAAATTAGGTTTGTGTAATTTTTTTATTTATCCAAAATGTTTAATTTTTTAATGAATAGTTAACAATATTGGATTTTAATTAAAAACATATTTTTTATAATAAATTGTTTATAATATTAAAATATATTTTTAATTATTTTAATAGTTGAATTAGATAATATTTTTATCAATTAATCCAATTTAGTTCATTGGGACCAATCTCACATTGAAATTGGATATAAAAACCTATCCAACATTTGAATGCTTTAACGTAAAAAACTGACACTGTCGTCCAATAATTGGGATTAATGTAAAATTATTTTCTACCACTTATGTTTTTATAATTTATAAAAATGTATTCCATATTTGGATTAATCATAATTTATAATTTCTAATAAGGTCACCATTGTTTTTTTACAAAAATGATTAATGAAATTAATTAAAATTAATTACTTTGATTAAGAGAAAAATAAGGTTAATGAAGTTCTAAACCATTATATATGACCCAAAATGACATAGACACTTGTCCAAAACCCATATTATTGGCATTATTCTACAAAAAACCATCAATTATTTAGTTTGGATGTTTATTTATGGTTTTATTTAGGTAAAAACGTGGGTATACCTAACTTGTTCTAAAAAATTCCATGTTTGTTAGTTCCCTTCTATAGAAAAGGCCACCAATTCTACCGACTTCCTTACAACTCTTAAGAAAATGATCTCATGAAAACAGTGATCATATAATCTCCCAAATTCCCACCCTTATTCCATGACACATTACCTATTTGGACCACTTTTTGTATAAGGTTGTATCTGTGGTAAACAGTTTTCAGTGAAGATCAAAATTAAGATAGAGATGAAGAAGAACTCCAAAGTTATTGAGAGTGGTAAATCAAAAAATGTTTTGCTAATTTGTATTCCCCGAATATCATAGGTTTTGAGAACCTGGGATGAATTCCTCATATTGTAAAGGGCTAGAAAAGGCGGTGCTAATCATATTTAGTTATTATTGAAAAGAATGATGTTGATCAAAGATAGTGAAGTTGCAATACATTCTTTTGCTAATATAATGATTCTAGAGGTGATCAATCAAAGACTATATATCATGACATATAAGGTTAATGATTAAAGAGGATAATTATTTAAGAATAAATATGATAGTGAAGTAGCATGGGTGTTCTTCCCAAAGTAGATATTTAAGGTAGTGACATTTCCCATTAATATCCAAATTTTTAGACTTCCAAATATGGATTTTGATTTTGTAAATGGAAGGATTTATGTATAGGAGTGAAAGATATGTAGAATGGAATAGGAAATCGGAAAAGGAATATAATTTTGTACCTCAAAACATGGATTGCGTACCATGTCCAGGAAAGGTTTATGACCTCATTCTATGTTGCGTGAAAGGTACACATGACTATTTGTTGAATGGGTCATGGTACTAAAAATGGTTTTCGGAAGAAGAAGCTATATTACATGGGATGGATCATCATTGGTATAAGACATGTATTACATGGACTAGCATGCTTATAGTACACAATAAATGTTTTCAGTACATAGTGAAGGCTTATATTATGAAGATGGTGTTTATCATGCGGTGCAGATTGTCCCACATTGAAAATTTGGGTAAATCGTATTAGAAAAATTTTCAGTGTAATTTTCCAATATAAGGAGTGATAATTCCATCATTAAGAGAGAGAATTTGATAAGAAAAGATCATAATTATGGAAGAACTCAACTAGTTGTGAAAGTGTTATTTTAGAAATAATTCTATGAAGGGATGTGGTATTCCTGAGAGATTGCATATAGGAAGAAGTGGTTCACAGAAGACAAAACAGTTTGCAGAATTAGAAGGAGTAGTATGTGAAAGAGATTCAGCGTATGAAAAAGTGGTACTTAGAGATGAAATTATTCATAAAATTTTAAGAATAAGTCCATCGAATGAAGAAACCATTTTCTGAATAGGAATGAACAGTCCTCAGAAGAATGAATTCCACAGAAGTAGAAGATGTAAGTAGAAACAATATGTTGAGGCGATATGTAGAGGCTGTATGTGTAGGTGGTATATGGGGTAGGTACATAGATCAAGTGTTACGTGGAATAGGCATGGTAGGAGAAGGAGGAGCGATACATAGAGTAGGCATGATACGCAGTTCATGTGTGGTATGCAAAGATGACGCGGTATGCGGAGCAGGCGCGGTACCTAGAGGAGGGGCGGTACGCGAAGCAGGCATGGTAGAGAGATTACAGATAGTCCATAGAATCAGGGAAAGATCAAATAAGTAGAAACTTCAAAAAGGAAGTTTGTGATTCTTAAAAAAAAGAAGAATAAGATTTAGTGCGTTCAGTTATTGCACTAAAGAAGTAGATTGAACAAGAAGAAACATCATCTATGGACCTTGATACAAGAAAAGTCTCATACTGAATAGGAGACAAATACTTTTATACTTATCAATTTAAGAGACCTTGAAGATAATAAACTAAGTAAGACCACTCTAAAGGTAGTGATCCATTAGGTTGTTTATGGAAGTGATCCAAGGGAAGTAGTGGGCTACCCCTGAACTTTTAGGAAATGTTCCTATGATATAGTTATTATTACTGAACCATTGTGATCTATAGTAGGTGAAGTTTAGTGGAAATAGGTACAACTGGAAACCTGTCAGCGTATACTCCTTGGACTTAGCCCTTATTTATGAACAAACTAAAAGTTATGTGATTTCCTTCTTCATGTGAATGTTTTAATTACTCCACATATCCATCATATTGGTTTAAACAATTTCCTACCAATGTGGGAACATGATATAGAAAATAAGAGAAACATTTGACACCCTGATTCACTCCCCCCTCTCAAGGTGGTCTAGGGTCCCTTAATTGGTATGAGAGCACAGTGTTTCACATTTGCTGAATACTTGATAGTAATTCTATATCGAATAGGATTTGAGTTCAATTCTTAAATTTGATAATGAATTATAGTTTTGATGAAGATTCTATCACATTTGAGCAGAAGTCTATATCCAAAAAGACCTTGAAAAATAATAAAAAGGAAGAGAATAATTTTTATAAGAAGTCCCTAAATTCCAAAGTAGATATATTATTTAGTTCTCCACGCCTCTCTAATAATAAAAATATTTGTGGTTTGGAATGTAGAAAGATGGTGGCTCAGGTATATACAATAGGATAGGAAGACCCTTCTATTTCATTCTTAATTGATATGGAGAAAAAAAGAACCTATCTACATGATGTTCCTGAAGAAATATTTGATTCAATTTTTAGAATATTTCAATGTATGCAGGTTGAGATCACCCAACTAGAAAGATAAGATGATAATGTGGAAATGGACTTAGAAGGGAAAATTATTCATTCTTTAAAGCTCACCCAACAGATTAAATCATTTGAACAAAAAGAGGGAGTCCGTAAGACTCTAGATGAAAATATCCTTTCACTTGTTGGTTATCCAAAGAAGAGAACTGATGTGAAGAGTTTATATTTGGATGAAAAATCCATGAAATTCATGGAACATGATGTTTTGTTACAAAACATTGTCAATTTTTGTGAAGTTAATGTTTGATGAATAAATAATTCCTATGAAGATAAGATGACTCTAATTGAAGATCACAAAGTCATCCTCAACATGAAATGTTTAGAACTAGAAACTCAGTTGACCAATATTGAGAATACACATATTGAGTCACTACAAAAGAAATAAATAGTTGTTGTTGGTACTCAATGCTCACTAGAGTACTGAAATGTCAAAATACCTCCATCATATGATTAGAAGATCATGACTTCACTAATTGATCTATCAAAATAAGCTGATAGAGTGATGACACCATCCATACTTACTTGTAATATTATTTATATATATTTTTCTACAAAAGCTGAAGGTTGGAAGAAATATTCTAAACATGTATGGATGAATAATGTTAATGAAAAGAAACATACCACCATGGATAGGGTGGATGGGAAGAAGAAGCTGGAAGATTGTTCCCCAGATAGAGAACAACACATTAAGAAGAAATCCCAAAAACCTTATATAGAATATATCATTAAGACAAGATTTTGGGTCAATGTTGGTGCTACAACAGATTTTGGAATTGTGCACTGAATTTTTGGTACAGTCCCTTAAATGAAAAAATAGAGAAAGCTTGTATGAAAGGAGAGAAAGCCAGAGATGAAGAAGTAACAACAACATATCTAGAAGAATTAGTATACTGCAAATAGATTTCGAATTCTAGACAATATCTGTGATGTATGCAATGGGAGTGGTCACAAAAATAGTGCATTATTATCTCGACATATATCAATATCTAATTAGAATAGAATACCAGAGAAGCTAGAATATAAATAAGAAGCTTCCATTGGAATAATCTAGAAGAATGTTTCAAAATAAAGTTCTCCCAAGAATAATCCCAAAAGGAAAGGTCAGAAGTAATAGGATTCAAAATCCATGAATTTGAAGAGTCGTGCATCCAAGATAACTCCTATGAAGGATTACACTCTGAAGAATCCATGTGGAAAATCCAAAATTGGTACTATAGTGCCTAAATACATATTGGTTATCTGGAATAAATATTTGGAAAGAATAATAATGAAAGAAGATGCACAAGATAAGGCTAGTGAAACCGTAAATAAGAATATTCCACATGAATATAGAGAAGCCTTGTGTGTGAGGTGCAACATGTCTAGTCACAATGTTTGGAATTTCATTTCATTTATTCTAGCTCAAGAAATTCCTCTAGAATATGAAATTTTTACCTTGAGATTCTCCTTCATTAAAATGTCTAGAAGAAATAATATTCACACACAACGATATGGAATATGTAATAATATACACACTTCCACAAATAGAATTGAAGATCAAATGTTAAAATGTGAAGACTGGAGGAAATGGAGCATCATGGTTGATAAAATCATCTCAACCTAGCTACTCACATTGATGAATAAAGGATGATCCAACTTATTCCCTTGAATCTTTGTGTATTGTGTTTGTTATTATAATACAAGGAATTAAAGGTAAAGAAGTCTTTTAGGGGGAGAACATGAGAAATGTTCCCTTGAGAGGGAGACATAAGAATAAGATTCCATAGTCATTATCTCAAATAATATCAACTTCAGTTTGTATAAAATTCAATTACTTTAAAGACTGTTTAAATATCATGTCATAGGAAAAGGATTTTCTGGGTGATAATTTCATATCACATTTATTATCTTCTTCCTGAATGAAAGTGGAAATATTTTGAATACAAGTTTATAATTTCTCATCTAATGATGTATCATGATTAGTGGGTAATGGAAAACTTTTAGTCTAAATAAAATCCTCTTTGTTTCTACACCGACCATTTCTTATCTCGAAATAGATTTTGATGATTGATGGATGATTTATTAAGTATGGATGGATACCCTTTTCCAATAAACATTCTATTTCATCACAATAAGGTGGAGATAAGAGAAATGAATGTTTGGGGGAGAGAAATAAGTATGGGGGAGAGATAAGATTTTCATTTTGATATTGAATCATTCATTTGCGGAGAAATTTAAGGCATTGAAAACAAAATACAAAGGGGGATATTGTGGGGTCCACATTGTGTATAGGGCTGTATTTGTTGTCAACAGTTATCAATGAAGATAAAAATGAAGAAGGAGATGAAGAAGAACTCCAAAATTATTGAGAGTGGTAAATCAAACAAAGCATTAATGATTTTTATTTCCCGAATATCATATGTTTGGAGAAGTTGTGATGAAATCCTTATGAAGGGAAGGGGGAGAAAACGTGATGCCAATCATATTCAGTTCTGAATGGAATGAATGATGGTCTTAGAAGATATTGATGCTTCAATACTTTCCTTATCAAATCCGATGATGCTATTAATGATAAATCAAAGACTATATGTAATGAAAGATATGGTTCATGATAAAAGAAGCTAATTGTTGAAGAAGAAAGTTGATTGTAAATAAGCATGAGTGTTCTTTCCAAAGACGATATTTAAAGTGGTGTCATTTCTAATTGTGTGCCAAATTTTTGGAACTCCAAATCGGGGTTTTTTGGAAATGGAAGGATTTTTGAATAGGAGTGAACAAGATATGGAATGGAGAAGGAAATATGAAAAATTAAGAAAACTACGTACCTCGAAACATGGACAGCATACCATATCTGAGAATGGGTTGTGCCTACGTATCATGTAGCGAGAATGGTATGTGGGATGTATCATAGAACAAGATGCGTTACAGAAAATGGTTCATGGTGAAAGGAGTTACGGTATGTGGGATGGCTCGTCGTTGGTGAAAGAGATGCATTACTTGAATCAGATAGCTTTTGGTACACAGAAGGTTAGCAGTACACAATAATGGTTCGTAGTTCAGAGGAGAACTGAAATACGTGGTGGAGGATTACAGTACATGGATGGAGTTCAGTATGCCTTGAAAATTGTACCACATTGAAAATTTGGGTAAATATGATTAGAGAAATTTGTAGTGTTATTTGCCTATATAAGGAGTGTAAATCCCATCAATAGGAGAGATATAATTAAAAAAGAAAAGATCATTGCTATAGAAGAACATTGTTATGTATAATAGTGTTCTTTCATGAAGAATTATGCGAAGGGAAGTGGTATACAAGATATATTCCACAATGGAAGGAGTGGTATGCGGAAGATGAAATGGTTCATAGAATTTGAAGGAGCAGTCCGTAGAAGAGATTATGTGTAGGAAAAAGTGGTACATGGGAGAATAAATGACCAAAAGTGTTTTAAGAAAAAGTCCAAAGAAGGAAGAAATGGTTTTTGAAATAGGATGGAATAGTCCACAGAAGAAGGAATTCTATAAAATTTGAATTTGTAAATAGAAACGGTATGTAAAGGAGGTACGTAGAGTAGATATGTGGAGCAGGAAGTACGTAGAGAAGGTGTGACGCATGGATCAATAATGATATGTATAGATGGAACGATACTCAGAGTAGGCAGATCACAGAGCAAGCACGGAATATGAAGCACATGGGAGGCAGAGAAGGAGTGACATGCAGAGGAGATGAGGATTGTGGAGCAGGAGTGGCATGAAAAGAAAGTGTGTGTTGCAGAGTAGGCATGGTACAATGAGAAGACACTATACATTAAGCATGAATGGAACATGGAGTAGGTGAGATACATGAAGAAGTCCCAGAATGATATTTGGAGGCATGGTATGGGGAGCCAACGTGGAACATAGAGAAGAAACAGTACACGGAGCAGTCCTGGTATGCGGAGCAGGTGCGGTACTCCGAACAGGCACGGTACGTGGAGAAGGCATGGTACATAGATTAAAGAAAGTATACATAATTAGGGATAGTTCACAGAAGTGTAAACATCATAAAGTAAGTTTTTGATTCCATAAAAAATAATAAGATGATTTAGTGCATTCATTTGTCACACTAAATAAGAATGTTAATCATAAAAGATCATCAACATTGGACCTTGATGCAAGAAGAGTCTCATGATTAATAATATACAAACACTTTTATGCCTATATATTTAAGAGACCTTAAATTATATAAATTGAGCAAGACCTCTCCTATTACAGTAAGCCGAGGGGAGTCTACGGAAGTGATCTGAGGGAAATAGTAAGCAATCCATGAACCATTGTGCAGTGTGCCTAGGACAAAGTTACTATTCAAAAACCATTGTAATCCACATTTAGTGAGGATTTATGGAATTATGTATGATGAGAAACATGTTGGGGTATTCTCCTTGGATGTATCCCTTAGTGGTTAACCATGTAAAAGTACATTGATTTCCTTCGACATGTGAATATTTCAATTAATGCACATATCCATCATACATGTTTAAACAAGTTCCTACCAATGTGGGAAGACGATCCCATAAAGAAGAGGAAAAGTTGACAACCTTATTCACCACCCCCCTCTCAGGGTGGTTTTGGGTCCTTCATTACCTTGGGTAGAAGTAAACTCAATTATGTTTTTTGGAACAAACCAAAAAGAGTTACACGAATAATAGTTAATGTCTTATCTCTAACTCCTTTTATTTATTTTCCTTCTCCACCCCTACACCATATTTATTCCATTATTATATTAAAAAAATTATAATATAAATAATATGATTTTTTATTTTGCGATTTATACCAAAATTACACAGACCTATATCTAATGGGTATTGATCATACTATTTATGTGTACGACGAACTACTGCATCATAAAACGATGATTGTTCATTTTGTAATTATCACCTACGGTGATGTCCATTATGATGGAAACAATCGTTATATATGTCATATATTATATTTATTATTTTTGTAATATTTTTAATTCCTTTTACATCACATATCATTTTACTTTTCATTTTGTGTTTATATGATAATTACATTTGAGGAAGTATGGACTAGCACCCCCTTAAAGCGATATGATTTGTTCATAAGCTACATGGATTGTATTCAGGATAGTTTTTGTGAATATATAATATATAAATGATTTTATAAATATAATTTTATAATGATATATATACCTATATGTTGATTTCTTCATTTCTTTCAATATAAAAATTAAAACCGAAATAACGTTCATACGTACGTACCGGTTAAAGTCTCAATGAATGGTGTATTCCATTTTATAATTATTTAGGATATATATTATTTTCTTTTAAATATACTGGATATTTAATATATTTATATCATTATTTAAAATCATAAAATCATGATATAATTATAATGACCAAAGTTATAAAAAATTAAGACACATTTGAGGAATAGATCGAAAATTTCGCGAAGTGAAACCTTAACATAGGATTATTAATAAGAGGGTAATATAAGGTGATAATAAAACCATATATGGTATTATGTATAAAAATATATATATTAAATATATGTATAATAACATTATATTTTTTATAAAGGAAGCATGTATGAGTACAAAGAGAGCTAACAAGGTATGTGGATTTTATCTCACTTTTTATTTCTGTGAGATACATGATATGTTTTCCACTCTTTCCCTCTTTGTGGTGTATTTAATGAGCATTATTGTATTCTATGTATATTATACTCAAATTTATTCGAATTCAAATATCCATGTTATGATCATTCTTCAATATGGATTATGTTTAAAAAGATAATAAATTGGTCAAATATTTTTATCTCAATTTTCCTTCTTTGAGACTCATGTTTTGATGTGCACCTAAATTCTCTTTCGAGGTTTATATACTTCCATTTTATTTTTTTTATCATGAATTTATTTATTTTAATTATATTTTATTTTTAAATTAATTTAATTTTCTTACCCGGAGAGTATGACCCCACATTACAATTTTTTATTGAAACAATCCCATCGGTTTTCAAGATTGTCAATGATTATTCATCTTTGATGAAATATTCTGGTTAATCTGTCAATAACACTCATTAGTTTCATTATCCTCTATTTATTAAATATATATCCATTTATTGGATCCATTTTATACTCTTTTTTATAAAATGTCATTAAAAATGATATTAAGAAATCTCGACCTTACTATCTCTATCATACGGTGGAAATTTATGTTTTTTAAAATAGGATTCCAAGAAAAGTATTCCATTATCTTATAATATCTAAAAGATATTTCTAAGAATTTTTTATTTTACAAATCTCTTGAAAATAATATTCCTTTATCTTTCTGAAAACATATTTTTTCAAACCTTTTTACCTTATAAAAGTAAGGGTTTGTTTACCTCATGGGACATGTACATACATACCAATCATCATTCCTTTAAAAATTACATTGAGTTTTTTAAAGGATAATATTTAATAAAATGTATTTAAAAGTAATATTAAGTGGAAATTGTTTTTAATATTTTTTAAAACTTGTTTTATATGTTTTTGAGGATTTTTTTATACCATTATCAATATTTTTAAGAAGTTTTCAAAGTATTTTTAAAGAAATGGATTTTAAAATGTTTTCAAGCCTCCATTATAAGTTTTCAAAAAAAATTCAAAGGTAATGGTTTTTAAATTATTTTGAATCTTATTATATATTTTTTCAAAGAAAAACGTTTTCATAAAGTTGTCAAGCATCTTTCATAAATTTTCATTTAAAATGGTTTTCAAACAAATTTCAATCTTTCTTTATATTTCATAAAATTTATTTCAAAGATAAAAGATTTTAAAATGTTTTGAATATTATTTTATATGTTTTTCAGGGAAATTTGTTTTCAAAATTGTTTCAATTATTACTTATAAATTTTCAAGGTATTTTCTGATAAAATTCTGTTTAAATGGTTGTTTCTATTAAAAAAAATTTCTAAAGAAGAAAGGATATTTCTCTCAAGAAAGATTTTTTAAATATATTTCAAAAATACCTTCCTTCTATGATTCCATCTATTGATGTTAATAATAATTTTCTAGGTGATTATATAATGGTTTCATTCATATTTTTTCTAGGAATTGGTTATGCTTCATTTCATGGTGATTATGAAGCTAGTTTCCCTTTCACAGGTTATTTGTCCAAGAATCCCATTTATCGTTCATAGTTTATATGTTTATGAAATACATTTCTCTTTCAGGGGTTTTTTCTCATGATGTAATGAATATAAAACATGTGTATTTTACCGTAATTTATGAAATGATTACATGTTTATGATACCCATTTAATTTCATGGGTAAATATATGATTGTTTATGATTTTGTGGCACATGCATGTATGATTTATTTTTTATATGGGTGGTCATATATCACACTCCAATACATTAGGAAAATATTTATATCTCAAGGTATATACTAGTATGGTCTTTGGGCTAATCATTGACTACTAAGATGGCCTTCAGACTGAACCATGAGATCCAAGATGGTATAAAGAATGAACTCATGCTACTAATATGGCCATGGGAGTGAACCAAGACTACCAAGATGATACGAGAAGTTAACTCATGTTGTTAAGATAGACAAGGAAGTGAACCATGACTACTAAGATGGTATAGGGAGTGTACCCATACTACCAAATTGTTCTTGGATGAAATTCATTGGATTCTATGTAAATCATATTATATACATATCTTTTTTCCGCAATTCCATGTTTTATTCCTATGTTATTCATTCATGGATTATGTTTTTTTTTGTTATGATAAATGTCTTATGAACTTATATGATCTTTTCCACGATTCATGATTATGGTCTTTCATATGCATTATATGATCTCATGTTTTCACGATCATGTTCTCATACCCTTAAGCTCATCATTATGCTTACATGTCTCCCTTTTTTACATATAGTGAGCATTTTATCTCACCACTTTTAATTTTTTGTTCCATGGTAATGATGAAAAATATTTTTTATGATATTTATAAGTGGTTTTCTATCCTTGGAGAGCTTTATGGGATATAACATGGCTCCCTCATGTACTAGGGTTAATGTTTCCATGTTTCCAATGGCATTTGATCAATTACGGTCTTTATGTGTCTGTTTTTTTAATGATTATGTATTCAAAAAAATATTATGTATTGTTAATGTTTTAAAAATTGAGGGTCTCTATAGGTGGTATCAGATTAAAGGTACAATTAACCATTGAAATATATTATGAGAAAACTATTGTTTGATCCCTAGGTATATTTTTTAGGATATGTCAAGGATATGTCTCTTAGGATACATATAAAGATGAGTTAATTTTTATGAAAATATCAATTAATTTTGGTAAATGATATAGTGGGTTGGTTCCTTGAAATACATATCTTTATAGATACTAAAACTCGATGTGGATCTAGAATATATTTTTGTAAGGGTAAAAACATAGACAAGATATTCTGGTCCTGACATGGGGTAATCTGGTACATGAAAATGGGCCTTGCTGCACACCTGGTTTGACACTCCTGGGGGATATGATTTGGGAATTAACAAACTCTTTATGATCCATCATGAAGTATTTTAATATAATGTGTCTATTAATAATGTTGGATGAACCCAGTGTATTATAGATTAAGGAAGGTGAAATGATCTAAATATCCTATAAGTAATTCTTTTAATGACTATGTGGTTTTATGAAATGATTAGTTAATCTCACACTATACTTCTAGTTTTTTTCAATGGAGGGAGCCAGAAGGAACTTCATTAATGTTGAATTTGTTGGAATAATTTCTTATGGGTAGTTATGTGGAATGATCTTTGGAGTGAATTCGTTGTGATCATCCCTAATCAGTTTTCACATAACATGATTATTAACTATTACCTTATCCTACTCTTAGACTCGCCAAGGAAAATAAAAAAATGATATATTTAGGAGTGTGGGTAATGGAGACTATAGAAGAAAGAAGACTCGGTTTCCATTATGTCAATAATGTGGAAAGAGTCACAAATGTGAATGTCTTAATGGAACAAGATGATGTTTTAACTGGGGAAAAGTTAGACATAAAGAAAGTGACTGCAGGGGAATAATGGAGAGTTTGGGTAATGAAATGGATGAAAATATTAGCCTCATAAGACATCATCAATGGTTATGTATTTTATGTGTATAGTAAATGTTCATTATGCAACTCAATGTCCCAAGAGAAAAATTCCAAAATAGAATTAGCAAGGTTCTGTGGGTAATGGTTTCATTGTGGATGATGACAAGACTATAGATGAAATGTGAAGGTAAAGTGGTATTATGTAATTGGATGAGGTATCATTGTTAATATATTGAGTGTAAAGTAATCTAAATACTTATTTTTTTGAATCAGAAGTTATGAGTGATGAAATAAATAAGGATTTTTCTACTTATGATTTTTCACTCCTTATTTACAACTTTATGTTTAATGTTCATAATGGACTAGTGAAGTGATTTAATTAAAAGATAATATTTTTTATAAGGGATTGTAACCCTTAACATGTTAATTATTTTAAGATAATTTTTTATGGATAATGATACATGGGATATGAATACATAAATTAGACTGTATTGATTACCTTGGAACTAAGTAAGGACTTGTTGATAGGTTTTTTATGCTATCGTTGATGAAGATTACAGTTTTTTGGGATTTATGGAATAGTTCCAATATACTTTGGAATATGGAAGAATTCACGTTTTCCAAAAGAATTTATAGTAATTCCGGTTGTTACCATGTTTCAAGAGAATCTATTTTGATGGTATTCACGTGTATGGAATATGAAAACAAAGAGATATATTATAAAATACAGAGCAATTAATGTTAAGATGATTTTATGACTATTTTTCTAATGTTTGTGATTTTCATTTTTGAGAAGGTTTATAAGGTTATCCTTTCATGAAAAGTTTAAGTTTAACTTCATAAGAAGTATTTATACAGTGGGTTTGTATTAAAAAACATGGATAAAATAAAATTTAGTTATTAACATTATTTGAAGGATGTCTATCTTATATATTTGAAAATTATATTAGCATTGTTTTTAAAAAAACATCATATATATTGGGTGAAAACCAATTATTTTTGGAAAGGTTGAAGGCCTGGAACCCATATCTGAAGATGATAAAGGCTTCACACGTACCACTAGCCTACATGATGTCCATGTTAAAGTTTAAATGTTTTTAATGAATAAATAGTAAAGATTAATCTTAATTTTTTCTTTTTATATATTAATGCATATAGATTTTGAAGATAAAAATAGTTAGGCTTTTCATTTTTATGGGCCTTAAGATATGTTAAAAGTGTAATTTAGTGCATTATGTATCACATTTAATTTCTAAACACTCATTTCTTGAGGTAATTGATGTATTATAAATTTATCATTACATAAATAATAATAAAATTTTGTTTACATAAATATAGAAATAATTAGTCAATGTTCTGAATATTATTAAAAAATAATATTTTCCTAATACCTTAAATTTTGTTGAATCGATGGATTTAGAAATCATCAGAGATTAATGAATTTTTGGAAATTATGATTTATTTGATCATTCACTTGTTTTTGATTGATACCCTAAATCAATCCGTATAAATATTTATTTTTTTACTCTATGTACAATCTGTACTCCCAACCTATGTTCTCCTATGTGGAAACATTGTTAATTTTTACCTTGGGTACCTGTTATAGTTCCAACATTCCCTTTTTAAGGGATGTTTTAGTTTCCATTATTATGATGTGGGTTTATATGAATTAAAAATTCAATTAATAAACCTTGGATAATCTAAGAAAAATTCAAGGATGAAATTCATTTTACAGGGGGTAGAATATAAACCCTGAGATTTTGTAAAATTTTTTGTTGAATTAATTTAATATTTTTATATTTTTCATTTCACGCAACATTGAATATTGTTTTTACATAATTCAAATATACCTATCACATGTAACCAACATGGAATTTGTTACACACAACACCAACATGGATTATGTTACATGGAACCACAAGGATAACATACATTACACGCAATACTGGCCTTCCTCGAGGGCTTATGTTACACTAAATATCGAGTATTACCTAATAATAACATATTATTAAAAATTTTAATATAATGAGATATAACTGAGACGTTAAGTTGATGGATATGAATATTAATAACTCAATTATGAAAATTTGTTTTTTACAAAAATATAATATAAATTCTTAGGTTACTAATTAAATATAAATGAATTTGAAAATGGATTCAGTATAAAAGAAAATATTATTATAATTACAAGGATATTATGACCTAGTAAATTAAATTAATTATAATGGTTACACGATATTAATGTAATAAATATGTAATTTATTGAATAATTTTTTTATATTCATCCAATATATTCGATAAACGTAATATATGAAAAAATAAAATTTTATGCACAAGAACCTATATTTATATAAGTGTATTTTTTCTACATGTTAATGGAAAGCCCTTTTAAAATATTTTTTTGGACTTTTATAGATTTAATTTGTGAAAATAACTTCATATTTTGAAATAAGACCAAAAAATTAGATTTAGATAAATTTTTGGTATTTTTCCATAAGGTTTTATTTTTTAATTAATAGGTAAAAATACTGAATTTAATTCAAAATTTATTTTTCATATAAATTTTATAATGTAAAATTATATTTTTAATTGTTTTAATAGTTTATTTAGATAATATTATTTTCAATTAATCCAATGTAGTTCATTAGAACCAATTTCACATTGAAATTTACTATAAAAACCTAGAAAACTTGTGGACATTTTTATGTTAAAAACACACAGTGTCATCCCAATAGTGGGATTAATTTTAAAATAAACTCAACCACTTATATGATTAGAATTTTGATGAATGGATTTCATCTTTGGAATCAAGAATAATTTATAATATAGTATATGTTTAAATTTTTTTGGACCAAAAAAATTAGTGAAAGAGATTAAAATTCATTACATTAGTTAAGAGAAAAATAAGTTTAAGTTACTAAACCATAAATATAAGACCCAAAAAAGACCTAGAAACTTTTATTACACCCATTTTATGAAAATTATTCTTCCATTGACCTTATAATAATTAGTTGTTTTGGGTTTTCTATTACTTTTTTTATATAAAAATGTGGGTACACCGGACTTGTTTTCAAACCAACCAAGTGTGTCCTTCCCTTCCCAATAAATGGTCACCACATCATCTCAATTCCTCAAACCTATAAACCCCCTTTAACACAAAAAAATATTATAAAATAAGCTCCAAAATACTTTTCTTCATCCTTTAAGAAATACCATTAGTAGACGGGAACTCAATGAAGCATTTTGGAACAAACCGAATGGACTTACCCGGTTAAGAGGAAACATCTTCTCTCAGGCTCCTTTTCTTTATTTTCCTTCTACAAACCATACATCCTATTTATTACATTTATTTATTAAAAAAATAGTATCATGGAAATACTAGGTTGTTTTTATTCTAATGGTTACACCTACACTTACATACACATCCATCTAATGGGTAATGAACATATTTTTTCTGTGTGCGGAAAACTACTACCTCATGAAATAATGGTTGTTCAATTTTCCATTACCACCTTTCACAGTGGCCATTAGGATAGAAAATATGTTTATATATGTTATATGTTATATTTATTATTTATTTCATTTTCTAAATTAATTTTAAAACCCATATCTTTTTACTTTTCATTTACTGTTAAAATGATAATTTTATTTGAGGAAATCTGGACAACATCCTCCTCAAAGTGATATAATTCATGGATACACAACTTGGATTGTATTAAGGATGGTTTTAGTGAATATATAATATATATATGATATAATTAGTCTAGATTAAAAAATAAAAATATATATTCATATGAAGTTTTATATATTTATTTCAATACGATAATTAAAATGAAAATAGTGATCATGCATACGTACGACTTACCGTCACCAGGAACGGTGTATTCCATTTTTACTTATTCATGATATAGATTATTATACAATAAATTTAATGGATATATAAAATATTTATATCCAGATTTACATCAGTTAAATTACTATATATTTATAAGGACCAAAGATAAAACAAATTATGACACATACAAAGAACAGAGCGAATATTACCCGAATTGAAACCATAACATAGGATTGTCAACAAGTTGATAATATAAGGTCATAATAAAATAAAATTTCGTATTATTTATAAATATTTATTTAAAAAAATATCTATAAAATGATTATAGATATCTTTAGGAATACTGTATGAGTACGAAGACAGTCAATACACAACGTATGTGGATTTCGTTTAACCTTTTATTTTCATTAGAAACATGCTGTGTTTTCCACTCTTTCATTTTGTGTCTTGTATTTACATCCCATGATTGCATTATATATATCTTATAATTAAATTTATTTTAATTCACTTATCCATATCTTGATTGTTCTTTCATGGGTATTAATTGTCAGATGTTTCCAAATTAGTGAAATAGTTTTCGCTAAATTTTCGTTCTTTAAGGCTTATGTTTTATTATGCACCTAGATTATCATTCAAGGTTAAATACATAAATATTATATTTTATATCATAAATTTAATCATTTTAATGTAATTTTATGTTTCATTTAATTTACTTCTCTTAAATGTAGAGTATGATCCTAGGTTACCATGTTATAAGATTTCTTTTAAACAATCTCAATGCATTTGAAGATTGAAAATGATTATGATTATTTGATGAAATATTATGGTTCATCTCTAATGAAAACTCTTTAGTTTCCTTATCCTATATTTACTAAAGATATATTCATGTATTGGATGCATTTTTCTACTCTTTGGTAAAAAATATAGGTATGAAAGTGTTTTTATGAAATCCCAACTTTACTCTCTCTCTCTCTCACTTTCTCTCTCTCTTCTGTCAGAAATTATATTTATTTCTAAAAAGGGTTTACAAGAATTTTAAGCCATTACCCAATAATATCTAAAATAAATGTTTACCTTTTATGACTTTTATAATTCTAAAATATGAATTATTCTTATTGAATTTTTAACAATTCTTTTTTCTATATTTTTACCATGTAAAAGGATTGTTCTTTTTTCCTCGAACTACATATACGAACTTACCCGCTATCATTCCTTTGAGTATTCTGTTTCATTTTTAAAAGGTAAATCATTAAGAATATTTATATAAAATTATTATTAATGGAAAAATATTTTCAAAGTGTTTTGAAACTACTTTTATATGTTTTTAATGAAAGTTGTTTTCAAAAACACTTCATGATTTCTTTATATGTTTTCACTGTATTTTAATTTTAAATGGGTTTTAAAACATTTTCAAGAATTAATTATTGTTTTTAAATTTTTTTTTAAAGAAACATGTTTTAAATTTTTTTGTAATATTATTTTATATGTTTTCAAATAAAAATATTTTCAAAATGTTTCCAGGCTTCTTTCAAAACATTTTATGTGAGAACATTTTCAAAACATTTTCAAGATTTATTTATATGTTTTCAAAGTGTTTTCAAAGAAAATTCTTTTAATAATATTTTAAAGCCTATTTTATAATTTTTCCAGGAACATGGATTTCAAATTAATTTCATGTCTTCTTTATAGGTTTTCAAGGTATGTTCCATGAAAATGATTTTCAAATGGATTTATGTATTAAAATGCATTTTTAATAGAAGAAAGGATATTTTCCTCAATTAATGTTTCTGAATGATATTTAAAAATAATTTTCCATCTAATATGATATCCATTGATATTGCTCAAAATTTTATAGAAGATAATCTAAGGGTTCCATATGTATCCATTCTATGAATTAGTTATGATTAATTTCATGGTCTTTATAAAGCATGTTTGTATTTCACGGGTTATATGTTTATGAATCCCATTTCTATTTTATTATTTATATGTTTATGAAATCACTTTATCATTCATGGGTTTTTCTCTTGATGAAATTACTATAAAACTTGTATCTTTTTCTACATGTTATGATATGTTTACATGTGTATGATACAAATTCCATTTCATGGGTTAAGATAGGACTGTTTTTTATTTTTTGGAACATGTATGTATGATTTATTTATGATATGGGTCTTATATATATCTACCAATAATGCATTGAGTATAGATTTATATCCCATGAGATATATTATGATCGTATTGGGAGCAAACCTTTACTACGAATATAATCATGGGAGTGAACTGTGACTACCAAGATGGAATGGGAAGTGAATTCATCATATTAAGATGGCCATGGGAGGGATCTAAGACTACCAATATGGTATTATAAGTCAATGCATTCTACTAAGATTTCCATGAGAGTAAAATATGAATACTAAGATGGTATGGGGAGTGAACCCATACTACCAAGATGGTCTTGACAGCAATGCCTTGGCTACTATGAAAATCATATGATATTCCTATTTGTTTGTACCAATTCCATGTTTTATTCATACATCATTATTTCATGGATTATGTTTTTTATTTCTTTATGATTCATATCTTATGAACTACTAAAATATATTCCTTGATTCGGGTTTATGATCATTGATATGCAGTGTATGATCTTCTATTTTCATGATCATGTTCTCATAACATTATTCTATTAAATATGATCACATGTCTCCTTTGTTTACCCTTATTTAGGATCTAATATCCTCCATTTTCATGGTTCCTTCCCTGGGTTATGATGATATATATTTTTCTCAGATATCTAATAGGGATGTTAGTCATGGGGAACCTAGTGGTAGATAATGTAGCTCTCTCATGTACCAGTGTTTAGATATCCATTTTTCTAAACGAACTAGACTGATTATGATCTTGGGGAATCTATTTATATAATGTTTATGTATTCCAAAAATGTTATTTAACATTAATGTTTTCAAAATAGAGGGTTTATATACATAAATATATCGTTAAACTCCTGACATAATGTCCATTTAAAATCACTCCATTTCTTTCCAAAAAAATTCAATGTCTATGGGCATGAAATAAATTCTGGGACATCAAAATGAAAAAACATATAGAAATAAAAAACATAACACTTTATAAGTATATTACAATATTTTACACATGTATTTTAAATTACTCATTAATGAATATAAAATTAATATTTTCTTTACATGAGTATCAAAGACCTCACTTCTTTAGCTGTAGGAATATGACTCCAATATTTATAATTAATAGGAATGGTCAATGTCCCACAAGAAATATTCAGAAGAATCAACCCAGACATTTAAAAAGAGACATTGGTAGGAACTAGGAACTCATCAAATCGAATGTAATGTTTAAGTCCTTCAGGTCCCATACATCTACCATGTTCATATTTTTATACCTTATATGGTTTCCTTTATCTGTTTGAAAAATGAAATAAGTATTTGGTAAAATATAATTTTTTTAAATGAATTACATATGAGTAACAGTAGCTCACTAATATCCCTTAGATGGCGGGGTGAAAAACTACTCTATTTCTAAAGGTGAATCACATGGTGGCATACCAATGAAAACTGGGGAATTTGTTGGCTAGCTATCAGTATCAGCTACAAAAGAATAAATATGATCCACAAAAGATTATGGTAGTGGTGGTGTCCCTTGTTAGATTTGGTTTCCTCAAAACAAACTATTTTTACTTTTATTACATGGATATTTAATGTATTACATATTTTTCATTGTTTTTCATGACTATGATGTAATAATGTACTAGAATATTTGTTTCATTAATAAGTTCATGGTAGTTCTTGGCTATGATTAGAACCTTGAAATGCTATAACAATATTCATAAATATAGTTCTGTAGTTGGATGACATTCTATGATGAGACACATATAATAATTACTGTCACGTGTGAGAACTCGTAAGAAAATGTGAATTCCTTTCATAAAGTTCGCACTTGCTAATATCCCAAATAAGAGATTATGAGAACAGACCCGCCATTAAGAATTCAACATATTTTGGTGTCATTGGATATTTCAATATGCAAGCGTGTTTAATTATCCTTAGACTTAAATATTATAATTAATACTTGTCGTGAATCACACACTATGATTTATTTATGGAAACAATCATGGAGATAGTTGGTGGGAAGTAGTGTACATTGGGTGAGTCACGAGTGGCATGTTATCAATGGATAAGTTAATGAAAAATTTGTCCCTTCTAATTATGGAAGTTGATATCTCGACCCTTTGATTTAAATAGAACCATCTCATGAAATGATGTAACTAAAAGTTTATTTTAGGTAGTAAAGGAATGACGAATTGAGCACAAAGGTTGATAACACTATCATAAAACATTCTTGATGGCATATATATTGCGAAAAAGGTATTATATTACACAATGACCGTTAATATGTGGATTTCGTTGTTGTGACTTTAAGTTCTTTCTCTTGGGTACCTCTACCCATTTCTAGACAGTACTCTTGGACTTTAGGTAGGCCCTCATAATTCCAATAAGAAAGAATCATAAAGGGTCAGAAACTAAGTGTTTTTGGTTGTCTTAGTTAAATTCTATTTGAATTTAATTAATAAATATTACTCTCAATACAATGGAATAATTTTAATCATGTTAAAATGATTTCATAAATTAAATAAATATTTATTCATTGGATTTTAGGTTAAATATTTTTATTTATATTATTGAACATTTAATAAATATATATTTACTAGTTTGTAAATAAAATATTTTTTAAGAGAATGAATTATTTATTTATTTATTCAGGTGTTCAATAAATGGATGTGGAGTTCGAGAGGTCCGAGGGAATTTCGTTAGTAAAATAATTATTTGAAATATGGTAAACAATTATTTAACTTTTTAGAATAAATTAAAATAACCTTCTATTATTTTATGATGTGGAATTTTATTTATAATTACATTTTGTGCATGTTGACACACAATAAATAATGGAGCAATATTATCATTAATATAATTGTTGTTCTCTATGGTGATGAAAGTATTTAATTGATGTTATTCAATTAAATATTGTAACTGAAGCCCCATGTTAATAATTATACACATGCGTCTATTGTGTCATGTACCGAACCGCACACCCAGTGAATTGATAATTGTTGAGATAAACAATTTATCTCTCAAATCATCTTCCCACCCCTCTCAAGAATGAGGGAAGTTCATCAAGGTCGAAGGAACAAGTGAGAAAGATCGACCGACACAAGACACTTGCATTGCCACACTACCACCCGAAGAACGATCAGTGTCGATCGGAGGCCATCAGAGCACTTGTGGATCACCACGAGAGGGATTATAGTTTGGATCCTTACAATTGTAATGAAAAAATCCAAAAGGGTCATTCTAGATGATCAATATCATCAAAAAATAAACTACCGAAGATCTAGGTATTATTTTCATTATGAAATTAATTAAATTAATTATAATCATAATGTGAAAGATCCACTCTAAAGGATTTTGGCCTCTTCCTTCATTATCTAAATATTTGACTCTATTACATGGAGACTATTGTTCATCATCGTATTGATCGTAGAATAATCATTGATCATGGGAAAAATCAACATTGGGTGTTGTCTCAACCACGCTTCTTTTGCGCCCA
Organism: Viscum album; assembly: GCA_963277665.1. Taxonomy (NCBI): domain Eukaryota; kingdom Viridiplantae; phylum Streptophyta; class Magnoliopsida; order Santalales; family Viscaceae; genus Viscum; species Viscum album. The sequence continues at coordinate 772,705,906 of OY728151.1, read as the reverse complement.
AAACCCTCAAGTGGTATCAAAGGGAGGTTACATCATATTTTATAATTAATATAAATTTTTTGTTGATTATTTACACATTTAATAATCTAGTTTTTAAAATTCATGTTAATTATTTTGCAAATCTGAATCTGGAGATCTATTCCTCCTCTTTTGTTTCTCGTTCACCTTAATGAAATGATCTTTCATTTTTTACTTTGAATAAAATAAAATAGAGGATTTCATCCAGAGGTCCCAAAGGATACTGGACATACAACATAAGAACACATAACATGTATTCGGTAGTACATTCCATGTAGCCAAGGTTCAATGCACCGGGTCTGGTCTGCCAAACAAAGCTGTTTCCTTGGAGTTTGTCTACGTCTTAATGAATTTAAGTGTTGACCAGGAACATGTGGCACATAGTTTCTAGATTACACACCATATGGCCCACTGGACATGGCATGTAGTCATTTCGGGTTAGGGTTGGGCCTTGTACCCTGTATACAGCTTGACCGGATGGAGACCGTGTAATGAGGAACTGCATGGCATATGGCCTACTAGACACGTCGTGTACTCTGAATAATTTCGAAGTACACTAACATGTCGTTTCCCCAGGAATTTACATTGTATGGATTGTTAAAAATATTACATGTCATGTAGTTGGAACTACACGTCGTGTACTCATCAAAATTACATTGATTTATTAAATTTTTTTATTATATTATACAAACCCTTGAGACGTGTACCATCGTTTAGTCATAAAGATGAGGCACAACACATGAAAGGTGTTTTATATATATGTGTGTTTAATTTAACATCTGTGTAATGTTGATTTATACTAATTGGGTAGTTATGAGTAGGAATTCACTGGGTTTCCTCCAAGGTAAATGTTACATAAAAAGGTAATTTTAAATGAATTTATTTGTATAAAATTTTGATGGATGAGAATCTCAAGGAAATTCATAAAAGCGTTTAAGATAAAATGATTGATTAATTAAAGATGATAATTAATTGATTCGATCATGATTTATATTAAAAAAGAATGATTAAATAATTGAATGGTAGTTTTATTTCTGCATAAATATTATTGCATGTATGGATGATCATGATCTAGACCAATACTGTTGTATATGGATGACATCTTTTAATTTATTTATTTAAATTAATTTTTTGTCATGTAAGCCTTATCGCCATTAATATAAAGGGATTTCATTACCAAAGATTTTTTTATGTAAAGCCTCATTTTACCTATCACCTGCATGTGAGTTAAAAAGGAATATGTAATAGATGGAACTCCCAAGAAAGTGGAGGCATTTCAAGCGGTAGCTAAGATGAATCCAATAACAAGAGTTACAGAGGTGGATATGTGGGAATCTGTAAACATGATCCCAAAAGGTTCAAGATGTTTCTTCCCTAGGTCAGGGTTAGATTATCAACCACTAGACAAACTGACCATCACAAAATCTCAAGATCATTCTCTTTATTTTATTTCTGTCAGTTGAATTGTTTATCATTTTAGATGTGTTGTAATGATCACATAATTAATGATTTAAAAAAGAATACCAAATATAATGAAAATAAACCATACTTGTGCATAAATATTATCAAAAAATGGTTAATCACTTAAGAATGTTCTAGTTAATATTAACAATCATGTGATAATTATAATAATAAATTCACACATAAGAGATAAAAATACATCAAATAAAATATTAAATGGGATAAAGCCTTCAGTTACCTGATTAAGGGAAAAAATCAATAAAACTATGTGTTTGACCAACCATTGTTTAGACACTTAATTTAATACAATAATCCCTTATGAAAGGTTTCAGGGTGACTTAACCATATTACATCAAGAGGAGTTGCCCTTTATAGACTTGGTGTAATATTGTAGGAAAGAGTTGAGGAAATCCAATGTAATGATTTCAGGATTTCGGAGTCCACTCAATAGATCAAGGAGCTTCAAGCCCACAGTTGGAAAAGACTTTCCTACCTAAATACCTTCTAAATTGCTTGATCAAACCTTGTTGGGGTTTTGTAAAGGGGAATATCGATCTCTGAAACTAGACTATCATGGAAACTGGACATTCCAAGTACAATGGTGAGGGACATTGGAAATTCATAAAATAATGTTAATCATAATAAACATTTATTATTTTTCATAAAATTTAATCAATAAAGTACTAATGATCTTCTATTCCAATTGTAGAATAAAAATGAAAAGATCATCAAGCATAGTGTCCCTCTGATCAATTTCGGATCAAGTCAACATCCTCACTGGTATTAACATCCAGGAATGGTTTAGACGCCTTTAGGTTATCCTTTGCTGTGAATGGAAGTCTTACATGATTGAGTTAGCATTACCAGATCTGCCTACCAAAGTGCTGAGTGATGATAATTTCTTGGGCTATGAGAAACATATGAATGATGTGGTCAACATTTAATGTTTGATATTGACATCAATATCTAGTGAGCTCATGAAGTCTCATAAAAACATGGAAGATTATAGATTTCTTGAGAACATCCTTGGTATTTACTAGAAGAAAGAAATAATGAAATGGTTTGAGATCTCTAAGTCACACTTTCAGAGTATGCTTGCAAAAGGTGCCCCAACTGGGCATAATGTAGTCAAGATCATTGGCTACATTGAGTGCCTGAATATTCTAGGGTTTAAACTCCCTGATGAACTAGGAACCAATCTCATTCTCACATAAATCCATTAGATCTTCTCTAACTTTGTTGTCAATTTCAATATGAACAACATTTATATGTCTCTATTTGATCTTCTTATTCTCATTCTCCATGTAAAAAAAGATATGAAGAACAAAAAGCCTTCAGTCCTTATAGTGAATAAGATGAAAGAGAAGGAGAAGAACTTTAAGCCCAAAGTTTCTTCCCCACCTTTTAAGAAAAGGAAGATAAATGGGGAGGCAAGGGAAAATGAGGATGTTTTTTTATATGTTAATGAGGGCCACTGAAGGAAGACCTTCACCCAGCCTAAGAAGCAAGAGGAAGCTTTAGGTTTATTTGTTATCAAATGCAATATATCTGTTTCTACAAATGGGGAATTAGATATAGATTATGGTGAACACATATATATCCAAATACATGAATGAAGTGGATTCAAGAATATTAAATTAGGGGAGGTTGAAATATGATAAGACAACCAAGCCAGACATGTTACTATAGCTATTGGGGACTAGAACCACACATTTCCAAATGGGATGATCTTGGTGTTAAATGATTTTTATTATGTGTCATATGTTACTAAAAACATTATTTCAATATCCATATTAGATGTAGATGGAATTTTTTTCTTTTTTGGAAATGAAATATTCTCCTTTTACAAATATAGCATTTGTTTTGGTAGGGCACATTTATATGACTATCTTTACATGTTGGATTACACAAACCATGTAATGAAAATCGATAACAATGATACTTCACATGACTCATACCACACCCAACATTGGCATCACAGGCTAGGTTATGAAAACGAGAAATGCTTAACAAATTTACATCAACATTGATATTTAGATTCTTTCGAACTAAAACCACTTGATGTACATTATGCATGTTTACAAGGAATAATTACAAAATCCACATTTAGTGTGAAAGTTAAAAGGGCTAAAGAACATTAAGAATTGGTTCATACATATGTGCCTGGACCATTTCTAGTTGAATAAAGGGGAGGGTACTCATACTTCATAACTTTCACTAATGATTTCAGTATATATGAATATATCATATAAATGTGGTATATGTCAGATTCTTTTGATTAGTTCAAATAATACAAGAATAAATTTGAGAACCGTCTCAGTAATAATATTATGAAACTCCACTCAGACCGAGGTGGAGAATATCTTAATCAAGACTTCATTGAATACTTACAGGAGTTTGGGATCCTATACCAACTCACTCCTCTATATATGCCTCAGTGGAATGATGTGAGAGAAAGGAGGAACCACACCCTATTAGAAATGGTGAGACCAATGATGAGTCATGAGAGTCTTCCATTATCATTTTGGGGATATGCATTACCAACAGTGGCACACATACTAAACCAAGTACCAACTAAATCGATAAATAGTATTCCATACGTGTTCTGGAGTGGAAAGAAAACCATATTTTCTAATTTACATGTGTGGGGAAGCGATGTGTTTGTTAAGTCCTCTTCAGGTAACAAAATTTCTCCTCGAGCCACAATGTGTACCTTTATAACATACCCATGGAAAATATGGGATATTACTTGTATGAACCCTCATAAAAAAAGGTTATAGTTGCAATACATGCCATATTCCATGATAGGGGGCACATCTCCAGAAGAGATGGTGGGAGCGGGATTGAATTCGATGATGTTTAGGCTCAAGTTATAGAAGAGTTGGTACATGAATAGATTCCACAAAGCCCTATGGAAGAAAGAACTATTCCATAGAGACAAGAGCTGTGTAGGAGTACAAGAGAGGTTAGGGTACCAGAACTGTATAATTTTCTAGTTTACAAGGATGGTGATTCATTATTATTTGATAATAATGATCCTCTAACCTACAAGGAAGTAGTAAGTGGAACAGATGTTTCCAAGTGGAAAAAACCACGAATTCTGAAATGGATTCCATGTATCAAAACTATGTCTGGATTTTGGAATATCCTCTAGTTGATGTAAAGCCTATTGGTTGAAAATGTTTATTCAATAAGAAACTAGACATGGAAGGATAATTCAAGACCAATAAGGCACGACTTGTTGAAATAGGGATAAAATAGCATCAATGCATTGACTACAACGAACCCTTTTTACCAGCTGCAATGCTGAAATCTATTAGAATTCTATTGTCCATTTCCACTTACCATGACTATGAGATATCTTAAATGGATGTCAAAACAACCTTCCTTAATGGGAACCTTCAAGAAGATGTCTACATGACACAACCTGAAGGATTTAGGACTCCAAAGGATTCCAATATGGAATGTAAGTTGCAAAAATCCATTTATGGATTACAGTAAGATCGAGGTGATGGAATAATCATGTTGGTGAAACCATGATGAAATTTGGTTTTATCAAGAATGAATTTGTGACATTTTTTATAAAAATGGTATTGTGGGAGAGAAATATTTCTCCTAATAGTATATGTTGAGGGCATATAACTTATTGGAAATGAGATACCAGTATTAGAGGTTGTTACGGCATGGTTAAATCCATGCTTATTCATGATGGACTTGGGAAAGGAAACATATATTCTTTTGATCATGATCAATCATGATACGTCCAAGAGATTATTGGACTTACGTCAAAGCACATTCATTGATAAGATACTTAATAGATTCAGTATGGAACAATCCAATAGGGGAATGTTTCCAGCATCACATGGAATTCATCTTTCCATGAAAATATAACCCCAGACACATGAGGAAAAAATGATAATGACAAGGACTCCATACGCATCAGTGATTAGGTCAGTAATGTATTCCATGATATGTACTAGTATGGTTTTCGTCTACACATTGATTCTGGTAGGAAGATATCAAGTTGACCCAAGTGACCGCCATTGGATGGCAGTCAAGACTGTCCTAAATATTTGAGGCATACTAAGGATATGGTCCATGTTTTGGGAGGAGATGAAGATCTATTCATAGAGGATATACAGATGCTAGTTTCCAGACTGATCAAGATGACATGATGTGGCAAATGGGATACATATTCACGTTGAATAGAGTTAAATTGAGATAGAAGAGCACAAAGTAGAGTGTGGTCATAGATTCTATAGTAGAGTCTGAGAATATCACATATTATCTGGCAGCTAAAGAAGATGTTTGGTTGCGAAGCTTTTTCTAGGAGCTAGATGTGATAACTAGCAGTAAAGATCTCATCACACTGTACTTTGATAATACTGCAATGGTGGGTCTCAGAAAAAAAGCCACGGTCATATCATTGGTCAAAGAACATACTTCAAAAGTATTATCTATTGAGGGATTTTTTTTTGAGAGGGGATGTTGCAGTAAGCAGTATTTTCACAGAATACAACGTGGAGGACCCCTTGACTAAAGCTTTGACTTAGCAGAAACATGATCAACATGTGATGTCTAGAGGACTAAAAGTTGTAGGCAGTTGGATCTAGTCCAAGTGGGTGTTTTTTAGAGTTTGTGTCCTAGAACCAAATATTTGTACTGTTATTACATTGATATTTAATGTATTACATTTTGACCATTGTTCTACATTACTATATTTTAATAATGTCCTAGACTATTTGCTGCATTGATAAGTTAATGGAAGTTCCCCACTATGATGAGAACCTCAAAATTCTATAAGAAAATTCTTAAATATTGTTCTTTGGTTCAATGACACATTATGATCGAACACATAGCATACCGATCTTAACGTGTGAGTACATGTAAGAAGATGATACTTCCTCTCCTAAAGTTCGCACTTGGTAATCTCCAAGATAGGATATTATGAGAATAGACCCGCCAGTAGGAATTCCACGTGTTTTGGTGTCATCAGATATTCTGATATGTGAGCATGTGTAATGATCCTTAGACATAAAGATTATCATTAATATGTGTCATGACTTGCACACTTTGATTTGCTAACGAAAGATGACATGGAGACAGTTGGTGGGACATAGGGTATGTTGGGTGCGTCACACATTTCATGTTATTAATGGATAAGCTGAGGATGAATTTTTCCCTTCCATTCATGGAAGTTGATATCTCCACTTTTGATTGAAATAGAACTGTCATGAAAAATTCTATGGACATGGTGTAATGGCAATTTTATTTCAGTTCATGAAAGAATGACGTATCAAGCACAAAGGTTGATGAAACTATCATGAAACCTATATGATGACATATTATGAAAAAGGGATTATATTACACAGTGAGTGTTCATATGTAGATTTTGTTGTTGTGACTTAAAGTTATTTCTCTTAGGTTCCTTGGCCCATTTCTAGATATTAATATCGTATTTTAGACAAGCTCGCCTAATGCCAATGAGAAATAATCATAGAGGGTCACACACACTAAGTGTTTCTGGTTGTCACCATTAAATTCTATTTTAATTTAATTAATTATTATTATTCTTAAGACAACTGAATAATTGTATTCATGTTAATATGATTTCATAAATTAGATTAATATGCATTCACCAGATTGTGGGTAAAAAATATTTATTTATTTTATTAATAATTTAATAAATATTTATTTACTAGTTTGTAAATAAAATATTTCTTTAAGAGAACAATTTATTTATTTATTTATTCGGGTGTTCAATAAAGGGAAGTGGAGTTCAAGAGGAAAAAGTCCGCTATAGTAGTAAAATAATTATTTGCAGGATGATGAATAATTATTTAACTTGTAGGCACAAATTAAAATAATGCTGCTATTATTTCGTGACGTGGAATTTTATTTATAATCCTATTTTTCACAAGCTAGTTCAATATAAATAATGACAGTGTATTATTATTAATAGCATGGGTTTTATCTATGGTTTTGAATGTATTTAATTTATGTTATGAAATTAAATATTGTAACTAAATCCCCATGTCAATAAATAGACACAAATTTCCCTTGTTCCATGTACCGAACCACACACCTGGTGAATTGAGAATTGTTGAGCTAAAAAATTTGTCTATCGAACCATCTTCCCACCCCTCTAAAGAGAAAGAGATGTTCATAAAGGCTGAAGAACTAGATATCAAAAATAACCGACACAAGACACTCGCTTCACTGCGATAGCACTCGGAGAACGAGCGGTGTCGATCAGAGGCCATCAAAGCACATGTGGATCACTGCTAGTGGGATTTTAATTTTGATACATACATGCACTACCAGATAATGTAGAAGGGTCATTCAAGATGATCAATATCATCAATAAAGAATATACCGATGATCCAGGTATTTTTTATGAAATTCATTAAATTAATTATAAACATGATGTGCAAGATCCTTTCTAAAGGTTTGAGACCTCTTCCTTCATTATATAAAACTTTGATTATATTCTGTGGAGTCTGATATTCATCATCATATTGATCCTATAATAAACATTGATCATAGTAAAAATCAATTCTGGGTGTTATCCCAACCATGCTTCTACTATGCCCAGAACCTTCAACCCTGAGATGGTGATCGGCTAGGGTCGTGATGTTTTTCATCTCAACATTCCTTCATTTAAAATGTTTAAGGTATATTAAATGTATAAAAAATGAAAAACAAATATATTTTTTCAAAAAAAAAATACAATATATTTATGTATGAAACACTAATCAATGATAAATTTTAATATATTTTCAATGACGATTTATATATTCAATTATATACATCTTAATTATCTTCATTTGTTATCATCCTCCATTACAAAGGGCCCTTCATTTTAACATATATTTTAATTTATATTGTTTCGATATTATCAAGAAAAAACTGTTCAATGTTTGGTGACTGATGACGTTCACTGTCACAAAACACCAATTGATCTTCATAACCCACATCATATAAGTATCTTTATATTAAGTGTAAAACAACACTAAAACCTTCATGTATTTCATCATCCACATAATAAAACATATTCTCTTGTAAATATATGTTTAGTAGATCAGGATCTTCATGCTCACTAGTATTTATCAAGTCAGAGAAGTTGGAAGTAGTAAAATGTAACAAATATTTCATTATACCCCTATCAATGTTGACCCACTTGAATTTTAATAATACAACTAAAAATTTGTTATGATAGTTTAATAAAATTTTATCATTCATCTTCCTATAGTATACCACCTCTATAAATGTAAATACACCACTATTTTGAGTTCTCAAGTCATCTTGATGATTTCTATACAAAACATGAATCCCAGAATATTTTTGGAATCGAATCTCTAAGCCTTCCTCAGAGGACCTCAATACAAAAAACATTAGATCATTAAACATTTCATATCGATTTACAACATTCATTATCTGGAAGAAAATATATAAGCTGTTACTTTTAACATAGAAAATAAAACTACACATCATGAATATGAATGAGTATATACTTACATAGCAGGTGAACCATTTAAGAAGATCCTTATTAACATCTTTTGTTAAGTCCATCTCATTTTGAGCTCGACCCTTAGTCACCTCTTTGATTCTATTTGTAATTCTTCAATAAACTGATCTGAAAAAATAGTATTGAGTAGAAAATATCAATGTTATTAGAGAAACTCCAGTTCAATTAGTGTAAAATTTAACCCATTTACAATTAGTCATCTATTAGTAGAAAATATATATGACTAATTATTAGAATGAGAATTACTGGAGATGTAGTCATCACGTCTAGCATGACTGGATATAGGCTCAATCTCATCCAATTACCTAGAACAGAAGTTCAGACGCTCATTGGCTATGTAACCTTCAAAAATAGTTCCTTATTTTTGATATTTATTCATCACATATGATTTCAAATAACCTATGTACCTGATGAAAAATTAATAAATGTATTAAATAATTTTATGCTATGATTTCATAAACTCGAATTCACGAATAAAAAAAATATCAATGTACCTCTCAATTTGATACCTCCATCGATAGTGTGTGCGTAAATAATGTTTAGCCTCTTGAACAATGTGAATAGTAAAATGAATCATGACTCTGAAGAATGAATGTGAGATAACATATTCAAATTAAATAGTGTCAAAAAATTCTTTCCTAATGTTTATCAAGCGCAGTTGGACTTATATTTTTTTCCACTAATCCATCTAAAAAAGTAAACAACTAAACTATAAGTATGGTTATTTGTTCAGGTAAATTATTATGAAAGGCCAATGGCAACGACAACCCCCATAAAAATACTTGAGTCATGACTATTCAATTCATGTAACTTATGTTGTTTTAAGTCAATGCATATTGATATGTTACTTGAATATTCATCTGTTACTTTTATATACATTAAGGTTTGATGGAATAAATAATTCTCATGATTATGTATTGTTAAAATATCCAAATGATAATTTAAATTCTCATTTTCCTACAATCCATGATTTATATTCATTGACTCATAATTCTTATGATCATAAAGGTGATCCATTGATTTACCCAACTCCTTAAGCACTGTAAAAATTGAATTGTCAGAGATGTTATTCTCAATATGATTACATCAGGATTATAGAATATCATATTAAAATCCCAATAAGGAAGTTTTAAAAATATACACATTTTATTCCATTGTTGTGTTCCAAATTCATTTTATATTAAACCATGTAACACTTAACCCTTCATTAAATATATGAAATTTTCCAAAATCTTTAGTGAAATTAATTACTTTTCCCACAATTTATAAACCATATAACACCTTTGGTGACTTTCTCATTTCAATATCTCCAACTAATCATGTATTTTGAAAACATAATTTATGATAAGCTTCATGAAATTGATGATGACAGATAAAACACCATTTTATTCTATGAGGTAATCATTGAGGTTTAATATTAAAATTACAAACTAGAAAAACCAAACCTATATGACGGTTCAAAACAGATAAATATTCTAACATAAGAATGTCTCTAACTGTCCACATTAAGGAATCATTAATTTAGAATAGCTATATTAATGAAGCATCCTAGGTTTCAACACCATCATCCCGTAATTCTCATAATTCTTTGATTAGAGGTCGAAGGTATACATAAATTTCATTTAAAATAATTTTATTTCTAGGAATAATTCTAGAAATTATAATATAAGTTTGCATTATACACATCAATTGAGGTAGATTATAGGGGACCAAAACAACTATCCAAACGCAATAATTAGTAATTAAGGTACAAAAAGGGATAAAACCATGAAAACCCAATCCCAAACATACATTCCTAGGATCCAAAGAAGTATCTAGATATAGAGAATCAATCATGTTCCATTATTTTAAATCTGGTGGATGTCTCATCAACCGTCATTACTATCCCAAGAAATCCCCTACATGTCTTATATAGTCTTAGATGATATGAATAGTTTTTTCAATCATTGTTTCATAGGAAAGTAACAAAATATCATTGCTGGACTTTTATTCTTCTATTTCTTCCTAGGGTTGAGTTGATTTATACTCTCATTATTATTCATTAACTTAAATCTAATTTTATGAAATCTTGTACATTCATCATTATCATACTATCTTCCCCATTAAATCATGATATCATTAGGTCATTCATGTATCTTTCTATAACAATTTCCATGTTTATTGATGACTTTCTTTATCTCATAGAATGGTTTATAGATCTTAGATTCAATAAATACATCATGAATTAACTCTAAAATCATGGAAATGTCATTTCTAGTAGTACTTTAGAGACACATGAAACAATAAAAGTTACTTATAATAGATAAAGTTGAATACTTTTCACACACTTCATTCAATTCTGGTCTTCCATCTTCAACTAATTCATAAAAATCATCTTTTGTTCACGGATGTTTTGAGAAATATTGACATTTTCATGATCAATTAAAGGTTCTGTTGATCTATTTAAATCATAGAAATTGTATTCTCTATAACCAAATTTGTCATTTAATCAATTTGAAAAAAATTTCCCCATTCCAGAAATTTTTTATTTATTGGATAGTATTTTAACTGTTTTTAATTTCTATAACATTTGATTCACCATTCCAAATCCAAAATACATATCAAGAAGGAAATTATTCCAATATCAAATGGTCGTATTCATTGTATCTATTCAAAAATTTCATTAATTTACAATCAAGACACATATATTTTATTTTACTATCCACTAATGGGTTTGCAATTTCATAATCTTAACATTCTTACAAACCCTTGGCATATTGATATTTGTTTAGAGGTAAATTAATCCAAATTTTTCCCTAAGGTAATGGATTTTATTATCTCTATAAATTCAACTATAAAGACATAAATTTTTAATCATATAGGTACAATCAAAATTAAATATCCCCAAATTTAACCATTGAATCCTTAATAAAAACAACAAAGAAAAATATGATAAATAAAAAAATTAAATTTTTATTACTAAACTTCTAATATAAAAATAAGAATCAAATAAATTATTACTTATCACAAACTGATATGAATAATGACATAAATTAGATAACTATCACATTTTAGCATAGTGTAAAATCATGAACATTCTAAAAGATATTTTATATCTCTACCTAAATTGAGAGTTGCACGATGAGTTATTTTTCTCAGTAAAGATAAAATTAATTTTTTTAGGTTAAAAAGGATCCATATGGATTTTTATAAGACTCAATATCATGATATTTGAAGATAGATATATGCTTATAACAATTAATATTTAACGGTGTAAGTGTGGAAATTATTCTTTACATTAAAGATGACAATGATGTATCAATATATGATATTTTATAACTAGATATTATTTTAATGGGAGAAAAAGATAATGCTTTATTCTTACCAAGCTTTGTAACTAAGGAGGGTTCTTTCCAATAAAAAATTAGCATCATTGATCAATGTATGAACCATTTACCCATATCAAACTATGACCAGAAGAACCCCCTTTAAAAATGTAAATTAAAATGTATACATTCTTTGAATATCATGATATGACATTCATAATTAAAACATTAAAATTTATATATATGTATTCTATTGAACATTTTTACTATGACATCATGATGTCCCATGATCTATATTAATCAAATTTATTCACATACCATCGAATTGAAAGTTCATTTAATTTGAGATAATCATAAACAACATGTCATTTAAATAAATTTGAATAATGTGTATAGTTATTTTCAAATGAAATGATAAAAACGTTTTCATTTGACACAACAAAAAACAAACTACACACTATAATTAATTCTCTTAAAATTCATGTTAGTTTCAATAAAATCAATGAAAATTTGTTGGTTGTTGTAGTTAACATAATTGTTTCCCCATTGATATTGTTGGCCACTATATCTAACTGTAATGGTTTTAATTATCAAAAATCATGTGATATATTAACATATATCTTACCTTATGTCAAATATCATAATCTATGTTAAATCATTATCTTGAATAACTGAACATTTCAATCCTATAACTATTTATGTGAGTTTATCTCGAAACAAGCTTATAACTAATTATCTATGTGTAATTATGAGTATTAACACTCTCTGACATTGCTGAACTCTGAGATAGACAGAACATCTAAAATTATCTATGTAAGAGTAATGTACACTGATCGAGATATGAATCACCAAAAAATAGTTCAAACATGAATATTTTCTACATATGTGAATTTGACACAATTTAATGGACTCACCATTGGACATTACTCGTTGACATAGAAGACTCACCGATGCAGATGGCTCACTGACACAAAAGACCTACGATCAGTTCAAGTGACCGTACAAAGCCTAGTGCTACCGATGCAAGGACTCACCGTTAGTTGAAATGAGTCACTGATACATCAACTATATCACCAAAATAAGAAAGGAATCACCATTTATATGAGTCATTGTTAGTTCAACGGTCTCATCGACTGTATGAAGAATTCACTGATGGGATGAGACACTAACAGAAGTAGACACTATTAAGGGACTACGAAAGAGGAGTCACTAATAGACTGTTTAAATCTACATTTATTAATAATATTTCTAATGGTAATATTTGTGTCATTTAGTTATACTGACATATTTTATCATATTTTGCAGGTCTTTTTTCATAATTGACTAGGTACGGTGAAACTATGAATGGGGAATGTACAAATTCTTTATCAACCCTCAAAAATAAGAAGCATACTCAAAGGGAGAAGATATAAAGAAGAAATATATAGTGGTATGGTGCATGATTGTGTGTGAGAGAGACATATTGAAGAATATCTGCAACTCTCATGCAAATATAGTAAATTCATGAAAAAAATGAACACACAAGGTGATCTAATCTGAGCTGAACTGTCATATGAAAAACTACTTCAACATATCAATGAAGGAGAAGAATTTACCCACAGAACCATAATCATTCCGGGAATCCAGAAAATAATGGCTACGCCACTCTGTTTTGGAGAAAAATTTTAGAATAAGACTTGAACATTAAATCAACTACATCAAAAGAGTCCATAGATACACCTAATAACAAACATGTCCTTATAAACCAAACTCGACATCTTTAGCTCGATTGTCTTCCTTTCAGTTACATTTCTAGCAGTGTGTGTATCTATCTATTTCACACAAACTAACTCCAATGCATAACTTGAGGATACATTATATCTTTAATCTCATAGACTATTTATCTATTTGTATCCCATATAGAACTATGGATGAGGTCATGTGTAACCTGTTTTTTGTTTTTCCTATGAATAATTGTGGTAGAGGTCAAGGTTGACATGGCAATATTTTTGTGCTGTTGTGAATCGCGATTGAGGGTAGGATCAAACTATTTATTAATTTAAACTACTTGTTGGTAGGTTATCACCAAGTGTAGAGGATTTAGTACTTTCTTGAGACTGATCCTCTTGTTTTATTTACACTTTGTTTTTACCTTCAAGTTTTACTCTGTTTTATCACATATTTCATAAAACTAAATTGAAAACTGATGGTTAGTATTAGAAAGTGTTTATAATAGTATTGGCTTATAAGGTTAGTTCCAAAAGATGTATTAATTATCAAATTTATACAACTTATAATTAATCAATCTTTTGAGAAATTAATCGAACAATCAATCTCTTATAAATTCACTACTTCATAACAAGGAAATTGAATTTTAAATATTCGAGAACATCAAATTATACCTTTTAACATTAATTTTTATAGATACTCAATTAACTCTTATTGAGTACTCTACTCCGACCATTATTTGGTATCAGAGGAGTTAAGACTTTTCTGTTTTCAAAGTTTTTTCCTACCTTTTCAACTGTGATTTTAGTGGTATTTCAATGATCTTAAAATTTATGTTAAAACTAAATTTTTACCTCTTCAAAATCATGTTCTAAAATTTATATAATGGAAAACAATTTAGAAGGTACTTCTACCATCATTCCTCCATTCATTAATAAAACATATTATGCACAATGGAAAATTAAAATGAAAATGCACTTAAAAAGTATGGGTTTTGAAATTTGGTCTTCAATTCTAGATGAATATAAGATTACTGCTACTTCCAAAACCACTTGGTATGACCCAACTATGATTTCTTACAACAATAATTGAAAATCCATTAATTCATTACACGATTCTTTAGAATGTGATGAATTTTTCAGAATTTATGCATGTAAAATAGCCCTTGAAATTTGAGATCATTTTTAAATTTCACATAAAGTAACTTCAATTATTAAGGAAATGATACTTAACACCTAGACTATTAAATATGATATTTTTATGATGAATCCTAATAAGGCTATTTCTAACATGTATCTTAGGTTTGATGAAATTTTGATTACTATAATCCCTCTTTGAAGGGATGTTACTGCCAGAGAACAAATTATTAGGATTCTTAGATGCTTACCTGATAGATGGAGAGGGAATTCTACCTCAATTAGAGAATGTTGTGACATAATCAAATTATCTTTCAAATACCTAATTGGAAAACTGATGATGTATGAGGAAGAGATGAAAGTATACTTATAAGAAGAGGATGATCCTAAGAGAAAATATATAGCCATCATGACTACTACATCTGAGAATAAAGAAAAAAGAGAACGTTCTAGCCTTTATTGAAAGCTCCAGTAATGATGAATAAACATCATATAGTGGTGAAGAGATGGCTCAATTATCCAGAAGAATCATGAAATTCTATAGGAAGAATAATTTCTTCAGTTTGCCACATTTTAATGGAATTTATGATAACAAGGGTAGTTGAAAAAATGACTTGAATAGAAATGAAAAATCAGAAAATATTGTTTGCTATGAATGCAATAGGAGAGGACATGTCAGAGATTATTGTCCAAAATTTAAATATAAAAGGATGTATAAAAAACAAATACAAGAAGTATAAGAAATCTATGAAGGCCACCTGTAGTGCCTCTAAGTATATCTCTAGTGAATCAGTGTCATCTCATGATTAGAAATATGACATGGAAAATATATGTGTTTATGATAACCACATCTGAGGTAACCATAGATTCTCTTGTACACAATTCTTATTATTCTAAAAATGAGAGCAATTATAAAAATATGAAAAGTGATGAATTATTTAAATACTGTAACATGTTGGTTGAGACTTTCAATGAACTAAAATATAAATATAAATCCTTAAAGAAAATACATTCTCTTTCTATAACTATTAAAGTTGAACATACCACTTTAAAGGAAAAGAATTCTCAACTACTCAAGGAAAACAATGAATTTAAAATATCTAATGTGCAGTTGAAAAAGTTCTATAAATGTTTACCTATGGGAAAAATAATCTTAATAAAATTCTTGGTAAACAGGAATATCCCAAATACACTTTTGTTTATTTTATATCAACTTGGATAGATAACCCTATATAAAACACTTATTGTAAATAATCTTGAAAATCTTTTTTTTTCATTCAATAAACCAAAATTCTTTTGCTAGTACAAGTTCTAAAAAGTCTTTTTCTATCTCATGTTTATATGGAATAAATAGAGTTTATTTTTCAAATATGATACATAATGCTTATATAAAACCCTTAAAAAATGATGGTCCTAAAACATTGATTACATATGTCACTAGACCCTAAAAAATTCAAAGTACCAAAATCTGTTTTTTTATTCTTTTATAGGAAAGATATTTGAATAGGTACCAAAAGAGTTAGTGGTACTTGGATAGTGGATGTTTAAGACACATGAAAAGATATTATTAAAGTTAATTAACCTAATCAATATCGATGGTGGATATGTCACGTTTATTAACAATGATAAAAGAAATATAATTATCCTAGGAGAGATTGGTAACTCTAACTCAATAATAATTTCTAAAGTAATTTTTGTTGATGGATTGAAATATAATATTACTACTATTTCACAATTATGTGATGATGGATTTCACGTTAAATTTATAAATGATGCTTTAAATATTTAAAATTCTAAAAAGGAATTTGTATTTTATATTTTTAGAAATGAAAATTTATATTTTGTTAGCAAAGTCTCTTTAATTTCGCAAAATGTTTCTTATTTATGTGTCTTTCATAAAGAGTATTATATTTGGAATAGGATATTATGACATTGTAATGTACACTATCTTATAAATCTTACTATAAATGTTCTAGTCATGGATCTACCCAATCTTGAGTTTCCAAATGAAAATGTTTGTAATCCTTGTCAAAAAGGGTAAACAATACAAGATATCTTTCAAATCAAAGAAAGAAGTTTCAACTTCTCATCCTGTAGAGTTGGTTCACATGGATTTGTTTGGATCATCTCACGTTTCTAGTATAAATGGGAAGCACTATGTTTATGTTTTTTTAGATGACTACTATAGGTATACTTGGACTTATTTATTAGCACACAAAAGTGAATCATGTAGTTACTTCACTAAGTATGATAAAACATTGAAAAATATCAGTGGACATAGAATAAAATCCTTAAGAAGTGATAATGGCCATGAGTTTGAAAATCAAGACTTTGAATATTTTTCACACACAATGACTATAGTAATAACTTCTCTTCCCCTAGGACACCTCAACACAATGGATTTATGGAAGGAATAAATATAAACTTATAATAGATATCGGGAAAAATGATTAATGAATATGATTTAACTATTTACTTTTGGGCAGAGGCTGTGAATACTACTTGCAAAATAATTAATAGATTCTTAAGTTTCCCTATCCTCAAGAAGACTAATTATGAGCTATGGGACAATAGAAAACCCAATGTTAGTTATTTCAAGGTTTTTGGTTGCAAAGATTGTATTCTTAATACTATGTACAATCTTGAAAATTTTTGCATCCAAGAGTGAAAAAGGAATCTACCTAGGTTACTCAACCTCTATTAAAGCTTATAGAGTCATTAATAAAATAACCAAGTGTGTCAAAGAATTGTGCACATCAAATTCAATGAAACTTATCCACATGAACCTAATACTTCTTAAGAAAAACATGAAGATGATGTGTGAAACCAGGAAATAAATGAAAAATCATCTATTCCTCTTGTCAATAAACCTATTAAATAAAATAGTTCTGTAAATTCATTATAAAATGAAAATGATGAACTTGAACCCATAGATGAACCTGAAGTTACTAGCCTCTAATATTCTTGACCAACAAGAACTCTTAAAAACCATCCTTTAGATATTGTTGAAGTCGATTTAGATAAAGGGACACAAACTGGAGCTTCTCTTAGAAATTATGTTGAACATCAAGCCTTATATCACAACAAAAACCTCAAAATACCAATGATATAATTAAATAAGAATTTTGGGTGATGGCTATCCTATAAGAAAATAATCAATTTAAAAGGAATAATTTTTGGAAACTTTTGGATAGACAGAAATACACTCTGACCATAGGTACTTTGTGAATGTTTTGGAACAATGTAGATGAGGATGGTAACATAGTTAAAAATAATGAAATATTTGTTTCACAAGGTTATAGTCAAGAATAATTCATTGACTATAAAAATTTTTTGAACCTTTTTCTAGACATGGAGCCACCATAATCCTACATACATATTCTGTCCATCTTAATTTCAATCTTTATAAAATGGATATCAAAAGTGAGTTTCTAAATGGGTATATAGTTGTGGATGTTTTTGTTGAACATCCCCCTGGATTTCAAAACCAGCATTTTCAAAATAATGTTTTCAAATTAAAAAAATATTTATGTGGTTTGAAACAAGTTCCAAGAGCATGGTATGATAGATTAAGTAGTTTTCTTATTTCTAATAGTTTTAAAAAAGGAATTAGTAATCCGACTCTTTTTATAAAACTAATTTTTAAAGATGTTTTTTTGTTCAAATTTACATTGATGATATTATTTTTGGATCATAAAGAAATTATTTATGTATTTAGTTATCAAAAATGATGGAAAAAAAAATTAAATGAGGTTAATGGGTGAAATAAAATAGTTCTTAGATTTCAGATTTTTCAAAATAAATAAGGAACCATTTTAAATCCTATTGAATACATAAAATATATTTTGAAAAGATTTGGATTTGATAGCATTAAAACTAGTGAAAGTCAAATGAGTACTACATGTGAGTTGGATCATGATGAAGATGGCAAATATGTTGTTTAAACCAAATCTAGAGGAATGATTTTATGTTTTATTTACTTGACTACTAGTCGACCAAATATAATGTTAAGTGTGTGTATGTGTGCCCATTTTCAAGCTAATCCCAAAGAATCTCACATAAATGATGTTAAAATAATTTTTAAATACCTTAAACAAAATATAAATTTCAGTTTGTTTTAACCCAAAGGACAATCATTTGATATTGCGAGTTATTCAAATGCTGAATTTGGGGGATGCAATTTAGATGGAAAAATCACCTCTAGGATGTGTGCCTTTTTGGGAAAGTCATTGGCTTCATGGTTTAGTATAAAACAAAATTCTATTGCATTATCTAATGTGGAAGATAAATACATAGTTTTTGGAAGCATTTGTACTTAGATTTTGTGGAAGAGACACACTCTTCAAGACTATGGATATCAATTTAGAAATGTACCTATAAATTGTGACCATAAAAGTGCTATTAACATTTATAAGAATCCAGTTTCTCATTCTAGAAAAAAACATATTGATGTAAGAAATCACTTTTTGAGAGATCATTATTAAAGGGGGTGATATCACATTAGAATTTATTGGCCCAAAATATCATTTTTCTGACATATTAACTAAGCCATTGAACTCTAAAATAATGAATTACATTAGACATGATGTAGGAGTGATAAATTACTAAGACCTTGTGTTGAATTTCCTTTAATATTTTTCTATAAAGTTGTCATACCAACACCCTTGTCATGCCGACACCATTGTAATGCTGACACCATTGTCATGTTGGCATTGTTGTCATGCCAACACCATTATTATGCGGACTCTATTTGTCAGGCCGACACCGTTGTCATGCTGAAAACATTGTCATCATTGACACTATTGTCATGACAACACTATTGTTATGCCGACCCTGTTGTCATGCTGATACTATTGTCATCCCAATATTGTTTTCTTGTAAACTCTGATTCCTTGTCATACATACATTGTTAGTGTTATACAAATTCTTCCATGTCATAACTGATGACTCACAGTTTCTATATAGCATTTTTTTATCAAAACGACACTATTTCATTAATATTGTTGAACCCACATCAAGATTTTGTGATTGCGTAATTTTAAAATCCCTAAATAATATAATTTTAATTGATCTAATATACTTCTTTACCACTACTCTCTAATCGTCCACCGCTCTATTTCTTAACCCTCAACCTTTCACCTTTTGACCTTCATACTGAACTAATTGGAATGGCTTGTGTGAAGTGATCTCTTGAAGATGGTGAGTCTCGTGATTTTAAGAAATAGAATTGTGAATCAAGAAAATATTCATCTCTTGTAAATCCTGGTCTAAAAACGGTGTGGTAACCTCAGAGAAAGAACTCTTGGTGGAGTGGATCTTAGAGATAATGTTTTTGTTTTTAAATGTGTTATAAGATCAAGGATGGATTTATTGGTTCAAAAACAATGACAGAGTCTTCTACCCAAAGCTGGTATGTGAATTTTACATAAATAAGGAAATTCTATTAGAAGGAAGTTATGTTTCCTAGGTCATGTCAATAGATAAAGGGAATAAAATATCTTTCTCTTCATGACATTTGGATGAATATATTAAGGTTCCTCGTGATGGATTGTTTGATGAATATCATGATACTTCTCCTCCCAAAAGTGAAATATTTTTCTATGAGAGAGCTCTGAAAGAGATAACTGGAAATAAAGAACATATGAGACCCATTGCATCAGAATTATAGGGCGACTCCAGAATTTTATTTATGTTTATTCAGGACAAGATTTTCCCCAGGAAATGGGATATTTCTTCTGTTAGGTATCAAGATGTATAATTGGTGTATTTTCTACAGAACAGAGTTAAATTAAATCTATGAATATATCATATGGTTCACATAAATGAGATGATAAAGTTGGCTTTATATAAAATATTCTTTTCTAATATAGCATTATTTTAACAATGTTAAAGGAGAATGTGTCTGTGATTGATGTTGGTGATGTTGATGTTGTTGAATGTAGTAGAATCTTCTTGATTTTTGACATCTGTAAGAGAATGAAAATTACTTGGAAATCATGGAAGAAGGAATGGTTTGGTGATGAAGAAAGAAGATATGAAAAGTTCAATCCAATAGATAATCCATTTAGACCAAGGTATCTAGTGGATTCTGGCCTCAGTCCAAATGATTAAGTAATATTTTCCTCAGATGACGATGAGGAGCCTGTAACTCCTGTCAGAGATGTGGGTTCACCGATTGATGATAAAAGTGACCAAGATACAACTGTACCAACAAAAAGAGTCTCTATTGGACCTCCAAGTCCACATTTAGACTTACCTTCTCATTACCATGTTCTGAATTATGCTAGAAGTAAAGAAACAGAAGTTAAAGGAAGTGTAGAATTTGTTAATGAATCCAGTAAAGAAGATGATGAAGAAGACGAAGATGGTAGTGGTGAAATTGGTTGAGAATCACGTAGTGGAGAATATGATAATGTATATGAGGATAATGGAAATGAAAAGTATGAATAATTTGATAACGAATAAATTTGTGAAGGTGGTAGTGATAGTGAATATGATCATCCTGATGGATATCCAGATGTTACTACTCTGGAAATTTTTGAAGCTAATGTATCTTTTGATGCTGTTTTTCAAGATGAAAATGTTGATCTAGCCAAAACTATTTCTCACGTTTTATATACTTTAAAAAGAACTATGGATAAAGAGAATAAACTTATAAATGAATAATTATGTTAGGCGAATCAATTTTCCATGAAAGATGATACTGAGAGAAAGACTCAAGAAAGAGGTTCTGAAGATGATTAAAAGCATCAAGTTGGATGAGTAAGGATTGATATTATTTCTCCTATGGATTTTGATATTATGGTTGAATGGGTGAGGAATCATGGCTATGTGTCCTTGATATTAGATTATAAATATTTATATAATGAATTTTTTACACTTACAACAAGGGAACCAGTGGGTGAGAACTAACTCTGTAACTAAGGCCGATTTTGAAAACATCAAGCAAGACATATGTTCATCTACAAGACACTCAATATAACATCAAATGAGATATGTGATTTATGAATCCTGGAGACAAAACACTGAGATGAAAGGCAATTTCAAATCTATTTTTTCTGTGGACAAAGGTGTAAGGAAAGATGTAACATCTAGTTCTACTCCTTCCTCAACTAGTGTATCTCAAGATGATGCTGCTTCGGTTTCCAAGATGATGATAAATAAAATTATGCCTGATTTTATTCAAACTGTAGAAATAAGTGTTATAAGCCACACCATGCTTAGGAATGATTTAAAAAAGTTAACCACTGACATCAATGGTTTAACCATCGCGTACAGGAATACAATGGAAAGTGTCATGAAAGGACTTGAGAATATTTTTTCTCATTTTAAAGATTTTGATTTTTCCAAACTATGAAAATATGTTTAGGAAAAATCCTCATTTAATATTGCTTCATCCACTACTCCACTTGTTAAACCTTCACAATGTGTAGATATTTATACTGTCAGTTCAGTTTTGAAATAAGAGATGTAACCATTAATTGCTAGTGTGGCCAAGGATGAAGAAACATCGGATAAGGTGCATGACCATGTGAAGTATTATTAAAGGAGTTCTTTCCACACCCATGAAGAGATGACCAAGAATATTAATGAGTTATTCTTAAAACACATCACAAAGAACCAAATGAATAGTCTGTTCAAGTATTGGGCCACCAATATTACTCTTCCTCTGGTGACAAAGGATTTTAAGGATCAAATTCATATGTTGACAGAATTCAGTCCCTTAGTGGGAATGTTCATTGAAAACAAAGTTGGTTTTGAAAAGGAAATGAAATATGGTGGAGAGAAAATTTAAGAGTTCATCAAGCTATTAAAATCATATCTCTATGTTCAATGTGAAGATATTGTGGTACCTATTGCTGCACCACATGGCCCTAATTTTTTAGTGCCTTCTCAAGCCCAAATTTCAGTTTCTCATGCCTTATATCAGATCTGACTCATCATTATAGAGTCTATTCCACCTTGGCTTATTTCTCAACAAAGACATTCCTAGCTTCTATCATACCTAAAGGAGTGCCTATACCTCTAATAAAAATCCAGTCAGACCCTCTTACATCTCATCCTAACCCTTCTCTATGACAATTTGTTGATCCTTCTGATAAATGGAAGGAACCCCTTGACCCTACCATTTTGTATGGAGTGGTTTTTTATTGAGATGAGTCCTTGTAATTTTTCTAATTCATTGTACTTTTTTAATTAATGACATTTCACTTTTTCAACATTTCTATTGTTAGTGTTCTTTTCATCTACTAATTGTTTCTAATCCCAATAGGGGAGAACTTTATTAAGCATTGTTAAAATGGGGAGAACATTATTAAACATTATTAAATGGGGGAGAACATTGTTGATAATTATTTTTTTTAAGAACTATTATGATTTTATGCATTATTATCTCTAATACATTTTTTATCTTTCTGGAAGCTACTAATCAGGCTATATAATTTAAATTTTCTTTAATGATAATTAATATTTCAATGATTTTTGATCCTCAAAAAGGGAGAGATTGTTGTCCCATAGATATTTTTGGCCACTATCTCTGACTATAATGGTTTTAATTATCACAAATTATGTCATATATTAACATATATCTTACCTTATGTCACAGATCCTAAACTATGTCAATAAATTATCTTGAATATCATATCATTTCCACCATATAACTCTTTATGTGTTTTTAAGTCCATATAGGTTATAATTAATTATATATGTGTAATTATTATTATTAACACACTATGACTTTGTTGAACTGTGAAAGAGACCAAACATCTAAAATTATCTAAGTATGAGTCACAGACACTGATAGAAATATGACTCTCTAACACACAATTGAAATAGAAAAAATTTCTAAGTATTTAGAGCGGACACCATTGAAAGGAATCACCATTGCACATGACTCACTGACACAGATGACTCGTCATTGTAGATGACTCATCATTATATATGAATCACCGAAGTAGATGACCGACCTTCAGTTCAAGTGACCTTCCATTTCATGGTGCTATTGATGAAAGGACTCATCAATACATCAACTGTCTCACCAACATAAGGAAGGACTCTCAGTTTATATGATTCATTATTAGTTTATCTGTCTCACCGATAGAAGTAATGACTCACCGTTGATATGAGTCACCATTAGTTCAACTGTCTCATCGATAGTAGGAACAAGTAACCGATGGATTGAGACACTGACAGAAGGATACACCGATAAAAGGATACACTAAAAGATGAGTCACTGATATAATGTTTAAATCTTCATGTATTAATATTATTTCTAACAGTCATGTTTTTTTCATTTAAGGATACTAACATATTTTAAAATTAATTTTTTAGGAACTTTAGTAGATAGTACAAGGTAAGATAGACCTATTCACATGGAACGTACACGCTATTGGTTGGCCCTCAAAAATAAGAAGCATGTTTATAGAGAGACATAATAAAGAACATATGAAACTCTCTTGAAACTAATGTAAATTAAATAACAAAAGGAAGAACACATAAGGATATCTCAACCGAGCTGAACAATGAATTTACGAACTACATTGGAATTTCAAAAAAGGAGAAGAATATGCCTTCAAAACCTTAATAACTCCTAGTTGCCAAAAAACAGAGGCTACAATACTGTGTTTTGGAATCAACATCCATAATATGACAAAAACATCAAATCAATTTCATAAAATGACCCCAGAGTTATATCAGATAACACAGAGAGCCTTCTACACCTAACTCCTCATCTTTGGCTTTGTTGTGTTAATTTCAGTTACATTTCTGAGTAGTGTGTGTATCTTTCTGTTACACACACACAAACACACTGAATCATGTTAATAACTATAAGATACTTTTAATTGTCAATATAACAGTTTATTTATTAATTTGTATCCCATATATATTGGTACAAGATGTCATGTGTGACCTCTTTGTTTTTTCCCATGAAGAACTATGGTAGAGGTCACAGGTGACTTGGATTGCCTTGTGTTCTATTGTGAACCTAGATCCATTGTGTGGATAAAACAGATTATTAATTTAAACTTCATGGTGGAAGGTGATCACCAAGGGGAGAGAATAAGTCTCTATGTGTGACTGAACCCCTTCTTTCATTTCTTCTATGTTTTCACATTTTATTTTTACTTTGTCTTATCACATATTTCATAAAACTAAAATCAACACTAATAGTTAGTTTTAGCAAGTGTTTATAACAATATTGACTTATTTGGTTAGTTTCAAAAGTTTTATTAACAATAAAATTTAAACAATTGAGAACTATTAAATATTTTGAGAAATTAATCAAACAGTCAATCTCTAATAAATTCACTACAGGATAATTGGGAATGTAATTTTTAAATATTTGAAAACATCAAATTATATCTTTTAATAGAAATATATATAGACACTCAATTCACCCCCTCTTGAGTACTCTAATCTGACCCACAGTAACCAGTAATTTATTATCATGAATGAAGAAAAATAAGAAAAAACAAATTGGAATTCATTAATATGAAATCAAAACCATAAAATTATGAACTATATGGATTCTATAACTATATTATATCAGAAAAAGAATTTATTTTGTTATTTAATACTACATAACAAAAATTAATGATATTTATAACTCCAAACAAATAACTTCAAAATCAAAATAAAACATTATAAATAAAAATTACCCACACACACACACACACATATATATATATATTACTGTTGAATTAAAAAATATATGTTATTTTTATCACACATTATTGCCCATATAATTCTACTCAATAATAAATTTTTAGTGGGGATGATGAAATCGTTATGGTGGATTGTGTTTCCACTGGGGAGGGGATTTGAGCCTAGAAGAGAGAGTTCTTTGGGGGTTTAGTGCAACCACTAAAGAGGGGAACTGGGCTAGGGATAGTGAGGTCAGAGGGGGAGTGTACCTCATCGATGAAGAGGGGAACTGTGATTTGGGGAGAGAGAGGTTGGAAAAGGGGGTGGGGTTGCATGGGTTGGTGTTGTAGGCGATCATGGGGATCTTGATCACTACTGATAATGGAGGAGGTAGGAATGAGGGGTGGGTAAATGGGGGTATCTGGATCAAAGTCTCCATTATGGAGGTGATTGTAAGAGGTTGGGGGAGGGGGGATGCAGCAAATGTCACATAGAGGGAGTAGTGGAGGGGGAGGAATTATGGATTTTTTTTTTAAAAAAATTGCAGTAGTTTAATTGAAACCAATGAAAATTGTTAAAATTAAAAAAATATTAGGGTGGTTTAAAAAAACCAAAACTATGTTATTTTTTTAACTTGATTTATTCTATGGCCGTTACTAGAACACCTATGGATAAACCACAATTAATAAGTGATTTTTTTGTACTAGGAAGTTAGTGATAACTATGAAGACTACATTGTAAGGATTTCAATGATATCTATTTAATAATCCATTAGAATTAAATTTGTGTTACTTTATTGGAATATTCCATAGATGAGTAAACACTCATAAGGGTTGGTATTTGTTTATTAATAAATACTATATATGTGGATCTTTATGATACCTTGTGGAGGAATGCACCTGATGTGTGGATTTAGATTTTATTGTTGGAATGGTTACATGTTGTACTCAAAGACACCCAAACAGAAGATAAATTTGGTATGGTCAATAATGGTCATATACCTAGATATCGATAATAGTTCAGATGAACATTGGTATCACCATGAACCTAGGTCATTTCTGTGAGTTATTTATTTATATTAATTATTTTATAGCATTTAAATTATTTTCCATAGGAACTTCTGTATGCACTCTTATATTAGATAGGTTATATTAGGGATTTCAATGGTTGAAGTATATGGATATTTAATTACACTAGGCTTCCATAACACATTGGTACCTGAGAAGATAACTTTTCTGGTCACAAGTTATAGGTATAGGGAAATGGCCCATTGTTTGAGGATATTTATGAAATATTATAGTGGATCATAGGTGATGGTATAAGATCAGACTCAAAAAAAGTTGAGGATGAGGATTAGTTCATATTTTTTTAGTCTTTTATTATTCATATATATGATCTTCCAGATGGAGATACACTAATATTTGTTTCAAATACCCATTTGTTATGGAATTTTGATACGGAATGTATTATTGGAACTTTCCTTGACTTATATAAAACGTTTATTTAGAATGGGTTATATGTTTTTTATTATTATTTTGATATTATTTCTACTCTGACCAGAGGGTATAGTCTCACCAAAATATCCTCATAAACACTCACTACTAGTCGGTAGCCTCAGACGTATGAGGAGGAATGGTTTAGATACAATAGCAACTGCATATCCTGGTACCGTTGAGTGGACATAGGCAGTGTGAAATTACATTTTTGAATAAAAAAATTATATTTTCATTATTTTCTTAAATAGAAAATTTTAATTTGAAAAATAAGTAAATAGTTTTAAAATATAGGATAAATAACCTGTGTATTATTAAAAAGGTCTAATTAACCATATCTAATGAAATATATTTGTTTAAATTATGTTGTCAGAAAAGTATAACCTAAATTAAAAAGAAATTAAACCTTAGACTAAATGAAACTATAGTGACTCATACATCACATACATTATTATTAAATATTTTTTAGATAAATATCATAATATTATAAATACCAAAATCTGTATTTCTTGTATCCTAAAAGATTTGATTCATTGAAAATTAATAAAAATAATATCATAATATTTTCTAAATAATTAATTATATTCCTTATATAACCAATCATAACATTCTTAACACAAATGATTACTAATGGACATACCAGAAAGAAAGAATTATATGAAAATCCTACTAAGTGAAGGAATAATAAGAAATAAAAGGGGTCCTGAATCAATGTGAGTGTATAAATTATCATAATGGTAATTATCACATAATATAATAATTGAAAAAAATTATATGAATATAGAAAATGTTTGAATGTGGTATATAATGTGGTATATACATAATAACAAATAAATTCCTCAATTTCAAAGGTCCTCTACATTTTTATTTCTAATTTCTAAATAAGGAAAGATTTAGTTTGAATGTTTATTCTGGGATTTAAGTAAAGAAGTCCTATTTTATTTGTAAAACATATTGAATCATATTCCTTATTATGTTAGAAATTTTCCTTAGTCGTAGTTTTAGATCCCTTATAAATGGATTTTTCATGATTTTGGAGGAGGGATAGAGTTGGGGATTATAGTTTATGGGTTTAAATAAAACCATGGATTTTCACCTTGATGTGGTTTATGGTAATGGGATATTTTTTCTAATGTTTTATTGATATGTATTGGTTTTTTTCATATCTTAAATTAGGATTAAAACCATGTCATGGTTGACTCCATGGTATTTAAAATGGAATGGTTTTTCGATCACTCCGTCATGTGTTTCACATGATTTAATCATAGAATTTATGGAACATTTTTTTTATTTTATTTCTACACAATGATTTTAGTGAACTCCATGTTTCTATAAATAAGATAGTTGAAATTATTTTTGAGTTTGATGTTTTATGTTTTCATGGATTTGGAATCCTTCTTTGCTTACCTAAACCATGATGTAGTTCTAGTCACCACACCATGGTTTCCACCTCCAAATATTTAATTATTAAATATGGGTTCTTATCTTGTCTCATTATTTTTGTATTCTTCCTAGATACCCTATGAATATTAGATTCTATTTCTTGGTGTGTTAGGAAACCATGGAGAACCATTGGGTAATTAAACTCATGAGATCAAAAATTCTTGATTTAAGGTATTCTTTTTATTTTTTCTTCATTCCATATCCTATTTCTTATCTATGAATGGATAATGGTTGTGATATATGCATTTTATGATTGAAAATAGATGTTTGGATGGTGA
Organism: Viscum album; assembly: GCA_963277665.1. Classification (NCBI taxonomy): domain Eukaryota; kingdom Viridiplantae; phylum Streptophyta; class Magnoliopsida; order Santalales; family Viscaceae; genus Viscum; species Viscum album. The sequence goes on along the minus strand of OY728151.1, from coordinate 772,676,893 downwards.
ATTATAGGTTTATTAGAGGATCCTTGTGAGATTTTGGGAGTTTAATTTTAAGAAAATTATTTCATATTTCAATTGTAGTGTTTTGTACATGATTTGATGTAAGTGTTTTGGATTCTCAATGTATTTGACTATTGTTGATATTTCACTAATATGATTTTTCATTAATTGAGTATGGAGATCATATTAACTTAATTAAAGTGGATTAGGTGATTTAAAAGTTTGATGGATGATGGGAAATGATGTTATAATTATATTTTTTATTATAGTTTTCACAAATATTATTATGGAATAAGAGTTGTAGTGATGATATTAAAATGCGGTAGGTGGTAACATAATAATTAATTTTTAGAATTATGAAAATATGGTTATTTTTGTTATGGTAATGTGGTGTTGTTGAACAGTGTATCAGAATTTGATATAATGGAATCCTAGTGGTAAAAATTGTATTAATTTGGTTTGTTGAGGTTCCAGTATAGTGAGGTTTATAAGAATAATGTTCCACTATTTCTAAAGATATAAGAATATAATGAAATTAAGAAATAAACTGAATAATATATTTGGGGATGATTTTAGGATAATAATTAATTTGATATTTAATTTTATAAAGTGGTGATCAATTTTATTATATGGTAATATATTTTTAACTAGATAACTAATATAAATGATGAAATGGGTAATGTTTATTAGTGGGTTAATGAGGAATCATTAACTGTTGAAATTAAGGGTTAATTTTTAAATTGTAATTAATTTTTTTCATTTATTAATTAATAATACTGAATTATTTATGAATTATGAAATATAAAGGTGCAATTAGTATGTTTTGTGTTTATTTTGTGGTTGTGTGTTTAATTTATAGTGTGTTTAAAGGTTGTAGACGATGAAATATGGAGATATTAATGTGATAAAAGGGATGTGGTTGTAGATATTCTTTAATATGAATTATAACCTAAGATAGGAATAGACGTGTGTGTGTGTTTGAACATGAATGTGTGCATTTCCTTATAATAGTTATGATTTTCTATACACCACCACCTATGTCAGGTTACTCAACTAATGCCTATATTAGGTCTTCAGTATCAAGTGATGCCCCAAAATACTTGATGTGGGTTATACAAATATATGACTACTCCACCAATAGAATTATTCCATCCAATTATATTGTGTTTATGTATTAGTGTTTCTGTGTTTTCTGTATGAGGTAGCATTTAAGTTGTTATGGTGTGAGGTTTTAGAACATGGTTTCTGTATAAATATATGGATAGCAGATGTGATATGTCTATTTGATAAGGGATATGAGCTATATGATATATTTCATTATAAAATGAGATCAAATACATCAGTAGTGATGTGGGTACAAGGTACTTATTCAAAAAAAAATCATGATTTACACCACATATATATATATTATAAATGTATTTGCAATAGTGGCCTTATTGTGTCATAGGTAATATTATGTGGGATGAGAAAATATTTTGTTTACTTATTCATTAAATTTAAATTTCACATGGTTATTCAACATTGGTATGATATTACTTGGGGGGAAACCTATTGAGTGTAATTTAATTCTCACCCATACTCTATATATCATTTTTAAATATTTTCAGGCTATATGTAGTGAATGAGTATGATTGTACGATCTCCTGTTATGGAGATCTTTGGAATGTGAGTAGTTATTTCTTTTAATTGTTTTTAAATATGAGATTATCATTGGATATTTTATTTGTTATTTAGTCATTTTTGGAATGAATATATTATTATTGTGATTATGGGTTTGTTTTATCCATCAATGTGGTCTTGAATTGATGTTTTATTTATATTTCTATGAATAAATATAGAAATACTCCCTATATTTTATATTTCATACCCTCAAAACTAGTCTCCAATCTATGAACTATTGATGGTGGGATTTAGGGTCACACTTGACTTTTCAAGTAACATAATAGGGGTTATTTTAGGTGAAATTCATGGAAAATTATGCCTCATAAGAATAATTCATGTCTTAATACCTAGAAAAAATAACATAGTTGGGCTAGGCTATTTGTGCATGCCCCATAAAACATATATCATGAGATAAAATCATTGATAAATGTATTTGGGGCCGTATAGTAATATTATCACATTTAAATATTAATATATTCAAAATCAGGTCTTACACATAGAAGATAATGATGTAATTGTCATAAATAAATTAATAATAATATGATGGATAACATTTCATGAAATGGAATCAAGTTTCATAATAATATGATAGATCATATAATATCATTAATCCAAGGATTGTAAAATTAGATATATGTAGGTATATATTAATATAAAAATATAATTATTAACATTTTTTAGTATATATACATATTTATTAGGAATTATGTAGATGAGATAGGTCATTGCTGATGTAAAGAAATGCAAATGTAGAAATGGGATGAAATAATTATGGTAATTGAGAAGAGTTCCTCTAATAAATTTATCATGTTTTGTATAAGATTCTATAAAAATAGAAAATAAGAATATAAAAAGTAAAATCAAATAATCAAAATAAAATATTTCATATAGTAAGCGAACAGTAGAATACATAGTCATCGTTTATAACAATATAGAGAAAGATAAAGTCTTCCAAAGAGAGAAGGAAATAATTTTTCTTATAATATCATTGTTAAGATAAAAAGTATATTTAAATGAAATAATATCTCAAGAGGAACGAATAAATATAATACAATTTATAATTAGAGAATAAAATATAACATAAAACAAGAAGGTGTAAGAATAAAAAATTTGATTCCAAAGGTGGCACAATCAGTTGAGAAACCCCTTACTTCCAATCCTGCTTTTCTGTGAGATTCTTAAGACTATGGTGTAACCAATTTGTCTAATTAAGACATTATTAAATAAATATTTTACATTAATGTACACAATTTTCATTATTATTTATCTCTTTTTTTAGTTATTTATTAATCATTCATAAATAACAAAACATTTAATGATATTTTTGTTTGAATAATTCCATGGTTGTTTTGATATTGTTGTTTTAATAAAATTTTATTTTTAAAAATGATATATCATCTATATCTAGTTCTACATAAATAGAATTGAATATTTATATAGTATATCAATTATATTAACTATTTAGGATGGAATTTATTGGTAAATAAAACAGCACGTCCTTATAGATAGTAAAATGAATTGTGTAAGGATGTGTTGAGGGGGAGAAAGTGAAACATAAATATACTACAAATAATTTTTGTCAATTTTTCCAAATCAACACCATGGATATATAAAGTATCATGATAGGGAATAAAGGAAGACATTAGGCTAAGGGAATATTTTTTGAAGGGGTTTTCAAAGGGTTAAGAGGGGTATTTATATCTGGTGGGGAATGGTATTTTCATATAAAATAATCAATATGAAATAATTGTATGAAAAATAATTTCAATAGTGATCCTTTTTTAGTTATTTATAGTTTTTCATTTAAATAAATATATTAATGACATTAAAAACCCTCAAGAAACTAAAATTTATGTATTTAATAAATTATAAAAATGGAAGAATCAAAATAATGAAACATAGTTTTTAATGGAATAAAATATGTTTTTAGGATTTGTAAAATACTTAATAGGTTAATAAATTGACTTTATATTTTTAAAATAAATTAATTACCTTATTAAAAATATTTTAGTCTATTCAAATCATTATAAAAATTAGTTTTTCATTATTAAATCATGGAAGAAAACATACTATATATGACAAACTCAACTTTCACTATTCACTATAAAATTCATGTTTTCAAAAAAAATATCAAAAATCAATCTTAAATAATTTTGACTTGTTAATTCTAAAATTATAATCCATATTTAAAAAAGTAAATTTCTAAATTTGGTAAACTAAATATTTAATTTACGTTTAAAATAGTAAAGTTAAATAAATAATGATAACATTATTCATTATAAATAAGTAATTTATTTGAGATATATGAATTAAATAATTGTCTATATTATTTTATATAATAATTTATGGGTTTTTATAATCATATATTCGTATTTATTCAATTACAAAATTATTTAAATAGTTACACATACTGATCGGTTGATTATTCTAATGATCATGTTATATTTCTTAGGATCATATTTCTAATGGATACCTTACATGCTCATATAGTCATATTAATTTTGAAAACTCTATTTATACCCTTTAAAGAATATAAATATTATTCAATTATTTTCATACAAGGTAATATATTTATTTATTATAATTATTTAAATTCTTTCTAAACATATTTTTTCTTATTATAGTGGTTTTTGTGGATGTTGTTTTTATATAAGACCATAACCCATCAGATTTTCAACTTATAGTCATTCAATATACATTTATTTATTTAACCACTGAACATGCTTGAATTTTATGAAATATATTTATCATTATTTTTAAAAAATATATATTGATGGAATGAAATATTTTTTATTTTGTTACATGGTTCATGAAATTTATTTACCGAATACATTATTCTCACTTACATTGTTTCTTAATGAATGAAAAATTATCTAAATATAAATTAAAAATATGTCATTAATTGAAATCTAAAATTGAAAAATAACTTCATAAAATATATTATTTAATATCATGGAGAGTCGATGTTATGTATTTACATTATCAAATTAAATATTATTAATACAAATTCATGGATATTAGATATTGAATATTTATTTTCATTAGTGTTAATTCACACATAAATATAGGAGATTTAGGGAGTGTGGGTTAGATTAACATGTTTTAAATAGAGATAGGGTTTATTATTTTTCATAAGAACATTTTATATATGACCACCTAATAGATTATCACAACAGAAAAAGAAAATTTATATATCATATGTAATAAATATAAATTTTATATTCTTACAACGTTTATAAGTGGAATTGTATAAATTTCTAAAAAATATAATGTGATTTTATTTATATGAAAATAAAATTTTATATTGACATGGAAATTATATTAATGATTTATATAATATAGATCATGAAATACTATATATAGCCAAGAATATAAATGAGTAATTATAAAGGTTTCAAAGACCAATTTCTATTTATGTCGTTGTTTGGGTCATATAAATGGGAAACGAATCCATAGAATCAAGAAAACTGGGTTACTAGAATCCTTTTTTACAAGTCATTTGATATGTGTAAGTATTTTTATTAAAAAAATCACCAAAATTAATTTGGGTAGAAAATTAAAAATATTTATTAAATTGTTAAACCTTGTATATATTATTGTGTTTCAGTCACTGGATACATAAGAAAGTGGTGGTTATTTATATATTGTAACCTTTACTAATGTTATATGTTTTTATGCTTTTAATTTTTTTATATGTAGAAAAACTATGAGACCATTGAAATATTCAAAAATTTCAAAAATAGAGTATATAATAAAATTGGAAAAGTATTGTATTAGATCGAGATATTGGATATTAAAATCAACAGTTTAAAGAATTCCATCAGAAACACAATGTGAATTGAGTGATGATATAGGATTAATGGGAATATATATTTCCATGGTAAGGTCTTGATACCCTAATCCATGTCTTAGTGACCCAACATGTATTCACATCCAATATCGTATGACCCATTCTCTCTATTATTCATGATTCATTATTTCTAGACCAATCATAGATTAACTTTGACTTTGTATTGAGTTGGTTTTCAGGGCTTTACCATTGATTTTTTTGGACCTTGTTATGTTTGACTAAACATATTATAACTATGGTGTTTTTTGTTACCATTAATTACTAATAGTGATCTTGAGTTCCCACTAAACCTTTAAAAGTGGATAATTTTGAAAAATAGAAAAAAATAGTTTTATAGGAAGATATGTATGAGGGATTTTTATTTTATCACTATATAATACTTTAAAAACCAAATAGAATTGTGTGTCTCATAGGGAGTGACATAATATTTTTTCTCATCATTTATTCAATGATGATTAATGCTGACATTTATTTTTTTTATATTTTTAAGATTTAGATATATCTACATTTAAATTTAAATATATTCCATTTATGGAGTTAAATGAATATATACCAAATATAGATTGGTAAGTATCCTAAATTTTTATGATACTTTTTGGTTTCTAAGAAATCATTTGATGTTTATATTAAGATAAAATCATCTATAGATCAAAACCAAAATTCCATTTATTAGATATCCAAAAGAATTATAAGGTTATTACTTTTATCTTCGATTAGATTAGAAACATTATATATATAAATTTAATGAATTTTTATAAAATGAAATTATTTATAAAAGAACATATGTGTATTAGATTTCACTTAGTAATGTTTATGAAGAAAATGTATTGTACCTGAAATGGAAGATCAATCTGTTTTATAAAAGGTTCTATGAAAATAATAAATATATAATATTATATAACTATGAATTCTTAGTTGAGTTCACCATGATCCAAAGGATATGTTGATTTCCATTATATAAAAATAGAGGTAATACCATCATATATTATAAACCAAACACCTACCATGAAGAAAACATAATATCAAAACGAAATAAATGTATAAAACCCAATAATTTTTTGATGAAGTCCTTGTACACTAATGAATATTAAAATTTGTTTGACTAACATATATGGGTTATATTTATAGTGTTTAAAGAGGGTCTTAGAAAATATAAATAACATTGAATTTAGAGTTTTTACCTCTAAATCTTTCATAGTGTCTAATGTTTATAAAAAAATATTGGTATTGATTATGAAGATACCTTTTCCTTGATATCTAAGATTAATTCCACCATGATTATGCTATACATAGAAATATTTTATGAGGAATATAGCTTTGAGATATGGATGAGTTCATGTCTATGGGGATGAGGACCTAGATATGTTTTTTTTTTGAAACAAGACATATCCAAACAACTCAAAACCGTGTGATCAAATATACATATATGAGTAGTATGATTGGATTTGAACAATAAAATGAGGCTAATTACTTTATTGTAACGTAGTGCAGTGGGAATTGTGAAAAAATGAATTGGAAATAAGTTGAATACCAAGGAAAAGCCTCTCTTAGGAGAGTTATCTTGATGAAATATACCAATAAATGTTTTTGGAAATTGCAGGGGGTCAGATTCTAACTCATGAAAATAGGATGCCTTGTAGACACTGGTCATGATCAGTCATATTTTTGAGTTAATGTGATAGGATTCCAAAGATAAGACCAATGTTTGTGAGCCTTTTCCTACCCCCTTTGAAATAATATACCACCATAAAAAATCATTTTATTTTTTAAGGGAAGAACCCATCACCAATACTATATTTTTAATCAATATAGCTTATTTTATATGTAATTTCATTGTAAATAATATGTTTTCCAAAAATATATCATAATTAACATAATTAAAAATAAAATATCACAAATTATATGTTAAGAATTACTATTTATATTGGATATTAAAATTTAAACTATAAATTTAAACCCCCTAACCCATGGGCTGAAAGATGTCCATAGTATCTATCTTTGGATTTCACATCTGGTAATTATAAGGACTACTAGATGAAAATGATTTATTGACACAAGAAAAATAACCCACCAATAGCCTAACTTGTTTTATAGGTAATACAATCACTTACTATTAGATCTCATGGTTTTAATTAATGTTTTAGGCTTAATTCAAATACATGAATAAAAAGTAGAGGTAATTACATTCACTGATGATATCATAGAAAATATTGGAAAAACATATTGGTGGTGGAAATGATATTAATCGACAATCAATTATGATGATTTATTAATTGAAAAATATTTTTATCATCCATCATAAATAATTAATTTTTCAAAAAAATATTGTTATGGGATAGTCCATTTAAGAAATTATTAACATAAAATAAAATAAAATAAAATAAATTCCTAAAAACTTACAATATAAATAAAATTTATAAATAAACATAATAAATATTCAATCAATACATAGATTAGGAAAATAAATGATTAAACCTGAAGGATAAGAGTCAACTATAGGGGTGTTGACAGATGGTAGAGTGACCACTATCCCTAAACTATGTGCGAGTGGTTGATGTACTCAAATATATACTCAGTTTGTTATTCGTAATGTTGGTGCTACTCTTACCATTATTTTTTAAACATATGTATAGTCTCTTCCTAATATATCATCCAGTCTTCATATTGTACATCTAAAAAAGAAAATGATCTGATATGAGTTCCCACTGATATATATGATTATTACATTATTACCACACTATTATAATAAATCAATTTTTATGATGAACCATTACTAGTCATGTATCTTTCATTGATACCAGTCAAAGTCTCATGTAGCCATGCATCCTTTTTAGACCACGACTAGAATAAGTTTGAAACATCATTATCTTTACCAGTAGCCTTATCTACAATTTCCTTATTATTAGAGGTCTCTACCTCATATTTCTGCAATTAATGTCTAAAATTAAATTAAATATATAAATAATTTGTTTATGTAAAATTTATAAAATAAAGACCAAAAATGGTATATCATTTTCTCTCACCAATAATCTATCAATTTGTATTCTCAGGGAATATCCACTTTTACACTTAAAAATCAAAAATAGATGGAAAAATCAGAATCTATATAAATTTAACAATTGAATTTATTTTTAAAACTATATAAAAATTTATAATAAAAGTTTCTAGAATATCTCAATCATGTATAAAAAATATTTAATTATATATTTGTTGATGATATCTTTCCATTTTCATCCATTTAGACCTATAGATTGTCCCCATTTAATAGTATCACAAATCAAGTCCCCTCACAGTCCCTCCAAATACTGGATGAGAACGTAGTTGAGATGATGTCAGAATAAAGAGTCACTAATGGAATTCACAAATTCTCTCATCATATATCTCCTCCAAATGTTTTATAAAAACTGAAGGAAATTATCTTGAATGAAATAATCTCCTTCCTCCTATATTGAAATTAAAATGTTCCCCTCAATTTCAGACCATAAACCCTATAATTAATTGATAATAATATGTTAGAGATCAAATAAATTTTCAATAAAAAAATATTTATTTCCTTACCATCCAGTTATGGAACATGAAATTATACATATGGATGGGAACGTGACCTTATAACACAAATGAGTAGAAAAATAGTATCTTCTAATAATATCTATATGAAAAATGACTTGATTTGAAAAAATAGTAAAATAAGAAGTATTTAGAAATAAATAATTGTTATATAAATAAATGATAATTAAATATAATGTATATTTTATCTTATATACCAAAATTAAGATAAAAAATATTAGATGAAACCCACTAAAAAGGTTATCGATTCATCAATTTAGTAGGAATGTGATGTATCTTAGTCAAAAATGTAGTGTTAACATCCCAAATAAGCAACTTCGATGAATAAATAGTGGGTCATCATTGGGTAACTCACCATTAAAAAATCTATATATTATATCTTTAAAATCATCTCAAGACATTTAAAACATATAATTAAAATTCACTACTAATAATTTACAATGTATTAATTAAAAGTAAAAAATAAATAATATTTATAGAAAATAATTAATATAAAATCATTGTGACTGTATTTTCATGTAATACTTCATTGGTCATTTTAATCTTTATATCCATCACCATTATCATCATCTTCTTCTTCTTTAGATTAATAATTTTATATAAATTCTTCAAATTCTTCATCTCTTATTATCATAACCATCAACCATTAATTAAAAATATTCATCAATGATATGTGTTTCTCATTGAGTAATATATTTATTCAAAGATATATCATAAAAATATCAATGTTTTCCAATCTACAATATCATTTAAATTTTTAAAAAAAAATTATTTTCATGAGATTTCAATTTTATTAAACTACACTAATCATTTCAATATCACATATAAGTAAAATTATTTTTGTATTAGACTATATTTGACTAATGTTCAATCATAAATGGTTAATTTTCGACAAGGTCTATTTTAAACTTAATCTAAATAACTTCATGCCACATTTTAATATTCAACTATCAATAAATTTCAAAAAACAAATTTCCAAATATTGTTACACAATTTTTTCATATTAATATGACTCAATAACTTAATAAATCATGCCATAAATATCAATTTAATAGTATTTGAGATGAGTTAAACTTATATAAACACCATTATTAATTTCTTTACCCACCATATATATTCTCTTGAAATTGAAATGAATTAACAGCATAACAATTATAATATTTTACATATATTAGGGTTGGTTTACTCAATGTAATCAATTGACTATAAATTATATTTCTAAATTATGATAACTTAAAATTTTATATTAATTATTATTATAATAAATGGCATGATGAATTAAAATTTTTAATAGAAAATAATTTTACATACCAATATTTGAAACTAGGATAAAAAATTATTTTTTCAACATTATTTAAGAGAATCCAGACTATTGTTTGTGAGTTCCTTTTCTATGATCATTATATAATCTGAAAAAATTGATTAAAATAAGATAAAAAATAATTTAAAAGATAACATACATAATAAATAATTAATTTTCTTCACAATTGAGTGGATCATATGTTTAAGATTATTTTGTTTATTATCTAAAATTCATTATTTGATTTCACCCTAAAAATTATGTTCCTGTTGATTAAATACTAATAATTTTACATATATGTCATATTTTAAATTTATATTAATATGGACATTCAATTATGGTTTAATTTATATTTTCAGAAAAAAGAAAGAGCATAAATTTTAAACATTCATTCAACAAGTGTACCTTGACAGTTGATCCTTAGACTTATGCTTTACTACATACCATTTTCCTAAATTTATATATCCATATATAAAATTTTTACATCAATTACTATATATTGGCCCTCTATATTTTTCAATATATGATTAATGTAATATTAAATTTCCCATTGATCCAAAAATGATAGTGTAATTATTTTTAAATCTTTTCACATACATAATGTAATATATTCATAAATCATCCTTAATTTATCATAGTCTGATGTAGAGCTATATATAGAATGAAAAATTATATTATTTTGTCAAAAAATACTAAATTGATTAATTCAATATGAATTTTAGAATAATAGGTAGTAGAATTTAAATAATAACACACAAATCAGGTTTTTAACCCAATAATTAGATCATTTATAACAAAACATGGTAAATTAGAAACACATATATTTAGTAAGAATAGATTCATAATATACTTTTATAACAAAAAATTTATTTTCATTTATATTTAATAAGATTATTTTGAAGTCATTAATTTTTATGAGCTTTTTTTTCAAAGAACTCATTTTTAGGACACTTAAATCACCAGAAAATGTCAAACCAAACCTTTATGAAAATATTAACATTTTTTAGTGTCTATCAGGGTATGAAATTTATTATCAAATTTTTTTATTATAAATGTATACCATATCTATTGTGTTTTGGGATAATTTTTTTACCAATATGTTAAATCCCAAAAAATAAATTTCTTTATCCAATTGTGACCCTCCCAAAACCACATACTTTATACATGTTTATAGTTGGTCCATAAGTAATATGAGGTAAAAAGATATAAAATTTGTAACATTAATACATGATATCATTTTTATAATTATATATCTTTCTATTAGGGATTTTATTAAATAAAATATATTTATTCGAAAAGGATTTGTGGGAGGAGGAAATATTTTAGAACAGTAAAAACATCATCTTTGAAAATAATTACTTCCACTCATGTATTATGAATAATATTTAAGTTCATGATTAATCCTTAAAAATAAAATAACAACCAATTAAAATTCAATAATTCTGAAAAACAATGTTTCAATCTATGAAAATTTAATTCTGAAAATATATCAAATATAATTTAACCATCACTCCATAATAGTAATAACTCCTCAATAAATGGTTTTAACAAAAAATTGATTATACTTTAGAGTAACTAGAATTAAAAATTATTAATAAATATAAGACTAAATCATTAATATATAAGGATTTATGTTTTATCGTGTTATAAAAATAGGTTAATAAGTATGTGGACTATTATTTTCAAGACCCGTCCAAGAGGGGCATGTGCCGTGACTCCCCAAGCCCGCCTCCAATAGGCCAGGGGCTGGTGACTAGCACCGAGTAGGTATATCAATAACATGGGAGGCATTGCCTAAGTACCTGTACAATCACACACATCTCCAAGCCCACAAATGCTGAAATGTAAAACACTAAGGAACAAAAATGCATGCATACAACTAAACCCAACCAACAGAGTACAACGAAAGGTAGAGTACTGTAAAAGTAAACTTGGGTAGAATACAAACCCACCAAAAGCAAGAGTCTAAAAAAACTGTAAAGTCCAACCTATAAGCACAATGGTACTGGGACTGTCGCTCGTAGCCGTAGGAATGCCTCAGCCTGTAGGGAACTCAGAAAGCTCAGTCCTATCCTGGTCCCCCCTGGACCCTGTCAAAAGGATGTTCGTCTGCACAAGACACCAGATGTGTGGGAAAAGCCCGTTCAGGGGTGAGTATAACAATACTCAGTAGAGGACCCCGAAAACCACAAAGCGGTACACAAAGTAAAGGTACAGTCATCTATGCATGATATATGTTTACAGAACATATAAAACAAACCAGATATACTCAAAACATAGACCCATGGTCTAGAGAAAAGTCATGCAACCGCATACCCCCGCAAGGGATTCCAACTGATGATTATGTGATGCGATAGTTCCAGGAGAACACACTCCACGAGTCTTATAGATCTGATGACGTCCATCCGGGAAGAGCTGTTCGTCGGGAACCATCATGAGATATAGCTACACTCATTATGGGCGACACACTCCTGAGTGAGAAAGATTTCGATACACAGATAAGGATCACTGCCAGGGCCATGGAGGATATCACGACTCATCCACAATTCACCTACTAGGTATAGGATCAACGCCCGGTAAAGTTGGTCACGCCGATACCTGACTCTACCTAGGGTCTAGAATGGATAGAGGATCTCAGTCCGGGCCTCTCGGATGGATGTCGGACCCTATCACAGAAATTCTTGCGGAAGGGATCATAATACTGCATGAGGGAATGATGCCCGACCTTCAGGGGAACCAGAAGAAGGGGCACTAACCCAAACGAAAGATGTTCAAGGAACGGTGAACAAAAGGGACCAAGCCATTTTCCAAAAAGTACATGGTGTGTAGAAATGATACATGCCGTGTTGTCTGACCCCGGGTACTGCCCGTGTAGAACGGCCCGTGTCGTGAGGCTGGTAATGTATAAAAACATAGTACATGGCATGTTGTATGGAGTACACGCCGTATCTGGGTAACTGGGGTTGGCTCCGTGTACTCTAGCCATGTGCCCGTACACAGTCACCAACACGTGTACTCTAACCCGTGCAATCTACACATGGGGTGGGCAGCGTTGTTTACCTTGCCTCACCGGGTCAGGGAATACACAGTCATGTACTCCATCCTGTGTCTGTGTACCCCCATTATATATACCGATCTCCGCGTAGCCGCCTATGCCGAGCTGTGCACGTCATGCCACCTGAATCCGTATAGATCATCTCGTGTCCATGTACTACTTAAAGTGCACGCCGAACATCAGGGAAGGTCCAACATGCTATGTGACCGGGGTCACACGCTGTGTGATTCTTCTCTGACCCTGAAACCCTATTCGCCACTGCCAGAAATACATGGCATGTTTTTCGGATGTACACGTCGTGTATTCTGGGAGTTTCCAGAAACGATTCTCTTCGCCAGTGCGCCTCCCATGCTGCTCCGATCATCAATCCAGCTGTCCGATCGATGCAAAACATCTAGGTTCTAGTCACCCCGACCACACGAAGCCGTTTCCATCGTTTTTGGGCCTCCGATCAGCTCTGAAAACGTGTTCTGATATTCCCGCATGAAGAATGCTCGATGAATTATCTTTCTGATCTAGTCCAATTTGTTGTCCGCCATCATCGCCACAACTCCATAAGGATGTTGCGATGTCAAACCTTCGATTTGGTATCTTTTCATTGCAGAATGGATGCCCAACGATCCGTTGTTCGTCGCCCCGCGAAGAAGGCGAAGAACGCGCAGGTAAAAAGCAGGAAGAAAAATCCAAATAAACAAATTGAGGAACAAAAATATGCCATCGTTCGTCACGGCGTTTATCCACTCCCATTAAGAAGATTAAAATGGGGTAGGAATCAACAACAACATAAAGCATGGATCAATTCCCCATTTTCTTCCCGAAGATAAAATCCCTCCCGCAAGAATGTACGAATCCGCATATCAACTTGTTTGTGGTTGATCCGAGTTCTTCGTTTAAACTCAAAATACGAGGAAAAGAAATCAAACTAACAACCCCTACCTTTCGAAAGGATCGATTGTTGACAAAGGCGTCGTGCTGTCGTTTCCATTGAGATCCTTTAACTTCAGCGCAATGATCCTTGGTTTCGATCCGTTGTCGTTCGTCATCGAGAATTTTCTCCTACGCGCCATGGATTCTGCAGAGGTTCCTCCCTCTACGTTGCCAACGACGTACCATTTCATAACCCATTAAAAATGGGAGACAAGTTGGCATTTAATTACATGGAATTATTAATGGCGTTGACTTTCCATTTCAAAGTAATTAAGATACGTCATTAGTTTAGGAAATATCAGTGCCATTGCCGCACTATAGTGGATGTCTGGTTAAATGAAATAAACTAAAATGGGTAATTTAATTTAATTTATTTTACTTAAAACGTCCGAAAATTAACTTTTTCCCTCGACCAGCACCGGTCATGGTTAGCCTCATTATTAGGTAAATTCATTGTCCCAGATGCAACATTGCACTCAGATTTTTAATCCGGGCATCCATTTGTAAACATCCACAACCGCGCAAAAGTGCCGACTCACATAACTAAAAAAAGTTCAAACCACCATTCCGGGCTCACTGGACCTCGGAATGATGTGCCGTCTTCACGCCCAGTCTTGAAATAATTCCATATAATATTTATAAATAATAAACAGAAATCCAAGACATTACATTCTCCCCACCTTGGGGCTTTATGTCCTTAAAAATCCAAAACAAAGGCTACTAAAAAAGATGAGGGTACTGGCCACGGATCTGGGCCTCCCGCTCCCACGTGCTCTCCTGAAGATTCTCATGCTGCCACCAGACGCGCACTAAGGGAATCGAACATGCACGAAGGATCCTCTCCTGCCGATCCTTGATCTCCACTGGGTAATCATCAAAGGTCACTCTATCCTTGATGCCCAGCTCGCCCCAGTCGATGACATGCGATGGGTCGTGCACGTACCTCCTCAGTTGTGACACATGGAAGAAATCATCTACCCGATGTAATTGTGGTGGTAGAGCCAAGCGGTAGGCCACCTCACCAACTCTTCCCAAGATCTAGAAAGGTCCAATGAACCTTAAAGATAGCTTGCCACCTCGGACAAATCTCCGCAACCCTCATCAAGGTGATACCCGATGGAAGACGTCGTCTACCACTTCAAACACCAGAGGTATTCATCGCCGGTCAGCATAAGACTTCTTCCGGCTCTGTGCAGTCTTCATCTACTCCCGGATGATCTGCACCTTCTCTGTAGTAGCTCTCACTTACTCTGGACCCATGAGTGCTGACTCTCCGAGGTCGGTCCAGCAAATCGGTGACTGGCAGGGTCTCTCGTACAAGGCCTCGAACAGTGCCATACCGATGGTGGAGTGGTAGCTGTTTTTATACCCAAACTCCATTAGTTGTAAGTGGTCCTCCCAGCTACGACCAAAGTCCAAGATACAGGCTCGCAACATATCCACTAGAACCTGAATGGTCCTTTCCGTCTGACCATCTGTATGGGGATGAAATGCTATGCTCAAGCATAGTTGAGTCCAAAAAGCCTCCTGCAATCCCTTCCACAACCGGGATGTGAAGCGGGCGTCTCGGTCTGAGACTATAGTCGATGGGACTCCATGAATCTAAACTATCTTCTATACGTGGAGGTGTCCCAAGCTCTCTACGGAACTCTTCTCGCTGATAGCTATGAAGTGGGCATACTTGGTGAGTCGGTCAACGATCACCCAGATGGAATTGTGCCCCTTGGATGTTCGTGGTAAGCCTGTCACAAAGTCCATCGATATTCCATAACACATCCACTCTGGAACTTCCAGGGGGTGAGCTAACCGTGGTAGAACCTGGTGCTCAGTCTTCACCTACCGGCATGTGAGGCATCGAGAAACGAACTCTGCCACTGTCTTATTCATGGCTGACCACCAGAACATACGTCAGAAGTCAAGGAACATCTTTGAAACTCCAGGATGTACTGCCAAAGGGGATATATGGAACTCCCTCAGGACCTCCTCCTGCAACGCCACTGGTACAATAGTGCGTCCTCTGAAAATAAGTACGTGCTCCCCACCTTGATAATATCCATCATGACCATGTCCTGTGGATAACTGAGCATCTAAGGCCACACAGTCGACATACCCAAGTTTTGCCTCCCTAACTCATTGTAAGAGTGGAAGGGTGATAACCATCGACTTTAGGTAAGCTGTATCCTCTCCATCCTTGAAGGATAACTGTAACACGGCTAATTTTTGTGTCTCCTCAGTCAACAGCTGTGAGCTCGACCTTCTGCTATGAGCATCTGCCACCTTGTTCCCCTTCCCAGGAGAATAGATGATCTCAAAATCATTGTCCTGGAGGAACTCTAGACAATTGTTGTACCACAGATTCAGATCCTTCTGTGAGAAGATGTACTTGAGTCTCTTGTGGTCAGAGTAGACAATGAACCGCTCGCCCATAAGGTAGTGTCACCACATCTTCAATGCGAAGAATACTACTGCTAACTCGAGATCATGGGTCGCGTAGTTCTTCTCATGCAGACTTTTCTGGTGCGAACCATTATCAATCACTGTGTTTCGCTGCATCAGGACATAGCCGAGCTCGGTCCCTGATGCGTCTTACAAAACTATGTACTCGACACCCTCCTCTGGTAATCTCATGATTGGGGCGCTCTTCAAAATATGTCTTAGCTGCTCAAAATCCTGCTAGCACTTTTCTATCCACACGAAGGGTTTCCCCTTCTTGGTCAAGGCCTTCATCGGTGCTGATATACGGCTGAAATCAAGGATGAATCTCCGGTAATATCCTTCCAACCCAAGGAAGCTTCGTACCTCTGTTATGCTCCTAGGTGGCTCCCATGCTAACACAACCTCCACCTTGGCTGGGTCCACAGCCACTCCATCTACTGAGATGAAATGTCCTACAAATTGGACTTCCTGAATCCAGAACTGACTCTTTGAGAGCTTCCCATAAAGCTGGTGCTCCCGGAGTACGTCGAGAACCATCTGTAGGAGTCTCGCGTGCTCTTCCTCTAACGCCGAGTACACAAGGATGTCATCGATGAAGACCACTATGAACCGGTCCATGTATGGCTAGAAGATCTGGTTCATCATCCCCATGAACACTGTGGGGGGCGTTCATCATGCCAAAGAGCAACACCAAGTACTCATTGTGACGATAGTGACATCTAAAAGTCATTTTCGGTATATCCTCTTCCCGTACTCTTAGATGGTGATAGCCTAATCAAAGGCAACCTTTGAGAACCACTGTGCCCCTCTTAGGTGATCGAAGAGGTCATAGATCCTTGGTGGTGGATATTTTTTCTTCACTGTCACCTAGTTCAGGCTCCGGTCATCCACACACAACCTCAGAATCCTATCTTCCTTCTTGGAAAACAAGACTGGGGCTACCCAGGGTGAGATGTTGGGTCTTAGGAAAACCTTGCTCTGCAAATCCTCCAAATGTACCCTCAGCTCACGATGCTCTGCGGGAGCCATCTGATAATTTGATGAGGAAATCGGTGTCATCCCAGGGTGTAAGTCGATGCAGAAGTTGATTTCCCGGCGGGGAGGTAGTCCTGGAACATCTTCGGGAAAGACGTCCTCATACTCTGTCACCACTGCTGGGAACTGAGAGCTCAAAACATCTACTGCTCCAAGGGTAAGGCTAGCCAACTCATGAGTGATCGGCTGCACCCTCCTATGCATGAGCCCATTTTGTGCTGCATGGGTTTTCTTTTCTCCGAAAAAGGAAAACCTTGTTCTATCACGGCGGACACACCACACCCTTCGCCTAAAACAGTCAATCTGGGCATGGACCGATGATAACCAATCTATACCGATAATGATGTCGTAAGGCCTCGATGCTACCACCAAGAGGTTCCAACCGAAACTCCTGCCTCCAAGGGTAAGATCAAACTGTCTGCAAAGGTGTGTGATCATCAAGTCTCCTCTCGTAGGTGTATCCAAGTGTAAGGATCGAGTCAACAGTTCTACCGGAATCTCGAGGTTTTGTACAAGACATGTGGATATAAGGGAATGACTGGAACCTGTGTCTATGAGTACGGCCGCTAAGGTAAAAAAGACACAGATCATACCTCGAATCATCCCGGGAGCCCCGGGGTCGTATGCCTCGACCGCATGTAGCTGTCCCCGTCCCTGGCCCCCAGCTCTCTGAGCCAAGTGCGGACTTCCTTGGGGTGGTGGTGGATGTAAGTCGAAGCGTCTGCCACCACCTGCAGCTCTCCCTACTCCTCTTCCATGTCCGCCGCCTGGAGGATCTACCTGCTCCGGTCTCTACCTCTGCCTCGGTGGTCCATCCATCACTTCCCTGTCAGTAGCTTGATGTGTCGGGCAATCTCTAGAGGGATTCCCCCTACCATCGCATGTGTAGCATCACTTCTCCCTAGGATGACTGGATCCTTCCTGAGATCCCTGGACTATCGATCCCCTGTCGTGGGTCCTCCTATGACGTCTCCCATGTCCAGATCCATGTGCTTGACGTCGTCTCCCTACTGCCGGTGTCTCTGCACCTGTCTGCCTACTGCTGACTGCCGGCGGCTGTTTCTGCTCTGCCAAGAAGCTCTCAATCACCAAGGCCCACTCGAGCACTCCTGCATAAGTCGAAATGCATAGTTTCACGATACTAGCCCGGATGTCATGCCGTATACCTCACTCGAAGGTCTGAGCTCTGAATTATTGATCCCTGCCCATATCCATCCAGTACCTGGAGAGGTTGGTGAACCTCGATGAATAGTCAGCCACCGTCATACTGCCCTGCTGGAGCTGAAGATGCTCCTGGATGCGCACAACTCTCAGTGTAACTGAAGAGAACTCATCCCAGAAGAGTCACTCAAACTCTGTCCATGAAAGAGTCTCCTCATTGTGAGTCTTCATGGTCAGACTCCACCATCGTCCCGCCGAACCCTGAAGAAGGCTCACTCCTAGGACCACCATCTGGTCTGCTGGTGACCTCACTAGACGAAAAATTATGGTCACCGCCTCAAGACAGTCCTCAACCGCCTAAAGGTCAAGCTCACCTCAGAACCTGAGGGTTCTGTCTCTAAAACATGTGGAGTGCTTTGAGCCTGCACTCCTCACCGGTTGGTACCGCGGGTACCAATGGCTTCTCCACTGATAGTGGTATAGCTGCTGCCCCACCTGGTGGCAACGCCTGGGTGCTGGTCCTTATATCGAAGCCTCGTCACTAAGGGGGTCATCCTCGTGATCATGCTGCTGAATCCTAGCGGGAATGCATCGCAGAGGCATCCAGTAAGGAAACAAGATATGTCACGGTCATTGAGTATATCTGGATAGCTGACACCAAGGACATGGAAAACACAACCCATTCCTATATGATGCATGCAGCTTTTATTTCCCCGCAACAAGTGTTCTCGCAAACCGGGTCAAAAATCAGGTTATCAGAGTCCTGGGGTATGGATACATCGGCCGCTGCACCAACACTAGATTCTCTAACCTGAAAGCCGAACCCAAAACACTCAACATTGTTTCCCCTAACCAAACTCACAGACTCTTGGTCCTAATGTAGAATTGACCAGCTCTGATACCACTCTATCACGACCCGTCCAAGTGGGGCCCACACCGTGACTCCCCAAGCCCGCATCCAATAGGTCATGGGTGCTGACTAGCACCGAGTAGGCATATCACTAACATGTGAGGCATTGCCTATGTACCTGTACACACACACACATCTACAAGCCCAAAAATGCTGAAATTAAAACACTAAGGAAAAAAATGCATGCATACATCTAAACCCTACCAACTAAGTACGAAGAATGGAAGAGTACTGTAAAAGTAAACTGGGCCAGAATACAAGCCCACCAAAAGCAAGAGTCTGAAAAAACTGCAAAGTCCAACCTGTAAGCACAAAGGTACCGGGACTGTCGCTCATAGCCGTAGGAACGCCTCGGCCTGTAGGGAACTCAGAAAGCTCATTCCTGTCCTAGTCTACCATGGACACTATCAAAAGGCTGCTCGTCTGCACAATACACCAGACGTGTGGGCAAAGCCCGTGCAGGGATGAGTATAACAATACTCAGTAGACGACCCCGAAAACCACAAAGCAGTACACAAAGTAATGGTATAGTCCGCTATGCATTATATATGTTTACAGAACATATAAAACAAACCAAATATACTCAAAACCCATACCCGTGGTCTAGAGACAAGTCACAAAACTGTATACCCCCGCAAGGGATTCTGTCAGAAGATTCCGTGATGCACTCATTCCAGGAGAACACACTCCACGAGTCTAATAGCTCTGATGACGTCCGTCCGGGAAGAGCTGTTCGTCGTGAACTATCATGAGATATAACTACACTCATTATGGGAGACACACTCTTGAGTGGGAAGGATTTCGATACACAGATGAGGAACACTGCCAGGGCCATGGCGGATACCACGACTATTCCGGAATTCACCTGCTAGGTAGAGGATCAACGGTCGGTAAAGTTGGTCATGCTAATACCTTACTCTACCTAGGGTCTGGAATGGATAGAGGATCTCGATCCGGGCCTCTCGGATGGATGCCCGACTCTATCACAGAAAGTCCTGTTGAAGGGATCATAATCTTACATGAGAGAATGATGCCTGACCTTCAGGAGAATAAAAAGAAGGGGCACTAACCCAAATAAAAGATGTTCAAGGTAAGGTGAACGAAAGGAACCAATCTGTTTTCCAAAAAGTACACGACATGTAGAAATGATACACACCATGTTTTCCAACCCCGGGTACTGCCCATGTACAACGGCCCATGTCGTGAGGCTAGTCATGTAAAAAAACATAATACACGGCATGTAGTGCAGAGTACACGCCATGTTTGGATAACTGGGGTTGGCTCCGTGTACTCAGGCCATGTGCCCGTACATGGTCACCAACCCATGTACTCTAACCCATGCAATCTTCACACGGGGTGAACCACGCTGTTTACATCGCTTGGCCGGGTGTGGGAGTACACAGTTAGGTACTCCATCCCATGTCCATGTATCCCCGGGATACACGCCGTGCTCCGCGTAGCCGCCTTTGCTGAGCTGTACAGGCCATGCCACCTGAAGCCGTGTAGATCATGTCGTGTCCGTGTACTACCCAAAGTACACGCCGAGCTTCGGGAAAGGTCCAACACACTGTGTGACCGGGGTCACATGCCGTTTGATTCACCTCTGACCCCGAAACCCTAGCCGCCAATGCCATAACCACATGACGTGTTCTTCGGAAGTACACGCACTATATTCTAGAAATTTCTAGAAATGACACTCTTCGCCAGCGCGCCTCCCATGCTGCTCCGATCATCAATCCGACCATCTGATCGCCGCAAAACATCCATGTTATGGTCCCCCTGACCCCACGAATCCGCTTTTGTTGTTTTCGGGCCTCTGATCAGCTCTGAAAATGTTTTCTGATCTTCCCGCACGAAGAACGCTCGAAGAATTCTCTTTCTGATCCAGTCCGATTTTTCATCTACCATTGTCGCTGCACCTCCACAAGGATGTTGCAATGTTGAACCTTCGATTTGGGATCGTTGCGTCGTAGAACGGATGTGCAACGATCTGTTGTTTTTCACCCCACGAAGAACGTGAAGAATGCGCGAGGAAAAAAGAGGGAGAAAAATCTAAATAAACAAATTGAGGAACGAAACTCCGCCATCGTTTTTCACGGTGTTGATTCTGCAGAGGTTCCACTATCTACATTGCCAATGACATACAATTACTTAACCCATTAAAAATGAGAAAAAAGTTGGAATTTAATTATGCGGTAGTATTAATGGCGTTGACTTGCCATTTCGAAATCATTAAGACGCACCATTAATTTAGGAAATAGCTGCGCCGTTTCCGCGCTGCAGCAGATGTTTCCTTTAATGAAATTAAATAAAATGGTTATTTTATTTTATTTTATTTTATTTAAAACGTCCAAAAATTCACTTTTTCCCTCGACCCGCATCGGTCGAGGTTAACCTCATTATTAGGTATATTCATCATCCCAGATGCAATGGTGCACTCAGATTTTTTATCCGGGCATCCATATGGAAACTTCCACAACCTCGCACAAGTACCGACTCACTTAACTAAAAAAAGTTCATACCACCATTCTGGGCTCACTGGACCTCGGAATGATGTGTCGTCTTTACGCCCGGTCTCGAAGTAATTCTATATAATATTTAAAAATAATAAATGGAAAATACGAGACATTACAATTATAAGCACAAACGGGACCAAAACCATCTGTATAAAGACATAACTAGATATTACAAGGTTATAAAACAAAATATTGAAGAAAATAATATACGTACTTCCATGAATCACATTCAGATTTATGATTTAATCATTAAATCATAAAAATGTTAGATCAATTTTATTCCACGATTAAAGGTGTTTTGTTAGACAGTAACACATAATATAATCCAGATGTAATCAAAAAATACATTAAATTTTTAAAGGAACAAGTTTGGGTTTTCAATCATGAATGTATTTATACCTTGATTACCCACATATTAGATTATTAAATAATGTATAATATTCATAATAATATAAGATTTAATAGTTTATATATGAATAAATTATCTTATTTATAGGATCTAACTTAGAAACATACTTTATTTACATTCATACAAATATTTTGGCAGCATGTTTCCCTATGGAATTAAAAATCATTCCCAATAAATTATTAAATTCCAATAACTATCAAATATAACATATTAATTTTTAATAGTAATAAATTTAACAAGAACATGTAATTTATTTATCCTTTAAATAGGATAGTATTTTAATGGTACAATGTTTATACAAGTGGAAAATTTCAGAACTAATTTAAATTTTATTTTATTGGATGGGAAAAATTTGTAATTGATATTCAGGATTATATTTTTAATGTTTTAATTCTTGAATGTATTATTTTAGATGAAGAATGAGGATTAAGAGGTATCTAATATTATTGGATGGTATTTAGTGGCTTCAGGTTATGATTTGGTAAGTTTTTGTATATCTTACCCAGGATCACATGGTTTAAAAGAAAATGTATCACACCTTGATCATCATGGTGTTTTCAGTTCATTTTGAAATGATCATACTTATGTTATTTCATTAAGTAGTCCCATATTCCATCTAATGTAACAGTAGGCCTAGCCTGTGGAATTTCATGAAGGGCGTTCCTGATCCTCATGGGCTAGAAACAAGTTCCTGGGTATCACCAATGCAACATGGGAATGATTTCAACCAAATAGATTATCAAAACCACCAACTATAGTTAATAAATATAAATTCAATAATCCAACCAAAAATTGAATAAAATTTTACAAATTCAATTTTTACAACATTTAAACCACCCAAAATTCCTATAACAAATAAGATAATCATGAAACAATCTTAAAAACCACCATCTAATAGTGGAGAATCATCATCAATCCACCACATACATTGGTAGCCCTCTAGAAACCCTAACCACCATCTCTAAACAACTTTCCTTTACCTATTTCAAACATTACCAAGTCCACTTACACCCAATGGTGTAATTATGGTGTGATACCAATCCCAATAATATTCCACTGAATAAAGATATTGCATGTTATAAACATTATATGACAAGATAACATGCATGTTTTATAAAAGGGAATCTTGAAACATTTTTATAGAAAATATTTTAAGGGAATATTGCTTTTTTTTAAATAACCAACAAAGTAGACCACATTCTAACAGTAAGATAAATATAATAAAATATCACTAATTCATGGAAAAAAACATTTAGTAACTAGTTGAAATGGGAAACTGGGTACATTGTATCTTGGTGAAATGTGGTATATAAACCACAACCAATAGCCTTATTAGGCATGAGTCACTAGGAGGGAACATACCACATGCATAGTGGTATCCAATCATCATCATAGTTTAGTTAGTGTTGTAATATTCAATCCAACTAGATGAATTCAGGATGAACTAGTTTATATTGACTAGCGTAATAGTCCTAGTCCACCAACCTTAATACTTAGGTTTTCCTTTGGATCAATTCAAATTTCGCATACCAAAAAAATCACCATATTCACATACACAATCCAAACATTATAAATATGATTAATAAATCACCATTTCCAAAACCAAACCCACTATGAAAACTAAATTCACACCAAAACAATTTCAAAATATGCTTATCAACACCTTCAAAATTTATTATACATCTTTCATAATTTATAAAACACCTTCATGAAGCACAAAAAAGATCACACATGAAATACATCCATTTTCCTTTATATTAACCCTTTTAATCCATACACATATCAAATCCCTTAAAAAAACCTTTTCACACAACACAAAATTTTCATATAACATATTTTAACACTCAAGAAAGCATATAGAAACCGTAAAATATTTTTTAATCATAGGACCACCTACCTCAAGTGTTAATTTTTTTTAGAATCTCGTGGAATCCAATAATAGAACACCAAGAAAACCCTATAGAAGAAACATTAAACAAAAAACAACATGATAGAACCCCAAAATTAAGGTTTCACCCTGATATAGGGTACATAAACCAATAGAGAAGTGAAACCCCAAAAGAAATAAGAAGAAAACCCTAGAAAAAAATGAATAATCCATGAGAGGAGGAGACTTAATTGAAGAATAAGGGAGAAAACAAACTAAATACACCATGAAAATGAATTCCCAAGGGTTCTAAGGGATGTGGGAGAGTCTCATAGGGTGGAAGAATTTGAGTGGGGAAAATGGGTATTTAGGGTTAAAAATAAGGGATAGAGAAAACATAAAAATCCAGTTTTTAATGAACTAGACAGGCCATAAGGTTTTCCCTCACAGTTTTCCAAAAATTGAGGAAACTGTGGGCCCATTATTGTCTAAGAAATACATGCCACATGGTTAGTAAATATGGTTTATAAACCATGCACTAATAGTGTTATTATCCACTGTCCAAAAAACACTACGTGGTTTTGCGGTTATCTAGAAAAGGGCGCACGGTTTGACAAATAGTGTGCCACCTACTGTTTGGTCAAAATTTACAATTTTCTCCATAAACATAAATAAAAAACAATGGGAAAAAGAATAGACCACAATTAAATAAAAAATACCACCAAAGTAAATCCTGGGTGTGATAATTATTCCCACAATTAATGCTTTCCACCCTTGAAAAGTCATCTTGATAATTGATCCAAGAATAAAAAAGATACTCTTTCTCAACTCCTGACTTTAACTCTAATGTCTCTTCCTCGTCATTATTGTATTTCTAAGTGACTCAGACAATTGGAATAATATTTCTATGAGGCACTTTCTTGGAAAAATACATATTGTACCTTGGTCACTCAAACACTAATAAATGAGTCTCCAACTCCAACTCTTCACAATTAAATACATGAGACAGATCTGGGTTGTACATATTCAAATGAGAAACATTGAATACTTCATTAGTTGATTCCAAATACAAATCAGATTCTTACCAATATTCCACCTTACCAATCTAGTCGATAACTACGAAATTTCTGACATATCTCGGCGTTCTCTTTCCTTACAGTCACAGACGGCGATGACCCACAAAAGTTTAAACCTACAAGAACACCAAG
Source organism: Viscum album (assembly GCA_963277665.1). NCBI lineage: Eukaryota > Viridiplantae > Streptophyta > Magnoliopsida > Santalales > Viscaceae > Viscum > Viscum album. The sequence goes on along the minus strand of OY728151.1, from coordinate 772,650,993 downwards.
TCACCCATAAAATAATCTAGATCTTAGTGCCTATAATCGACATAAAAATTATAGATACTACGATCTCTCAAAAAATGATGCCTAATCAACTTGACGTTGCTAAAATTCTCATTCACAGGGCCTGGTCTCTACAATGATGTCTCACCTACCTCAGCCCCACACAAAAGAGACTGATATGACCGACCATAAAGAACATAAAAGGGATAAATTAAAATAATATATTGGTAAATATTGTTATATAAAAACACAACCAATCCCAAATGGGTATCCCATAAGCAACATAAATCTAACACACACGCCCAGACCATGAATTCTAAAATATGGTTTTGCTGCTTCGTATGACCATCTATTTGAGGGTGTTACGTCGTGCTCAACTTGTCCTATGATTGCATTTTCTTCTGAAGACCTTCCCAAAATAGTGAGGTAAAATTTTGGGGGGAGTCCCTATCACAAACTATTGTTAACGGAACACTGTGAATCCTTTCTATCTTTAGGACACACAACTAGCCCAACTCATCCACATTAGCTGAGGCTTTGAATGTAATGAAATGTCCAAATTCAATCAATTGGTCAATCACTACCCAAATTGAATTCCTTCTTTGAGGTGTGTGAGGTAAGCCGACAATAATTTCCATGGTGATATATTTCCACTTATAGGAAGGAATGGGGAGTGGCTGAAGAAAACCAAAGCTCTTTTACAGCTCTATTTTCACCTAATCACATGTACAACACCACGATACAAAGTCAACTAAATCCCACCTCATATCGGGCCACCAAAATTGACAACATACATCATAGTAAATCTTGGTAGCACCAAGATGAATGGCCCACTGTGACTAGTGGATATTTGCATAACCCCTTTTCTCAATGATAAAAGAACTGAAAAGAGACCCATGAAGCAATGAACTCCCTGAAGAGACAATGAGTAATCACAAAGTGTCTCCCAACTATTATGAAGGTACATAGACTATTGGCACAACTCATATGCAAGTTTCTAATGATGAATCAACTCTTGAAGAGACAGTATTAACTGGATGATGGACCAGAACATGACTCGACTATGTTTTTTGGTTTCAAAGAGCATATAAGAGATGATCCAAATCAAAGTTCAATCGTAACTGGAATATTTAAATTATTTCACTAGAAACATCCTTCATAATGCATCTCCCACCACCTTACCTTTTCCTGGGACATAAACTATATCAATGTTGAACCCATTAAGGTACTCAACCCAATTACACTGCCTTATATTTAGGTCTTTTTGGGAGAAAATTCAATCAAAGCTCTTATGAAGGGTAAAATACAAACTACTCCACAAAACGATAATAATACCATGTATTCGAGCCATTTATTAGTGATGCTAAATCCATTTCATGGATTGGGTAATTATTTTAATGTGTTTGAAGTTAGAAAGAATGGTGTGCCACAACAAGGTCATTCAGCATAATTACATACCCGAGACCTATACATAAGGAATCCAAATATACAACACATACTCTTCAAGTTTCTGGTAGAACCAAATTATGGATTGTTGTCAACCACTTCTATAGCTCCTCAAAAGATTCCTGACACTCTGGGATTCATCCAATATTCACCCCCTTCTGGGTGTACACAATCATTGAAGAAAAATGTCAGGAGATGCACCAAATTAATAGCATTTTATAACCCATCGTGCCCAAAAAAAAATTTGATTCTAAACACTTGATTTGGATACACCCATGAATTCACTACACAGATCTTATTAGGGTCAACTGATACTCCTCGCACCAATTTAACATGACCCAGAAACATTACCTCTATAATCTAGATGGTTCGTTTAGAAAATTGGCATTTCGGTGATGATCCAAAAGGGTCCCCAAAACAATTCTCAAATGATGCTCATGATCCTCCTCTGTTTTTCCGAATAGACTAGGATGTCATCCAAAAACACCACTATGAAGTAGTCAAGATACTGATGAAACACCCTATTCAAAAGATCCATAGAGACTGTTGGATCATTTCTTAACCTGAAAGGAAATATAAATACTAAAAATGGTCATACTTAGTTTTGAAAGAAGTCTTTGGAAAATTTTCCTCACTAACTATGACTTGGTGATAACCAGAACGCAAGTCATTTTTTGAGAAGCACCTTTCCCAATTATTTTGACCAAAAAGGTCATCAATGTGTGGTAATGGACTCTTCATTTTGATGGTTTCCTTATTCAGCATTTGTTAATCAATACATAACTGGAGTGATCCATCATCCTTTTTCAGGAATGAAAATGGGGTGGACCAAGGAGAGACACTTTGGTGAATGAATAATTGGATTCCTAGTCATGCATATATATATTTAATTCCGTCTACTCAGTGGGGATTGCACGATACGAGGGAAGAGATATTGGTTATATTCCTGGTTCCAATTTTAAATAGAACAACATATCCCACTCCAAAGGCAAGCCTCAAAAGTCTTAATAAAATACCTCTAGGAACTCATCCACCATGAATGGTAATCCACCTTTAGTAACACCACCACCATCCTCCAATGTAAGCAATGATAACTGAAAAAATACACTACACACCTCTAGAAGTGGAGGTCCATCATGTCCCGATCAAGGATCCCATTCAACTTAAAAGTCTCGTATACTACCATAAGGTTCCAAAAAGCTCAATACATACCTATAATAATAGATTTGGGCCTTAAATCAAACCATCTAATCCATATTGAGGATCATGCCAAATATTTCCATCTCAAAAAAACAAGGAAGACTCATTCCAACTGGACCCGTAATACAATGAGTGCACAAGACAGTCACCTGAAACCCTACTATGACTTATTAACAAGCTATTTCACAAAATCCATCACATACCGAATATGATCAATTGGTTAACACAAATAAATCACAAGTAGGGAAAAGATAATTGAAACAAAACCATCGGTATCCCAAAAAGAATATCCTCTGACGATGAAATTAAAAAGTACCTCGTAATGTTGTAGGCCCCACACATGACCTCACTGTTTCCTAGTATACAACATGAAGATTATTCATCTCTGATTAAGACTAAGAATTCCCAATAGCCTTTGGATCTTACCTAAACGTACTATTCCTAGAAGATAATTCATCCCTACCTCCATGACTTCAAAACTGAGAACCCACTGACATGGAATGCTCTGATTGGGATGTCATCCCCCTATAAGCCACTGATCCAACACCACTCTAATATGGGTGTGTCACATTGAATAAAATGCATCAGGTTTCCCATAGCACCACATAAATGAAATGGATTGGGTATAGATGTAAACAAAAGTCATATGTTTCCTTTCATTCCACTCTGATGGAACAAAACTATCTCACCATCAGAAGCCACAAACAAAGACTAACTTGATGGACAGCTTGAACTATCATCTCCTTTCTTCCCCTACTTATCCTTCTTCATTTTATTCTTTGATGAGTTTCCACTACCCATAGATGACACTGATCTAGGGAATCTAGACATTACTTTTTGATTGATCTCAACCATACAAAAATGATTAACCCCTCGAGTGTAGGTCTTCATCTTAAACATTAAAACATTAGAATAAATATATGGCTATAATCCCATCTCACACCACTTACCTTTCAGATGTTCATTGGAAATGATATTGAGTGTAGACCTCACTGGCTCCATCAAGCGATTGGAATACCCCATCAAATTCTATTCTCCATTAGTATGATCTATAAACTCCTAGGATCTAGCATATTCCATGACCTCAGGAAAATAGTTCTCATTGAAAACGATCCTCAAATAACTCTAACTCATAAAATTTCTCATCACAGTTTGAACCATTCAGTCCCACCACTTCTTACTAGTACCCTATATCAAGAACGAATCACACTTCACCCTAATAGGATAAAGATTATCGAAATTATCTTATCAAGGCACTCCTCTATATACCAAGGTTCTGTATTTCCACAAAAGGAAGGAGGCTTGTTCTTGGGAAACATATGAGCTTTGTCCTAATCAGGACATGGTTTAGCTTCTCTAACCTGAGTAGGACATGAACCATTTCCTTAACCCAAATCATAGAAAACCTAAAACATATATTCCACTAATCTATGATCAATTGGTCAGGGAGAAATCTCTTCAACTTCATCCCATGCTACCTAGGAATTCTCCAGGGTGGCATTTTGATAGAACAAGCAGTTAACACATGACAATCCATTAATACCACCATTCCAAAAATTCCTACTAATAGTAGAAAATCTCAAACACTTTAAAAATTTGACACACAACCAAATCCATTTCGATAAAAATCCAAAAATCAAAACCACTCCACCCCACCCAATTTATATATACAGTATTTAGCATATACATCTCACTTGGGGGGAGATCTCAAACAAACTCTTAATAATCCATGGTGACTAAAGGTCTTTCATGAGATGTGATGGCCAGACACACTACTTACAACCAGAACCTCAATCTCCAATAATCCTAGCACAAGTCTATCTAGACCCATCCCAAATAACTTTACCCAAACATATCATTACCTGCACTGATACCATTTTTTCATGAACCATGTAAAAATTCAATCTAATTCAACACCAGACCCAGTACATGTCATAGCTTGAAGTTCATTCCCGATCCCCACAGGCAGGAAATTGGTTCTTGAGTATCACCATTGAAATACAGAAATGATTTCACCAATATATATAATAATAATAACCAATTATATTAAATAAACCAAGATTTAATAATCCCAACCAAACATGGCATATAAATTTTCAGATCTAATATTTACAACATTTAAACAAAACCAAAGAGGATACAACAAAGTGGGAAAGAAGAAATTTTCTTAGAAACCACAATGAAATAGGAGGATAATCTTCCTCAAGACACCACCACAATACCTAAAATTGTATACAACTAGAATCTTGAACCACCATCTCCAAACATCTTGCCTTTACCTGTGTCAAGTATAACCATGTCTACTTACACCCAATGGTGTATGTAGGGTGTGAAGCAACCCCTAGTAGGATGACACCTAATAAATAAATTCCATGATATATAAATTATAAGACAAAATAACAAGAATTTTTTTATAAAAGGAAGGCTTGAAACAATTTTATATAAAACATTTTAAGGTAAAAAATGATTTTTATTTGAAATTACCAACCAAGTGCATTGTATGATGGAAGTATGAGAAATATCCCAGAATAGAACTATGTCATGGGGAAACCCTATTTGAACAAACCTAAATGGCACACTAGGTACATCTTATCATTGTAAAATGTGGTATATAAACCACAACCAAAAATTTTATCATACAAGATCCACTATGAGGGAACATCCCAAGGACCTAGTGGTATCCAATCATAATCATAGTTTAGTTATTATTGTAATTTTTAGTCCTAGTAAATGAATCATGGAAGAAAAACATCTGAGTCCCTAGCAAACAAGTCTAAGTCCCCCCACCTAGATAGCAAGGTTTTCCTTTTTTCTCCATTTGACATACCAGAAAAATCACCACATTTATATACAAATGAGAAACAATATAAATATTCTTTATAAATCTCCATTTCCACAACCAAAACCACTATTAGATCTAAACACGCACTAAATCCATTTAAAAAAAGGGTTACACGCTTTTTGAAATTTATATGAAATTATGAATAATTTATAAAACACCTTCAAGAAGCACAACAAGGGTTCACACATGATATACACCCAATTCCCTTTAAAAATATCATTTTAAGCCATACACATATCAAATACCTTAAAATCACAATTCACACCACACAAATAAATCATAGAACATATTTAAAAAATCATGAATGCCTTTCAAAACTATCAAATGATGTTTAAGTAAAAAACTACCTACATTAAATGTAGATATTTCTGGATTCTAGTGGAAACCCACAACTACACACCAAGATAATCCTATAGAGGAAAACGTGAACCTTAAACATCAATATCAAACCCTACAAATCAAGATGAAACCCTCGATATGGAACAAAATAAGCTGACGAAGTGAGAAATGGATGAAAGAAGAAGAAACGAATAAAAATAATGAAAAAACATGAGATAATGGGACTTAATTGACCAATCCTAGGGAAAACACACTAGATCCACCATGTAAATTGAGGTATAAGAGTGCCAATTGAGGATGAAGAGGTTCCTTGGTAAGAGGAAATTTATTGGGAGATGAAATGGGGGTTTATGGTTTAAAATTGGGGATAAAGGAAACATAAAAAATTAAATCATTAATTAACTATATAGGTCATATGGTTTTAGATCATGTCTTTCCAAACCTTATAGCCCTTATATTCAATGAAATACATGCCTCATGGTTAACATGTACAGTTTAGAAACTGTACAATTATCCATTGTGTAAAAAAACCACTTGGTCGCATGATTACCCTGTCAAGGGATCAATGTTTAAAAACCCATCCACCAACCATGCACCACCTAATGTTTTCCCAAAATATCGGTTTTTCCCAAAAAAACCCAAGGAAACCCCAAATTTAAAAATTCTTGAAAAAGATAAATATATAAATCTATCCAAATTAAATCACAGGTGTAACAATTTACATAGATTTATCTTAGTTTATGGAAAAAATGAAATCAAAATGAGAAACTATGCGAGGTTGTGGAGACTGAGACATGGCACAAAATATATGAAGGTTGTAGACAAGTTATGTGCCTCAGTACTAAGTGGACTAGTGTAGTGTTAGATGGTTGGTGCATGGTTAGAAAATGATATGTCCAAACTACGTTGGTGGTGTTAGATTTGAATATATCCTACTAAACAGTTTTCATATAGTTTTGAAAACCATTCATCAAAATTGTCTATCTCCCCATAATTTCATTATAATATAGATTTTACAAAACATCACACTTAAGATAACTTGGTTCCCCCACCCCTCTTCCTCTCTTGCATGAACATGAACCATGAGGGTCTAATCCCCTATCTCACCACCTTCCCTCCTTTAATTATGTTATTTAAGGTGTGATCCATAATGATTTTAGGTGATTCATTATCCTTTGGTGACTTAATTTCCATTTATTATTCATCCTCTCTAATTTTAGAGGTTTTGGCTTTAGATTTTTGTTCGAAATTCCATTGGATCGTGGTGGAATCACCAGTTTCTAATGATGATTTTTGTTGAATTTCATAGAGAATATCCCAAGATGATTTCCACAGACCATTTAATAGAGTTTATTTAATTTTTATATTCATGATGAATTTTCATTAGGTTTTTCATAATTAATTAATTTTAATTAGTTTTTGTGAGACAAATTTGGAATTTTGTAATACATAAAAATGAAACATCATTTTATAGATGTCAAATACCACACATAGTTCTAAACATAACTAACATCATGCTCATGCATAGCATATGTACATAATCATAACATCACAATTGTGAACAACGATAGAAACATGTTTATTAATTCCAAACATTATCTCATCAAATACATCACATTACCCAATGTATTAAAGAGATATAAATTTTTAGTCCCACCTATCACATCATAATATTTATATTATAATGCATGCCACATAGAACATATAGTGGTTATAATCATTAAATAACCCATTGAATGGAATGGGATTCATATAAATTTTATAAAGTATACTTTCATGAATAATATTTCAGAATAAAAAATGAAAAATGGATATCATAAATTTGAATAAAAGTTCATTTTTCATTAGATAATAAGCAAAACGTGAGGATTCAATGAATTTTTTTGGAATGAAAGGTCATTTTGGGAAATAATTGTATTTGTTTTAAAAATTGAGGTGGAAACCACTATATCACCAAAAATAAAAGGGAAGAATAATTAAATTATATTTAGGGAACATTAATGGAATATACATATTGTACATGTTTTTAAATAGGTAAAACCCAAAAAATGTAAATGGGTTCGAGATTCCCATTAACATAATTCACGTAATATTTTCTCACCATTACACCTTCTAAATAATAAAAATATATTTATTAAAACATTGACCAAGAAGATATTTATTTTAATTTTTACTACTATTTTTTAGTTATATTAATATGCTTATATTTTTTAATTTTCTTTTCTATAGGGTATTCATTTTTTTAACATGATTTACTTAAACATTTTCCATTTTACATCGATTTTTCTATTTTGTTAAATGTAATTTATATATTTTTATAATTAAAAATAGAATCTTTTAATACATATAATTTCATTATTATATGTTATAAATAATTCATAATATACATCCATGATTATTATTATAATTGTTGACATGGAAATGTCACCGTTGGTACCGACCTTTGACAAGAAATTGTCCGGAGAGCATGAAATGGATGTTACAGATTAATATGTATTGTAAATATGATACTTAAAACTGATTAACATCATTATAAAAATTATAACATATATCCTAATTAAACTTTTACTATTTTAGGTGAAATATCGGGTGAAAAAAATAAATAGATAAAGAATAATTAAAAAAAGGAAGAGTTCAATGAAACTTACATAATCCTCGGTGTAGATTATCTTGTGCGTCAATAACAATACCTTGATGATTAGAGTTGGATTACTCTGTGACATCCCTAATGATTATATGGGTATTTATATGATGGATTGTTGGTAAATTTTAGGATTTTCCCTATAGGGGATTATTTTTTTCCATGGGGATGGAAAGGGGTTATTTATACAAGAGGAGAGGGGTATTTTAAGATAAAATATTAAATAAAATATTATATCTAAGGTACAACATGTAATAGTGATTTTTTTCCAATATAAATCCTAAATAAATATTATAAATTTGTTTTATGAATTTAAATCAAATTTTTAATTCTAATTCATTATCTTATTAAAAAGGAAATTGATAAAAAAAATAGTGAATTTGTTATTTTAAGGAATTAGTTTTGACTTTAAGCTCTGGAAAGTTCATTTTCAGTTTCTAAATAATATTTATTGTATTAAAATTAATCATTTATGAAATAATATATATAAAGTACGATCCTAAATTTATATAAAGTATTAGGTAATTATTAAATCATGAATTCTCTAATTTAAGATACATCAGTGATAAAAAATCAGTATGGGAGGAGAAAGGACGTATAGAAATTAAATTCAACTATCAAATAATGTTGGAAAATTCTCCAAAAATTTTATTTGAACATGAGATCATGGTCAGAGATTATTGAATGTAAAACCCCATAATTCCTAACCAATTTCTCTACATATATCATGGAAATGAGTTCAAGTGGGAAATCTTACTAAATTGAGATAAATTGGGCAGTATTAGTGAGTCAATCCACCACAAACCATATATGATTGTTTCCTTTGTATTTTCTAAAGAATATAGTGATAAATTTAATGGTGACATTATTCTATTTCTACATGGGCATAAAAAATGGTTTTATCATCCCTTTGGACTTATATCACTCCACATTATATTATTAACATACCAAACACCATGAGATATAATCTGTAATATCCTTCTTCATGTTTTCCACCAAAATTTCTCTCAAATATCAAGGTACATCTTGTTATTTCTAGGATGGGTATAAAATGAAATATATTTTCATCCACTAGTGGAAATATATATTTTTTATTTGGGGTTTTTATTCATTAACTTTAGATAAAAACCTAAGTTTATATAAGAAATGTTATATATAAAATTTTTAACAACATATTTGTAGTAACCAATGTTGAATGTTGTTTTATTTTAAAGGGGAAAAACATTGATCAATTATAATTTCAATTATTTTAAAATTAGATGTCTAATATCAATCTGGGAGATATTCAATATTGGTTTTCTTAAAAACCAAAGTCAAATATTGACTTTCCATAATGGTTTTAGTAAATAACTAATTTGCAAAGTCAAACCCTAAGATATTCAATGATGTTTTTTGAAAACATACATTGAATGTTAATAAATTTTTTCAAAAAATAATGAAATAATTATAGGAGCCAAAATCTACAAAACTAGTAAAACAAAAGTCAACAATGAATACAAAACAAATACAATAGTGATAATACGTGTAAAAAATAATTTAATTACCAAAAACATAAAAAAATGATGCTACATTTCAAGTGAATATATTTCGACATTGTTTAAATAATTAAATAAATTAAATAATTATATATATACAAAAATCACCCATATGAAACTAAAAAAATAGAATACACAAACTTTAAAGATAAAATGATTGTATAATTACTCATTTTTAATCTTTTACTAAAAGATAAATACCAAGAAAATTTAAAGTCTTATGTAGTGTGGAGTTTTTTTACAAATCCCTGGCCATTTATACACTAGATAAAACATCATTAAAAATAAACTGGATATAACAAATTAATGTAGAAAATGATTATCTAAATAGACATTTTCAAAAGTTTATTAAAATATAAATACCCGATAATTAAAATCACAATCATACTTAAGAAATAGTTTTAAAATACTATAAAGATGGGTATATTCATCATTAGTATAAAAATGGGTACCATGGAAAATATATAATAAAAATTAATGTTATAAGATTAAAAATTATAGTATTTTTATATAAAGCATAAAATAATTAATATAAATAAACATATCAAATTCGATCATTGGCCTAGTTGTGATTATCTCATACATGAATCATAGAACATAATAACCACATTCCACACTTCCATTTTTACAATTAGAATACAGTTATAAAAAAAAGACATATATATGTAACAAAAACCAAATATTATCAAACATAAAATATATTTAACATTTCATCCATGTATTGAAATGTAATTGGATACTTTATCGATAATTGATCTTTTTAAAAGATTTTCTATGACCTGTATTTTCATTTATTTTGACTAAAAAACATTTATAAACAAAATAATTAAAAATATTTCTACAAATAATAATAAACAATAATTTTCTATCAGGAAGATAATTGTTTATGAACACTACCTAATAAAAAGGAAAACAAACATAATTTCCACTATTTTGGGAAGAATACACCTAACATCCAATAAAATGTACAATACAAAAAATTCAAAATTACTAACATTATAATAAAAATGACTTCATTATAATAATATTGTCTATTCCCTTTATGGAATGGAGAAATGACAGTATCCAATATTTGTGTGTGATAATATATCAGATATATATGAAACTCTAGTAGAGGTATTGAGATATTTCATATATATTGAAATGAATTCTAGATATATAGGAACCTAAACACCAGTGATCTCATTTTGAATATGAATAATGTGTAAATACCAAATTAAATAAGGAATAAGATATGTCATTTAAAATAATCGTATTTTAATGAAATAATAATGGAAATATAAATTTACATACATGGAAAAAACCCCCAACACATCCATGCAGATCTCATAAAAAATAACCAAATCATTGATATCCTTTATGAAAATTTCCAATAGATAGTCTATTTGTAATGACCTGACCCCAGTTACCCAGAGTTGGTGCATTATTTTAATACATTGGCATGATTACAAGGAATAATGTCACGAATGACCAATCAGTTTAGCAGTTTTGGAAAATATATTACATACATGAATGTCACATTGCACTTTAAGACATACAAAACAACATAAATAATCATTATGAACGCCATTATTCCCTTGGTTTAACCCTTCATATCAATAAAAATACACTTCTTGGAATCCTGGGAAAAAAATAAAACATAGAAAGGGGTGAGCTCAAAAGCTCAATAAGGGTATGAAATAAAGTGACAACATTCATAAATAAGCGTAAACATTTAAGGAAATGTATAACTAAAAACACAAGCATTTTAAACTTGAACTTCAGCATAATATGGAAAAGATAAAATGAAATAATTCCATTAACTTATTCACATGGATATTCTACTAGTCGATTAATAACATGCAATATCAGTAACCACTTTTATAATTGTGGAATGAAAAATTCTGAAGTTTAATTTCTTTGTCAAGGCCTCGGGCCAAGACCTATGGGATAACTGTAACCAGAACCCAACCAAGAGTTCCTCTAATGACCAGACAGTAACCAGGAGTGCCTCTAATAACTGTACACCAACCCGGAGTGCCTCTAATAACCAAAAACCTACCCAGAGTGCCTCTAATAACCGGACACCAACCCAGAGGGTCTGTTGTAACCGGACCCCAACCTGGAACATACTAGTCCAACACATTCATCTTAAGAATAGAATGAAATATAACATAAACATTCGAATTCAAAATAGCATACGAAATGTCAATACTTTACCCATAAACCAGGAATGGTATAAGAATAACACATCCACAGTCAAACATATCACAAAACCTTCAATGCAATATGGAATATTTTTATCATGATAAATCAACTTCAAAACTCTTTAAAATCTAGTAAAGGATTTTGACATGGATGAAAATGATTTGTAAAAATCTTTGAGAGAAATACCCCTTTTTCATTAAAACGTTTAAAATTCACACAACTTATAAAAGAAGTCATTTAAAGACATTTTTGAATAAAAGAGTCCCATACAACTTTGAAACATTTTAAAGGAATTATTATTTTAAAAACATTCATTTCCATATAAATAAATTCTTAAAAACCATATTGAAGACATGGACATTAATGAGAAAGATTTAGAAGAATAAATATTTAAAACATTTGAAAATATGTTTTAGTAAAAAAGTACCTTAAAATAATCCCTTTGAATAATCTTTCCTACAACTTGGAAATGTATAATAAATATGTCCCAGAAGATAATTACGTAAAAACAATCTCGGATAATAAAGAGATTGTGAAATTAACCCCTACCAATTTGGTAACTTACGAAACATACACCCCATGAAAGAGGTATCATACAATGAATATGTAAATACACATAAATTAAAATGTATTACATAAAGAATACAAATTTGGGCAGTACATACACCACACAAAAGGTAATAGTGGCAATATGGCATAAATCTCACGGGAATAAGGAGTGAGATGAAAACCCCTTACCTTGCACTTTCCTTTTGTCGAGGGTACGTTTAACCTCTTGTATGAAGACTATAGTATGTTATTAAATTATTACAGAACCATATAAATATTTATGATATCATAAATTATTCATTTATGACTTTATACTACCCAATTAATAATAATTTCCATGCTATATCAATATTTTGGGTAATAATCGCTTTCTTTTTCATGCGTGTTTTAACTTGTTAATCCTAATTGTATCACATAGATAATGATTTAAATAATTCCATAATATAAAACATGATTTATATATCATATATATTTAGTATATAAATATGTATAATAGACACATATATATAATGGAAATCACCATTTATGGAGATGGTAGTCCGTACGTACGCATAAACGATGTTTCCGTTTTCATATAGTATTGAACAGAAGTAAGTGAATAAGATATATGTTATTAAATAAATACTTATATATATAAATATATATATCTACAGTAGAATTATTAGGTCATATATTACATACTTATTAGTAATATATATATTTTTATAATCGTTGATGAATGGTGAACTTGGAAATTAATCTCATTGCGTCGTGGAGACGGTAATCCATACGTACACATGAGTAAAAATGTCATTATTTTGATATTAAAATAATATATAATTGGAATCTATATCATATATAAATAATAATTATCATATTATATTTATTATTTACATGAATTATAAATCATTATTATACCCATCTTAAAAAAATATTGAATAACAATTACACCACAACGTGGAGATGGTAGGCCGTACGTAGGCACGTATGGTGACATGTCATTCAAGGGATGGATAGAATAATGAATTTGTTTGTTCCCTAATTATAATAACATCACAGTATATAGAAGATAATAGAGTTATTATTTTATAATGGAAATAACAAGGAAAGAAGAAGTTGAAGAAGAAAGGAACTTTAAAGAGGGTGGTGAAGATGTTACCTCTTCTTCAGGTTTTTACTTTTGATTTGATAAAAAGGGCTCCATAGGTTGGATTTCTGATCAAAGTAAGACATCTAGGATGAATTTAGGGAAGGTGGAATGATATTTGGGTAAATTTTGGCCGATTAAAATGGCTTTTATGGTGTGAATTAAAGATATGGGGGAGTTCCCTTTTATAAGAGGGGTGAGGGGCTCTTTAGGAAAATCTTAAAGTATTATTTTATAATAAACTCATATTCGGTTTCAAATGGATCCAAAGTGGATTATTCAAATTATAAGGTGGGGATGGGTCGAATTACATTCAACCAATAGATTTTAGACAGGTTTGGGTCATTATATTAACCTTATCTTTTAGTTTTAACTCTTAGTTAATTAGTTTCACACTTACCATGTCACTTTGTATTTTTATATTATATAGTTAATAAACATACAATATATATCTAAGAGACATAAAAGTGGTCCATTAATGATACACCAATAATGATATATGTACTTTGGCCAAAGATTATATTTTTAGGAATATAATATAAATTAGTAATAAAATATTTGTTTTAAAAACTAATTTATGTCAATTTTGACACTACTCAATAATTGATTTTTTTAAAGTCTTAACAATTTCATTAATTCGAAAAAAATTCATTTAAGCAATCCTAACATGTCATATTAACCAATAAAATTCGTTTATGTCATCAAAACGTTCAAATTTTATTTATTTTAACATTTATAATACCAATTATTTCATTATTTCATTAATAAGGAAAATACTGCATCATTATTTTGTCATATATATTTTTACATTTTAAATGTCTAAAAATTATAAATAAAATACCATTATTTAAGAAATCTTTTTATCCTTCTAATGAATATTTATAATAGAAAATATAACATATATAACCCTATGTAAAAATTTTTTTTGCTAAAATATATAGGCTAATGTCATTTTTGTATTTACTTTAACTTAATTAATATAAAGTGTCCCTATCACCTACAAGTGGCCCCATGGGGTTCCAAAATCGACCAAATGATGCCCATGGTCGGACATGTATCCACCAATAAGGTCAAGACACATTTTAAGGTAATTTAAAATTTTATAATATTATTTTTACCTTTATTTACCGGATTTACCCTTTAACCATAGTAAATAAAATATTTACCGAAGTAATTATTCAAAATGTCTAAATATAAAAGTTACCTTTTTAAAAAATTTGACCTCCTAATTCCAATGATCGAATCCATTTTTCAAAATTCAAAACACAAAAGTGGCAGAAATTAATTTAAAATTAATTCCCGCTATCAAAACAAAAAACATGTTTTTAAGATATAATAACTATCAAAACATTGACACTTGTTTATGTCTAGTTTAATTTTGAAATTATGTCAAATGAAAAACATTGAATTAAATGGTAAAAAAATATTCTAAATATACAGCAAAACCACTCAAATTCAAAATTTATCACTATTAATTATATTTATTAAAAAGATGTTTTTAATTAAAATTTTGTAATTTTCACTATTCATTAAAATATAAAAGTTATCTGAAAAGTACCAAAATTTCACCCTTGGATAAATTAGAAATTCCGAATCCAAAAATTATGTCCATTTTGAGAGATAAAATTTATAGAATTTCAAAAAGTAGGTATTACTATTCATAACGGCTAGTTTGATTGGTTGTGGGGTGTATTAGAACTCGAAGTTGCGTACAACACACGCTACTGTATTATTCATAGAGAAGCACCCCATGGAAGCATGGGGTGTTACATTATTCCATCCTTCAATAAATTTCATCCTCACAATTTGAAATTATTTTTCGAAAATAAATGGTTGAAAATAGAAACTACCTTTGGGAGAACCCATATCGGAAATTCGGTTAATAAAATTTAGTCTTAATAAGAGGAAAAGTGAAATGAAAGTGTCGCCAAAAAATTATAATCTCGATTAGGAGATAAATGGTGGAAATTAGAGACATAGAATTGGAGGAAAAAAGTAAACATTTATTGGTAGTGATTGAGGTCATCAATCACAAACAATTGTAGAATTGTGGGCCTCAAAGCCACCAATCTATGATGATTTGAAATACCATCAGTTCAACAAAACGTATGGTATTAGGATAATACATTTTTAGTTTTAGGATTCCATAACTAATGTTTAAGAATTTATCTCTTCATATAATAAGATATGTAAAAAATTTATACTTTTCAAGTAGAGTTCCATCCTTTAACTAATTTCTACCACAAACTCATCTTTCACTCTATAAGATAATAGAACTTAAAAATATATTCTATTTATCCTATTCGAATAGGGTTCCAAAACAACGAATTTATAATTCATCTAATAGAACCTTTAAAAAAACTTCATTATTCAGTCAAGGACATCACATGGGTCAGTGCTAGGTGATATATGCTAGTCGCCCTTCGGTTGCGGGTTCAAGTCTCACAGCCTTGTTGGATGCGACGGCTTGCCGCCCGACCTCCGGGTTGTCCTTTTTATGGAAATATAAAAATAATCTCAAACTAGAATTATCCAAAACAATTTTTCCCAAACTCACGGTCGAAAATTTATAGGGAATTTAATCATGACGAAGATCCCTTTTCCATGTAAAAACTTGTGAACACCTTCATCATGTATTATTTTAATACATGGTAACTTCCTGAATTACCAAAAAACCTTTATTGATTAGATTCATGCTCCATTATTCCTTATAGAAAATTATATGTACTCCTTCTATCCAAAAATGTTGTAAAATCCAAAAATGACAAATCATTAATCAGGTTTAAGGTACTCAAGAATATCCAATATAATTTTTTAAAATCAACCATCTCTTATTCCAAAATCACTACCTCATTATCAGGACAATATTTAGGATTACCTTTCCTTCAATCATGTATTTTTTTAAAAGTGTAGCATACTATTAATTCACTTTTCTTTGAACCATATAATCTCAAATCCTCAGTAAAATAATACTACAGTACAATCCTTATTTATCTCCGTAAATAATGTAACCAGTATACTGTTGATACAACACTCAAATAAAATAATTCTATAATAAAAACATAAGAAAAATAGTCATTACTCTTCATATGAGGTAGTATCATAACTTGATTATTATCCAATATCATCATTTGGTGCATACTCTGATTATTTGGACATTGGTTTGCGTAGTGTCCCAACTCCTTGCAGATGAAGCATTGTACATTTGAAAAATATTTCTTACCCTTGCAATCACGTACATGGTGTTCTTTTTCTTCACACTTATAACAAACTTCCATTCCCTTCAAGCATTTACCAAGGTGATTCATTCCACATTTATAACATATTGGAAAATCCGTCTTTCCCTTATTCTATTTATCCTTATTTCATTCTACCATCTTTTTCTTATCTGGATTCCCTTCAAAGCCATAGGACTTAGAGAACACATGATACTATTTCTTCATTTGATGATAATATATGGGAGACTATTTCCCTTCTAAATTCTGGCTTAAAACCATGAACATTATGATCCTTCTTACTCTTTGGATCATGCGTATTGCTGAAGTTCTCATTCCTTCTACTAGATGCCATTTCTATACAATGGCATACACTAGGTCAGTTTATGAATCACAATTCATAATTCCAAACATGTAAAATACCTAACATAAGTTGAACAGTTTATGGACATAATCCATAGTCACAAAAAAAATTTCTTGAGGAGCTATACACTCATAAACCCTATATTGTGGGTTTTCAAGAAAATGGGAATTATCCAAATCATATCCCCGGGATTGTCGTAACCAAGAGTGCAGAAAGGACCGTTGTCGTGCACCAGTTCCCATTCGATTCTATCTTAAAGCGATGTTTTCGGTTTTTACCCCTAAGTATATATGTGCCAGAGGCTCCTCTACCTGCTTGTATCTGGACAGGGATGTATTTCTCAGAAAACTCACAAAATATCTACAATACCAAAATTATAGGAAGTTCATATATAATAATCCTCAAAGTATATCTTAGGGTAATGTGCTCTAATCATAGTTTATCTAAATCTAGTTTCCAAGGTTATTACTAAACTCCCTCTGATACCAACAGTAATGTCCCGACCCCAGTTACCCAGAGTCAGTGAATTTTTTTAATACATTAGCATGATTACAATGAATAATGTCTCGAAGGACCGATCAGTTTAACAGTCTTGGAAAATATATTACATAAATGAATGATACATTGCACTTTATGACATACAAAACAACATAATTAATCTTTATGAAAGCCATTATTCACTTGGCTTAACCCTGCATATCAATCACAATACACTTCTTGGAATCCTGGGAAAAAAATAAAACATAGAAAGGGGTGAGCTCAAATTCTTAGTAAGGGTAAGCATACAGCAGAAACATTCATAAATAACCGTAATCATTTAAGGCCATGTATAACTAAAAACAAAATCCTTTTAAACATGAACTTGAGCATAATATGGAAATGAAAAAATGAAATAATTCCATTTAATTATTCACATGGATATTCTACAGGTCGAATAATCAAATGGAATATCACTAACCACTTTCATAGTGATGGAATGCATAATGATGAACTTTAATTTCTTTTTAAAGGCCTCATACCAAGACCTAGGGGCTAAATATAACTGAAACCCAACCCGGAGTGCCTCTAATGATCGGACACCAACCCGGAGTGCCTCTAATGACCGAAAACCAACCCGGAGTTCCTATAATAACCGGAAACCAAACGGGAGTACCTATAATAACCGAACACCAACCCTGAGTGCCTCTAATAACTGGACACCAACTTGGAGGGACTGTTATAACTGGACCCCACCCCAGAACATACTAGTCCAATACATTCATCTTAAGAAGATGATAAAATGTAAAATAAATATTCTTATTAAAACTAGCATATGAAATGTCAATACTTTACCAATAACCAATGAATGGTATAAGAATAACACATACATAGTCAAACATATCACAAAACCATCAACACAATATGGAAGATTTGTATCATGATAAATCAACTTCAAAACAGTTTAAAATCTAGTAAAATATTTTGACATGGATGAAAATGATTTGTAAAACTCTTTGAGAGAAATACCCATTTTTCATGAAAACATTTAAAAGTCACACAATTTATAAAAGAAGTCATTTAAAGACATTTTTGAATCAAAGTGTCCCATACCACTTTTAATCTTTTGAAATGAATTATTATTTTAAAAACATTCATGCCCATATAAATAAATCCTTAAAAACCATTTTGATGACATTGAAATTAATGAGAAAGATTTAGAAGAATAAATATTTAAAACATTTGATATGATGATTTTGTAAAAATATTCCCTTAAATGAATCCCTTTGAGAACTCTTTCATTAAACATGGAAATGGATAATAAATATGTCCATGTAGATACTTATGTAAAAACATTCTCAGATAATAAAGAGATTGTGAAATTAACCCTTACCAATTTGGTAACTTACGAAACATCCACCCCATGAAAGAGGTATCATACAATGAATATGTAAATACACATAAATTAAAGTTTATTGCCTAAAGAATACAATTATGGGCAGTACATACACCACACAAAAGGTAATAGTGGCAATATGGCATGAATCTCACAAGAATAAGAAGTGAGATGAAAACCCCTTACCTTGAACTTTCCTTTAGTCGAGGGTACGTTTAACCTTATGTATGAAGACAATAGTTTGTTATTAAATTATACCAGAATTATATTAATATTTATGATATCATTAATTATTCATTTAGGACTTTATAAAACCCAATTAATAATAATTTCAATGGTATATCAGTATTTCAGGTAATAATCGCTTTCATTATCATGCGTGTTTTAACTTGTTACTCCTGATATTATCACATAGATAATGATTTAAATACATCCAGAATATACAACATGATTTATATATCATATATATTTTGAATATAAATATGTATAATAGACACATATATGAAATGGAAAACACCGTTTATGGAGATGGTTGTCCGTACGTACGCATAAACGTTGTTTCCGTTTTCATATAGTATTGAACGGAAGTAAGTGAATAAGATATACTTAAGTAAATAAATACTTATATATATAAAAATATATTTATCCAGTAGAATTATTGTGTCATATATTACATACTTATTAGTAATATATATTTTATAATCATCGATGAATGGTGAACTTGGAAATTAATCTCATCACGTCGTGGAGACGGTAATCCGTACGTACACACGAGCGAAAATATCATTATTTTGATATTAAAAAAATATATAATTGGATGGTATATCATATATACAGAATCATTATCATGTTATATTTATTATCTAAATGAATTATACATCATTATTATACCCATATAAATAATAATATATTGAATAACAATTACACCACAACGTGGAGACGGTAGGTCGTATGTACACACATACGGTGACATGTCATTCAAGGGATGGATAGAATAATGAATTTGTTAGTTCCATAATTATAATAACATCACAGTATATAGAAGATACTGGAGTTAATATTTTAGAATGGAACTAACAAGGAAAGAATAAGTTGAAGAAGAAAGGAACTTTAAAGAGGGCGGTGAAGACGTTACCTCTTCTTCAGGTTCTTCCTTTTGATTTGATCAAAAGGGATCTATAGGTTGGCTTTCTGATTAAAATAAGGCCTCCATGATTAATTGAGGTAAGGTGGGATGATATTTGGGTAGATGTTGGCCGAGCCAAATGGATCTGATATTGTGAATTAATGACATGGGGGAGTGCCCTTTTATAAGAGGGGTGAGGGGCTCTTTAAGAAAATCTTAAAGTATTATTTTATAATAAACTCATATTCGTTTTCTAATGGATTAAAATTGGATTATTAAAAGTCTAAGGTGGGGATGGGTCTAAATCCTTTCAACCAATAGATTTTAGATAGGTTTGGGTCATTATATTAACCATATCTTTTAGTTTTGACTCTTAGTTAATTAGTTTCACAAGTACCATGTCACTTTGTATTTTTATATTATAAAGTTAATAAACATACTATATACATACAAAAGACCTCAAAGTAGTCCATTAATGATACACCAATAATGGTATATGTCCTTTTTTCGAACCATAGATTTTTAGTAATAGAATATAAATTAATAAAATAATTTTTTTAAAAAACTCATTTATGTCAATTTTGTCACTACTCAATAATTGATTTTTGTTAGTCTTAAAAACTTTATTAATTCGAACCAAATTCATTTATGAAATATTAAAATGTCATATTAACCAATAAAATTTGTTTATGTCATGAAAACATTAAAATTATATTTATTTTAACATTTATAACACCAATTATTTGATTCATTCATTAATAAGGAAAATACTGCATCATTATTGTGTCATATATATTCTTACATTTTAAAAGTCTAAAATTTATAAATAAAATACCATTATGTATGAAATATTTTTAGCTTTATAATGAATATTTATAATCGAAAATATAACATATATCACCCTATGTAAAAATTGTTTTTCTATAAGATACAAGCTTGTGTCATTTTTGTATTTACTTTAACATAATTAATATAAAGTGTCCCTATCACCTACAAGTGGCTCCATGGGGTCCCCAAATCAACACAAAGATGCCCATGGTCGGAAATGTATCCACCAATAATGTTAGGACACGTTTTAGGGTAATTTATTATTATTATAATATTATTTTTTTACCCTTATTTACCGAATTTTCCCTTTAACCATGGTAAATAAAATATTTACCGAAGTAATTATTCAAAATGTCTAAAAATAAAAGTTACCTTTTTACAAAATTTGTACACCCTGATTCCAAATATGGAACCCATTTTTCGAAATTCAAAACAAAGAAGTGGCAGAAATAAATTTTAAATTAATTCCCGTTGTCAAAACAAAAAGCGTGTTTTTAAGATATAATAACTATCAAAAGATTGACACTTGTTTATGTCCAGTTTAACTGTGAAATTATGTTCAATGAACAAAATTGAATTAAATGGTTATAATATATTCCAAATATACTTTAAAACCACTCAAATTATTAATTTATAACAATTAATTATTTTGATTAAAATCTTTTTTTAAATTAAAATTTAGTAAATTTCAATATTCATCAAAATATAAAAGTTATCTGAAAAGTACCAAAATTTCACCCTAGGCTAAATTCAATATTCTGAATCCAAAAATTATTTCCATTTTGGGAGATAAAATTTATAAAATTTAAAAAAGTAGGTATTACTATTCATAAAGGCTAGTTTGATTGGTTGTGGTGTGTATTAGAACTCGAAGTTGTGTACAACACACGATACTGTATTATTCAGAGCGAAGCATACCATGGA
Source organism: Viscum album (assembly GCA_963277665.1). NCBI lineage: Eukaryota > Viridiplantae > Streptophyta > Magnoliopsida > Santalales > Viscaceae > Viscum > Viscum album. The sequence continues at coordinate 772,628,801 of OY728151.1, read as the reverse complement.
AGCTTGGGGTGTTACATTCTTACCTCCTTCAATAAATTGTGTCCTCTCAATTTGAAATTATTATTCGAAAATAAAACTTTGAAAATAGAAAATAACTTTGGGAAAACCCATATCCGAAATTTGGTTAATAAAATTTAGTCTTAATAAGCGGAAAAGTGAAACGAAAGTGTCACCACCAAATTATGATCTCTATTAAGAGAAAATTGGTGGAAATTAGAGACATATAGTTGGAGGAAAAACATAAATATTTATAGGGAGTTATTGAGGTCATCAATCACAAACAATTGTAGAATTGTGGGGCTCAAAGCCACCAATCTATGATGATTTAAAATACCATCGTTTCAACAAACCATATGGTATTAGAATAAAAAATTTATTTTTTTAAGATGCCTTACATAATGTTTAAGAATTTATTTATACATAGAATAATAGATGAAAAAAATGTATACTTTTCAAGTGGAGTTCCATCCTTTAACTAATTTCTACAACAAGCTCATCTTTCACTCTATAAGATAATAGAACTTAAAAATATATTCTATTTATCCTATTTGTATAGGGTTCCAAAAAAATGAATTTATAATTCATCTACCAGACCCTTTAAAAAAACTACATTATTCAGTCCAGGACATCACGGGGGTCTGTGGTAGGTGAAACACCCAAGTCGCCCTTCGGTTGTGGGTTCAAGTCTCGTGGCCTTGCCGGATGCGACAGGTTGCCGCCCAACCTCCGGGTTTTCCTTTTTATGGAAATCCAAAAATAATCTCAAACTAGACTTATCCAAAATACTTTTTTCCAAACTCACGGTCAAAAATTTATAAGGAAGTTAAACACGATGAGGATACTTTTTGCCACGTAATAACAAGTGAACACCTTCATCATATATTATTTTAAAACATGGTAACTTCCTGAATTAACAAAAACATTTATTAATTACATTCATTCTCCCTTATTCCTTATAGAATACTGGATATACTCCTATCCAAAAATGTTGTAAAATCCAACAATGACAAATCATTAATCAGTTTTAAGGTACTCAAGAATATCCAATATAATTTATTCAAATCAACCATCTCTTATTCCAAAATCACTACCTCATTATCGGGACCACATTAAGGATTACCTTTCCTTCAACCATGTATTTTCAAAAAAGTTTATCTTACTATTAAGTCACTTTTCATAGAACCATATAATCTCAAATCCTCAGTAAAATAGTACTGCAGTAAAATCCTTATTTATCTCCCTAAATCATGTAACCAGTATACTGTTGATACAACACTCAATGAAAATAATTCTATAATAACAAAATAAGAACACTAGTCATTCCTCTTCATCTGAGGTAGTATCATAACTTTATTATTATCCAATGGCATCATTTGGTGCATATTAAGATGATTTGGACATTGGTTTGCGTAGTGTACCAACTCCTTGCAGATGAATCATTGTATATTTGAAAACTTTTTCTAACCCTTGCAATCATGTACTTGGTGTCCTTTTTCTTCACACTTATAACAAACTCTTATTCCCTTCAAGAATTAACCAAGGTGATTCATTCCACATTTGTCACATATTGGAAAAATCCTTCTTTCCCTTATTCCCTTTATCAATATTTCTTTCTACCATCCTTTTGTTCTTTGGCTTCCCTTCAAAGCCATAGGACTTATTGAACACATGATACTATTTCTTCATATGATGATAATAGGTATGAGACTATTTTTTTTCTAAATTATGGCTTAATACCAAGAAAGATATGATCCTTCTTACTCTTTGGATCATGCGTATTCCTGGAGTTCTCATTCCCTCTACTGGGTGCCATTTCTATACAATGGTATACACTAGGTCAGCTTATGAATCACAATTCAAAATTCCAAATATGTAAAATAACTAACATTAATTGAATAGTTATTGATATAATCCATAATAAAAAAAATGTTTTCTTGAGGAGATATACACTCATAAAACCTTCATAGTGGTTTGTGAAGAAAATGAGAAATATCCTAAGCATATCCCCCGAGAGTGTCGTAACCAAGAGTGCAGCAAGACCCGTTGTCATGCACCCGTTCCCGTTCGATTCTAGATCAAAGGGGTGTTTTCGGGTTTTACCCCTAGGTACATATGTGCCAGAGTCGCCTCTACCTGCTCGTATCCAGACAAGGATTTATTGCTCGGAAAACTCAAAAAATACCTACAATACCAAAATTCGTGGAAGTTCTTATATAATAATCCGCAAATTATATCTTAGGGTAATGTGCTCTAATCAGAGATTATCTAAATCTAGTTTCCAAGGTTATTGTTAAAATTCTTATGATACCAACAGTAATGACCCGACTCTAGTTACCCAGAGTCGGTGAATTATTTTAATACATTGGAATGATTACACGGAATCAAGTCCTAAAGGACCGATCAGTTTAGTTGTCTTGGAAAATATATTACATACATGAATGTTACATTCCACTTTAAGACATTCAAAAATACATAAATAATCGTTATGAGTGCTATTATTCCTTTGGCTTAACCCTACATATCAATCACAATACACTTCTTCGTATCCTGGGATAAAAATAAAACATAGAAATGGGTGAGCTCAAATGCTCAGTAAGGGTAAGAAATATAGTGGAAACTTTCATAAATAAGCATAAACATTTAAGGCAATTTATAACAAAAAAAATCCTTTTAAACTTGAACTTCAGCATAATGTGGTAAAGATAAAGTGAAATAATTCCATTCAATTTTTTACATGGTTATTCTACTAGTCGAATAATCGAATTAAATATCACTAACCACTTTCATAATGATAGAATGCATAATTCTAAACTTTAATTTCTTTATCAAGGCCTCGTGCCCAGACCTAAGGGCTAACTGTAACCGGAACCCATCCCAGAGTGCCTCTAATGACCAGATACCAACTCGGAGTGCCTCTAATGACCAGACACCAACCCGGAGTGCCTATAATAACCAGACACCAACCCAGAGTGCCTCTAATAACCGGACACCAACCCAGAGTGCCTCTAATAACAGGACACCAACCCAGAGGGTCTGCTGTAACCGGACCCCAACCCGGAAGTTACTGTTCCAACACATTCATCTTAAGAAGAGGATGAAATATAACATAAACATTCGTATTAAAACTGGCATACGAAATGTCAATACTTTACCCATAAACCATGAATGGTATAAGAATAACACATAAACAGTCAAACATATCACAAATCCTTCAACATAATATGGAAGATTTGTATCATGATAAATCAACTTTAAAACAGTTTAAAATATAGTAAAGGATTTTGACATGGATGAAAATGATTTGTAAAACTCTTTGAGTGAAAATACACTTTTTATGAAAACATTTAAAATTCACACAATTTAGAAAAGAATTCATTTAAAGACATTTTTAAATCAAAGTGTCCCATACCACTTTGAATCTTTTTAATGTAAATATTATTTTAAAAACATTCATGTCTATATATATAAATCCTAAAAAATCATTTTGAAGACATGGACATTAATGAGAAATATTTAGAAGAATATATATTTAAAACATTTGAAATTATGTTTTAGTAAAAAAAAGTCCCTTAAAAGAATCCCTTTGAAAGCACTTTCATAAATCATGGAAATGGATAATAAATATTTCCCAGTAGATTCTTATGTAAAAACAACTTCTGATGATAAAGAGATTGTGAAATTAACCCCTACCAATTTTGTATCTTACGAATCATCCAACCCATGAAAGAGGTATCATACAATGAATATGTAAATACACATAAATTAAAGTGTATTACATGAAGAATACCATTATGGGCTGTACATACAGCACACACAAGGTAATAGTGTCAATATGGAATGAATCTCACGGGAATTAGGAGTGGGATGAAAACCCCTTACCTTGCACTTTCCTTTAGTCGAGGGTATGTTTAACCTCCTATATGAAGACTATAGTATGTTATTAAATTATACCATAACCTTATTTATATTTATGATATCATACATTATTCATTTATGAATTTATACTAACTAATTAACAATAATTTCTATGGTATATCAATATTTTTGGTAATAATCGCTTTCTTTATCATGTGTGTTTTAACTTGTTACTCCTGATTGTATCACATTGATAATGATTAAAATACATCTAGAATATAAGGCATGATTTAAATATCATATATATTTAGAATATAAATAAGTATAATAGACCCATATATGAAATGGAAAACACCGTTTATGGATACGGTAGTCCGTACGTATGCATAAACGCTGTTTCCGTTTTCATATAGTATTGAATGGATGTAAGTGAATAATATATATGTAAGTAAATAAATACTTATATATATAAATATATATATCTCCAGTAGCATTATTATGTCATATATTACATACTTATTAGTAATATATATATTTTTATAATCGTCGATGAATGGTGTACTTGGAAATAAATCTCATTGCGTCGTGGAGACGGTAATCCGTACGTACACACGAGTGAAAATATCATTATTTTGATATTAAATTAAAATATAATTGGATGGTATATAATATATTCAGAATAATTATCATGTTATATTTATTATTTACATGAATTATACATCATTATTATAACCATCTAAATAATAATATATTCAAGAACAATTACACCACAACGTGGAGACGGTAGGACGTACGTACGCACGTATGGTGACATGTCATTCAAGGGATGGATATAATAATGATTTTTTTTCTAAAATAATTATAATAAAATCATAGTATATATAATATACTGTATTTATTATTTTATATTGGAAATAAAAAGGAAAGAAGAAGTTGAAGAAGAAAGGAACTTTAAAGAGGGTGGTGAAGACGTTACCTCTTCTTCAGGTTCTTCCTTTTGATTTGACCAAAATCGATCCATTGGATGGCTTTCTGATCAAACTATGGCCTCTAGGATGAAGTTAAGGAATGTGTGATGATATTTGGGAAGAGTTTGGCTGAGCCAAATGGTATTGGATGTGTGAATTAATTATATGGGGGAGTGCCATTTTATAGAAGGGGTGAGGGGCTCTTTAGGAAAATCTTAAAGAATTATTTTATAATAAAATAATATTCGGATTCTAATGGATAAAAATTGGATTATTCAAATTATAAGGTTGTTATGGGTCTATATCCTTTCAACCAATATATTTTAGACAGGTTTGGGTGATTATATTAACCTTATCTTTTTTTATTAACTCTTAGTTAATTAGTTTCACACGTACCATGTCACTTTGTATTTTTAAATTATATAGTTAATAAATTTACTATATACATAAATGAGACCCCAAAGTGGTACATTAATGATACAAAAATAATGATATAACATAGCCTATACAGTTGAGAAGGCTGGGTAGGCATGACAGTATTGGTAAGTATGGTAGGATACGTTGGTTGTGATTGTCTTTTCCATTGTTAAAACAAAGCCTATATAGTTGATTTAATTTTATCATCCATAGAATGAATCATGTCTTTCATCTCATCTTTAAAACATTATATTTCTAGATCTCTTGATTTATTACATTTAGGAAAAACACTATTCCTAACACTAAGACCCACCTCATATACTCTTACAAGGATGGGGTTCTCCAACATTCCTAAAACTATATCTTGTATTTACATCCTACCCTCAGTGATAAAAATCATTTTTGTCTATTTCTCCTAAAGGTCATCCTGAAATGAATAATTAAAATCATATGTTATTTCTATAATTTTGAAAAAATACAATAATTCATGAAAAACTAAAATTAATTTCATACAATATTTTTTGATCCTTCCTTAGATTATTCATTAAGATACATTGCATTCTTTTTTATTCATGATATTTTCCATTTTTTAGGGAGATTGTGTAGAGATGGTAGAAAATCCTGGAACTCTTTCGAACCATAACTATATTGATCTCTTAATGCATCAACATTTTGTGCAATCATTTTATAATCCAATAAATGATTCCATCCACATGATAAACTATGAGGCTATAAATTTAAAAATTGGAAATCTTGATTAGAACTCTTGAAGGCACATTACATAAAACTGAAATAATGAATATTCATATAATATACATGAAATTTTAAAAAATTAAATAATTTTGAAACCATAAATGCATCATCATGTCAGCTGAGGACAAATTTTTTTCATGTATACATTTCTAAAACCCATACTTGGGGCATGGGTTTTAATTCTATAACTTCGCATAAACTTTTTTTTTCATTTTTTGTTAAAAAATCTCTCCATTAAATTGTAGCTGATGGTTGAAATCCTTTCACAATTTCATTCAATTCATGAAAATTTAATGTAATTTATAATTGAATAAATTAAATATTATCCATATAGAGTATATAATATATTAAAAATTAGATAAAAATAAATCAATAGATATATTTTACGATGATAGACTCATAAAACTACTCTTTTTCCTCTTTTTCTATGGACTTCTATTTGGGATATAAAATAAAAATCCTAGAATGGCTCTACAAGGCTATATAACTGGTAAACTATGTTTCATTTGGGCCAATTAGGTTATTATTATCATCAAATTCAACATGAATTCTCTAGTATACTTTTTAATGTGATAGTTTTGGTAAACATATAATTACACATTTACTAACTATAGAAATCGAATACTCTATAGATAGAGAAGAATCCTCAATATGAGGTGTATCAGTAAGAGGAAAATCAATAGTCCTACAATCCATATTTTTTAAAAAAATAAACATTTTCTTTCATTAAATAATTATATTTGTAAATATTTAATAATATGAAAATATATATATAAACCTCAATAAATATTCCTCTACCTCTATGTATGTCATTAAAATAAGTACAAGAAATTAATATATATGTACATTTATGTTATTAGAGAAGTGAATATTGAAAAACAATGATTATAGAAATATTTATTTAATAAAATAGTATCTCCCATGGGTATGTTTTAGATATAAATAATGATTTCTTGATTCTTAACCATAAAATATTCATGTTAAACAATTATATATAACTATTAAATCTAAAATCATAGAAATATTTATGATTTTAATTATCATGATCACAAAACAATCTTTTATATTTGTAACATTAACGAAAACATAATGATTTATTTCAAGTTTTAGGATCAACAAATGATTATTCAATATTATTCAATATTAAATATAACACAAAAATCTTATAAATAGTGATATCAAATATAAAATCAAATAATTAATAAAAAATAGACTCTAAATATTTTTATTTTGAAATAAAAAGATATTATAAAAATTAATTGAATAATTAGGATAGTAATTTAGTTTTCCCTTAACCCGCCAACAAGATCATTTCATATAGTATGGACTATGTAAGAATTACTGTCATTTTTATCATCTATAAATCTAATTTTAGAAAAAAACACTTATATAGATCTACAAAATCATCATTATCCTCATCACCGAAATGAATTATTTTCCTTTGAAAAATAATTGACCACTAATCAATAGATGAGTCAAGGACAAAAAATATTTTCTTTTCGTGTGATTCCATGATAAATTATTACTCTTTACAACAAAATATTTTCAAATAAACCAATTTGAACCCCTAATCAAAATGTTTCACACCACTATTACTATATATCAATTTAGTCATAAACAATGTGACCCAAAATTTATAATAATCAATTTACCATATATCCTCAAGAACCCCAAAATATGTCGTTGATGCACTAACTGGGTTTTTATCATTTTAACTCAAAAAAATATTCTTTGGAGATGAACATTACCCCTCTATTTTGAATGGTATTCTTATCATCCTGATTTATTCTAGTAAAATGTGTGACCATTAATATCAAAACAAGATCATGTGATCAAATTAAGAGACATCACCTATGAACCATTTCAATGTGTCTTATACAAATATATTTGAGATGAATTTATCTTTAAACCATGAAACAAATGTCTTTTTATGCACAATAATCAATTTTTTTTTCAAATATCATGCCTTTAATTTTGAAATATAAGGTGATATATCTGGTTGAACCTCATCTATTCTTTTCAAAATGTATAATTTTTTTTGCATCACATCATCACATGGAATGGCCTTTACCTTTAAGCCTAAAATCCCTCTATATTGAATTTAAAAAGACATATTTTGAGATATTGAAAGACCAATATGATCCACTTCACACAAATAATCAGTACCGAACTCAATTACCACTTTCGGTAAAGAAAATTAATTATAGAGGCCTCTGTTCGATGAGGAATTTTACCATAACCTTTAAAAAAATCATATATTTTTTTAAAAGGATACATCTTACATAAATAAAGAGTCATGTTTCCTCTTATCTCATGCACATGATGAATCAAAATATGAACCAATATATAAAAAACATAGGAGGTATATACATTTCTAGTTGAAGAATTTTAAGATAAGCATCATTCTCCTTCAAAAGTATCAAATTTGAATCATTTACATTTCTAAAAATGGTTTTCAAAAAATTAAATAACATGATGATAGTCTTTCTAAATGGTATTATAAATTCACAATGTTGTGTGACCGATAGCAGTTGTTGTATCAATACATGAAAGTTGTAATATTTCATATATATTAATTTAGAATCCTTCAATGACACAAAATTATTCAAATTTAAATAATACCCAATGGGTACCTTAATACCATTTAGAAACCAAAAAAATCAACTTCTTATGGTTTGTTAATGTTTGGAAAGCTATAGGTAAATATGTTTTGTTTACTTTTATAGTAGGAGCTAACTCCAAAAACAATCCCATTTATATCATGCCCAATCTAGAATGAAATACATATTTTTTTGTTTCCTTTTATTTCTATCAAGGTTCCAATCCAACTATATAATATGTTTTTCCCAATATGAATAATTTCAGTGTTATTTTTTATCTCTAAAAATATCAAATAAGGTAGATCGAAACAGATAATCTTTTTCATCGAGATATATTTTTTTTGATTTCGAAAACATAATTTATTTCCAAATTTAAATTTAATATTGTTTACCATATTTTAATATTCTTTAACCAAAAATATATTTGGGGAAATAATAAATTCATGAAATCTGTTAAATGGGTTTTTCAATCTATGATAAGGATAATCATTTTGAAAAAATACCATGATGGCCAATGTAAACTATCTTCCTTCCATTCGGAAATTTATAATATGAATTATCTTCTTCATAAATTGGACATAATTTTTCCCATAACATAGTATCTAGATATGTTTCCACATACAAGGAATTATTTTATGTTGAAAATTATCATATCATGAAAAATAAAATTCCCTTTCTTGTAGGAATCAACAACTATAACACATCTCTCATAGAAGAATTAAATCAACTATCAATGGTGAAAGATAGAAATTAATATCACTTTGGAGCTTTTTTTCACAAAAAAATAATCGAACTCATCATTACATATTTTTCCATCATAAATATATGGGGGAATGTTTTAAACATCCAAAAAATAGTCCCTGAAATCTTTTTTCTACTTAGGCTGCAATATAGATTAATTCCATTTGTGTGCAATCCCATTAATAAATTTCTAACTTTTCCTGAAAAATTAGTTTTTTTATCAAATCTCTTCCACTAGTGAATCAACATGGTGATATAAGTTTCCATTAGAGTTTCACTTGTCTGTATTCCATCATAACATTTTCCCATCAATTGAAATTTTAAGTAGACATGTAAAATGAGTAGTTATTGAAAGGAAGAAAATTAATTTAGCAGGATATTTGATTCAGGTACTTGAAAATGGATCTATGTTGAATTATTTGAATTATTTTCAGTTTTTATTTGAGGATAAACATTTACTTACTATGATGTTAGATGTTAGTAGCTAATAATGAATCAGAGATTCATTCTTCATCCATATTATTGCGTGAGGTCCCATATTTAGTACATTTTGATAAATATTCAAATTACTTTCAATGAAATGTAAACTCTTTGAAGAAATAATGTATCTTTTTATACCCTAATATCATCAGGTATAAAATTTTTGTTTCCTTATTATTGGAATATGGAAGAATGTTTCCATATAAAATTAGATATTTTAAAATATCAAGAAAATCATAGAATATTTAATCTGTCCATCCATTTCATAATTCGATGTTATCTAATCAAAAAAATTATTTTAAAAATATATAATTAGTGAGACCTGATAATATTAGTTTCATATAATATTCATAAAATAATTCAACAAGTACTATATTTTTGGTGTTTTAAACACTTATATCATGAATTAATTCATTAGTGAAATCCATTATCACATTCGAAATATTTTCATCAACAATAGTTGTTAAATATCCCATTATTTCACCATTCTAGATCAAATATGTATAATTATGGCTCAAACCAATACAAATGAGATGATCCTTGATTTCTATGGATTTTAACTTTCTCATATTCAAACACTTTTTGAAATAACATAAAATCATATATTTGGTTTAAATATTTAATTTATAAATTTATAAGAAATTATCAACTTCTTTATCAAATTCATCAGTGGTTCTTCATAAATTTATCCAATTATGATCCATTAAATACCTAATATCACAGTATAAAAGGTGAATATATTAAAACATATAAAAAAATAAAATTTTATATAAATCATATAACAAACACTTGAACATAATTTAAAAATAATAAAAAATAAAAAAACAAACAATAACCATAACAAAAAACTCATAATTTTTTTTCATTGAAATCAATTACAACAAAAAATATAACTTATAAACAATTACAGAGAATAAATATCCACTTCAAAACAATTATAAAAATTATTATACAAAAAAGTATATAGAAATAACATAAAACCAATTTGATTAAAGGTTTTATGAAAAATTAGATGAATAATTTTAAAAAAAGTTATACTTAAAAAAAATAAAAAAAATTATACATACAGTTAAGAAAATTATATTACAAAAAAATATCCTAAAATATATATATCATAATAAATAGTTTGACATAGAAACACACACACACACACACACCAATATATATATATATATATATTATGTTATGTTAAACCAGGAAAATTAATATTATAGAACAACATCACACATAATAGAATATAATTTGGTTAAATGAAAATTTAATTTCCACTACCTTTTAAAAAATTCAACTTTTTAGACCTAACATGCATTGGGATAACCTATACACATCCAAATATCCTCATTATAATTTTTATAAAAATTCATGAACATTGTTATTCAATTATATATCATTTGTAATATATTTTTATATATCACTTGATTTGTAAAAAATTGAATAGATTTAGTATTTCTTTTACTACATACATCATTTATGGAAATGAAAAAATCAATGAATGGACATAATACATGCTTAAGAAAATTCCAATTCAACTAAATTGAGTTATTTTCTTCTTTTTAACCCGTGAAATATCTATAATCAAAATCATGTATTTAAATGATATTAAAAATGTGTAATGACTATATCATTATGATCGTAGACATGATGATCCTTCACATACATCATCTATAAGAATAATAGATAGCCTACTACTAAATGGAAAAATTATAAACCACATCACTAGATTGATTGGAATTTTATAGTAATCATAACTCATTACTGGTTGATAACCTGTGTTGCTCATGAAATATTAATTGTGATTGTCTTAAATGACATCATTTTCTCACAACATTTTCTTACTTGTGAATGTGTGTTCTATAAAAAATAATAAAACATAAAAACATTAAATAATTTAAAAATAATTATGATAACAAAAAAATTAACATAATTTATTTAAAAAAAATTCTGTTATGTTTTGGAGATTGATAATAACAAATGCCTCCTAGATTCTAATAAACTCAATCATAGTTTTTTTAAATAAATTGAATTCTACAAAATTTATGAAAATTGAGTGTAAAAAATAATTAAAAACTCAACAAAAACTCAATTATTAGTTTTGGGCCGACCGTAAGAGCTCCAGGAGTGTTGAATATGTATCAAGAGTCGATGATCCATGATAAATAAGATGAATAGTGGATAAAAAATACTTCAATAGAAAATAGAAGGTTTCCATGGACCGCAAAGCCATTTATGCTATCATCACCTGAGATTCAGTCAAGAATCAGTTGAGTAAAGGCTCAGGAAAAAAAAAGAAGATCAAACATGGATTCAAAATGATTTCAAGAGAGGATTGATGGTCATAAAATATGTAAAAGTATTTGTTGTTTAAAAATCAAGCGAGAGATAGGTTTTTTGACAATGAAAAATAATTGTTTGACTGTTGGTATATTTTTTAAAAGGAATTTTAACATTGGTTTTCAATAAAAATAATGTTTAATTTTCTGATGATTAGTTTTTAACATCGATTCTATAAAAAACTAACATTTAAAATTAACTGTTTGAATTTGATTTTAAAAAACAAATTCTAAAGAGTTTGATAGATAATTTTTAACATTTGTTTCTATAAAAAAAAGAATATAAAAATAATTTCAAAATCTTTTAATGGAATTTTAGGAAAAAAACCGAATCAAAATTATAATGTGATCGATTTGTAACAATGATTTTTGAAAACTCAACATTAATATCTCAATATTGAATCCTCTTATTTCAATAGTGATTATACATTATTTACTTATTTATATCTAGTGATTAAGGAACACAATCCACATTGAAAACTAAATCACAACATCTAAATCATTGTGGAACTCTTGTAGCTTATCTTTCTTTCCTAATCTCACATTCTTTTGTAGCTGTAAATCATACCTTTATGCCTCATTGATCTTATATTAGATATATGGTTAGGAAATAATTTGGGAAAGTTATGATGTATTCCTTACAATTATTATTTCAAGATCCATCCTTTTCATATCCAAGAAGATAAGGACTCTCTCAATACAAATCATGGATAGGGTAAAATGTTCTTTTCTGCAAAGAGCATCAACTACATTGTTCACAAGTCCTAGATATTATTGAATAGAGAAATCCTAGACCAAGAATAGATCTAACCATCATATTTGATTCATGTTTATATACTTATGTGTGAATATATAATTTAAACTATTAAGATTAGAATATACATCACACTTTACATCATAGAGGTGGTGCCACCAAATATTCAAATCGAAGATCACAGGTAATAACTCCAGATCTTGTGTCGTGTAGTTATATTCATGGAAGTTAAACTATAGTGAGGTGTATACTGTCAAATTATCATTTTTAATGAGTGCATAGCCCAAGATATTATTTAATGCATCACTTCTTATCACAAAACCTTCTCCACTTGTTGGTAGTGCGAGTTGAGGTTCATTTATAAGACTCTTCTTGAGCTTCATGATGCTTTGCTCACATTCTTCCATCCATACATAATTTCACCCTTTCCATGTTGGCTTAGTTTCTAGGCCAGGGAACCATTATAATTATTTCTCCAAACGTCAATAGTACCCTCCCCCCCTAAGACAAGAAAACTATGTAGTTTCATGAAACTAGTGGTTATAGACCATTCATCATTTGATTTTTTTTTAATGTTCCCCCCAAATTCCATCAGTTATGATCAAATTCCACAATAATGTGACATGATACCTCCAAAAGTCACACTTTCTAAACATAGAACACATTTAATCCCTCCTTTCTGTCACTAGAAAAATCCTTAAATGATCTTAATGCTCCTCCTTATGTTTTGAGTTAAGGATAATGTCATCGATAAAAAATACCAAAAAATCTAGGTAGTCTCTAAAGACTCTATTCATATATTCTACCAAGATTTTAAGGGAACATGAATGTTTAAAGGGAATAATTATGAACTGATAGTGATCATACCTTGTATAGAATGTCATATTCTGAATATATTCCTTATTCACCTTCATTTGATGATATCAAGAATGAGGATAAACATTTGACAAGTACTAAGATCCTTGAAGTTGATTGAACAAGTCAAAAATCCTAGGAAGGTGATTCTTTTTCTTTATGGTGATATTATTGATCTCCCAATAATTGATACACATTGTTATTGATCCCTCATTTATCTTTTCAAAGAGCATTGGCACACCACAAGGTGATGCACTAGGGTATATAAACCCTTTGTCTAAATTCTCATGCATCTTCTTCTTCAACTCATTCTGTATGATCAGGTCCATCATATATGGGGATTTTGAGATAAGAGTGCTTCAAGTAATGATCTATATTGAGAAATCAACCTCATGATCTTGAGGAATTCTGAGTAAATATCTGTGAAATACATAATTGTATTTTCTCATAATGGGAATTTCCTCCAAGTTGATACCTTCCATTGACTCAACTATTTGGGAATAGTATGTTTTTCATAGGGTTTCAACACCCTCACTATTATGGGATTTTCCAAAGGAGCTTCGTGATCTCCGTTTCATTTATAAACAATCATTGAATGGTTTCAAAAATGAAAATTTATTTAATTTTCCTCATAGTTGTTTTTTTATCTATATAATGACCTCTAATAAATTCCTAGTATAGAATTGAATTCCAAAAATGGATGTATTACTTGAATTTTAAAGAAGAATATTCCCACAAACACTTATAGGTGAAGATTCCAACACATTATCTGTAATGACTGAACCACTAGGTGGTTTTACATATATCATTAATTCATAGTGTTCGGTAATCAATTCAATAGTTCTAGATATCTTGTAGGATATGATGAAATTAATAGAAAAGGAATCAAATAAAACTTTTTCTATTCAGGATTGAATAGGAGGTGTAAATTATACAACTTCATTTCCACACTCCACTTTAGAAATAATTATGGAATAATATTTCATCTATTATTTTTGTTTTGGTGGTTACTAGCATATATTACCCTAAAGGATCCATTGTTTAGTGAATTGGCGTGTATAGTTCCATTTCTCCCTATAGTTTAAGGATTGAACCAAGGGAGGTTCAATATGTGGTTCTATCCTTTATACCAACATGTTGGCTGACATCATCAGATCCCATCATTATTCATTAGACTGTTGGCCTTATCTCCTAAATAAGAATCATTTCCCTCTCCCTTTGAGACAAGTCCTAGGATGTTTCTTTTAACAATTTTGACATGTTGGTTATTTAATCCTCATTCAACCTTTTTCATTTGAACCACAAACAAGAAACTCCATCCTTTTTATCTTATCTCCATAACTATGGAAAATTTATATGAAATCAAACTCTATATAGATAGCACATCAAACCACTTCTTTGAAACTCCCAATTCCCTCATTGCTAAATAATTTAAAAGGATAAATTTTAAATCACTAAACAATCTATATATTTTATATCATTGTTGATAAATAAACATGTGGAATATATTTAAACCCTTGTGAGGTTTTCCTCATATTTCATAATGAATTATACTTCATTTTACTTCATCTCTAGGAATTTTGACTCCATGTATTTTAATAGAATTTGGGGAAAATACTTGGTATGAAATATTTTATAAAGGTTTTCCAACTCAATCTCTTACATTTCATACTTCATATTGGTGTTCTTTATTAATGACCACTATTGAATAACTTCTCCATTTAAATTATTTATGAAAATAGTCACCTTCTCCTTCTTAAAAGAGTGGATCATAGATAAGATATTATCTATTGAGATAACCCACTTTCTCATGACCAGTGTATTAGAAGAACCAAAAAATGTTGGTGGTCATTGTATCATAAAATACTCAATCAATAGTTTATCCTTATAAGGTAAAGGGGTGTTTCAACATGGTTTAGGATATTATTCATATCCTGAGATAACTGGTTAAAAATATCCATGATGCTTGAAACTCTACCTCCCATGGCATTGTGGATATCGTTCGGATAATCAGTGCATTTTCCCTTGCATGTGTTGTTGGACTAGTTTCCCTGAGTTCAACCAATTGTTTAAAATAAAAACGGTTTTAAAAGAAAATAATACAATAATTCATGAATAAATAATTTATTTTTTTGTCTAATTAACTTTAAACACATTTTTTATGTGATACCAATGGTTAATGTTTTTTAAACAATTTTTCATTTATGTTTACATAAACATAGTCTTACCATTAAGGTTTTCAATAGTTTTCCCTATTCCAAATTGAAAAATTAACTAATCTACACTCTGATTCTATCTTTAGTGACCCTACCATTTTTTACCTTAATATTACATCCTTTTTAAGATAAAAATCAAATTTGACATACAAATATAGGATAAAAAGGTTTAGTGCCTTGAGAAAATTAGGCTTATACATAAATTGTAGTCAATTACACAAAAGAATTTATTTAAATAAATCTTTTTTATCCTTCTAAAATATTTTATTATTCTTAGTACATGTAATCACTTGAGGATATACATAAAATAAATTTGTGAGCTAAAATCCTAGTAAGTGGATGAATAAGGGACATGAATCAATATAAAGTTGGTGAGTTTAATCATCATCATCATTGTAACATCCCATGTAAATAAAGAACATTAAATTTTCATATTTATTAATATTAGTGAATTGAATATTAATTTTACTTTAAAGGGGATTCTATGATTCGATGGCATAATCGATACGCAATAACTTGTTTCT
This sequence comes from Viscum album, assembly GCA_963277665.1. Classification (NCBI taxonomy): domain Eukaryota; kingdom Viridiplantae; phylum Streptophyta; class Magnoliopsida; order Santalales; family Viscaceae; genus Viscum; species Viscum album. Next base: position 772,612,308 of record OY728151.1, on the reverse strand, counting down.
TTGAAATCATACGTTGCACAATAATAATATAATAGTATTATTTTAAATGGTAGTTAATGACTTGACGTTGTATAGGAAGGAATGAATATAACTAACTAAAATATGATTATACATATTTGTTAAATGATTTTACATTTATCAAATAAAATTTAGAGGCTTAAAATGTGAACGAATCTAATTTTAATCGTACATACTCTAATATTCTTTAAAGGGTCAATTTACCGCCTTTTGATGGAGAACCATCATTAAATCTAGTTTTGGTCATTTTTATATGTTCTATTTGACAAAATAAAATTATTCCTTAGTTTAGGGACATAAAAATTTACATTGGGTACATTTTTTTGTTTTTCTGATAAAGTTTATTTTTATTGAATAGTGAAAAATACTGTATTTTAATTCAAAAGTTCGTTTTAATATAATTTATTTATATAGTTAGATTATATTTTTAATTGGAATAAAATTTTAATTAGAATATATTTTTACCTCTTAATCCAATTTTGGTCATTTTATTTAATTTTACTTTTAAATTTGACATAAACAAGTGTCAATCTTTCGATCGTTATTATTTCATAAAAACTCGGTTTTTATTTGGACAGCGGGATTTGATTTTAAATTAATTTCTGGGACTTATGTGTTTTGAATTTAGAAAAATGGATTCCATATTTGTAATCAATATATAAAAATTTTTTAAATATGTAACTTTTATTTTTATACATTTTAAATATTTACATCATTAAATATTTTATTTACCATGATTAAAGGGTAAATATAGTAAATAAGGGTAAAATATAATATTATAATAATATTAAATTACCCTAAAATGAGTTCTAATCCTACTGGGTGATATATATCCGACCATGGGAAACCTTGGGTCTAATTTGGGACCTCATGGAGCCACATGGTAGTAGTAATGACACTTTATATTAATTAATTTAAATTAATTAAAAAATGACATAAACAAATATCATTTATTGAATCAATTTTTACCTGGTATTATATAAGTTATCCTTTAGACTATAAGTTTTTTTTAGAAATATAAAAATATTTCCTACATCATGGTATTTTTTATAACTGTTTGGACAAGAAAAAATTATATTATTTATGACAAAATAATGATGCAGTATTTACCTCATTAATAAATGATTTTAATAAATAAGATTATAAATATTAAAAAAATATTAAAAACCTTTCCAATACCTATTGGATGATTTTATTTCGACCATGATTCATATTAACTTAGACTTTAAAGATTTTTTGACCTTTTGAAACAGAATATGAGGTTATAATGAAATAATTGTTTCAAACATTCATAAAGAGCCCCTCCCATCCCTTATAAAAAGCCCTCACTTCTAACTCATTCCTCGCACCTCTCAAACCACTTCTCTCATCCAAACTCTTGAAAATTAATCTACCTACACCCCTCTCCTCCTCTTATAATCCTTAACTTAGGAAGAAGGTACTTGAAGTCCTTTTGGTTCAAACCAAAGGGAGTTACCCAAATTAATGGTAACAATTTCTCTTAAATCCTTTTATTTTATTTTGTTTTATTTGGTTTTATTTTACTTCTAAAACATCATAAAATCTTTTTATTACTTTATTTTACAACAAAAAAGTATCCTAAATATACTAGGATGTTGTTTTGAGAAGTATTTAAACTTCACTTACACACACCTCCATCTAACGGGTGAAGAACATACTGTTTATGTGGATGGAAAAGTAATGCCTCACAAAATTATGATTGTTTGATTATATCCAACCACCTCTCATGGTGGAAATTAATATGGAACTATATTTATATATGATATAAATTATGTTTATGTGTTGTTTATGCTTATATATTTTACATTTTATCCTACCTTTGTGGTTTACATAATGGGTAAATGCGATAATTTCATTTGAGGAATATATCCCCCTCAAAGTGATGTGACTCGTTAGTGACATATGTGGGACATATAGGGGATATAGTTAATGATATTATATATGATATTGTACTGAAATTATAATATACCTCTATATCATTATTTTTTAATTCCATTAATGTATGAAATAGAAATGAAAGTAGCGTTCATGCGTACGTACAACTTACCGTCTCCATTAACGATGCATTTCATTTCTTATCTCCAGATTTTTTGTACTGTTATGAATACATATATATGATGGATATATATTATGTATATCACATCTAAATCATGAATATATAATGTAATTTTTATCACATGGAAAATTTTTGATTATAACAAGTTCATTTTTTACTAAAGTTCTAAACGTCAACCAAATGTGTAATATGAACTCAAATAATTAACTAATTTGTATTTAAAGGTAGTAAGTAATATAAAAAAAATAATAAACATTAAAAATTTTCTTAAAGAATTATAAATTCACTTATGTTTATTATTCTGGAAGAAAATAAAACATGCGAGTCAGGTCGGATACGAGGAAAGAGATTTCTCATCTCACTTTTAATTCTATGAAATTTCCATTTTTCACCAATTATTTATTACATGTGTTGTATTGTGTAGTGATATTTGATATATATTATCATAATTCTATTTATATTCATGGTATTATGTGGTTTATTTGGTTTTTATTAACTTTTTTTCATATTACATGATTGAATTACAACGTGTTAAGGGATTTTCATCTCACTTTTTATTCCCGTGAGATTGATGCAATATTTTCCGCTGTTTCTTTTATTGTGGTGTATGTATTACCAATGATTGTATTATTTTTATAATATAATATAATTTATGGGTATTTTCATATTCAATTTATGATCCTTCTATCATGGGTGTGTCTTTTCCATAAGTTAACAAATCGGTGAGGGAATCTTTCATCGTCCTCTTTTGAAAATACTTCTTTTGTTAGTTATTTTAATTTACATCTTCTTATGTTGGGATATGTTATTATATATACTTATTGATGTAAATTGTATGTAAAAGTGATTATATACCCTTTTTCTCTCATCAAATCATTTTCTAAATTTTAAAGTGATGTCATTAGGCTGTCGAATTTTCATAAGAGAACTTTTTAACCCAATTTCATTTCTTTGGGGTTAAACTTCTACTTCTTGATTATGTCTCCCTATGAATATTTCTGAATCACCTCGGATTTTTTTTCAATTAATATTCACTTATATTGTGTGTATATATATTTTTCACACATAATTGTGTAATTTATTTATCCTTAATCTATGGATACCATTTTTATATGCGATTTCATCTCAATTTACATTCTATTGAGACTTCATTATTGTTATGGGCCAAATAACTCTTATATAGTGTATATACTTTCTTTAGGGATATTATATCATAAATACCTTTATTCTCATGATATTAGAATGTTATGATTAAATTTTATTCCTCGATTATTTATATTCAAGTGTCTCTCATTTTGATTAAAACTTTTTAACTAAAATATCATTTTAATGTTTTAAATATTTATTCTTCTAAATATTTCTCATTAATGTCAATGTTTTCAAAATGGTTTTTGGGATTTACTTATATGGATATTAATGTTTTCAAATGATAATTATTTTAAAATCTAAAAATTGGTATGGGACACTTTGATTCAAAAATATATTTATTCAATGTTTTAAATGGATTGTAAAATGGTTTGATAAAGCATTGATTATGCCAATATATTGAAATGATATATTGTGATTAAAATATAGAAATGTTATCATTTATTTATACTTATTTTATGTGTTATGAATATGTTATGTTTATTGGGAATTCTTTACATATACGGGAGGTTCCATGATAAACCTAGGGCGGGTGAGCCAGAGATAGCTCTCCAATGCATTGGGTAACGTGACAGTGGTAAACGTGATGTTTCTACTGAGAGATTTAGGGAATATACTATGATGGGTATTACAAGTGTAAGTCCCTATGTAGCTGTAATAGGTAAAATGTAAGTTTAATATGTATTCCACATGTTACCTTTATGATTTGTTATTTCTGTGTGATATTGATAAATATTAGGATTTCAAAAGGTATGTTACCATTGAAAAGTATAGTTTCATTGATTTTTATTTATTGATGGGCTAATGTTTTCTTTCCATATTTTATAACCCTTACTGAGATTTTTATGCTCCAACCAAGTTTTTTAAATCTTTCTCATAGGTTATAAGGAAGTGTAAAATAAAGAAAGTATTCAAGAAGATTTATATCAAGAAAAGAACTCTTTCTTTATTTAAGTAGTTTTATTTTTGTCAAACATTTGATAGAGTAAAAGTGCCTTCTTGGTAATTTTTGAGATGTAATGTAAAAGTTATGCCCTAATTCTCTAAAACTGTATACCTGAAAAGATCCTCAATGTGAATTATTCATTTAATTCATGAATATGTAATGTATTAAGGTCGGGTCCTTATAGTTGGTATCATAGGTTAGTTTACATAAATTTAGAGGATAGGGTGTTATTTAAGCATAAGTGACATACCCCTAATGTTTATCATATTAGAAAGATACATAGTTATTTTAGATAAATTGAATAAGTTTATGATAACATTAATTAGTATATCATAGTGTCTACTATCCTCATAAGATAACATATGATTATTTTACGAAGACACTAACACAGACCTTTTTGGTTTTTGTAAATTGTTGGATCTAGCCGGAACCAATATAACAATTGATGTTAAAAGAACTGTAGTGGTTTCCTTAATGAGATACTGAATGAAATGGGTGATGAAATGATAACTCTTGTGGTTAAAATATGTTATGGTTATTTTTGAGGAATTTATCTCATTTTTGGGAATTTTATAAAATTATATGGTTTTAGAAAAAGGACAACCTATAGGAAGGGTGGAAACCTGTCACATCTGGAAAGGCTGCTGGAATCAAACCCACAACATAAGGGAAATAAGGGTGTATCTCCTACCACTAGCCTACATGAGGTACCAGGTTATTATGTCTATTTATTTTAGTTAAATGATTTTATGGATCAAGAATAATTTGATCTTATATTTTATCAAATGGATATCCTTATTATAGAAATGATTTGTTAATTAAGTGATAAAGGTTATTTTGGAAGACGATCTCTCTTTTGGGGAACAATATATACCTAAGGAAAATATAATACTATGGTATTTAATTTGTGGAGTAATGTTTGAAATATTATTTTTGGAAGAATTTATGTTTTATTTTGAAAATATTGATATTTGGGTTATTTATGGAAATTATTAACCTATCATAAATAATATGTGATTAGGTTAATTACACTTCAATATGAGACATTAAGAGTAGTCGATTCTATTTGGATATAAATGCGAATATTTATTATGGAAGACTATGGGATAAATTTTTCTGAGTTTTGGGATTGAATATTAGTTTGGATTATGTTGAGTACTTTTAAGAAAAATTGTGTATTTAATGGTCTTTGTTGAAATTTTGTTATTGCTTGTCGAATTTTGGAGATTAAGAGTAGTATTTGTTTTTTTAAAGGATTAACCTTTTTAGGTATTATCTGATCTCAAAATAACCATTTTGGTTTTGGTTGATGTATAAAGACAGGGGAAATATATAGTTCATCTTTTGTGGATTATGTGATACACTAGAAGTTAATTCTTGCTCTTTTAATGTGAACAAGTCGGTATGAATACTCTCCGTTTGGAGAAAAGATGAGTTTTTGCTAGAAATTTAGTGATGTATGAAAGTCTACATCATAAGTACGTATGTTTCCTTATGTTTTAAGTTAACCTGGTAAATAAATTACTCAAAGTAAATTAAAAAAAATTGTCTTTTAACTTTTTCTAGGGGGGAATGAAGGTCTATTTTCCCCATCACATGTTTTTGATTTTCAGGTGTCTAACTTTCTCTTATTAATGTTTTCTTTCACTCTCCATCATAACTTGATGGTTTTTTTCCTCCTCTATATCCTTGTTTTCATGGAATCATAAAATCAGTTGTCTCGGGTAATCTTTGAACTTATTTTCCTTTATTTTAAAGTGATTGTTTTATTTACTCCTTTTTTAATGTGGGACTTTCAGTTATGTTTCTGAGCCCAATTTTAAAATTGCAAGCATGAAATTTCCAAAAGGGGGGAAAGATATAACATCATAGGTAAATAAAGAACATGAATTTGTCATATTTATTAATATTTGTTAATTAATTATTAATTTTACTTTAATGGGGTTGTTATGATTCGATGTAGTACCTGATAGAAAATAACTGGTTTCTTTGAAATCTTACGTTGTACACTAATAATATAATAATATTATTTTAAATGATATTTAATTCCTAGATGTAGTATTGGCGGGAATGAATAGAACTAACTAAAATATGGTTATACATGTTTTTTAAATTCTTTTACATTTATCCAATAAAAGTTAGAGTCTTAAAATGTGAACAAATCTAATTTTAAGCATAAATACTCTAATATTCATTAATAGGTCGATTTACCTTATTTTGATGGAGAACCCTCTTTAAATATAGTTTTGGTAATTTTTATATGTTATATTTGAAAAAATAAAATTATTCTTTAGATTCTGGATATAAAAATTTACATGGGGTAAATTTTTGGTATTTTTCTGATAATATTCATTTTGTAGTGAATAGTGAAAAATACTGTATTTTAATTGAAAAGTGCCTTTTAATATAATTTATTTATATGGTTAGATTTTATTTTTAATTTGGTTTAATGTTTAATTAGAATACATTTAAACCATTAAATCCAATGTTGGTCATTGGAATTAGTTTCACATAGAAATTGGACATAAACATTTGTCAATATTTCGATAGTTATTATTTCTTAAAAAACACACATTTTGTTTTGGCAGCAAGAATTAATTTCAAATTAATTTCCTCCACTTCTATGTTTTGAATTTAGAAAAATTAATTCCATATTTTTAATCATTCGGTCCAATTTTTGTAGATAGGTAACTTTTATTTTTAGACTTTTTTAAAATTACTTCAGTAAGTATTTTATTTACCATGATTAAAAGGTAAATCTAGGAAATAAGGGTATAATATAATATTATAATAATATTATATTACCCTAACACATGTCCTAATCCTATTTTCTGATACATATCCGACCATAGGAATCTTTGGGTCGAATTGGGGACCCCATGGAGCCACATGAGAGTAATTATGACAACTTATTAATTGTTTTAAAGTAAAGACAAAAGTGACAGAAAATCATATCTTCTAGTGAATCAATTTTTACATGGGGTTATATAAGTTATATTTTCAACTAGAAATATTCATTGGAAATCTAAAAATATTTCCTACATTAGGGTATTTTTTATATTTTTTTGGAAGTCAAATAAATTAAATTATTTTTGACACAATAATGATGCAGTATTTACCTCATTAACATATGATTTTAATTAATAAGATTATAAATATTAAAACAACATTAAAACCCTATAAAATACCTATTGGATGATTTTATTTCGACCATGGGTCATCTTAAATTCCATGTTAATGATTTGTTTTGACCTTTTGAAACCGAACATGTGGTTATAATAAAATAACTGTTTTAAACATTCTTAAAGAGACCCTCCTCTCCCTTATAAAAATTCCTCACATCTTACTCATTCTTCACACCTATCAATCCCTTTGTCTCGACCTAATTCTACCCAATTAAGCTACCTACATCCCTATACTCCTCCTAGAATCCTCACCTTATGCATAATTCACTTCAAGAAGTCCTTTTGGTTCAAACCAAAGGGAGTTACCCAAATTAAAGGTAATAATTTCTCTTAAATTATTTTGTTGTATTTTGTTTTATTTTACTTCTCCATCCCCATAAAATCTTTTTATTACTTTATTTTATAACAAAAACAGTATTCGAAATATACTAGGATGTTTTTTTGAGTAGTATTTGAACTTCACTTACACACAACTTCATCTAATGTGTGAAGAACATACTATTTTAGTGGATGGGAAACTAACGCCTCACAAAACGATGATTGTTCGATTATATTCTAACGCCTCTCATGGTGGAAATTAAGATATAACTATCTTCATATATTATATATATTATGTATATGTTTTACTTATGCTTATATATTTTACATTTATATCCTTCCTTTATGGTTTCCATAATGGGTAAATGCGATAATTTCATTTGAGGAAGTACGGACTACCGTCCCCTCAAAGTGATATGACTCGTTAATTCCATATGTGGGACATATAATGGATATAGTTAATGATATTATATATTAGATTTTACTGAAATTATAATATACCTATGAATCATTATTTTTTGATTCCATTAAAGTATGAAATATAAATGAATGTAGCGTTCATGCGTACGTATGACATACCGTCTCCATTAAGGTTTCATTTCATTTCTTATCTCTAGATGTTATGTACTATTATAAATACATAAATATAATGGATATATTTGATGTATATCACATCTAAATAATGGATAAAATTCTGTAGATAATGGACCTTTGACCGCAAGGACAATTTGTGATTATAACAATTTCATTTTTAACAAAATTTCTGAACATCGACCCAATGTCTAATATTATCTCAAAAAATTAACTAATTGATATTTCAAGGTAATAAGAGATATAAAAGGAATAATAAAAATTAAATATATTATTAAGTAATTATAAATTAACTTAAGTGTATTATTCCTGAAGAACACAGAACATACGAGATAAGTCAGACACGAGGTAAGAGATTTCTCATCTCACTTTTAATTCCGTGAGATTTCCATTGTTCACCACTTATTTATTGCATATGGTGTATCGTGTAATGAAATTTGATATATATTATCATAATTATATTTATATTTATGGTATTATGTGGTTAATTTTGTGGTTATTAACATTTGGTCATACAACTCGATTGAATTACAACGTGGTAAGGGATTTTCATCTCACTTTTTATTCGTATGAGATTGATGCTATATTTTCCACTATTTCATTTATTGTGGAGTATGTACTACCAAAGATTGTATTATTTGTATAATATAATTTAATTTATGGGTATTTACATCTTCATTTTATGATCCTTCTTTCATGGGGTGTATGTTTCTTCAGTTACCAAATCAGTGGGGGAATCATTCGCCCTCCTCTTTTTAAAAGAGTTATTTTTGTTATGACTTTTATTTTACATATTCTTATGTTTGGATATGTTCTTATATATCCTTATTGATTTAAATTGTTTGTAAATGTGATGAGATACCCTTTTTCTCTCATCAAATTATTTTCTTAATTTTAAAGTGATGTCATTAGGCTGTCGAATTTCTATAAGAGAAATTCTTAACCAAATTTCAATTCCTTGGTGTTAAACTTCTACTTCTTGATTATGTTGTGCTATGAATATAAGTGAATATCCTCTTACTGTTTTACAATTAATATCCCCTTATATTGGGTGTATTTATAATTTTCACACATAATTATGTAATTTTATTATCCTTAATCTAATGATACCATTTTTAGAAGGGATTTCGTCTAAATTTACATTCCATTGAGACTTCATTGTTGTTGTGAACCAATTCACACTTATATTGTGTATATGCTTTACTATGGAATATTATATCATGAACCCATTTTTATCATGATATTATAAAGATCTGATTAAATTTTATTCCTCAATTATTTATATTCAAGTGTCTCTTATTTTTTAATAAACTCTTTAACTAAAATATCATTTAAAATGTTTTAATGATTTATTCTTCTAAATATTTCTCATTAATGTCCATGTTTAAAAAATGGTTTATTGGATTTATTTATATGGACATTAATGTATACAAATTATAATTCATTTAAAATATTTAAATTGGTATAGGACACTTTGATTCAAAAATATCTTTATTAAATGATGTAAATAGTTTTGAAAATGGGTTGATAAAGCATTGATTATGCCAATATATTTAAATGATATATTTTGATTTAAATATGTAAATGATATACTCACTTTATACAAGTTTTATTTGTTATGAATATGTTATGGTTATTTGGCATTGTTTACGAATATGGGTGGTTCCATTCTAATCCTAGGGAAGGTGAGCCTGAGATAGATCTACAATGCATTGGGTAACATAATGCAGGTAAACATGATGTTTCTACTAAGAGATTTAAAGAATATACTGTGACAGGTATTCCATGTTTAACTCCCCATGTAGTTGTGATATCTACAATGTATTTTTGATATGGATGCCACTTGTTACCTTTATGATTTATTATTTCTATGTGATATTTATAAATATTATGATTTCATAAGGTATGTTATGATTGAAAATTATGCTTTCATTGATTTGTACTTATTCATGGGATAATGTTTTCATTCCTTATTTTATAACCCTTACTATGTTTTTTATGCTCAACCCATGTTTTTGAAATGTTTTTTCACAGGGTATTAGGAAGGGTATGAGAATGGAAGTATTTAATAAGATTTATTTCAAGAAAAGATCTCTTGATTTATTTAAGGATTTTTATGTTTGTGAAATATTGGATAGAGTATAAGTGCCTTACTTGTAATTTTTGAGATGTAATTTAAAAGTTATAGCCTAATTCTCTAAAACTCTAAACCTAAAAAGATCCTCAATGTGAATTATTCATTTAATTAAAGAATATGTAATGTTTTAAGGATGGTTCCTTATAATCATATCATCATAATATGATCGCATTAAAAATCATGAGGGAAAACATGTGATAAAGTCATAGAATTTTAAATGGATAAAAATTAAACATCATGTCACAGTGGTAAATTACCACATGTAGTTGTACACAATCTAGCATCATGTTCATGCATAGAATACGAGAATAATCATAAAATAATCATTATGAAAATTATAGATTCATGTTCATAAATATTACACATTATATCATGAGATACATCAAATTTCCCATGGAATTGGATGGAATTATAACTATTGTTCCCTGAGTCAAATCATATTATATACATTATCATGCATTCCATATTGAACGTACAATAGTCATAATCATTAAATAACACATAGAAAGGAATGGGTTTCTTAAGTATTTAATATACAATACATTCATGAATAAACATTGGGATAACCAAATGAAAAATGGAGACCATACTATGGAATAAAATATCATTTTTCTTTTGATAAGAAACAACACATGAGGATTCAAAGATTTATTTTTGGAAACAAAAGTTTTTTTGGAAAGTCATTGCATTTGACATAAAAATAGAAGCGGAAACATGTATATCCCTGAAAAAATGGATTTAAATGAAATTATATTTGAGAAACATCATTGGAAAATCCAAAAGAGATTTTTTGTGGAGGAGGTAAAACCCAAAGAAAATGAATTGGGTTCGAGAACTGTCTTACCATAATTCCTTCTTTTATTCATCACTTTTGGGCTAAATAAAATATAAAAATACATTTATTAAATGATTTTTATAAAATATAATTATTTTAATTTTAAGTATTATTTATAAATTATATTCATTTTTTTTATTTTCCTTTGTTATAGGGTAGTCATTTTGATATCATGTTTTACTTACCAGTTTCCTTTTTTTCATCGATTTTTCTATTTTGTTAAATGTCATTTATACATTAGTATAAATAGTTATATAAGATTATAATACATAAAATTAAATTTTATTGTATTATATATAAATAAATATTTCCCTAAATGTTTATGGTTAAACGTGTTGGTATTTAAATGTCTTCATAGGTGGTCAACTGTCCTTTGATGGGATATTGTCGAGAAAGCATGAAATGGAAGTTTAAAATTAATATGTATAGTAAATATGATACATATAGTTGTTAAAAATCATTAATATATGGTTTAATTATTTCATAATTAATATTATAAGTATTATTTGGTAAATTGGTGGTGAATAATATAAATATAAGCAGAAGAATAAATAAAAAAAGGAATATTTAATTGAACGTTACTTAATCCTCGGTGTAGCATCTCTTTTACGACAATTAAAATCCCCTGATGTTAGGAGATGTATTACATTAGAAAATAATTGAGGATCCTATGTGAATTTAGAGTAATTATTTTGGCCTAGGATAGAAGTTCGAATGTGGGGACGAATGGTTTCGCAAGGGAAGGGAGTGGGGTTGTTTATACTTGAGGATATGCGAATTTTTAAAATAAAATATTATATCAAAGGTAAAACATGTAATAGTATTTTTTTGAAAATATAAATAATATATAAAATAATATAATGGGTTTGAGGATATAAAATGAATTTATAATTAAAATTAATTTGTTAATTAAAAAATTAAGGAAAAGGAAAAAAATTTATTCCATGAAATCACTTTTGATAATATACTTTGGAGCATTCCTTTTATGTTTGGAAATTACGATTACTGAATTTTAATGAATAGTTTATGAAATAAAATATATCATGTCATAAAATCATGTTATATATTATATTTGGTCATTATTATTTCATTAAATATGTTATCTAAGATACATTGGTTATGTGAAAATTGTATTATTACTATTTGCCAAAAAATAGATGTCTTTCAGAAAAATAAAAATTAATCACCCTTAGAAAATTTTAATTCATTGATTTCAAAAAGTATATTAATTTAATCAAATTAAATTTAAAATATAGGAAATTTTAAATTTTTTAATATAATACATTTTTTTGGAAATACTATTATATATAGTTTATTAAAAATGTTCTTATATTCTCTTCAAATTTTCTAATCGTCATATTTATTTTTTTGGAATTATAATATTTATATTTACTTAAATTAATAATTATAAATATTATTTATAAAAATTTGTTATTTTGAGATAAAATTTCTATTATAACGATCATTTTTATATTCCTAACTATCATCTTACTATTCCCAACGGTTATGTTACTAATCCAACTACCACATTACCTCCAATTAATACATCTACTTTCATTTTTTAATTATTTAAATCAATTCCAATTAATGTTATATATTTCAATTTTATATAAGTTTTATTTTTTACTAATATTTTTCTTCATTTATATTGTGGTGGGTGGGGGGTCAATAATTCTTATAAATTTGGCTGATCCATATTTTTCCCTTTTAGCTTTTCTATTTTATATTTTTTCCAATTATAATGTTTGTAATTTTAATTGTTTTCACCGATTATAAATGTATCATTATTTATCAATGAAATAAATTTTTTGTGTTTCTTTATGTTCATTATACAATATAGTATATTATAACACACATTTTTTCCACTAAGAAAATATCATTAATAAACATTGGGTTATTACATTATGTTTTCTTTTATGGCTAAAAAAATATTTTGGGACTTTAAATTAATTCCATGGACCTTCCGTAGATCCCATTAGGTATTTGGGATATCTTGAGACTAGACCTATAACCACCCATGTGTTGTGATGGCTCTTAAAAAAGGATTGTTTTTGTGTGATGATATTTTGTGAAATTACCAGGAGGCCTTTCAAATGGTTATATTCATGTGAGTTGTATTTTGATCAGGTAATTGGTTTTAATGGTTAAAAACTATGTAATGAGGTAAATAGTATTTTAAAATGAATTTATTACCTCAATGTTATTTAAAAATGTTGTTTTTAATGAATTTTAAAAGTTGAATTGAAATGTGTGTGTTGTCTTCCCATTGTTGAAAGTATATTAGTGGGTCATTTTTTGAGATTTAATGGAAATAAAGGATTTGTCCTTGTGTTCAATGTTAATGATGATGACCCATGTTTTAAGGATGGCTTTGAAATTTTTTATATGGATGTTTGAGATCTTTCATTTTTAAAAACAAATTTGGAATAGTGTTTTGATATATTCAAAGGGAACAACATTTTATGCCATTTTTTGGTGTTAAAGGCCCATTTGTGTAACATCTCAATATTTTTTTGAAAAAATAATAATTTAAAATTTTATATATCTTATGTTATAAAGAACAATTATTTTTTCATATATTACCTGCGATAATGAATTTCTCAAATAGTTTTCATGGAAAGCGACACCAAGCTTCAGTAAGCCGTGAAATAATATGATTGTTATAAAATAGTTTTTAAAATGGAGGGTTTTAATAGTATTTACTACTTTATGATATATGGATATAAATTTACAACTCAATATAATTTTTTTATAAATTCATAGTATATAATGAATTAATTTTTGTAAAATAATTTACATTAAACAAAATTACTATTTCTTAAAAAATGATTTTTATTTATTTTGATGATAAACTATTACAATTATGATTTTAGAAAATTTATTCGATAAAATTAAATGAATATTTTTAATAATCATATCAAAATTAAAATATGGTGAATTCTATTTATTTTTCAGTAAATATTGATTATCCAGTGAATAGTAAACAATACTATTTTTTGTAAAACTATCCCTTCTTTCAAAATAAATTATGTAATTTAATATCCAAATTATGTTTCAAATAAAAATAATTAATATTTATTAATATTTAATCCACTTCAACAATTTTAAATCAAATTTATATTATATTTTAATAAAAGTTTATTTTTGGGACAAAAAGGGGGTTTTCGAAAAACTGTTTTAATGTGCATAATTTTTCCATATTTAATATATTTAAAATAAAAATTAATAGGAAACATTTCATGTTAAATTTATAGATTATATATCATAAAAGTTTAATTTATATTCATAACGTTATTATTTTAGATTTATTTTTAATATAAAATCATTATATATGCTTCAAAAAAATTACACTTCTCCAAAACCTATCTTTTTATCCTGCTTGTGTGTTTCATTTAATTTTTTTATTTCCACTATTATAAAATTTATTTCAAATGATTATTTATATTTTTCAAATACAATTCTTATAATTATATTAGGTTTAAGTTTTTTTAATTTTATGAAAAGTTTTTTTTTTAGGAACAATAACAATAATTAATTTTAATTTGAAACTTTATTTTCAATTAAATAATTTAACATAGTATATTATATTATAAATTGTTCTTAAATAAAAATTAGTTCAATTATATAACTATCAACTCAATTTAGTTCATTTTAATGAATTTAATATTGAATTTGGATATATAAATGTTGTTATTTCTTGGGTATTTTCTCTTTGAATACCCATTTTCCCATCTTCTTTACAATATTTTTTTTAAGATATATTTTTCCTCTTATATGAATTGAATTTCAAAAAAAGGATTAAATATTTTTTATAATAATAATTTAAATTTTCCAATAATTTCAACATAATTTTTGACCAAAATGAATAGTTAAAATATTAAAAAAATAACTATCACAGTTAAGGTAAAAATGTTTTAATGAGGGTTATACTAGAATGATAAAGATTAAAATGACATAAAATAATATAAAATATATTTTATGGTTATATTTATACCATATAATGTATAATTTTATATAATATAACATTTTGGATCCCTATGATCTTCAAAAAATGTGGGAGTACTTAATTGTTTCCAAAAATACGAAATGTGTCCTCTACCCCACTTATAAAAGACCTCCCCATATCCTCTACACTTCACACCATCAATCCCATTGGGTTCATATAATAAATTCCAAAATAAATTCTTAAAATACCTACTATAATCCTATAATCCTTATGTTTGGATGAAATCCATCTTTAGAAGGCTTTTGCTGAAAACCATATGCAGTTACCTGAAAAAGATGTAATGTTCTCAAACAAGTGTTTTCATTATTTTCCATCATCAACCCTCTTCAATTATTATTAAACCATAATGATAATTTACACTAATAATATTACTTATACTGAGATTTTTTTGATATGTTCATTAATTAAAACCATCTACACATCTAACAAAAGGGTTACCAAATCGTCATTCATGTGCACGACGGACAACCAACTCACAAACTGATGTATTTTATTTTTCCACTACCACCTAACATAGTTGGGTATAATGATGAATTTAAAGTGTTTATATGATATTTATAACATTATTATACCTATTTAATAATTATTTGATAAATTTAATTTTTTACATTCCATTCCAAAGGTTGTATGAAAATGTCACTCAAGTGTATAGAAGACCACCACCCCACGAAGTGATGAAATATGTTTTCACTAACACTTAACATGGAAGAAATTAGAGTAAATTTAAATAATTATAAATTATATAAATAAAAAATTATTATCCAATTAAGTAATTTTAATTATAATATTATAATATTTATTTTTATGTCTTACCTTTTCCCTCACTGAAGGTTGATAAGGTCGCTCAATTATGCATGGAATACCACGTTAATAGAGTGATGTGTCTCTCTTTTCATCACCACAACACATGGATTATATGTATTACTATTTTTAAATAAATAATATGGTATATATGATATAATTATCATTATTTAATTATAATATATTTCTTACTTCCCTTCTACAATAATCATTGATAAATGGAAACGTTACTCATGAGTGTGTGAATTCTACCATCTCCATGATTGTTACATGCTTCATTTCTCAAAACAAGATTTAATGATTAGTTATAAAATTATAATTGATGAATAAATATTATAATTATTTCATTGTTTTTATTATGAATATTATGGATTTGTGATCAATTTAATCTGATAAAGCATAAAACATTAAAAATCAAAACATATACGAAAAAAAGCAATTATTAGCCGAAATGTGAATTTATCATGGAAGTATTCATTAAAGGTTAATAAAAGGAAACAATTAAATAATAAATTATATGATATATTTTATTTAGTTGATTTATTAGTATTATTATAAACTTTTATTTAGTATACATGAGGATTAAATGAGAACTAAGGTAGTCGAGACTTAGGGAAAGGGATTTCTAGTCTCGCTTTTATTTCTAAGAGATATATGAAAAACCACCACTTCTTTCTGTTATGTGGTGTATATACATATCCTTTGAAATAATATTTAATTAACATACTAATTTTTCATATGTTCAAACTTTCATTTTATTTTATTCTGTATTTGGTATTATGATTAAATTATTACTAAAGCGGTAAGATATTATTTTCACTATTTTTCTTCGTTGAGACATATAGTTATGTTATGGAAATACATTCTTTTACAAGGATTATATAGATACAAATTAAAAAGTTATTTTATTAATTTATTTATAATATTAATATTTTACACTTAATTTAATGATATTACATCATTGGGATTAAATTTTAATGTTATAAAATTGGTAAAAAGTTTATGTTGCAATCTAATTATTTATCAAGATTGTTTATGATTGTGCTTATGATGATTAAATATTATGATCCATATCCCATGAAAATCACAAATTTTATTCTCTTTACGTTATTATATGGGACTAAAATTTTTCCCTTTATTTTCATTTAATCAATATTTCAAAAAGATTTTTATTAAAAAAAATAAACATTTCAGTCAAAACACCTTTTTTAATCCAAAATTAAGATTCATAAAAATTTTCTTAAATATGTTTTTAAATTTCTCAAAATATTTAATAAATATATTTTTTCCCATTTTAAACTTTTAATAAATTTGAATGGAACATCCTTTTAATTTTCCAAACAATTTCAGTATGGAATTTACCAATAATGTGAAAATAATATTTTTTTAATATACAAAGTATAAACAATATTTCTCACTATAATGACCACACAATGATTTCAGGAATATCCTAATAGTTTTAAAAACTATTTTCAAAGAATGTGTTTTCCATAAAATTTGGGATATTTTAAATTTTAAACAAATGATTTCCAAATGAATGGGATTTTCAAAATATTTTATGTTTTAAAATGTTTTTATCAATATGGAAAATAAATTATCCTTAGGATATGTTTTAATGATTTTTACAGATATTATTCTATGTTTTTACTGTTAGATTCAAAGAAATGTATTTTTAAAATATTATATTATTTTTTTGTATCATAAAATTATTTAAAATGAAAAATTATCTTTCTCAAACAAATTCTAATAGATTCATATTTCAAAATAATTATTAATATAAGATGACATTGTTTGATGTAAATTACATTTTTATATGGATATTAACCAGATACACCATAATTATTCCTTTGTAGATGGTTTTACTCTTATGGAATCATTATGTTTATGAATCCATTTTCTTCTTTATAGGTTATACCATGATAAAATTCTTATAAAACCCCCTTATTTATCCATGTGTCATGGAATGATTTAATGATGAAATGATTGTCTGAAATATATATTTTTGATGGGTTATGATTTAATGAATTTTTTATAAAAACAAATTTATTTTATGGGTTATGATATGATGAATTTTGTTTATATTGTTAAACACATATTTATGTTTTTCATTATGTGGTTAATTGGACCTATCTCTACCACATATTAATTCAGTAATGATTTATATCCCATGATATAGATAGGAATAAAATGGTGATTGATACCATTTCAATAAGGGACATTGTCTACAATGATGGTATCAGGAGTGATCCATGACTACTATGATGGTTTGGATAGTGAACCCATTAAACTATGATTTCTTGGTTAATGATCCTTGAGTACTATGGAATTGATTTTATATGATTATGAGTATGAGAAAATAGTATGATCTATGAAAATATTATTCTTTAATGGATCGTGTTCTTTGATTCCATTATGATTCATGTCTTTTGAACCACCAATCCTTATTCCATGACACAATATTTACTCTTTGATATACATGTTGTAGTTTTCAAATGATATTCTCATGTTCACGTACCTTTTTTTCTCACATTATGCTCATGTATATAGATTTTTTATCCTTTATGATCAATATTATCTCACCCTTACTTATGTTTTATTTCCCTAGGTTATGATGAAAGGGTTTTAAGGAGTACTGAATGGGAGGATCTATATGGGTTATATTGAAGATATTTTATTAATTAAGAATATTATGTCCCACATTTCCAAAGTCACTAATCTATTATGGTCCTAAAGTGTTTATTTGTATGAGATATCAATTTATTTATCAAAATTGATGTAATACGTATATATGAAAAGACTAGATCACTATAGATTGTATCATAGTAAAAGTATAGTTAACCCTTGTAAACATGGAAAAGAAAACATCAGTTAGATCCTGTGGGATATTTCAAAGGATATTTATTAGGATGAATCTAAAGAAAAGTGTATGAACGAGTTAAAGTTTAGGAAAATGTCCATGAATTTCGTTAAAGGATAGATTGAGTGGTTTCAAGTGAGTTATATCTCTGTCTAGATACAAAAAGTGGATGTGGATATAGTATAGAGGTACCTAGGTGTAACAAATCCAAAAAGGTCACATTGAGTTGGACTCGATCATCACCAGGTGCATGAAATCGAGTCTTTCTATACACCTTGGTTGCACACACCTGAGCGAAATGCTTATTAAATTCCAATAATACTCATGAACAATCATTAATGATTTAAATGGATGATTACTATGAATTAGATCAACTAAACCTATGATTTCATTGATTAAAAACTTTCATGATTCTAAAAATCTATATGTTAATATTTTTCATTATTATGTGGTTTTACACTATAATAAATGTTTCTTAGACTATGATTTTTCATATTAGTCACTATAAAAAACCTAATTGAACATCATTAACATTAAATGTGATGGATAAAATTTTTATGAGCAACCAAATTGGATAATTACTAGAGTGAATGATATTGTTAGTATTCCTAATCTGCTATCAAGGAACGTGATTAACAATGTGCAACTTAACCAACTATAAGACTCGGAAGATAAGAGAAATGTATAGTTCACTGAGAGTTTGAGGAGTGGAGCCCATGGTGGAATGAAGATTCAATTTCCCATATGTCAATAATGTGGGAAGATTCACTCAAGGGAATATTTTAAAGGGATGAGAATATATTCTGAGTGTGGAAAATAAGGACACAAATCATGAAATTGATCTGTAAAAATAAAAAATTTGGTTAATGAAATTGATGAGAATAATTGTTTCCATAAGATATTATTTATTATTATATATTTTAAATGTTTAAAGTAAGATAATTACAAAACTATATTTACAAAGGGGAATACTTGTGAAGAAAATGAGTAATGTTGTATAATTAATTTTTTTTCTTTTGATGATAAAGAGACTATAAATGGAATATTAGAGGAATGAGGTATTAAGGAAGAAGATGATGAATATTAGTTAATGGTTTGAGATGTAAATGTTATGAGTTAGGTATTTATGTATTTTAATTTATGAATTATAAAAACTATAAGGATTGTTTAGTATAATTTTTTAATAATGGATTTTAATGAATATATTGAATTATGCCGATGGGAAAGAAAAATTATTTAATGGAAAGATGATAGTCATTAAAACACATGATTACAAGAAATATAACCCTTAATATGTTAATTATTTTGATGTATATATAAAGAGATGATTGATTTAGATAATGTAAATTGGGTGGTAAGGATGACCTTGGAACAGATTTGTGTTTTCTTGAAGAAGTGTTTGATGATATCATTGATTGATTTTACAAAAAAATGGATTTATTGAATAAAACAAATAATATTTTTTTTATTAGTAATGCAGAAGGATGTATGTTTTCAATAAGTTTTTGTGGTAATTCAGGTTATTTCCATGTTCCAATAGAATATATGTTGAAGGTATTCACATGTTTTGTATATTATAATCATGTAATAAATTATGACATATGGAGGATTAATGTTAATTTTATTTTGATTAATTTAGTGAGATTATTTATAAGTTTTTAAATATGTAAGTGTTGTAAAGATAAACATTTATGGAATGGTTTATAATGAACTTTGGATGAGGTTTTAGATATTAATGTATTACTTCATCATATGAAGATTAATGCATATTGGATACAATGTGAAAACTGTTTTGTGTTGTTAATAACTAAAGAGAGAATAAATAAATTAACATTAAATTTATGGATATTATGATCCATTAGTGCCTCAAGAATAGCATATTCAATTTTATTTCATAGAGTAATAGTTTCGCATAAATTGATCAAGTCCTACCGACATGTGAGATTGTTCTTATGAAATAGATTGAAACAAATTCAGTATATCTTCTCATCAAAATTCAAAAAAATTTGTAAAAAGATATTGAAATAATATTTTGTCATGTTATAATCATTTTTTATGATATCAATTCCCATTTACAAACATCTTTGGTTAAGGGTTTTTGTCAATGTATTTCTCTTGACAATGTTCTCTATCCTTCTCTATTAGTTTTCGGTGTTACTTTTCTCTTATATATCTTTGTTTTAACATCCTAACTATGTTTTCATATGTTTAAACCTAGTTATAAGTTAACTTTGGTAACCATTATGTTTAAAATATCCCTTTTTAAGGGATGTTTTATTATTAATTTGTGTGATGTGGGTTTCTTTGAAGGAATTTTCAAATGTGAAACACTTGATGGACAAGAGAAATTTTTATGGAGAAATTAATATTAATGGGTGTATAATGTAACATCATGATATGTTATGAATTTTGATAAAAAATAATATTAATATTTAGATATCTTGTGTTATACATAACTTTTATCTTAGCTTGCATTAGTTGAAACATTTAGTTTCACTGATTGTGTGCATGACACTCGACAACAAGCTTTAGAAAACAATGAAATAATATGATCGTTATAGTATAGAAATCATATAGGTTGGTATGAATAGTATTAAATACTTTTTAAAATATAAATATAAATTCCTATGTCAATATAAATGTATTATAAATTTTTAGTAAATAATCAAATAATTTTTCGTAACGAAAATATATTCAACCAAAATATATATTCATACAAAATTATTTTTATTAATTTTTATGAAAAAAATTTAGTTTATATATTTTATAGAATTAATTTTTTAAAATTATCATAATTTATGGATTCTTTATATAAAAATTAACTTATGGTGAAATTTCCCGACTTTCAAAAAATATTAATTTTAAGTGAATAGATAAAATAATGATTTTTAAAACAATCATTTATTATTAATAAATTATTTAATTCGAAGTCCCACATAGGTTTTAATGTAAAATTATTATTATTTATAAATATTTAACCAAATTAATTATTTTTTAATAAATATTATATTATATTTTAGAATAATATTTTTTTGGACTAAAATGGTATTTTTTTCTTCTAAAAACTGTTTTAAAGTGCATAATATTTTGCATTTTAAATTATTATAATAATAAATAATGATGAATTTTAAAGTAAAATTAATATATTATCTATCAAAAAAGATTAATTTATATTCACACAATGATTATTTTTGGGCATAGTGTTAATATAAAATCCTCTTGTGATTGAAAAAAAATATACAATTCTCAAACACCTATTTTTTCATCGCATCTATGTGATTATTTTTAAATTAAATTTATTCCAATTTTATAAAAATTAATTTAAAAAATAGAATTAATTTTATAAATAATATTTTATAAATTATATTATTGTTAATTTTGGATAATTTTATGAAAATATTATTTTTTTATGAATAGTGAAAAATACTATATTTCATTTCAAAACTGCCATTTTTTTATATTATTTATAAATTTAAATTATATTTTATGTTGTTTTTAACGTAAAATTAGTTAAATTATATATCTATTAATTCATTTTAGGAAATTTTAATCAATTTTATGTTGAAATTAAATATAAAAACATTACAAATGTTACAATATTTTCTCATTGAAAACCAAAATTCTCATCACGTCTATGAGATTAATTTAAAATTAAAATTTTACAATTATGTGAATTGAATTTTTAAAAAATGATTTATTATTTTTAATCAAAATAATTTATATTTTTTAACAGTTTCAAATTAATTTCTTAAAACACGAATTTTAAAAAAAGTAAAAATTAATTATAGCAATTAAGATAATGGTTTTATCTGGTAGTATACTAAACATATAAGGGTTAAAATGACACAAAAACAATTCCGAAATATATTTTATGGAACTATTTAGAACCTATAATTTATAAGGTTCTATAAGGGTCCAATTGGTACACTATTTACATGGTAAAGGTGGGATAAAATAATTCTATTAAAAAATACAAAGAGTGTCCTCTTCTGCATTAATAAAAGGCCACCTCTCTCCTATCTTAATCACACCATTAAACCCTTTTGGTTCACCTGAAAAATACGAAAATCACATCTAAATATCATGACACTCATTATATAATCCTTATTTTGTGATAAATCTATCGTAGGAAGTATTTTGGTGAAATCCTAATGAGGTTACTTGGATAAGAGGTCATATTCTTCAATGACAATTATTATTTTATTTCTTTTTCAACCTCCTTAATTTTTATGATACCATGATTATATAATAACCTCAGAATATTAAATATACCAAAAAAAATTATGTCATGGGAATTACCTACAACCATCTCCACATCCGTTAAATGGGTCACATGATCATAATTTCTACGTATGGTGGACTACTGCCTCACGGAATGGTGTAATCAATTTTCCCATTACAACCTCTCACGATTGTCTATGTTGATGGATATAAATATTTTATACTATATTTAAAAAATTATTATACCTATGAATTCATTATTTATTATATATCTTTTATAATTTCCATTTCATATGCGATATAATAACGTCAATCGTGTGTATGGCAGACTACCACCTCGCAAAGCGATGTGATTCGTTTTCACTAACACATCACATGGAATATAATAAGGATAAAAAAATAAAAATAGATTACAGAAATGAAATAAATATGAGATTAATGACATATTTATATTTCTTAAAATATAATATACCACATTATTATATACCTTTTCTCTTACTAGTAGATGGTAAAGTGGTTTTTGTATGTGTGGACTACTATATATCTAAGGAGATGTGAACCACATTTCATCACCACACATTATATATGATATTCATAAGATAATTTAAATAAATTATATATTATATATTATATTATCAAAATTATGTAATTATATGTCACTACCTACCTCCATTCCATAATGAACGTTTATAAATGGAAATGCTACTCATGTTTATGTAAAGTTTACCATCTCCATGATCATAACATAAAAAATTTCACATTAATATATTTCATTATTGGTATTAAAATTATAATTGATAAAGGAATATTATAATTATTTAATGGTTATTATTATGGATTTGATTTAACCATGATCATTGTACAAGGACTGAAAATGAAAAATCAAAATATAAATGAAAAAAAAGAAGTTATTACATGAAATGTGACTTTAACAAAGAATTATTAATAAATTGTTAATAAAAGGAAATAAGTAAATCATATATGGTATGATATATATAATTTTTTACTTCAATAAATTTATAATAAACATGTATTTATTATAATGGATGTTTGAATTATTATGATATAATTTGGGACATATAGTGAGGGATTTCTAGTCAATCTCTTATTTTTGGAAGACATATGAAAATTCACCACATTTTTTCTCTATGGGGTGTATATACATCCTAATTGAATGGATATAAAATGAATTTACCTATTTTAATTATTTTTAAAGTTTCATTGAAATAACATGGTTTTCACTTAGTCGTGGATCCTTTAAATTTCTATCAAATTCATTATTTTGGCCCTAATATGGATGCCTAATGATGTCTAAAAGGTGTTAGTGGTGTCTGGGGCTTGTCTGGGGCCCTAAACTCATATTTTTGGGATATAGGACAAATTTAATGGTACGAACATTGTTGGTGAACAATTTTCCTAACCTTGCTGATGGTGTATTTTCGAGTAGAACCATTTCACACGGTTGGGGCACAATCATGCAGCCTAACTATCCAGGATCCCTTTCTTCCCATGTACCCTTTCATGGTTTGCGCACGACATTTCAAACAGTGTGTAAAAACAATTCACATGCTATTTTTCAAGTTAAAATGTATATTTTTCCATTAATGATATAATTAAGCCACCTCCTCTTCCCTAATATGGATTTGAGTGGTATTTTCCTCCATGGCTCACATTTAGGAGCTTTTTGATGCCCAAATCCTGGGATTAAAATATCTCCTTCATCTGAGATATGATCGAGATTTTGTTCACCATTTTCCATGCACAATTATAAGTAATCAATTTTGTTTAATCCTTTATCCTTCTATTTTTCTCTCATCCTAATTATCATATATTGAGAATTTTTCCTCTTTTCATATATTTACTCCAATTAGAACAAAATCAGGGGCTGATACTGGAGGAGTAGATTTTTACAAGCCTGTGTTTAGTGGTATATAACTCATCACTCCAGTTCATTGATTTGGGAATTGTTGTGTGGGGCCCACCAATATCATTAGGTGTTATTTATTGAATTTATATTTCATGATTATAATAATTAGAATAGTATGGTTATGATATTTTCATATATGTGATTATTTTTTTGGTTATTCCCACAACTCCATCCATCTTATTTACGTTGTTATTCCAAAATTCTTTTTTTTATTATTTTACATGTCTGAGTCACCGTTCTGGTGTGACTTGGCTTGACCCTTATGACGGTAAGATTATCTATATTAAATATATTGATTTATAGTGTGAATTTAATAATGGAATGTAACATTTATGCTCACCACTTGACCTTCATAAGGTAAGTTTTTCAATTTGATAATTAAATCTGAATGTTAAATTATAAAGTCTATTAATTATATGAATTTACTATATTAAATGTGAATGAAATATTGGTTTCTTGAATGTAGAACCCATTACCACATTAATGGATGGCAGTAGAATGAACATTAATTACTGAATATTTTTTTAAGGGAGTTAGAAAAGGTTTTATTCTACTTCACCTTATCAAACTAATGAAAGGGAAGGCTTGATCCAAATTAAATTTTTATTGACATCATAATTAAAAGGGAATCGTGTGAGTCGAGGTGACTTAGATTCTTATAAGGGAATGCCATGATCATTCAAGAACCCCATTCTGATTCAAGGATGTAGATTTCTTCAGTTGAGACCCACCTAAATCTTGATCATTCTATATTATTGGATGAACTATATGACACCGTAAGATCCATCACGTATTATTAAAGTATGCCTTGGATACACTCGTTAGATCCATCATTGACAAGTAGGTTCCCCGGTTATAGACCACATGGACCTGTCTATGTTTATGAATATTTTAATTTGGACGATCATCGTAGATTTTTTAGGCATCTTATTTTGGAATTCCATGGAATATTTTCCTTTGATTACACTCTTACCATTATCTATGATACAATTATTACTAGTTTGGTGACCCTTGAGGTCTAAGTTTCTTTGTTATTACCTTGTAAAAACATTAATAAATTTCATTATAGGTTTACTTGTAATAAATTATAACCTTCACTATTGTTAACATGTGAATTATTTATAAACTGGTTATAATCAGTTAATGGACTGATTATGTTCAGATGCTAGTAGAGGAATGAATAATGTAGTTGGGTAATTAATTAAATTGCACTACATTACTTTCTATATTCACACTTTCACACTGTTACATTTTCATTATGTGGTCTTAATGTTATTTATACCATTGGTGGTGTCCAAATGACATTTATCCCACACCCTCTCTGGGAACCGTTTGGAACCCATAGAAGAATAGATGAATGCAGGTTTTGATAATGGAAAACATATGACTATTAAAACTTGATTGAATTATATTTAGGAAAGATCTTGATAGAAGATGACCAATCCAGAGCTTGGGATTCTTGGGATAGTTTTTTTCCTTTATAATTTTTTGAAACATATTTTTTCAGATGTCTTGAATCCATTTTTTCCAGTTTTCTAGATAAATGTCATATCATCCTTAGTTTTCTGCATGAATATTATTCCAGTTATTTTAGTTACTATTACTATTGTCCCTATTTTCCAGTGTGTCGTCTGTTTACATGTATTGATTCCTCTTTTTTACCTCAGTTTATATTTATCTAATGTGTTAATCGTTGGTAATGAGGTCATAGTCCCACCTAGGGCACACCCTAAACCCTCACTGCTAGTCGATAGCCTTGCATTTTGGGGAGATACACTTGAGGCCATGTGGACCACTAGTCTCAGGGAACCTATTACGTGGTATCCATGTCTGGGATGTGACATTCATTTTGTGTTATTATTTATTTGGTCTTATAATTCAATCGATTGGAAAATTTGTAAGGGATTTTTGTCTCAATTTACCCCTTTGAGACATATGATTATATTATGCACCTATCTTCTTTTATGATGTGTACATATAAACCCTATGAAATTTTATTTCATGATTTTATTTTTCCTAAACATATCTTATATATCGTTAAGTTATATTCCTGCATTGGTCTTTTTTTACAATATTTACTAATATGATTACAATTTTATGTTACAATATCATCATTCATTGGGATTGTTTATGATAATATTTTTTATGATCAAATATTATGATCCATATCTCAAGATACTTATGAATTTTATTCTCCATAATTTATTTCAGGAGAATAATTGTTTCACCCCATTTTCCTCGCTTCATGTACTTAAGAGTTCAAAATTAATATTCTTAAGAAAAAATTTCATTTCTATCAAAAAATGTTTTTTCTTGAAAACCTATTTTTTAAAAAAAATATTAAAAAAAGATGTTTTCCAAATTTTTAAAATGGTTTAATACAAACATTTTTACACGTGTTTTAATTTTTGAAACATTATTTGAAATTTATCTTTATGTCATTTCCAAAATAATGATCATGTGTATTTTACAAAAAATATTAAAAGAATCTTTGTTTTTATCTTTCAAGATGTGAATAGTATTTCCTGTTATTAGGAATGATCAATGACTTTTATATTCCATTAAAAATTATTGAAATTATTTTCCAATAAATTTATAAATCATAATATTTAGGAAATTTTATGATTTTAAATATATTATTTTTAAATTAATAGAATTTTGAAAAAAAATTGATCGAAAAAGTTTTTTTACAAATATAAAATGATATTTTCCTCAAGAAGTATTCTAAATGATTTTTAAAGAATAAATTATTAGTTTTAAAGTATATTTTCTAATAATGGGATTTCCACTTTTTTGACTTTTAAGTTTTAAAATTTTATTTTCATTTAAACGGTATCTTAATCAATAAATGTTCCATGTGATTAATTTTTCAAAATAATTCTACATCTCAGATGAGGTACATTAATGTAACATATGATTTTATAGGGATACAACCCAAGGATTCCATTATTATTATTTATCTATATGGTTTATGTATATAATGGTATGATTTTTGTGAAACATGTTTCTCTTCCTTAAATTATACAATGATACTATTCATATGAAACTAGTTTATTTCTCTATGGGTCCTTAAATGATGAATTGATGTAATGATTATGAAAAATGTCACTTTTCCATAGGTTAAAATATTATGAAATTTTTATAAATCACATTTCATTTCGGGGTTTATGATGTGATTAATGTTTAATTATCTTATATCTCACATATGATTGATTTTCATTATGTGTAGGGTGGTACATATACCTCCCTCCAATGAATTGTCAAATTATTTATATCTCTTGATATAGAAAACACTGGAGTGGGGAGTGAACCTAGTTTAGAAAGTAACTTTTCCCACTATGATGGTATTGGGAGTAAATCTTGACTACTATGATAGATTGGGGAGTGAACCCATGCCACTATGATTTCCATAACAATGAATCATGACTACCATGTAAATTATTATCAATGCTTATGAAAATTTCATAATAACAAGTCTTATGACAATTTTAGCTCTTAAGAATCAATTTCATTATTTCTATTAGGATTCATGTCTAATGGACTACTATTATTTAAGGCATGACTCAAGATCATGATAATTGATATATAGGGTATGGTTTTAAAATATTATTTTCATGCCCACATACCTTTATGCACATGTTATGCTTATGCATCTCCCTTTTTTACCCTTACCGAGCATCCAGTTTCACCCTTTCTTATATTTCCTTTCCACAGGTTATGAGGAATGTTTTTTAAGTATGAGAAATGAAGGGAATATATTTATGGTATAAATTGATGATATTTTATGAATTAATAATAATGTTTTCCAATTTTAATAATAAAATAAACTATTACAATCTACTAGTATATGATGATTTAATGTATTTATATATTAATCATAAAATATGTAATATCAATGTATGAAAAGCATAGGTCTCTATAATTCAGACCTTTGTAGTTGATAATGTAATAAATGGTTTTGATTATGGTTTTCTAATTATTTGAAATGACATGATACTAAGACTAATTATTTTTACTAATGATGTAATGGTTTAGATGCTGGAATTAGGTTCTAGGAACCATAGGTATTTTATGCGGATTAGTTTGTTGAACATGATGGTCTACATCCAGGTTTATGATGCCAAACTAGATCTCTATTCACTAATAGAATGATATATAGTTTAGGGTAGGGGAAACGGTGCTGTAAATCCCATGTTTGGTGTATGGGATATGGATATCTTAATCCATTGTTTAAGATATTGGAAATGACTCTCCTTGTTAACAGTTCACATGTTGGAATGAGGCTGTGATAAATCTTCATTTTAATGCACGATTTGGATGTCAGATTGTTATTCTGGTCACGGGTAGTGTTTGAACATGATTTGAGTTCCAAAGAAATATATTTTTAGGTACTATTTATGATATAGTTAATGAAATTACTTATTTATTTTATGCGTGAACAACCCCTTGACATTCGGTGTAGAAGACTGATATTAGAAAAAAAAAGAAATATGTGATGGATAAGGGTCTTCATTGAACCCAAGGGCCAATATGTTAATTAATAAATGGTTTTTAGAATGTATCTTATTTATGTTTTTTCTAATATTCCATTTTTTATGTACATACAGTATTTATATGACTCGTTATTTCATTATAAACTGTTTGTGGTGTCCTACTAAGTTGTACTCAAACCCAAATCAGGCTGCAAATACTCATTGGTACCTGAGAAGATCTCACATTTTTAATACATGCATAGGTTTAGGCTGATACCTATGTTGATTTTTTATGATATATAATGTTATGTAATATGTTTTTGAGAAACTATATGAATGTTGTCATGGAGGTGTTTGGGTGTTTTTTAGTGATTTATTTTATATTTTAATGTTTATATTACTGGCATAGTGTTGGGTTAGTTGTATGTATGGAATGGTTGTTGCAGTCCCCAGTGAATTTCATTATAGGTTTAGTCATGTTTATATTTATCTATTTATGTTTCCTATTTAAATTTAGATATTTTTATTTATATATTCATGTGTACTCTAATTCTTAACATTGGTGTTTCATACTTGGTGATTTTTTTCCATTACTATGCACTCTGATTTGGGTGTAATTTCTCTCTATGGTACTAAACTACAACTTTCTACTATATGGTATGCTATGGTAAATGGGGAGGAGCACCATATTTCTCATTGAGAACTATTTAGGTTATTGTTCAAAGATTGAACTAGTGTAGGATGTCTCAATGATCTGTTAAAGTATTTACTTTTCTTTTATCTTAAGAATTTGGGATCTAGTAAATTAGATACCATCGATATTCAAGAGACTATAATAGATATTAGTATTCTCCACTAATAATAGTTATTCTAATTAAAATTATAGTTTACCTAGGAAGTGATTAAACCTCTTGGTATTCTATTTTATATTTGTATTCGATTTTCACCTTTGGAGGAAAGCATGTTTTTTGGATGATTGGATTTAAGATTGATTTTGGCCCACGGACCATTGGTATGAGGAAAGTGATGTGGCTTTGACTTATAGTCTGTATAGGCAAGAGCCATATCATAATTTGTTTTCTCATATATGTACATAGAATACTTCAACTCAATTGGGATTACTGTTCTATGTATCTATTTTTTATTCAAATTCAATCATATATATGTGGAGGTTCTCGATGATGGGGAAAATAACATGGTCCTCTTTCTTAGAAGGTGAAGTAACCCTTTTGGGTTTTCGTGGAATAGGTGTAAAATAATAGGAACACTTTTGGTTGGTTACTATTCAGGTTCAGTTGTGTAGCATGTCTTCCATGGATCCCTTTGATGTGTAGATACTCAAATAGGATGGGCACCTTAGTTGTTCATGTGTGTTTTTTCATATGATTACTTTCATATGTAATAACATAGGGAAGGGTGTTTGTCATGTGGATGTTGTGTAAGGTTGGTAAGGAAGCGTGTTGGATGCCCTATGAGTTTTGGACTTCTGTGAGTTTTCCTAATCCAAAGATGTTGAACCATGTGACTTTTCATGACAGTTGATTGGTTACTCAAGCTGAGAGATCTTAATAGAATTATTTGATGAGACTCTAGTTTAAGGAGTTAGTTCTATGTGAATTTTATGGGTGACCCATGAGATTGGTATGTCGAGTTGTAAGTTCCATTGGGTGCAATGTAACATGTGGATGTTTTGGATTTTGAATGTGGTTAATGAAGGGTGAAACATACTATAGGGTTTAGGAACCTAGAGTGACTTCTGTTTTTTATAATGACAAACATGGTGATAATGATTGAGACATGTAGTTAGTTTCTAGAGGTTCAAACTCCTTTGGGTTCCTAATCATGGTATTATTTTTTATTCAAGATGTATCCATTGGTTATGAGCAAGATTTAGAGCATAGAAGGTTCTCAAGGGTATATGATTTTCGGTCTGTTAGTTGTAATTCGGTAGATAATACACATGTTAGGGAGACTCGATGTGTTCAATGATAGATTAATAGGAGATAATTGTGGATAAAGTCAACATTAAAGAGTGTTTTTGTATAGGGAATGTGGTAATACTTGGTTTTATTAACATGAAATGAATAAGGAGTGTGGATTAATTGGTAGAAAATGTCATTTTTAGAGGGTAGAACAATTTAGCTTCTTGTACTGGTGAGATCTGGATATGAATTCAGGAACATTATGAGAGTATAATTGAGCATAGTGTAAATTTTCAATGATTCTTATGTCCTGAGTTTTCATGTAAGTGGTTTTGGATTAGTTAGTTTTCATTGGGTTTGGGAATACCCAAGGGTTTTTTCTTCTAGGTGATATTGGAATGTAGAAAATTCATAACTGGTTTTACAAGTTTCAATCCATGATTTAATGGTATGTTACTCGCTTCAGTCAGAGATAGGATTTGTGTTTGGGTTATGAAACAATGTGTTGTTGTTAAGCATCAATTCAATCTTAGAATGATGCATTTTTAGTGACACACTATGTCATTTTTTTAGTTTGAAAACCATGAAATCATTTACCCATGAAGATTTAATTAATCTACTAGGCATGATTTAACATCCCTGACTGGGTTTTACACTCTGGTGTCTTGAACCAATCGATCATAAAACCACAAGCGCACAACCTCCCATTCCAAAGGCTTCGAACATGCATAAAGGGTATAATATCTATCATTGGGACATTATACCCTCTTTTTTTCTTTAATAGAGTAATACACAAGTGGAAAAATAAATGTAACCAAATGATATAACATAACTAGAAAAATACTATATCACTAGATGACCAAAACTAGAGATAATATGTCCAAACTCAATAATAGGTATGCCATGCTAAACTATGTTCAATGTTTCAAAATGAAATCCCAAAAATTAAGGACACTGAAAACTCCCAAGAGGGTCCCAACCTATATTTGATTCCATCATCCATACTCCATCCAAATTAGTGATCTAAAATATCTCTTTTTCCCATAACCAATCAGTCAATCATTTGATCTCTTCATGGACCTATCAGGCAGCTCGAGTAGGGTGTGATTACAACTCAATAGGCCACCACCAATGTAATATAAACCAATATATATTTAGATAATAGTGTTTGTTGTTTTATAAATAAATTATTTCATTGCATCATTAAATTGTTATCAAATTATCAAATAATATTTATTTAACCACATAAACCATCAGGTTCATATAGATTATTTTTTCATCATCATTTGGGATGTGTGTTCTGGTTAGGAATCACTACATATGAGCAGTTTCCTTTTGATTTATTTATATAACTGAAATCATATAATGGTTATTTATCCATAGGTGTCTGCTTTATAAAGGCATGCATTCATTTTATTTGGACCTACGATACTTAAGAATATACATTGGTCAAGAGTATTGTAGGTAGGACTCATTAAACAATTTTGGGGGAAATTATTTCCTACTCTGGTTGTTTGATATATATTTGAGATATTTTCATGAATCCATATTAATGCACTAAGTATAACATATGTTTCCCTTGAAATTTTTAATCAATTATTAGCATGTGTGAAATTAAGAATGATCTGTATATATTTTATGTTCTTTATTAATGGAGATATTCATATGTATTGGAGTCGCTCTATCAATAGTATCCTGTTATAAATTTTTTAGATATTATTTGAACCATTTTTATGATAATATAGTTTTTTAAGCTACTATGTGGGGAAATATGGAATTTATCTTTGTCTAGGGAGTAAAAGGATTATTTTTATATTGGGATCATACCCATAAATGGGATACCTACATATCCTTGTGAAAAAAATCAAAACCCTTATTGTTCGGTGCTCCTTAATGGGACACATTATACCGTTTAATTTCATGTGATAACAAATTAACTATATAGTTTAATTTCATGTGATAAGTACATCTAAGAGGAGGATTCTTAGTCCATGTTTGGTTTGGGACATATGAGTAGCCCAAGGAACCTAGAAGAGATATGAATTTCTATCTTTGAAATAGACCATAATAGGAATGTGGTCCAAAAAGTATAGGAATGATTTAGATTATTGGGTTTGATCCTTATGGTGGCTTCCTACATATCTCATTTTCATTAGAATCAAATCTAACATAGTTTGAGATATCTTGTATGTTTGTACGATATTTTTAGAGAAATAGCTTAGGGATTACTCCTAAAGAGGATGCCCTGGTGATTTGGGGGGGGGGGTCTAATTTGGGGCTTAGTCCAAATGAGGATGCTCATTTATGGATGAGATGAGATAGAGCTCAGGCCTTAGGAAGGCTTCCGACGTATCCCAGTTTTTTTGGGAATTTGAGTTCTTGTAGTTCGTTCAATGTGGTGTTCTTGAAAGTTTTGTGATCCAGACAAATCTCTAAGCCCATGTGACTCATGATCGGTGTGAGAAACATGAGTATTTGAATGATTTGATAAAGTCACACACACTTTTCCTCCTCTACTGATGGAAGAGGAAGAGCCTATGGTGGTGATAGTGGACAAGGGTGTGGAGTTATGAATCTTTTAATATGGGATTGACATTAGAGGTCATTGGATCCGGCCTGAAAGTATCGGGGATTAATCCAAATAAGATTCCCTAAAATTGGTCCTGGTAGGGGAGGGACAATATTCCTTTGTTCAAAATTAAAAGTATGTTTCAATCATTCCTTTCCGACTAGGGACATGAGGCTCGATGTTGTAATGATGATAAGGGATGGGCATGGACCAAACCCTAATCCTTAAAACCAAAAACTCTTCAACACTATTCTTAAGAGAACAGTCCATGTGAATGTGGATATAGAATCTAAAATACACTCCATGAATCCTTACCACATTATAAAAAAATGTGGGGATCCTCTGACTATGGATATTTGAACCCAAATGGGAGACATGCGGACATGCCATTCTTGAGGGTTTGATAAAGGTATTAGAAGAGGATTCAACATAATTCCTTTCAAAAAAGGAAGCCTATGAAAATGAAAAATGTTCCATGACAGAATTTGATGAAGGCTTGATGAATGAATTATTTAGGATAAAGGGATAAGGTAAATCAAAGAGGGGATCCTGATTAGGTATCAAGCATGCATGTATGGGCCCGCATGTATGAATGGGAGACCTAATGATTACTTAAGTAACAAACATCATGGATGTTAAATCTTGTGTAATAAAAGACTCAACCCTTCAAGATTATTCATAGGTATTCCAAGAAGTGGGGCACTCAAGTTCCTTTGAGGGGAGCTGGTGGCGTGAAAGTGTTTCTTATTTTGGTAGGTTGGGTGGTTTAGGCACACAAGTGTTATGTATTTCAAACACTGAAGGGACTTATGTCCTATGATCCTCCTTT
Source organism: Viscum album (assembly GCA_963277665.1). Taxonomy (NCBI): domain Eukaryota; kingdom Viridiplantae; phylum Streptophyta; class Magnoliopsida; order Santalales; family Viscaceae; genus Viscum; species Viscum album. Next base: position 772,577,451 of record OY728151.1, on the reverse strand, counting down.
AATTCCTCCACCATAGGTGATAATGAACATCCTTTGGGATTTCATAATAATTGGGTGATGCCATATGAAGAACATAGTAGAAATTGGGCTTTAGGGAAATCCATCTGTACAAATGAAGACCCCAAGGGTCTATTTGCAAGCATAAATAAGACCCTGCAAGAATGGTGATTGGGCGCTCAAGTGGATTGAACACGAGGAATGTGGGGTGCATTTACCTTATGTGTTGATGGTTCCTTATCTTGACTAGGGATGTCAAAATTTCAAGTCTTTTCAAATTGTGAAATTCTCCCAGTATTTTCCCCTCTTTTTTCTAAGGCATTTCCCTTTGTCACTTTTTCATCGATGTGATGGAATAGAGTTTCAACAAAATATCCCATTTAAAATTGCATCCTAAATGAAGTGAGGATATTATAAAGAGGTAAATTTATGTAAAAGGTCAAAGAGTTTGATGTGGTGCGACAATTGATAGTGTGTGAGGTAAAGGTGCATAAGTTCAAGGCACGTAGGGTTTTCCACATTGCTTAAATATAGTGGCTTCACTTCATAAAAAATTACAAAGGACTCTTGTAATATATCTCTCAGCACAGAATTGTTTTTGTTCATACTCTCCTATCGGTCGTACTTATTCTGTTCATTTTTGATTTGGATGCCATAAGTTGGGCACCATACTTGTGTGTCGAATTTACACTTGCGTGTTGAATCCATACTTGCATTCCTTTATGAATTTTCCAAAGTTTCTTAATTCCATTGTCAAAAAATAAAAAATTATATCACATTATGATTAATTTTGGTCTCTTTTGAAGGTTCAACAGCTCCCAAGAGAATCAGAACTACTGATTAATTAGCTATCAAGATAATTGAAAATACGATAAATATTTACAGGCATGATTTTTTTGACATTTGTGAAACTACTCTACTAGATTTGTAAAATCATCTAAGTAAACATAACCTCAATTTTCATAGGATTATTTATTTTCTTATATAGGTATATGGCCATTTGTAGGATTCCAACATACCGAATCCAAATAATTATTTTCCACTTTTATGGTTTCAAGACCACACTAATTTCTGATCTACTATTATTTTTTTGCAGTAGCAAAAAAAATAATGGGGTGGAATCTAAGGCCCATTTCATACATCATAGCCTATGTTCTACTGATTTGAAAGCACATAAACCTGAGCTACAGCTGCACTACGATCCATCCATTTTTCTGATATTCTTAGACAGATCAATCAAAGGGTCAGAAGAATATATGGGAATTTATCCTAGGAGGGGCTGTAAAACCTACATGGATGTTATAATATTGGGTGCAGAAGACATGTTGGGAGTTCATGGATGACTTAAAATCTTTCAGAATTTATGATGTTGTATGGGTCGGAAAATCTTATGTATATATGAATGATGATTTTGTTCCACAGATGTTGAGCCGATGGAGTACAGATATTAATTCTATTCATTTGACACATGGAGAAGTAGACATTAGTTTGTGGGATGTGTAGATGTTCTTTGGAACTAAAATCATTTGAGACATGTATGCTGAATTTAATCTAATAAAGGTGACATGGAATTACTCAGTAAAGACACTAGCCTTTCTTTGTGAGTTAATGAATATATTTTGTAAACTCGTGAATACAAACAAAACAATGTACCACATAATAAGGTATATTCACAAAGAAGAGTGAATGATAATATTCTTGATGAAGAAGAAGGATAAAGGTCACATATTCACTCATCCAAAAAGATGTCCAAATGTATAAAAAAGAGGCACACCTAACACTTTCTGGCTAACATTAGAGAGGGGAATGTTTGAAAATTGGGGGTTATGAAGTCAACTCCAAAATTCATGTGAAGACACATCTTGTGGGTTTCTTATCCATGTATATTAGGGTGTATTGATTTCCCATATGTGATTCCAAGGGCAGCATAAGGCGGATAACTTTTGTTATATCATCCAAATTGGATGAGAAGATAATGGTAGGGTTGGCTACCAATATTATGGTGAATATCCATATGATTTTGTTTCATATATTTAGAGGGAATTGTCCCTTCAGAATAGAACGACCATTCCAAGTTTTATGGGGGTGGATCGCCACTCATTTCTGAACTTATGCATTGTAGAGTGGGGTTTAGGTCCTTGGAAGTTCATTCTGACTATCTTTTCATGTTTTTATGGTATTTCACCTCTGTGTTTGAATGAGTATGACAATAATTCCAGGTTAATTATATACAAGTAATTTCATCTTTACCCTTATGGGAATCCTCCTATGGGGAGATTTTTTGATGAAGGGATGGACATCTTAGAGAAAAAGACATATATGTTAGCTTTCTGGAATGGCGTAGTAGCCACCATGATTGATGGTGAAAGCATATGAGAGGAATATTCTCCTTAGATATTCGCATGTAAATTTAAATGTTTGAAACAAATTAATATATCTCCCCCATTGTATGTCATATTACAGAAACATATGATGGTGTCCTGACAGTTATAGTTGCTGACCACTGTAGATAAAATTGGGGAAATATTCAATTTAACTATCGTTGATGAAAAATTAAGAATGTCTATTTGGTATACTGAGAATTGGGTTTCATCAAACCCTAAAGGGGTGCTAAACCATGTTGTCCCTTTATCTGAGATAAAGAGAGCCAGTAGAAAATAACCCTCTAATTTGGAAGAAAATTCCTCATCATTAGAGGTTGATTCATTGGAGTTAGAGGGTGGGGGTGATGAGGCTCCAAGATCACCGAAGTGACCTCGTGCAAGATACAATCCTCCTATCTGAGTCAATAGAACTACACCATCAGTACCAACTGAAGATTTACTAATGTAGTCTAGTCATTATCCATTAGAAGTGTAGCAGGTGCCATTTTTTCATCCACCATCTATAATTGTAGGAATTGGGATGAAACTAAAATATAAAACTAAGGGATCATCTTCATAAACCAATAGAATGTAATTTGAATATGTATGACCATAGGTGGTTCAAAGATGGAAAAACATGCATTATGATGTTGAAACCACATGGATAAATTAATGTGAAGGGTTTTTATTCAATGAATCGGGTATCTATGAGCCTCATATTATATTATTTTTAATAAAAACCCTAATGAAGTAAGAACTTATATCTCGGAAGAGGATATTATCATATACATAACTGATGGATCAATTCCCACCACAAAAAGAGTGAAAGAGTTGGTAGATCATGGGGCCACTGAAATTAATGACCTTTCATTGGATAAATAATGGAATGATTATATTCATCTTGAAGATGTATGTTTTCTTTTTCTCACATCCATTTTTTCTTTGCTATTATAATTTCATCAATGAATTATTGCTTAGGGGAAATACCATTTTAACTTGTAGATGACTAAGGAAAAATGAATTGAACATCCATTTCCATTGTATATCCCTGGAAGTACTCCACTTGGAGCCGTTAGATCACCCTGTGATTTTGGAGAGACATATCTCAACAAACTGGCCATGGAGGTTGAGATGGAAGGGGGTTTGCTGTCTCCAATACATATCTTCAGAGATGATTTTGCATGTCCTCCCAGGAATCTAAATAAACTGAAGAATCAAAAAAAGAAAAATGTGTTTAAACATTTTTTTAGCAGTGGTAAGAATTTCTAACAACATGAATTTTATCATTATTCATAGAAAATGTTTAATCTTATTTGTAACTATATGAACATTTTCTATTTCTTCTGTTAGGGAAATTATAGATGAGCCTTGAAGAACCATGGATGGTACTTCCAAACAAGCACAAATTTTTACTAACCAAGTGGATCCTTTGACTAAAGGGGCATTTAGGATAGAGGAGTCAAACATCTATTCTTGAAACTACTATTGTTCCTACTACTAGGAGATAAGAGAACTTTGGTAAATCAAAAGTAATTCAGGAGAAAGAATGTGTAACAACAACTGAATTCCACTCTGTCATACATTAAGTACATTTCATGCCCTAGAAAATCCCATGACAACTCTTGCTAACCCCACATCTATTACTGAGGAATATGTTTAGGGTCAACTGTTTTCATAGGAGGGTCCCGAAACAACTGCTCCAAATTCCTCCATGGGTGAGACTAACATGGGTTTTGGGATATCATTGGATGTTGTGCTAAATCATGTAATTTATTTTGAAGAATTATTAGATCATGTTAATATGAAAAACACTTTAGAAGATTTTGAGGTTCCTTATATAGATCCAAATGGATGTGAGTTTTTATTTTTTGTCCCATAAATCTTCTTATGTTTAGTTTTCTAACCATGATCTGTTAAAACATGCAGTTCCTTATGCAGAAACATCAACAGTAAAAATGCCTAAAAGAAGCATTGATATAACTGTCAATACAACTATTTCTGAGACATTTGCACAAGTGAATGTTGAAACATAAAATCTTACTAAGATTCATTTGGAGAATTCTGAGGAGGTTAAAGAGGGAATTCCCCACAAAAATATGTCAAAAAAACTGTTGAATTTGGGAATATTGGGGAGGAGTCTTCTCAAGATCCCGACATATTGTTAGGTAAGGGTTACAAATATTGTGATTGATCTCACTCTTTTTATTCGTTTGAATCTAACCATAATTTTAATTCACCATATAGTATTGTCAATTTCATTGGCTAGGTCTGGATGTGAATCTTCTGCATCAACTTAAACAACATTTGGAAGTAAGGAAACTACTTCCAAGGATGAATCAGAACATAGAACTACTTTATGTGCATTAATCATGTAATTCCTTCCCCCACATGATAGGGATTCTGAATTAGATCTGAAGCTGCATAAGTCTCTTCTCCATGCATGTCACATGGCATGAAAGAACATATGGAAATAACCCTTGAGGAATTGTCCTCACAAATATCATGTATTACATCTATGTTCAATATGTTGTGATTTGGAGTTTGTAATAACATAAAATTCATACTACAATGAATAAAATTATTTGAAAAAGGGTGCAAGACTAGAAACATTGAAAAGATCTAATAAAAGCTAAACTATCATCAATCATTGAAGAATTCTAGGAAGCATTATCCCAAGCTGAGGCCAATCATATTGTAAAGTTGATAAGACTCTTGAAGAAAGTTAAATAAAATATTGTTCACTAGTTTCATATTCCACAAGAGTTTTATATTGTTTTAGTAGAGAATGACCAACTTCATGATTCAATAGAAGAAGTCTAGAATTATTGTGATAAACCCATTGTAGATGCCAATTAATCCCTTCATCAATGTGAATAGAATGATATTGGTTTACTAACTGAACATCAACATGTATTTTTTGGAGCATAGGAGGCCGTTAATAAAATGATATGTTATATAGAAAACTTCTTGTGATTTATGATAGAGATATTCTATTTTGTGGACGTTCCTCTGGGGGTTTTTTATTCATAAATGAAAATAATTTTTTCTCTAAACATTTATTTCTTCATCACTGCTTCCATTTAATTTTAATGTTAATGTTGAATTCCATTATGTGATATTTTCGTTTTGGATAACAATTATTAAAAATGTTAGGGATTTCATGCATTCTTTTTTTACCTAAGATAGCGGGCCTAGTGAGCGTAGTTTGATTTTTAATAGGGTTACACAAAAACCCAACAAACTTTGTATCTTTTGACATTTTATTTCTCAATATTACCTAAACCATACATAATGTTGGTCTAGTGAGTTGAGAGTTCCGATTTTTTCTAGAGTGGCCTTTATAGGTTTTCAACCTAGTGAGTACCATGTCATTTTTTAGTTTCAGTTTAGATTCATGTATATTGGACTAAGAAGGCTAGTGTTTAATATTGAATATTTTTCTCTATAAATTTTGGAATTATATCCCAAAAAAAGCATAGTGGCATGTAATTTCTTGTAAATACCTGGAAATTTAAAGGAAATTTTTTTCTTAATTTTCTCTGGAATTTTATAAGAACACAGCCTCTGACGGCACCTGATTCCAAGGCCCAGTGTGCCCGGAATCATTTTCCGAAGTTTGGCTCGGGTATGTTCTATGAACGGACGAGCAGGTTTTTCTAAATTTTGAACCGGTTCCCGGAATTGAATTCTGAGATCACCGATGGAATCACAGCACCAGTATTTGTTTAGAAACACCTCCTCTGGAGTTGTGTTTGCTCGGGTGTGGTTTTTAATTTTTGGGCTTAAAGTTAAGAAATAAAATAATTGTACGACAAACATTATTTTATTTCACTTAAGCCACTTGGAATCCACTTGAAGCCACCTAAAAGCGGCTTAAGCTAAGTTGATCCAGATAGGATGCTATCCAAAAATATCATACCCTCTTGGTAGGATATTTGTGAGGTGGGGCCCGCACGAGCCCCACTGTTTCTTTTCCGCTAAGTAACGCACCCGCGAAAACCCATCATTATGAAAGTCAACTGACGCGTTTTCTTAATTTCTTAACGCACCATTTAATTGGGTGGTTATATTCATGAATTAAATGGGCAATTTCTTTCGTTGATTTAATTCTACGAATTAATGGGTCGTTACTTACCTCTTGTTCGTTTGTTGGCGTAATAATAAAATAAGACCAACGCACAACTTTTGGAGGATTACATGTTGGGAGGTTTTGACAGAAGTTCTTGTGCCTTCACCCTTATTCGCGAAAAACGCCAGCCTCCGATGAAGAACGCCAAACCCGCGGAAATCGAGGACGCGACGCCGTGTGCCGCGACGCCGACGTTTCCTCTCCCGTAACGTTATTCGGCGACATTCCTTCATCCGTAACGAAATCCTCGAATCATCTGTTTGAGATGAGTGTTTTCGGGGTTCTGTAAAAACTTCTTTGTGGTTTATAACAACACACGGATTTAATTATTTTTAATTAAATCTGTTGTTTCTTGGTCCTCGGAGTTCGTCGACGCAGTGCCGAATACCGTGACGATCCCCTCATTCCATGTCGAACCCCTCCTTCCACGACGAGCAATTCCATGAAGAACGAGCGTGCGATGACTTGATGAGGTAGGGAGTTTGTTTTCGAAATACCCTTTTATATTCCCGTGATCATTTCTTTTAAAAGTGAAGAACCCAGACAATTAGAAAAATTTTAATTCATTAAAATTGTTTTGGTTATGTTTTCATGTGTTGAATAATTCTGCCGTTGTTTTTATCTAACGCAGAGGGTGCGGGCTAAACGAACACGGCCCGACAACCCTCCGACGTTCTTCGTTGTTTTGTGGATTTGGCGAGCGATGACCAAACGTGATACAAGGGCGTTCTGATGACCCCGTAGTGAAGAACGGAACCCGGGAGGAACAACGGTGTAGATGTGAAGGAAAACAGACCACCGAAGCAACTCCGGTGGCCCGCAGAAGCTGCCGGCGGCGAGGGCCGCCGCTGCTTCAACCGTGGAGGCGGCGGCCAGCGGACCCGCAGCCGCGCAGGTCCGGCTCGCCTGCACGGGACACGGCGACATGCCGCGTCTGCTAAATCAGCGCGGCCCCACGCAGGTCCGCAACACCTCCAAACCGCGGGGGCGGTGCCCCTCCTTACCCGAGCTGCTCGGCCGCTTGGCCGAGCCGAGCCAGGCCGGTCCGATCGGCCGTGCCACGCCCAGGCCGGACCGGACTGGGTCCGGCAGGGTTGGAACGGGTCGGGTCGACCCATTTAGGCCGACCCAGGGGGGGTCAGGCTGTGTCGGTCCAGGCCCGGACCCCCCGTCTTCGGACCATTTCCGGTTTTTTGCCCGTACCATGAGCTATAGGCCTCCAAACGACACGCCGTTAGCGGAAACGCGATCCTTGGATTGAGACGGTCATTTTGTTATATCGCACTCAAGGTTTCGGATTACATTGGGTTCGGCCGGGTTGGTTCGTACACGAAACCAACCGGGCCCTCGGAGCGGAAACACTCATATCTTGAGCTACGGACGTCCGATTTACGTGTCGTATGCTTTGGTGGATTCCTCTAAGTGAGACGGATATTTTGGCTCACTCCGCCCGAGTTTTGGAAGAATGTGGAGTACGGTCGGGTTGGTTTTTCCTTAAAAATCTACCGGGCCCCTGGGATGAAAAGGCCAATAACTCTCAGGCCAAGCGTCCGATTGACGCGCCGTCTGCGACGTTGAGTTCCTGTTGATGATACGGAACTTTTGGATACATCAACTTCAGACTTTGTGTCAGTTGATGTATCAGCCTCTCGGCTCGTAGAGCAGACCCTTCCGAACGAGCTTGATGTGTGCGGGAACCCTAGAGCTAGCTGTGACTACTACTTCGACAGCGACGACTGTACAGAGATCCTCAGTGGACTCTGAAGACGACTGTGCCGAGATTCTCAGTGGACTGCGACGACTACAACACTCAGCGATCCCTTGTGGGTCAGTGCTACAGGTCCTGTGTGGGCCCGATCCTATGTGGGTCCGATCCTGTGTGGGTCAGCGCTCAGCGGTTCTGTGTGAGCCAGTGCCTACAGGTCTTGTGTGGGCCCAATCCTGTGTGGATCTTTGCGGGGGTTAGTACCTATCGATCCTTTGTGGGTTCGACGACGTATATGGATCAATGATAATCATTATCGTCATTCGAAGAAGTATACCTGTGTGAGCTGAATCTTGTGTTACTCTCCTTTGTGGATTGTGTTGAACTATCTTGTGTGGATTTACTATTTACTCTCCTTTGTGGATTGTGTTGTGCTATCCTGTGTGGGTATACATTTTTCTTTCCTGTGTGGACTGGGTTATGCTTGGGCTCGGATGTTGGAGCCGAATGGAAATTGATGACTTAGGTATATGTATGGGCATATACCTAAGCAGGGTCAGTTGTTACTTCGTGATTTCATCTTTCCTTTGTGGTTTATCCATTGTGGATTTAGGGAGACCTTCGGGGGTCTCGGGGTCCCTACTGAGTAGCTTATACTAACCCCTGTACAGGCTTTTCCCGCACTTCGTTGTGTTGGTTGCAGACGATGGTCAGCGCTGAACGTGGTAGAGGGGTGCAGAGTAGGACGGTACCTGGAGGTGGACCACTGGGTAGAAAATACTCGGAGCAGACGGTTGGACCGAGGAGCTGTGGAGGCTATCTGCACCCACCCTTCAGGTTGGACTTCTAGAGGACAGCTCAACGTTGTGACTTTTCCTTTCAGTTGCTGTTTTTCCCTTTTCAGTTGTACTTTATAGTTGGGCTTGTATGTCCGGCCCCTTTTACTTTCAACATAGCTTGTTACAGTTTTTACTTAGTGTTTACTTTTCTGCTTGCTTACTCTGTGGTGCTTGTTTACTTTACAAAGGAAATGCCTTCCATGTTTATCAGGATTTACGCCTTGGTGCTAGTCACCATCCCCTGGCCTATGGAACGCGGGCTTGGAGTAGTCACGGCTTGGGCCCCGAGGACGGGTCATGACAAATTGGTGTCAGAGCTGGTCGGTTCTACCGCAGACTCTGATCTTTCTTCTATGTGAAGCAATAGTGTTAAGTGTATTGAGTGTGGTTATCAGTCCAGGGAGTCCAGTGTTGGTGCGGCGGCCGACATATCCGTTCACCAGGACCCTAACTTCTGATTTTCGACTTAATGCACGAAAACATTGATTTCATGCGTGTTTAAAGTTTTCTTGGTGATTACTTGTGCTAGCTCACCAGGTATACTATTCTGACCATGGCGCACCTATTTCATTTTCAGGTTGGCACCACGACGACAGCCAGCTAGGGTTCTGAGAGTGGTACGTGACGACAGCCCGCCGAGTGACAAGGCCTCGGTACATGGCCCGTTGACAGCAGAGGCACTGACGGTACCTTTACCCGCCGAGCCCCCGATGCTTCCAGCACCGACTGCTAATGATGCACGTCTCCTCGGAGCTCTACATGAGTTCCAGCGCCAGCGACCACCCAGGTTTCGTGGGGAGACGGACCCCCAGGCAGCCGAGGACTGGCTGGAGGCAGTCGTTCGAGTTTTCAGGCTTGTGAGGACACCAGCAGACCTCATGGTGATCCTCGCGGTGAGCCTACTGCACGCAGCAGCAGGACGATGGTGGAGATTGATGCTCCAGGTGCACGACGAGGCATCTCTTCTCTGGATGGACTTAGATATCCATTTCCGCTCAGATTTCATCCTGGCCACCCTCCGTACGGTGCGCATCCAGGAGCTTCTTCAGATGCGGTAGGGCAGCTTGACGGTCGCCCAGTACGCGGCGAGGTTCTCCGATCATTCTCGCTACACGACCGACATGGTACGAGACCCCTTCTTTCGGGCCCGGACCTTCGAGCAGGGATTGAGACACATGATCAAGGCATCGCTGATCTCCCTCAGCATCCCGACCCAGGCAGGAGTACTGGAGCGAGCCCTTCTGATCGAGAGCTTTCAGGCTAAGTCCATAGCGAGACCTATCGCAGGGAGGCAGGTAGCGGAGTCTTCTGCAGCAGGTAGCCGACGGATGACTCAGGGTTCCAGGTAGACCAGACCCTCTCGTAGATGACCTCAGGACACTGGCTCAGCAGTACGGGGCACACAGCGCGGAGCCAGTCTTTCGAGAGGCAGGCAGTGCTATGAGTGCGGCGAGCAGGGCCACATGGCTCGTGACTGCCCGACCCACCGTACCAAGGAGCAGCAGACGGTGGAGGGGCCACCTAGGCAGAGGCAGAGGGTTGACCGTGGCGGTTCGAGGGAGGAGGCGGATGAGAAAGAGGAGCTGGTCGAGCAAGAGGTGGTAGGAAACACTTTGAGGCTCTAGCACCACCACCACCAGGAGGTCCGCCCCGACCACAGGGAGCTGGAGGGCAGAGACAGGCACAGCTCCAGGAAGTGGAGGCCTACGACCACGGCGCGCCAGAGATGATTCGAGGTACGATCTGTGTCTATTCCACCCTTGCTGCAGTTCTTATAGACACAGGAGCGAGTCACTCTTTCATAGCCGCTGCCCTTGTTCGGAGCTCCGAGATTCCGACAGAGCCGTTGGCTCGATCCTTACAGCTAGAGACCCCTACGGGAGCAGACTCGACGATTACGCACTGGTGCCGGCAGTGTGAGCTTACTCTAGGAGGAGAGAGCCTTGGCTGGGATCTTCTTGTAGCGACGTCGAGGCCTTAAGACGTCATCTTGGGCATGGATTGGTTATCTACAGTCCATGCTCAGATTGACTGTTTTTAGGCGCTCTGTGCGATGTGTGTGCACCGACGGGAGCAGGTTCACCTTCACCTGCGAGAAGGGTGCCTTCGTAGCACAGGATGGACTTCCACAGAAGAGAGGACAGCCCATCACTCATCAGTTGGCTAGTCTCATCCTAGGAGTTGTTGATGTGCGGAGTCCAAGTTTTCCTGCAGTGGTGGATCAGTACGGGGATGTCTTTCCCGATGACATTCCAGGGCTACCTCCTCGCAGAGAGGTAGACTTTTACATTGATCTATACCCCGGGACAGCCCTGATATCCACTCCAACGTATCGGATGGCCCCGCTGAGCATTGAGAGCTGCGGGTATAGTTAGAAGACTTGCAGGGCAGGGGGTTCATCCGACCCAGTGTTTCACCCTGGGCTTCCCCGATATTGTTCGCCAAGAAGACGGAAGGGAGCTTGCGACTATGTGTCGACTATTGTCACCTGAACCAGGTGACAGTAAAGAACAAGTATCCACTACCGAGGATTAATGTCCTCTTCGATCAGCTCAAGGGAGCACTGTGGTTCTCGAAGATGGACCTCAGGTCAGGCTATCATCAGCTCAGAGTTCGAGATGAGGACGTGTAGAAGACGGCCTTTAGGTGTCGGTATGGCCACTATGAGTTCTTGGTTATGCCATTCGGCGTAACCAATGCTCCATCAGTGTTCACGAGCCTCGTGAATAGGATCTTCCAGCCATATGTCGATCGATTTGTCGTGGTCTTCATCGACAACATTTTGGTGTACTCGACCACGGAGGAGGAGCACACCTACCACTTGCGGGTTGTACTAGACACACTCCGAGAGCACCAGCTTTATGGCAAGCTCTCGAAGTGCCAGTTCTGGTTATGTGAGGTACACTTCTTGGGGCACGTCATTTCTGAGGCGGGAGTTTTAGTTGATCCCGCAAAGATCAAGGCAGTGCAAGCCTGGGAGCCACCCAGGAGCGTGACGGAGGTGCGGAGTTTCTTGGGTCAAGTCGGATACTATCGGAGATTTGTGCTGGACTTCTCCAGAGTTTCAGTGCCACACTCAGCTTTGACGAAGAAAGGTATACCCTTTGTGTGGCCGGACAGATGTCAGCAGAGCTTTCAGGAGCTCAGGCAGAGATTGACTAGCGCACCTATCCTGAGGTTTCCTGAGGAGGGATTTGGATACATAGTCTATTGCGATGCATCAGGGACTGGGCTCAGATGTTTCCTGATGCAGGAGCGGGCCGTGATTTCCTATTGATCACGTCAGTTGAGGCCGCATGAGCAGAACTACGCTACCCATGACCTGGAGTTAGCAGTAGTGGTCTTCGCTCTGAAGACATGGCGACACTATCTGATGGGCGAGCACTTTACTGTCTTTTCTTACCACCAGAGTCTCAGGTACATCTTCTCGCAGGAGGATCTGAACCTGAGACAGCGACGATGGCTCGAGTTCCTCCAGGACTATGACATTGAGATAGTCTATACTCCTGGGAAAGGGAACGTAGTAGCCGATGCCCTCAGTATGAGGACGAGCATTCAGCTATTTGAGGAGGCGACATAGCAGCTAGTCACCTTGCAGATATCCTTCGTGGATAGAGATGGAGCAGCCTTCCTTCAGTCTCTCACAGTCACTCCTCCACTACTGCAGCGGGTCAGAGAGGCACAGCGTGGGGATGCCGATTGTGAGACGCGGCGTGCACAGATATCCTCGGGACAGGAACCTGATGGTTTCTCCCATGGGGCAGAGCACGACGTCCTTTTCAGAGGATGTACCTTGGTACCAGTCACTTTACGAGAGGAGGTGATGAGAGAGTTTCACACATCTCCTTTGGCATTACATCCTGGAGTGGCGAAGATGTACCGGGATCTCAGACGACAGCACTAGTGGCCAGGCATGAAGAAGGCTGTGGAAGAGTTCGTTTCACGATGCCTCACCTGCCAGTAGGTGAAGGCAGAGCATCAGGTACCAGCAGGCTTGGTACAACCCTTGGAGGTCTCGGAGTGGAAGTGGGACGGGATATCTATGGACTTTGTGACTGGAATTCCACATACTTCCAGAGGTCACGACTCCATTTTGGTGAATGTTGACTGACTCACCAAGTTGGCACACTTCTTACCCATTAGAGAGTAGGGCTCAGTAGAGAGCTTGGGGCGTCTCTACGTCCAAGAGATTGTACGGATTCACGGTGTGCCATCATCTATCGTCTCCGATTGAGATGCTCACTATAATTCCCGACTTTGGAAGGGGTTGTAGGAGGTGTTCGGGACGCGGCTACGTCTGAGCACCGCCTTTCACCCTCAGACGGATGGTCAGATGGAGAGGACCATTCAAACTCTCGAGGACATGCTCCGCGCATGTGTCCTTGACTTTGGTCAAAGCTGGGAGGATCACCTACCCTTGGTAGAGTTCGCGTACAACAACAGCTACTGCTCCACAATCGGGATGGCACCATACGAGGCATTGTACGGAAGACCTTGCAGATCTCCATTGTGCTGGACAGACCCTGGGGAGTCAGCACCTGTGGGACTAGAGATGGTTCAGGCCACGACAGAGAAGGTCCAGGTCATCCAAGAGCGGATGAGGACAGCTCAGAGCTGGCAGAAGTCATATGCTCACAGTAGGCGGAGGCCACTAGAGTTCGAGGATGGCGACCACGTCTACTTGCGTGTCTCACCTCGACGTGGTTTGAGGAGATTTGGCTGAGGCGGCAAGTTGTCTCCACACTTCATCGGAACCTTCCAAGTCCTCAGAAGGATTGGAGAGGTGGCTTATCTCCTGGCTCTACCACCTCAGTTGCACCAGGTGCACGACGTCTTCCACATATCTCAGTTGAGGAGATACGTGCACGACCCGACAAACATCATTGAATATGGGGAGCTAGACATGGATTATGGGGCGACTTTTGCGGAGGTCCCAGTGGAGATCGAGGATCGACAGGAGCGGGTCCTACGTGGATGATCGATTCCACTAGTGCGAATCAGATGGCAGAAAAGGGAACCTCCCGGAGAGCACTTGGGAGTGGCAGGCTCAGATGCGTGCTCAGTACCCACATTTGTTTCCCCAGTTTATGATGTATCTTTACGAGGACGTAAATCCCTGAGGTGGGAGTAATGTAATGAGCCGAAAATTTCAAGGAATTTTTTTTCTTAATTTTCTTTGGAATTTTACAAGAACGCAGTCTCTAACGGAACCTGATTCCGAGTCCCGGTGTGCCCCGAATCATTTTCCGAAGTTTGGCTCGGGTACGTTCAGTGAACGGACGAGCGGGTTTTTCTTACATTTGAACCGGTGCCCGAAATCGAATTCTGAGGGCATCGATGGAATTGTAGAGCCGATATTTGTTTAGAAATGCCTCCTTCGGAGTTGTGTTTCCTCGGGAGTGGTTTTTAATTTTTGGGCTTAAAGTTAAGAAATAAAATAATTGTACGACAAACTTTATTTTATTTCACTTAAGCCACTTGGAAGCCACTTGAAGCCACTTAAAAGCGGCTTAAGCTGAGTTTATCTGGATGGGATGCTATCCAAAAATATCCTACCCTCATGGTAGGATATTTGTGAGGTGGGGCCCACACTAGCCCCGCCATTTCTTTTCTGCTAAGTAACGCACCCGCGAAAACCCGTCATTATGAACGTCAACTGACACGTTTTCTTAATTTCTTAACGCACCATTTAATTGGGAGGTTTTATTTGTGAATTAAATGGGCAGTTTCTTTCGTTGATTTAATTCTACAAATTAATGGGTCATTACTTACCTCTTTTTGTTTGGTGGCGTAATAATAAAATAAGACCAACACACGACTTTTGGAGGATTACACGTTGGGAGGTTTTGACAGAAGTTCTTGTGCCTTCACCCTTCTTCGCGAAGAACGCGAAGAACGCGAAGAACACGAAGAACGCCGGCCTCCGACGAAGAATGCTGAACCCGCGGAAATTGACGATGCGATGCCGTGTGTCGTGACGCCAACGTTTCCTCTCCCGCAACGTTCTTCAGGGACGTTCCTTCATCCACAACGAAATCCTCGAATCATCTGTTTGAGGTGAGTGTTTTCAGGTTTCTATAAAAAATTCTTTGTGGTTTATAGAAACACACAGATTTAATTAATTATAATTAAATCTCTTGTTTCTTGGTCCTCGGAGTTCGTCGACGTAGCGCCGAATACCGTGACGATCCCCTCTTTCCACGACGAACCCCTCCTTCCGCGACGAGCAATTCCACGAAGAAAGCACGTGCGATGACTTGACGAGGTAGGGATTTTGTTTTGGAAATACCCTTTTATATTACCGTGATCATTTCTTTTAAAAGTTATGAACCCGGACAAATAGAACCTTTTTAATTCATTAAAATTGTTTTGGTTATGTTTTCATGTGTTGAATAATTCTCCTGTTGTTTTTATCTAACCCGGAGGGTGCGGGCCGAACGAACATGGCCTGACAACCCTCCGCCATTCTTCTTTGTTGTGCGGATTTGGCGGGTGATGACCATATGTGACGCAAGGGCATTCTGATGACCCCACAGTGAAGAACGGAACCTGGGAGGAACAACGACGCAGACGGGAAGAAAAACGGACCACCGGAGTAACTCTGGTGGCCTGCAGAAGCTGCCGGTGGCGCGGGTCGCCGGCGCGATGGCGCCGGCTGCGGCCAGTGGACCCGCGGCCGCGCGAGTCTGGCTCGCCCGCACGGGACGTGGCGACATGCCGTGCCCGCTAAATCAGTGCTGCCCCACGCAGGGCCGCGACACCTCCAAACCGCGTGGGCGGCGCCCCACGACACCCGAGCTGCTCAGCCGCTGGGCCGGACCGGACCGGGTCCGTCCGGGATGGACCGGGTCGGGTCGACCAGGTTCGGCCGACCCAGGGGGGTCGGGCCGGGTCGGCCCGGGCCCGGACCCCCCGTCTTCGGACCATTTTCGGTCATTTGCCCGTAACTTGAGCTATGGGCCTCCAAACGACGCGTCGTACGCGGCAACGCAATCCTTGGATCGAGACGGCCGTTTTGGTATATCGCACTCAAGGTTTCGGATTACTTTGGGTTCGGCCGGGTTGGTTCGTACACGAAACCAACCGGGCCCTCGGAGCGGAAACACTCATATCATGAGCTACGGACGTCCGATTGACGTGCCGTCAGCTTTGGTGGATTCCTCTGAGTGAGACAGATCTTTTGGATCACTCCACCCGAGGTTTGGACGCAGTTGGAGTACAGTCGGGTTGGTTTTGCCTTAAAAGTCAACCGGGCCCCTGGGACGAAAAAGCGAATAACTCTCAGACCAGGCGTCTGATTGACGCGCCGTCTGCGACATTGAGTTCTTGTTGACGATACGGAACTTTTGGATACATCAACTTCGGAATTTGTGTCAGTTGATGTATCAGCCTCTCGGCTCGTGGAGTGGACCCTCCCGAACGAGCTTGCTGTGTGCGGGAACAATAGAGCTGGCTGCGACTGCTACTTCGACAGTGACGACTGTGCAAAGATCCTCAGTGGACTCCGACGACGACTATGCAGAGATCCTCAGTGGAGTGCGATGACTATAGCACTCAGCGATCCGTTTTGGGTCAGTGCTACAGGTCTTGTGTGGGCCCGATCCTGTGTGGGTCCGATCCTATCTGGGTCAGCGCTCAGCGGTTCTGTGTGAGCCAGTGCCTACAGGTCCTGTGTGGCCCCGATCCTGTGTGGGTCTTTGCGGGGGTTTGTAACTATCGATCCTTTGTGGGTCCGACGACTTATATGGATCAGTGATCATCTTTATCGTCATCCGAAAAGGTATACCTGTGTGAGCTGAATCTTGTGTTACTCTCCTTTGTGGATTGTGTTGAACTATCCTGTGTGGATTTACTGTTTACTCTCCTTTGTGGATTGTGTTGTGCTATCCTGTGTGGGTATACGTTTTGCTTTCCTGTGTGGACTGGGTTGTGCTTGGGCTCGGATGTTGGAGCTGAACGAGAATTGATGACTTAGGTATATGTATGGGCATATACCTAAGTAGGGTCAGTTGTTACTTCGTGATTGCATCTTTCCTTTGTGGTTTATCCTTCGTGGATTTCGGGAGACCTTCGGGAGTCTCGGGGTCCCTACTGAGTAGCTTATACTCACCCCTGCACAGGCTTTGCCCGCACTTCAATGTGTTGGTTGCAGACGACGGTCAGCGCTGAACGTGGTGGAGGGGTGCGGAGCAGGACGGTACCTAGAGGTGGACCACTGGGCGGAACATACTCGGAGCGGACGGCTGGACCGAGGAGCTGTGGAGGCTATCTGTACCCACCCTTCAGGTGGGACTTCTAGAGGATGGCTCGACGCTGTAGCTTTTCCATTCAGTTGTTGTTTTTCCCTTTTCAGTTGTACTTTACATTTGGGCTTGTATGTTCGGCCCCTTTTACTTTCAGCACAGCTTGTTAGAGGTTTTACATAGTGTTTACTTTTCCGCTTTCTTACTCTGTGGTGCTTGTTTACTTTACAAAGGCAATGCCTTCCCTGTTTATTGGGATTTACGTCTTGGTGCTAGTCGCCAGCCCCTGTCCTATGGAAGGCGGGCTTGGGGTAGTCACGGCTCGGGCCCCGAGGACAGGTCGTGACATTTCTCCAATAATATATATATACTTCCAAGGGGTATCAAGACACATGATATTTATGGTCACCAAAACTAAAACATGAATTATAAACATAGAGGCAGTCTTCTCTAAGAATGACGTTACCATTATTTAAAAAAACCTGTTATGGGGGTATTATTATGTAGGTCCAACTTGGGAATGTGCTACGTATCTAAACAGTGGTATCCATTTACTGAAAGGATATTTATGTTGGAGAATTTTATGCAAGGCCACTTGGGGAACGTAATTCATAGTAAGGAAAAATAGATGTCAAAAAGTTTACTTGATATTGTTGATATACAGGGGAAATTAAGATTTGGACGACTCGAGACCATAGTGGGTGGTTTATACTTTTAAATAGATTTAAGAATAAAGGGAAATCTATGAAAAAATAGGTTATATATGAGGAAACCCCTCCTATACAAATTTTATATGTTTTTAATAGTTAAAATTGTTCAGAAAGGGGATTTCTGAAATTTTGTTGTGTAGTTTAGAGTCATGCAGAATGGACATTGTTTTGTGCAGTTTAGAGTAACCCAAAAAGGAAATTATGATGTGAATATTAGAGTCATGATGCAAGGACATTGTGTTTTGCAGTTTCAAGTCATGCTTCAAGGACATTAGAGGGCTTTAATTTAAGGTGTTTAACTTTGACCAAAAGTTTGTGAGTATACAATTTCTTGATAATTTTTTTTAAAAAAAAACTACCATGTTTTGGTATGGAAAGAAAGGATTGTAAAAAATGATTTAGGAAATTATAGATCTGAGAATGGAATGCTATAAAGGCTAACTGAATTAAATGAAGTCTTTTCCAAGGACAAAGTTACCATTATTTGGAGAACCTGTTATGGGGGCTATATTTTGTAGGGCCAACTGGGTCATATGATTCATAGCCAAACAGTGGAATACTTTGACTCACATCCCTATTATGTAGGTGACTTATGCAAGGCCACCTATGGGCATGCATTCTATAGTGAGGAAAAATAACTCCTGTGTATCAAAGATTCAATTGATAAATACAGAAGAATGTTTATAGAGATTCATATTTCCCATATAACTAAGTTTAGTTTTTTTGAGAAGGTACCTGAATATAGAAAGAGGTTTTCCAATCATTATTTCCAAAGAATTGTAGTAATACAATTTCTATAAAGGTCTCATCCAAATTAAGGAATTATGATGTCTATAGTTTTAGGTGATACAACTTGGAAAAAATATACTTGAAATATTGGATGATATGTGATCAAATGATCCAAGGTTATTTCAATATGCTTTGAACACATAGAGAGGTAAAATTTATAAACTATGGTCTTGGATACTTTTAGATAGAGATAATGTTAATGGAAAAATTATACATGGATGACTTATTTATGATACGGATTGTTGTCTATAGTCATCATGGTTTGAAGGGGACAAAATATTCTTTTACGAGGAACAAAGTTACCATTCATTGGAAAAACCTGTTATGGGGGCTGTATTATGTAGGGCCAATTAGAAAATATTCTAGAGATCCAAATAGTGGAATCTTTTTACTGATAGGAATGTTTTTAGGTGGCATATGCAAGGCCACCAAGGGGAACATATTGTATAGTCGGGAAAAAGAGCTCTTAGGTTTCAGAAATTCTACAACCAAAAATTATAAGAAGACTATGATGATCTGAAAGTATTCAATGTTAAGAGAATTAAATACGAATGGGGTTATGATCAATGCATAAAAGAAATATATAATTGAATATTGGCATTGGGATTGGAGTCTATTACATAGATAAAACTCATATACAAAATTGGAAAATTTATTGTTTCCTTGGTGGGATTTCTAAGGAGAGGACCCAAAATAAGGACTCCCACATAGACTTTTAATTATATGTGGAAGAGAGATAGAAATTTATCGCATGGATGAGAATAGGAGCTAAGGCCTTGTTTTTACTATGTATCTCAATGGGAGGAGAATCACGCCATACGTAGTTCTTTGGGTATGATGCAGTTTAAAGTCATGAAGTATTGACATTATTCTATGCCTTTTAGAGTCATTAAATGTGTAAATTAATTGATTCATACCTGAAATAGAATATTACGGCAATATGAGAGGATTGATCCCAAGGGTCACTAGGTTTCTTGTTAAAGAAATATTTAATCCACACAAAGTTCTAGTGGTTATTCCACATAAGAATCATGTTTTGATATGGGGAAGAGGGATTTTTGTTGTTGTGGTTGGGCCCAAGATTGGAGATATAGGAATCTATACATATCCCATTATAATGATAATAAATCCAAATGTAGTTATTGAGAAAATTGTTCCACACACCAATTGAGATTAATGTGAGAAACGAGGGATTCATTCACAATCTGAAAAAATGGTTTAACATAAAACAAAAGTTGGTATAAAGATAAAACCATATATCCTAGAAGAGTACTCTATATATATTTGGTTTATATGCATGAAGGAAAAGGGAAATAAAATTCTTTGTGGTTGTGGTTGGGCCCAAGATTGGAGATCTAGGAATCTCTACGTATCCCATTGGAATGAGAATCAATACACCTATATGCAGATCTGATTCAAACATAGGGAGAAATGGAACTCATGTGACACTAAGGTGTTGTAATGATGTGAGTAATTCTATCACATGGATGCTACTAATTTTTTTAAAGAACCACAGGGAATAAAAATATGCGGTATCTTATAGGATTTCTTAACATTAAATGAAGAATATGTTAACCATACAATTTAATATCATGTAGCGAGGAAAAATGATTCCAAGGAATTTAATGTCGTACAACAAAGACAATGATGCTACACATTTTAATGTTCTACAACATGGACACATATGGTTGTTATGATGTTTAATTTCTTGTAACTATGACTGTGGGCTGTGCAGTTTCAAGTCTTGCAGCAAGGACATTATGTTGTGTGATTACACAAATTACTTCTTCAAGAATGTTGCATTGACTGGAGTTGTAATAAGTTCATCATCTATTGAAATTAGGGAATAATCTCCATTAGAGTATACCATATGTACAGAGTAAGGTCTTTACAAATTTGGCTCAAGCATTGGAGGATTGCTTCCTGGTATCATTAGAGTCTTTAGAACAAATACCAATTGTCCTTGAAAAAATGAGTATAGGTGAACTTTCTTGTTAGAAGCTCATTCTATTCTATTCTGATAGAATTTCAACTGATGAAAAGTACAAAATCTATTTTTTTATCGTTCAATATCATCAAATCATTTATGATACTATTCATCTCTAGATAACTGATCACAAATTTCATCTCAGAGTGAAGGAAATTGAATTTCAATAGGAAAAACTGCCTTTGTTCCATATACCAATTAATATGCAGTTCCCTAAGTGGTAGTATAGGTAGTAGCCTGATAATCCCATAGGGAATGAAAATATTTATCAGGACATGATTTCATATCATTATCCACCATTTTTTGGAGTATATTTGATAGGTTCTTATAGAAATCCTATATCTGTCAATTGGTCGCTGAATGATAGCAAGATGAATGATTGGATTTAATAGTGCACTCCTGGTATAATTTCTTTTCCTCGAAATAATATAAATTGGTGTCGTTTTCCATTAATATGGTATGAGGGACAACAAATATTGTATTGATATTTTCTTTGGAAATGATAAAAATGCTTTTGTCCCTAACTTCTTTGATAGGTATCCCCTCATCCCTTTTGGAGAGGAAATTAGTAGCAATTGGAATATACATAAATTTCTTATCCTTAGATGGAGGATATAGACCTTCTATATCCATTCCCCATGTAGAAAATGGCAAGGAGTATTTAGTTGTGTGTTTTAACTCTAGGTGTCGATGAATGGAGATGGAATGCACATGGAAAGGATGACACTTCATAGTGAAGTCAATGAAATATTGTGTCATTGAATGCTAAAAGTATCCGAACAATTGGATTTGATTAGAAATCCTATTCCTAGACTAGTTAGAACTAGAAGCTCTTATAGGTACTTCATTCATGAAATCTTCAATTTCTTATCCATCAATACACAGGAATAAGACTCCATCAAAGCCTCATTTTTAGAGGATCTTTTTGTGATCTGGGCTATTAGAAATAGTGAAATTGACCACTCTTAAACAGATTTTCTCTTTCCCACCTCTATCAAGTGGAATTATTCCATTTTAAGCTTTTCCATAATAGATGTCATCCAACCTATAGTATGACCATATGTCTTAGAAATGCGGATGATTTAATTAATTTCCTCTATTATAGTTTAAACAAATAGTGAAACCAAATGATGATGTGAAATAATGATGAGTGTACCGTCTTGATTTTGATCTTCCAGGGTTGTGTATGCATTATCCAATGCATCATCTTGGGTATTTTGTGATCACATGATATATGAAAATGTTGGATTTGAGGGAAATTAATCCATTAACCCTATGAAATAATCACATAAATTTATTAACTCTTATTTTCTAAAAGAATAATGTATATTAATCTATTTGATTAACTATTATGAATCTACATTCACATTCAGGTGGTTCGATTTTACCTGGAGAACCAATTCCAAACCTGCAATGAGAGATTGATATTCTTCCTCATTTTTGGTACCACATTTGGATCACAGGAATTAATATGGTAACACTACTTTTTTGGAGATGAGAACAATTCCTAACCCAACATTGTTGAGTTTAGGTTTTTCCCTTCTCTGACCTGTTGGACTTCTGGATGCACCATCAAAGTACATTTCCCATGTTGGGGGATTATCTTTAATAGATAATATTTATTTATCAATATGTTTTTTATTCAAAGATGTATCTTTTGCAGATGGGTGTTCATCAAGGAAGTCTACCACGGCTTGGCCTTCTATTTCTTTTTGATGCACAAACCAGACATAGAATAGTTTCAAAATAACTTCCCACCATGCCAAACATCTTGTAAGCATAAGATGACTAAGGATAAATTTGACTGTGTTATTGCAAGACACCAAGTGGACCTCGTGATGTTATAGGTATCACCTCAACTTCTAAAATTAAAAGATTAATTCTAGGAACCACTTCTCAATGTTTGAATATAGATTCTCAATTTCAAGCATGGTTTGACTGAGATAGTGAAGGCTATTTTCCTTCCCAACATTATTCTTTTGTAAAAGGAAGGAATCTAGTGATCTCTCTAAAGATATCACATAAAGAATAAGTGTCTTTCCTTCAACATGTGGCATTAATAACAGTGTACCCAAGAGATACTTTTTATGTTATAAAATTCTACATGGTAGACTTAGGTCCACTTATATGTAACTCTCTTCTTCATTAATCTGGTGAAGGGTAAACACTTGCCTGCCAAATCGATGATAAAGTGCTAAATATAGGAAAAGTGTCTTTGAATTTGTCTTAATTCCTTCAAATTTATAGGAGGTGACAAACCAAGGATATCTTCTGCCTACTCTGGATCAACTTCGATGCCATGATGTTGTACAATTAATCTGAGTAATTTACCTGAGGTAACCCCAAAATAACATTTTAAGGGGTTCATCTTCAGATTATGTGGATGAGGTTTACGAAATATAGTCTCTAAATCATCCAGGTTGTTAGAACTTTGTTTAGATTTTACCACTAAATAATCCACATAACATTTAAAAACTTTTCTCATGAAGGGTTTGAAGATATGGTTCATGGAACATTGGTATGATGAACCAGCATAGTTTAATGAAAAGGGAATTACTCAATTTAATAACACACCTTGAGGGGATCTAAAAGCTATTGATTCCTTATCTTCTGGGAAAATTTAAATTTGGTTATACCCAGACTATCCATCCATGAAGGAGATATTTTTGTAGCCAATTTTGGCATCAATCAAAAGTTATGTGATCAGAAAAAGGAAGTTCTCTTTAGGAAAATACAGATTGAGATCTCTAAAATCAATGGAAACTGTGATTTTTCCAATTCTTCATTTTGCACTAGGACAATTTTGGCCAGCCATTTGGGATATTTCACCTCCCTAAAATGTTGTCTTTGATAATCTTGTTGACTTCAGCATTAATTTTAGAGGTGTGAGTTGGGTTTGTTCTAATTATTACCTATTTAAATTATCGATTCTTTTCTGTAAAACCAAAATGATGAGTGGACACATATGGATTATGGACTGACATTTATGTATAGTTATAAGAAAACACATCTCATTTTTTCTTTATAAATAATTTGTATATATATTTTTCTTCAGAAGTCTTGTCTGTACAGATTAGAGTGGGGTATGGATATTATTTTTTAGAAAGATTTATTTCCCTGAGATCATCCATAGGGGTGGAGACACCTTCCTCAAATGCTGGAGGGGTATCCTTAAGGTACATTTTTTCATCTTCCTTATGTGTCAATTCTTATGTTTCTTCTTGAAGGGTTGGTGATGAATAAAAACATTCAGAACTAGGTGAGGAGTCTATATTTGGACATCCTGAAGAGGAGGCCACCATTTCTTTTAATACTAATGATGAAGGGTCTTCTTGGAGCATTGAGGAGATAATTATGGGTTGGGAATAATCATCCTTATCTTATTCTAATTATACAAAAACTTCTTCTAGTCTGACTGATGAAAAAAATAATTATTAAAGTTTATTGGATGAGATGAATACATCTCCATTTAAGATTTCACTATTAACAATTTCTCCCATGCTGTCAGGATTGATTGCCACAATTTACGTTATGGTAGTCATTAGATGAGTTCTTGGATTTGGTTATATCTTTTTAGTATGATCGATAGGAAACATGTAATTTATAATCAGTTGTTTTAATGGGTTATCTGATATATTTTTGAGACTATTATGATTTTTGATTCTTGTGACATATATTTCTATAGACCTTATTCCCTTAGTGTGATAGAATTATTCCTCAATATAATGATATTCACACATTTTGAATGGATCCTTGTCACCATAAAATGTCCCAATTTTACCATCGAATCAATAATTGATAAATTGGTGTTATGATGAAGGAATGGTCCCATGATGATATAGCCAAGGAATTCCAAGAATAATGGTGATGTCTGTGTCCTGTCAAAAAATCATGAAATCTAAATTAGATACAAGATCCTAAAATAGAGTTCTGATGTAATATCACCTTGAATTTCTAGTTCATTATTTTCATATCCATACAAATCTGGAGTGGAAAAAAGATATGTGAGATTCAGTGAGACCTAATCAAAGAAGTGTATGAATGGGATTGTGGTTGATTTTTGATACATTATCAATGAAGGCTCGTCAGATATCTTAATCATTAACCATGCTAGATAGATAAAAGGTCCAGATGTTTCCATGTTCAACATCATCTTCATCATGATCTTTTAAATCTAAAACATCGTGACATTATGCAAAGATAATTCTCTATACGATAAACCTCAGCAGCACCAACTTCAGTTTCAAACTCTTGAGGACTTGACAAATCCTCAATAAGTGATTCTCGAAGAACTTTTGACATATTCAAAGCATCCAATATGGATAACATTGCAGGTACATTGGAATTATTTTAAAAAAACATCATACTTTTGCTCCAAAAACCTCTTCTTTCTAGCATAAATATTCGGTTTTGATGGTGACTTCATAGTTAATGCTCCTGATGTAGATGTACCATGTGATAGGGAAGAATATGAAAATACTTTTACTCTTGGTAGATTAGACTGACTAGGTATATCTATTTTTGGAAAGAGTGGTGGAATATCCTCTAATAGGTATTCCAATATAATCATTTTTGGGGCGATCCTATAATGTGTGGGGGAGTTCCTGTGTTCTTGTTGATCCCGCTAAAGGGCTCTCCCATGAGTTTCTTCTGCATAAACATTTTGAGTAGGGGTATAGTTAAAACAATTGTTTCTAGAATATCCATTTCTTCCCCAATATACTTGACCTTGAATTATTCCCATAGTCCCTAAAAATGTACAGGGAATTCAGGTTCCTAACTGGAATCAGCATTTGCATAGGCATCAATTAAGTGGATAATGCTAACTGAATTGATGATCAATTCCTCATTTGATGAAGATTCTTTTTGATAGGTTAGTTCTTGTTGTGTCATTTGGTGGGGAGAAGCTCATGAATTTGATATAGATGGAATGAAATCTTCTAATGTAAAGGACAACTTGGTTCTAGACATGATATCATCTTCTTCTAGATACTCTTTTTTTGATCATGTTGCTTCTTTGAGGATTAACCTTTTCAGGACTGATCTTTTGATAAAGATGGATTTTCTGTAGCAGAAGTAGTAGAAAACACATTTGGTTGTTTCAACTATGTTCATAAAATGGCAGGAAATCAGTTGATCATTTTCTTGACCATCCAATCATCATGGATATGTGTATTTTTTCATTTGGATTCCTTTCATCTGCCCTCTTCCTCTGGTTCGGTGCCAATAACACATGCTACATGGGATGATGAGATTTCTATTGTCACTGGTCTATAACCTACTATTTTTTTCATTATATATTTGAAAATAAAACCCCTGAATGGGATTCCCCGAAATTTGATGAAAGTGAAAATAATTTGGGAGACCTTCATCTCCTTAATTTTTTGATTTCTTCTACCTTGAAAACTAAACTTGTTTTTTTTCAAATATGAAATAATGTAATCGAGAACCTGTTCATTTAGAAAAGAATAATGTTTTTTCATTAATTTTTCAAACTGTCTCCACCTTTAATCTTTTTTATAATCATGATGAGGCCTTCATTTATTTTGACACTCATGCGGTGGATCCCTCCGTTATGATGAATGTTTTGAAGTAGAAGCATATACATGTTCTTGTTTGTGTGTGGCCATAGAAGCCTCTTATTTCTCTATTCTCCATCCCAAATATAATGGGATTACATAAGATTTATCATTGGTTTCCACAATGGAATCCTCCTCTTTTGGGTGATTTAAGAAAGGTCCCAAAACCCCCCAGTGTATTTCACAGCGATTAGTGGTGTGTGTAACTCATCATGCATATTTTCCACATAGATTAGTCATAACTCTTCATGAGGGAGTGGTAGATTTAAAGAATTTGTTAATCCTTTACATTGAGAAATGAAATCTAAAACTCTTTAATTCTCTCAATTTTTTAATTTGTATGCTCAAAAAGTGTTGTCTTTGGAAGCATTGATCATAACTGGAGAAGGAATTTCCAAGAGGGGTCTTCCCATCCCGTAATTTATTGAGACTAAACACTGGTATACAACACAATGGTTGGCCCCCATAATGATTGGAAAAAACATCTAAGCATTACTTATTCTTATTGTTGAGGGGTCCTCATCTTGGGATCACAACAAGAAAAAAATAGTTCTATGTGATGATTTGGATATCCCGAACCATTAATGATTGGAAATGTGGTACTCACAAAGTTTAGTGATGTAGGGATCAGATCTACCCATTTGGGGTAAGAATTATTTTCTAATTGTACTGGTGCACAACATTCTTCCACAGATTTCAATCATGTTTTTAATGCCTAAATTTTATTCACAAATATTTGGGGAATATATGGATGAACTAGGACCTGTTCAAGTACATCAGCTATAGTTTTAACTGGCATGATGACTGGAAAACCACTGGTGGTGGTGCTGCTAGTATTTATCTTAGATGACCCATGGGGACAGTCTTGTAAGGATGTTTTGATCTGATTCAATATGTGTACCAAATGGAGTGAATTAATTATCCACCTTTTTAGTTTCTATAAACCCACTTTGTTGAGAAGTTTTTACAGGATGTGAAAGCTGAGGATCTGCTTGAGGAGTATGGCTGGCAGAAATAATGCTTCGAAGTAACTTTGTATTGAGTCATTGCAACTACTTCATCTCCTCCTCTTGATGGGAAAATATTTTCTCAAGTGAAATTGATTTAACAACTCCAATGTATATGAGATACATGATAAAACCTTTACTATTCACCTTGTTAGATTCTTTTCAAAGAGGTGGGGGTTGGATACTTAAGGGAATAACAAGATTCTTTGTAATCCATTGATTTTGAGTATTCAAAACACCTTTATTTTATCTAGTGTGTAGTTTATTATTAATAAAAACATCATCCTCAAACACCCCTAAACTAGACTCCTTTTCTAGAAGATATTCTATTATGGTATTAATAACTTTACCTAACGTATAATGTGTTGAAAAAATTCTATCATTATCTCTATAAGATCATTAACATCTATTCCCTTCATGATACTTTGTTCTCCAGTATGATGTATTTTCCAAGAAATGTTCGATATCAAATGACTTGAAGGAAATCCTTGGACAGTTCATTTGTGTGTTCTCATTGTGTCTTCTTCCCTAATCAAGAGAAAAATGTATTCCATTGAGAATAGGATTGGGGGCATGAAAAGTTCCCCAACCCTAGAGGTTGAGTTTCTTTGTTTTCTTCTTCTTCAAACCATGGAACATTATTTGTTGAATTTTAGGGTTTGGTTAAAAAATTCACCAGCCCTAGAGGCTGGGGTGGCACATGAACTACTATGGATTACATTAGTGCAACTTCTATTTTGATTTTATAAATTTTGGTCTGATAATTGGATGGTTTCATTATCTAAAAACCACTTAAATTGCTTGTTTCAGAGGTACATTGTGTTATTTTAGATATTTGCGTAATCATATGGCTGAAAACCTCTATGTGGGAGGCCTTCATACGGTTCTAAAATTCTAGATGTAAAAGTACATCGACAACTTTCACTCTTTGGGCCTAACTTTGATGAGAGATATTTGAGGCTTCTTCTTGAGAATATCATTGGTCACACACAAAATCTACTAATTGTAGCTGACCATGGTAAATAACATTTCAAGAGTCACCTTTTGAAGGATTTTGTTATTTTGGAGCATAGTGAAATGAATTGCTTCATGTGCACCTAATCATATGATATTAACACCATATGTGGTATCAGTAATTAACTCACATATGTTATTTAGTGCATCAAGGCATGCACACTAAAGGGATCCCTACAACCTCACAACCATTGAATTTCAATAAACTGAGAGAGATTACAAGTAAATTTGGTATTCCAACCCTTCTATTAACTTTACACGACGTTGATATTTTTCATAAGGTAATAATTTTGAATTTAAATGACAAAGAGTTCTCCATATGATTAGGTGAATATTATAAATGAAATATTCCGATATCAATTCTGGAATACTGTATTGAGAGGTTTCGAAAGGCCAGAACATGTTTGGTATGTTACCATTATCCAGTTGTTTTGTAATATTCAATATATCCTCCTTATCTTTTTCCCGAGGTTTCTCAACACAGTCTGAATAGACTGGATACTTATCAATTATTCTATTACAAAAAATAGGATCCGTTGTTTTTTCCTCTACCATATCATAAGAAAAAATTACCCATAAGTGGTTTGGAAAATGACCATCTCCTTGAGATATCTTCTATTTGAGAAATTATTTCACCTGTTATTAAAGAGGAATCATACATGAATGGACTTAGGATAGAAAATTTCTTGAGATTAGAGGGCTTTATCAACACTACTTTTTAAATTGGAGAATTATCATGAAAATGTGTAACGCTGTTGCAGAGAGAACTTTCACAGTGATTTCCATCATGGGGAGGACCACCATGGGGGATATCAATAAGGTATAAATCATCTTACTCCATGGTCTTATGGACACATGTAGGGTTACTGTGGAACTTATCCAAATATAAGTAATCTAGAATGAACAAATTTTCATGAATCAAGCATTTATGGTGAATTGTCTAAAGGGGAAATTCAGAATTACTAGTATTAATACAATAATTTGGTATTGGGAGGGTAGGATATTGAGTTTCAATAGAATAATATCTTATAGATTCAAGAACTATAGAATTAAGGGGATCTAGACAGTAGATTGGAACATAATTTTTCAACTGTGCTTGTAGAAACTTATTTTCACATTCTCTTTTACATGTAGTTGGGGCGACATTCTGGGGGAAGTGGTTATCATGGGAAGGTGTATGTGCCTTCCTTTGAGTGGTCATCAGAATGGTCTGATTATTTTCAATTGGAAAGGGTGTATGTTTCCAATTCAGTCTTCCGTATGATATTGGGGAGTATACCCCGTAACCTGCCTATACTGGAACA
This sequence comes from Viscum album, assembly GCA_963277665.1. NCBI lineage: Eukaryota > Viridiplantae > Streptophyta > Magnoliopsida > Santalales > Viscaceae > Viscum > Viscum album. The sequence continues at coordinate 772,547,785 of OY728151.1, read as the reverse complement.
GAGGAATGTATCTTCTCCTTGATAGAACACTAACGAGTCATCCCAAGTGTGGGGATATAATTATGTGCCTATTCCCCTAGTACAACTGAAGTTTCTGTTATGATATTTTTCAAGGCATCCAAAATATGGGAAGAAATTTGTATCTACCCTTTCACAATTATTAAAATTTGTTTGGTAACTTTATCATCTTGAATGGGAATATTCATCCATTCCATATCTAGTGTAGTTGTATGTGCCTTCTCATGTACTCCCTTTCCTATAATTAGATATCCAATGTAATCATCTCTGTGGGCATAGAGTTGAGTCTACCTCAGGTTTGTCGTTGGAGCCTACCTACTAACTTCTCCAGGAGCTACCAAAAAAGACTATTGGCATGCTTGATGGATTCTAGTAGGTGTATGTGCATGCTGGCTATTTTCTACCATGAATGGTCGATAGTCTTCGTTCAATGGTAAGAGACGATACTATTGGAAGGATTTGTGAGTTCATGCAAGTGTATGTTCCTACTTACAAGTTTCCATTATATTTGATTGTTGGGCTTCCTTGAATGTATCTAGAAAAGTCTTCGGATTGGATGCTAGTTTTGAAGAATGTGTATATTCCTGATCACAGTATTCTATCCTATTTAAATGGAAGGATTGGTAGGGCACCACCAGATGAGCCAGCTGGCCAACTGAATTAAGGATGATGGGTGTTTGTTCTCATTCATTTTTTGTGACCAGGTTATGTTAATGGACTTCTCTAAGGGTAATGGTAATAAACTAATCCCCGTTGGCCGGATTTCACCCCTGGAGGTTTGTCTTGCATTTTTAGATATAAGGGACCTATACCAGACAAACTAAAGAAACACACCCATCATTATTGGGGTTCACTGCTCCATGATTCTATTAGTGGATATTGTTGGTGGGAGCCCTCAGGAATGGATCATGTGTCTTCGAGTTGAATCCATGAGTGAAATCCTGATTTACCTCCCTATAATATGGGAGGGACTGGTTATTACGTTTTGGGGATAAGGAACCAAAACAGTTTAATATGGTGGTTGGTACCGTCGGCTTCTTGACCACTATTCATCACTAACTGCAGGATTTAGGGTTGTTGTCAAAATAGATAGCTTGTCAGGAAACCTCCATGGTTGGGATAGTACCATTTTGATGGTATTCCTGAACCAATACATTAGAGACCCATTATTGAAGATGTTGAGTTCTTGATGACACCATCGATCATATGATGATCTATCTTGTGTAGTAGCCAGAAAATTCATGGGTGAAAACATAAAAGAATCCATTTGGAGTGAAGGGTGTTCTTGAAAAAAGTGTCAAAACAAAAAATTAACTCCATTAAGGAAAAATATTTTAGATGGAAACATGAATGATTTACTACATTTTATTTCCTTCCTTTATCAATTGATAGGGGCCTATAATATGGGTAATATTATCAACTTGATTAAGGATTCTTGATGGGTTCACCATTTTTGTTTCATCGTCATCATCCTAGATGTGTTTTCTGGATAGGAATCACTACTTTCGGGTAGTCTCCATTGGATTTATTTATGGAACTAGAATCCTCAAATAGTTCTTTATCCAAAGGAACCATCTTTCCAAAGGCAAAATTTCATTAGGTTTTGACCTACAATACTTAAGAACATACATTAGTCAAGAGGACGGGAGGTCAGACTCATCACACCCTTTTAGGGGGAACTGTTTCATACTCCGGGACTCAGTTATAAACTTGAGATATTTTCATGAATACTTATTAATTCACCAAGTATAATGTATGTTTCCCTTGGAATTTACAATCAATTATTACTATGTGTGAAACTAAGAATCATATATATGTATTCGAGGATATTCACTAATAGAGATATTTGTATGTATTTGAGGATCACCATCAATGGTATCCTCTTATATACTATTTAGAGATTCTTTTAACTGTTGTTACAATAATACTGAGTTTTAGTCCACTCAGTGGGGCACTCAGGAATTTATCATCATCCAGGGAGATGAATGTTTGTTTTAATTTTGGGATCATAACCATAAATGGTGCACCTATGTATCTTTATGAAAGGAAGCAAAACCCTCATAGTTCAGTGCCACTTAATGGGACACATAATACCTTTTAAGTTCATGTGATAAGGACCTAACCATATAGTTTAATGTAATGTGGTAAAGACACCTAAGCGGAAGATGCTTAGTCCATGATTATTGTGAGAATTATATCTAAGAATCCCAAGTAACTTGAAAGGGATTTAAATTTCCATGTTTGAATTAGACCCTAATGGGAATGTGGACCAGAAAGGAGGTGGTTGATTTATATTATTGGGTTTGAAACTCATCGTGTCTTCCAACGTATCTCATTTGGATTAGAATCAAAGCCTACGTAGTTCAGGATCTATTGTAGGGGTGTATGATCTTCTAAGAGAAATAGTTTGTTCTTAACTCCTCAGAATGATTCCTTTGGGATTTGGGGGTTTCAATTTGGGTCATAATCCTAAATAGGATTCACATTTTTTGATGATAAGATATGGAACTCAGGCCTTAGGAAGGATTCCTACAAATCCTTGTTTTTTTTTGGGAATTATAGTTCTTATATTTCATTAAATGAGGTGTTTGTGAAAATTTTTGTGACCAAAATATCTCTAATCCCACGAGAGACATGATTGGTGTGAGAAAGAAGAGGATTTTAAATATTCAACGAGGGAACACACACCATTCCACCCTCATTGGTGGATGAGGATGGGCTTATGATGGAAACAGTGGATGGGGGAACGAAATGATGAACCATTCAATGTAGAGTTGACATTGGAGGTCATTGGTTCTAGCCCGAAATTTCAGGGGATTACTCCAGGAGGGATTTCATAAAATTTTTCCCAGTATGATAGGGAGACTTATCCAGTGTTGAAAATAAAAATTAGGTGTGAATCATACCTCTCCTACTAGGGACCTGAGTCTCTAGGTTTTAAAGACGATAATGAAAGTGCATTGACCAAACCCTAATCGTACAAACTGGGAACACCCCAACACTATTCCTAGGAGACTAGTCCATGTGACTACGGATATAGAAATCCATAGACACTCCAGGAATCCTGACACCATTATAATAGAAATTTTGGAATCATATGACTGTGGATATAAAAACCCAAATGGTAGGCATGCTGATGTTCCATTTTCAAGGCTTTGATAAGATAGGAGGATTTGGAATAAGATTCCACATAATCCCTTTCATACAACAGATCCTATAAAGAAGATTCTTTTCCATGAATGACTTTAAATAAGTCTTGATGAAATATTTGTATAGGATTAAGGGATACATTGAACAAAATAAGGGAGCCTATGTAGGTATATAGCGCACAGGTATGGGATAGTAAGTAGGATTGGGAAACCTGATGTTTACATAAGTGATGAACAACCTAGTTTTAAAACATGGGTGAGACTTTACTCAATCCTTCAAGAGTATTCATAGGTATTCCCAGAACTGGGGTTCTCAAGTTCCTTTGAGAGGAATGGGTGGTGTGGAATTGTTTCAAATTTAGGGAGGTTTGGAACTTTAGGCGTGCAATTGTTATGGATTTCAAACATTTATTGGACTTATGTCCTATGATCCTCCTTTAATTCCTCTACACTAGATGTTAAAGAACTACCTTGAGTGTTTTCGAAGACTTGGATGAAGCAATAGGTTGAACAAAGCATCAACTGGGCTTTAGGGAAATTCTTCCGTACAAATGATGACCCCAAGGGTCTATTTATAGGAAAAAATAGGACCCTGGGTGAATGGTGAATGGAATCACAAGTGGATTTCACATCAACGGTTCCATGGATTGATTAGGGTGATCCAAATTTCAAGCCCTGGAAATTCTTGATATTATCTATGTATTTTCCCCTATTTTTTCTTAGGTGTATCCCTTTGTCACTTTTTCATAAATATGATTGAATGGAGTTTCAACATACACACTCGTTCCTCAATACATTATTCGGCTCGTCTTGTAGCTTGAAGTATTCCCAGGTGATATCATATCTCAATATCTTCTCTAGCTAATGCTGGAGCCCAATGTATTCCATGGTGATATTATATCTCTAAAATCCATAGTTACCATTCTTAAATTCATACTTGAATGTCTATGTTACCACCCATAATTTAGAAAATATTATTACCATGTTCTCAATAATTACTCACACATTTTAATAACCATGTTCTCATGCTTTATTCACATAATAGAATGACCATGTTCCCATTCTACATTTCACAACTAAATGGCCATTTTACTATTCATAACATCAATTTAGAATGACCATGTTACCATCATTTGACACATAATTAATTCAAAACTTAATTATACACATCAATTCCATTATTAAATAAAAAATTATTTAAACACAAAAATTCCATTAATTAATTCAACAATTAACAAATCACCTCAATAATAATAATAATTAAATCAAAAATTAATTAATCACATCAATTCTTCTATTTAATTCAATCCTTAATTAAGTACCTATGTAACAATAATTATTTGAATAAATAATTTATCACATAACATAGTCTAGTTAATTAAACAATTAACTAATCACATCAAAAATAATAATTAATTCAGTAATTAACTAATCACATCAAATCCATTAGGTAGTTAAACAATTAACTAATCACATCAATAATATTAATTAGTTCACTAATTAATTAATCACAACAATTTCGTTACATGATTCTAAAATTAACTAATGAAATCAACAAAATTAGTTAATTCAATAATTAATTATCCAAAATATTTCCATTAGTTAATTAAATAATTGACTAATCAAATTAATAATATTAATTAATTTAATAATTAATTAACCACAACAATTCGTTTAGATTATTAAACAATTAACAAAAAACATCAATAACATTAATTAATTAAACAACAAATTAACCACATCAAATCCTTTATTAAATTCAATAATTAACATATTACATTAATAACATTAATTAATATATCAATTAATTAATCATAACATTACCATTAATTAAATAAATAATTAATAAATCATCTCAATGTAATTACATAACTCAAAAATTAATTATTCATCTCAATATCATTACTAATTCAATAATTAGTTTATCACATCAACACCAAGACTAATTTATCCATTAATTAATTACGTCAACTCCATTAATTAATTCACCAATTGATTAATCAATATCCACAGACTCAATGACGCATAGATATTTCAACAATTCATAATTAAGTTTTCAATCCCATTATCCCATATTTAATTCAACAATTGTTTATTAAATATATAATTAAATTTTCTTAAAACATTATCAACAATTAATTATCCCCAAAACACCATTTATAGCATTACATCCATCAATTAATTCACCAATTAACTATACACATCAAATCCATCAATTAATTCCAAAGTTAGTTTTTCATAATACTTCTATTAATTAAATCATCAATTAATAAATACCATTAATCCCATTATTTAATTCATCAATTAGATAATGACATTGGACCCAAATAATTACTTCCTAAATTAATCAATTAATCCTGTTATTTAATTCAACAATTAAATTATCACATAACTCCAATTAATTAATTAATTATTTAATGTATCCTATTATTTAATTAAAAAATTAAATAATAACATAACTCATGTAAATTAATTCATTAATTAATTTAATCCCTTAATTTAATTCAATATTTAAACAATAACATAACTCTTATTAATTAATTCATCTATTATTTAATCACATTATTTAATTCAATAATTAAACTATCACATAACTCCCATTAAATAATTTATAAATGATATAATCCCTTTATTTAATTCAGTAATTAAATAATCACATAACTCCCACTAATTATTTCAATAACTAGTTAATCCCATTATTTAAATCCACTGTTAAATAATCACAAAAGTCCCGTTAATTAACTAATCAATTAATTAATCCCTTTATTTAATTCAAGAATTAAATAGTGACATAAGTCAAATTAATTTATTCATCAATTAATTAATCCCTTTATTTAATTCAATAATTACTCACATTACTCCAATTAATTAATTCCTCAATTAATTAATCCTTTTTTAGATTCAACAATTAAATAAACCACATTACTTCCATAAATTATTTCTTATCTCAATTAATCCCTTTATTTTATTAATCAATTAAATAATATCAAAACTCTCATTAATTAATTCATCAATTAATTAATCCCTTTATTTAATTCAACAATTAAAAAATAACATAATCCAAATTAATTAATTCCAACTCAATAAGTCCATAACCTAATCAATTTATCAAATAATTGTTTCATATCAATTATTTTAATATACCCAATTAATAGCTCAATTAATTATTCTATCTCAATCAATTCAATAACCCAAATTAATTCCTCAATTAATTTTAATATTTCAACAATATTTATCTCAGAATAATTATTTCAACAACAAATTATTTCAAATCACTATTTCATAATCCAAACCATTCCCATTAATTAATTCCAAAATTAGTTAATCAAGTTCAATAAACTAAAAAAAGTCCATAATTAATATATCAAATAATTATCCAAAATCTATAACCCAAATATTCACAATTTCAGAATTCCCTCAATTAATTAATTAAAAATTAATTAATTTAATCTAGAACTAAGTGTCTAAAAATCTAATATGAATTCTAAAATTACATAAACTTAATTGAAATATATTCTTTTGGATTTTAATTATAGACCCCCTACCTAATGTTTGATGAATAACACTCTCTAACAGTTATCCCCAATTTGAACAAAATCAATCAAGAATACGTCAAAGAATGGAATTTAGATATGAATCCTAAATCCACAATTAAATAGATCAACATCTAATAAACATAGTTCGAGATGTATAACCAAAAATTCTAGATGAATATTCTAGAAATATCGGTCTATATCAAACAAAACAGAGCATAACAACCCACCAAAAGAATAAGAGAATTCTAGGATAGAGATGGGAAATCAATTGTGAAGAAACTACATTCACAATGAGGTTTAGATATTCCAATTGGTCCTTAATCACCATGAATAGTGGTCTAAGGGACATTTAATCCCTCTAGAAGCCTCTGGATTAAAGAAAAAAATAAATTCTGGGAATTTTCAAGTTGAATAGGAGTTAAAATAGGGGATTGAAGAAATTAAAATCTAATTTCTGGATTAATTAATGCCACACACATAGTTTACTAGCCAAAGCTTAATGTTATCACCTAACTATGTTCCATAACCATGCGCCACTTATAGGGGATGTGAATGGTTTCTATTTATAGGGCTCATGGTTTTCCAAACCATGTTCCATCCGTGTGATTACTCTTTTTTCAGGTTTGTAGGGTTAACTGGGTTGGGACACATGGTTTTGGAACACCATATGTCATCCATGCACTTTCCCTCTTCCTTTCAAAATTATTTAATTTTCCCCTAAAATCACCCAAATCATAACCCAAACAAGTTATACTCATTATAAGAAAAAATAATACATATAAACAAGCTTGTTACATCACCAAAAAATGTTAGGATCTTAAAATTTCTCCACCTTATAACATCTTGTCCTCAAACTGCACTCCCAAGAATCATTAAGATTCCATGTGAAAAAATGTAGGGCTATTGAGACCTTATATTTTTTTCCCTTTCTCGTATTTCATCCAACACATGTCCATGTTACCACAAAACATTAGCTATCAGTACAACCATTCCATGTTTCACTTTGTCAATACGATCCAACAACCATGTCTAATGCTCCTTAAAGGACATATCTATGTCCAGATCAACGTCCATAAAATACCCGATGTGTTTCTCAACTCACTATTTATGACAACAATAAAAACTCCATCAAACATTGGCACTCTGCCTCTCCATTAATATCCACCTATAAAGGACATACATCCACCACATCCACAGCCCACCTCTGCTTTCACTGTGGAATTTAAAGAGGTACCGTATAGGTTCCTCACTGGCATTCTAGTGCCACCACTTCTAAACCATAGCCTTAATCCACACACAAACTGCTGACACATTGCTCCCCACATTTGGATCTTTTTTAACACCTCTTTTTGGAAAATCAATCACCACGACATGCATCCCATGGTATTCATTGACCTATAGTCCCTCCTTATAACCTCATATGTAAACAATTTATGGTGTACCTCGAACCATCCATCTCAACAAATATACCACGAAATAAGAATAACTTCCAAGGGGCCCCTTATTCAACCAAACACATTTAGGTAAAAAGGTGTAAAACTAGATCTTTCTCTATGTACCTGGGATGATGTCAGGGTAGGGTACAATATCCTCACAAATTAAAATTACCCTATGAAGATGTTAATGAACCCCACCAAAAATATTCCATTACTAATGTTACCTCCCAGTACAGAAACACCTTAATCCGTTGAAATTCTGTGATTCCCTATCTCAGAATATCACACCACACCACTCCAAAAGCTGAAGATCCAGCACAAAACATACAACTGAACTCTCAAACTACCAAATTAATAGTGCCCAAACCATCCACAGTATGGTTCAATTTAAAAATGTAAATATTTCTCATTTCCTTGCATTAAAACTTTTACGAAAGAGGGAAATCACAAAACTTGATTTTCCCAACCCTACTACATGGTAAAAAATGAATCACCATCACTAACCTTTACTATCATACAGCTACGTCTTGGTTAATATGGGTAAAAATATTCTCCTCACTGAAGTTTCTCATTTAGACACCCATTTATTCTTATCTTGTAAGATTTTACAATCATTCTCAATTTTATATTAGGCACATTTTTATTTCAATTTCACAATCCAGGAAAATAGTTTTGGTTCAATAACATACCCCTAAGTTGTTTTCCCATGAATTCCTAAAATGATTCATGACACAAAATAATCCTGAGGGAATAGAAAAATGCATGACAACTAAAATCTCATTCCATACCAGGCCCCAATCCAATTCTCAGAAAATCACAAAAATAATAATCACATCACACAACAAGTGCATCCCCAAATGTGGAATAATAATAATGTGTAAGAGAAAAAATAAATAACAAAAATCCCACCATGGGTACTTAGGTTCTCCCCCATACAAGGGATAGCTACTCCCATGCACAATCGCATAACTAAGGCCTGATTATTAGTATATTTTCAATCATTTGAAAATATTAAGATAAACTAAAGATAAAATTAAACCTTCCTTGATACCAATTTGTAAGGCTTCAGCCCAAGTTGCACACATCGGTGCCCCAAGACAATAGATCACATGACCAAAAGCGCTCCTCCTCATACACTAGAGGCTGATAACTAGTAGCAAGGATCTAATATAGGTGATGGGGAGACTATAACATATTTTTTATTTATTATAGTAATACACTAGTAGAAATAATACAAATAACCAAATGATGTAACATAATCAGAATAATATGGTATCCCAAGATGAGAAAAATAGGAAATATAATGTCAAAATTGAATAATAGATATGCCATGATAATGTATTTTCCATGTGTCAAAATGAAATCCCAAATGTAAATACAGTAAAAAATCTCAAGAGGGTCCAGAACCACATCGGGGTCCCTCATCCACTCTCCACCCAAATGCATATATCTAACAGAGGGAGTTTTTATTTAAAATATCCTATAATTATGTATTCTATTTGGGTACCGATTAGGCAACATGAGTAGGGTGTGCGTACAACTCAATAGGCCACCATCAATGGTGTCTAAAAAATTTTCTAGTTAAATAATAGTGTATCCAGTTTTATAAATCAATAATTACAATTCATAAGTAAATAGTTATCATGTTATATATTAATTGTTCATTCACAAGATAAACCCTTGTGTTCCCATAGAAAAAAATTCTTTAATACATACTTCAACTTATTCCAGATCTTGATGTATTCCTAGGTGACATCATAACTCAATACGAGATTTGATTCATGGTGGATCCTGATGTATTCCGATGTGATATAATATCATAAAATGCCATTATTACATTTATTTAATTCATACTGGAATGTACATGTTATCATTCATAATTTACAATATTAAATTACCATGTTCCCATTAATTACTCATGAATTAGAATTACCATGTTCTAATTTTTCTTGAACCAACCTTTGTAAAACCTTAATGATACTTCCAAACTGATCATTGTTAAGTCTAGAATGGAATTCCTGATCCCCACAGGTTGGAAACAAGTGTTAGGAATAAATAGAGTAACCAAATTGAATGATTTCCCCTAATAATAAATGAAAAAAATAAATAATGGAATGATAAAAAATCCCAATACATATATAAATATAAACATCCAAACTCAACATCTTTTATAATGATAAAAAATAAAACAAACAAAATGAAATGCCCAACTGAACCTGACAATAAAAACAACTCCCTATGGCCCTAAGGGTCACTCTCCAACACTTATTCCAACCATCAACCATGGAAATAAAACCAAGATAAAACCTTTTCCAGATGCTAAGAACTAGAAAAAACCATAGGTTCTATTATTAAGACTCAGTAGTAATACCTTAACAATCTAATCCCAATTCACAATCTTTAAAATAAATTAAACATAAAATTCATGTTTGAAATATAGTATATAAATTAAGCTTTTTTGGTGTGTTTTTCGAATTTAAAACCAATCATGATCAATTACGCTTTTTAAAATTTACATCCACATTCCATTTAATTGAGAAACCATATATATTTCAAAAGAGAAATGTGGATTTTCATTTAAAAAGGAGGTAATGAGTGCAAAAAAATTCAAAAACATTTTTCACAAAACACATTTAAACATTTCATCAATTTTAGAAAGAAGACATGATAATAAACGTAATAAGAAATATAATCACACAATTATAATAATAGAAAATATCTCATTGTAGTAGCCAACCAATATTTCATCTCAATCATCCATTGTGTGGAACTAAGTGCCAATATACATGGGAGAAACCTAATATCTTATAAAAACTACAGAATTTAATAATACATGTTGACTCATCCCTGAAATTATTCCTCACATGATGACATCAATAACACCATCACATTCATGACCATACCCTACCAGGTACAGATCGATGGGAACAATTCCATAGTAAAAAAACACTATATATATACATGTGCTATTGGATAACAGTCAGAGTGTAATACTCACTAGTGCATAAATTGTCCTAAGAAAAATTTCTCAGAATTCCATGTCCTAATGTCATGAGGTATAAAAAATTAGGATATTCAACAGATTCCAACCAATAATCCAATCACATTAACATATATAACAATTCACACAATAGTCTTCGCCCAATTAACCCCAAGGTCTAATCACATTCCATTCAAATCATAGATCACAAAGAATTCTAAACTAAGGATATAATATTACACACAATGTAAATGGATCATAAGGATTCCACTATAGGTACATAACATCAATTAAATATAAAAAGGGAAATAAGATTAACCGTGGAGGGTTTTTATAATTAATTTTTTTAAACCATTCATCAACGTGCTAAACGGGCATCAAGCTATTATCACAAAACCATTATTTATCATAGAACCAAATCACCCTTTAATAGAGGTGTAAACACTAAATTTTCTATTTAAAATAATTTTATTGATATCTTTTAAAAATTCATGTGACATTTCCCATCCAAATCCATTCTTATAAAAATGTTGAATAGGACACTAATCATCCTCACATGCTACTTCATTTTTAAAGAACTTAACACACATTCTTTTCAATTCCATATATTTTATAAATATTTTTGAGGAACCCAAAAACATAATAAAGATATCAAAAAATTATTTAAAAATACAACCCTTGCTTAAAAATACAAAAATATCATGAAAATCCAACCTGTCATTTTAACAAACACTTAGTGTGTATGTTTACAAAAAACATATCCATTTATCACATAACAATATATAAATCACTAATTTTCACACCATATAAATATTAAAATTATAAAAGATAAATATTTTTCATATAAGGAAGTTTGTAAAGTCATGACACCAATGAATCTTGAATTATAATGGATATTTCATGGGGAAACCTTCCTCAATCATATAGTGCTTCAATAATGTGCACTCGAAATAACTCCTCAAAGGTTCCAAAAGTCATGATATACCAAGAGGAAACTTAAAAAATAAAAAACCCTTAACATAAAATAAGGGAATCATGAATCTTAGAACAAAATTTCCTAAGAATAAGAATATCTCAAGGGTAAATGAATGAAAGAGGAAGATGGAGAAGACAGGATAGGGTTACCTAGAGAAATCTATCCCCAAACCTTGAATAACACATATTTCCATGGGAAGGGAAACGAGTGGTGGCTTGGAGAACAATAATGGAGGTCACTTAGGGTTAAAAAAATATGGGGAAGAGAAAGGGATATTTTTGGTTAAAAATCCTGAAATGGTAGGGTTGTAAATTCACTCATTTTTAGATATGGGCAGCTCGCATTGTTTGGCCACATGGTTTACCAAAGCAAGTAACAACCATGAAGAATGGATCTTTCCAATGATAGTCGCCTCCCATATGCTTTAATCATTGATTGACTAATCATGAATGTGTTATGTGACCTCAATAAGAATCTCTTACAGGATTTACTGATTTCCTCGAGCATTCCACATAGTTTTCCCTAACCATGTGCTGACCATGATCCAAGAGAAAAATCCTCCTAAACTCAAAATCTAAACTCGTCTCACCCAAAACTCTAGAACCAATCTCTTGGAAAGCAAATAAAAAAGATTAGTGGTAAAAAATAAAAAACTAGGTGTGACATTTTTTCCAATGATTAATGATTTTCACCCTTGTAAGGAAACAACATCATCTAGTTGATCAACCAAAGACATAGGATTTCCACATTACCATGATCTAACCTCTCGAACAAAACATCTCATCCTATAAAAAATATAAATTATCGCTCTTTACTAAAAAAATAATCCACATCCCATTAAACAATGTTGAGGATCATCCCACATCATCCATAGCTATGCCTTAAAAAGGCCATTGAGTAGACTCCAAAACCCATCATTTACCCAAACGAAAGTAAACTCAGAAGTCAAAAAACATTAAAAGATATCTACATAAACCTAATAAACACAAATAACAATCAGAAATTCCACATGGGTTGATAGAACAGACTCTATTCCATTAGAAATCAATAAAATTGATTATTTTAAGAAGAATCCACAAGGAGACTCATGATGGGTATCCCAAGTATTTTAACATATTGTCTTGAACCGACACACATATTAACACAAGAGCTTTCCCACAAAAGCCAACCAACCCCCACCACAAGGGTGCCCTGCCGAAATAGACACAATGAAGGCAGAAATCAAACCATGATAAGGGAAACTAAACCAGACAATCTTAGACTATCTACATTCCCTCACTAAAGATGAAACTAAACCAAGGCACCTTGCACCATCGAGATTCTTGACTACGTGCCAGCATCACTCTGAGACCGATCGATGATGCCCTAATGTATGAATCATCTATTACCTCATATTTTGGAGCATAAAATCCCAAACCAAAACCCATTATTTCCACTAGGGTAGTATTTTTAGAATATACACACTCAATTACCCACCCCCCATAGGACAACAGATAATTGAATCAAGACAAACAATATAACACACCTCCACTAAAAGAGTTCTCAAGAGTTCCAGAACATCCCCTTACATCACAAAAAAAAGTGCATCACCAGGAACAACTTCCACAATTAGAGGAAATACCAAAATTTAGATAAAATTTAAACTGAGCCCAAATAGAACTCTAATCTTGAGAATTACATACACATCGCATTCGGTAGACACCCCAACAGAACCATTGCAAGTGTCCTAAGTTCCCAGAAGCAATAGAGGTCTTAATTACACTTATACATGAAGGCTTATTATTATATAGCATGTTATAATGATGGAAAACTATGATTCAATGCTTTTAATAAGCATAATAAATATTTTGAGGAATTTTGATTTCACGACCAGCACCAACATCTTCAAGTCTCTTCCTCACATCCTTGATATAATTCCTCTCACCAATTCCAAGAATAGAGGCTAGGATGAAAACCTTAAGAACCCCTTCTATAACATCTTCCACATGAATAGATTGCCTCACCAGGTTAGAAAAAGAGGTCATATTGAACCTCAACACCTTCAACTGCACATCATGAAAAATCCCACACTCAAAATCCCAATCTTTCGAGAAATCATTCGCAATATACCATAGATCATATGGAACTAAGTATACAATGTGATGATAAGCCTCTAACAATTACCCTTCATCCAACTAAAGATAACACTTCTCCATTCACTTCCTTACCCGGATATTCTCAAATAACTAGTGGATGATGAATGAATCCTCTAATAACTCCCAATTAAGATCTCCATGAGGCTTGTTCTTATATACCAACTTCCACCACTTTAAGGATTTTCCTACAATCATAACAGTAGAAAAATTTACCTTCAAGTATTTTTGATACTCGATGAGGATAAAGCTCCTTTGAATTTCACTCATCCACTCTACCTATATGAGAGGATCCTCTTAACTATAAAATAAAGGAGGATTTAACTTGCAAAACACAAGCACAATTTCCTTTGTTTGACCAACTGGAAGACCTTATAACAGGGAATAACCTAGAGATGAACCATGAACATTCATTGAATCTTTTTGGGGGAAATCACTAGAAAACATGAAATCCAAGGGCACAATGAAAACAAATTATTCAATAATTGTAATAAAACTAAAACACTATATAAGTATCATTTACCACATCATAGGAAAACAAACCACACAAAATATTATCATTCAAAACATCATAATTTATCCTCTTGAAAAAACTTTCGAAAAGAGAAAATACGTTGGGGATTTTCACACATTCCAATGTTATTCCTTGGAGTCTCAAACACATGAACATACCTACGCCACCCCAAGAACGATCAACTCATTCCATACTAGGAAATTATCATCCCCCATAAACATCCAACCACATTCCACAAACATCCATGCATGGGAGCACCTAAGGAGATATAATAGGTCAAAAAATCATTCACATTCTCCAAAATAACATTCCATTTTTTTCAAAATCCCAACCAATATTATATTCCAAAAATTTATAAAACATTTTAGAATATCATCATATACTAATCGAAACATATATTCAAAAATCACACATCAATCGATTTCACTCCATTCAAAAAAAATTTTGTATATTACAAGTCCAATTATAGAAAAATAATTTGTTCAAAACCCCACTCCTTTTCATTTAACAAAAATTCGAAAACAAACATCCAATTTTAATAAACCAATTTCCATAAACCCCATGTTTTTATTATAAAAGTACAATATTGTGAAATTATTTCTACTTTACCCTAATGATTCATCTGAAAAAAATTTATTATTTTCAAAATCCTTACTCAATTTTAATTGTGAAATTATTTTTTCTAATTTCCCAAAATCCAAAAATTTCCACTAAAACCCCCTATTTTACAATTCCAAAAAATACCTTTGAAATCAAATTTTTAGAATTGAGGAAGTCTCAAAAAAAACTCATAAGGGGACACTATTATTAGTGGGAGACTTGACTATATAGTTGGATACCATATTAAAAACACACCACCATCATAGAGAATCTTCTAGGAATATGTCCCTAGCTCAACATTGCTTTATAATCCCTATTATCTCACGGAGACCATTATCCAACTCCCTTTTTTCTCCCAAATACCAAACAATCTATAGGATCTAAGGAACCCAAATACAACTAAACATCTTATAGAAACTCAAGGATTGGTATATAAAGTGTTTTCCATACAATTTCACATACCAATCGGACAATGATCTAAAAATCCTAATCCATATACCTAGGCATCCCCAAATAATGTAGGGCACTCTAAAAGAAAGGTCTTATAATGACTAACAAACAATGGTACCATTTTCACATAAACTAACATGGGATGACCCTAAAACTGTCTCTGAAGCCCGATCCATGGAAATTCCAAAAGGGCATTCTCGATCCCCACGGGCTGGAAGAAACTGTCGGGAATTAATAGAGTAATGAAAGGGGATTATTTTTTCCAATAGTAAATAATTAAACCGAATAAAGGAAAGATAAAAAATTATCCCAATTCATACATAAATATCAATATCCAAAATCAACATCTTTTACAAATAAGAAAAATACATAAAACTAAAAGACAATAATAACCTCAACCTGACTACAAAAACATCTCCATGTGACCCTGATGGTGACCCTCTAACAATAAGATCAACCATCACCCACAATGATCAAACCAGGATTAACCTTATTCCATTGGATAAAAATAATAAAGAACTATATTCATGAGTATTAAAACATATCAGTCAAACCCAACCAATATATTCCCAATAAAATTCCTTTTAAATAAAAGAAACATCAATATCAAGTTACAATTTAAATATATTAAAGTAATATTTTTTATCTGTGTTTTTTCGGATTTAAAAACAATCTTGTTCCATTTCCCTTTTACGATTTAAATACAAAATCCATTCTATGGAAGAACAATATAAATATTAAAATAGAAAGGTGTCACTTCATTTTAAAAACAGAGAATGAGTGAAAAACATTTCCAAAACCTTTTTAATAGAACACAATGAAACATTTCACCACTATTAGAAAAAATCAGTACTTCTCATGGAAATATGAATAATAGTACCATGATATGGGAAATGAAAAATATCACATATGAGTTTCCAACCAATTATGAATATCAGTCATCCATCATATGGATCTAAGTTGCAATAGATATGGGATAAAACTAGGAGCTCATGAATAATCTAGAACATATTAATACATGAGGAATTATCCTGGAAAGACCGGCTCACTTGATGAAATCAATAACACCCTCACATGCCTGACCACACTCTACCTGGTACAGACTGAGGGGTACTATCCTATAACAACAAAACTCAGTGCATATTCCCATACAATGAGCCACTAGTCAAAGTGTAAACATAAATAGTACATAAATCATTCTTAGAAAACAATCACATTATTCCAGGTTCTCATGTCAAGACTTATAAAGAAGGGGGTGAGCCAACTGATGCGAACCAAGCATCCAATAACATATACATATATATCAATTCATACAATATGCATCACTCGAGTAACCCCAAGGAATAATATCTTTCCATTCAACTCATAGATCGAAAAGGAGTCCTCGCGGAGGATATCATATTCCATACAATGTAAATGGGTCACAAGGATTCCATATATTTTATATCCAATCCATTTAATATAAAAAAAGAAGGAATATTATTCCAGGAGGGTTTTTAAATCACCATTTTCACCCATTTCATCAAAGATCCAAATGGGCCTCAATCTCTTTTCAAAAAACCATTATTTATCAAAGATACAAATAACCCTGAAGATACATGTAAACAAATCATTTTCAATTCCAAAATAATTTGAAAAATATCTTATAATCATTCATGTCAGTCTTTCAAAAAAATACATTATTATAAAATTTCCAAGTGGTCCATCGATCATCCTCACGTACCCTTTCATTTTTAATGAAGATGACACAATTCATTTTAATGTCCAATCATTTTTAAAATATTTTTGAGGAACCAAGTAGCATAATAAAGATATTAAAACAATGTTTACAAGTCCAAACAAGGATTTAAAATCCACAAATCACATGAAAAATTCAACTTGGATTTTTATCAAATAGTTGTTGTGCACGTTTACAGCAAAATAACACCATTTATCACAAAAGAAGGTATAAATACCTAATTTTCACACCAAATAATTATTCTAAAGATAAAACATCAATATTTAGAATATAAGGCACCTGAGAAAATCATGAAATAATTGAATATTGAATTATAGGAATGTTGTAAGGAAAAAAACCTCAATATAATGGTGCTTCAACAACACGCACCCTAAATCACTCCATAGAGGTTCCAAAAGTAATGATCTAACAAGAAGAAACATAAACAAGAAAAAACCATAAATTATATCAAGGTAATCATGAACCCAACATTCTCATGGCCTAGGAAGAATAAGATAGCATGAGGAAATTAATAGAAGCAGGAGAGGGAGAAGAGAGTGGAGGGGTACATTGAGAAATGTAGACCCAAGCCATCTAGAAAACATTCCTACACACTAAGGGAAAGGTGTGGTGGCCTGAAGAACAATGGAGGAGGTCCTTTAGGGTTGCATAAACCTGGGAGAAGAGAAAGGGGTGTTTTCAGTCTAAAATACCATGAGTTTAGAGATCAAAATTCATTAATTTTTAGATCTGGGCATCTCACATCATTTGACCACAGGGTTTAAAAAACCATGTTCCAACTATGAACCACATACTAGACATAGTTGGGCACCTGCATGATCTGGTCTAATGGTTTATAGACTGTGCACCAACCTTGTGGAATGGATCTCTCCCGAGACAGTGGTTCCATGTACACATTAATCACAAATTAACTAACCTTATGTAGGGTTTTCAACCTCAACCAATAGCTCTCCAAGGATTGAATGGTTTTTTGGAGCATGCCACACAATTTTCAAAAACCATGTGTTTACTATTCTCCATGATAAATACTCCACTAAACTCAAAATTTAAACTCATCACACCAAAATTCAAGAACCAAACTCAAGGAAAAAAGAAAAACCAGATCATTGGTTAAAAAATAAAAATCCATGTGTGACATTCTCATTATTTATTCACGCATTAGAATGAGCGTGTTACAATTCTTTATTTCAAAACTAAATGCTTATGTTACCATTTATAACACATCTATTAAATAACCATGTTACCATTTTTTAACAAATAATTAATTCAACAATTAATTAGCCATATCAATTTCAGGAATAATTCAACAATAACATAAATACAAAAATCCCATTAGTTAATTAAATAATTAATAAATCATTTCAATAACATTAATTAATTAAAAAAGTAATAAATCATAAGATTTTATTTGTTTAATTGAACAATTAACTAATCACATCAATAACATTAATTAATTAATAAATTAATTAACAAAAACAATCCCATTAGATAATTAAAAAGTTAACTAATCAAATTAATAACATTAATTAATTTAAAAATTAATTTGACACAAAATTTCCTTTAGTTAATTCATGAGTTATCTAATCACTAAATAAAATAAATTAATTCAACTATTAACAAACGATAATAATTTCTTTAGTTAATGTAATAATTAAATAATCAGAAGAATTTAATTATTTATGTCATAAATTAATTAATCACAATATACCAATTAATTAATTTAATAATTAATATATAATATTAATCTCATTAAATCAAAAATAAATTAATAAACTCAATCTCATTTCAAATTCAACAATTAGTTCATTACATCAACAACCTAAATTAATTTCCCCATTAATTAAGAACATCAACCCAGTTAATTAATTCACCAATTAATTAATCAATGTCCACAAACATAATGTCCAATAATAAATTAAATAATTAATTATTCAATTCATAATTCCATTACCCATAACTAATCCAATAATTAATTATTTAATTCATAATTAAATATTGAGATAATTAATTAAACAATAAATTATGACTAAATCACAACACGAAGCATTACATCCATTAATTAATTCATCAATTAATTTTTCACATAAAATCTATTAATTAATTAAAAAATTTATTTTTCAAAATACCTCTATTCAATAAATAATCAATTAATTAATCTCATCAATCCCATTATTTAAATCAACAATTAAATAATCACATTTCACTATTCTAAACAATTCATCAATTAATTAATTATTCACTTCATTTAATTCAATAATAGAATAATCACATAACTCCATTTAATTAATTCGTCAATTAATTGATCCTTTTATTAAATTCAACAACTAAATAATAACATAACTCGCATTAATGAATACATTAATTATTTAATCACTTTATTTAACTCGGTAATTAAATAATCACATAAATCCCATTAATTATTTTGTTAATTAATTAATACTTTTATTTATTTCAACAAATAAACATTCATATAACTCCTATTAAGAATTTTATAAATTAATTAATCCCTTTATTTAATTCAAATATTCAATAATCACATAACTCCCATTAATTTATTTATAAATTCATAAATCCATTTATTTAATTCAACAATTAAATAAGCACATAACTACAATTAATTAATTCATAAATTAAATAATCCCTTTATTTGATTAATCAATTAAAAAATCACAAAACTTCTTCTAATTAATTTATAAATTAATTAATCCCATTAATTAATTCAACAATTAAATATTCACATAACGCCCATTAATTATTTCATATATTAATTAATACCTTTCTTTAATTAAACAATTAAATAATCACATAACTCCGATTAATTAATGAATCAGTTAACAAATCCCCTTTTTTTTAATTTAATAATTAAATATTCTTGTATCTCTGATTAATTAATTAATCAATTAGTTAATCCCTTTATTTAATTCAATAGTTAAATAATCACATTACTCCTGTAAATTATATCATAAATTAATTAATCAAAACTCAACAACTCTATACCCTAATCAATTTATCAATTAATTATTCCATATTAATTTGTTTAATATTCCCAATTAATTCCTCAGTGTATTATTTAATCTTAATCAACCCAATAACCCCTATTAATTTCTCTATTAATTATTCTATTTCAACAATCTATATATCAACATAATTAATTTAAATAATAATTATTTCATATCAAAATTTCATAATCCCAACGATTAACATTAATTAATTCTACAACTAATTAATAAAGTTCAAAAAAACTAAATTACTCCATAACTAATTATAGGTTTATTATCTCAAATCTACAATTCCAATATTCCTAATTTCATAATTCCCTCAATTAATTAATTCTTGAAATTAATTAATTTAATCATAAACTCATTTGATAAACATATAATATAAATTATACAATTACAGATATGATATTGAAAATGAAGAATTTGGGATTTGAATTATAAACCACCTAACTCAAGACGGATTAAGGATTCTCACCAATGGATATCACCAATATGAGCATAATCAATCAATAATGTGTCGAAGAATGTGATTTAGATCCAAATCCTAAATACACAATTAAAGGGATCAAGATCTAATATAGCTAGATCAAGATATAGAAAAAAAATACTAGATTTATATTCAAAAAATTATGATATATAACCAACTAAATAGAGGATAAAAACCCACCAATATAACGGAAGAACAACAAGAGAGGGATGTGAAATCAATCGGGATGAAACCACATACTTGACGTGGTGTAGTTCTTCCAATCAGGGTTTGATTCGCAAAGTATAGAGTTTAGAGGGACTTGGAATACCTCTGTGATGAATTGTATTTTATATAAATCAATTTGGGTCGACTTGGGGTAAAATTGGTGTTAAAGGGGGTTTGGTAAATTAAAATATAATTTTTAGATTAATCCAAACCACTCATTGAGTTTTTTGGGAAGGGGTGTACGAGTTCTTATAACTTTGCAACTTAACTGTGTGCCTATTCTAGGTGGTTGCATGATTTTTCCTTTTCTGGAGATTTCAAACCACGTGCTAGCCATGAAAATCCCCTCTTCATGGGTTCACACTGTAAGTTTCGATGGATTAGATGGTTTGGGAAACCCATGCGCCAACCGTGCACTTTCCCTCTTCCTTCCAAAATTATTTAATTTTTAACCAAATGAACCCAAATAAAGACCCATCCATGTTATTATAAAAATATTAAAAATATTACCTATAAACAAGTCCATGACATCTCTAATAAATGGTCTAGATCTTACACATGAAGAGGTTGAGAACTACTGTGGGTGTGATGAGAGGCTTATGTGTGTGGTTCCGCAAGGCTCTCAGTTGAGACTCATGATGTTCTATTAGTGGTAACAAGAACATACATGGATTAGGGAAAATGAGTGAATAAAAATCATTGAGAGCATCATCAGTTCATATGATGGGTAAGGAAGCATGTTGCAAGAGGAGTGGCACGTGTGTCATAACAGTGAGGTAATCAGGTTCAGTTCTCTAGGATACTGTTAAGAATACATTATGTGGTGTTTTCTATACAATTGTTATTTAAAATTATGAAACTCATTTTTGAACAGTTTTATGATGAGTGTTGTGAGTTAGAATACCACTATCCATGAGTGGTGTTTAGTTTCATTTTTAATAGATACATTGCGGTGACCAGTCTAATCTCTACTAGGATATCATGTTTGGAAACAAATTGAATGCATGTCATGGTTTTTGGAAGTTGTGTAAGTGGAATAAAGATAATTAAACTCTTATTATTAGCAGGGGAGTTTTGGTGGCATTTTTATTACCCTCATGCTATAAGGGTTACATGCATGAGGAACAGGACATGGGATAATTGAGGTGGCATCCAGATTCTGGTAGAGAACCAATGGGGTATGCTCATGAATTCTATAGATAATTCCAGATGGTAAATTAGATATTGTGTAATATTGAGGTTAAATGTTATATTTGGGCACAAAAATAGGATGGCATGGATGCTTTTATACTTGGGATCAGAATGATGCATGATACTGATTAATAGACAATCATTGTGGTGTTATTTTACTGTGTAATAAATATAAAATCATATATTAGGACATCCCTATGAATCCTAGTTATGGATTGGGATTTAATATATGATGGGAACTGAGTTTTAGTCTCATGAAAATATTTTTTGAGGAAACGATCATAATCCAGTTGGTAATATATTGTTTCCTTCAAGTGGTATGGTTGTATAAATGGATAGTTTGTGGATTAAAAATAAAATGTCACTAGAAATCAAACACAGACATAGAAGGATGTTTTAGGGTGAAATAATGATACATCTAGTATTGAAGGAATCGTGGTCTTGTATGTTGTTGATGTAGTGATAGTGGATTATGGGTGTTTTCAAGATTAGTAGGCCAATTATGGATCAATTTAGATACGCATATGATATTTATGTAGTTTGTTCTAAACCATATATGATATTTCATTTTTGAAATTATTAGTGGACATTAAAAATTGAGTTGATCGTTTGAAAGAAAAGATGGTTTGTTCTTAGTTAGTGAATGGATAACAAGTGTGCAACCTGTTCAGTTAGTTTTTGGTGATGAGGATGGGTTCCCATGTTCTATAATATTTATCATTGATTTTTGGGAATTATATGTTGGGAACCATGTTGATCACATCATGATATCATGGGTTCATGTTTAAAATTTTATTTTCTAATGGTAGAGGTTCAATGTGTCTAAAATTGGTGGTTATGGATGAATCTTGTGGTTTGAAGAACCATAGGATTGATGTGTAACCATATCATAACATTTTCAATGTTGCAGGGTAGACATATTAGGTAAGCATCTTCATGGTGTTTAAGTATTAACAACGATATTTGGCTAGGTTTTTTTTGATTGATCTCCTTGAGATGGAGGATTCTCCAGGGACGTGTTTCAAGTATTTAGGAATGTTATGAGGCCATTATCCATTAAATTAGATCAACCATGATTGGGGGATATGAATGTTTGACCACATAGACTTCATGGGTATGATAAGGTTTACCGTGATGAGGTTATAAGATCCTGTTTCCGTATGAGTTGAAAAATTTAGAAGGGGTTTTAATTTTCATTTACCGGGAAAGTATAATTTTGAATCAAGACTCAAAGTTTCATTTATGTCTTATAATGCATCATTTTATCATATATGATGAATCAATCATAAAATGTATTTCAAGTGGTTGCTTCATCGTGCCATGCGGCTTTGGGATCTGGCTCCGGCTTCGGATCGTTCAGTGCTGGCTCCAGTTCACGTAGAGGTGGATCTGAATATACTGGCTTTGGGATCCTTGTCTTGCTTCAGTTTTCATTGACCTTATGTGGTCCAGATTTGGGATTCCATGTCGGTGTCTTCATTTCCAGATTCAGGATCCTTATGTGGCTTTGAGTGCTTGGTGCGTCGGGTTCTCGTCGCGGCTTCTGCGCGCTCGTTGTTAGCTCCAGGCTGATTTTTGTTGGATGTGGAAGACTCCTCTTGGAATTCACTATCCAGTCGAGGATTTTGTGTTCTTGGTGTTAGTATCATGATGATTCCCCCTATGAGATCCCAACCGGGATTCTTCTCGACTCGATGGTGGTTCTGGGGTGCTCCGATCAGCTCAGGGTCAGCTGTAGTGGCTTGGAGGGGGAGGTCCCAAATTCCTTTTCTACTATATTATTGCAATATTGAACCACTGCTGTTAGTAATTTGATTTGGTGGGGGTTTTTGGTTTTTGGCGGTACTGGTTGTCAGTTTCTGATTTCTAGAAGGTAATGATGTTGATTGATGGTGAAGGCTGTGATGGGGTTTGACTTGGGGTTGCTGGAGGTTGGTTTGTGTTTCTTGCCGATCTTCTAACGATATTACCTTTTGCAGTGTATCCTCATGCCCATAGATTATTCCATCATTCTATAGTTTTCTTGTTTATGAATCCATTGAGGGATTTTCTGCTATCTCGATTTGTCCGGCTCCATCCTGGAGAGGCGTTTCTGTCTCAATTTTTCTCAGATCCCCTCAATGGAGACATTCTCTCGAGGTGTCGTGGGTTCTTCAAGTCTTGGACGACAAATAACCACCTTCATTATCACTGGATTTTCATCTACTTCGGGTTTTTACGGATCCGGTTGGAGGATTTTTGTGGGGGCGGTGGGATGCTACTGGACATGGCTCTAGTGTTTGGGCCATGTTCCATTTTTTCCATACTGGTTTCATCCCGTGAAGTTTCCTGTTTATGGATTGGAATGCTACTTGGAATCGAAGATAGTGGTGGTTTTAATTTGGAGTTCTGATGGTCAATGGCTTCCTTTTGAACTTGAAGTCGGTTGGTGAAGTTGAATCTTAGCACATCGAACAACCCATGAGAAGTTTCAGAGCTAGTTGTTTATCATTGCGGATCTTTTGAGATTTGGTTGTCTTTGTGGGTATGGAATCATCCATTGGATCAGGCTTGTTCCTTGACACGTGAAACTTTATCGCTGAACTGTTATGAAAAGGTGAAGGGCTTCATCATGATCAATTGCTGGGGTGGGGTTCGTCTATGTTGTTTTCATGGTTTTTATCTCTTTGACCTTCAGGTTTTTGATTGTCCTATGTTTATGATGTTTGGATTTCCACCTTATTTCTTTAAAAAGGGATTTTTTCTATAATAATAAATATTTTAAGGCCTTCGGGCTGTTGGATGGATGGTCTATTTTACCAAGGTGTGTCATTTTTTGTGGATGGTTTAGAAGAAAATTTTGGACACCTTGATACTGAGGGTTGTCTCATTTCATTTTGAACTGAACATAGTGAAGAATCATCGTAAGTGCATGGTTCTGGGTATACCATTAGATCTAAACAAGAAATCCTATAATTTGTTGGGAGTCAGAGACATGATTCATGGTCAACACGAGTTTTCTGAAAAATCATGCACCTTTCAATAGATGAGTTTAATGATTTTTTCCATGTTTGACATAATATTATAAAATTTTGAATTCCAACCATGTGGGTTATTATTTTTTATATCTTACCCCATTTTTGGCATACATTTTTGAAATTTATGTGAAAAAATCAGGTAGTTAACAATAATTTCATTGTAGTGGTATTTTAACAAAATCAACCCTTGTGATATTAGATTTCCCCCACCCCTTTCCCACCTTTTGTGAACACAGGCAATGAAAGTATTCTCACCTAATTACCCTCCTTCCCTCCTTGAATATAGAGAAATTAAGGTGTGATCGTTTTGTTTTTTAGGTGATTATTTATTTTCTAGTTAATTTTATTCCACTTCTTCATCTTCAACTCAAAATTTTGAGTTCTCTATTTTAGGCTTTCAATTGGTGATTCCCCTAAAGCATGTTGAATCACTCATTTGTCATGGGGATTTTGGATGACCTGAATCGAGTAGATCCTGAGGTGGCTTCCCCCACATCATATAATGGTATTTAATTTGTTTATGAAATCATGATCAATTTTTCCTAGGATTTTTATAATGAAAATAATATTAATTAGTTTTTCAACTGTGTCACCTATTAAATATTTTTTACAGATTTTGTTCAGGTTTGAATGTGGGATCTTGGAGAGTTCATGGCTTCAGTTATGTTATAGTGTGAATACCTGGTGAGTTTTCTAGAATTATGATGAGACGATAATTAATTTATTAATTAATTGTAATTTTTATAATTAATTATAATTTATTTTGGCATGTGGATAGATATTGGGTGGTTGTGGAGAGATCTTTTGGACAATGTGGTTTTTTGAAGAGGCTTGGGATGGCCTTAGAAAATCTATTGAGGCTTAATAATGTTAATTAAAGCTTCATTATTGTTTTAGGTCCTCTATGAGAATTTACTATAGTTTTAATAATTTATTTTCATTTTTACGTAGAATATGATATATCACCATTGTGTGGTTTTTTTTATTCCATGTCTTAAAAAATAGTTTGGTTATTTGAATTGATTCTATAAACCATCAACGAATCCTACCAGGTTCAAAGGTTTTCATGAAACCAGACCAATGAACACCACTAGGGTGTACTAACTCTTAAAAGGGGGATTTTTTCTATGTTAATATTATTTGAAATACACAAGGTAGTTTCAAGTGGTTATACTCACGTGAGTTGTGTTTTTATTTGGTTTCGGGTTTTAATGGTTGAAACCATTTATTATGTTTTTATTATTTTAAAATGTGGTGTTGAACTCCATGTTATTTAAAAGAGGATTTTTGAATGAATTAAATATGTTTATTTGAAATGATTATGTGGTTTACCAATTGGTGAAAATTCCTTAATTTATATACTAATATTATTGATGAAAATGATGGGTTTAGCCATCTTTTTTATGTTAAAGGGGGAGAACTTTGTTTAAATGGTGCCTTAAAATTTTTTAAATTGATTTGTGTCAAAAAAATTATTTTTCAAGGAGTCTTGAATTTTTTTTTAATATGTGAGACAAGATCATTATTCTAAGTCGTGTTTTAGTGTGAAAGTCTCATTAAGACTTTAGTAATTTGTAAATGTTTAAAATTTTCTATTTATGGTTTTTAATTGTTATGAAAGGCCAGTATGATTATCGTTTATATTTAAGTAATGATGGGATGGGTTTAATAGAATACTGAGGTATTGAGAACCATATTTATTTTATTTGGATTAGGATATTAGACATGATGCTCTTTATTTTAGGTTTAGGAGTTTTACTAGCATGATGGGAACTGAAAACATGCTATATGGTTTAGGATAGGATACATGGAATGTTGAATACCATGTTTAGGAAATGGAACATGGTGCTTCACATCCCTAGTTTTGTTTATTTGACATGATACTCTATGTTCAAGGTTTAGGTGATGGAATGAGGCTCCGAGTAGTTTTGGTTTTGATGCATGGTTTGGATACAGGACTAATGTATCATTCATGGGTTGTTTATAAACATTTTTTGAGGACCTATTACTAATGCATCTAGGTACCAAGAATAATATAGATAATGAAAACCATTATTTATTTTAGGGATGTTCTACCCCATGAATTCTTAATTAGGTTCCCATGTGTCACTTTAGAAATCAAGGGCCAAAATATTAATTTTAAAATGGTTGTTCAAAAACATACCTTCTTTATATATTATTTATTATTCCATTGGAATTATTTATACACTATTTCTATGACTGGTAATTACTTTCAGAAAAATTTTTGTTGTCCTACTGAGTTGTACCCACACTCTTATTTTACTTCTATTTCCCATGGGTATAGGAATTATCACACCCATATTTTTTCATTCATACATTTTTCTGGGATATCATTTGGATCTTGTTTTTTCAACTGAGTTTTTGGTGTTCTATATTTAAATTCTATGTTTTGGATGTTTTGGGTGCTTTTGTTTAGTCATATTTTTCATTAGTGTGAAAGGTATGAGGAGGAGGTGCCTTGGAAAATTAGTATGTACCACTCATAATGTCCCCTTTTTATGGGGTATTTTCATTGGATGTTTTATCCCCTTGAGTTAGTTCATCTTTAGGGTGAAAATGGTTATTTTGGGGGACTTTTTATAGGTCATGTGGTTAAGGTTCAAAACATGTGTAATCATGATGGTAAGTGTGTAGGAATTTAAACGGTTTTCACATGGTTTAACTAAACATGCATCCTAAGTGTGCATCCCATGCATCACAAGGAAGTAGGTAATTTCATGGTTTGCACATGGTGTGTCAAATAGTGTGAGATAACCATGCAACCCACTCAAAAAATGGTTCATTTCAATTTTCATCTTCTTTTTAATAGGTTTTTCTTCCCTAAGACACCCTTTTTGAACTCTACTATCATAGACTCCTTGAAATGGGGGTTTTGGCACCGCTAATCCCCTCTAATTGGGATTTAAGTTTATTTCATGCTGATTCTTCACCCCAATTGAAATATTAGGGATCAATTATCCTCATCGGTTTCTTTTCTCCCAATTTCCCTTTACCTCTAATCCAAGTGGCCATTTTTGGATAGTTTTCATACCTAGAGTGCTATGAAATTAGTGTTTTTGTTTTTTTAGGTTTCCACTTGATAGATCTTGGCTCTTATAACACTAGTGGTGTGTTTTCGGGTGTGCATCATTGATGCACCATGGATTTGAGGTATGTTTCTCTTGAATTTACACTTTATAATTTATGATTCATTGGTGTCATGTATTTATCACCTCCATTGGTTATTCATTAGTGATATATAATCCTTGAAAAATTTATGTTGTGTGAAAATTGGAGATTTATTCCTTGTTTAATGTAAAATAGAATTGTTTTGTTCTATGTTGCATACCATGTCTTCAGATAAATGTAGGCATTGATTTTGGATGTGTTTTGTGATATCTAAAGCATGTTTAGGCCCTAGTAATGTATTTTTGATATGTAAATTTATAATTTGGGTTCCATTTAGGTTATTTCTATGTTGTTTTTGATTTAAAAAAGAATGTGTATTGGTTTTTAAATGTGGTTTGGCATGTGTTTTAGATTATTTCCCCATTTTTCATTTTGAAAAAAAAATAGTTTCAATATAAAAATTAAATGTAAGTACATTTAATGGATTACTTTCTAAATGTTTGTGAAATTTAAATGTATGTTTTCCATTTTTAATGATACTTACTTGGTTCTTATAATGTGATGGTTTTTTTAAAAATGATTAAACGCCCATTTGAAAATTTTGTTAAAATAATGAAAGTGTTTATAATGAAAGACTCCATTGGATGATTTTAATGTTTTATTATGTTTAATGGATGGGATTTACTTACTATAGAATCCTTTCCATCCATTATTATATTTGGAGATCCTCTATATGGACTCCTTGAGATCTATCTATTCTATAGCGTGACATCAATCCTGAGAGTGTTTGAGGGTGATTGTTTTTATTGAATTATTATTATATATTCATTTGATTTGATTCTTGGTTGTCATAGGTTGTCTAACCCCCTTTATACGTGAGACATGGGAACCTAGAATAGTGATATAATTATTTGAAACAATTCCTTCACTGACTAGGTTATACACTAGCCAGTGTCATATACTACATGGATATATTGAGATTTATTACTATGGGATTTTTCCATCAGTTTATCGTGAGCTAGGGAGTCCAAGATTATTTAGGACTCTTTGATTTCATCATGGTGGGAATGCTTCTAGGGATGGTTATCGTGTATTAGTATGTTTTTTATTGTTGATGATCTACTAGTTTCACCCATGCCTATTGGAACTTAGTATCTTATAGTGAATGATTGTGACATATTGTTGACTAGTTACTATTGTATGAATAATTCCATTTCATTTATAATATGATTATTATTCTTACTTATTTAGTAGTATAAATCTATTACTAAAATGATAGAAATGTTTTCAAGAGTTTGTGGAAAATGTTTTGGACGGTTTTTTGTATACTCTCCCCTATTTTTTAAATGAAATTATGCCTTACTATTTTAAATACATTTGGTTCCTCTAGGGAAATAAATTATGGTTTAATATATTTAAATGAAAAATAGACTGTGATTTAGTTAATAATAGAAAATACGTGAAAAATATTTCATTATATATTTTATTTCAAACATGAAGTCGATGGTTCTTTTATTTTAAAGGATGTGCATTAGGAATATATTGTTTGGTCTTATTGGAACCATGGTCTTATATCCATGATTTAGAGTATGGTTTTTGTTTTTTTTGAATTCTCAGTGGAAGTTTAGAATGTGTACCTGCAAAGAGATCATACAGTTCAAGCAGACAACAATATTGAAGGTGGAGCCGTTTCCCAGTGTTTGCCAAATTTTTGGGCATGAAAATCGAAAAATGGAGAAAAGTGTTTTTGGAAAAGAGACTTGTGCTCCATGTACCTGAACAAGAGAAAACATGCGCGCCATATGTTTTTCAAGATCAGAACATGGTAAAATGGAAAAGGGATAAGGGTCGCGCAAGTTTTGGGAGGGTCGTGCAAGTGACCTGCGTGCCGTGAAGAGACTTGCACGCCGACGCGTAGGAGGATTGGAAACTTGCACGTCTATTGTTTTTCAAGATTATAACTTCAAAATATGGAAAAGGAAAGAAGTTCATGCAAGTATTTGTGTGGTCGCGCAAGTGAGTAGCGCGACAGAGTCTAGGGAGGATGAGCTGCGCGCCAGAACCTATGCGTCGAGGGAAGACGTGCATGCCACCACACAGGGAGTCCAGTTTTCCTATAAATAGAGGACCACCCCTCCTCATTTTCAATGAAGTTCATGACATAGAGATTTTTCAAGCTCTCGTCACGCAAGTGGTTGAGTCACGCAAGAGGTTATTGGGTCGCGCAAGTAGAGGTTGCACATCGGCTATTGGCTGCGCATCCAAATTGGTTTGGGATTTAGAGGCGCTGAGTCACGCAAGTTTGGAGTTCAAAGAGGCAGTGCCACGCAAGTTGTTTGGAGTCACCTGCGTACCGATTTTGTACCACGCAAGTGACTTGAGCGTCATTCCAGAAACTTGTGCACCATATCTTAGAGAAGCACGCCAAGGTTGTTAATGTACATATGTCATTTTGAAGATGCACGAAAGATGGATGATCATCTGGTACCCTCAGAGCAAATTGAGATTCGTCTTCAGGTGAGAGTTGGACGTCAACAGAGCATCTACACACAACAAAGGATTCATTCTTATGAAATGATGAAGAGTCCTTCACATCTATAAACTGAGTGTGACTTCACCAAGGGCAGTGAGTCAGGGGGAGTCAACGGGAGTGACCCGAGGGAAGCAGTGGGCTATCGCTGAACCTTTGTAATGGAAGTGAGCCTAGGACAGAGTGATTGTTCTCGAACCATTGTAATCCACATATATTCAAGATTAGTGGAATTTGGTACGACTGAAAACTTGTCGGCGTATGCCTCTTGGACCTAGACGTTAGTGGTGAACCAAGAAAAAAAGTGATGTGTCTTCTCTGTGCAAGTGAATTTTTAATTTCTGATTATATTCATCATACAGTTTCAACAAGTTCCAACCAATGTGGGAATAAGATCTATCACATTAAAAGAAAAAGTTGTCACCCTGAATCACCCCTCCCCTCCCAGGGTGTCCCAAGGTCCTTCAGGTCTATCCATTAGAGTTTTAATACACATGACTATAGTTTCATCTTGTTTTTAGCTTTCTGTGTATGTCCCATCATGGTTTAGATCAATGCAAGAGATGTTTGGTTTTGGTACCTATGATTGACCCTTAGGGTCACATGGAGATTTGTGGCCAATAGCTGTAGTTGGTTTTTCTTTTTTAGTTGTCGTATTTCAAACATTATATAAATATGTTCAGTTAGGATATTTTCTATATATTGGGCAATTCTATTTCAATTATATTTTTTTGTTGTTTATTTATTATTGGGTGTAATCGTTCCCACAATTTACTCTGTTGATGCCTGGAAGTAGTTTTCATCCCATGGGGACCGAGAACTCCATATGGGCCATGTTGTGGATTGGCCCGATTGACTGGTTCAGGGTCCACCCAGGTTGGTTTTTAACAATATGTTTTCAATGGAGGTCGTAACATTATAGGAACTTTATTTTCAGAGCACCCGTTTATACTCAGGTATGTCAAGGTAGATAGAGTAGGAATGTTAAGACTTAAGTGGGAGGAATGGTGAGGATTTCATGGACCCTTGCTCGTTATGAACCTCATGTTTCCTTGGGATATCTGATTTTGTGGGTTTCTTTTGGTTCTTGTGGGTTACATGGTGTTTGGGATATGAAATGAGATTTGGGATAAAGGTCTCTATTAGCTCACAAGGACTAGAAATCCATATGGAGTCATGGGGATGGTCTTAAAAGGCTCTCTTTGATGGTTTTGTGTTTGGAATATGGTAACCAACCATATGGAAAAATCACCCATCGACACAATTTTTCCTTGTGATTTTCATTATGTCTTCTTGAATCTAAATTATATTTTGAAAACACATTTGTTTGAATTGGAAAAATGGGTTTTCAGTGGTAATGGATGGATTTTTGAAAGTGTTAAAATGGATTTTCCTAATTAAACCTATGGAATAATTTAGAAAATTGAATTTTTATACAATGACCACAGAGGGTAAAATAAAAAGGATTTAATGAGATTAGACTTTTACGATCATAAAATGGGGTTTATGGAAAACATATGTTTAAAAGAAGAGGTTTTTCTGTAATTTGTTTTAAATGAAAGGTAGAGAGTTTTTAATCAAATGATTTTGATTAAATTGTAACTATAATTTACTGATTTATTATGTATAAATTGAATTAATAAGGTAATTTTTAATAGAATCCATGGGGTTTATTTTAAATAAATGTTGGGATGGATTGATATGTCGAGTTTGAAAAAATGTTTTTGAATTTATTTTTTGTGGTATTTTGAACATTTTTATGACATTGGAAATGTGAATTTTCATTTTTTAACTTTGGTGTTTCCATGGGTTCTCACCTACATATATGTATGTGGAATATGGTTGCAAGGTTATTAAACATTCATGGTTTTTTGCATTCTTGGGTGGCATGGAATGTGATTCTCTGAGGCTATATGAAATACAGTTGGTGAGTGTGAATACACCAATTATCTTAGTTTGAAATAAAATTAATTGGATGGTTTGAATTTTTGAAAACCTAACAGTTGGGTTATTTATTTCACAATGATTTTTGAAGTGTAAATTATGAGGTGGCTTGAGTTTCAATTCTTATAGGTGTATTGGTTTTGAAGTGATGTTTAGTGGATTTAGAGAAATGTTTTTGGGATGTTTTTTCTTGATTCCCAAACAGGGATCGATGATTATTCGAGTTAATTAATGGTTTATGAGTTGGTTTTTATAGAGCTATAAGTTTTCTGGCTGCCTAGTTTTCTCCCCCATTGATATTTGATGAATGATAGTGGTGCATATACAAGTGGTTCCCTATTAAAAATATTTCTAGTTGATTGAACTAACAATTTCTTTCTTTAGTTTCAAAAGTTAAATCAACCTCTCTGAATGATACCCAATCCCATTTGATGGAGTATAGTTCTTTTTGGGCTCAATATAATGTGTCTTCTTATTGTAGTGTTTCTATTAGTTTTAGCAGTTGTTCCCAATGGTTTCTTGTTTATTTCTTCAGGTTCCTTGTTCATTTTATTCCTTGTTCAGTGTGAGAAACAATGGTCTATGCATATTTATTTTACTTGCTTATGTAAAGGTGTGTTTTTTGAGAAAGTGAGTTTCATGGTGTGTCTTGATCTTCTGTTTTTTCTTAGAGTTTTGTGTTTCTTCTTATGGAACCAAAATAAAGAGTTCTCATTTTGGTGTTAGTAGCTCCTTACTGTGATGTAGTGGATGCTTCAACCATCAAAACTCTAACCAAATTCCTTATAATGAAGCTGGAAGGTAGTTAGTATTTCTTGGGGTGTGGGATGTTTGGTTAATCTCATACCTCAATCATTGAGGTGAGGTAATTCCTGAGTTTCTATTATGTTTTCATTGTCATTTTGAATTCCCTGTTTTTGCAATGATCATGGTGGACATACCCCTTATGAAATGTCTATGAATGTTCCTTCTCAGATTCATGTTTTAGATTAGTATTACTTGTGCGGACCACCCATGTGAATTAGGTGTGTCTTGGTTTTGTGACCATCTTAGGGTGATGTGTTGTGGTTTAGTTTTTCATTTATGTTTTTTGGTGTCCCATTCATTGGGATCCTTCCCTCCCCTCCCCTTGTGGTGGGGAGTTTCAGTGGGAATGATGAATATTTAGAGTTTTTTTTATATTTGTAGTTCTTAATGGTGGTTAGACCCACCATGGGTATTCATGGAAATTATTCAATAGAAATTAGAACCAGTTTTCATTAAATGGTGGGGAGGCTATTTGGGTCCCTTATTAGTGATTTTTTTTGTTTGGTTTTTCTATTAATTTGGTTGAAGTGTCATTCTTTTAGAGTTTTTTCGTTTGGAATTTATTTTAGTTTGGATAACCATTGGGATTTTTTGAGTATTCAAAAAAGGATCTATTTTATCTATGGTTGTGAAGGTTGTGGTTCTAATTTCACATTAATTCTCTGAAAGTGGTTCTAGTTTTTTGGTTTGTTTTAGTCAAGATTCATAAGTTCCATTTGTCTTTGTTCGAATTTTTTTTTTCATATCGAGGGGTTGGATATTATGGTTTTTAGAATCCTTAGTCACTGATCGATTAAATGGAAAATGTTATGGATTTTTAGGAGTGGAAATAATTATGGTGGGTGGAATTGTCATAGCGATATTTTTTCATTCATCCTTTTTCTGGATTATCTTTTGGATCTTGGTTGTTCTCTTGATTTTTGGGTGTTTTAGGTTTAAATTTAATTTTTTGGATGTTTTGGGTGATTTTTTAGACCACTTATTGGTTAGTGAGAAATTATTGGGGGGAGGTGGCTTCGATAATGAGTTTGTAACACTAATAGTGTCCACTTTTATGGGGTGTGTCTGTTGGATGGTTTATCCCCTAGATTTAGATGAGCTTTGGGGTTGAAATAGATATTTTGGGGACTTTGTCTAGGTCGCATAGTTACCGTTCACGATTAGTTTAATCATGTAGGTATGTGTGCAAGGGGTCACATGGTATTCACATGGTTTAAAAAAACATGTACCCTAAGTGTGTAGCCTGTTCAGCACAAAGTAGTGGAAAATTGCACGATTTGGGCTCAATTTGTTAAACCGTGTGAGCTAACCATACAACCCACTCCAGAAAGGGTATAGTGGGATTTTCTTATTCATTTTAATACTAGTTTATTCCCATGGATACCCCATTCAAAATCCTCAAACCAATAAGACATCCATGGGGGTTCTGGCTCCTCTATGCCTATCCAAGTGGGATTCAATTGGATTTACTGGTGATTCATCACACTGATCGAAATTTTGGGGTTCCCTTATCCTTCTCACATACGTTTCTCCAGTTTTACCCATATCCTCTAACCCTAGTCGCCATGTTTGGATGATTTAAATACCCATGACACTGAGAATTTGTGGATTTTTACGTTTAGGGGTCCACTTGATATATCTTCATATTGATACCCCAATGCTATGTTTTCAGGTGTGCATATTTTAATGGACATGGTTTTGAGGTAGGCTTCCCTTGAACATTCCCCTTTTAATTTAAGATCCATTGGTTTTATGTCTTTCACACATCCATTGATTATAAATTATATAAAGACCCAGAATTTTCATGGATATTATTTTTCATAATTCTTTGAAATATCAAGAGTCTGTAGCTTCTGACAGCACTTGATTCTGAGGCCCAGTGTGCTCGGAATCAATTTCCGAAGTTTTATTCGGGCACGTTCAGTGAACGTACGTGCGGGTTTTTCTATCATTTGAACCGGTGCTCGGAATTGAAATCTGAGGACACTGATGAACTCTCAGCACCAATATTTTCTTAAGGGGACCTTTTTCCGTGGTTTTGTTTTGATGGGAGGAGAATTTTTTTCATAGAAAGTGAGGGGCGACCCCCTTTTATTGAACAAAGAAAGACTCCTTTTAAAGACTGGTGAAAGGAGGAACCCATTACAAAAACCAAATGAGAAAAACAAGAAAAGCAAAGGGCACAAGGCCTTACATGGTCCCAAATGCCAAAAAGAAACAAACATCAATATAAGAACCATCCAAGAGTCTTTTTTCCCCCTGTCAGAACCAACAAAACTGAAATCAGTCCAAGATGATGCATCGGAGGAGAAGTTATTTTCGAGTAGTTTTTAAAATAATAAATAAAAATATGTGTTAGATATTTTTATTTATGGAAGGTGGTTATTTTCCTCCCAAGGGGAGTTAGAGGTGGGGCCCACTCCCACATAACCTCCCATAAGAGGATAATTGTGTGGTGGGAACCATATGTTCCCTAAACTCATGAACTCCCCATAACTCTCTTGAACATCCCATAACTCTCCCCTTCATTAATTAATTTGATAACTTCTCGTTATTTATGAGAATTCATCCTCTCCCTCTCTCCCTCTTTAATATTTTCCAAGACATGTTTATTAATGAATTCAAACTCTTCAATTAATTAATTAAGGAGATTGATCTTTGATTTTCATGGGTTAATAAAATAATAAAATGAGCAATTATTTTGGTTTTCGGCTTTTGTTGTGTTGTAGAAACTTTAGGAGAGCTTTATAGAATTTGAAGAGAGTTTCCTTCTTCAACGAAGAATGACACCCTCTTCGACAAAGAACACTGATTCCTCAAATAACGGTTCTCCTTCTAACGGATCTCCGACAAAAGACACTCGAGCTGCGATCTATGGCACTTTCCGGGAGTAACGAATGCCAATGATTGTTAAAACCTTTAGCTCCTCCCTTGCAATGATGTCAATGAACCGGTGTCCACCTTTTTGCGATATCGTCAATGCACGGTGAACCTTGAGGTAGGGGGATTTTGTATAATTTATATATGTGATTATACCCTTGAGAATGGATGTTTAATTGGTTGGATGATTATTTGAACCACTAACGCGGTGGGTAAGGACTAGAAAACATGTCCAAACCCATATTTGTATCATTCTTAATGCGCAGAATGTTTGGTGACAAAGAAACAAGACCTCAACGGCAATTTGAAGCCATCGTAGTGAGGAGCGGGTCCCGGGAGAGCCATAGGCATAGACGATGAGTGAAATGGACCACCAGAGCGAGTCTGGTGGTCCACCGAAGGTGGTGGTGGCACGCCACGTCGGCGACCGAGGGCGGCGTTGTGCCTCCAGAGTAGACTACCGTGGCTGAGCCGTGGCGGCGGTTTGAACCAGAACGACAGAGCCATTCTGGAAAACAAAGAGGCGCTGCATTAAGTCGCGCCAGTTGGGGTGGCTATGCCCTCCGCTCGGCCAGGCCAGCCGAGCTACGGCCCGCCGCCGGCCGGGCTGCACCAGCCGCGGGGGGTCGGGCTGCGGCAGTTGGGCCTGGCCGCGCCGACCAGGCTGGGCTGCACCAGCCGGGCCGGGCCGACCGAAGGTGGGTGGGGCCGGGTAAGACCGGGCCCAGACCCCCCCCCCCTTTAAGACCTTTTTCGGTTAAACTCCCATAACTTTTACTATAGACCTCTGATCAACCCACCGTCCATTGAATAGGAATACTTGGATCGATATGGTCATTTCGGTATATTACACTTAAGGGTTCAGTGAAGTTTGGGTATGGCCGGGTTGGATCGAACCTGAAACCAATCGGGCCCTCGAAGTGGAAATACTTATAACTTAATGACCGGACGTCTGATTACTGTGCCATAAACTATGTTGGTTTCCTTTTGATGATAAGGTTCTTTTGGATTTCTTCAATTGAGGGTTGGATGCAATTGGTGAATGGTCGGGTTGGTTTTATCCTAGAAACCAACCGGCCCCCTGGAACGGAGAAGCCCATAACTCTCAGACCAGACGTCCATTTGACGAACCGTCAGCAGCATTGGTAATCTCGTTGAGAAATGGTTCCTTTGAATATACCCCATGGGATTTTGGTGTACTGTTGAGATACAGTCAGGTTGGTTCATACATGAAACCAACCGGGCCCCCAGGATAAAAAGGCTAATAACTCACAGACCCGGCGTCCGATTAATGTGCCGTCTATTGTGTTGAGACCCCTATAATGAGGTGGTCCATTAAGATACTTCCATGTGAGATTACATGTCCCTTGGAAGTATCAACCAGTAGCTCGTGGAGCAGATCCTTCCGAAGACGAGCGTACGGAGTACGGAGACCATGTAGCTGGCTGAGACTTGATGACTGCTTGTCCGATTCGATTCGGAGTGACTTGACTACCCCTGTGGGGAGTGCTACTATGTTGGGGTGACAGACCGATGGCGAAGGAGTGCTACTCTGCTAGGGACGAAAACCCTCAATACTCGATAGGAGTAGTACCTCTTTAGGCTATTAGGGGGAGAACTAATGTGTTGGGGTGGCAGACCCATGGCGGGGAGCACTACTCTGTTGGGGTGGCGGACCCACGGTACTCGACAGAGGAGGAGTACCTCAGCAGTCTAAGCATAGTGAGTAGTGCCTCGAGGTCACGATAAGACTACTTTACTCGATAGAGGAGGAGTTATACAGTATTTATGGTTTCGACATTGTGAATGAAAATCTTTGTTTGAGCTGAGTCGATGACCTTTGTGTTTACCTTATGATTGAGATGGGTTACTTGATAACATAGGTATATGTATGGTCATATACCTAAGTAAAGGTTATCTGTTGAGTTCATTCTTTGTGTTTTATCCTTTTTGGATTTTATGAGACCTTGAGGGTCTTGGGGTCCCTACTGAGTATCGTTATATTCACCCCTGCACAGGAAATGACCGCACCTCTTTGTGTTGGATGCAGAAGACAGACAGCACAGACCGAGGAAGAGTGTACGAAGACTGGATGGTACCCGGAGGTGGACACTCAGTGTGACATCACATGGAGTGGACTGATAAACACGGAATTATGAGGAGGACATCTGTACCTATCCTTCAGTTAGGAACCCGGACGACGATCTAGGAGATGCTTCACCGTTCATCTATTTGTCTTTTCTGTTGTACTTTCTTTCAAGTGTAGTTTTACCTTTTTATTGGGCTTGTATTTCCAGCCCCTTTGTACATTCAACACACTTTTTATACTGATTTACATGGTGTTTGCTTCCTATTATACTCTGGTTCTATGTGTTACATTTTATAAAGGCAATTCCTTCCAAGTTTATAGGGAATTATGTCATTGGTGCTAGTCGGCAGCCCCTGGCCTATGGAAGACGGGCCTGGCGTAGTCACGATATGGTCCCTGGGGGACGGGTCATGAAAAATCGGTATGAAAGGAGTCAGTTCTACCATAGAACATGGAACTCTGATATTTTCTTTCTGTAAACCAATAGTGTTAAGGGTACTGAGTGTGAATTTCAGTTCCGGGAGTTTAGTGTTGGTGCTGTTGAGTAAAAAGTTATCTTTTTTACATCTATATTTTTTTTGTAAATCACAAATTTCTTTTTAATCATATCGTACTGACTCTATCAATCATATCGTACTGACTCTGTCACTCCTATCGTACTGACTCTGTCAATCGTATCGTACTTACTCTGTCAAATGTATCATTTTGACTCTGCTATTAACACTTTCATTACTTGTTTTTGTACATAGTCAAAAAGACGTGTTTCATATGAATCGTGCTATTGCTTATCATTGACATATATCTTGTTTTAACCAATACGATGTCGGTGAGTTTGTTACAAACTAATAAAAACGATGTCATGATTTCTGTTTCAATATGACCGTTATGATGCCAGGTGTCCAAGTCCCTCCGGGTTTTTCGGAGAAATATGACCGTCGGAGGCAACATGACCGTTGGAACCCGAGGCCTATAAATATGAGTTCATTTGAAGCTGAGAAAGAACTACGCATGATACTTTGTGGAATAACTGTGATACTCTACTTCTATCAAGTTCTAGAGAGAGAAACTGTGACTTCTCTTATCTTCTTTGTGCGTCAGATCATCGTATTGAGGGCTTTCAAGTGATTGAAAGATAGAGTTGCCGATTACCTACAAAATCGAGGGCTGTCAGGGATAGGCAGACGGACGGACCGAGCATCGTATCGAGGGCTACCGGGGATAGGCAGACAGATGTTCCAATCATCGTATCAAGGGATACCAGGGATAGGTAGACAGACAGTCCGATCATCATATCGAGGGATCACAAAGGTGTTGGTGAGATAAACCTTTTATCCTAGGTGAAAGGATAACCCTTCACTTTGGGTTAAAAGAAATGAAATTATTTTACATTTCTGCTGCTAATTGTATTAGAAAGGAAATTGTTTTTGTTTCCTTTTCTATCTCTTATACATTTGTAATTGTTTCAATTACATCCATTCTATTACATATTGTATTGATTGATTCTATACGCTTTAAGGTAGAATAATTCATCTTTATATTACTCTGGTTATTGTGTTCATCTTAAATACAATTGTTTTAAATTTCATTAGTATTACATTACATAATACCTTTTATATTCAATACAATTGTGGGTGTTTGTATTTGTATTAGTTTAAGATCATTTAAACTAATCTCTTCAGTACTAAAACTCAAAAGTATTTATACCTACAATTCACCCCCCTTCTTGTATTGTTCCATCTAATAGACATACATATCTATATATTCAATCCAACAATTAGTATCATAAGGGGTTTTTCACTGATTTGTATTACTGGATTTATTTATTTCATATTACGGTTTGTAACTACTTACTACACTAATGTGTGGAGAGGAAAAGTTTTTGTTGTATTAGATGGCAGAAATGAATTTTGGGTCAATAGACAATTTGAATCCTTCTAGACCACCTATCTTTGATGGAAATGATTTTGAGTACTGGAGAGATCGTATGAAGTCTTTTGTGATCAATACTGGCATAGAAAATTTAATTATGGTTACTCGAGGTTACAAAATTCCTTAAAAAGAAGTCAGTACTTTCACTAACTAAGAGAAGCAAGAATATTAACTGAATTACAAGGTACACAATACTTTTTTATGCTCTATGACCAGGAATATATACAGTCAGATATCTTCATGTGAAGCAACCAACTGTATTTGGAAGAAATTAGAAGTCACTCACTTTGGAACATCCATGGTTATAGAAACAAGAAGAGCAATGCTTCGAGGAGAGTATCATGGATTTGTTTTTCCATATGGAGAGCCAATATGTAAAGTGCAACAAAGGTTTATGACAATTGTCAACATCTTAAAATCTATGGGAGAAAAATGTCTTGATGATGAAGATCTAGTTGATAAAATTATAGATATAATACCAAATGAATTGGAGTAAAAAGGACAGATATTGATGAAAATAGAAAAGTTTCCTAGATTTCTCTAGATGAACTCTTTGGAACTATTCTACAGCACGAGACAAGAATTAAGAGAGATGCTGATTTAAACAAGAAGAAGAATGGGAATGGAAGTGTACCCTTTGTATCTAAGGCTAAAACACCTGAAAGGCTTACAAGATCCAAAGCCAAGAAAGTTATATCTGATTCAAGTGATTGTGATCTTTCGGATAATAAGTTAACCAATCATGCTCGAAGGATGAACAAGATTGTGGGAAAGAAATACTTCCAATATAGATTAAAAAAGAAATATAGGAAGGATAAGAAAGACTTAGAGGTAACATGTTATGAATGTAAGAAATCAGGACATATAAGGCCTGATTGTCCTTTAATGAAGAGTAAAGACAGAAAGGAGAAACACAATCAACGAAACAACAAAAGGTTTTATAAGACAAAGAATGTATTGAAGGAAAATGATTCCTGGAGTGCAAGTGGTAGTGATTCTTCAGATGATTCATCAGAATATGATTCCTCAGGACAGAGGAATATTGGGCTTTTAGCCAGATTACCAATTGACGATCATTGTCTCATGGCTAAGGTACATAATTCTTAAGCTATTACAAATGTCTCTTTGAATGAAAATTATATTGATAATAGATATTATGAATCTCCAAATGATGAATCTTCATCATCAGAAGGCGATACATTACCAA
This sequence comes from Viscum album, assembly GCA_963277665.1. NCBI lineage: Eukaryota > Viridiplantae > Streptophyta > Magnoliopsida > Santalales > Viscaceae > Viscum > Viscum album. The sequence goes on along the minus strand of OY728151.1, from coordinate 772,505,840 downwards.
CTTTTGAAGAAGTATCTAGATTTTCTAAATTACTTGAAAATGAAAATTCTAAACTCAAGAAGAATCTTGAGAAAGAAAATTCTAGAATTTCAATCTTGACTAAAGAAGTATCAGATATTTCTAAAGATCTTGATGTGAAATCTTCTTATTTTGAAAGTATTTTAAAAAACCTTGAGAAAGTTAAATCTGATAAGGATAAACTTTCTAAGGATCATGAAAATGTAATTTCAAAGAAAAATATTTTAGAGCCTAACTCTAGTTCAAATTAAAGTGATTTGGAAAATAAGAATTTGGTTTTAAAACTAATGTCAAAAAAATTTTCCTTGAAAAAATGTTTTCCAAACTTACTCATGGGAAGGAAAACATTGACAAGATGTATTCTCAAATTAGACCTATGAGAAATCATTCTGGTCTTGGTTATACTTATTCCAAACCTGTTTTTAGTAATAACTATTTTTTTCCACAAAAAACCTTTTTTTTGTTCTAAGTGTCAATGTGGATGACACTGGAGATGAGATTATTCTCTTAACAGAACTCAATCTTTAGGATTTCATAATGCTCATTTGGAAAAACAAATGTGGATTCCTAAAATTCTTTTATCTAACCCTTCTAGATCCAAACAAGTTTGGATTCAGAAAAACTAATTGTTTCTTTTTCAGGGAAATGAGAAGTGTACCAATAAGAATATTTGGTACATGTATAATGGTTCTTCTCGACACATGACGGGAAACAAATATCTCTTTGAAAAGGTCATCAAAACAAAAGGTGGAAAAGTTACCTTTAAAGATAATGCTCAAGGAAAGATTGTTGGTATAGGTAAAATCGTTTTCCTTGGAAAAGTTCTTATCTTAAATGTTTTGTTTGTTAAAGGTATTAGGCATAATCTCATCAGTATAAGTCAATTATGTGATGAAAGTTACCTTGTGAATTTTAGGAATGATAAGTGTCTAGTTCACAATTCCATGGATGAGTTCATTCTATCTGCCCATAGGCAAGAGAATGTTTACACTATTAACATAGAAGACCTTAGGAGCCAAAACTTACCCTTCTTAAGTGTAATAGAAGACCAATCATGGCTATGGCATAGAAGACTAGAACACTGTAATCTGAGAAACCTTAGTAAACTCTCAATGAAAAGACTTGTGAAGGGGCTACCGGACCTTAGATATGATTCTTCAAAAGCCTGTGATCCTTGTCAATTTGGAAAGCAACATAAAACTAGCTTTAAATCAATTAATGATGTTTCAACTTCTAATGCATTACAGCTAGTGCATATGGATCTTTTTGGTCCTACAGAAACTGGAAGCATTGGAGGAAAATACAATGTATTTGGTTTAGTTGATGAATTTACTGGATTTACATGGGTCTACTTTCTCACAAAGAAATCTGAAGCCTTTTCCTATTTCAAAACCTTTAGATCCCAAGATAAAAATGAGAAAAACCTACCGTTGATAACTATTCATAGTGATCATGGTGGTGAATTTCAAAATTCAGATTTTGAAACTTTTTGTTGTAAGAAAGGTATTACTCACAATTTCTCAACTCCAAGAACTCCTTAGAAAAATAGTGTTGTGGAAAGAAGAAATTGTATTCTTCGGGAAAAGATTCGAACCATGTTGAGTGAATACTCAATTGATAAGCACTTTTAGGCTGAAGCTATTAGTACATCCTGTAATACTATAAATCCTGTTTTAACTAGAACATTTCTTAATAAAACCCATTATGAGTTATGGACTGGCCAAAAACCTAAAGTTTCATACTTTAATGTTTTTGGATGCAAAGTATTCATTCTGAATACAAAAGATAATCTACACAAATTTTCACCAAAATATGATGAAGGAATATTTCTAGGCTATTCTACAACCTCTAAGGCTTATAGAGTTCTCAATAAAAACACTTGTACTATTGAGGAAATAGTACATGTAAAAATCGATGAAACGGATCCTTTTGTTTTCAACCAATCCAATCCTACATCCTCAGATGTGTTTTCAAAAACTGATTATCGACCTTTGATAGAAGATCCTTCTGATAAGAAAAATATTCAAGAAGATACTTCTAAAACATTTACCACGGAATATTTTCTCCCATATGTTGATGAACATGCTTTAAAAAACCCAAATCAATTGTTTCTTAGGAATCATCCCCGTGATAACATCATTGGTGATGTAAATCAACCTGTAAGGACCAGAAATTCCTTAAGAAATGAAATAGAACATCTTTCTTTTCTTTCCCGATTGATCCTAAAAGCCCAAGTGAGGCCTTAGGTGATGATGATTGGATCAAATCAATGCAAGATGAACTAAATTAATATGAGAGGAATCAAGTATGGAATTTAGTTGATAGACCTAAAGAAACAACTATGATTGGTGTAAAATGGGTTTTCAGAGACAAATGTGATGAAAATGGAATCATTGTATGAAATAAAGCAAGACCTCTTACTAAAGGCTATAATCAATAAGAGGGAATAGACTATGAAGAAATATATGTTCCTATATCTAGACTTGAATCTATTCGTATTCTATTACCCTTTGCAGCATTCTTTAATTTCAAAATATTTAAAATGGATGTAAAATGTGCTTTTCTAAATGGTTTTGTTCAAGAAGAAGTTTTTTCCGAACAACCTCTTGGTTTTCAAGACCTAAAACATCCTTATCATGTTTTCAAACTTACCAAGGCTCTATATGGTCTTAAAAAAGCCCCTAGAGCATGGTATGATAGACTTACAGGATTTTTTTTACAAAACAATTATACAAAATGTACAGCAGATCCAGCCCTTTTTATAAAAATCGAAAACAAAAATGTTTTGATTGTTCAAATCTAATTTGATGAAATAATATTTGGATCAACTTAGAAATATTTCACTGATTCTTTTGCAAATTTAATGAAATCTGATTTTGAAATGAGTATGATGGGTGAGTTAACATTCATTTTAGGTTTTCAAATTTCTCAAAAACCAGAAGGAACATATATATCTCAACATACATATATAAAATATTTACTCAAAAATTATGGATATGGAAAAACTAAAAGTATTAGAACTCCAATTGGTACCTCAAATACACTTGATCTTGATGAAACTGGGAAACCAGTAGATCAAACAATCTTTAGAGGTATGATAGGAAGTTTTCTATACTTGACAGCTAGTCGACCTGACTTAATGTTTTCTGTATGCTTATGTACAAGATAACAATATAATCCAAAAGAGTCTAATTTAAAAGTCGTAAAGAGTATCTTTCGGTATTTAAAAGGCACTATGAATTTAGGTCTTTTTTACTCTTCTGGGAATGATTTTGTTTTAAAAAAGTTTTTCAGATGCTGACTTTGGTGGTTGTAGAATGGATAGAAAAAGTACATCTGGAACATGTCATTTCTTTGGAGATTCCTTGGTTTCTTGGTCCTGCAAAAAACAACACTCAGTATCACTATCCACTGCTGAAGCTGAATATATAGCAGCTGGAAGTTGTTGTGCTCAAGTATTAGGGATGCAACACACACTCACTGACTATGGATTGAGTTTCTCCAAAACTCAAATTCTTTGTGAAAATCCTACTACCATAGCTCTTAGTAAGAACCCATCACACCACTCTTGTGAAAAACACATATATGTTAGGCATCACTTTCTTAGGGATCACACACAAAAAGGAGATATTGTTTTACAATTCTTCAGAATGCAAGAACAACTTGCTGACTTTTTTACAAATCCATTACCATCCGATAGATTTGAGTTTATAAAACAGAAGCTAGTAATGATTACATTAAAATAATCATTCATATCTTCTTCATGTTTTACAATTCTCCTAACATTAAATAACTCCCTTTGAATGGGGGAGGACATTTTTTTATGTTTTTTTATCTTATGATCTTTAATTGTTTACTCTCCTGGTATGTGTTTTTACTTTTCTGTTTATCGTATTCATAGTTTTATCATATCATTTACTTTTCTTTTTATAATATTGACAGTTTTATCGTATCATTTACTTTTCTATTTATCGTATTGAAAGTTTTATCATATCATTTACTTTTCTGTTTATCGTATTGATAGTTTTATTGTATTATTTACATCATCGTATCGACCGATGATGGTAATTATTTTCTTTTCCATCGTACTAACTGATGATAGAAATGATTTTGTTTTCCAAAGGCTTGTCAGTTCATGGTAACGAGATTTTTTTCCATCGGCTTTTCAGTTCATGGTAACGAGATTGTTTTCCATCGGCTTGTCAGTTCATGGTAACGAGATTGTTTTCCATCGTCTTGTCAGTTCATGGTAACGAGATTGTTTTCCATCGGCTTTTCAGTTCATGGTAACGAGATTGTTTTCCATCAGCTTGTCAGTTAATGGTAACGACTATTTTTTCCATCGGTATGACTATTGATAGTTTTCTTTTATTTCATACAGTTGTGTATTCTTTTTAGCTCTACTAAAACCAAGAATTACCTCACATTCTCCGGCAGGTACTTTCCATTTTTTTAATTTTTTTTCTTTCGTTTTTAATTCTGTCCATTGATCTATTTTCCCTCTAATCTTGACCGTAGAAGATCAACGGTCACCCCTATATCGCCTATAAATAGCCCCCTCCCCAAACCCACATCGTTCTTTTTGGGATCTACTTCGAAGCTCTGCCTCATTGTTTTAAGTCATCGAACGATCTTTCATCGGCAGCATCCTTATGTCTCAGTCTTCATCCAACACTCCTGCCGATATGTCCTCAAAGGCTTTCTCCGAAAAAGACCTTTTAAGGGAAAGGTTAGTTTCACAAGTCTTCTATGATTTGTATGATTCTACAATCAAGAGGATTATTTTGTTTTAGGGATGGTATCATTTGTGTGTTGAACGACCTGTTTCTCAAGATCTGGTTCTGTTTGATGAATTCAGTCAGTACTATAAAACCGTATCTTTCAACAAAGACATGACTATCAATTTTGCTGTGTATGATAGAAAGTTACCTATGTCTGTAAAACAAGCAGCTCATTTTCAGAATGTCCCAATAGAAGGGGATTCTTTCTGTCCATCTCATAAACTACCAGAGGAAGTTGGTACGTTTAATAGAGAAAGTGCCGAGAAGTCTCTGTTTATTGTGAATGAAGAAAAAAGTAAAGTGTCTCATCTTTCACCGGACAATAGATTTCTGGCTTTATGGATGAAAGGTTTTCGTAACCCAAGAAAAGGGGATAGAGAAACACTGAATTTTTTTGATATCTTCATGTTGGACTATCTTGTCAACATGAGAAATGTGAATCTCTTTGATATGTTTTCGAAATAATTAAGAATTTGAAGTCAGGGGCAATCAAATCTCATTTGAATATGTATCCAGCCATTCTTACAAAGTTTATTCTCGAGAGTATGAAATTTTTCAACATTCCTTTGAGAGGGAAGTTGATAGATTTGGAGCCCTCCTGGATTAGCAAAAGTACTTCGAAGATGTTGAATGTTTGTTTTGATCAGAATTCAAAACTTTTTGTTAAGGATGTCGAAGTTGAATATCCTCAGAATCAATCGACACCTATGCCATCCAAAGAAATTCTTTCTCTTGTTGTTCCTCAGAAGTATGATCCTCAAACCAGCTCAAAGCCAAAGAAGAAGCCTAAGTACAGTAAGGAAGTTTTAGCCAAGTGGAGAAAGGATAAGGAACAAAGAAAGGACTGTGATCCAAAGTTTGGACTTGATCTAGCTGAAGCCGTTACTGAGAGATTAAGGGTTGAGGATAACCTTTAAGATGAAAATAAGAAGAAGGTTATTTTGAAAAGAAAAGCACATGAATTTGATGTCTCTAAAGTCTGGAAAGCAGTTGAGGAATCTAGTGCTCAACTTACCATAGAAGTGCATCAAGAGCCTATCGTACAAATCCTTCCTGATAAATAAAAAGGAAAACAAATGATGGAAGCGTTAGATGAAGTGGAAGAAGAGGAAGGAGATTTTCTTTTAGAATTTTTTCAATGTTCGAAGAAGAGTAGGGAGGAATCGGTTCAAAAGCTGAGTGGAGGTGTTCAACAAACCCCTCATGCCGATCAAGCACTCTGTGAAACTTCTAAAACTCCGGATGAAACACCACCTCAAGTAAAGCAAGGTGCTCAATCTTCTCATACTGAAAAAGTTATTGTCATCAGTGATAAAGTGGAAGAAGAAAGAAAGCAGAAAGAAAAATCAAAAGGAAAACAGCCAGTTGTTGACTTAAGCCGATCGAATGAATTTCCTTCGTACGATGAGGATACTGATTCAGAACATACAATATCTCTCAAGAAGAGTGATTATATTGTCCATGTTTTGAGACGTGTTGAAAAGACCATTCCTTACTTTCCCAGGCCAGAAGGGAAAATAGATTTCATTACTGACAATCAGAAAAAGAAGTTTGGTTCTGTAAGAGTGTTGAGAAATAATGTCTTGTCAGTTGATGCCGATTTGAAAGTCCTTTCTGAAACATCGGCTGCTCATAAGAAAGCTTGCAACAAGATGACCAAGTGGTCGTACAAAATAGAGAGCTTAGTCAATGATCATTAGTTAGAAATTGAAGGTATAAGAAGTTTGTCAAATGTGCTTGCAATTGCTTTCAATAAGCTTGTGAACGAAACAGTTGAAATGTTGAATATTTTGTCTTCTCAATGAGCTGATATTCTTTTATTGAAATAATTTCAAGAGAGAATGAATGTTTTTCAATATGAGTTCTTTAAGGTTTCATCATTCAAGGATGAAATGGTTTTGTTGATGAAACAAAATTCTGTGTTATCCAAAGATAACAAGAATCTGCAAGATAGAATTGATACCCTTGAAGAAGTAATCAGAGTCCAGGAGGAGACTATCAAGAATCAAGATCAGATTTTTGCGGACCAACAAGAGCTTCTCAGAACTCAGGGTGAATCAATTTCTGAAGACAAGAAAGAAATCAAGAAGATGAAAGCTGTTCTTCATGAGCTCATAAGGAAAGAGAAGGAAAGATAAAACAAATGACTGTTGTATTTGTTTTCCTTTGGAACCTGTCTTTATTTTGTAATAACTTTTATGATTATTTTCTTTTTTCGTGCAATTCTTCTCTCTAACCCTTTCAGGAAACCCAAAGTAACCCCATTCTTTTTGTAAACCACAAAGGAGGAGAATGTTTTGTAAAGTGGGAGAATTTTTTACAAAGGATATTGGTTTAATCAAATATTTCAAAACCCGGGAAAATTTATAAATACAATACATAGGAAAGTGTACACTTAAGGGGGAGTTAGTTGTATTCAAATTCATATTCAAAAGAGTTTCCAATAACTCAAGGGGAGATAACTATTTCTTGTTATATTTACTTGGTGTGTTGTTAATTCCAAAAAGGGGGGGATTGTTGAGTCAAAAGTTATCTTTTTTACTTCTATATTTTGTTCTGGAAATCACAAATGTCTTTTTAATGGTATCGTACTGACTCTGTCAATCGTATCATACTGACTCTGTCAATCGTATCGTACTGACTCTCTCAATCGTATCATACTGACTCTATCAAATGTATCGTATTGACTCTGCTATTCATACATTCATTACTTGTTTTGGTACTTAGTCAAAAACACTTGTTTCATATGAATCGTACTATTTCTTATCATCGACATATATCTTGTTTTAACCAATACGATGTCGTTGAGTTAGTTACAAACTAATCAAAACGATGTCGTGCTTTCTGTTTCAATATGACCGTTATGATGCCAGGTGTCCATGTCCCTCTGAGTTTTTCGGAGAAATATGACCATTGGAGGCAACATGACTGTTGGAACCCAAGGCCTATAAATAGGAGGTTATTTAATGCTGAGAAAAAACGACGAATGAGACTTTGTGGAACAACTGTGATACTCTACTTCTATCAAGTTCTAGAGAGAGAAACTGTGACTTCTCTCATCTGCTTTGTGCGTCTGATCATCGTATCGAGTGCTTTCAATTTATTGAAAGATAGAGGTGCCGATTACCTACAAAATCGAGGGCTGCTAGGGATAGGCAGATGGATGGACCGATCATCGTATCGAGGGCTGCCAAGGATAAGCAGACAGATGTTCCGATCATCGTATCGAGGGCTTCCAAGGATAGGCAGACAGACAGTCCGATCATCGTATCGAGGGCTCACCAAGGTGTTGGTGAGACAGTCCTTTTATCCTAGGTGAAAGGATAACCCATCTCTTTGGGTTAATATAATTGTAATTCTTTTACATTTCTGCTGTTAATTGTACTAGAAAGGAAATTGTTTTTTTTCCTTTTCTATCTCTTATACATTTGTAATTGTTTCAATTACATACATTCTATTACATATTGTTTTGATTGATTCTATATGCTTTAAGGTAGAATCATTCATCTTTATATTACTCTGATTATTGTGTTCATCTTGAATACAATTGTTTTACATTTCATTAGTATTACATTACGTCATACCTTTTATATTCAATACAATTGTGGATGTTTGTATTTGTATTAGTTTAAGATCATTTAAACTAATCTCTTCAGTGCTAAAACTCAAAAGGTTTTTAAACCTACAGTTTACCCCCCCCACTTGTATTGTTCCATATAATAGACATACATATGTATATATTTGATCCAATAGGTGCAGCGGCCAACATATCCATACACCAGGACCCTGACATCTGATTTCCGACATAGTGCACTAAACCATTGATTGAGAGTGTGTTTTTAAAAGTTTATTTAAGTCATCTCAACCAGGTTAGCTCAACAGGATTAAATCGTTTGACTGTGTCCCATCTTTTCAGGATGCCTCCACGCAGACAGTCAGTTGGAGTTCCTATAGAGTACACAATGAAGGCCCACCGAGTAACGAGGCTCTGGTGCAGGGCCCTATTGCTATGTTGGTACCTTCAGGTGGTGTACCAGCAGCACCACCACTCGTAGGGAAAAATATTCCACTAGCCGTACTAGTGGACGGTGCACGCTGACGTAGCTGATTTCATGAGTTCCAGCAGTAGAGGCATCTAAGGATACGAGGCGAGATAGATTCCCAAGCGGCAGTGGAATGGCTGGAGGCGATTTCTAGAGCTCCACATATATTTTAGACACTAGTAGAGTAGATGGAGATCTTAGATACTAGTGTTTCCCAGTGAGTGACCAGGAGGTTGGTCCGCATAGTGATTAGGATTCAGTATGTGGACTGATGCCTGGGTTAGTACCTTCGGGTAGTGTGTAAGATGTATCACTACCTTTTGGTCAGCAGTTACAACTGGCAGTACCAATAGATGAAACCTATAGGCTTAGTGCCTTATACATATTTCAGCATCAGATACCCCCCAGGTTCTGAGGCAAGCCTGACTCACAAGAAGCAGAGGACTGGCTTGAGGAGGTGGGTGAGAGTTTCCTTGTGCTTATACAACTTCGGCAGGACAAAATGTCAGTTGCTGAGTATTCATCGATGTGTACCGATCGTTCCGGGTACTTGATGATTACGATAGGATCTGTTCATTGGAGCTCGTAATTTAGAGTGAGGTGTGTTTAAAGGACATCTAAGACAACACTTTTCCTCTATGCATTCATACTTATGCTAGGGTGATAGAGAGAACCTTTGTGGTCGATTGTTTTTTGGATGATTGAATACAACTAGAGAATGTTATCAGTGGGAAAGCAAGGTACATGACCTAGTCTCAGAGACTTTGGCATGAGAAATGTTTTAAGAAGAGGAAGTGTCAAGGACAGATGAATCTGCAGAGCAGTAGATGTGGAAGCAGAGCAAGGAGAGAAGTATGAGGTGGTGTAATTTTCGACATGTTATAACCCCCCGCCTTGGTAGTCCCTATGAGGATCAGGGAGTAGGAGGGCAGGGGAAGAGAATAGATGTATGCGGTCAAGAAGTGTGATCCAGGGGCTCTAGGAATGATTCGATGTACAGTCTGTGTCCACTAATAGCTTCCGTAACAACAGACATTAATACGAATCATTCCATCCATCCACGAATCTTGTCCTGGATGTAAAGTTTCTGGTTAATCCATTAACTTGACCCTCACTTCAAGAGATACCTTTGGGAGGAGACAATATAATCATTCTTACCCTGATGGTGTGATATGACCCTTGAGGTTAGAGTTTCAGTTGGAACCTCTTGGTGGCAGCGTCAAGGCCATGCAACGTTAGTTTGGGTATAGACTGGGAAAACACAGTTCATACATAGAATTATTTTATTAGGAAAAAAGGTTGTGGTTTACCTACAATGTTGGGAAGGGTTTTTCTTGGTTGGTGAAAAGGAAACCCCAGGCAGCACATGATGGAATCATGCATGATTGGGTGCAGTCGATCACTCATGAGTCGACCAGACATAGATTTGAGCCAAACTTCTCCAGAGCTTTTGCACAGCTTTTAGCATTGACGAAGAAGGGGAAAACCCTTCGTGTGGTCAGAGAGATGCCAGTAGAGATTTTCAGGGTCTGAGGTAGAGGTTGACCAATGTGTTCAGCTTGAGGCTACTGGAGAAGGTGAAAATCATCCAGGAGCAGATGAAGACTGCATAGAGTAGACAGAAGACCTATGCTAATAGAAGACGGAGACCACTGGAGTTTGATGATGGTGATAATGTATTCCTATGGGTCTCACCTCGACGAGTTCTACGGAGTTTTGGCCGAGGTGTCAAGTTATCTCCGTGTTTCGTCAGACCTTTTCAGGTCATTAGCAGAGTAGGCAAGGTGGCTTACTGCCCAGCCATTCCACCTTACTTGCACCAGGTGCATGACGTCTTCCATGTATCTCAGCTGATGAGATATGTGCAAGACCCGTCCCACATCACCGACCATGGGGAGCAGGACATCGATGAAAAAGTGACATTCATGGAGATTCCAGTGGAGATTGAGGATTAATTGGAGCGGGTCCTACGTGGATGGTTGATTTCTCTAGTGCGCATTCGTTGGCAGCACAAGAACCTCTAGGGAAGAAAATGGGAGCAAGAGGCTCAAATGCGTGCTCAGCACCCCTTTAGTTTTCCTAGTGTGTGTTGTAGCTTTACGGGGTCGTAAATCCCTGAGGTGGGAGTAATGTAAAGCCCCGGAATTTTCAAGGACATTTTTTTCATAATTATTTGAAATTTTATGAGTCTTTAGCTTTGGATGACACTTGATTCCGAGGCCCTTTGTGCCCGGAATCAATTTCCAAAGTTTTGTTCGGGTAGGTTCAGTGAACGTTTGTGTGGGTTTTTCTATCTTTTGAACAGGTTATCGGAATTGAAATATGAGGACATCGATGAACTTGCAATGCCGATATTCACCTATGGGGACCTTTACTGTAGTTGCGTTTGGACGGGAGGAATAGTTAATTTCAGGTTGTTTTTAAAAAAATAAATAAAAATATGTGTTAGATATTTTTATTTGTGGAAGGTGGTTATTTTCCTCCCAAGGGGAGTTTGAGGTGGGTCCCCCACCCACATAACCTCCCATGAGAGGATAATTGTGGGGTGGGGCCCACACGTGCCCTAAACTCTTGAAATCCCCATAACTCTCTTGAACATCCCATAAGTATCCCCTTCATTAATTAATTTGACAACTTCCCTTTATTTTGGAGAACTCTTCATCTCCCTCTCTCCCTCTTTAATATTTATCAATGCATGTTCATTATTGAATTCAAACTCTTCAATTAATTAATTAAGGAGTTTGATCTTTGATTTTAAAGGGATAATAAAATAATAGCATGAGCATTATTTCGGTTTGGGGCATTTGTTGTGTTAGAGAAACATTGGGAGAGCTTTAGAGAATTTGAAGAGAGTTTCCTTCTTCAACGAAGAATGACTCCCTCTTCAATAGAGAATGCAAATTCCTTGAAAAACGGTTCTCCTTCCGATGGATATTCGATGAATGATGCTAGATCCGGGATAGATGGAAATTTTCAGGAGTGATGAATGCCAATGATCATCGACACCTTCAACTACTCCCTTGCGATGACGTCAATGAACCAACGTCCGACTTTTCGCGATATCGTCAATGCACGGTGAACAATGAGGAGGGAAGATTTTGTATTATTTATATATGTGATTATACCCTCGAGTATGGATGTTTAATTGGTTGGATGATTATTTGAACCACTAACATGGTGGGTACGGACTAACAAACATGTCCGGACCTGTCGCCATATCATTCTTAATGCATGGAATGTTTGGCGATGACGAAACAGGACCGCAATGACAATTTGAAGTCATCACTGGGAAGAGTGGGTCTCGGGAGAGCCACAGGTGCAGATGGTGGGTGAAATGGACCACTGGATCACTTCTAATAGTCCGCTAAAGTTGGCGGTGGTGCGCCGCACCACCACGGTGGTGTGCCGTAGGAGCAGACCGTAGCAGCTAATCCATGGTGGCGGTTTGAACCGGAACGGCAGGGCCATTCTGGAAAACCATGAGGTGCGGCATTAAGCTGCACCAGTTAGTGAGGTTGGGCCCTCCGCGTGGCCAGGCCAGCCGAGCCGCGAACAATCATGGGCTGGGCCGGGCCACGCCGGCCTGGCCGGACCTGAACCCGGGTCAGGTTGACCCGGTTCGGGCCGTCCCAGGGTGGGTTGGGCTGGGTCGGATCGGGCCCAGACCCCCCCCCCCTTTGGGAACTTTTTCTATTAAATGCTCATAACTTGAGATACATACCTCCGATCTGTGAACCATCAATTGTATAGGAATCCTTGGATCGAGGTGGTTGTTTTGGTATATTACACTCAATGTTTCGGTGAAGTTTCGGTATGGCCGAGTTGGTTCGAACCCGAAACCAACCGGGCCCTCGGAGCCGAAACAACTATAACATAAGGATCGAGCATCCGATTGACGTGCCTTCAACTACGTTGGTTTCCTTTTGATGAGTTATTTTTTTTGGATTACTCCACATGAGGTTTGGACGTAGTTAGAGAATGGTCGGGATGGTTTTATCCTAAAAACCAACCGGGTCCCTGGAACGGAAAAGCCAATAACCCTCAGTCCAGACATCCATTTGACGAACCATCAGTAGCGTTGGAAATATCGTTGAGAAACGGTTTCTTTGAGTATACCCCATCGGCGTTCGAGTTACAGTTGAGGTACGGTCGGGTTGGTTCATACACAAAACCAACGAGGCCCCCTGGATAAAAAGGCTAATAACTCCCAGACCGGGCATCTAATTGATGCGCCGTCTATTACGTTGAGACCCCTATTATGAGGCGGTCCATTGGGATACTTCCACATGAGATTTAATGACAATTTTAATTATAGAACAGTAGATCGTGGAGCGGATCCTTCTGGAGATGAGTGTACTGAGTACATAGACCTTGTAGCTAGCTAATACCTGATGACAGCTTGTCCGATTCGATTTGGAGTGACTTGACTAGCTCGGTGGGGAGCGCTACTGTGTTGGGGTGACAGACCCATGGCGGAGGATTGTTATTGTGTTAGGGAAGCATACCCATGGTAATCAACTGGAGGAGTACCTATGTAGGCTATTAGGGGGAGCACTACTGTGTTGTGGTGGCAGACCCATGGCGGGAAGCACTACTGTGTAGGGGTGGTTGACTTGCGGTACTCAACAGAGGAGGAGTACCTCAGCAGTCTAAGGATTGTGAGTACCGCCTATGAGTAGCAACAAGACTATTGTACTTGACAGAGAAGGAGTTCTCCAGCAGCAGTGGTTTTGACATTGTGAATGAAAATCCTGGTTTGAGATGAGTCAATGACCTTTGTGTTTATCTCATGATTGAGATGGGTTACTTGATAACATAGGTATATATATGGTCATATAACAAAGTAAAGGTTATATTTTGATATATTTCTTTGTGGTTCATCCTTGAAAGATTTTGTGTGACCTTGAGGGTCTCGGGGTACCTACTGAGTATCGTTATACTCATCCTTGCACGGGCAATGCCTGCACCTCGTTGTGTTGGATGGAGACGACAGACAGCGCTGACCGAGGCAGAGTGTAAAAAGACTGGACGGTACTCGGAGATGGAAACTCGGTCTGACGGCACACAGAATGGACCAATAAATGCAGAGTGCTGAGGAGGACATCTGTACCTACCCTTCAGGTGGGAACCTGGAGGACGATCCAGGAGCTGCTTCACCATTCAGCTGTTTGCTTTTCAGTTGTACTTTCTTTCAATTGTAGTTTTACCTTTCTGTTGGGCTTGTATTTCCAACCCCTTTGTACTTTCAAAACACTTGGTATACTACTTTACTTGGTGTTATCTTCCTCTTGTACACTGGTTGTGTGTGTTACATTTTATAAAGTCAATGCCTTCTCAGTTTTTAGGGAATTATGCCTTTGGTGCTAGTCGTCATCCCCTGGCCTATGGAAGGCAGGCTTGGGGTAGTCACGATACGGGCCCCGGGGGACAATTCTTGACAAATTTTTCAAATTTTACCCTTGAAATATTTATATGGTGTGAAAAGTGGTGATTTATTCCTTGTTTAATGATAAATATAGTTGTTTTGTTAAATTTTGTACACCATGTGTTCAATTAAATGTCTGTTTTGTTTTTTCATGTGTTTTTTCACAAATAAATCACGATTAGGCCTTGTAAATTTATTTTTGATATGAAAAATTATGATTTGGGTTCCATTAACTATAGTTCAATGAATTTTTGGATTTACTAATAATATCTATTTGTTATCAAATGTGGTTGGTCACATGTTTTAAATCTGTGGACTATTTGTAATTTTGATAAAAACAGTTTTGGTTGAAAAATTAAATGTATGTAAATTGAAGGGATTGTTTTATAAATGGGTTTGAAATGGAAAAGGTTATTTTCCCTTTGTTTAAGAAATTTACTTTAATCTTTTAATGTGATGGTTTTCTAGAAAATGATTAAAGGTATGTTTGGAAATTTTTTGAAATTAATGAAACTATTTATTATGAACAACTCCATTGGATGATTCTCATGCCTTGTTTATGTTTAATGGATAGTATGTACTCATTGTGGAATCCTTTTGATCCATTATGATAATTTTGGATCCTCGGTATAGACTCCTTGAGATCTATATGTCATATGGAATGAGATTGATCATTGGAGTGGCTCGGGGTGATGCGTGTTGTTGGATTATTCTTATATATTCATGTGATTAGATGATTGGTTAGAATCAATTGGATCACCCCCTTTATACTTGAGGTATGGGACCTTATCATAGTGAGATAAGTTTCTGAGAATTATTGCTACACCGGCTAGGTTATTCACTAGTTAGTAGCCCAGAGCATAAGACTATATTGAGTTTTATTTCTAAGGGATTTCCCCTTGGTATGTCCTGAGTAAGGGTGGATGGGAGTATTTAGGGATCCTTGATTTCATCGTGTTACACTTGCTTCTAGGTATGGGTCTCATGTATTATTATGTTTTGGATTGTTCATGAAATCCTAGTTTCTCCCATGTATTTTGGCACTCATTTTCTTCCAGTGAATGATTGTGATACATTGTTGAATGGTTACTCTTATATGTTTCTTTCCATTTCCATTGTCATATGATTTTTATTATTACTTCTTGAGTAGTGTGGAATTATTCCAAATGTGATAAAAAAGTTTTCAAGTTTTTATGGAAAATGTATTGGAAAGTGTTTTTCATAATCTTCCATCTTTTATAAATGAAATCCTTCCTCCCTCTTTTAAACACATATGGTTCCTATAAAGAAATAAAGTGTGGTTTTAAATTTTAAGAGGGAAATGGATTGTGATTTACTTTAAAATTGAAAATTTATGAAAAATCATTCATTATATATTTTATTTCAAACATGAACTTGGAGGTTCATTTGTTTTAAAGAAATTTCATTGGGAAGAGATTATTCGGGCTAGAATGCTGAATTTTAATATGCATGCCTATATTTTATTATTTCTTTTATATTGTATTGATGGTATTATCTTGGCTTATATAACTTCCCATGATGTTTGTTTTTGGTACCAAAGAGTGGACCATAGGGTCATTTTGAGATGTGTGGCCATCATGTGTAGTTTTGTTTGGTTGTTTAATATTTGTATTTATTGAATTCTATAAATATGTTCAGTTGGGAAATTATTTATATACTGGGTTTCTCTATTGAACATACGAGAATTAGTTTTTTATTTATTATTGTGAGAAACAATTCTCTATGTGTACTCTATTTATGCATGACACTAGTTTCCTTCCCATGGGGATCTGGTACGCCCTCCGGGACATGTCACAGATCATCTAGGGTGACCAGTTCAAGGTCGACCCAGGTTTCTTTATGACATGAATGGAGATTACATTTATATTTTTGGAATGTTTTTGGGATGAGAACCAGGTTTAGCTTTTCCTGATATAGAATTTTTGTTATGATAATATTAAGAGACTGTATGAGGTTTGTATCGAAGTGGTCGTAAAGCTTTTTATTTGTCTAGTTTATTTGTAAAACTTTTTTAACCAGCCTAGCTAAATGTAAATTGTATTGATAGAATGGTTTTTCATCCCATTACTTTATTTCATTAGTTGTTTAGTTCTCTTTATATTTATCATTTTTTATAGTTTTTTATTAAAAATTGGTTTATATTTATTCATGTATACTCTGGTTCTTATCAATGGTAATTGATAAATGGTGATTTTAACCATTATTTTACACTTTGATCTAGTGTATTGTTTCTCCATGGTACTAACCTGGACATCCCATTACCTATATACATCCTCTAGCATACAGAGAGGGGAAAATAATGTTTTGTGGTGAATCGATCTTGTTTTTATTTATATAGTGAACCTTGGATGGATCTCATAGGACTCCTTAATATGTTTCAACAATTCCTCAAAAATTATATGATTCCTGTTGAGAATTTTCATCATTACTATGATTTGATATGATGCAATGTGTTTTCATCAAGGGATTCCGTTTCATATGCCAATATCTCATTGATAATATCATTTTCATTAAAATAAATAGAACCCATTTGAATAAAATTAATTTACCATGTGTGATGATTGGTTTTCATGAGTTTTTTTGGAGTAAATTTAAATAATTTGAGTAAAATGTAAAAAAACCAAGAAAAAAATACTAAATAAAATTCTAGATTGAATGAATAGTTGAATAGTTGATTCTAGAAAGGGGTTTTTACACAAAGATAATTTTTTATAATTTTTTGGAGAATTTATAACCTTTTACAATTAGTGGAATACCATTATAGAGAAAAAATATATTATTTTTTAAATAAATGAATAAAATTTTCAATAGAGAGTATCATATATACTATTTATAAAATTATTCCTATTTTCAATTCGTTGTATTTTTTATATCCATATTTATTCAGATGGGTACCATGTCGTTTTTATGAAATCAGTTGAAGTCAGGAGATGTTTTGTGCCTTTGAAATTTAGACCCGCTTATGGATCAAAAAATATTGATATCTTTTTAATGGATCACATTTTTGGGAAAGTATAGAAAATAATAATAATAAATAGGTCATTTTATAATAGGTGATCTTTTAGAATTTTTTTGATATCGATGGACAGTACTAAATTGTTAAAAAAATATATACTATACACAAAATTGAGTGGAATAGAATAAATCCCTCTCATTATCTATCATATCTCACACACTATATCCATCTATCTATCTACCAACCCTTGGGAGAGGTAGAAGGAAGAGCATATCAAGAAGATGTGGTTCTTTGAACCAATTCTCAAACCCCTATTTATTTTACCTTTTTTTTAGTTAGAAATTATTTTTAGATCTTCTTCAATCCACCATTGTTTGAGACCAGTTTGGTTGATTAAGTGCTTGCTATTAAAGGTACAGTTTACAATAATGCCATCGATGGGGGTGGTGAGTGGCTAAGGCTACAACCATAACCTATTTGATTTAAAAAAAATAAAATAAAAGTCAAAAATGAAGAAAAATATAAAAAACACAATGGATGTTACCCCCATTTCATGGGCCATATTGACTTCTCACCAAACAATAAGTGGTTATTCGAATCTAGGAGGTGGAGGCTACTTCCCCAAACTAATATTAAATTTTAGGTATATAATAATAATAATAATATTCCTATTATTTATATTAATATTAACATTGATATTATTATTAATAGTTCGGAATATTATAATTTATTTCATTTCCAAAATTAGACAAATGAAAAGTCTATTTAACATGGTTTTCAACATAGATTGCAATAAAATATTTTTTGCGAGATTTTGTTCCCACTTGAGGGGAATTTTTCAAATTATAATATATTGAGTGTCGGTATCAATGATGATCTAATATGAGATATATTATGTGGATACCCTATAAATTTTATTTTGAGTAGAATATTATGGGTACATCTCATTATTTATTTTGAATTCCCAAGTTGATGGAAATGGGATATTGTAATTTAATATGTGGTCATTAGTAGGTTTTTTTGATGTCTTATAGTTTTGATTATATGTTATGGGGAGATCATTGTGAGGAATTTATCTATGAGGGGGTCCAAAAAATTGATAATTTCATTGATATAACACATGTAACATGTTCCAGGTGACGTAATGATACATCACTAAATAATTAAAATTAGGTTTACATAAATTAGACATGTGAAATATTATTTTTACTCAATACTATTTATATTTAATGTTGAGTTTTCACACCTTAAAAAGATAATTTATTACCCGATTAAAAGAGTAACTAAACCATAAGAGGTGGTGATCAGACAATGTTTACAGTTTTTTTCATGATAATGTGTCAGTAATAGGTTAATGTGGATCATTAATACACATAATGATCTTCATCGAGATTATTAGCAACTCATATGAGTGTAGAATTAATTTTAGTCCAATGATGTTTAGATGATAGTCATGCATGAATGGTATGGTCAGAATAAAGGAATAAATTAAAAAAAAGGATGAACCGCTTTGGTCAACATAAAGGGATTTATTTAAATGACGAATAATGAATTCCTAAAAGTTGTTATATAATTGTATAAGGAAAAATTATGCTTCAGATAATTGGGTTTCCGAAAAATATATTACGAAAAATGGAACCCTAGAGATTTTATGGGATTTTATAAATGAAATCATTTATATCATGTTGTGAAATGAAAAATATTTAAAATAAAAAATAAAATAATGTTATATCACTGGGAATGTGTTTTTCCTACCATGATGTGACATGATTATAAAGGAATAAAAAGTTTTTAATGAATATTCTATGCATTATTAAATAGATTCATGGATGGTGGTGAAGACTATCGAATTTAATAATGGAATAATTATAGAATGAATTTTTTTAGTTTTTCATTAATTATGGATCTTATCAAGAGTACCATAAGTTACTTTTTATGACATTAAAATTAATTGCATATGGAAATTAATATATATTTTGGTGTGTGTGAGAGGCTAAAAAATTCACTAATTATCATAACTTATAATTGAACGATAAGTCGTATCCCATGATATTGAGAAGTAGGGATCAATTGATGTGGATAAAATAATCATAATGATACGTGATATATCTGATTTAAATGATAAGAGGATCCTTGATTGTGATTAGGAATTTTATTTTGTGTTCTTCCTCACCATGAGGGTAATTCAGCCTCTAGAGGATGGATACTAATGGAAACATGATATTGTGGTGGATCTCCTTTACACATACGATTCCATGATGGTAAGAGTGATATAATAAGGACTATACTATATCTCTCCCACTAATATGATGAGACAATAACGAAAATATATCCATTTATCTTCCTCTTTAAACCCACTATTCTAGGATGAAATAAGTATGATTTTTCTAGAAGATTGGGGGAGACTAGTATCCTACCGAACATTTCTTGTGCATGTTATTTTGAGATGGGTAATTAATTCAACATCTTTGATGTGATAACATGATGGATGGGGTTTGTGGAGATGGGTAATACCTATAGAATATTGAATATGATAATGATATAGATAGTAATTTACCTATGTGATAGTGCTCTTCCAAAACTGTATATTTGGGTTTGAGGTGGAGGATGATTCACCCGATAATGTCACAACTCATTCCCATAACTCTATGAATGGGGGTTATTGATATACAGTTTTATCCATACAGATGTGTATTTCCACTAGCTTATGGACAAGAGAAAAATGTTATCTTTGAATATTTGTATTTCCTCTTACGGGGGGTTGAATTTATTTCAACAGTTCATATGCATATGGAGATGTTGATTTCCAACCACACTTTTGAGATAGGAAAATACATGTATTTCCTTCATCCTCAATTGATTATTTCATCCATTCTAAACTACAATATGAAAATTCTATGTTCGGTTGTGATATATTATTACACTTATTTTCCTAGAAGTATTTTTATTTAGTGATTTCATGGAAATGTATTCATGAGTAAATTGATCATGATTGATCATGTAAATTTATGGTGATGATATCGAGAGATATTGATATGTTTTCAATTTACTTATAATTAATGAATATATATTAGATGTTTTTGGGAAATATCACTGTTTTGGATGATAATACATTGTATTGTTATACACACCCCTATAGGTTCACTTGTGTGCTGATCACCTTATATTCCTATGGATTAACTAACATAATGTATTCTGATCATGGAACCAAGAAGTATTTGTACATTTAGATATCTAGTGGAGTGGATATCATTTTTGTGGTCACCGAATGACTGGCTGTATTTTGAAGGTCACCTACTAGAATGTGTTGTATATTCCTAGTATTTTGGATTGTACCCTGATGGTTTTCTTATATTAGTTACATTATATCATGGATTCATAATATATAATCATTTTTTTATTATTCAGTTCATATTTCATGGTTTTTAGAAGATGGTGATGTGTGATAGTCTGTAATAGGTGAATATATAGTTAATGCCTCCAAATTTTTTTTATAGATACCACTATGCTACTAGTCCCTATCCTACTGGAGTTAATCATGGTATGTTAACTTAATGTTGATTCAATACAAGATATATTAGTATCATTGGGATGAGATGAATTATCTATTTAGGATCATGGTAATATTGGTTGTGATATTTGGAGAATGTTTTACTATGGATATCTAGTATAGATACTCACAATAAAGGAAATAATAAATGATGTCAAGTCTGATGTTTTCTTCATCATGAATCTCATTGAAGAAACATGACTAAGGCCTTCATACATGAACTAGGGTTTTAAAAGGGAGATCATGAATCATATTTATAGAGGTCATTATTTTTTTATTACATTATTACATCGATTGAATATATGGAAATTATGTATGATATAGACTAGATATATATTTAAATAATTCCTTGTCATTTACATATTAGTCATGGTTCACAAGAAATTATTCTGAAAATGAGTATGGATTTCAATAATTGTTATATTTTTTTGTATCTATGGTTATTATTATGAGATTAGATCAAGATAGTGGGTTTTACACTATTGTAGATCTCTAGAAAAATAATTTTAGAGGATCTAAATAGGCTCAGATATTAGTCTTTTTATGTGGTAGTATCGATTCCCCATGGTATAATATGGGAATCCATCACTATTTTCCAAATTTATCTATTTTTTAAAGATTTTATTGAGATTTTTAATTTCATCATAATAGATTTTTTAGATTTTGTAGATTTCCACCAGACATCAAGATCTATAAAATTGATTTCCCAACAATTTGAGTGACACCAATGTGTTTTTTGATATTGTGGGATCATTAGAATTAAAGTAGGGCAATATAATAATAATAGTATCTAGGGGATCTAGTTGTGATAAAATCACTTATTATAAATTCATTTTACAGATGGATTTCACATGTATTAATTGAAATATGTACAGTAGTTAAAGGGAATCTAATAGTAATTTTATTACAAATTTCTAAATAATATAAATCTTCTGTGTAATGTTAAATGATCCTTCATATTTAGTCTATTTTTGTCTCATAATTTTATTTTTGTGTTTATTATTAGCAATGCAGGATGGGGATTCAAGACATTATGATAACAGGATTAGTTTTGAGTCTTTCGATGGAATAAAAAAGTCACTCTTCTCTAGTCTGGGGTTTTCCAAGAGCTAGGACTATACTATTGTTGGAGTGGGTTCCCTAGAACAAACTACATTTTTCTTTTGATTAAATGTATATTTCGATTCATGAATATTAATAAATACCTTATCACATGCATATTTTTCTTCAATGTAATATTAATTTGATAATCTATTTAGAGTATTCATCATATCGAAAGATCATAATTGTTCCCCACAATGATAATAACCTTGAATATATATGACGTTATTGTTAAAAAAAATTTGGTCACATTAAATATATTTTATGGGAAATAGATGATGTACGATATTAGGTGTAGAATGATCGTAAATAATTAATATGTATACACATGAATTTTTCACATGATAATATTCAATATATGAGGTTATGAGAATATAACCAACCATTGGAATTCCATGTGTTATATGGTTAATTATATGTTCTTATCTGTGAATGAGTTTGTTGGTCCATATACAAGAAATTTTAATTAATGTATATCATGAATCAAGATCCTTGATGTATTCATAGTAAAATATTATGATATATTCTCCTAGTTAATTAGGATACATTGGGTGCATCATAAGTGATTTTACATTAATTAATAAGTCAATAAAAATATTTTTCCTTTCTTAATTGATGTATGTTGATATCACATTCCCTTCGATTTGAATTGAACTATCTTATTTAGTCCATTTCAATGATGGTTTTATCAACATGTTCATTTTATGAATTAAATATATATATATATATATTAATCATATAGGTTGATGAAACTATTGATTAAAACTAAATAGAATTTAGTATAGTAATAAATATTATTATAATGTTCAAAGGCCTAATAATTATTTTTGATATATTGATTACATATATTCATTCACTAGTTATTTAGAAGAATATATATGTGATTTCAATATTAAATAAATTTTTATTCATTAGTTAGTGAATATAATATTTATTTATTTATTTAATGAATTAATAATATAGTGACATAAATATATTAAAATAAATATTTATTATTCAAGGTTTGATTTATGTCAATGTGGATAAACATGATGAGTTAAAGGGCCAATGAGAAATAATATTAAAAAATTTATGAGTTTCTTTAATGTTAAATAATAATAATACTACTATTATTATTGTTATTGATACTATTCTATGTGGGGGTCATATAGATTTGAGAAATTTGTTAATGGCCTTTATGAAATAAATTTTTTGGTAACCAATGTATATAAAAATAATTATAAAATTTGAAGGATTAAGGATCAATGTTATTTATAAATACGCTCTTCATAATTCACTCAAGACTAGATAGAACTTTCTCAGGAACATTGTTAATAACAAAGAGTGGTTTTGACACACAAACCTAGGTCACCCAAGAACTTGGAACCTAAGTCGATATATGAAAGTACATAAAGGGAATTACATATTCATATTGGTATGATAGTAGTGCATGGTAACCTCTAAAAATCCCAATGGTAATGATTTTACTATTCAATAAGAGTTAATAGGACAATGGTTACTCTAAAAAAATCCATCATTGAGTACATCTATGGAAAATAAAATTATTTAAAGAAAATAAAAGAGCATGAAAATGAGTCATAACCTATATATATGATCCAACCATTTTATAAAAAAATTAAATCTCATACAAAATAATTACACTAATAACCATGAGATTAAAACCATAAAAAACATCCAAACTCATCAAAAATATAAAATCATAGAGTACAAGATAGGATTGATATAAGGAAACTAAATATAAAATACAAATATAGAGGAATAATATGGAAAATTGAAAATAATACTAATATAAACTAGCTCTACATGGCCTATAATAACATTATACCTCCCAAAAAATCCCCAATAATGTAAAGCAACAATAATCCAAAAGGTTTTTAATCTGAGCACCAAAAAGTATATATAGAAGCTGTAGATAATGAATTATGTATCCAGTGTGTGAGAGAAATCAATCCCATTATGATCTCATCAAGGAGTTGATGTAATAAATTTTAAATTAAATTTTAAAATTATGATTTTAATTACATTTTGAAAATAATATTTTAAATTTATGTTAATAAACTAAAATAATTCACATCACATTCCAGTAAAAATCCATTCATTAAATTAATTTCCAATTTAAACATATGTTAAAATAATTTTGAATGGATAATTATTTAAAAATGAAAATATATTAAATACAAAATTTTATATAAAAATGATTCATTAACAATTTAAATTGTTTTTACTTTTTAAACCATTCAAAAAACAATATTTTCAAATAAGAAATTATAAATCAAAATCACACCCAGGAGGAAGGAAACAAATTACCAAGTTATAACCATATATTTATGTTGTAGAATAAAAAATAAATATTATTGGTGAAATTGTACCATGTAATAAAATTGATATAGGAAATAAAAACATGGAAAAGGTAGTACTCCCATGGTATAAACTATTATAAATGAGTAAGGAACTTGGGAAACTCACTAGGTATTATGGGAATATGGTCATTGTATTTAGATAAAACAGATGAACACATTTCAGTGTATGTTGCATCTAAACCCTCAAAAGGAACCCAGTTCCACTCATACTAGCTACCCCAAGACCAAACCTATAAGGCCCCAGCCTTAAACCTTACATAATCTTGAGTTATTATAAGATTATACATTGAGGATCTTTTCAGGTTTAGAGTTTTAGAGAATTAGATCATAAAACACGCATTACATTCCACATTTAAAAAAAGTGGTTACATAAAGATAGTATTCATTTTTTCCCATCAACGGAACATATTTAAAATAAAACATGGATTCTTTCTTGAAACTTCCTTGACACTATCATCATATGATGTACCTTTCCCTTGACCTATGAAAAACATTTCAAAAAGACTTGGGATGAGCATAAAAAGCTCAGTATGGGTTATAAAAAAAATATGGAAAGGAAACATGAGTTCATATATACATAATAATGAAATCATACTTTACCCATAAAACATAATCACTCTAACATACCTCATAAAATCATGAATAAATCATAGAATTAATAAGACATAAAGGTAACTCGAGGCATTCATAACATTCTTACGTAGGGAGTAACCCTCTTGGTTACTTTTGGAATACCCATCACAGTATATTACCTAAATCTCTTCTGCGAAACCTTAACGTTTCACTCCTTCGCGTTACCCAATTCATTGGAGAGCTATATCGGGCTCAACCACCCATATTTTATCACAGAACAACCCGTCTTCATAATAATTCCCATGAACCATAACATAATCGTATCACATAAAACATGTATAAAGAAAACATAACATTTTCACATTTCAATAACAAGATATCAATACAACAGATTGATATAATAAAAACATTATGAAAACCATTTTCAATACCAAAATAAAAGAAAAATAAAACATGGTATTTATTTTTCGTTTAAAAAGAATGTATGGCTTGTAGAGGAAGCCGAAACTCAAATAATGGTCACGGTGGTGGAGAAGTCGTTGTCGCCGTATACGTACGACAAAAACATTCCCTTTTGTCGTTTAGTAAACGCTTCATATAAAAAATAATCCTTTTGAATAAATGTAAAATTAAAAGGGTTTTATACACCGTATAAAAGAAGGTTCTGTATAAAACAGAATATGCCCAATGAAAGGAGATTGAGACGAAGTCCCATACCTCGGGTCCGACTTGACTCGGTCGTTATTTAATCTCCTGAATAATAAACATGAGTTAATTTATAATTGTTTAAGAACCTTTTTCAAGTTCATTATTCCTTTTATATCACTTATTTCCATGTCATGAACACTATGTAATTGTTTAAGTTAATAACGGTCGTTTTAACGATCATTGGTACTTGAGTCAAAAATAAACCCTTTATAATTACAAGTTGTTCATGTATCCATTATATCCAGAATTATAATCATGATGTATGTATCATATATATCATATATATCCAGTATATACATGCATTTATAATATTACATAATCATTATGGGGTAAGAAATGAAATGCACTGTTCATGGAGACGGTAATCCATACGTACGCATGAACGCTACTTTCATTTATATTTCATATTTTATAGAATGGAATCATAATGATTTAAATGTATATTATAATTCCAGTGTAATATCATATATAATATCATAACTCCATCCTTTATACGTCCCACATATGGTATTAACGAATCAAATCACTTTGAGGGGGCGGTAGTCTGCACTTCCTTAAATGAAGACATCGCATTTACCCATAATGGAAACCATAAAGGTATGCCCAAAATGGACTATACATAAGCTTAAGGAAAACATAAACATATTATATATCATATATAAATATATTTTCATCTTAATGGCCCCCTTTGAAGGTGTTAAAATAATGTTGAACAATCATCGTTTCGGGAGGCAGAAACTCTCCATCCACGGAAACAGTATGTTCTTTGACCATTAGATGTAGGTGTGTGTAAGTGTAGCTCGAATACTTCTTATAAAAACATCCAAGTATATTTAATATACTGGAGTTGTTACAAAATAAATGAATAAAAATATTTTAGGGGGTTGGAGAAGCAAAATAAAACAAAAGGACTCAAATGAAGACATTTCCTTAAAATCGGGTAACTCCATTTGGTTTGAGCTCAAAGGCTTCCCTGGGAAGACTTCTGCCCAAAGTGAGGATTCCAGGAGTAAGAGAGGGAAGTGGATAGACAAAATGGGAAGAGGTTGGCTGAGCAAAAGGCTTTGGAAGTGTGGGTAAGGAGGTAGAGGTGGGGGCCATTTATAAGAGGAGAGGAGGGGCACTCTTGGAAAGTAAAGAAATGTTACTTTATTTTAAAATGAGATTCGGATTCAAAAGGTACCACATTCAAATAATTTGAGGGTAAGGTGATAAGGGTTCTAAATCCACCCATTAAATAGGATTTGGACATGTGTAGGTCATATATTTTACATTATTAGTTCATTTTATTTAAATCCTTTATTAATGAGGTAATCACTACATCATCATGATGTCATAAATAATTTAATTTATTTAAAGTCTAGAAAATATAACAAAACTATCATTATGTAGGAAATATTATTATATTTCTAATGAATATTTATAGTCAAAAATATGACTTGTATAACCCCATGTAAAAATTGTTTTAGTAAAACAACTCATGTTTGTGTCATTTTTACTTTAGCATTAAATAAAAAGTTATTTATGTAATTTCCCAACCAAAGTGGCTCCATGGGGTCCCCAAGTTGACCCATGGATTTTCTTTGTCGTCCATGACACATCCAATAAGGGTAGTACATGTGTCTAGGTCATTTCATATTATTAAAACATTATTTTTACCTTAAACTACACTAATGACCACTAATCGTAATTAAAAACATAAAAGTTACTACTCAACAATAAATTATTTTAATCCCATTGAACCACATTTTATTTCTTAATGAAAACCATGTATGTCGGATTTTTTATATTCAAAACACAGAGGTGGTAAAATTTCATTTAAACGAAAAATCAGTTTTTTTAAGTACCACTTAGTGGTTTAACTATTCATCAAAAATTGAAGTTTTTCAAAAAAATACCAAAACATCACCCCAAGATATATTTGATATTCTTAATTCAAAAATGTTGTCTATTTTACAAAATTAAAAACATATAAGTTTCATTAATTAATTTAATAATTTATTCCCACTGTCAGAGCAAATAGCGTGTTTTTATGAAACAATAAGTTTCAACAGATTGACACTAGTTTAAGTCAAATTTCAAAGTGAAATTAATTCCAATGACCACTATCGGATTAAATGGTAAAAATATATTCTAATTTCACTTTAAAACCAATTCAAAAGATAATCTAATCATATAAATAAATTATATTAAAAATAATTTTTGATGTAAAATGCAGTATTTTTCACTATTCAATAAAAAAATGAACATTGTCATAAAAATACCAAAAATTCACAAAAAGTAAATTTTGATGTCCCAATCATAAAGAATAAGTTTATTTTGACAAACATAGCTTATAAAATTGTCAAAAGATAGATTTAAAAATGGTTTTCCATCAAAAGGCAGTAAAACAATCTTTTAAAAATATTATTGTATTCCATGCTTAAGATTGGATTTATTATCATTTTAATCCTCTAAAACAGTATCTAATTCACTAATAGACATAGATAAAAATATCTATTATTCATTACTTACTTCGGATGCTACATCCTTCCCCCCTTTAGAAAATTGCTTTCCCGTAATTTATTTACTTATCGAATAAATGGGGGTACTTATCCCTCATTTCATTTTCAGATTCCCATGTTGCCTCTTCCATCATGTGGTTTTTCCACAAAGCCTTTACCTGATTAATCACCTTATTCTGTAACACTTTCTCCCTGTGGTCAATAATCTAGACCGGTTTTTCCTCATAAGATAGGTTTTCTTCCAGCTGAACTACCTCTGGACTCAAAACATGAGATGGATCTGGCATATACTTTCTCAACATAGAAATGTGAAAAACATTGTGTACCTGAGATAAACTCGGAGGTAAAGCCACCAGGTTTGCAACTGATCTAACTCTCTCCAGAATTCCATATGGTCCAATGAACCTTGGACTTATATTTCCTTTCTTACCAAATCACATCACACATTTCCATGGTGAGACTTTGAGAAAAACATGATCACCTACCTCAAAAGATAGATCCTTCCTCTTGTTGTCCGCATAACTCTTCTGCCTGCTCTGAGCTGTTCTCATGTGTTTCTGTATCAGCTGAACTTTTTCTGCCAACTCTTCTACCATTTCTGGTCCCATCAACTTCCTTTCACCCACTTCATCCCAGAAAGCTAGAGTTCGACACTGCTTCCCATATAACACCTCAAATGGTGCCATCTGTATACTGTAATGAAAAATGTTATTATATGAAAATTCAACCAAAGAAAGATGTTGGTCCCAAATTCCCTGATAATCCATAGAAAAAGAACGTAGCATATCCTCCAATGTCTGAATTGTTCGTTCTGACTACCCATCTGATTGAGGATGAAATGTTGTACTAAAATTTAATTCAGTACCCAATGACTTCTGAAGGCCTTTCCAAAAGTTAGAAGTGATCCTGGGATCACGGTCAGATACAATGGAGAGAGGAAATCCATGTAAGCTGACTATCTCTTTAAGATACAAACGGGAGAGTTGATCTAGGGAAAAAGTATCTCGTATAGAAAGGAAATGAGCAGATTTAGTCAAGCGATCAATAATAACCCAGATTGCATTATTACCTCGAGGGGTCTTCGGCAATCCCACAACGAAGTCCAAGGATATATTCTCCCATTTCCACTCTGGCACTAGTAAAGGCTGAATCATCCCTTTCGGCAACTACCTCTCTACTTTAACCTGTTGACATGTCAAACATTTCACAGTAAAATCCTCAATATCTCTTTTCATTCCATCCCACCAGTAATACTCCCGCAGATCTTTGTACATATTAGTACTGCCATGATGAACTGAAAATAGAGAACTATGAGCTTCACATAACAACCCTCTCTTCAACTGTGAATCACAAGGCACACACAATCTCTTCCCAAATCTCAAAACTAAATCATTATAAATTTTGAATTCAGGCAACATACCTTTCTGAACCATCTCTACCTTTTTCTGCAACTCACTGTCTTGCTTCTGTGCTTGCTTGATTCTGTCTGATAGAGAAGATTTCACTGATACCTGAAACAAAATAGAAGAGCATCCTGCACCAATAACTTCTATGCCAAAGTTCATCAAATCCTTTACCAAATTATCATGTTCCAAACGCAACATTTCTAATGAAGCATTACTTTTTCGACTCAATGCATTAGCCACTTTATTTGCTTTTCCTGGATGGTAATGAATTGTACAATCATAATCCTTGATTAAATCTAGCCATATCCTTTGTCTCATGTTCAATTATTTCTGAGTGAATATATACTTTAAACTTTTGTGATCAGTATATATTTCACACTTTACGCCATACAAATGATGCCTCCAAATTTTTAAAGCGAAAACAACAGCAGCTAATTCCAAATCATGTGTAAGGTAATTTACCTCATGAGTTTTCAACTGTCTTGAAGCATAAGCAATTACCTGATCATTCTACATTAGGATGAAACCAAGTCCCTTCAATGAAGCATGATTGTATATAGCAAACTCACCATTTCTGGAAGGAAGTGCCAAAACTGGATCATTCACCAATCTTCTTTTCAACTCCTGAAAACAATCATCACATTCTTTTTTCCAGATAAACTTAACACCCTTCTGAGTTAGCTTGGTCATTGGACTAGATAACCATGAAAAATTTCTAACAAACCTTCGGTAATATCCTGCCAAACCAAGGAAGCTATGCATCTCAGTAACATTTGTGGTTCTTGGCCATTTTTCAACAACCTTTTTTTTTTGCAGGATCAACAGTTATCCATCTTTAGAAACAATATAACCAAGGAAAGAAATTTGTTGCAACCAAAACTCACACTTACTGAATTTACCATACAATTTCTTTTCTTTTAAGGTTTGAAAAATAACCCTTAAATGTCCTTCATCCTCCTCCTTACTTTTAGAAAACACCAAAATATCATCAATGAAAACCACCACAAACTTATCCAAGAACTCATGGAAAATTCTATTCATTAAGTCCATGAATACAACAGGTGCATTGGTTATCCCAAAAGGAATTACTAAAAATTCATAATGGCCATATCTTGTATGAAACACAGTCTTTAGAACATCTACTTCCTTTACCTTCCGCTGATGGTACCCTGATCTCAGGTCAATCTTTGAAAAATACTGAGCTCCCTGGAGCTAATCAAAGAAATCATCGATGTGCAGCAAAGGATATTTGTTCTTAACAGTGATGTTATTCAAGGCTGTATAATCAATGTAAAGTCTCATAGAACCATCTTTCTTTTTAACAAATAAAACAGGAGCACCCCATGGTGACGTGCTAGGTAGAATGAAACCATTATCTAATAAATCTTGCAATTGCTCCATCAACACTAAATGTTCAATTTGAGCCATTCGATAAGGGGGTTTTGAAATTAGCTTAGCATCAGGAACTAACTCAACAGTAAACTCAACTTCCCGATCTGGTATTATTCCAGGCAACTCATCAGGAAAAACATCAGGATAATCATTTACCACTGGCATATCATTAATCTGAACAGTTCCTTTATTTTCAACGATGTGTGCAAGGTAACATTCATTTCCATCTTTTACAAGTTTCTCGGCCTCTTGATATGTTATCAATAGTAAGGGTTCATTCTAGTACAAAAACTGAAAGTCTTTCTGAAAAGAAACTTCTTTAGCTAAACAGTCAATCTTAGCATGGTAAATAGAGAGCCAATCCATACCCAGGATAACATCAAACTCTACTAGAGGTAGAACAATAAGGTTTGAAAGTAGGTTCTTTCCACATATAAGGATACGAAGATTCTTATAAATTATTTCTGCCTCAACATTTCCCCCAGGTGTTTTTACTAAAAGATCATGAGTCATTTCTTGAGATGGTATTCCCATTTTACTAGAAAAGTTTTCAGAGATCAAATAATGTGTAGACCCCGAATCAAACAACACACCGGCATAATCTGAAAAAAAAAACAAAGTACCTGATACAACTTTATTTGATGGCCCAACATCTGCTGAAGTAGTTGCAAAGGATTTCACCACCCCTTTCTGCTTGTAGTCTAACTGCTTCCCATCACTCGAGCTCTTTGTCAGACACTCGTTTTCATAGTGACTCATCTCATTGCACTTAAAACATTTCACTAACTATAAATAAAATTTGAACTTACCATCACCTTGATCTTTTTCTGTGAAATCACGAGCCTTATGTCCCACCTTACCACATCAGTAGCACTTTCCAGAATTCAGAAGACATTCCCCAGCATTTTTTTGCCACATTTATCACAAACTGGAAACTTAGATTTCTTACCATCATAATTTTTTGAAAAATTCTTCCCTTTCACCTGTCACCTCAGTCTCTTCTTCTGTTGGTTCTTAAAGAACACTTGATCATCGGCAAACTCCATTTCCACCTTCTTAGTACATCGAAAAAGCTTTTCATAACTATTAAACTCACGAGAAGCTAATGCCCTTCGATATTTTTGATTTAATTCTGAGTAAAAATGATTGATTTTACTATCAAGGTCTCAGATAAAATTTGGAGCATACCGTGCCAATCGAGTGAAACTTTCTTCATAGGTAGCCACTGATTCTTCCTCTTGCCTCAATTCCAAGAATTTTTTTTCCATCCTAAGTCGAACAGCCTTAGGAAAATACTTTTCAAGAAACATAACTTTGAATTAATCCCAGTCGAGAGCATCAATCTCATCAGCGTCCCTGATATTTTTAACCATTGACCACCACTGATCTGATTCACCCTCCAAACGGTAAATAGCAAGACTAACCTTTTGATTGTCTGAACACCCCATGACATCGAAAATATTCTCTAGGGCTTTAATCCACCCTTCAGCTAGCACAGGGTCAGATGATCCTCTGAATGATGGGGAATGTTGCCTCATGAAATGTTCCACCACTGACATGTTTCTCTGTGGTTGATCTGGCTGATCTCGTGCATGGATACCACCACCATTTATCGCTTGAGTCAACTGTGCCATTACTACAACAAACTGTTCAGTTCCAATTCCGACCATCTCAGGATGCTAATTCGGAAGGTTATTTCCTTTTCTATGCCTTCCTAGTACTGCTTCCCTATTTCCTCTGCGTAAAAACATTCTAAACAAACATGTCTTAGATGAAGCAACATGGTAATCTTCAAATGCTATATCATTTCAATTTGACCGTAAAAAAATATCTTTGGATAATCATTTAATATAATCCTAACTCCTAATGTTATCTAAACCGACCTTTGATACCAACTATAAGGCCCCAGCCTTAAACCGTACATAATCTTGAGTTATTATAAGATTACACATTGAGGATCTTTTAGGTTTTAGAGTTTTAGAGAATTAGATCATAAAACATGTATTACATTCCACATTTAAACAAAGTGGTTACATAAAGATAGTCTTCATTTTTTCCCATCAATGGAACATATTTAAAATAAAACATGGATTCTTTTTTGACACTTCCTTGACACTATCATCATATCATGTACCGTTCCCTTGACCTGTGAGAAACATTTCAAAAAGACTTGGGATGAGCATAAAAAGCTCAGTATTGGTTATAAAAAAAATATGGAAAGGAAACATGAGTTCATATATACATAAGAATGAAATTATACTTTACCCATAAAACATAAGCACTTTAACATACCTCATAAAATCATGAATAAATAATAGAAATCCTAAGACATAGAGGTAACTTGAGGCATTCATTACATTATTACGTAGGGAGTAACCCTCTTGGTTATGTTTGGAATACCCATCACAGTATATTCCCTAAATCTCTTTGGAGAAACCTTAACGTTTCACTTCTTCACGTTACCCAATGCATTGGAGAGATATATCAGTCTCACCCGCCCTTAGTTTATCACGGAACCCCCCGTCTTCATAATAATTACCTGGAACCATAACATAATCGTATCACATAAAACGTGCATAAATGAAACATGACATTTCCACATTTCAATAAAAAGATATCAATACAACACATAGATATAATAAATTCATTATGAAAACCATTTTCAATACCAAAATAAAAGAAAATTAAAACATGGTATTTATTTTTCTTTTAAAAAGATGGTATGGCTTGTAGAGGAAGCCGAAACTCAAATAATGGTCTTGACGGCGGAGAAGTCGTTGTCGCCGCATACGTACGAAAAAATCATTCCCTTTTTTCATTTAGTAAACACTTAGTATAAAAAATATTCCTTTTAAATAAATGTAAAATTCAAAGGGGTTTATACACTATATAAAAGAAGGTTGTGTAAAAAACATAATATGCCTCAATGAAAGGAGATTGAGACGAAGTCCAATACCTCGGGTCCGAGTTGACTCTGTCGTTATTTAATATCATAAATAATAAACTTGAGTTAATTTATACTTGTTTAAGAACCTTTTTCAAGTTCATTATTCCTTTTATATCACTTATTTCCATTTCATGAACACTATGTAATTATTTAAGTTAATAACAGTCGTTTTAACGATCATTGGTACTTGAGTCAAAAATAAACCCTTTATAATTACAAGTTGTTCATGTATCCATTATATCCAGAATTATAATCATGATGTATATATCATATATATAATATATATCTAGTATATAAATGCATTTATAATATTACATAATCATTTAGTGGTAAGAAATGAAATGCACCATTCATGGAGACGGTAAGCCGTACGTACGGATGAACGCTACTTTCATTTCTATTTCGTATTTTATAGAATGGAATTATAATGATATAAAGGTATATTATAATTCCAGTGTAATATCATATATAATATCATAACTCAATCCTTTATACATCCCACATATGGTATTAAAGAATCAAATCACTTTGAGGGGGCGGTAGTCCGCACTTCCTTAAATAAAGATATCGCATTTACCCATAATGGAAACCATAAAGGTATGCCCAAAATAAAAAATACAGAATCTTAAGGAAAAAATAAACATATTATATATCATATATTAATATAATGTCATCTTAATGTCCACCTTTGAAGGTGTTAAAAGAATGTTGAACAATCATCGTTTCGGGAGGCAGAAATTCTCCATCCACGGAAACAGTTTGTTCTTTAACCATTAGATGTAGGTGTGTGTTAGTGTAGCTCGAATACTTCTTAAAAAAATCCTAGTATATTGAATATACTTGATTTGTTACAAAAGAAATGAATAAAAAGATTTTAGGGGGTTGGAGAATCAAAATAAAACCAAAGGACTCAAATGAAGACATTACCTTAAAATCAGGTAACTCCCTTTGGTTTGAGCTAAAAGGCTTCATTGAGAAGACTTATGCCCAAAGTGAGGATTCAAGGAGTAAGATAGGGAAGTGGAGAGACAAAATGGGCAGGGGTTGGCTGAGCCAAAGGCTTTGGAAGTGTGGGTATGGAGGTAGAGGTGGGGGCCTTTTATAAGAAGAGAGGAGGGACACTCTTGGAAAGTAAAGAAATGTTACTTTATTTTAAAATGATTTTCGGATTAAAAAGGTCCCACATTGATATAATTAGAGGGTAAGGTGATAAGGGGTATAAATACACCCATACAATCGGTTTT
This sequence comes from Viscum album, assembly GCA_963277665.1. Taxonomy (NCBI): domain Eukaryota; kingdom Viridiplantae; phylum Streptophyta; class Magnoliopsida; order Santalales; family Viscaceae; genus Viscum; species Viscum album. The sequence goes on along the minus strand of OY728151.1, from coordinate 772,470,811 downwards.
GGACATGTTTAGGTCATAGATTTTACATTATCATTTCATTTTATTTAAATCCTTTATTAATGAGGTAATCGCTGCATCATCATGATGTCATAAATAATTTAATTTATTTAAAGTCTAAAAATTATAAACAAAATATAATTATGGAGGAAATATTTTTATCTTTCTAATGAATATTTATAGTAAAAAATATGACTTCTATAACCCCATGTATTTTTTTTTTGTAAAACAACTCATGTTTGTGTCATTTTTACTTTAACATAAAATAAAAAGTTATTTATGTAATTTCCCAACCAAAGTGGCTCCATGGGGTCCACAAGTGGACCCATGGATTTTCTTGGTCGGCCATGTCACATCCAGTAAGGGTAGTACATGTGTCTAGGTCATTTCATATTATTAAAACATTATTTTTACCTTAAACTACACTAATTACCACTAATCGCGATTAAAAACATAAAAGTTACTATTGACCAAAAAATTATTTTCATCCCATTTAACCACATTTTACTTCTTAATGACAACCATGTATGTCAGATTTTTGAAATTCAAAACACAGAGGTGGTAAAATTTCATTTAAATGAAAAATCAGTTTTTAAGTACCACTTAGTGGTTTAACTATTCATCAAAAATTGAAGTTTTTCAGAAAAATACCAAAACATCAACCTAATCTATATATGATATTCTGAATTCAAAAATGTTTTCTATTTTACAAAATTCAAAACATATAAGTTGCATTAATTAATTTAATAATTAATTCCCATTGTCAGAGCAAATATCTTGTTTTTATGAAACAATAAGTTTCAAAAGATTGACACTAGTTTAAGTCCAATTTCAAATAGAAATTAATTCCAATGACCACTATTGGATTTAATGGTAAAAATATATTATAATTTCACTTTAAAACCAATTCAAAAGATAATCTAATCATATAAATAAATTATATTAAAAATTAGTTTTGATGTGAAATGCAGTATTTTTTCACTATTCATTAAAAAATGAACATTGTCAGAAAAATACCAAAAATTCACACATAGTAAATTTTGATGCCCCAATAATAAAGAATAAGTTTATTTTTACAAACAGAGCTTATAAAATTGTCAAAAGATAGATTTAAAAATGGTTTTCCATCAAAAGGCAGTAAAACAATCTTTTAAAAATATTTGTGTATTCCATGCTTAAGATTGGATATATTATCATTTTAAGCCTCTAAAACACTATATAATTCACTAATAGACATAGATAAAAATATCTATTATTCATTACTTACTTGGGATGTTACAAAACACCTTTTCAAGACAATGCCACTCAAGGTTTGATGGCGATGCTTTAATCTCTAGTGGTGTTGTAGTTCTTCCCCTGCTCTGTGGATTCAAGGGTCTCCTTTGGGTGGTCTCTGAAGCAGACATGGTTATTTTTCTTCTACACCATTGAGGGTTCATAAAGGTTTCATAGGCTCATTCATTTCATGGAAGCTTGGTGTGGTCAAGATCCAACTTTTCATGTTCTAATGGGTGGCTACCTCTTTATCTTTTTAATCTGGAGTTCCTTGGGTGGATTGTAGTGACCTCATTGGGTGAGTTTTGTGGACGCAATAGGCTCTGCAAGTCTGGCTTGGTTCGTTTTGTGGCGGGGTCACCTCTAAGTGTTGTATAGTGTGTAGGGAGCCTATAATTGTGGTTATTGTTTGTTTTCCTTGAATTTCTGGCTTCATGACTTGGAATTGGTTATGTTTATGTTCTTCCCGTGAGTGTGTCTCTCCAATTTTGGGTAAATCTACTTTGGTAATGTGATTTGGTGCATGCCTGTGGTCTATTGTTCAAGGGTATGCATCCAGATCCTCTTTATGGGATACTCCAGGTGAGGTTTAGAGCATTATTTTTTTCATCATATCATTTCTTTCCAATATTTTATGTTTAAGAGGTTATGTCATAGGACATCCGTACCAAGCCCCTGCATCAATTCATGGGACAACTAGCTGATCGAGGATGAGAATGTGAAACTGGAAGTAACGTTTTCAATGCTGGTGAGGGGATTTCCTTTGTTTATTGATCTGGTTTTATGGACATTGGAATATTGGGGCATATTTTTTATTGTATTATGTCCTCATATCATAATGTTTTACCCATTATCCTTTAAAATGGTGGTTTTTGATAAGAAAAAATTTAATTTGAAGTCAAGAACATCATTCTTTTAGAAATGACTTTTCAAAAACTAAAAAATTATTTCATTGAAAACCACACCAATGGAAATATCACATCAAATGTTAAACAATATTTTCAAATTCATATTTCATTTAAATATGGACCCTAGTTAATTTATATGTAACAAGGAATTTGAAACAAACCACTAAAAAATCAATACCATAAAATATATACGAATACAATTATTCCAAGAAATAAAGAACTTAAAATAATTTATAATCATTAAAGGAAAAATATAAATTCATAACATGATATAAAATGAATTTAGGAAATTTCAAGAATATAATGACATTCTCAAATAAATACTTTATATGGAAACGTCTACCTTAGCATACATGGAACTTGTAAACATCCATATAGGAATACCAATTGAATAATAATAGAATATATTGGAGAACTATATATAAAAATCCCCATTATTATTTTAATACACACCCAAATTGCAACCCCCATTAGAACTAGGGATTGTAAATGAAATAAATGAAATATAAAATCGAAGTGGAGAGAAGAGAAGAAGAGGAGTAGAAGAGGAGTTACCTAAAACGATCACTTGAAATAAAAGTAGAATGATATAGATGAAAATAAGGAGGAGGAAAGAGACAACCATATATCTCTATACAAGTTAGTAAAATGGAAATGAGGGAGGAGGGAGATTAATATAAATCTAGGATGGATATAATATACTTTTCTACCATTGAAAATAAAACCAATGAAAGTTCCCCCATGGAATGGTCACCGGAACCATGGTGTGGTGCTCACCTAGTTATCCTAAAATACTCGAGAACCTCGTAACGTCATAAAAAACACCATCATTTTGGATAGGGATTAAAAAATAACACAAAACTATACACCAAAAATTGGAATTCCCCTTATACCTCTAAACGGTCTAGAGAAAACCACCCATGAAATGGTGAACTAATCATTTTGGCTCCCCATGTAGAAATCACATCCTTCCACCACCACATATCCCTACATGTTGAGACAACAATCCCCTATTTCTCACAAGGGAAATCCTGGACCAAAATAACCAATGAAACACCCATTTCATAGGAGAAGTACCTATTATAACCTTCCAGACTTGTACTTTGATCACGGTGGACATGCACCATAATGTTATCTCTTGATAAACAATGATGGCTCCGAAACCCCCCACCAAAACTATTGAAAACTCTCAGAACATTGAAATTGTCAAAAAAATTATAAATTCAATCATAATAGTGACACCATGTTGTGAGAAGGAGACATTACACCTTCATCTCAATACTGAATATAACTAAATTGAATTATTCAATATCATAATGGATTCTTGTTGAAATCAACGTTGAATAAAGAAAGTGTTTGGGATTTTCTTGTTTATAACCAAAATATTATATATTGATCTTCCAAGGTTTATAGATCACATGTGTATAAAACTAGGGTGATTATACCCTTTTATAATTCATCATAATTACTATAAAATAAGTCTAATCACTTAATATGATAATGAAGAAATAATTTAAAGTGAATGAGTTTCTTATTTATATAATATAACGTTTAATTATATGTCATAAGATCGTCTCATATAATATTTTTAGGTCTTTATTATATAGTTCTATGTATTTATCTGAATATATTTATGAATGTCCAATCTTGGGCATGATCCCATCCAAATTAAACAATTTCTAAGAACCATTTAGTTGTATTAAATAAATCACATATTAATTTATAAATATTTATTAATAAATGGTCGAATCACTAAATTTATTGTTAGTTTTTAATTTATAGGTTTTATATATTTAATATAAAATTCATGATATCATAATAATTTGGATTCGTATGACTAAAAAATTAGAATAATAGAGGAAGAATTCGTAAAATTTCCATGTGAAGGTGCTATAGATTTTATTCAAATAACATGGATACACGACATGTAATTGATAAGTACAGATCATATACCCATATTAACTGTAGTAGGATGAGTTATGGGAAATATGGAATTACATATGGTAGAATAGTATGTGGAATCATTATACATTACATATTGGTCAATCTAGATATAATAGAGCATTAAAGGTTACATGACATGTATATGAAAGACATGTTGTGAAAACACAACTTGTCTAGTCCTATTATAATAATTAAAGTAATGGGTTCCAAGTAAGTGAGATGTGTTAATTAAACACTAAGTATTGATTGAAAACCAATAAATGTAGGATAATTTTAAAAATATATTTTTTAACTATAATACACACAATGTAACACATAAATATATGTATGAAATAAACATTGAGTCCCAAGGCATGTAGTGAAGTCAGTTATAGAATGTTGTACACACCCTATGTAACACCCCAGGTAAATAAAGAATATGACATTTTTATATTTATCCATATTTGTGAATAAAATATTAATATTACTTTAAAGGGGATGCCATGCTCGATGGCGTACCCAATACGCAACAACGAGTTTCTTGGGAAGCATACGTTGCACTCTAATAATAAAATAATATTATTTTAAATAGTAGTTAACGCCTAGCCGTTGTAATGGCAGGAATGAACAGAACTACCTATAAAATGATTATATATGTTTGTCAAATATTTTTACTCTTTACAATAAATGTTATAGGATTAAAAATGCGAATGAATCCAATTTTAAGCATAGACATTCTATTATTCTTTAAAAGGTCGATTAACCGCCTTTTGAAGGCGAACCTCTTTTAAATCCACTTTTTGACAATTTTATGTGTTATATTTGACAAAATAAAATTATTATTTAGAATCGGGACATAAAAATTTACTTTGTTTAAATTTTTGGTGTCTTTCTGATAAAGTTCATTTTTTAATGAATAGTGAAAAATGTTGTATTTTAATTCAAAACCTCTTTTCAATCTAGTTTATTTATATGATTAGATTATCTTTTGGATTGTTTTTTTAGTAAAATTAGAATATATTTTTACCATTTAATCCAATAGTGGACATGGGAATTAATTTCACTTTGAAATTGGACTCAAACTAGTGTCAATCTTTTGATACTTATTGTTTCATAAAAACACGCTATTTGCTCTGACTGCGGGAATTAATTATAAAATTAATTAATTCAACTTCTATGTTATGAATTTGGTAAAATAGAAATCATTTTTGTATTCATAATATCAAATATATCTTAGGGTGAATTTTTGGTATTTTTCTGAAAATCTCTAATTTTTTATGAATAGTGAAACCACAAAGTGGTGGTTACAAATTTTTTTTTTCTTTTAAATGGGACTTTACCACTTCTGTGATTTGATTTTCAAAAATCAAATTTAAATGATTTTAATTGTTAAGTAAAATGTGGTTCAATGGGATGAAAATAATTTTTGATGAAAAGTAACTTTTAATTTTTATTAATCGTGATTAAAGGTAATTAGTGTGATTTAAGGTAAAAATGATATTATAATAAAATGAAAATATATTGACACTTGTCCTAACCCTACTGGATGAGTTATGGCCGACCAAGACAAACCATGTGTCTATTTTTGGTACCCCATGGAGCCACTTGGGTTTGATAATGACATTTATGCCTTTTATTTAAAGTTAAAATAAAAATGACACAATCATGAAATGTTTTACTAAAACAATTTTTACATGGGGTTATACAAGTCATACTTTTGACTATAAATTTTAATTAGAAAAATAAAAATAATTTCATACATCATATTATTTTTTTAATAATTTTTAGACATTAAATAAATTAAATTCTTTATGACATCATGATGATGCAACGATGACCTCATTATTTAACGATTTAAATAAAATGGAAATATAATGCAAAATCTAGGACCTACACATTTCAAAAACCTATTGTATGGGTGGATTTCGAACCCTTATCACCTTATCCTCTAAACACATCAATGTGGGACCATTAAAATCCGAAAACCATTTGAAAATAAAGTAACATTTTATACTTTTCCAAGAGTGCCCCTCCTCTCCTCTTATAAAAGGCCCCCCACCTCTACCACCTTACCCACACCTCTCAAGCCTTTGGTTCGGCCAAGATCTTATCAGTTTCTCTCTCCACATCCCCATAATCATCCTAGAAGACTTAACTTAGGCAGGAATCTCTTCATGAAACCCTTTCGGTTCAAACCAAAGGGAGTTACCCAATTTTAAGATAACATCTTCACTTGTGCTCTTTTGTTTTATTTTGCTTCTCCAACCCCATAAACTCGTTTTATTCATTTATTTTGTAACAACTACACTGTATTCAATATACTAGGATGTTTTTATAATAAGTATTCTAGCTACACATACACACAACTTCATCTAATGGTTAAAAAACATACAGTTTCTGTGGATGACGAATTTCTGCCTCACGAAACGATGATTGTTCAACACTCATATAACACCTTCAAAGGTGGCCATTAATATGTCACTATGTTTATATATGATATATAATATTTTTATGTTTTACTTAAGATTTTGTATTTTTCATTTCTGGCATACCTTTATGGATTCCATTATGGGTATACACGATATCTTCATTTTAGGAAGTGTGGACTACCACCCCCTCAAAGTGATTTGATTCGTTAATGCCATAATTGGGATGTATAAAGGATGGATTTAAAGTTATTATATATTATGTTATACTGGAATTATAATATACCTTTATATCATTATTTTTTTCCTTCCATTAAAGTATGATATAGAAATGAAAGTAGCATTCATGCGTTCGTACGGCTTACCATCTCCATGAACGGTGCATTTCACTTCTTATACTCAAATGTAATGTACTATTATAAGTACATATAATCGATATATATTATGTATGATACATATAAAGGATGAATATAATTCTGGAATTAAAAATATACACATATCTCATTTATTTTTAATTCCATTAATATGACATAGAAATGAAAGTAGCGTTCATGCGTACGTACGACTTACCGTCTCCATGAACGGTGCATTTCATTTCTTACCTCTAAATGATTATGTAATATTATAAATACATTTATATACTGGATATATATGATATATATGATATAAAAATTAGGAATGTAATTTTGGATATAAATAACCTTTTACCACACGAATAACATGTAATTGTAAGAAGTCCACTTTTGACTTTAGAACCAAATATCGACAAAACAAACATTATTAACTTAAATGATTTCATAATGTTTATAACATGTCAATAATTGATATAAATGGAATAATGAACTTGAAAAAGTTTCTTAAGCAAGTAGAAATTAACTCAAGTTTATTATTCAGGACGCTAAAGAACGATCGAGTCAAGTCGGACCCGAGGTAAGGGATCCTACTCCTCTCTTTCTTTTTAAGTACACTCTTTTATGTCATTCCTTTTAAATCTCATCTTTCTTGTTTTGGGGATGTTCTTTTATATTACTCTTACTGTAATATTTATGTTCATATGATGCGAGACCATATTCTCTCTCATCAATCCTTTTTGGAAGTTTTGAGTGGCGCCGTTAGGCTGCCGAATTTTCGTAAGAGATCTAACCTCTCTCTTTCTTTTTAAATACTCTCCTTTATGTCACTTCTTTTAAGATCCTATTTTTTATGTTTGGAGATGTTATTTTATATTCTCTTTCTATAAAATTTTTGATAACATAATGAGATACCCTATTTGATCTCATCAATCCATTTTTGTACGTTTTATGTGGCGTCGTTAGGCTGCCGAGTTTTCGTAAGGGATTTTTCATCTCACTTTTATTCCCATGAGATTTATGCTAAATTTTCCACAATTTCCATTGAGTGGTGTATGTACTACCAATTATTTTACTCATTGTGTAATATACTTTCATTTATGAGTATTTACATCAAGGTTTTATTGTCCTTCTTTCACGGGGTGTATGCTTCGAAAGATACCCATGTAGGTAAGGGAACCTTTCACCCTTCTCTTTTTAAAAGACTTCTTTTGTTATGTCTTTAAATTCACATACTATTATTTTGGGATCTGTTCTTCCTTATCCTTATTGATTTAAATTTTATTTCCATGTGATTAGATACCCTTTTTTATCTCTCATCAACTCATTTTCTGAATTTTGTAGTGATGCCATTAGGCTGTCAAATTTTTGCAAGGGAACTTCTTAACCCAAATTTGATTATTTGGGATAAACATATACTCCTTTAATATGTCGTTCTATTAATATGTGTGAATAACTTCTGATTGTTTTTCACATAATATCCACTTATATTTGGTGTATTGTTTTTGTCACACATAATTATTTAATTGATTTATCCTTAAACCAAATATACTGTCTTTGTAAGGGACTTCGTCTCAATATCCTTTCATTGAGGAATATTTAATTTTATACACAACTTTCTTTTATACGGTGTATAAACCCCTTTGACTTTGACTTTTATACAAAAGGAATCTTTTTCTACGAATCATTTTACTAAATGACAAAAAGGAATGTTTATTTTAACGTACGCGGTGACAATGACCTTTTCCGCCGCCACAAGTATTATTTGATCTTTGGCTTCCTCAACAAGACGTAATGTTTTTAAAATAAAATAAATACCATATTATCTTTTATGAATTTTTTTATTTAAAATGGTTTTAATAAAGGATTCTATTGTGTCAATATTTTTAAATGATATATTGTGATTGAAATGTGGAAATATTATCATTCCTTTATATTGGTTTTAGGTGTTATAATTTTATAATGGTACTTAGACATATTACGGGTGATTACGTGATAAACCATATGATGGGTGGTGCCGTGAATACCAGGACGGGTGGTTACGTTATAACCTCCAATGCATTGGGTATGGAAGTCGGTTGTATGGCTATTCCATTAAGTATGTATGGAAGTTGGCCGAATGGCTATTACATTATGTGATATGTGTGGAAGTCGACCTTATGGTAATTACACTTATGTATGGTTATGTCCCAAGTTACCTTTATTTGTTATGTGATCTTTATATGGGTTTTATGGTAATATTTTGGTTACATAAGGGTAAGTAATGAACTTTTATTCAGTGAAGAGTTTTTACTACTTCGAAAAGGTGAAAAGTATTACTTTTAAAAAGTATACATGGTTTACTTGTTTTTTTTGAAAAACTAACAGTTTTCATTCTTTTTGTATCCCTTACCGAGATTTTTATGCTCATCCCAAGTTTTTGAAATGTTTTTCACAGGACTTAACGTGGAATAGGGTCAAGGATGAGATCAAGGGAAAGTCATGCAACCTAAAACATGGAACTGGACATGTTCATTTTTAAGAGTTTTTATTTTATGGAAACTTAGTGTAACATCCCAAGTAAGTAATGAATAATATATATTTTTATCTATGTCTATTAATGATTAATATAGTATTATAGAGGCTTAAAATGAAAATAAATACAATCTTATGCATGGAATACACTAATATTCTTAAAAGATTGTTTTAGTGCCTTTTGATGGCAAACCATTTTTGAATCTATATTTTGACAATTTTATAAACTATGTTTGTCAAAATAAACTTATCCTTTATGATTGCGACATCAAAATTTACCTTATGTGAATTTTTGGTATTTTTCTGACAATGTTCATTTTTTAATGAATAGTGAAAAATACTGCATTTTACATCAAAACTGTTTTTTAATCTAATTTATTTATAAGAATAGATTATGTTTTTCTTTGGTTTTGAAGTGAAATTAGAATATATTTTTACCATTTTATCCAATGGTGGTCATTGGAATCAATTTCACTTTGAAATTAGACTTAAACTGGTGTCAATCTTTTGATACTTATTGTTTTGTAAAAACACGCTATTTGCTCTGGCAGCGGGAATTAATTATTAAATTAATTAATGTGACTTATATGATTTTAATTTTGTAAAATGGACTTCATTTTTGAATTCGGAATATCAAATATAGCTTAGGGTGAATTTTTGGTAATTTTCTGAAAAACTTCAATTTTTGATGAATAGTGAAACCACTAAGTGGTAATCAAGCAAACTGATTTGTCAGTTAAATGAAAGTTTACCACTAATGTGTATTGAATTTTGAAAATCCGACATACATGGTTGTCATTAAGAAGTAAAATGTGGTTCAATGAGATTAAAATAATTTTTTGGTGAATAGTAACTTATTAAGTTCTTAATCGCGATTAGTGGTAATTAGGGTAGTTTAAGGTATAAATAATACTTTAATAAAATGAAATGACCAAGACACATGTCCCAACCTCATTGGTTGTGTAATGGAAGACCATGACATGCCATGGGTCAACTTGGGGACCCCATGGATCCACTTTTGTTGGGAAATGACATAAATTACTTTTTATTTAATGTTAAAGTGAAAATGACACAAACATAATATGTTTTACGAAATCAATTTTTAATTGGGGTTATACAAGTCCAAATTTTGATTATAAATAGTCATTGGAAATTTAAAAAGATTTCATATATCATAGTATTTTTTTTATAATTTTTAGACATTAAATAAATTAAATTATTTATGACATAATAATGATGCAGTGATGACATCATTATTTGACGATTTAAATAAAATGGAATGATAATGGAAAATCTAAAACCTACACATGGAAAAAACCAATTGGAAGAGTGGATTTCGAACCCTTATCACCTTATCCACGAATTATATCAATGTAGGACCTTTTAAAACCGAAACACATTTTCAAATAAAGTAATGTTTCTTTACTTTCCAAAAGTGCCCCTCCTCTCCTCTTATAAAAGGCCCCCACCTCTACCTCATTTCACACACTACTCAAGCCTTTGGCTCGGCCAACCCATACCCATTTACTCTCTCCACATCCCTCTCCTCATCCTAGAGGATTCCCTTTGGGCATAATCCTATCAAAGGAAGCCTTTGGACTCAAATCAAAAAAAGATACACTTTTAAAGGTAATTCATTCTCTCATGTTCATTTGTTTTATTTTGCTTCTCCAACCCCCTAAACTCTTTTTATTTAATTATTTTGTAACAACACAAGTATATTAAATATACTATGATGTTGTTATAAGATTTATTTGAGCTACACTCTCACACAACTTCATCAAACAGTTAAACAACATACGGTTTCCGTGGATGGCGAAATTCTGCCTCCCGAAACGATGATTGTTCAATACTCATTTAACACCTTCAAAGGTGGCCATTATGATGTCACTATTTTTATATATGATATATAATATGTTTATGTTTTCCTTAATCTTCTGTTTTTTTTCATTTTGGGAATACCTTTATGGTTTCCATTATGGGTAAACACGATATCTTCATTTTAGGAAGTGCGGACTACCGCCCCCTCAAAGTGATTTGATTCGTTAAATACCATATGTGGGACATATAAAGGATGAAACTATGATATTATAAATGATATTATACTGGAATTATAATATACCTTTATATAATTATGATTCCATTCTATAAAATACGAAATAGAAATGAAAGTAGCGTTCATGCGTACGTACGGCTTACCGTCTCCATGAACGGTGCATTTCATTTCTTACCTCTAAATGATTATGTAATATTATAAATGCATGTATGTACTGGATATATATGACATATATGATATCTACATCATGAATACCATTCTTGATATAATGAACCTTTGACCAAATTAACAACATGTAAGTGTAAGAAGTCTATTTTTGACTTAAAAACCAAATACCGACAAAATGAACATTATTAACTTAACTGATTACATGATGTTCATAACATGGTATAAAAGGAATAATGAACTTGAAAAAGATTCATAAGAAAGTAGAGATTAACTCATGTTTATTATTCAGGATATTAAAGAACGGTCGGGTCAAGTCGGATACGAGGTATGGGACTTCGTCTCAATCTCCTTTCATTGAGGCATATTTTATTTTATACACAACTTTATTTTATACGGTGTATAAACCCCTTTGACTTTTACGTTTATTCAAAAGGAATCTTTTTTATACAAAGCGTTTACTAAACGACAAAAGGGAATGTTTTTGTCGTACGTATGCGGCGACAATGACTTCTCCGCCGTCGTAACCGTTATTTGAGTTTCGGCTTCCTCTACATGCCATACCTTCTTTTTTTTAAAAGAAAAATAAATACCATGTTTTAATTTGGTATTGAAAATGGTTTTCATAATGTTTTTATTATATCAATGTGTTTTATTGATATATCGTGATTGAAATGTGGAAATGTTATGTTTCCTTTATGCATGTTTTATGTGATATGATTATGTTATGGTTCTTGGGCACTATTATGAAGACGGGTGGTTCTGTGATAAACTAAGGGCGGGTGAGCCCGTTATAGCTCTCCAATGCATTGGGTAACGCGAAGGAGTGAAACGTTAAGGTTTCTCCGATGATATTTTAGGGAATATACTATGATGGGTATTCCAAACGTAACCAAGAGGGTTACTCCCTACGTAAGAATGTTATGAATGCCTCAAGTTACCTTTATGTCTTATGATTTCTATGATTTATTCATGATTTTATGAGGTATGTTAAAGTGCCTATGTTTTATGGGTAAAGTATGATTTCATTCTTATGTATATATGAACTCATGTTTCCTTTCCATGTTTCTTTTATAACCCATACTGAGTTTTAATGCTCATCCCAAGTTTTTGAAATGTTTTTCACAGGTCAAGGGAAAGTTACATGATAAGATGATAGAGTCAAGGATGTGTCAAGAAATAATCCATGTTTTATTTTTAAATGTGTTTCCATTGATGGGAATGAAGAATAATATCTTTATGTAACCACTTTGTTTATATGTGGAATGTAATGCAAGTTTTATGATCTAATTCTCTAAAACTCTAAACCTGAAAAGATCCTCAACGTGTAATCTTGTAATAACTCAAGATTAAGTATGGTTTAAGGCTAGGGCCTTATAGTTGGTATCAGAGGTCAGTTTAGATAACTTTAGGAGTTAGAATTCTATTAAATGATTATCCAAAAATATTTTTTTGAAATGATATAGCATTTAAAGATTACCATGTTGCTTCATCTAAGACATGTTTGTTCAGAATGGTTTTCCGCAGAGGAAACAGGGAAGCAGTGCTAGGAAGGAATACAGAAGGAAATAACCTTCCGAATCAGCATCCAGAAATGGTCGGAATTGGAACTGAACAGTTTGTTGCAGTGATGGCGCAGTTGACTCAAGCGATAAATGGTGGTGGTATCCATGCACGAGATCAGCCAGATCAACCGCAGAGGAACATGTCAGTGGTGGAACATTTCATGAGGCAACATCCACCATCATTCAGAGGATCATCTGACCCTGTGCTAGCTGATGGGTGGATTAAAGCACTGGAGAAGATTTTTGATGTCATGGGGTGTTCATACAATCAAAAGGTTAGTCTTGCAATTTACCGTTTGGAGGGTGAAGCAGATCAGTGGTGGTCTATGGTTAAAAATATCAGGGACGCCGATGAGATTGATGCTCTTGACTGGGATGAATTCAATGGTATGTTTCTTGAGAAGTATTTTCCTAAGGCTGTTCGACTTAGGATGGAAAAAAAATTCTTGGAATTGAGGCAAGAGGAAGACTCAGTGGCTGCCTATGAAGAAAGGTTCACTCGATTGGCAAGGTATGCTCCAAATTTTATCCGGGACCTTGATAGTAAAATCAATCATTTTTACTCAGGATTAAAGCCAATGTATCGAAGGGCATTAGATTCTTGTGAGTTTAAAAGTTATGAAAAGCTTGTTCAATGTGCTGAGAAGGTGGAAATGGAGTTCGCCGATGACCAAGTTTTCTATAACAACCAGCAGAAGAAGAGACCGAGGTGGCAGGAGAAAGGTAAGAATTATTCAAAAAAGTCTGATGGTAAGAGAACTAAGTTTCCAGTTTGTGATAAATGTGGAAAAAGGAATGCTGTGGAATGTCTTTTGAATTCTGGAAAGTGCTACCGATGTGGTAAGATGGGACATAAGGCTCGTGATTTCACTGAAAAGGATCAAGGTGAAGGTAAGAAAAAATTTGGCTTACAGTTAGTGAAATGTTATAAGTGCAATGAGATGGGTCACTATGAAAACGAGTGTCCGACAAGGATCTTGAGTGATGGGAAGCAGTTAGACTACAAGCAGAAAGGGGTGGTGAAATCCTTTGCAACTACTTCAGCAGATGTCGGTCCATAAAATGAAGTTGTATCAGGTACTTTGTTTGTTTTTTCAAATTATGCCAGTGTGTTGTTTGATTCGGGGTCTACACATACATTCATCTCTGAAACCTATTCTAGTAAAATGGGAATACCATCTCAAGAAATGACTCATGAACTTTTGGTAAAAACACCTGGGGAAGTGTCGAGGCAAAAATAATTTATAAGAATCTTCCTATCCTTATATGTGGAAAGAACCTACTTGCAAACCTTATTGTTCTACCTCTAGTAGAGTTTGATGTTATCCTGGGTATGGATTGGCTCTCTATTTACCATGCTAAGATTGACTATAGAGCTAAAGAAGATTCTTTTCAGAAATACTTTCAGTTTGTTTACAAGAATGAACCCTTACTTTTGATAACATATCAAGAGGCAGAGAAACTTGTAAAAGATGGAAATGAATGTTACCTTGCACACATCGTTGAAAATAAAGGAACTGTTCAGATTAATGATGTGCCAGTGGTAAATGAGTATCCTGATGTTTTTCCTGATGAGTTGCCTGGAATAATACCAGATCGGGAAGTTGAGTTTACTGTTGACTTAGTTCCTGATGCTAAGCCAATTTCAAAACCCCCTTATCGAATGGCACAAATTGAACATTTAGAGTTGAAGGAGCAATTGCAAGATTTATTAGAGAAAGGTTTCATTAGACCTAGCACATCACCATGGTGTGATCCTGTTTTATTTGTTAAAAAGAAAGATGGTTCTATGAGACTTTGCATTGATTATAGAGCCTTGAATAATATCACTGTTAAGAACAAATATCCTTTTCCTCATATCGTTGATTTGTTTGATCAGCTCCAGGGAGCTCAGTTTTTTTCAAAGATTGACTTGAGATCGGGGTACCATCAGCTGAAGGTCAAGGTGGCAGATATTCTGAAGACCGCGTTCCGTACGAGATATGGCCATTATGAATTTGTAGTAATGCCTTTTGGGCTAACCAATGAACCTGCTGTATTCATGGACTTAATGAATAGAATTTTCCATGAGTTCTTGGATAAGTTTGTGGTGGTTTTCATTGATGATATTTTGGTGTTTTCTAAAAGTAAAGAGGAGCATGAAAAACATTTAAGGGTTCTCTTTCAAACCTTAAAAGAAAAGAAACTGTATGGGAGATTCAGCAAGTGTGAGTTTTGGTTGCAACAAATTTCTTTCCTTGGTCACATTGTTTCTAAAGATGGAATAACTGTTGATCCTGTAAAAACAATAGTTGTGGAAGAATGGCCAAGACCCAAAAATGTAACCGAGATTCGTAGCTTCCTTGGTTTGGTGGGCTATTACCGAAGGTTTGTTAGAAATTTTTCACGGTTATCTAGTCCAATGACTAAGCTAACTCGGAAGGGTGTTAAGTTTATCTGGACAAAAGAATGTGATGATTGTTTTCAGAAATTGAAAAGAAGATTGGTGAATGCTCCAGTTCTGGCACTACCTTCCAGTAATGGTGAGTTTGTTATATACAGTGATGCTTCATTGAAAGGACATGGTTGCGTCCTAATGCAGAATGATCAGGTAATTGCTTATTCTTCACGACAGTTAAAAACACATGAGGTAAATTACCCTACACATGATTTGGAACTAGCTGCTGTTGTTTTTGCTTTAAAAATTTCGAGGCATCATTTGTATGGAGTAAAGTGTGAAATATATACCGATCACAAAAGTTTAAAGTATATATTCACTCAGAAAGAGTTAAACATGAGACAAAGGAGATGGCTGGAATTAATCAAAGATTATGATTGTACAATTCATTACCATCCGGGAAAAGCAAATAAAGTGGCTGATGCTTTGAGTCGAAAAAGTAATGCTTCATTAACAATGTTGCGTTTGGAATGTGATCCTTTGGTTAACGATTTGATGAACATTGGCATAGAAGTTGTTGGTGCAGGAAGTCCTTCTGTTTTGTTTCAGGTATCAGTGAGATCATCTCTATCAGATAGAATCAAGCAAGCACAGAAGCAAGACAGTGAGTTGCAGAAAAAGGTAGAGCTGGTTCAGAAAGGTAAGTTGCCTGAATTCAACATTGATAATGATTGCGTTTTGAGATTTGGGAAGAGATTTTGTGTGCCTTGTGATTCACAGTTGAAAAGAGATTTGTTATGTGAAGCTCATAGTTCTCCGTTTTCAGTTCATCCGGGCAGTACTAAGATGTATAGAGATCTGCGGGAGTATTACTGGTGGGATGGAATGAAAAGAGATATTGCTGATTTTACTGTGAAGTGTTTGACATTTCAACAGGTTAAAGTAGAGCGGCAGTTACCGAAAGGGATGCTTCAGCCTTTACCAGTGCCAGAGTGGAAATGGGAGAATATATCCATGGACTTTGTTGTTGGATTACCGAAGACATCTCGAGGTAATAATAATGCAATCTGGGTTATTGTTGATCGCTTGACCAAATCTGCTCATTTCCTTGCTATACGAGATACTTTCTCTCTTGATCAACTTTCCCGTTTGTATCTTAAAGAGATAGTCAGGTTACATGGAGTTACTCTCTCCATTGTATCGAATCGTGATCCAAGGTTTACTTCTATCTTTTGGAAAGGCCTTCAGAAGTTGTTGGGTACTGAATTAAATTTTAGTACAGCTTTTCATCCTCAATCAGATGGGCAGTCAGAACGAACAATTCAGACATTGAAGGATATGCTACGAGCTTGTTCTATGAATTATCAGGGAAGTTGGGACCAACATCTTTCTTTGGTTGAGTTTTCATATAATAACAGTTTTCATTCCAGTATACAGATGGCACCATTTCAGGCATTATATGGGAAGCGGTGTCGAACTCCATCTTTCTGGGATGAAGTGGGTGAAAGAAAGTTGATGGAACCAGAATTGGTAGAAGAGATAGAAGAAGAAGTTCAGCTGATTCAGAAACACATGAGAATAGCTCAGAGAAGGCAGAAGAGTTATGCGGATAACCGGAGGAAGGATCTATCTTTCGAGGTAGGTGATCATGTTTTTCTCAAGGTTTCTCCTTGGAAAAGTGTGATGAGATTTGGTAAGAAAGGAAAGCTAAGTCCAAGGTTAGTTGGACCATACGAAATTCTGGAAAGAGTTGGATCAGTTGCATACCGAGTGGCTTTACCTCCGATTTTATCTCAGGTACACAATGTTTTTCACATTTCGATGTTGAGAAAGTATATGCCAGATCCATCTCATGTTTTGAGTCCAGAGGTAGTTCAGCTGGAAGAGAACCTATCTTATGAGGAACAACCGGTCCAGATTCTTGACCACAGGGAGCAAGTGTTACGGAATAAGGTGATTCACCAGGTAAAGGTTTTGTGGAAAAACCACATGATTGAAGAGGCAACATGGGAATCTGAAAATGCAATGAGGGATAAGTACCCCCATTTATTCGATAAGTAAATAAATTGCAGGGACACAATTTTCTAAAGGGGGGAAGGATGTAACATCCCAAGTAAGTAATGAATAATAGATATTTTTATCTATGTCTATTAATGATTAATATAGTATTATAGAGGCTTAAAATGAAAATAAATACAATCTTATGCATGGAATACACTAATATTCTTAAAAGATTGTTTTAGTGCCTTCTGATGGCAAACCATTTTTGAATCTATATTTTGACAATTTTATATACTATATTTGTCAAAATAAACTTATCCTTTATGATTGGGACATCAAAATTTACCTTGTGTGAATTTTTGGTATATTTCTGACAATGTTCATTTTTTAATGAATAGTGAAAAATACTGCATTTTACATCAAAACTATTTTTTAATCTAATTTATTTATATGATTAGATTATGTTTTGAATTGGTTTTGAAGTGAAATTAGAATAAATTTTTACCATTTTATCCAATGGTGGTCATTGGAATCAATTTCACTATGAAATTAGACTTAAACTGGTGTCAATCTTTTGATACTTATTGTTTTGTAAAAACACGCTATTTGCTCTGGCAGCGGGAATTAATTATTAAATTAATTAATGTGACTTATATGATTTGAATTTTGTAAAATGGACTTTATTTTTGAATTCGGAATATCAAATATAGCTTAGGGTGAATTTTTGGTAATTTTCTGAAAAACTTCAATTTTTGATGAATAGTGAAACCACTAAGTGGTAATCAAGCAAACTGATTTTTCAGTTAAATGAAAGTTTACCACTAATGTGTATTGAATTTTGAAAATCCGACATACATGGTTGTCATTAAGAAGTAAAATGTGGTTCAATGAGATTAAAATAATATTTTGGTGAATATTAACTTATTAAGTTCTTAATCGCGATTAGTGGTAATTAGGGTAGTTTAAGGTATAAATAATACTTTAATAAGATGAAATGACCTAGACACATGTCCCAACCTCATTGGTTGTGTCATGGCCGACCATGACATGCCATGGGTCAACTTGGGGACCCCGTGGATCCACTTTTGTTGGGAAATGACATAAATTACTTTTTATTTAATGTTAAATTGAAAATGACACAAACATAATATGTTTTACGAAAACAATTTTTAAGTAATGTTATACAATTAAAAATTTTGATTATAAATAGTCATTGGAAAGATAAAAAGATTTCCTATATCATAGTATTTTTTTTATAATTTTTAGACATTAAATAAATTAAATTATTTATGACATAATAATGATGCAGCGATGACATCATTATTTGACGATTTAAATAAAATGGAATGATAATGGAAAATCTAAAACCTACACATGGCCAAAACCAATTTGAAGAGTGGATTTCGAACCCTTATCACCTTATCCGCGAATTATATCAATGTGGGACCTTTTAAAACCGAAACACATTTTCAAATAAAGTAATGTTTCTTTACTTTCCAAAAGTGCCCCTCCTCTCCTCTTATAAAAGGCCCCCACCTCTACCTCATTTCACACACTACTCAAGCCTTTGGCTCGGCCAACCCCTGCCCATTTACTCTCTCCACATCCCTCTCCTCATCCTAGAGGATTCCCTTTGGGCAGAATCCTATCAAAAAAAGCCTTTAGACTCAAATCAAAAGGAGATACACTTTTAAAGGTAATTCATTCTCTCATGTTCATTTGTTTTATTTTGCTTCTCCAACCCCCTAAAATCTTTTTATTTAATTCTTTTGTAACAACACCAGTATCTTAAATATACTAGGATGTTTTTATAAGATTTATTTGATCTACACTCTCACACAACTGCATCAAATGGTTAAATAACATACGGTTTCCGTGGATGGCGAAATTCTACCTCCCGAAACGATGATTGTTCAATACTCATTTAACACCTTCAATGGTGGCCATTATGATGTCACTATTTTTATATATGATATATAATATGTTTATGTTTTCCTTAATCTTCTGTTTTTTTTTATTTTTGGCATACCTTTATGGTTTCCATTATGGGTAAACACGATATCTTCATTTTAGGAAGTGCGGACTACCGCCCCCTCAAAGTTATTTGATTCGTTAAATACCATATGTGGGACATATAAAGGATGGGACTATGATATTATATATGATATTATACTGGAATTATAATATACCTTTATATAATTATGATTCCATTCTATAAAATACGAAATAGAAATGAAAGTAGCGTTCATGCGTACGTACGGCTTACCGTCTCCATGAACGGTGCATTTCATTTCTTACCTCTAAATGATTATGTAATATTATAAATGCATGTATGTACTGGATATATATGACATCTATGATATCTACATCATGAATACCATTCTGTATATAATGAACCTTTGACCAAATTAACAACATGTAAGTGTAAGAAGTCTATTTTTGACTTAAGAACCAAATACCGACAAAATGAACATTATTAACTCTTTCTGAGTGAATATATACTTTAAACATTTGTGATCGGTATATATTTCACACATTACTCCATACAAATGATGCCTCCAAATTTTTAAAGCAAAAACAACAGCATCTAGTTCCAAATCATTTGTAGGGTAATTTACCTCATGAGTTTTCAACTTTCGTGAAGCATAATAATGTTCATTTTGTCGGTATTTGGTTCTTAAGTCAAGAATAGAATTCTTACACATACATGTTGTTAATTTGGTCAAAGGTTCATTATATACAGAATGGTATTCATGATTTAGATATCATATATGTCATATATATCCAGTACATACATGCATTTATAATATTACATAATCATTTAGAGGTAAGAAATGAAATGCACCATTCATGGAGACGGTAAGCTGTACGTACGCATGAACGCTACTTTCATTTCTATTTCGTATTTTATATAATGGAATCATAATGATATAAAGGTATATTATAATTCCAGTATAATATCATATATAATATCATAGTTCCATCCTTTATATGTCCCACATATGGTATTTAACGAATGAAATCACTTTGAGGGGGCGGTAGTCCGCACTTCCTAAAATGAAGATATCGTGTTTACCCATAATGGAAACCATAAAGGTATGCCCAAAATGAAAAAAACAGAAGCTTAAGGAAAACATAAACATATTATATATCATATATAAAAATAGTGACATCATAATGGCCACCTTTGAAGGTGTTAAATGAGTGTTGAACAATCATCGTTTCGGGAGGCAGATTTTCTCCATCCACGGAAACCGTATGTTCTTTAACCATTTGATGTAGTTGTGTGAGAGTGTAGCTCAAATAAATAATATAACAACATCCTAGAATATTGAAGATACTGGTGGTGTTACAAAAGAAGTAAATAAAAAGAGTTTAGGGGGTTGGAGAAGAAAAATAAAACAAATGAACATGAGAGAACGAATTACCTTAAAAAGTGTACTCCTTTTGATTTGAGCCTAAAGGCTTCCTTTGAAAGGATTCTGCCCAAAGGTAATCCTCTAGTATGAGGAGAGGGATGTGGAGAGCGCAAATGGGAATGGGTTGGCCGAGCGAAAGGCTTGAGAAGTGTGTGAAATGAGGTTGAGGTGGGGGCCTTTTATAAGAGGAGAGGAGGGGCACTTTTGGAAAGTAAAGAAACATTACTTTATTTGAAAATGTGTTTCGGTTTTAAAAGGTCCCACATTGATATAATTCGTGGATAAGGTGATAAGGGTTCGAAATACAGTATTACAATTGGTTTTGTCCATGTGTAGGTCATATATTTTACATTATCTTTCCATTTTATTTAAATCGTCAAATAATGATGTCATCGCTGCATCGTTATTATGTCATAATTAATTTAATTTATTTAATGTCTAAAAATCATAAAAAAATACTATGATGTAGAAAATCTTTTTATATTTCCAATGAATGTTTATAATCAAAAATCTGATCTTTATAACCCCATGTACAAATTGTTTTAGTAAAACATCTCTTCTTTGTGTCATTTTTACTTTAACATTTAATAAAAAGCTATTTATGTCATTTCCAAACCAAAGTGTCTCCATGGTGTCCCCAAGTTTACCCATGGCTTGTCTTGGTCGGCCATGACACAACCAATAAGGTTGGGACATGTGTCTAGGTCATTTCATTTTATTAAAGCCTTATTTAGACCTTAAACTACCCTAATTACCACTAATCGCGATTAAGAACTTAATAAGTTACTATTCACCAAAAAATTATTTTAATCTCATTGAACCAAATTTTACTTCTTAATGCCAACCATGTATGTCGGATTTTCAAAATTCAATACACATTAGTGGTAAACTTTCATTTAACTGAAAAATCAGTTTGCTTGATTACCACTTAGTGGTTTCACTATTCATCAAAAATTGAAGTTTTTCAGAAAATTACCAAAAATTCACCCTAAGCTATATTGGATATTCCGAATTCAAAAATGAAGTCCATTTTACAAAATTCAAATCATATAAGTCACATTAATTAATTCAATAATTAATTCCCGCTGCCAGAGCAAATAGCGTGTTTTTACAAAACAATAAGTATCAAAAGATTGACACCAGTTTAAGTCTAATTTCAAAGTGAAATTGATTCCAATGACCACCATTGGATAAAATGGTAAAAATATATTCTAATTTCACTTCAAAACCAATTCAAAACATAATCTAATAATATAAATAAATTAGATTAAAAAGCAGTTTTGATGTAAAATGCAGTATTTTTCACTATTCATTAAAAAATGAACATTGTCAGAAAAATACCAAAAATTCACACAAGGTAAATTTTGATGTCCCAATCATAAAGGATAAGTTTATTTTTACAAACATAGTTTATCAAATTGTCAAAATATAGATTCATAAATGGTTTGCCATCAAAAGGCAGTAAAACAATCTTTTAAGAATATTAGTGTATTCCATGCATAAGATTGTATTTATTTTCATTTTAAGCCTCTATAACACTATCTTAATCATTAATAGACATAGATAAAAATATCTATTATTCATTACTTACTTGGGATGTTACATCCTTCCCCCCTTTAGAAAATTGCGTCCCCACAATTTATTTACTTATCAAATAAATGGGGGTACTTATCCCTCATTGCATTTTCAGATTCCCATGTTGCCTCTTCAATCATGTGGTTTTTCCACAAAACCTTTACCTGGTGAATCACTTTATTCCGTAACACTTGATCCATGTGGTCAAGAATCTGGACCAGTTGTTCCTCATAAGATAGATTCTCTTCCAGCTGAACTACCTCTGGACTCAAAACATGAGATGGATCTGGCATATACTTTCTCAACATCGAAACGTGAAAAACATTGTGTACCTGAGATAAACTCGGAGGTAAAGCCACTCGGTATGCAACTGATCCAACTCACTCCAGAATTTCGTATGGTCCAACAAACCTTGGACTCAACTTTCCTTTCTTACCAAATCTCATCACACTTTTCCAAGGAGAAACCTTGAGAAAAACATGATCACCTACCTCGAAAGATAGATCCTTCCTCCGGTTATCCGCATAACTCTTCTGCCTGCTCTGAGCTGTTCTCATGTGTTTCTGAATCAGCTGAACTTTTTCTGCCATCTCTTCTACCAATTCTGGTCCCATCAACTTCCTTTCACCCAATTCATCCCAGAAAGCTGGAGTTCGACACCGCATCCCATATAATGCCTGAAATGGTGCCATCAGTATACTGGAATGAAAACTGTTATTATATGAAAACTCAACCAAAGAAAGATGTTGGTCCCAACTTCCCTGATAATCCATAGAACAAGCTCGTAGCATATCCTCCAATGTCTGAATTGTTCGTTCTGACTGCCCATCTGATTGAGGATGAAAAGCTGTACTAAAATTTAATTCAGTACCCAACAACTTCTGAAGACCTTTCCAAAAGTTAGAAGTAAACCTGGGATAACGATCCGATACAATGGAGAGAGGAACTCTGTGTAACCTGACTATCTCTTTAAGATACAAATGGGAAAGTTGATAAAGACAGAAAGTATCTCGTATAGCAAGGAAATGAGCAGATTTGGTCAAGAGATCAACAATAACCCAGATTGCATTATTACCTCGAGATGTCTTCGGTAATCCAACAACAAAGTCCATGGATATATTCTCCCATTTCCACTCTGGCACTGGTAAAGGCTGAAGCATCCCTTTCGGTTACTGCCGCTCTGCTTTAACCTGTTGACATGTCAAACACTTCACAGTAAAATCAGCACTATCTCTTTTCATTCCATCCCACCAGTAATACTCCCGCAGATCTCTATACATCTTAGTACTGCCCGGATGAACTGAAAACGGAGAACTATGTGCTTCACATAACAACTCTCTCTTCAACTGTGAATCACAAGGCACACACAATCTCTTCCCAAATCTCAAAACGCAATCATTATCAATGTTGAATTCAGGCAACTTACCTTTCTGAACCAGCTCTACCCTTTTCTGCAACTCACTGTCTTGCTTCTGTGCTTGCTTGATTCTATCTGATAGAGATGATATCACTGATACCTAAAACAAAACAGAAGGACTCCCTGCACCAACAACTTCTATGCCAAAGTTCATCAAATCGTTAACCAAAGGATCACGTTCAAAACGCAACATTGTTAATGAAGCATTACTTTTTCGACTCAAAGCATCAGCCACTTTATTTGCTTTTCCCGGATGGTAATGAATTGTACAATCATAATATTTGATTAATTCCAGCCATCTCCTTTGTCTCATGTTTAACTCTTTCTGAGTGAATATATACTTTAAACTTTTGTGATCGGTATATATTTCACACTTTACTCCATAAAAATGATGCCTCCAAAATTTTAAAGCAAAAACAACAGCAGCTAGTTCCAAATCATGTGTAGGGTAATTTACCTCATGAGTTTTCAACTGTCGTGAAGCATAAGCAATTACCTGATCATTCTGCATTAGGACGCAACCAAGTCCTTTCAATGAAGCATCACTGTATATAACAAACTCACCATTCCTGGAACGTAGTGCCAAAACTGGAGCATTCCCCAATCTTCTTTTCAATTCCTGAAAACAATCATCACATTCTTTTGTCCAGATAAACTTAACACCCTTCCGAGTTAGCTTAGTCATTGGACTAGATAACCGTGAAAAATTTCTAACAAACCTTCGGTAATAGCCCGCCAAACCAAGGAAGCTACGAATCTCGGTTACATTTGTGGGTCTTGGCCATTCTTCCACAACTTTTGTTTTTGCAGGATCAACAGTTATTCCATCTTTAGAAACAATGTGACCAAGGAAAGAAATTTGTTGCAACCAAAACTCACACTTGCTGAATTTCCCATACAATTTATTTTCATTTAAGGTTTGCAAGATAACCCTTAAATGTTTTTCATGCTCCTCTTTACTTTTAGAAAACACCAAAATATCATCAATGAAAACCACCACAAACTTATCCAAGAACACATGGAAAATTCTATTCATTAAGTCCATGAATACAGCAGGTGTATTGGTTAGCCCAAAAGGCATTACTACAAATTCATAATGGCCATATCTCGTACGGAACGCAGTCTTCGGAATATCTGCCTCCTTGACCTTCAGCTGATGGTACCCCGATCTCAAGTCAATCTTTGAAAAAAACTGAGCTCCCTGGAGCTGATCAAACAAATCATCGATATGAGGCAAAGGATATTTGTTCTTAACAATGATATTATTCAAGGCTCTATAATCAATGCAAAGTCTCATAGAACCATCTTTCTTTTTAACAAATAAAACAGGAGCACCCCATGGTGATGTGCTAGGTCTAATGAAACATTTCTCTAATAAATCTTGCAATTGCTCCTTCAACTCTAAAAGTTCAATTTGTGCCATTTGATAAGGGGGTTTTGAAATTGGCTTAGCATCAGGATCTAAGTCAACAGTAAACTCAACTTCCCGATCTGGTATTATTCCAGGCAACTCATCAGGAAAATCATCCGGATACTCATTTACCACTGGCACATCATTAATCTGAACAGTTCCTTTATTTTCAACGATGTGTGCAAGGTAACATTCATTTCCATCTTTTACAAGTTTCTCGGCCTCTTGATATGTTATCAAAAGTAAGGGTTCATTCTTGTATACAAACTGAAAGTCTTTCTGAAAAGAAACTTCTTTAGCTCTACAGTCAATCTTAGCATGGTAAATAGAGAGCCAATCCATACCCAGGATAACATCAAACTCTACTAGAGGTAGAACAATAAGGTTTGCAAGTAGGTTCTTTCCACAGATAAGGATAGGAAGATTCTTATAAATTCTTTTTGCCTCGACACTTCCCCCAGGTGTTTTTACCAAAAGTTCAGGAGTCATTTCTTGAGATGGTATTCCCATTTTACTAGAATAGGTTTCAGAGATGAAAGAATGTGTAGACCCCGAATCAAACAACACACTAGCATAATCTGAAAAAACAAACAAAGTACCTGATACAACTTCATTTGATGGACCGACATCTGCTGAAGTAGTTGCAAAGGATTTCACCACCCCTTTCTGCTTGTAGTCTAACTGCTTCCCATCACTCAAGCTCCTTGTCGGACACTCGTTTGCATAGTGACCCATCTCATTGCACTTATAACATTTCACTAACTGTAAGTCAAATTTGTTCTTACCTTCACCTTGATCCTTTTCATTGCAATCACGAGCCTTATGTCCCATCTTACCACATCGGTAGCACTTTCAAGAATTCAGAAGACATTCCCCAGCATGCCTTTTGCCACATTTATCACAAACTGGAAACTTAGTTCTCTTACCATCAGACTTTTTTGAAGAATTCTTACCTTTCTCCTGCCACCTCGGTCTCTTCTTCTGCTGGTTTTTATAGAAAACATGGTCATCGGCGAACTCCATTTACACCTTCTCAGCACATTGAACAATATTTTCATAACTTTTAAACTCACGAGAAGCTAATGCCCTTTGATACTTTGGCTTTAATCCTGAGTAAAAATGATTGATTTTACCATCAAGGTCCCGGATAAAATTTGGAGCATACCTTGCCAATCGAGTGAACCTTTCTTCATAGGCAGCCACTGAGTCTTCCTCTTGCCTCAATTCCAAGAATTGCTTTTCCATCCTAAGTCGAACAGCCTTAGGAAAATACTTCTCAAGAAACATACCTTTGAATTCATCCCAGTCAAGAGCATCAATCTCATCGGCGTCCCTGATATTTTTAACCATAGACCACCACTGATCTGCTTCACCCTCCAAACGGTAAATAGCAAGACTAACCTTTTGATTGTCTGAACACCCCATGACATCAAAAATCTTCTCCAGTGCTTTAATCCACCCTTCAGCTAGCACAGGGTCAGATGATCCTCTGAATGATGGGGGATGTTGCCTCATGAAATGTTCCACCACTGACATGTTCCTCTGCGGTTGATCTGGCTGATCTCGTGCATGGATACCACCGCCATTTATCGCTTGATTCAACTGTGCCATTACTGCAACAAACTGTTCAGTTCCAATTCCGACCATTTCTGGATGCTGATTCAGAAGGTTATTTCCTTTTGTATGCCTTCCTAGCACTGCTTCCCTGTTTCCTCTGGGGAAAACCATTCTGAACAAACATGTCTTAGATGAAGCAACATGGTAATCTTTAAATGCTATATCATTTCAAAAAAAATATTTTTGGATAATCATTTAATAGAATTCTAACTCCTAAAGTTATCTAAACCGACCTATGATACCAACTATAAGGCCCCAACCTTAAACCTTACTTAATCTTGAGTTATTACAAGATTACACATTGAGGATCTTTTCGGGTTTAGAGTTTTAGAGAATTAGATCATAAAACTTGCATTACATTCCACATGTAAACAAAGTGGTTACATAAAGATAGTATTCTTCATTCCCATCAATAGAAACACATTTAAAATAAAACATGGATTAATTCTTGACACATCCTTGACTCTATCATCTTATCATGTACCTTTCCCTTGACCTGTGAAAAACATTTCAAAAACATGGGATGAGCATAAAAACTCAGTATGGGTTATAAAAAAAACATGGAAAGGAAACATGAGTTCATATATACATAATAATGAAATCATACATTACCCATAAAACATTGGCACTTTAACATACCTCATAAAATCACGAATAAATCATAGAAATCATAAGACATAAAGGTAACTTGAGGCATTCATAACATTCTTACGTAGGGAGTAACCCTCTTGGTTACGTTTGGAATACCCATCACAGTATATTCCCTAAAATCTCTTCGGGGAAACCTTAACGTTTCACTCCTTCACGTTACCCAATGCATTGTAGAGCTATAACGGGCTCACCCGCCCTTAGTTTATCACGGAACCACCCGTCTTCATAATAATGCCCAAGAACCATAACATAATCATATCACATAAAACATGCATAAATGAAACATAAGATTTCCACATTTCAATCACGAGATATCAATACAACACATTGATATAAAAACATTATGAAAACCATTTTCAATACCAAAATAAAAGAAAAGTAAAACATGGTATTTATTTTTCTTTTAAAAAAAAGGTATGTCTTGTAGAGGAATCCGAAACTCAAATAACGGTCACGACGGCGGAGAAGTCGTTGTCGCCGCATACGTACAACAAAAACATTCCCTTTTTTCGTTTAGTAAACTCTTCGTATAAAAAAGATTCCTTTTGAATAAACGTAAAAGTCAAAGTGGTTTATACACCGTATAAAATAAAGTTGTGTATAAAATAAAATATGCCTCAACGAAAGGAGATTGAGACGAAGTCTCATACCTCGTATCCGACTTGACTCGACCGTTCTTTAATCTCCTGAATAATAAACTTGAGTTAATCTCTACTTGATTATGAATCTTTTTCAAGTTCATTATTCCTTTTATACCATGTTATGAACATCATGTAATCAGTTAAGTTAATAATGTTCATTTTGTCGGTATTTGGTTCTTTTGTCAAAAATAGACTTCTTACACTTACATGTTGTTAATTTGGTCAAAGGTTCATTATATCCAGAATGGTATTCATGATGTATATATCATATATGTCATATATATCCAGTACATACATGCATTTATAATATTACATAATCATTTAGAGGTAAGAAATGAAATGCACCGTTCATGGAGACGGTAGGCCGTACGTACGCATGAACGCTACTTTCATTTCTATTTCGTATTTTATAGAATGGAATCATAATTATATAAAGGTATATTATAATTATAGTATAATATCATATATAATATCATAGTTCCATCCTTTATATGTCCCACATATGGTATTTAACGAATCAAATCACTTTGAGGGGGCGGTAGTCCGCACTTCCTAAAATGAAGATATCGTGTTTACCCATAATGGAAACCATAAAGGTATGCCCAAAATGAAAAAAACAGAAGCTTAAGGAAAACATAAACATATTATATATCATATATAAAAATAGTGACATCATAATGGCCACTTTTGAAGGTGTTAAATGAGTGTTGAACAATCATCATTTCGGGAGGCAGATTTTTGCCATCCACGGAAACCGTATGTTCTTTAACCATTTGATGTAGTTGTGTGAGAGTGTAGCTCAAATAAATCATATAAC
This sequence comes from Viscum album, assembly GCA_963277665.1. NCBI lineage: Eukaryota > Viridiplantae > Streptophyta > Magnoliopsida > Santalales > Viscaceae > Viscum > Viscum album. Next base: position 772,441,706 of record OY728151.1, on the reverse strand, counting down.
AACATCCTATTATATGTAAGATACTGGTGTTGTTACAAAAGAAGTAAATAAAAAGAGTTTAGGGGGTTGGAGAAGCAAAATAAAACAAATGAACATGAGAGAACGAATTACCTTAAAAAGTGTAACTCCTTTTGATTTGATCCTAAAGGCTTCCTTTGAAAGGATTCTGCCCAAAGGGAATCCTCTAGGATGAGTATAGGGATGTGGAGAGAGCAAATGGGCAGGGTTTGGCCGAGCCAAAGGCTTGAGAAGTGTGTGAAATGAGGTTGAGGTGGGGGCCTTTTATAAGAGGAGAGGAGGGGCACTTTTGGAAAGTAAAGAAACATTACTTTATTTGAAAATGTGTTTCGGTTTTAAAAGGTCCCACATTGATATAATTCTTGGATAAGGTGATAAGGGTTCGAAATCCACTATTACAATTGGTTTTGGCCATGTGTAGGTCATAGATTTTACATTATCTTTCCATTTTATTTAAATCGTCAAATAATGATGTCATCGCTGCATCATTATTATGTCATAAATAATTTAATTTATTTAATGTATAAAAATCATAAAAAAAATACTATGATGTAGGAAATCTTTTTATCTTTCCAATTAATATTTATAATAAAAAATATGATCTTTATAACCCCATGTAAAAATTGTTTTCGTAAAACATCTCTTCTTTGTGTCATTTTTACTTTAACATTTAATAAAAAGCTATTTATGTCATTTCCAAACCAATGTGTCTCCATGGGGTCCCCAAGTTGACCCATGGATTTTCTTGGTCTTCCATGACACAACCAATAAGGTTGGAACATGTTTCTAGGTCATTTCATATTATTAAAGCCTTATTTAGACCTTAAACTACCCTAATTACCACTAATCGCGATTAAGAACTTAATAAGTTACTATTCACCAAAAAAATTATTTTAATCTCATTGAACCACATTTTACTTCTTAATGCCAACCATGTATGTCGGATTTTCAAAATTCAATACACATTAGTGGTAAACTTTCATTTAACTGAAAAATCAGTTTGCTTGATTACCACTTAGTGGTTTCACTATTCATCAAAAATTGAAGTTTTTCAGAAAATTACCAAAAATTAACCCTAACATATAATTGATATTCCGAATTCAAAAATGAAGTCCATTTTACAAAATTCAAATAATATAAGTCACATTAATTAATTCAATAATTAATTCACGCTGCTAGAGAAAATAGCGTGTTTTTACAAAACAATAAGTATCAAAAGATTGACACCAGTTTAAGTCTAATTTCAAAGTGAAATTGATTCCAATGACCACCATTGGATAAAATGGTAAAAATATATTCTAATTTCACTTCAAAACCAATTCAAAACATAATCTAATCATATAAATAAATTAGATTAAAAAGTTGTTTTGATGTAAAATGCAGTATTTTTCACTATTCATTAAAAAATGAACATTGTCAGAAAATACCAAAAATTCCCACAAGGTAAATTTTGATGTCCCAATCATAAAGGATATGTTTATTTTGACAAAAATAGTTTATAAAATTGTCAAAATATAGATTCATAAATGGTTTGCCATCAAAAGGCAGTAAAACAATCTTTTAAGAATATTAGTGTATTCTATGCATAAGATTGTATTTATTTTCATTTTAAGCCTCTATAACACTATCTTAATCATTAATAGACATAGATAAAAATATCTATTATTCATTACTTACTTGGGATGTTACAAATCAAACCATGGGGATACAGATGTGAATAGATAGAATGTTACAACTCCACCCATACCTAACTGATGGAGTTATTCTCCTAGTTTCAAGAGTTATTTTATCATATAATCGATAAACTATCCAATAGAACAGATCATGATTATGAATATTTTTATTTATAGAAATTTAATAATTAATTAATTATATTTTTTTGTGCTTAAACATGATCATGTAGAGTAAATGAATTTACAAGTGTGAAAGAGGGAACAAAATAAATGGATTTAATGTAAATTATTTTACCATATGCGGTTTATCAATTATATAAAATCCAAAAAATATTAACAAACAATTAAACATATTATATGAAAAAAAATTATGTATAAAGACAAAATTCATTCAAGGAAATATTTAGTTAGTTAACTCCCTCCATTACTTGAATTAGAATGAAACCATAGAATGAAGTGTTATACTCACCAACCTCAAGACACTTCTATTTATCCAAGAGTACTAGTGGATGTTTTGATTCAACATTACATTGTCGGAATAAATTTAGTTTGATATTGAATGAGTTCATGGAACATAAATTCATGTGTGGATGAAATTTGAGTAATGGATTTTCAAATTGGGGAGTATAATTAATGATCTATGTAAATGTAGTTAATTTAGTATGAAAAACTTCCTACCAAATGGCCTTTGATTAATTTTACCAAGACATTAATTTTTATATGAGAAAACAAATATGGATCCTTACCACTAAAATATCCATGTATCAAACTATTGTTAATCCAATGGTCATGGATATTTGGATTTGATATAAATATAGGCATATTAATAAAAAAATTATTATATCACATTTATTTAATCAATATAAAGTACTAAAGCCTATTATATTTTTTTTAGCGAATTGAAATTCATAATTCCTAGATATTATACCTATGATCAATTTTAGAGAAATATAATCTCTTATATGGTATGAAATTACAGGATTGGTATAGGCACTTTCACATATTACTACATTAATAATAGAAATTCTATATATTAGAGTCCCTTATTCCATAAAAATGGCCTTCTAATGAGGCTAGTGAAGAGGAACAAGCAATCTTTTTGAAACATGTGGATGAATAATCAGATGCCTAGTTCCTCATGTATTCATTCATTCCCATTGATCTTTATAAGATTCATGAAAACATGTATGCATTGACAATGTCATATCATCATTGTGTTCTCTATGAGCAGAAAGATAGGCCATCGAGGTATGAAATATCCAAGGAGCTTTTCATGTCAAAATTTTAAGAGTGTGAGCCAACCAATACTCATGTAATCAATATTATTGGATATATTGAATGTCCATACATCATGGTTTTTATGATAAAAAATTATTTTTGGACTAATCCTATTATTGCCTCACTATATAATAGCTTCTCTAGTTTTATTATGAATTATAATATGAGTAAGATTTATAATTCACTATCAAGACTTCTTAGCTTGATTATATTATAAGATAATGTCATGAGGCATTGAAATACACTATTAATTATAGGTTATGTAAAAGATACCAAAAAAATATCCAAGACTAAGTATTATTCACACTGTCTGATCAAGAAGAAGAATGTCCCAAGGTATGATAAGGAAAAAGATGTAAAAATTTTTCTTGTGGAAATAAGGGTTACTAGAAGAAGAATTGTGACTCAGTGATCAAGCTTGAAGAATATTCAATCATATTTTCTATTAAATATAACGTGTCCATTTATACAAATTGGGTATTAGATACTACAAGTGGTACTCACATTTAAATATTAATAAAACATCTACGTATATTATAGAATATATCAAGTGGTTTAGTTGATATTCAAGTTTAAAATGGCATAATACTTCTTTAATTTTTTGTAGGATTTCACATCCATACATTTATTATGAGGTTTATTTTAGTTTTAAATATTTTTTATTACATTATTATTATTAAAGATAACATTATACACATTTCTAGTTTATAAATGGATTTATTATTATTTATGGTTGGTAATTCAAGTATCTACTTTTATAAATATAACAATTTTTATGGTATTGTACATATTAATACAGGAAATTATATAATAGAATATGAAAACCACATGTTATAAATAAATAATGAATCATGTCTGCATTGCTCATATCACACCTAATTGTGGAATATAAAACATGGTTATTCAGCCAAGAATCACTTAATATATAAAGATAGGTATTTATATTCTTTTGAACTAAAGCCAATTGGTATGGGGAACACTTATTTACATAGAAATACAAAAAACCTCGATTTTTTTGGAAGGGGTGAAAGGGGAATAGTTATTCTTGAATTTTTTTATTTATATGCATGTAGAAATTTTCTAGTAGAATTTATAGGTGTATATTCTTACTTTATAACTATTTATGATGACATGAGTAGATATGGATATTTCTACATAATGTGGTACAAGTCTGAATCCATTGAGAAATTTATGTAGTAGAAGAGTGAATAATAGAATCATCTTGTTAAGAAGATAATGAAACTCATCTAAAACTAAGATGGGTTGTGTCTTAACTAATAAATAATCGTATATTTTATGCATTTGGGGATTTTATTTCATCTCACTCCTTCTTATACACCAAAATGGTATTGTTTTAGTTAAATAGAGAACCATTCTTTAATAGACACTAAGAGGTCAATGATGATCAATTTATATCTTCAATTTTCTTTTTAGGAATATGAATTATAGACTATGACATACATAACAAAACATCTACTAATTAAATAAAAAATGAATACCATATGTGTTATCGTGTGGGAGGAAATTTATTTTGTGTAATATTTCTCTGTGTGGGGATGACAAGTGTTTTTAAAGGAGGTCTATGGAAATAAACTCATTGCCCAAGGAATAAAGAGAATATTTTAGAATATCCCATGTAAATAAGATTATATTATCTACATGAACCACTATATAAAAATGTAATTGTGTCCATACATTAAATGTTCCTTGAGAGGGGTCACATTTCCAAAATAAATAGAGGGAATAAGATTTACTTTGATGAAGTTGATAATCATGATATAATTGAGTTAGAACTGAAATATGTTCTACAAGACCCTACAAAATAAGTTGTTATAGATACAAGAGAACTGTATTGGATCACTGGAGATGTAATAGAATCATAGCGATATGGTTTTCTAGTTACATGGGATATTGAAATATTATTAGTTAATAATTATAACTCTTTATCTACTTAATACCATTCATTGAAACATAGTAAAAAGAAACATAAGAAAGAGTTAGCTCGGATTTACGATAAGGGAAAACAAAAAAGATTTTAATGAACACTTTAACTAAACACAAGTGTAAGGTTTTGAGAACTTGAGTGTAAAATTTGAAACCTATACCCTACATATAATAAAACATAATATTTAGTTATGTAATAATTATTTAAAGATCATAATACATGAATCATAATGGAATGAAATAAAATGATCCATGAGAGCATAAAATAGTCATAAGACACAAGTTTGTGACATATACATAAGCATAGAAAATCATTTCCTTAGTAGTCAAATCTTAATACCAAATCTATCATAGTGGATTGGGTTAACTCCCCAAACCAATATGGATAAAGTCCCTTACATAATTAGGTTCACTCTTAATTCCAGACCCTTAATATCATGAGATATCCATATTTAACAACACATTGTAGGGATATATAATTCCATTCCCACTCATCTTAAAATTATAATCATACATATTTGTTCCACAAGATCATAAACAAAAATTATCATATCATAACCCATGAAAATTAAATGTGTTTATTAAACATTTCATCATAGAATTACCAATGGATAATAAATGTGTTTTATAATCATTTAGTCATAGCATAACTTGTGAAAAATAAATTGGTTTCATAATAATTTTATAAATTAATCATATAATAAATTTTATAAATAGAATTGATTTCACAAATTTATTTTTATCATAATCATAAAACACCTTTAGGACAGATAAATATGGAATAAATGGATCATATCCCAAGTAAATAATTGAAAATTTCAAATTATTCCATTATAGGAGAATTTTCTAAAAAATATCACATAGACCATTTCTTGAGGAAAAAACACTTTTTACTCAGAAATAACATATTTAAAATTTAAATTTTTTAAAAATATTAACGAAAAAAATTATTTGGAAATTACCATGGAAACTTATAATAGAACATTCAATGCATTGAGTGGTTATGATGGCGATAAATTTTTTTCGTGTCGTATATGTTAAAACAAATATTCCATTCATATTTTTGGTAAAAATTTAAAACTACCTCATTTAGAAAATAAAAATATTATTAATTTTATAAAATTTTGTAATAAGGAAATAATTGGGAAACATTTATCAAAAAATCATTGTATGATATTTAAAACATTTTTAAAAAGCAAGGGCATGGAAGAGAATGTATTTCTGACTAATGTGGTATATAATGTTTGTTTTCATTAAAAATATACTTTTTGTATCTCGAGTAATTAAAGAGTGGAAAATGAAACAAAAAAATTTAATATCTAATAATAAAATAATAACAATAATATTCATCTTTATTTAGATATAGATTATAATATTTATTCATTGGAAACATATTCATAATCAATCTTGGTAAATAATGAGAATGTTACATAAAACCCTTACCTTGAGTTCCACTTGCTTTAAAATTACTCTAGTCACCTGCATAATAAATTTATATTTCCTACAGTTCTATACCATATTAATTTACATACATATAATAACATAAATGTTCCACATATAATATTTCAGTATCCATTTATTAATAATTCCTTATTAATATTTTTATTTTCGTGTGTAAACTGTTTCATTTTTTATGAGAGTTTTGGATTGGTAGTTTCAATCCATGTACATTGATCATAGTTATATCATATATATAATTATAATAGTGATATAAATATAATATATAATTATAATATATATATATTCATCCATAATATGATATATGTAGAAAAATGAACTGCACGATTCATGGAGATGGTAAGTCGTACGTATGCATGAACGAAGTTTACACATTTTTGAAGGATGGAATAAAATAAAGAAAAAATTTAATTAAACTTCTTTAAATAATTATTAGGTCATATATATGTATATTAAATCTATTAATACTTCCATTCATGTAAACAGGAATTTAAAAATGAATCTCATCGCTACGTGAAGGTGGTAGTCCCCACGTAAACACATGTAATGTGTTCATTTTCTTGTATATTGGAAGGTATGAAGGTAGATGTAATATTATAATTTCATAAGTATATTTATTTCATATTTATCATATATATAATTTAAATATATAATTACATCCATCCAAGAAAATTGGTGATAGAAAAAGAATTACATCAGTTTGTGGGGCAGTAGTCCATCATACACATTCTCGATGGTTTCGTTTCCCATTTGATAGAAGTGGAGAAAGATATAGGTTATGAAATTAGCATAATGACATCTTATTATATTTGATGTACCAGTTTCTTTATTTGATCATATTTTGATATTATTTGGAGAAGGTAGAATAATTAATTACAAAATGACAACTAGTTCTGAATGATACCTATTCTTCGTAAAACCTCTTTATAGATACACCAAAATAATTCTGGAGAGGTTTTGTAATTTATATATGGCTCAAAGATGTTATAATGGACGTAAGGAAGATATTTAGTTAGGTATTGGTACAAAAAACTATTTTTATGAATAAATGAGGGGAGGGGTGACCTTTTATAAGTGGGAGGGAACATTTATAATTTTATAAAAGAATAAAATATAATGTGGTCATTCTATAGAAGAATTACTAAAAATATCCTGATATTTGAATAAAATGTATAATTTGGTTCAAATGACATCAAAAAATAAAATTTTCATAGGTTTATGTGGTGTTTTAAACAATAACTTTTTATTTAACTCATTTTTTAAAATATTTTAACCGTAGCTCCAGTAACAATAATTATAAAATTAAAGGGTATAGAATGATATCTTAAATGGAAAATTAATCATAAATGAGACTTGTTTGATATGTTAAACCATATTGTAACATCATTATATTTTTTTCATGTACTTCTCACCCCGCTTCTTGATCATGATTTGGGTGTGTCTTGTTGAGGGGTGATTTTACTGGAATCTTGGAATGTTATGGAAGTATATGGGATGTGCACGGTTGGCACATAGTTTTCCCAAATCATTAGACCCCCATTAAATACCATTCTACCCATTGAAAGTGGAGAATTCATGGTTGGAACAATGTTTCCCAAACCATTTTCCAACCTAGGAGAAACCTTTAACCCTATTATAGTGACACATGGTTAAGGTGCACAGTTTGGGAACTATGTGACCGCCTCAAAGACACCACGCACAATGATTTTTTTACTCTAATAATTATTGTTAAAATTTCCATACCCCAATATAACCTACCTCTCAACTCTAACTTGGGGTATTACGTTTTCATTTGTCTTGCTGGATCATAATAACCCTTCCCCAAACTCCTTCCTAGGTCGATCAAAGTGTGAAGAACCTCGTTTGATCCCTCTCCAGTAAGTGATCATCTCATATTCCTTATTCCATGCAATGATATTATTTAATCTATAGGTAATTTTTTAGATCAGCACATGTTTGACGGATCGAAACTCAATTTTTTGGATCATTATTTTAGGTTAGGTTCCTTGATCTCTATTGTTTTCATTCTGGATTAAAAAATATTATTGTGATTGTTTTGTTACATGATTATCATGATTAAATGTAATTATATCAATTGTGATTTTACATTTTATAGACCCTTAATTTCATTTATGGAATTACATTTTTGTCAATTAAATTATGGGAGCACAACATAGTTTTAAGTTGAATTTGAAATGGGATTGGCATGATTTGTAGGGAAAACCCCCCAATTCCAATGGAATTAGGAATTGGGGTGTGTTTTGAAATTGATGGAATTGTGAGATTTGTTTGTGAAATCGGTTTTTGAGAAATAATGTATTGAATTTTATTTTGTCAACATATGATTGTTTTTATATTGAAAAATAGACGAATTGAATAAAAAACAGGGTTTTTATATTTTAAATGGAAGTTATTATATTGAAATTGGAAATCGGGATATGGTATTTTAAACTATATTGAAATAATGTTCCCATTATTGTTTGATTTATTGAGAATATTTGAGTCTTAGTAGTTATTGGGTTATTTTGGAAAAGAACACTATGCTGGTAATACCCTAGGAATGGATTGGGGATTTAGAAATCCATCATAAACCTATTTCAGTCATTATTATCCTGATGGGGATGTTTATGGGTCATATTCAACCTATGCTCGAGGGACATGTCTTCACATTGTTTTGATCAAGATATCGTTGTGTAAGCATCCTATAACTTGTAACTATTGTACCATATGGTAGATAACCATGTTTTTTGTTGTTATTACTTTAATGTACATTCCATTGACTGTTTAAGTGATTTACTCAGGCCTAGTGATTTATATAAATTTTTAATATGAAAAATTTACTTAATACATTTTTCATATGTTTCTAAAAATTGAAATTAAAAGCATGTTTTGTTTCAAATATGAAATTATCTTTATATACCTTTTTATTTGAAATTGAAATAATCATTTTGGTTATTTTCTGTGGCGTCTTATTATGGAACACTTGGCGAGACCATATTGTAATTTTATCTCACACAATACCTTTTCCTTCAGAAATGTTAATATTCACTTATGCCAGGTTTAAGAAAGGGGAAAACACAAATGGGAGGTGGTGGTAGATGTTGACCATTTTCATCATGGAGTGTACTGTCTGTTTGGACAAGGGTAATTTATAATTTTAGTTTCTGAGTATGTTGAGGATGTACAATTTGAGTTTTTTGTTTTACCTCATTTTTCTTCTATTATTGTCTCCTTATGGATTTATCTTTAAGCATAATGATATGTGTATTTTTATTCCATTGTGTTTGTAGAAAAATTGTTCTCACTTTTATCTTGTATGATTCCTGGTGTTAGTTTCTAACCAATGGGCATTGACAACACCCTTTGGTCTATATTAGTCCCAGATGGATTATCATAGTAAAAGGGTACCTTAGATGGTTTGTAATAATGTGGAATCATAGGTTTAGGTTATGTATCATTCCTTTTTATTAGTATGCAGTTTATAATCTTTTCAAGACTTATAGGGAATTTGTGAATGATTTCATGCCCATCTATTATCATAATGAGACTTATGTCAATATAGGTGGTTTGGGAAAATAATCTTGAGGATTAGTTATAGACTTTTCCCCACTTTATATTTGAAAAATTAGAAGTAAAAAATCATGTTTTCCTATTTAATGGGATTGATTTCCCCATTTCCCTAGTTTTATTAATGATTTATTTAATATTCTAATATCATCAATATTATTTTTTGATGTTTTGTAGCATCATGCCTCCATGAATATGTATGAATAGGATCCAGGTTGAATATGATGATCAAACATAGTTATTGAACCCTATAGTGGACTTGATGCTTGTTGAGATAATTTTTTGGGATTCCCAAGCTATGGGAAAGGCCTCTACACTAGTTATCATTAAGGACACAACTATAGAACCTTAGAAAGGTGATTTATGAAGTGGTGATCAGTAGTCCCATCTTTAAAATCCACCATCATTCCCAAGATCTAATATTCCTCAAGAGTTTGAGGATTGGTTGAGTAGGATTGATGTTTTTTTAAAGTTCATGGTTAGGCCTAATGTGATCAAAGTGAAGTGTGATGCATTCACGATTAATGGTCCTAACAAAATATAGTCATACATGATAAGGATATTGAAGAAGAAAAATGTCTTATAGTGGAAGGAAAGTAATGTTCTTTTCACTGACTAATTCTATCCAGATTCTATGGTGATGTCTAAGGCAAAAGATTTTTTCAAACTCGAGCAGGAAAATAGGACTGTGATAGAATATAAAAATCAATTTATTATTATTGATAATTTTCACTGAGTATTATATTGAATGAGAAGATGAATAATAAATTGTTATATATGGGAAATCAATGTGATATTTTTTCTTGTGTTTTTTGATGAATATAACTTCTAATACTAATGTTCTACATATAGTTTTTATGGTTGAATCTGGATGGAAATTCAGAGTTGATAGAGGTTTCTTTTCTTCTCCCAGAAGAGTTTTTTTAATTTCATATAAATGGAAGATAATGAGTGATAATTCTCATGGTGGTTCTTGAACAAAGGGTTATTCTAGATGTCTTATTGTAATAGGTAGAGGACCTTTTATTTTCTACCTGTGTGGAAAGCATGGGCATTTGAAATGGGTTTGCTCTGAGACATGAAAGATATGTGTTTCCTAGAGACACTCTAGTTACTTATAGATGTTCTTTAAAATCTATTCCTCTTCATATAGTGTAACAGGATCATTCTGACCAAAAAGTAATATGGTGGAATCATATGTTTCATGAACAATGGGGTTCGAGCCACAGATTTCTAGAACAACGAAACTTCATGTTGTGGAAGACTATCTAGAGGAAGCATATGCTAGTCCATCGACTTTCAAAGGTACCATAACTATAGATTCATGTTTATTAACTATATTATTTGATACTGGTTTTTCTCATTCATTCATTTAATCTCATATTTTTAATCTAATAAATCTTAATATAAATCATTTATCTTATGTGATGGACATTACTAAACACCTCAAAAAGAATACGGTGAAAGGACCTCATTTTCTTGCTTTAATTTTCTATTTATTATATATTATTCTTACTTGATATTTTATGGTTCATGACATTAAACTAGTTAATGTCGGTTTTGTTATGTATTTTCTCATTTATAATAAATACTGAATTGACTTCAATCTTTTCTTGGTCTCTTTTATCATGCCTGATGGGGTGTGTCGTATCATTGATGTAAAATGAGACCTGAGGTCGAAAAAAGTTTAATCTTTTTATCAAAAGTTAGCGAAATTAATATTGGTGTTCCCATTTGATTTGGAGTGATAATATTTGTGTAATGATACCCCTCCATTTCTCATCAATTTTCATGACTTTTTCCCTTTCGATTACTCTGGTTTTTCACCACTAGAGGAGGTAGACTTCTCTATTGATATAGTGTCAGGTACTCATATGGTACCTATACCTTTTTATTGAAGGGAATGAATAGAAATGATATATTTTAATATATAGATGGATGAAATTTTTTGGAAAGGATTTGTAAGACCGAATATGTCACCTTGGTCCATGCCTGTTCTCTATTCTAAGAATGTTGATTGGTCACTTTTCCTTTGTGTTGATTAACAAAAAGTCAATCGAGTCCCAATAACGAAAAAATAACTATTTACTGGTATTTATGATCTATTTGACTAGTTGAAAGGGGAAATGTGGTTTTTAATGATTGATATTGGATTTGGTTATCACATGTTACAAATAAAATAATTTCTTATTCATAAAACTACATTTCCATGAAATTATGGACATTATGAGTACCTTATCATGAAATTTGGTCTAAAAAATACTCCTTCAATCTTTTTGGATTTAATGAATAGGATATTCCATGAGTATCTTGATACATCTATTGTGGTAATTGTGGATGGAATCCTAGTTCACCCTATTTCCAAGGAGTATCATCTTTGTCAGTTGATAGTAGTTTAGGAATTATTGATAAATCATCAACATTATTCCAAGCTATTTAAAATAAATTATTGGATTCGGTATGTGATGTTATTGCAATATCTGGTGCAAAAACATGATATCTTGTTTAATCCTAATATGGTGAAAGTTCTTATGACAATGTATCAGTCGTAGAATTTTTTCCAAGATTCCATGATTCTTGGGTTGAGATGGATATTTTAACCAATTTTAATCATATTTCTTAATATTAGATTCCCAGAATTTCCTACCTCACTCGGAAGGGGATGAATTTTTCTTGGGATAAGAAATTTCATAGATCTTTGATTGAGCTGAAATTTATTTTGAAAGATGCACTAGTGTTGACACTTCTAGAGGCTCGACAACATTATGTGGTCCTCCATGACACATTGGGTTTTGTTTGGGTCATTTTTCATATATAGGGTGATCATGTTAGTTCATATGGATCTAGGAAGTTTAGGTTATATGAGAAGAAGAATATGATCAATGAACATGAAATTTCATCAATGATGCATGCACATAATAGTTGGTGGAATTACTTTTTTGTGAAAGTATTACTATGTATTTCAACCAGAAGGGATTGAATTATATATTCTCTAAAAAATATTTTATTCTCTACCACTTGTTTTTTGAGTAGTACCCGATATCCTTTGATTTCAACATTTTCTATGCATCAGAGAAAGTGAGTTTATATTCATATTCTTTTTTCAGAAAACTTCTGATCGAACCCCTGAAATAATCATTTGAATTGTGCAACATTCTGGTATTTTTTCACAGTTTCATATTGGGGTTGGAGAAACATGGTCCATGGTTATTTTTTTTAGTGTTCTGTTTTCCTCCACTCTTCATGAGAATATTATTCAGGAACATCATCTTGATAATGAGTTCTGTGGAATTAGGAACTCTTTTTATAATGAGGATACCATTTTTTATTGTTATTTCTCAAATAAGAGTATCCTATGTTTCTAGAATTGGTATGTTTTACCTTTTCCTATATGGAAATATGTGATGGGTGATTTCTGTTGTTCCTAGTGGTCTATTACTAGGAACCATGGAAATTTTCGATGATATATGATGATGATTTTGGTGGATATGTATGAGACCAGACATCTATGACTCTCCAACATGTAAATGAGAAGAACTAGAAGCCTTCGATATTTCTTTATTCAAATCTAGTTCCATCATGGAGGGTTGATGAGATTTATATGGATGTTGTGTTTGGGTTTCCATGTACCCATAGAAAGAATAATGTGATGTGGTTTTTGATCAATCTACTAAAAAAATCACCTTACTTTATACCCATTTTTGTTACAACAAATGTTGAAGATATCGGAAATTTCTATCTGAAAGATATTGTTCATTTACATAGAGTGTTATTTTCTATAGTGTCTAATAGGGGTACCTATTTTACGTATCTCTTTAAGACAAGCCTTCAAGAGGCAGTGGGGTCATAGGATCATTTGAGTATGGATTATCACCAATAGATTGATAGATAGATAGTTATGGTTAAAAAAATTCATGGGGATACACTTCATTCTTATGTCTTAAATTGTGGTGGATCTTTGGATGATCATTTGGGACTGGTTGAGTTTTCTTATAACAATAAATACCATTACATGTTTAGAATATGTCCTTTTGATTCATTGTATGGCCATCCTTGTAAATTTATATTGTTTTGTTCATAGAGTAGTGAAATATCCTTGGATAGACCAAGATTTTTTCAAGAGATGACAAAAAAATGATTCATATTATTAATTAGATTATTTTTACATTATAGATCTGATATACATCTTCTGTAGATCACCACCAAAGACCATTGATATTTTTAGTTGGCGAGCCATTTTTCATAAAAGTTCCACCCTATCTGGGACATCGAAGTCTAGGGAAGTAATGGGATTTTAATCCTCAATTTGTGGGACCTTTGTGGATTTTAAAAAATTGGGAAAAGTAGATGATCATTTAGCACTTTTTCCACAATTTTTATCAATACATAACATGTTACATGTTTTTTAGCTATTAAATTATCTTTCTATTCCATATCATGTTCTGAGCTGGAGTAGTCATGTTGTTGAGCCTAATTTTTCTAATAATGAGAATCTAGTTATGATAGTTGACTCTACAACAAACATACATTTTGGTAGGATGATACCTTTGGTTTAAATTCTACAATATCATTGTTCTGATACTCATGATAAGTGAGAGGGAGTGGCACTAATGAGATAAAATTGGCCTCATCCTTTTGACTTGGTGACTTCATGATAGGATTTGTGGGGAAATAAGGTTCCTATAGTGGGAAGGTTCTAACATAATATTATTTTTTTAGGTAATCCTCAACCCTCTTCCTTATCATTAATTGGGTGTGTCACATTCAGGGGTTCTTCAGGTGATAATTTTCAAAAGTTTTGATGATTCTAGGCAGGGAATGGTTGGTGCGTGATTTCCCCAAATAGTTCACCCCCTGTACAATGGAGAATGCAAAGTTGGTGCACGATTTCCCATATGATGTTCCCACTTGTGAGAAACCATGTAACCCATTGTATTGGTTCATGCTTAAAGTTCATGGTTACGGTGCATGGTTTGGGAAACTGTGTAGGCCTTTCTATGAAACTATTCACATGGAATTTTTTTGTTCCCAAAATTATTTTTAAAATTACCATACCCCATTTTAACCTCCACCTCAAACCAAACTCAGGGAACTTTATTTTCCTAGGTCTTGGAGCCTCCCATGAACCCATTTTAGATCCTATAAACTCCTTCCTAGACAGATTGAAGTGCGTCAAACCTTATTTAATCCTCCTCCAGTAAGCTATCTTATCATGTTACTTTCCCCCACACTTTTTTATTTCCTCCATAGTGTTTTTTTTTCAAATCTTGTGTTTTATGGAACTAAAAACCATTTATTTGAATGTTGAATGTAGGTTTGATTCATTTATCTCTATTGTTTTCATTATCTGATAGAAAATACCATTGTGGGTGTTTTTTTGGGTTATGTTATTACCATGATTAAAGGTAGGTTGTACCATTGAGATTTTCCATTTCATAAACCCTTTATTTTATTTATTGATTTACATTACTTTCAATTAAATTATGAAAACCCAATTAGGTGTGAATTGAAATTTGAAATTGGATTTCCATAAATTCTAGGTAACCCCCACCCCCGCACAATTCCAATATAATTGGGAATTAGGTTATGATTTGAAATTTATTGAATTGTTAGATTGGTTTATGATGCTGCTATTTGAAAAAAATGGATTTAATTATTTTAATAAAAAGCCATGATTTGTTTTATTTTAAAAAATAAATGAATTGAAAAAAACCCATACATTGGTTTTTAAATGGATATTGTAATATTGAAATTGGAAATGGGTTGATTGCATTTTAAACTAATTTGAAGTAAATTGAACATTATTTATTGGTTGATTGAGCACATGTGACCTTGGGTAGTTAAGGGGTTATTTGTGACAAACACTCTCGGATGGTAATGCCCTAGAAATGGATTAATGATTTAAAAATCTTACATAATCCCAGTTCGGTGGATGTTATCCCTTGTAGGATGTTGATGACTCATATATAGCATGAGCCTCAAGGAAATGTGTGTGAATTTTCATGATCATAGATATGAAAATGCGGGGACCCTATAACTCAGAAGTATTATGCCTTTGGGAAGATGACAATGATGCTTGTCGTGATTACTTTGATTTATATTCCATTAGTTGTGTAACTTCTTTTCTAATACATAGTGATTTATACAAACTGTTTTATTTAAAATGCCTACATATTCCATTTCATGAAATTTATCCATCATTTGAATGTAATGTAATGTTTTTTTATTTGAAATTTACTTGATAAGATTGTTATATATTAAATTGGAGGAATGATTTGGGTTTTTTTTGTTTTATCGTATTATGGAACACTTGGTGAGACCTACTGGGATTTTAGCTTACACCCTACCTTTTTCATTTAGTATTAATAGATTTCCTTTTTCCAAACATGATTCTAGGAAATAACCAATTTTAGGATTTGGTAGCTATTGATCCTTTGGGTATGGAGAGTTTTGTCTAATGGGACATGGGTTGTTTATCTTGTTAGTTTCTGAGTACTTTGAGGATGTATTGTTTCAGTTATTATTTTACCTATATTTTTGTCATGTGTTATATCCTTTAGGAGTTTTCATTGATTATACTGATATGCGTCTATTTTTCTATTTTCATTATGGAAAATTGGTTCCCAATTATGTCATGTATGATGTCGAGTGCTAGTAACAAACCAATGGGGATCGGTAACACCCTTTAGGATATGTTAGTTCCATATTGGGTATCAGATTACCAGGCTAGCTTATGAAACATATTACATTCACCAGGCTAGTAATAATATTTTTAGGAATTTTAAATCATTTAATAAAATAATATTTATTAAAAAATATTATTCTGATCAATTTTGGAACTATTAATTTAATTTTAATATAAATACACCATGAAAAATATGTAATTCTAATTCAATATTTTCACATATACCAAATATGGCGTATTTGGCTAAAAAATTCATGTAACATTATAAATCACTAAAATTACATTACTTTTAGTATTTTTATAATCATTTTTTTATATTCTATTAATTGAATAAATATTGTGTCAATATTGTTTAAACATTTAAGATATTTATATATTTACTAAAAACTAGAAAAAATTACCAATAGAAAAATAGATTCATTCGACTAAAAATAAACATTAATATTCATTTATTATTTTCTTTTTCCATTGTGTAAAACCATAATATATTTTTAAAAGGGAGTGGCATTTTTTATTTTTCATTAAAAAAAATATTATATAGGTCACATTAATGAAAAGGAGTCCAATAAAAATAATTATTGTTACTAAGGAGATAATGGTAAAAAATAATTTTATATAATAACATTGCATATTAAAAATGGTGGCCTTATCACGAATTTTAAACCTAAGTTAAACATATTTTTCCACTTACCATGGTGTTGATGTTTTCATATTTTAAATATTAATTATGAAAAAAATTAATCTATAATTATTAAATAATAGTAATTTTATTAATTCTAGATATGTAATACACTTATCAAATTCAATATCTATACATGGAAGAAATTAATTTTATAATTACACTACTACACATACGGCTTTTATCAGCACTAAAAATGGCCTTTATCAGTGCTAGAAAAGCGCTGATAAAACTGGCAAAGATAAAGGGGGGGGGGGGGTCCCCTTTATCAGTGCTACAAAAAGAACTGAAAAAGACCCCTTTTATCAGGGCTAAAAAAAGTGCTTATAAAAGGGGTCTTTTATCAGCGCTAAAGCGAAGTGCTGATAAAATGGTCTTTTATCAGTGCATTCTTTTTAGCACTGATAATAATAAAAAAAATTAAAAAAATTAAAAACAAATTGAAAAATTTTAAAAAATACTGCCAATCTCGAGGGGGGGGGGGCTTTTTCACAGCGCTTGAGCCCCCCTTTATCAGCACTTTCCTGCACCTCCAGCTCCCTCCCGCACTGCCTACTTCCTTTATCAGCACTAGCCATTTAAATTAACCTTGCACGCGCACCCGTGCCTCCACCCAGATTTGATCTCGAGACCCCCTATGCACCTAAAGCCTTTTCCACTACCCTATATTGATTTGTTCACTTATTCATGATATATATTTATTTATTTATATATATATTTAGTTATATTTAATCATATAGTTATATATATTTATATTAATATATATAGTTATATTAATATATAGATATAGTTATATTAATATATATATATATAGTTATATTAATATATACATATAGTTATATTAATATATGTACAGTTATATTAATATATGTATAATTATATTAAAATATATTCGTTATATAAATATTAATATATTGGTATTTTAAATAAAATGGATATTAGTTATTATTTAGATAAAACTAATATATTTTATATGTAAATATGTTCAATTATTTATTTTAAAAATTTAATTTTTAGGTATGAATATATAAAAAAATTGTACATATAGTTAAATATTTGATTATAAATAGCAGTGCATTATAAAAAGGATGAAATTTCAAAAACATAATATCAATATGACTGTTATAACTTGGAATAAATTCAGTCCCCATCAAAAAAAGCCAATAATACCCCCTTAAATGCGGCTGAAAATCCACAAAATGTTAAAAAACCTATGTACCTCGACAAAAAACTCAGTATTAGAGGCTTTTTGGGCCTCTTTTGGCCTCGAAAAACACTTTACCAGGGTCCCCCCGGTTTATAGCGAAGTAGAGCTCGTCGCAGGCTTCGATTTTAAATGTGGTACAGCTCGAACAGACACTCGGATCAAAAGTTATGGCCGTTTGAAGTTTGAGTTGCGTTTTCAATATATTTTGGATCTTTTTTTAATTTTTTTAATTTTTATTCTTCAAATTGTTATTAAATTACTATTAATCCATAATAATTATCAAATTATTAATTAAAAATATTTTTTTAATTTTTTATGAATCCATTTTCACTAAATATCTTATATATTAAGTATATTAAGTGTAAATGTACATTTATACTTATATAAAATATATCTAAAAATTATCTATTATATTTATATCAATATAATTGTATAACTATATTTATATATTAATATATTTTTTTTAAATTTTTTTTTGAAGTCGACCCTTTATTAGCGCTTTTTAAAAAATCGCTCATAAAGGCCCCCCTTTATCAGCGGTACTAAACAAGCACTGATAATGGGGTCCCTTTATCAGTGCTAAAATAAACTGCTGATAAAGGGGGGCCTTTATCAGTGCTACAAAAAAGCACTGATAAAGGGGTACTTTTATCAGCACTTTTATGAGTGCTGATAAAGCCCCCCCCCCTTTATCAGCGCATTTTCATTAGCGCTGATAAAGGGGTGGCGCTGTCCTTGCCCAGTTTTGTGGTAGTGTTATCCAACATTTCGTGATGAAAAATTGTTTTTTGAAAGAAATGCCTTTTAAGTCTAAAATTACTTTCTATACCAAGATCACATATAATGTTGAGTAGTTTTTAAGTAACTATATTATGTCTATACAAAAGAAAATTATATTAATTTAGTTTAAAATTTTAAATATTTTTTTTATTTTTCAATGAAAATTATTGATATATTTACAAGAAACAATATTTTCACTCTTTTTTGAAAAATGATTATTTAAAAAAAATCCCTAAATGTCACCCTAAGTTAATTTTGATTATAGGATTTTGAAAATGATGTTATGTTTATCAAATATATTTCATAAATGTAATTATTTTCTAAAAAAAGTAATACAACATTTTTGTGAAGAAAAAACATTTTTAAACCATAAAAAGATTTCACTAATAATGTAGTACATATTTACCATGGAATTTCCATTATATAAAAACTTTATAAATATTTTTTATAATATAGTTCTTTCTACTCATACCACAAATTTTAATGGCTATGATATAAGAGTAACATTTAAACTGAAATATTTTAGTAGTATACCTTTCTTTGTTTAAACACGTTATTGACTATAATGAAAGCTATAAATGAAATTAAATTTATTTAATTATAAATATATTATAGAATACTGGGGTGTTTCATAGTAATGGGAACGCATTGATAATGGTCCAATAGTATATTTTGATGATGTTACATGGTGGAGTGTTCTGACCAGTGATTGAGGAGTGGTTGGAAGTGGTTGAGTTTGACATTTAATTGACGATTAATTTATAAATTTTTTGGGTCTCCTAATTAGTGGGTTCACGTTGATGGGTTTCCTAAGAAAGTTAGAAGATGAATAACAGTCAAAAATTGGGATTCAAGGTGGAGTTCATTCCCCTGGTGAGGTATAATGTTGAGAGGATCAGCAGGGCGTTTTTCCAGTATCATAAGAAGGATTAGTGTGGTTTTTTGATCCATGATTTTATAAGTAAATGGATTCTGGGAGAAATGTGGCTTCTCAAGACTCCAGTGGAACCCCAATCCTGGATTTTCCTACCTCTAGTCATTCTTCATGGGGTAGTTCAACCTTATTTTGTTGTGGTGAGAAGGATCATCGATGTGCCAGTGTACTATGATTTTAGGATATCCTACTTCTCGGTGAAGTGGTTTATTGGCCTCAATGATGGTCACATTTTCCATGGATTTTTGTAGATGAATGTATTATTCCATAAAAGCTATTTCTGGGGTTTCTCTTAAATTTTTTTCAGGTGTTTATTGTTTATATTTTAATTATAGTTGATTTTATTTAGTTATGATTAAGGTGGTAATTCCTTTCTTAGTTTTCATGTTTTTGTTTTGACATAAAATCTATATGTGAGGTACCTTCTAAGGAGTGTTGTGTAGATATTGATGTCATGGGTTATTAGTTCCCTGGCATTATTAGGTGGTGGTTGTGATTGAGTTATTGTAAGATCCCAAAGAAATTTCTATCGAGGTGTCTTTTAGGAACATACCTCTTCTTTTTTGGTTTTTATTATTCATAGGAATTAGAAGGGTTTTAGACATATATCTTATAATTCCCAAAAACTTTCCAGATTATTTCATTAAGTTTCTAGGTGTTTAGAGTCTTTTCATTGGAATGAGATTAATTTTTCCATCCATAGGGCCACCACCCCAGAAATATGGGCATGGTGCAGGTTGTTTGAGTTTCTCAGAGTTGTAGCTATGGGGACACCATTTTTGTATTATTTTTTTTGGAAGGGAGAGTGATTTAGACAAGTTTTTTCTGTTTTTTGAACACCATGGTGGATGAATCTATCATGTTTTCCTATTTCAATATATTTTTACCTCTCGTAAAGGTATAATATCCCTATGTACCGTGTAAAGGTAAAACTATTTTACTTTACTCAAGTCTTCATTATGTGAATGTAAGACTTATTTCCTTTATTTGAGATGTCGATTAATTATAGATTGCACCACAGGTAGGGAATTGGTATTTCTACCCATTTTAGAAGTCATTGAGAATCCACTTATATGAAATGGGGTCTAATAAGAAGCCATAAATTATATTTTTTGATAGGAATAATGGTGACTTGAAGAAAAAAGTCCAGAATACATCAATTTTCACATTTGGGAGGATGAAATGATATTTTGGAGGTCTATATGCCTTAGTGTTTGTTGTGGCCAGCCAAAATGGAAAGGTATTAATTATTACATCATGTCAAGGCCATGATAGAGGTCGAGAGTGATTTAGAACAATTTTAAAAAAGAAAAATTAGGGGGATAATATAATTATAAATCAATGATTTTTATATCTTATTTGTCCTAATGTAGCATGGGAATAGTGCAATTAACTACTCTATGGTAGGTAAATTTAAAGACTCCTCTATTAATAGGGGTCTATTAATTCTATATTTTAATATTTTATCACTTATCTGGAACACTAGTTGACTCCTATAATTCTCATTATCCCCAAGACACACAATTTATTGATTTTAACTTCTTGGATTATTTGATATTTACTCTTGAATTGAGGTATAGGATTCGAGACATTCTACTTTTAATTTTTTTTAAATTGTGATATTACCATAACTTTGTATACCAATTGATAACTACCACGAATAAACATAAATAATATAAAATAAATCAGAAGATGTAAATAAAGAATGGGAATTTCTACGAATGTATCATTTCATAATTCTTAATTATTTCATGTTCTTATGTTGTTACCACTATTTTCATAAACAAAATTGGAGGACTAATAGAATGAATATATGTATGTATAGGGTATTTATATTTTATGGATATAATGTGCTGTAAGAATATGGACCTTTTTGTGAAATATAATCCATTTTAATGTTAAGAATATTTGCTATATATTTTATTTATTAGTGGGGGACCCCTTAAATATATGAATTATTTTTCACTAAATATATGAATTTCTATAATGTTTGAATGTTCAGATCACCATACATGATTAGATTATAAATAATAGTTTTTAAATGGAAAAATATTTTCTGACATACCTAAAACTATTGTCCATGAGAATATGAGTTGTTTGTGTGATTATTTTATGAAATCACTTCTCATAAATGAAACATAATTATAGTGGGTAATTATAGTTGTTTAATTTTTGCCCATGGGTTGTGTATTCCTGGAAGTATTACTATTTCTTATAGTTGTGAGATATTTGGAACATGAGTTGGTTGGTTTATTATTTTTGTTTTGATAATGATTCCTTATAGTATGATATCGAATGTAAATTAACTAATAAAATATGAAAAATAGGTTTTCGATGGAATAAAACATTATGCTCTATTAATTATACTTGAAAATGGATGGTGGTTTGGATATAAATAAATGGAAGAGTGATGTAACTGAAAAAATATATTTATATGAATCAATAATGGGAGGAATAAATATGGGTTATGGATGAGAGTGGTTTTCTATTAAATATTTGAAAAACGGGATAAATGAAATTAGTACAAGTTGTTGAATTAGATTTAATGTTATTTAATTAAATGAATGAATGTTGAATTATGGTCGGTTGATATGGTGTGGTTATTGGTTGGTTTGAG
Source organism: Viscum album (assembly GCA_963277665.1). NCBI lineage: Eukaryota > Viridiplantae > Streptophyta > Magnoliopsida > Santalales > Viscaceae > Viscum > Viscum album. Next base: position 772,418,866 of record OY728151.1, on the reverse strand, counting down.
TTATAGAGTCTGTGATAATTGTGGATGGGTAGTAGTGATAAAGTGATAGAATTTATGAGTTGTTGTTATGGATTTCTGGTGTTAATATCTAGGATTGAAGTTATGTGAGACCACATATTCGTGTATTTTATTATATTTTCTATATACATCCCACATATTGATTATTTTATACTAATACTGAGATCTTTGGTTCTAGTTGATTTCCTTAACATCCAGGTAAGTGGAGATATATCACAGAATTCCCCTACATAAATTATTCTTACCATAAAATCAATTTATATGTTAATAAAACTTATTAATTTCACATTATTTAAGTTCCATACAACTGTTAACTTTGGATATTTTTTTCATAGATATTTTTGTTGCAATCATTGATGATTTGGACATCGATTACATCAAAAATATATTATTCATTCTATCCTTTACAACATATCTTTTAAGACTGTCTACATTTTTAATGAGAGTTCCAATAAATTATTCTAGACTCATCTTAGCAATATATTTTTTTATCATTTTTCATTGTACACTTGGGTTTCCACTATTTGTGAAGATTTTAAATGATCTTTTCTATGAGTTAATCATCCAATTGTTATTTCTTACCCAATGATTCAATACTATTAAAAATGAAAATAATCCTATTATTTATCAAGATAATGGACTCACTGTGTAGAAAATCAAAACATTAGTAATCAACTCTCAAAATATATCTTTCTTTTCAAGAACCTTTGATGTTCCAAAATGTGTAACTTATAATTTCTTCTAAATTTCACATGATATCCAACATAATGAAACATGATTATAAATGTTCCACTATATAAAATAAACCAACGTATACCAGACTTTGACGTTAATTTGAAATAAATCTCTTTGTTCTTGTATAAGGCTGAGTAATTATTCCTTCACAATTTTATAATTTTTATTAAGGGTACGATAATTATGTACTAAGACTCATTGTACCTATAAAAAAGAGAAGGATCTGAAACTAGAATTTGTCTCATTAAAGTCCAAACATTGTACTAAATGTTTTGGGTGACTTATAGTCACAATGTGACGTATAATGATTTCCCAAACTCATGTATTATATAGATACAATAATACAAGTTCTAGACAATTTAAAAAATATCAGGGTAAAAATGTTGTATTAAATGAATACAAATAAAAGGAAAATAATAAATCTAAAAAATTTCTATAACCTTCAATAAAATAAATAATGTATAGGATATTAAAATGATAAGGAAATGTAAAAAACGATTCTATATGAAAATACACATACCCATAAAAGTTATTTTTATGAATTTAGTTTCAATAAAATGAACACATTCCTTTATCCCAATGTGGTAAGAGGATCTATGTACATGATCCTAGCTATCCCAATTCCACACCTAAAATATTAATTACTATAAACCTGTCAGAAGGCACTAATTTATAATCATAGAACTTCTTCAACGCCATGGTCAGAAGAAGGTATCTCTAGAATTGGGATCCTCTTCCATCTAAGGATTATTATCAAGTTCTCACTATATATTTATTATCAAAAAATATATTAGTAGGTATAACCACATCCCTGTATCACTAAAAACTCTCTGGATAACAAACAAAAAATTCCACACCATCAAATCTCATTGATTTTGAGGGAACATACAATGAAAAATTAAAATGAACATACCAATAGAATTATAAGAATACATCACACAATGTATCCTATTAGAAAAATCTCCCTAAAATGATCAATCAATGGTTCTAAAAGCATTAAATGATTAAAAATTCAGGAAAATCATAAAACAATTTAGCATAGTTCAACTCTTTATTCTTCACAATGCCCTAAGTATAACTGATAACATCTATTGTGAAAAACTCCCATAGTCAAATTCCTAGATATTCATGTACAGTTCTATCTATATTAGATGGAACTTTTAATCTTTTGATGAATGTTACTTTGGTCACTACCATTTGATGATAACACTATCATTAAACTCTAATTTATGATATTTTTAGTTTTTTATAACATTATATTGTACAAGAATATAGTCATAAAATTTATTCATTAGTATTTAAAATAATGGAAACTAGTCCTACACAACAAAAACCTCAAAAAACATCTCTGTTATAGTTATTTCTTAAAATTAGTGTAACACGAGTTCAATAATATTATATTACGATTAAAAGAGGATATGAAGGTGTTATTTGACAAAATAACTCAAAGGATAGCGTTTTTTGATGAGAAAATTTGTATTAAAATTATCAATGTTCTTTAACCCTTCTTTTATACATAAGATATGTTGTCAATCTCATAAGATAGTTGGAAGACAGGGATTTGATAGACACTTAGATGATTTCTTGTATGTGTTATGTATTGAAGAGATACAATATTAGAAACTGAAAACTCCCCAAAGTATTTTAATGATCATTTATGATGATACAAAATAAATTCTAAATACTAATAATTATCAAAGTCATGAAGCTGTTAATGATAGGTAGTATATTTGAGCTCATGCATAATGTTTCTTGAGATTCATAATAAATTTTGAAGAGGTAGAATTTCCAAATTCATGGGGATCTTAGTGATACATTGTAAATTTAATATTAAATAAACCATTTTACTGTAGAAGAAGCTGAAATATGAAAAGGAACAACATTAAAAGGATAAGTAATATGTTTTGGTAGAGATGTAATATCCTCTTGGTCTATAAATATGGAAAATTAATTATCTCTATATATGTATAATGTACTTGATTAAATGTGTAATATATCTTCAACGTAGTTCATATAATAAAAAAAATTAAAATCATACCTGGTATTTGATAGATAATTTATTTATATATATTATCTTCTACTCTAAAAATTGTAAAAGTATCAAAGTCCACTAAAATACATAAGGATTTTCATCTCAGTTTAATATTTTCATTGATGCGTAAGGATTATCTATCCATCATAAGGTTTTATGCTTTCATTATGGGATAAGTGGAATAACTACAAAGTCATGTATTATAGAATTGCATCGTGATGATTTAATACATGGTAGGAGACACTTTCCATCTGTCACATAATGACATATATTATCAATCATAATATATTACTCATAATGCAATCAGACATGGATAATAAAGAATTTTATTTTTTGAATGGATAAATTCCAATGTATTTGAGGGAAATAAAAATGATTATGAATAATTGAAATTGAGGAATTCATAGTGCTAACTATATTGAATTTCTATATTAAAAATTTGGAAAATTATCATGTATAATGATTATGCAGAAGCAATAAATGAATAAAAATAATAAGTGATTATCTCTTCGTCCATATTATTAATCTATGAATGAAAATTTATGTGATTAATTTGGAATGAAGTGGAGAAGAGACTCTATAATGAGAAAACACATTGATGATTTGAAACGAAAGGAGAAACAAAATCTAAATTACACCACACTTGACATGGAAGTGATTTTCTATTGTAAATAATCATTATGACTGATCAATTTGTATCCATTAGTTATTATATTTCTGGTATGAAATTAGTGTATAGAGATACAATGTGACATCTTATTCATAGGATTGGAAATTGCTTCTTCTATATATTTGTAAAAAATATAGTTGATAATGTTACCTCTAGGTATACTGACACACCGTTAGTTTATGTATCTTGATTTATCACTTTGTGTTCAACCAATTATAATGTGTGTTTCCTCACATTTACATTAAACATCTAGTATGTGTGTTTTTGTTGAAATATAGAAAATATTTTTTTTCTTATCACACAATAATAATATTAGGTGAAATAAAATAAGAATATAACACCAAAATTTATCCCTTGAATTTTTAGGCATGTGGTTACAACAAGTTATATTAGGAACATGGGTTATGAGCATTTAATCTTTCATCTAAAGTGAGTTATTATAGGGAACATAGTGAATTAAAAATGATTACCCCTATTAGAGGGTTCCAATTACCAGATCAATAAAAACATAAGGAGATCACAACAATAGTCTCTTGGGATCTAATGTTTCTTTGTATCTATAAAATCAATACATATAAGTGATTTTTATAACTAATTATGACTAGAGTGGATAGAATACTACATTGTAATATTTCCAATTTTCAATATGTCTTACCAAGAGATTTTCTAACCCAAATATTCATGATACTGATGGGTTTCAAAAGTTCTCTATCCCTGTTTGATAATTTATACAATATATATTTGGATGATATAATGGTTAAGGATTTCAATCATAAATTTTTTCCTAAATGTTTTTTATGGTATAACAATATATCATGATAAAAATGTTGACTGATTCCTCAACTGAATCATTGAGGTTTTAGGGCTATTTAGGGAAATTGTAAAGAAATAAATGATAATGAAATTGTAAAGAAGATCTTATAAATTTTTCCTCCTCATTATATTCCAAAAGTATCAACAATTTATGAAATTAATTTCTTCAGACTATCTTTGGATGATCTATAAAGAATCATGGTTAAATATTAGATGCATGTAAATATGGAAGGAACATAAAACCATTTAAATAAAGAGATAAAGATTAATTCTATTGAGAATATTCACCCCCTTGATGGTGGGGGTATGTAATAATATGTAATTATTGAGTCTCTATCACTTGTCAATAAGAAATTGAAGAGGTGAAAGGTCAGTTTTAAAGGAAATATACCATTGGAATGTTTTGTTGTGATAAATTTAAATACATTATTTTAAAGTGTATAAAGGGATTTTATAATGATCGATGTGAAATAAAACCTTAAAAAACATTGAATGAAAATCCGTCCAAATAGTGACTTTAACACAAGTAATATTAATTGTAAGAAATTCAAGAGGAAGATATTAGTATGAAAATAAGATGATGATGATGATGATGATGATGAATATTATTTGATAGAAGATGAAATGGAAATTGATTTAAATATTAAAGATGAAATGATAGATAATAATTAAAATTAAAAATCTGGATGAGAATATGACATTCACCTAGATGTTATTATTTACCTCAATTTAGAACTTGAGGGTTCTCTTAATGGAATTAATTCTCAAAGAAATATAAATAGAAATATTGGTGTTCTATTAAAATATACATCATAATATGTTATTATATTGAAGTAGATATTTATCAACTAGAAAAATAATTAATGATTAATTAGTTAGACAATAAATTTTGGTATAAGTATCATATTAATTGAAAAAGATTTATGAAAATACTATGGTGACTGATGACCTTATCAGTTATCTAAAAGAGAGGGAAGACCGGAATATATTGAATAAGAGGTAGTTACATTAAAAACTATACATGAATAAAAAATTAATTTGTGTGATCAAAATAAGGATTTATAGTTTGGGAAGTTCTTAGATGAAAAATTATTAGAAAAAGTTTAACAAGGACTAAAATGAGTTGAAACAATATTGAATGAAGAATGACACTGGTACATGGGTAAAAATAGAGTATGTTATGATGTAGTGACTTCAAAATAAATAGCAGTGATGGTATATAAGAAAGGTAATAAGAATTTTCTATAGTATCCATGGTCTTCAATGATTAACCATTAACCAAGGACCTATTAAAAAGTTATAGACATGTGTAGCGAAAAAAGAATATAAGATATTTACCCTTATAAGGTGCATGTTTTTTGGATACAATATCCATACCTCATAATATTATATGGTTAAAAAGAGAAATTTTAAGGGATAAACAGTTGGATGTTAGAAAAGAATAATGAATGAATATCCATCATCTCGAGGATGAAATTATTTGTATGCATATTTCTTTCATTTTTCTGATTTCGAGAATAAATTTATTATTTACACAAAAATAAGAAATATAAATAACCACCCAAGATGAAAAGGTGAATGAATAAAATGTATCCCAACTCAATTCTGATAGTAAATAGGTACTCTTCATTAGATAATAAATAAAAACATGTTTTCACTTCCTATTCTAGAGATAGAATGTTAAAGGAATCTTATGAATTGAATCATTTTGTTATCTCTTAGAAGGAGAGGAATAATATTCCTAAGGATATCCTTGAAAAAATATAGTTATAGAAAAAAAGAATTGTGTCACCTATATCCTTAAGAGTGGTTATTCATTCCACTTAACTAGAAATGTGATCCTCTTGAAAAAAAATGATCATAATATTTGATGGAATGGATTAGTTTATTAGTGGTGGTGCTTTAAAGACAAAAAAAGTATAAAGACCTTATCATCATGTGGTTAGTTAAAGAATAAATATGTTTCTATGTCGATGTATTATGGAATATTCTTTGAAGTGTGATTCAACTTCGGGACTCTAGACTTGAGGTTACGTTTAACCAAATAGGGTGATTGATCAATGTAAAACCCAAGAACTCTCTTATGAATGGAAGGAGGTCAAATTATAATATATATCTTGTAGTTAGTAATGAAAACATATGAATGACTAAAACATAAGAAGAAAATTTCTTTTTTAATTTAAGTATATGATACAATCACTAATGATGCATGGAAAACATATCCAGCATAAGAAACATGGTAGAAATTCTGAATATAATTTGAGATTCTGAAAATAAATATAATGCATGATTATGAGGAATATGGTCTGAAAAACTTATCATGAATTAAGAAAATGTAATCTGATCAAATCAACCTATTTCATACTAGTGTATGAGGTCTAACAAATCATCCTAGAACACATGGAGAAAGGTATTAATAATTTTTGTAAATGATTATAGTAGAATTACATGTATCATGTTCATATTGATAATGAAATAATATATATATTTCATAAAGAGGAATCAAAAGAGAGTTGAAAAATAGATTGGATTCTCAATGAAAATTATAAAATTTGATAGTGGAATTGAGTTCACATCAATTGAGGTGGAAAATAACCTCTACAAGTATAGAATTAAGAATAAGGTATCTTCTGTGAGAACATTGAAATAGAATAGTGTTATTGAATGATGAACTCAAATGTTAACATGGAAAATAAATGTATCATTGAAAGTGGAATCACTAACCATTACTAGATTGAGGTAGAACAAGTTGTAGTATGCACTCAAAACCAAGAATTTTGATGCCTCAGGGAGGGGAGGGAACCTTATGAAATTTGGAATGGATTGAATCCTCGACTCAATAATTTTTTTAGTCTTTACTAGTAGATTATATATCAAGATTAAAGAGATAATGTAATGAATGTTTTGAGTTGTATCAGATGAAGGATCAGTTTTAGCATTCCTAAAAATGATTAAGGAATATAAATTATACAAAAAATTTGATAAATTAGATTTCATAAAGTATTCCTGTTAATGTTATTCAAGAAATTAATGATATAATTATAAACGTTAAAACCATGATAAATTATATATAGAGAATGATGATATCATTAAAAACTTTAAGGATATAAAAATTACAAAAAATGATGAATATTCCACAGCTGATTCAAGAGATGAAAATATTAATAAATAAAATGGAATGCACTATTCATGGAGATGGCAGGTCGTTCGTACGCGTGAAAGGTGTCTCTTTTCCTTATCGAATTGAATGCAAGTAGATAATATATATATATATATATATATATATATGAAATTCCAGGATAATTATAATGTCATATAATTCTTTCTTATTTATTATATATACTTTATTATCTTTCTTGAATGGTTAACATGGAGAATTAATCTCATCACGTCATGGAGACAGTAAGTCGTATGTACGTACGTGTAGTGAATTCATTAACGTGATCAGTAAATGGTATGTAATTTGATTATATATTAATTATGAAGAATAATTATCATCTAATATTAATTATTTAAATACATTATAATCATAATTATACCCATCCAAATTAATTATTGTTGAATAACAAATTACACCACTGTTTGGAGACGGTAAGTTGTATGTATGCACAGATGGTGATATTGTTATTCGAAGGATGAAACAAATGAGGTATAATGTTTTCCCATAATTATAAAAACATATCATCATGTATAATACACGGGATAGTATGGAAACAAAATAAGAAGAGGAAGTAAAAGAAGAAATTAATTTTGAAAGAGGTGATAAAACAATTACCTCCTTTTCAAGTATCTCATTTTGGTACACACAAAAGGACTACTTAAGATGGATTTCTGCCCAAAAGGTGGAATCTAGGATGAATATAAGGAATTTGGTGGTTATTTGGGCAGTTTTTGGCCAACAAATAGGGATTTGGAGGTGTGATTAAAAGAGAAATAGAGGTTCACTTTTATAAGAGAGGGGAGGGGCACCTTTAGAATGTCTAGAAATATTAATTTATTATAAATTTATTTTCTGTTTATAATGCACCCAAAATCATTTATTTAGAACAAAATTTCGGTATGGGTGGAAATACTCTCAACCATTAATATTTATAAATATTTTTTATTTTATTTTAAACCTTATCATTTTTATTTATCTTTATCTTATCTATTTAATTTTATTTGTGGTAAAAATAATCAAAATATTAAATGGTTTTAAATATTTATTTATTTGTTTTGAACTTTCTATATTTGGAATCATTATTAAATTTTATACAATATAATTTTCACTTTGTAAATTTTAAATATTTTAGTGTTTTTTAAATGATTTAATAATATGTTATTTTTCTAAAATATCAATACTTTCAATTTTGACACTATTCAATTATTTAACTTTAAATAAAACCCAAAAATATTATAAATAAAAAAAATATTTAATACACTAAAAACATGTCATAACTACCTACAAAATTTGTGGTTAAAATTAATTAGTTCATATGATATTTATTTTAATATTTTTAAAACCATTTATTTGATATTTTTTCCAATAAAATAATTTCTACATTACTATTGTGTCATCATTAATGGTAATTATTTAATCTCTAACAATCATTAATAAATTAAAATGATGTAGATAATTTAATTATGTTTCTAGATACTATTTCTGTTTGATGTTTTATCATGTTCGTCACTACATTAAAATTATTATACTTATAAGATATATAAGAGTGACATGTTGTCTCCTTCTTTTGTTTAAATTATAATTACATCAATTTCATTGAAAAAATTACAATAAATGAATAAATTATGACCCATAGGTGATATTGGTATACTTTAATTCATTAAATAGGATTTCAGTATGTGTTAGGGTAATTTTATCATATTGTTCGTTACCCAAATTTAGCAATTTTTCCTTTAACTGTGGTAAATAAAAATTACCATAGTTACTATTCATAATCTTCAAAAAGTAACCTATTAACATAATTTTGACCCAATGATCCAAAAAATTTAATCTATTTTTCATAATTAAAAACACATAATTTTCAGATATTAATTTAAAATTATTTTCCATTGTCAAAAACCAAAAAGCGAGTTATTAAGAAATAAAAACTTATTAAAAGATTGTCATGTGTTTATATCCAATTTAAATGTCAAATTACATCAAATGAATCACATTGTATTAAATAATAAAAACATATTCCAATTATATTTTAAAACCAATTAAAATGATAACATAACTATATAAATAAATTAGATAAAAAGGCAGTTTTGAATTAAAATGTAGTCTTTTCACTATTCATTAAAATATGAATTTCTTCAGAAAAATATTCAAATTTTAACCAAGATAAAATTTTATGTCTTTATTCCAAATAATAAATTTACTTTTTCAAATATAATATATAAAAGTGTTAAAACTATATTTAAAATTGGTGCACCATCAAAATGTGAAAAAACATCATGTTTTTTAAAAATAATTATTTTATCCAAAAAATTGAATTTTTTATTATATAATGTTCTAAAAAATACATAAGATAAATTTTAATATCATATAAAATTAAAAAATCAGTTAATAATCTTCATAACATTTAATTTATATAATATTTTAGTAATATATCGTTGTTTATTGAAACTCAGTTCTGGGTAAAATTAAATCTATTGAGGAAGGTCACTGTTGGGTGTATCACAAGCCAATGAAGCGTATCGTAGAGTAAAATAATCCTTTGGTATTGCGTACAACATAATCAAAACATAATTCTTTCATAAACGGGAAAAATATATATTAATTGTTATGTGTATTGTACAATAACTCAGTGTTTCAAATAATAAATGACAAGTCTATTTTGTGTGAAAGGAATGTTTGAATTAGTGAATTGCATTTTATAAATGAAAATTTTAATTTATTCAAAAATAAATGTTCTATAAAGACTCAGGTTGTTATAGTTTTGAAGATATTTGTATTCATTTTGGATGATGTTTTGAAGTATTTAAATATTAATTTATTTTTATTTTAATGAAAGGAAAATTATTTTATATCATTTTTATATTCAAAATAACAGAAAAATGACATAGAGAAAAACGTACTTTAAGACTTAGGGTTTTCTTAAGGAGTTGAAAAAACAAAAAAAAAACAACAAACCACAATCAAAATGCAATATTTTTATTTTTATATAAGATATTTTTTGGATCCCATTCTAGTTAGTTATATTAGAATGAATATTTTGGGAATACTTAAGAGATTTTGAGAACATATAGAACATATTTTTATAGAGTAAAAATTGGAAATTTCCCTATAAAAAAGGTTGATACAAAATATTTTCAGACATAATAAATTCTATATTTAGGATTTTATATTATATATGTGATATATATCTCTAATACTCAAGATATGTTTCATTTCAAAAATGTGATATTTTTTATAAGGAAAGTTATTTTATGTTAACAAGAAATTAAAAAATTAATATGATGCCATTAAATATATTTTTTTATATATTAATTATCAGGATTATAAATCTTGATATATTGTGTTTAAAGTAATTTTTATATCATGAATATTTTTCCCAGCCATGATAATGTCTATGAGTCTATGATTTAAATGACTGATTTTTATGAAACAAATTCATGATAAATATTATCTAGGTTAATATATAGTGGATAGATATATATGCCTCAATTTATGGTGTTAAACCTTATTCATAAATAATTTGAGATTAATAGAAGAATATCTCAGTCCATGCAGAAAATATTTCACAATGTGAAAGGAATATCTATTCATAGGCACTTATTTATTTTACCACCATTTATACATTCACACGAAAATGTATATAAACTTATTATGATTACCTATATAGTTACAATGTGGAGGAAAATATCAGAGAACCAGAGAATATAAATTGAACGTACTTGACGAATTTAAATATTTGAATTTGATTTTAAATTTTGAACTTTAACCTAATGATAATTATTATTATTGAAAAATAATATTTTTTACTATAGGGAAAATATTGTAATGGGATAATAACAAAAAAAAGTGAGAAAAAATTGGGAGGATTAACAGAGTACTTACTTTTATGAAATTATTAGAGAAAGGAGAAGAAGATTGTGGAAAATAATCAGTATTTCAAGGAAAACTCAAATGATGTCTAATTCATATAAATACTCTCTTTTTTTAAAAAAAATATTTTCTCTATTTTTTGTAGGATAAGTTTTTCATAGTTAGAAATAATTGATTATATCATGAACCTCCAAATTGTATTCCAAAATGATGATACCTGTGTATTGTTTGGTCTTAAGTAAATCTAGATCATTCCAAATACTAGCTACTCATTTTTAATAGTTAACCATGTATAATAGGTTATACCTACTTTGTAATTATTGTGGTGTGTATCCCAATGATCAAGTTATTCACTTAAATAGGTGATTAATTTTTTTATTAAATAAATTGAGAATGTATAAGAATTTATTTATTCTCCCCTAATTAACTCTCACTGGTATTTTATGTACTTTTCTTGTTGTACTAGTGCCTGGTTTCTATCAAAGATGATATATTGTTTAGAGTTTATAAGTAAAGGTGTTATGTTGAGTAAAATATCCTATAAACAAGATTTATATTGTAAATATGGAGAACATAAATTTAATAAAGGGAAATAAGATTCATAAATTCGATGGGAAAACTAATTTATATGGAAAAATCATATATTGTTATATATTTTATTTATTAGTCTGGATATATTGGAGGGTGTAACAAATTATTTTTTCCCTCCTAGTGAATTTGATGCTATTATAGAAATTGTTGGAATGAATTTGGGGAATTATGGATGTGATAAAAATTCAATATGTTCATTTAATTTAGGAAAAATGTCCAATAAATTGAAAGGAATAGTTATTGAAATCCTTATGTTGTATAAATTTGAAAACTCTATTCAAAAAATGAAAATTCCAAGTAATCAAAAATAAAATTTTGGAAGTTTAAATATTAAGATATAAAAATAAATTAATAGGATATATGAAATTAATTATTCACTAAAGTTAATGAAATTTTGAGAATTATTATTGGATTTTAGAAGAAGTTTGAGGATTATATAGTGTCATGAAAATACTATGTATCATTCTAGACACATTTGATGCAAAGGTATCAAGACATGAAAATGAAGATCCAGGAAGATGTCCATTATATGATCTAAATAGAATTCATATTTCTTATTAAATGTCTAAGGGAAGTGTTTTTAAGAAAAATATAAATGAATATGGGGAAATATCCTTTTATTGATTAAAATAATAGAAGAGTTGGATATAAGAAGTTTTTAAATAAATTAAAATTGGTGAAGAAGAAGTTGTTAATTTGAAACTTGATAAAATATTTTCACATATTTGTAGAATTATGAGAGTATGATAATGAAATTTTATGGTAAAGAATCTACTAATGTGTTTTTATAGTGTATTTATTTTATTTTTTGTATATAATTCTCTGAATTTAAATATAGAAGAAGATAATGAAAATGTTGTTGAGAAGTCAAGGAGTTCCTCTATGTAGAAGCCTACAATATTCGATAATAAACTTTTTATTCAAAATCGATAGGTAAGAGTTTATATAAACACAAAAATAACAATTTTTTATTAATTCATGAAGATTATGTTAGTATACATGATTATGAGGATGTTGAGACTTATAATGAAGTTGATGTAAAACTATTTATTTCTAATGTAAATGAGGAAATGGTCACTACTGATGAAAGTACTAATGTTGTAAGTGGGAAGAAATAGAAAAGGAGTTATGTAGAGGTGATAACTCAAGAAATTTCATTCAAATATATCAAAATTATACAAGGATATAAAATTTTAAATGGATTAAAATCAATCATCAAAAAACAATGATTTTATTCATGATGATAAATATTCAAGGCTGATGGATGATATTAATTCCATTAAAATGTTTCTTCTTGAATAGAAAATATTAAATGTTAAAATATAAGTTAAACTTAATGAAATAGTTAATCATATTGTTAATTTATTTCAAGACATGGTCAATGATAAAATGGAATTAGACAAGTACAAATCCATCTTTAAGAATTATATTAAAGGTGGTGAAGAAATATCTAAAAACAATATTATGAAAGGATCTGAATTCTCAAAGAATGATGTGATTCAATTTGAACATAAAATATTAAATTAAATGGGTGATAAATATCATGGAAGTGTTTTTGGAAAGAATCATTCCAATTATAACTATAATAATGTGAATTTAATGTAAAAAATAAAATGATTATCATAAATATAAAAATTCTGGAACACAGAATTAAAAAATAATGATATTAAAAATAGGGATTTTCGAAAGGATATAATAAATACTATAGTAAGTTGAAAATATGTTGGTTTTCTATAATTTTTTTCTAATTTTATTTTTCAAAAATATAGAAGAATTTCTTGTCGAAACATATAACTAACAAGATCTTTTAATAGTTAAATATGTATATTATAGACCTAGTTGAAATTGTGGATGATTTGGGGAGATGGAAGGAATATGAAAATATAATTACCAATATTTATTCGAGAATGAAGGTGTTGGGAGAAAAATATTGAGGTCGATTAAACCCTCTCAAAGGATTATTTTTTTTAAAAAACTAGAATTTATAAACTAAAGGTTTTGAAAAAAGATTCATCCATTGGATGAATTTTGTGAAATATGTGACCAGTGAAGTTATTCTATTCAAACATTTCTCACCATTCTACCTACTCGGTTGATTATAAAATAAAAAACCAAAATATCACAGAATAATAAATTAAAAGGTAATGAAAATTATTTACTTGTATAAATTTCACTTAAATTAATTACATTATGAATCTCCATGTTTTCTGGATAGTGGATATTCTTCACTCAAGATAAGATATTTAATGACCCTAATGGATGTTTAAAATATAAAAGAGGGTTTGGAAACTATTGGAAATGAGGTGTTACTTAAAATAAATTAATTTGGAAGATTAGTTATTGGAATGGAAAAATTAAACTCCTAGTAAAATTTAAATGATGATGTGAGGAAATTGAGTGCGTTAACTGTATCTAATCTCAATGGTAAATTCCATGAATTAGTGTTTTGTAAAACATATTTTTTGGTGATAATAATGAAGGAATGTTTTGTATTGATTAGTGTAAAATGAACAAGTGGAAACTTATTCTAGGATAGGGATACTAAAAATTCATTCTATCTATGCTTAATGGAGAAAAATTAATTATGGAATCAAAGTCATTGTAATATCATCCAAAAGAACATGATAATGCTTACCCAATAAAATAATATTCTTTGTGTACCTATTTTTAAGATATAGAGATAGAGAGTGACAGAGAAACTGGTCATTCTCTACAAGTATGAAGGATAACATTATTAATTCTCCATATATGAAAATTTAGATTTAAACATACCAACCATAAGAATTTATTCATTCTGGAATTTTTGGGCCTATGAGGAAGGTATATAAAAATAGTGATAATTATTTTATTTCTTTAATAGATCAATTTACTTATTTCACAAGCATTATGTTCATGAATAAAAAGTTAATTTCTCTAAAAATGTTCAAGAGTTTTATAAGAAGTGCTAACAATAAGTGTTCCTTCACCTTAATGAAAATCCAAAAACATTTTGTTGAATATACTAGTGGAATATTTTAAGATTATTTTTGGAATCATTCTATTAATCATGAACCCAATTAAAAATTTTCACCATAGAAAAAAGGTTCTTCTGAATGGGAGAACATATGTTTACTTAGATGGATCATAACATATTGATTTGGCATGATACTTCTTGATATTTCTGGAAATTGAAATTTTTACAACGTATCATATATAATAAATATTTTCTCTGTTAGATAAATTTTAGATATATCACCATACAAGGTGTATTATAAAAAGTACATTTGTTTGAAATATTAAAGGGTTTTTGGAATCCATTGTATTTCAACATGAAAGTTGAGAATATTGGGATGTTTGTGTAGAGCAGAGCTGATGGTTTATTCCAAGAATTCCCTGAAAAAAGAATAAGATACTAATATTATAACACATTGATATTGAATATTATGGATATCCACTAATTTAAATGTGTCGGAACACTCAAATAATAAAATAAAAAATTATGTAGAATGTTATGAAAGTGATGATGTTGAAATACTTTTTATTTTCAAGCATGGTTAATTTTGTAAAAATAATGATATTATATAAGAAGTGAATATTGAAGATAATAATTAATCCACATCATGTGAGTAATGAATACCTTTTTTAACTCATTAAGAGATTATAAATATGGTGGTGGTCCCAAATATTATTGGATAATAATGATAGGTAGTTTAAACTAGATTAAATTTTATGGAAAAAATGAATACCATGTTGTTTTCTCTTGTTGAACTAAGAGATGGGAAATAGGATTTAGAGAATCAAGAGTATATTGATTTGATGAATGAAGAATGTTGACCTCACCTATTTTGATAATCCCAATTATGCTGTCACATTCATTGATAATCACAATTAATTTTTATCTATATATTAACTCTTTCATTCTATTATCAAGTTGATAGTAATAGTAAAATAATCTCTGACATATGTTAATCAATGTTTATCTATGTTTATATGATTTTTAAAATTAATCCTAACTCAATCGGATATGTTTTGCATAAAATAGATAACTATTAAAGTCACTCATATTCTTATAGCTACTGATACAGATCTACCGGTACTTAGTCTACTGATAGACTTATTCTACTAATAGAATGTATAGAAAGAGTCACCGATACAGACAGCTGCTGATAGATGATACTAATAGAAGCTGCCGATAGATGATAACTGATAGAACAAGTCTTCCAATATGCATAAGTCTACTGATATACACATCATTATTACAAAACGGAGCTACCGATATGCACGTACTAAAATTATACTGATACAAGCTACTGTTACACCATAGTTACTGATAGAGTAAGTCTGCTGATATGAACAATTCTGCTACTATGAAGCTACCGATACAAAACGAGCTACTGATAGAAGAAAAGTCTACTGATAGATAAATTCACTGATATATAAATCTACTAATACACAGAGTAAAAGATACTGATAGACCAAGAGCTATCGATAACAAGAGCTACCGATACATGATCAAAGAGCTATTGATACATGATCAGAGAGCTACTGATACACGATCAGAGAGCTACTGATACATGATCAGAGAGCTACCGATACAAGATCTAACAGTTACCTATGGAAGGTCACTGTTACATAAAGTCAACTGCTACCTATAGAAGCATACTGATGAAAGACTGACCAGTCAAAATCTATACTCTTAATATTATTTATTTATTAATGAAATTGTTATATTTGATTATTTTAATTTAATTAATGTTATTTAATGATGGTTGTTGGCATGTCAGAGAACCGTACCTAGTACCCATGAAAAAGGTAATCATTCTTTTTACTGGAGCTGAAAGCTATAAATGGAATGACAAAGACCCTGTAGACATATGAGAATCAAGGAACTAAGAAGGCATGAAAAGGGTGTAAAAGGAAGGGAAAAACAGCATTGAAAAGCGGTGCATTCACACAAAAGGAAAAATCTACATTCATATGAAAAGATCACTAGACATACACGAAGCCACTCATTTTCTCAGGGATAACACAAGCTGCATCTTGAGTGAAGAACTACAACGAGATCTTCATGCACTCAAGCTGAAGCTGGACCTGAAAACAGAGGAAGAAAACGATAATCTGTTTTTCAGGAAAAAACCATAGAAGGACTCAAAAGCATTTCTGATTAAACAAAAGAGTCCAGAGTTGCACTTCACATTATTAGAACATTATAAAAGTCTTATCTACTATCTTAGCGATTCATTTATTCACATTTCGAGCTGTGTGTATTCTCTGTATATTTCATACACACATTATCTCCTGAGATAAAATGGAGGATCAATAAATCCTCATACAAACTTTCTATATCTCCCTTGTATCCCACTGTGGACAGTGGTAGAGGTCTGGTAAGACCTGTACAGCCTATGAGCTATTGTTTGTTTTCCCACGTATAACTTTTGTAGAGTTCTTTGTACCTGGACAGTTTTTTCATTGTTGTTTACCCCGATCCAGGGTGTGGATCAATTTATATAAATTGTTTGAGAGGACTAATTCTCGGCTTGAGACAGAACCTCTTGGTTACATCTGCTGTGCATTTTAGTTTAAAGTCTAAATTATACTATATATATATTATATTCTGCTGCTAATTACTTTGAAATACAATTTGTTTTAAAGTTACCTTGATAGTTAAATTATCAAGTGTTTATACTTATTGTTAACCCGTAAGTTAGTTTCAATAGATAATTTAATCTTCTGATTAAATTAACTGAGACCTAATCAATCATTGAGAAACTAATTGAACACTTACAATCTGTACAAATTCACTAGAGTTTAACTTGTTTTAATATAGGGGGATTTTAACAGAAATATTTTTAACAGAAATTTTATTTGGAACTCAATTCACCCCCCCCCCTCTTGAGTATCCACTCGGACCAACATTTGGTATCAAAGTATTATTTTTATACAGTATTTCAAAACACTCTATTTTTCAACTGTGATTTTAGTTTCATCTTTAAAGATATTAAATTTCTGTCAGTTCTAAATTTTATCTCTTTAAATATATTCTATAAAATCTAGTTATGGACAATAGACTAGAATGTGATGCTACCAACAAACCACCATTCTTTAATGGTACAAATTATGCCCAGTGGAAACATAAGATGAAAATTCACTTAGATAGTGTGGGATTTGATATTTGAACTACAATAGAGACTCAATATAAAATTCTAGAAACTGAAAGAACTACATGGGATGAACCTACTAAAACATCTTACAATAATAATTGTGAAGCTATAAATTCCATGTATTGTGCTCTAAGAGATTAAGAGCTTAATAGAATATCTTCTTGTAGAAATGCCTATGAAATCTGGGACACTTTGAATATTTCCCATGAGGGAACAACCAATGTTAATGAAATGAGGCCAAATACATGTACTATTAAATATGATAATTGTAAAATGAAGCCTGATGAACCAATTTCTGACATGTATCTCATCTTCAATGAGATTTTCAATACTATGATCTCTCTAGGAAAATTTGTTCTAGAAAAGGAACAAATTATTAGGATATTAAGATGTTTTCTAAAAATATGGAGAGGCACATCTTTTTCCATTAGTGAATCATGCGACATCAGAAAAATTCCTATTAAAGAATTAATAGGTAATATTATGATGTATGAGGAAGATTTCAAGGTGAATAAGGAAGAAGATGATGAACCTAAAAGGAAGTCAGTGGCTTTTAAGTCTACTGCCTCAAAGATCAAGGATAAGGAGAAACTTCACACAGCTACTGAAAGCTCAACAAGTGAATGTTCGGACTCTGATAGTGATGCTGAGATGGCTCAAATAGCCATAATATTTAAGAAGTTATATATGAAGAATAAATTCTTCATAAAATCAAACTACAAAGGTACATATGAAAATTAAGGACACTGAAAGAATGATTGGAAAAAGCTAATAAGAGTGCTGAAGTTATCTGTTATGAGTGCAAAAGGAAAGGACATGTAATAGCAGACTACCCAAAATTGAAGTTCATGAAGAAACATGACTACAAGGACAGCAAGTATAAGAAAGAAATGAAAGCCACTTGGAGTGATTCAGAAGAAACTTTAAGTTATTATGATTCTTCTAAGGATGAATATTGTCATAAATCATACATGTATTTTATGAAAAACACATCTGAGGTAACACTTGACCCTGCTGCTTTAAATTCATATTATTCTAGAGTTGATTCTGATTTTGATTTTGAATTTTAAAATATGTCTAGTAAATAATTATTTGAATAATATAATATGCTAGAAGAGACCTTTATTTAACTTTAGGACAAGTAAAAAGCCATAAAGAAAAAAACATGCTTTATCTAGAACTGTTAAATCTACCCTTGAGATTGAAAAGGAAAAGAATGCTCAATTACTTTAGGAAAATACTGAACTGAAAATGTCTAATGAGAAACTGAGGAAGGAAATAGAAAATTTCACAAATGGAAAAGATACACTTACACAAATTTTAGGTAAAAAAGTGGAACCAAAGTATACTACTAGTTTGGGATACCAACCTGGACAGAGAAAATTTACCGAAAATTGATTTATTCCTAAATTTGGAAAAAATTCCGCTAGTTCTAGTTCTAGAAATTCATATGCTTCAACTAGGTATTAATATGTTTATAGTCCAAATAAAGTTTATCATTCAAAATATATTAATTCTGTAAATTATATGAGACCCATTAGATAAGTTCTGGTACCTAAAGCTTTACTTTCTAACCTATCCGGACCCAAGAGAATATGGGTACCAATATCATTCTCTTTTTAAAACTGTTTTGTAGGAAACCTGTTTGAAGAGTTCCCATAATAAGATATGGTACTCGGATAGTGGATGTTCAAGGAACATTTCTGGATATTATTCATTCTTTAAAATCATAATAAAGGTTGATGCATGCCATGTCACCTTTGGTGATAACTCTAAAGGAAAAATAATCATCCTAGGCCAGATCGGTAACACTAATTCAGTATTAATTTCTAAAGTTTTATTTGTTGATAGACTTAAATATAATCTGTTAAGTATTTATCAGTTATGTGATGATGGCTTTAATGTTATGTTTGAAAATTATTCTTGTAATTTTTTTAACTATAAAAACGTTTTAGTATTTTCTTCCTTAATAAATGAAAATGTTTATGATGTTGATTTTAATTCTTTATACAAGAAAAATGTTACTTGTTTTAATGCTTTTCATAAATAATGTAGTCTTTGGAATAGAAGTTTAGGAAACTGAAATATTTATTCACTTAGAAAACTGACTAAGAAGAACATAGTTAGAGACCTACCCAAACTTGAATTCCTATAAGACAAAGTTTGTAATCCCTGTTAAAAGGGAAAGAAACATAATGTTTCTTTTAAATCAAAGAAAGAAGTTTCAACTTCTCAACCTCTCGAGTTGGTTCACATGGACTTCTTTGGACCTTCTACAGTTTCTATTTTAAATGGGAGGCACTATGTATTTGTCCTGGTAGATGACTTTTCAGGATATACTTGTGTATACTTCATAGCTCACAAAAGTGAAACTTGTTATTATTTTTTTCAAATACTCCATGTCTTTAGAAAACCTTAGTGGACATAAGATTAAGACCCTTAGAAGTGATCATGGTCGTGAGTTTGAAAATCAAGAGTTTGAATCTTATTGCTCACACAATGGTTATAGTCATAACTTTTCTGCCCTAGAACACCTCATCAGAATGGTGTAGTAGAAAGAAGAAATAGAACCCTTCAAGAAATTGCATGAACCATGCTCAATGAGTATGACCTGCCTATTTATTTTTGGGATGAGACTAGGAATACAGCATGTTATATTATTAATAGAGTCATTATTAGACCTGTTCTTAAGAAGAACCCTTATGAACTGTGGAACAATAGGAAACCTAAAGTTAGTTACTTCAGAGTCTTTGGCTGCAAAGTCTTTATCCTCAATACAAAGGATAATCTTGACAAGTTTTCTTCTAAAAGTGATGAAGGAATTTTTCTTGGTTATTCTTTAACTGGAAAAGCCAATAGAGTCTTTAAAAAAAGAACTATATGTGTGGAAGAATCTGTTCATATCAAGTTTGATGAAACAGATCAACATGAACCTAAGTCTTCTCTTGAAACTATTGAAGAAGATTTGAGTTTTCTGGACCTTAATAATAAAACTAAAGAACCTGCTGTAAAAACATCCAGTTCTGGAAATATTTCAGAATATGCTTCTATAGATCCCGAACATAGATAAGAGCTTGAAATTTATGGTCCTACCATTACTAGATCAACTAGGATTCTAAAGAATCATCCTTTGGATACTGTTGTCGGTAATCTTGATAGAGGGACACATATTAGAGCTTCTCTAAGAAACCAGGTTGAACATCAATCTTTTCATTCACAGCTAGAACCTAAAAATGTCAATGATGCAATCAATGATGAATTCTAGGCAATGGATATTCAAGAAGAGTTAAATCAATTTAAAAGAAACAAAGTCTAGAAATTAGTTGACAGACCCAATGACACTTTGACAATAGGTACTAAATGGGTGTTTAGAAACAAAGTTGATGAGTCTGGAAATATAGTTAGAAAAAAATCTAGGTTAGTTTCACAAGGATATAGTCAAGAGGAAGGTATACACTATGAATAAACCTTTCCACCTGTTGCAAGATTAAAATCCATTAGGATTCCACTTGCCTATGCTGCTCATTTGAATTTCAAGTTATATCAAATGGATGTCAAAAGTGATTTTCTAAATGGTTTTATAATTGAATATGTTTCTGTTGAACAACCACCTCTATTTACTAATCATCATTTTCCAAATCACATTTTCAAACTATATAATTCTTTATATGGTTTGAAACAAGCTCCAAGAGATAGGTATGATAGACATAGCAATTTTCTTATTTCAATAAGTTTTAATAAATGGATTGCTGATCCAAATATTTTTATTAAAAGAATTTGTAAATATGTTTTGATATTACAAATATATGTTGATGACATTATTTTTGGATCTTCTAAACATTTTTTATGTAATGGATTTTTAATGATTATGCAAAATTAATTTGAAATGAGTTTAATGGGAGAACTCGAATATTTTCATGGATTTCAAGTTTTTCAAAATGAAAATGGTATAATTTTTAAAAAAAGTAAATATACAAAGGTTCTTTTAAAATGATTTGTTTTGGATAGTATTAAGGAATGTGATACTCTTATGAGTACAGTCTGTAAATTGGATGCAGATGAAACTGGGAAACCAGTGGATCAAACCAATTATAGAGGTATGATTGGAAGCATACTTTACCTTACTGCTAGTCAACCAGATATTATGTTTAGTGTGTGTATGTGTGAAAGATTTCAAGCTAATCCAAAATAATCTAATTTAATTTATGTAAAAAGAATTTTTAAGTATATTAAACATACTGCAAATTTGGGTTTCTTTTATCCAAAAGGACAATCTTTTGAATTAATGAGTCATTTAGATACTGATCTTGCTGGCTGTAAGTTATATAGAAAAGGAACATCTGGAACGTTTCATTTATTGAGAAACTCCTTAGACAATTGGTGTAGAAAAAAGAAAAAATTTATAGCTTTGTCCACAGGAAAAGCAGAGTATATAGCTGCTGGTAGTTATTGTGCACAAATTCTGTGGATGAAACACAATCTCTTGGACTATGGATATGATTTTAATCTTGTTTCTATCAGCTTTGATAACACTAGTGAAAATAAACATTTCAACGAACCATTTATCTCACTATAGAACCAAAAACATTGATATAAGGCACCAATTTTTGAGACATAATTACCAAAAAGGTGATATTACTCTTGAATTTATAGGTACTCAACATCAATTAGCTGACATTTTCACCAAAACATTGTGTTTGGATATGTTAAGTTACATTAGACATGAGTTAGGAATGATTAACCTTGATCGGTAGGTACCCCACAGATGCGAGTACATCACCTATGTGAAAAAATTACTGATGCGAGTACCTCACCGATGTAAAAACCTCACCAATGTAAAAAACTCACCAATGTAAAAACCTCACCGATGTAAAAACCTCACCGATGTAAAAACCTCACCGATGTAAAAACCTCACCCATGTAAAAACATCACCGATGTAAAAACCTCACCGATGGACCTCACTGATAGGAATTATCACCGATAAACCCTACCGATGAGTACACACTGTTTTAAACTTATGTCTACCACCAGAATCTGAATCATTTATACTTATGATATTTTAATTGTTTATTTTATGATTCCAAAATGATAAAACTATGTTCTGGTTACTTCTCAATCCACCGAATCTTTCCCTTACCCTCAATCCTTAGCTCCCAAATCTCTCGAAAACCCTAAATCTCTCAAACCAGAGATGTCAAAAACCAAAATCTCTACCATCAGAGATGACTTTGATGAGCCCAATGAAAAGAAGAAGAATTCTGAGCCTGAATATAGTGGTAGTGTTGGTAGAACAAGGTCGGGGACGTGACCAGTGAACCCTCATTTGCAGAATAGACTTATTGTGATCAAAAAAGAGTTGTGCGTAGAATAATTGAGGCTAGAAAATTGTTAGTGCTCGAGGTGCTAGAAGATCAGAAGTGGGTATATTTATTTTCGAACAACAATAACCCCTATTATCTGAAGCTAGTGAAACAATATTATGAGTTTGTGATCTTTTTGATGTCAGATGATGAGAACCGAGTGATTTCTTTTGTGAATAGAATGGAGATATCTTTTTCATCAGTTGAGTGGGATGATTGCCTAAAGGTACCACATAAAGGTGTATCTGGATATGTCTCGAAAGCAATACCACCTACAAGTGATATATTTGATTATGAAACTGCCCTAGAAGTGCTCACCGGTAGTGGAAATCAAAGAAAAGTGGTGGATACTAAAATGGATGGAGAGAACATATTGTTGTTCAAATTTGTTCAGCATGCCTTAATACCAAGGAGAGGGGACTTTTCAAATTTATGATATCAAGATATCTATCTCCTACATATCTTGAGACATTTTGTAAAAGTGAATCTATGCAGATTGCTAATGTTTCAAATGGAGTATATGATCAGACCTATGTCAACGACTAATTACTTATTCTTTGCCAATATGATCTTAGTGATGATCAAAGTGAAAAGGGTAGTTGAGTCTAAAGATGAGACAGTGGTAGTAAGGAATAATTTTTTGTATCAAAAACACTATTTGTAAATACATAAAGATAAACTAGAACCCATGGAGAGGTGAGTGGGTTAATGATGACAAGAAGGTTTATAATAAATTCAATCTTGTGAATCATCCTTCAAGGCCTAAGGATGTGAGGGATCCAGGTCTAGGACCTGATGAAGAAGAACCTGAGTACAGTGATGAGACTGATGAAGAGGAGACTTTTATGGCTGATGGAAGGGATCCATACATGCACCCATGTCCTGTTGCTGAAATTGTATCATCTAAAAAGTAAACTCTATTAGAAGAAGAAACTCCTTCTAATGAGGAAGACCAGCCAATCCCTGAGAATGAAGAAGAAATGGAAAATGAATCTGAAGCCTCTGATTTTGTGTTCATAAGTCTAATTCCATTGATTGGAAGCTCAGTTGTGCCTACTAAAGAAGTAGTGGGTGAGATGGAAGGATCTGTGCCTAATCTAGAGGAGCATCCTCTTATTGCAGCTGTTGTAGAGATGGAGTTGATAGTAAAAGATTCTTCTGAGGAAGAAAGACCTGCTGAGAATGCACTTCCTATACAAGAGAATGCACCAGTTGAGGGGGAGCATCAAACCAGTTTTGGTAGCGTTTCAGTGGTAGTTGGAATTGAATATTGGGAAGATGACCTAGGTTTTGTGGTTTGTGTATTGGACTATCCCGATTCTGATAATGAGGCATCCATTAATAGAACAATAATAAATTATGATCTTCAAATTGAGTTGTTACCAGAAGATGTGGTCAGAATGCATGATCTGTATAAGCTCAAGTCTGATCTAATATTCTATTTTGTGGAAGAAATAAGGAAGATGGAAGCTTCATTGGTATCTTCAATTCAATCGATTATGAATGACTCAGTGACTAGTATAGTATCTAGAAGAGCAACTTGTGTGATTGCTCCTGCTGATATGATCACCAAGGATGACTTAACTTCCTTAAAGGATGAGATGAAGGAGCTATTGAGTATTTTTATTTTTGGATTAAGGAGTCACTTTGTTGAATAATTGAGCCACTTGGAAAAGTCTTCTGAACTCTCTCATGGCTGTAATGTCTTTACCTTTGTGGCAGAGATAGTGGATGAAGTTACCGCTTTCCAAACTCAAGTATCTAGACTGGAAGTGGATGTTGAAGCACTAAAAAAATTTATATCACGTTAGAATCTTATATGAGTTCTAAATCCCAAGCATATAAAGATTTAGCTTATGTAAAAGGTGTTGTCATCTAGATGGTATCAGTGGTTGAAGGTTTCAAAACCTCCATGAAAGATCATGTCAGCACACATAATTCCCAAGTAAAAAATCTTATCAGTGGTTTGACCAAAAACGTCAAGGAAACAGTGACTTTCTTGTTTGGTTCTCTTGCCTCTAGACCTTCACTTGATCTTAATCAAGTTCAAGCTATGTTGAAGGTGGAGCTTGGTTCAGCATCAACCAGTGGCTCTGTGGACTCATCCGACATGAGTAAAGTGGTTATTTCTTCTGGAGATACCACTAGAGAGATTATGAAGATAGTCCAAAACTATATGAGAGAATCTTCTTCCTCTTAGAAAGAAGTGAAAGAAAAGGTAGACTACTATTTTCATAGGATTTATACCAAACACTAGCTCAAATATCATTTCATGCTCAAGCTATAAAATATGAAGCTTCCCCCAGTTAATAAAGCCTTCAGAGAGCAAGCCAGCAAGCTTAGGGAACTGACTCCATCCTTGGACAAATTCATGGAGAACAAGGATGATTTCATATCTTCTATGGAGAGAGTAGGAGGAATAATTATGGATTTTATAAATCTTTTGTTTCCTTTCATGCATGTTGATGCTAGGCCAGTTATTATACCACCATCCTTAACTGCATCTACCTCTAGTACTTCTCACATTCATATGACTCCATCCCATGCCATTCGAAGCCTTACTCCTATGATCACTAAAAGGGATACTCAGTACAGACCAGAAACAGTTTCAGTCACTCATCCTCTTGTGATCATCTATGGAATTCCTAAACCTTCACCTACATCCACACAGATTTAATCCTCTTCTGATCCCAGGGAAAAATCTCACATTGAAGATGTGGATTGACTAGGTGGCTAAGATATTTGATAGGAATCCGTTTTATTTTTTTTTCTTTCCTTGTACCTTTTTGCAACATGAAATACAAATGACTTTCTCTTCCTTTTCTCTTTGTTGTTTCCCACTTTTTGATTAACAAAAAGGGGGATAAATATTATAAGGGGAAATATTAAAAGGGAAGAAACATTATTTGGGAGAAAAATTATCTGGGAATTACTACGAAAGGGGGAGAGAAATTATCTCAGGGAGAGATAGTATGCTTTGTAACTATATTCTTTGATACCATTGCATTTAATTCTTCCTCTGGAACATTGCATATTTCACATCTTATATTGTTTTCTCTGATACACTTGAATTTAATGACATATCCTCTGATACAATTACTTATTATTTTAAAACTATAATATTAGAAGTTGTGATTATCAAAAAGGGGGATATTTTTGACCTCACCAGTTTTGATAATCCCAATTATGCTTTCACATACTTTGATAATACCAATTAATTTTTATCTATATATTAATTCATTCATTTTATTATCAAGTTGATAATAATAGTAAAACAATATTTGACATATGTTAATCAATGTTTATCTATGTTTATATGAGTTTTTGAATTAATCCAAACTCAATTAGATATGTTTTTCATAAAACGGATAAGTATTAAAGTCACTCATCTGCTTATAGCTACTGATATAGATCTACCAGTACATAGTCTACCAATAGAATTAGTCTACCGATAGACTGAATAGACAGAGTCACCGATACAAACACCTACTGATAGAATCTACTGATAGAAGCTACCGATAGATGCTAACCGATAGAACAAGTCTTCCTGTATGCATAAATCTACCGATATACACTTCATTGGTACAGAACGGAGCTACCGATATGTACAGACTAAAATTCTACTAATACAAGCTACTATTACACCAGAGTTACCGATAGAGTAATTATGCTGATATGAACAAGTCTACCGCTATGAAGCTACTGATACAAAATGAGCTACAGATAGAAGCAAAGTCTACCGATAGATGAATTAATCGATATATTGATCTAATGATACACATAGTATCAACTACCGATAGACCAAAATCTACCGATACCTAGAGCTACCGATACATGATCAAAGAGATACCGATACATGATTAGAGAGCTACCGATACATGATTAGAGTTCCACCGATACAAGATCTAACAGCTACCGATGGAAGGTCACTGTTACATAAATTCAACCACTACCTATAGAAGGCTACTGATGAAAGACTGACCATTAAAACTCCATAATCTCAATATTATTTATTTATTAAAGAAATGGTTATATTTGATAATTTTAATGTAATTTATGTTATTTAATGACGGTTTCTGGCATGTCAGGGAACCGTACCTAGTACCCATGAAAAAGGTAATCATTATTTTTACAGGATCTGAAATCTATAAAGGGAAGGTTAAAGACCTTGAAAAAATATGAGAATCAAAGAACTAAGAAGGCACGAAAAGGGTGTAATAGGAAGGGATGAACAGCAATGAAAAGTGGTGCATTAACACAAAAGGCAAAAAGATACATTCATATGAAAAGAGCACTTGACATACACAAAGCCACTCTTTTTCTAGAGGAGAACACAAGCTGCATCTTGAGTGAAGAACTACAAAGAGCTCCTCATGCACTCAAGATGAATATGAACCTAAAAACCAAGGAAGAAAATGATACACAACTTTTCAGACAAAAACCATTGAAGGACTCAGAAACATTTCTGATTAATTAAAAGAGTACAGAGTTGTACTTCACATCACTAGAACATTCTAAAAATCTTATCTACAATCTTAGTGATTCTTTTATTTACATTTAGAGTTGTGTGTATTATCTGTATATTTCTGAAACACATTTTCTCCTAAGATAAAATGGAGTATTAGTAAATCCTCACACAAACATTCTATAACTCCCTTGTATCCCACTGTGGATAGTGGTAGAGGTCAAGTAAGGCCTGGACAACCTGTGAGCTATTTTTTATTTTCCCACGTATAACGTTGGTAGAGGTCTTTGTACCTAAATAGTGTTTTCACTATTGTTTACCCCGATCTAGGGTGTTGATCAATTTATATAAATTCTATTAGAGGACTAAGTCTCGGCTTGAGAGTTAACCTCTTGGTTACATCTGCTGTGAATTTTAGATTAATGTCTAAAGTATACTATATATATTTTATATTCCGCTTCAAATTACTTTGAAATACAATTTGTTGTAATGTTACTTTGATAGTTAAATTATCAATTGTTCATACTTATTCTGAACAAGTAAGTTAGTTTCAAAAGTTAATTTAATCTCTTGATTAAATTAACTATGACCTAATCAATCTTTGAGAAACTAATTGAACACTTACAATCTGTATAAATTATCAACATTTTATATTGTTTTAAAATATGGGGATTTTAATTGAAATATTTTTAACAGAAATTTTATTTTGAAATAAATTCACCCCTCATCTTGAGTATCCATTCCGACCAACAAATAATTATAACAGATAAAGATTAATGAAACATAGGGGTTATATCCCAAGATAACAAAAAATAATATTTTTAGATCAAAGTGGGTTATTCATAATAATCTGAATGAAAGAGTTAATTTGGTAAGAACTGAGGGAGGAATAATATGAAAACAGTTCTTGTAAGTTGAGATAATTTATTTTGATGATACCTTCAAAAAAATTTCTAGGATTGAAACCATTTTTATATTTCTTTTATATCAAAAAGATGATACATGATATACCAAAAAGATTTCAATTTAGCATTCCTTAATGCATAGTTGGAAGAGGATGTTCACATTGAGAAACCCAATGGTTTCTTTATTAGAGAATATTAAACATAATTTTGAAATTTCAATAAATATCTATGTCAGATAAAATATTCCTTGATACCATGGTATTTGTAGAGGGATACATGTTTTATGGTTATGAAATTCATGAAATGAATAGTGGAAAATAATTTTACATAAAAGGAGATGAAGATGAATCTTTATTTGTGATCATATTTTTTGATAGTATCGTTCTTTCTATAAATAATGAAACTATTTCCAAACAACTTTCACTAGAGATTGGAATCTATTTGAGATGTCCACACTTGTAGAGTTAAGGTACATTTTGGAATAAAAATTTCTCTTGAAGATGATCATATATTTTTTTCAAATGAGTATCATGCTTGAGAAGATATAAATAATTTCATAATAGAAGATTTGTGGATAGTTTCTAC
Source organism: Viscum album (assembly GCA_963277665.1). Taxonomy (NCBI): domain Eukaryota; kingdom Viridiplantae; phylum Streptophyta; class Magnoliopsida; order Santalales; family Viscaceae; genus Viscum; species Viscum album. Next base: position 772,389,521 of record OY728151.1, on the reverse strand, counting down.
AAAAATTTAAATGGGAAGGATAAAAAGGAACATATTTTTATTCTAGAGAATTTAAGAAAAAAATAATATATTTTATTTACACAATAGATTCAATATTTGATATTGTGTGTAATGTTAAAATATGTTAAGTGTATTGAAGAACACTGAAGATGTATTAATTAATTACTGGAAATAGAATTATTTGGTAAAATAAATGTATAATGGACTATGGAATGTTGCATAACAATAGTTTAAATATTGACTGGTTCAGATATAGTAATGTGAATTGTGCTGGAAATTTTAATGACTAAAGAACAATATCTGGTGGACTTTTTTTGGATGAATGTTGTGTATGTAGACACACACAAAAATATTAGTGTCCCTTAATACCATTGAAACAGAATATTTGTGTACAACTCAAAATACAACTTAATTGATGTGGATGATGACACAATTAGAGGAAATCAAGCTGGAAGTAAAGTTACCAATATTTGTGAGATTATATATTCAACGTTCAATAAATTTAACATGAAATATGATTCAACAATCTCAATCAACGAACAATTATTAAAAATGTAACTTAATCAATAATATTTTGGGGAAAATTTTGTTTAATATGAAAATTGTTCAATCAAAATAAAAAATAACATATAAGTTCACTATATCATTTACAATGATATATTATATAGATTGAGGTAGATTATGGTAGTCCAAACTCATTCCTCTCAAGGATAAGGTATGATCCCTCTTTCCCCAACCACGCCTATTTTTAGATTATTATTTTCAATATTGGGGAAAGGGAACACAATTATCTTTATGTTTTTTCCATAATGTATTTATAAATGGGGAGAACATAAAAACTAGGGGAAAAATATAAAGATATGTGTCTAGACTAATGGGGTGATATATCTTATTTAGGGGAAGAATATATTTATATGATGTTTTTAAAAGAGGTAAGCTATGAAATAATTTTTTTTCTCTGTGAACAATTTTTTTTATCTTTTCTAACATGTTTTGTGAGAATGTTTAAAAAATATGTAATATATAGTTTCATTTAATAGATATGTTATGTAGATGAAAATTTATTCTCATTTTGTTTTAAAACATATAAATAACTAATAATGATTTGATTTAAGTTACTATATATGGATAGAATTATTTTTTCTTCAATAATCTGGTTCCCTAGACATAATTTTCCCACATAGGCCAGAAATTAACAAACGATAATTTATTGATAAGTTTGAGGATTTTTAATTTGATTTATGCTCCTCGGTTGAAAAAAATCCAAAGGGCGGGGATTATTGTGACTAGGATCTAATTTAGAATGATTGTGAGACCTATAAATTTCTAAAATCTATTATGAGTTTTTTCTAGTTCTAAAGATTATTAAGGATCCATTTCATATCTATTTGTAATGACTGAGAATTATTGGAAAAAAGATAAGGTGGATATGGTTATTATGTGGTATTTTATTTTCAATAAATAAATATTATTTAAATTAAAATTAAATAATGGTTATTATGTGTGATAAAGGTAATTTATATGTTTAGAAGTGTTTACAACATATTTATAATTTTTTGGAATAATTTTTGATATTTATGATAATAAAAAGATTTAGTGCTAATAAAATGAAAAATACCTCATCATGTAAGGTTTTTTTATTAATTGTGACAAATAAAATAAAAAAGTGAAACTCTAATATGATGTATAAGGGATTTTATTCAGAAGAGTGGAAAATTTTACAAAGGGACAAACCATACTCATTATGTTATATTTTTTATGGATATGCATGATAATGTATGGAGTTCGTATTGGAATATTGTAAAGGACGGAATCGTACATGATACAGAATATTTTATTTTGATCACAAGTAATATATTTTAACTAATTAAATTTTAAAAAATCACTTGAACATAGGATTGATATGTATGATTTTGATTCCTAAGAAATTATATACATGATATTTTATAACTAATACTGATGAAATTTCTATGATATGTGAGTATTTTTCTATTCCAAAATGTGATATTTCTCGATGTTAAAATAAAGTTGATTGTTAGTCTCAAAATGTTAAAAGGGGTTTCTAAAAGGTTGATTTTTTTATGTTTACAATGAATTCAAAAATAAATATGATGATGTAAAATTTATTATTAAATGTATTAAAAATCATTAATGAAAATAATAATAAAAGCTATTGGAGAATAATTATCATGTACTAATGATTTTTATCACATTGTGATGATATCCATTTATCATTGATTTAAATAATTAATTTCACTATTTGAATCCATGATAAATAACATTTAGTCTATTTTTTACTGGTTAGATTTATCATGCTTTAATTCATGGTGCCACAGTATATTAATATAGACCCAGAAAAGAAGGAAAATAAGGCTCAAGGTGTGAAGAAATATTTCACAACATGAATGGAAGTAACAATTACAAGAACTTATTTATCACTCCACTCTCTATACATTCACACTAAAATTCATGTATTTGTTTCATGATGTCATGGATAGTTCCCAAGAAGAATAATAAATCATTTAATTTTACAGAATATGTTAAATTTATTTTATATAATTTGTTAGTATGATATTTAATTTTAAATTCAAATTATAACAATAAGAAAATATCTTCTATTGAAAAACAATATTTTCTACTACTAAAAAAATATTAAAATGTGCTAAAATAAAAAAATACGGTTATATAATGTAGGAAGGGAGTAATTTTTTTTGAAAGTATAAGATAATTAATAAGGGGATAAAATATAAGAATAATCCACGTAAAGAAAACTCAATTGAAATTTAATTTTGTTGAAGTCTCTCTTATTAATAAAATAGATTATATTTTATTTTTCAATACCACTTTAACATAGTGGGAAGAAATTTCTTTCATCGTGAGTTCGAGGATATAGCATGATCATTCAAATTTGTAATGATGATACTAGTGGACTATTTTTTCTGAGGTTATTCCACATCATGCAAATGGTTAGGTACTCATTTTCAGTAGCGAATCATTTAAAATCTATTATTCCAATTTTTTTGTGTGATTTGGTGTGTGTAATAGTGATCTTGTTTTTTAATTTAGTATTAAATAATCGTTTTTTCTTAAACAAACATAAAAATTAATTTAATTCATTGATCCCCCCCTCACAATGCAAATGAATTCCCACCAATCTTGTGGTTCCTTTTGAAAGACATTTCATCAGTGTTGATATGATAATTGTGTTAATTTTTTTATAAGGAATGATATGATTCATAAAAACTTTTTTATTTTTCATGGTTATAAAAAACTATCTATAATGTTTAAAAAAACAAAATTCTATCTTTTTATAAATTTATAAATTTTATTTTGGTGTTCGGATAATACATTATATTGTTATTTTGTTCTATGAAACTACATAATTTTTAGAAACACATTTCCACCATGTTTTAGAAGTATATGGATATGAAAGAAAACCAAATGATTTTTATAATATGTTATAAAAATTGAAGTAAAAATATTCAATTTATAGAAAACCCATTTTTTATATAATTATTTTTTAATGCTTTTTTGGAGGTGAAAGTAAATATTGAGAGGAATGTTTACCTCTATTGTAGCCTTTTGGATTACAATGTCTTACATAGGGACTATTTCATTCATACTAATAAGAATTGAATTACTACTACATATTATGTTTTCAATAATTTAAATTTCTTTAAATATTCTATATAGTTATAATTATTTCATGAATGCTTTGATGTTTTGAATTCTAATTGTTTCCATGTTGTATTTTATCCATTAATTAGATACATGTATGTGTTGATTATATATGAACTTGAAGGAAATCATACAATAATTATTTTTGATATGTCACCATTAACATGTATATCTTTTCTATATTGAGAGTGGTTATTATGTTGATATGAAGAATGTGTAAATATATTATATCAAACATGTCCATTACAATGAAATAGAATATTGATACTATAGACTGCTTGGGCAAGTCCGTCGATTAGTGATGTATATGTAAAAATCAAGGGATGGGTTATTATTCCTTAACTATTTATATAGATTGATGATATAGGATGGACTATCAACCCCCTAACTTATAATACTCATTCAAAAATTTCCAAAGGTATTGTCTATAATATTTCCCTTACATGGTATACATAATCCTTTATCCCCCTAGGATCAGTCGCTAATACCCAGAACTACTTAAACACATATCCTAATATATTTTTTGTTTAATATATATACAATTAGGTCTATTACCTCCAATTTCAGATTTAAATTATATATCATATTTGGTACCTATTTGAGGCTCGAATAAAGTATGTTTAGGTATAGACCCTCCCAATGTGGGAGTTATTTTCTATATGAACTACTGTAAATTTGGACTATGGTCTTACCCATATTTACTTAGTCATATATAACAGTGGAAATTGGTCACATATAGCTATGATTATAAAAATACCAAGGTCTATAGGTGTCTTATATCCATATAAAAATTAAACTTTGGATATTTGTGATCTTATGATCCCATGGGGGAAAGAGTGAGGGAAAGGATATAACCACAAACACACGTGTGGTTGTGGGGTTAGGCCCTACCTGGAAATCCAATATCCATGGTCCAAGGTTTCCTGTGGTGGTAGGCTTCGCAATAATTACATATAGCCACATTCGTCCATGGATTCTATCCAGAGGCTTCCTATGTAGGGCTTGGGACCATGATCATAGATTTATAGTTGTTGTAGAGGTTCTATATCCATATTGACCGTGGAAAAAGGTATATTTAATAATTATAATATACATTAAAACAACTTAATTGGAATAGCATAGTGGTAATGATTTACCCATCATAGACATGTGGTAATGGGATCAAATACTGGTGGATCCTATTTTTTTAAAGGTTATAACCATGGTAGAAATGGACTTTAGACATATGGTGAAAATATTGGTGGAATGCATGTATACATGCATGACCACAGCCTATTTCCATGGTCAAAATCTTTGGATGATGTCCACACACCTTTTCAATCTCAAAAATCCTCCACAACTAGGTTGACTATGGTAATAGACTATCACCATAATTAAGGGGCCTATTTTGATTGTTTTTTCTACAGAGGTAGGATATTTTTCTGGCATTTAGAATTAATTCATTTACCTATTTCTTGTTTAGTTATCATTTATATGTTTTACAAGTTTTTATTTGTAAATATAATTAACTATATTTATTTAAATTTGTATAAAAGTTCATGAATACACCTAATTATTCATTAAGATGCTAAAAAACAGTTGGTGGTTACCTACTGAGAATGTATATTCTCACACCCATCATAGACACTATAGTGGCATTGAAACATCTCTTATTTTACTTAAATTACCTAGAGAATAATTGATGTCCATAAATATTCTAGGTGAGTTGGTCATATGTGTTGGATGGTCTCCACCCCAATGTTGGACCACTGGTTTGGATTGTTTGATGGCCATTTGGAATATTTCTATCATTGTTTAGTTTTTAGAATCTTAATATATGGTTTCCCATTAAATTCCCCCCCTATTTTTACTCATTTAACTAATCATTCTCATATTTTCATTTCAATTATATAAATATGCATTAATTCTCCTTCGTTTTTCTCCATTTATTCTAGAGATATATTTAGTTGTGATAAAGAATGTCCCATTTATGTATGAGTCACTTTAGTCATCTAGGGATAACTAGTCATGGAAAATTTAGTTAACTTATTTAGGAAAATTATTCCCTAACCTCTATATTAGAAACATGGTGATAGTCACCAACCCCTAGTGATTGAAGAAAGATACTAATGTAGTAGCATTCTGCCTTAGGAACCATTTATGAATTAGGGTCTTGGTCACTACATTGATGTAGATAAGTATCAACTCCTCTTCTCTTATTCACACACATATATTATTATCAAACAATGAGTGATAAAAATCCTCTACAAACCAACCACTTTTAAACATCTTCACTGAGAAATTATAGTAAAATAGTTTCATATGTTCATTAATTAATAACAAAAATCTTAGAACATTACTATATACAACAAATAAGACATTATACTCTGTAAGTGAATTCTGAATATTTACATCTATGTATTCCGATATAAATAAATGATTTTGATAAATATCCTATAATTTTTTTCCCTCTTGTGTGACTTTTTATTCCCATACCTCTAAGACACATTCAAATTCATGTAACCCCTTCGCACACATTCACTTCTCACCTCCTTAACTACTTTAATTCATAGAAACATCAAGCTACATTCAATGAAATTTGAATCTCAAATTCAGAAACCAAATACAATATACATTTTTACTTCTCCTATATCTATTAAGGCCTTCAAATCAATCCAACCCTTTTATTAAACCTTAATATTATTATTTTTAATTTATGGATCATGTTTATCTTTCCCATAGGTCTCCTATAAATCCTCATTAGTAAATTAACTCAAAAAAATACTTGGTCTCCAATAAAAATGAATGAATTTTCATTGTATCATGAACATAATTTTAATGGTGCAATATGGTGATATATTATATGAATATGTAGTTATTTTAAAAACACTACACAATCAAATAATTCATTATAGTGTGATATTATGTGTTGTGGTGTGGTATCTAAAAAACATTACACTCTATAGGAATAATAAGTTTCCATGGAATCTAAATTCCATCATTGTTTGAGACTCCATAATATAACCACTTCATTCACATTATAATTTTATTTCTGGAACCAGTAGAAATTTTTCTAAGGAAAATATGTTTTAATCCATTATAGTAACACAACAATATTTTTAGAAAAACATTAGGTTTTATAGAATATACCACACGCAACACTGTGCTTAAATGGCCCGTGAAATACGTTATTTAAATATGATGTTTATAACCTTGACATTAAATTTGTCGGTAAGAATTTGAATAAATAAATTATGAAAATTATATGGATTTCACATGAATAAATATATTAATTGGATATCAATTAATAATAATAAAAATAATAAATATTTTATAGTAAATGAAATTTTTTTTGGAAGAAAAAAATTATGCTCAAAATGAGTTTTTATATTTATAAAATAAATAAATAAATATTGATGAATTATTTAAATAAAATTTATATATTATATATTCAATATTTTTTTTATTCATATTATATTTTTTCTAGTCATGGAATTAGAATAAATATAGTTATATTCTTACAAACTAAATATTTCTAAAAAAAGTTTTCTTAAAATCTTGCGAAATTTTTTTCAAATAAAATATTCCAATTCAAAAATACAATTTTGAAAATATTGACATAATTTTTGAAATAAAAAAGAAAAAATTATATTACATATAATTTTTTATAGGTTTCTAAAAGGATTACATTTTATATTAATAGTTAAAATATTAATTTTTATTGAAAACAACTATTTAATTTAATGAAATTCCAAAGATAAATATTATTTCCCAACATATTTAAATGAAAAATTAATTAAATTAAATTATATTTAATATATTTTAGTTTATTTTATTACATTTTTTGTTTATTTTTTAATTAAAATATTTTTTACGGAAAAGGAAACTTTTTCTTTGGAAAAACGTTTTTTCGACATGTATGTGGGTTTGATTTTATATAAAATTATAGAAATTTTTTAATTTTGTCTAATAAAATGGACTAATTTTTTTAATTATATTGAATTATATTATTAAATATTTTTATAATAATTTTTTGTCAAAATGAGTTTTAAAAATGGTAGGAAAATAATTACCACGGTGTAGATCAAAACAAGGTTTTGTGCATTATATATGCTTGTATTAAAAATAATTAAAAAAATAGGGTTTTTATATGATATATTAGATTTTATATTTATAATTATTGGGTTCAAATTATATAATTAAAATAATGTTACTTTTTCTGAATGGATAAATTAACTAGGTTAAGAAAACCATTTATCGTGCTGGAAACTAAAATGTTAAAAGTGACTTACCTTAGAGGTAAAAAATAAAACATGGTTAAAACATGTTTATTTTTGGTCTTAGATGTGTTGAATGAAATTATATTCCATCAACCATGTTATTAATAAATTATGGAGACAGTTTTATTGAGAGTGACTTTCTATTATTTAATATTTATGGTTATTTACAAAAATGTCATTCCTCGTCAATGATAAAAGGGAATCCTATCCCTTCACATATTACGACCTATATAGATATTTTTCTCAATGAAAAATAAAAAATATCTCCTGAAAATAATTATACAAATTTTAGATCATGTTTTATTCCCATAAGAACAACCCTAGGGTCCTTAATGAAATCTCTAAAAGAGGATATTTGAAGGGGAGGTAATTGAATTCACTAAACTCTTTATTTTTTACTTATTATTTTATGACCATAGATTATATATAAACACATAAAAATTAATAAAATCAATACCTACCATATATTTAGATATTTTTATATTGATACCACAGTATTTATTCATATCATTATCCATTAAATGTGAAACAAAGGCATCATTCGTGTGTATGGCAGGTTGCCACCTCACAAACCGATAAAATTTTTCCCCTCAGTAACTCACATTGATAGTCATAATAATTAAAATAATTAATATATATGATATATATAATAATATATTAATTCTTTAAAATTAATATATCATTAAACTACTTACCCTTTCACCCATTAAGGGAATTATATTATCTCTTTTGTGTACATATGACCTATTATCTCTAAGAAGTGATGTGCTTCACTATCCATATAAAAAATTAAAAAATGGTTCCAAAAAAGGAATCTAATGGATAGATATGAAAATTATAAAATTAATATTATTCTAGAAATGATATAACTATATTCTATGCACAATAATCATAACTTCTCTGAAAAAAAATTGCCCTATAAAATGATGTAGTTAACACCCAAAACAATATCAATAATTAAATATTATTAACTAATATGTGTTTAGATGTTAAAATAGAATCATATATGATATTATAAATTTTAATATGGTTATGGTATAAATTAATAACATTATTAAAACCATTATATATCACATTAAGGGACATTCAAAAAAATAGAATCATGTGATACAAGACATTGTCTTAATTTTATTTCATTGAAGAATATTTTAATGTTATCCTCCTAATTAATTTATATGGTGTATATAATACATTTCTCCATGTTATATCATGAATCCATTATAAATCATGGTATTTTAATTTTTAATTAAAATTACTTAATCCATGGTTATTTAGCTTGATAGTTTCTAAGTGGTAATGTATTTCATAACTCAACTTCTTTTCATTGGGTATTCTAATTCTTCAACACCATTGAAATTATAATATTTGATGTTTAATTAATTTTAATTTTTTTATCTTTTATTTCCAATTTTTTATGTGTATATTTTGTTTAATACATATAATAAATTCATTTATTAATTTTCACTCACATAGTATGATCTTTTTAAAATATTTCCTCTCAATTCCCATTCCATTGATATATTATTTTATTATATCACCATTTATTTTTATTAGGTGTGTCTAAATCACCATTGAAATGATATATAATGAAAAATTTTATATTCACTGTATTCAATTATTTATTTTAATGTATTATTTCATTTTGATTAAGATTCAAATTTTATCAAAGTGGTTACAGTTTATTTCACAATTTTAATATTATTCAGGGTTGTCAATGTTTAATTCTGCAGTGGGAGAATCATTTGATATTTCCATATTAAACCAATTATTTTTTCCAATCCTATGTTTATTCATTACGTCCTAAAGTAATATTACTATTATTATCTCTTTGATAATTAAAATCATTGGAAAATTTTTTTAATAAAAACAAGCATTATTTATTCTTTTGGTCAAAAATACATTTCTTCAAAATCCATGTTGACTAAAAAAAATTAAGAATGTTCTAAATATTTTTCTATGATTGTTTAAATTATTTTGTACCATTTATTTATAATTTATGAAAAATAAAAGAAATCTTCTTTTCATTTCCAAAAAAAATTACATTTTTAATTTTTACCAATAATGTGAAATGAATACATTTTTTATATAATTAGCTTGAATAAAATATCTCCTCATCATTACCAATAAAATCTTTTCATCCTCATTTAAAGGTTCACTAGATTAAATTTATAGGAAAAAAATTCCCTATTATTCTTTAAATTTTTACTATATAAAAGTGATTTACATATTTAAAAGGGTATTATCCTCTAGATTTATTTTATAATATTTATATGGTATTCCTATTCAGAAATGAAAATAACCCTTTTATTTTACTTATTCTCCACTGGGGATATGTTTAAATAATATCGACCTTATTCTTTCTATAGATGGTTTTGGATTAGTTAAAACAAGGAATGTATTGACATTCACTTTCATGAGTAATTTTAATGTCATTAACTTTCTCTTGAAACATTTATTTTTGTGTGATCATTGGACATTACATTTCCCTTAAATATTCCCATTATTTATCGCGGATATGATTATTTCAACGTAATTATATTACTTCAACATATGGAATTTTATTATGACTTCCCTTTAATTTATAGGGTAAAACCGGAAAATTCTGTATTATTTACTCAATATGTATATTTATTAATAATTAATATTAATTATGAATTAAAATGAACATTAAAAATATATGAGGTATATCTTGTACCTATAGTGACTTACGGGGTCCAATTATAGTTATACCATAACTATGTTGACTGGTATCATGAGACAAATTGGTTTACTAGATTGAATGGGGTTTTTGTGTATACCTACCAAAAGTTTTTCACTATCATAGTGAAGGTCCTTGACAGTACCAATATCAAGATTTCTGAGTGCATAATGCCCAATATTTAGAATTTACTTTATTGATAATTCAGATATTATTATCCATTATATTTTTTCTTCGATATTATACATGGATGTACTTAGTGATAAATTTATTGATTAAATGTCATTCATTTTCAGTTATTTTTTATTCTATATTAATTATTCATTATCTAATCATGATAGCTTCTATTTTATGTGACCCTTATTTATAATTTGAGCTCACTATTATTTTATATCCTTTCCCTAGGATATGAAGAAGTTTTATATGAATGATTTGATGGATTAACAATGTTTTCAATTACTAGGTTTTATATTTTATCACGAATTTAAAATGGGTATCATTTATGTATCTGGATCTCCAATAAAAATAGAATTGATCAATCCTTACAAATATTACCCCTTGTATGAATGACAATGTAATAAATTAACCTCTTTCTCTATGATATAAGAGTTATGGTTGTTATAGTTAGTATCAAATAATATTTATAAAACAACATCTGAACTGGATGTAAGAAAACATATATTATCAAATATAACCCTATAAGAGACTTTCATGATAAGTATAGAGTAACATCCTATTTTTTTTAGAAGTAAGAGACTATGTGGTTTTCCCATGATATTAAATTATTGTATTGATACTATAAGCGGATGTGGATGTTGACCAGTTTTACCAAAGGGGTAATAAATACCAAAAAGGTTTCATTGGAATTTGACTCAATTGTGAGCTGGTGCATGAAAATTGGCCTTCTTTCACACCAAGTATTACACTCCTGGGTGATAAGCTAAGCTTAATTTAAATTTTCATTATAAAACTTCATAAAGAATTTGAAATTTTTATGAAAATAAATGTCCTAGGATTTAAGTAAGGTGTTATATATTAAAATGAAGGTTTCATGGTATATACAATATATAAATGTTTTTAGGCAATTATAATTATTTTTTCTCGTAGCATGATTTTTAGTTTTATTCCAAAGATGGAATGAGGAAGAATGATGTTACCATGGAAAGTGATTAGCATCATGGTGATTCTTTTATATACCCATATTTTCCTTGTAATAATTTCAACTAATTTTATATCTATTTCAAGAGCTAATCATTGATACATTGTAATATTCTGAGGACTGGGGTTCCCATAGTCGATTTTATAAATATATTTTATATATTTTATTTCACACACAAGAAATTTATTAAATAAAATCATATAACTCTTTAATAAAAACATAGATAAAAAATCTAGGACCATGGTTGAGTCTAGAATGTTATATTTACCCTAGGCATGGCCTAAAATGGGTTGACATAGTGTGTTTGGAAATCTCTCCCACTGGTGGTGCATTCAGTTGGTTAATTAATTAAATCAATTAAAGTAATTTATTTATTTAACCTAATAATACTCCAATAATAATACTTCAATGGATATTTTCTCATTGTTAGCCTCATAATCCTAGCACCATTTAGAGCATTTCCTTCTCTATTTCAATTGGTGAACTCACTTATGATGACAATAAATATCTATATCCAAGAAAATAAAGATGTGAAAAACACAATGACATTATTAGAATATTTTATGGGCATGTTATTTGATGAAGAATGGTCTAATATCTAGGTATTACTCATTAGTTCTTGTTTTATTCCCTTTTGATTAAATTTATTGAGTAGAATCATCCTGTTTATGATCTACAATAATTTATGGATATTGGGATTCCCGTACGTACAAATTAAATTGATTATTAAATAGTTCTCTAACCTATCATGTCCTCATTCTTGATTTTCTCCATGAAGTCTTGGAAATTATCAATTAAATTTTTTTCTCTTTCTCCCTAATTTCTTCATGCTTATCGTCAATTGGACACCGTGTTCTCTATTTTACATTTTCTAGTGGTTCCAAGCCCGATTGGACAAATGAAATCACAAAATAATCACAAAAAATAAATGTAATATAAATCCAGAATGGTTTTTGTGATTAATCATTGTTGAGAGGGTGTTTATTTTACTATATTTGAGATCTGAAATTTAAGGGAGGCATGTGGGATGATGCAGAATCATGCAGCCATTGTGTGATTCAAGGGAATTGGTTTTCCAACCACCGGATGGATGAAAATGGTTAGTAGAGACTAGATCATCCATTTTAATGAAAATAAATGTTCAAAATCAATGTTATAATTCTAGATCATGCATGTTGATAGAATATTTGGTGTTCTGAAAAAATCCGGACAACATGTCGCACATCTCAAAGAACACACAGTGTATATCCCCTATGATATGGTGTATTGGGGTTTAGAAAATTAATAGGATGAGATGGAGCATATACCTCCCACACATTTATAATTATTCCCATAGTGGAAGTTCTATGTGGTGGAGAACATGGGTTGGTCCCCATGTGGGAGTACACGGTTAGGCACACCATCATGTACCAAAGTACACAAACACAACTTGAGTACAATGTCATAGGTTGAAGTCATGGACACAAACAAGCACATGAGTGGGACACCAAGTGTCAGGGGAATGTTTTATTGATCCCCAACACACCATGTATCTTTTCCTAGTTCGATATATGTGTACCTCCAGATACACAACAAAGTTATGGAGTGGGACCATACACCATGTGGATCCCCTCACACATCATGTACCACGTGGTTCCTTTTGAGGAAATATAACTTTATCATATATCATTTATTTTCATAAATATTTTTTTTGGTATGTTATACTAATTTTTATATGCATAGAATGTGGTGGTTCACCCCTTTGTAGTTTCTGATATTTGATGGGAAATGCTTTGGGATAGAAATTAATTACTCGGAACATGACAACGGTAGTGACCTGGGATAGGATCACCAAAGACACTAGAGTGGAACCCACCATCATCATCGTTATGGTTCCTCCACCTATTAAGTGAAACCCATATCCTATAGGACATGGGTCCTTTTGACACTAAAGTGGCACCCCCCCCCCCATCATCTGGTGAGTGGGTCCTCCAACTACTTAGTGGAACACCTATTAGATATGGCATGGGTCATTTTGAAATCATAGTAGAACCCCCTGTCACCCCACTGATAGGGTCATCGACATAGAAAGTGGAACCCCCAAATATCTTGGGTGTGGGTCCTCTACCTATTGGGTGGAATCCCCCATCATCATGGGATCAACTACGCTACCTACTGAGTGGAACCCCCGAGAAAATAGGGTGTGGGTCCTCATGAAACCAGAGTGGAACCCCCTATCACATCAAGGTATGGGTCCTCTATAGATACATATATTGTGGACCCCAAAGAAGCACTTGGGTGTGGTTCCTCTACTTGTATAATGTTCCTCATCAACTATGTGGCCCAATGGCGCCACATGGTCCGTCACATGGTTACATCTGGGAAGGCATGTGAGATAATGGGCATCATTGATGGACTTTTAAAAGTATAGGTGACTCATTTCCTGGGCTATGATTTGAAAATTAGATCCCCCTTCCATCTTATTTGGGGTTATTTTAATGAATATATATATATATATGTATATATATGTATATATATGTATATATATGTATATATATGTATATATATGTATATATATGTATATATATGTATATATATGTATATATATTTATATATATGTCTATATATGTATATATTCATACCTTTGGATTTGGTTACTCTCATGTCAAAATTTGTGAAGATGTGTAGTGTATTCCATGTGCTTTCTGTGTTTATCTTCTCATGGTTGGATTAGAATTCTCTCTTTATATCGGTGTTAAAGACTCAATGTGTAGAAAATCTACACACTATGTTGAGCCCTTGGTTTTGGTCAAGGTTACTCTCTCTATTTATTTTGCATTAACTGCATCATGTCTACTATCTACCATATTTCTGTTGATATTATGTCTCTTACTCCTCCATATATCTACTTTTGCGGAGTCCTAATGGGTATATATATACTAATCCCTACATCATATTTTCCAACATGTGTCATGTCTTATGAAAATGAAGGACAGGTCGGTGCTGACATTAGACAATTTTAGGGATACTTGGTGCTTTGGGCCGTGTGTGGTGGTTATAGATTATAGATCAAGAGTTGGGCTCTCTTAGCAGTTTACATTCTAGTTTTTTGGTTGATATATATTTCTATTTAAGTGTATATTTTTTCCCTTTTACTTTTTAGTTTTCACTATCATACTCTTGTAAACCCAAAAGGTTCGTCATTCTTGGTTTAAATTCTAGGTACTGCAACTCTATGTTATTAATCCTATCCAATTATTCATTTACATACGTGGTTCTATGTATACCGATACATTAGGAAAAGGATTATCATTTAGTGTATGCCTTTTAGCACTTGTCACCACCCCTAGCCTCTAGATAACGTCTTGGGGTTGTTGTATCTTGAGCCCCAGTTAGGGTTCATTCAAGAATGATTAGTATCAGAGAAGTTCATTACTTGTGACATTGTCTCAATTAGTCCCCTTATGAGTATTTTGGTTTGGATTTAGATTAACAATTTCAATCTATTTCTAGTGTGTCTCTTAGTCTAGGGAATCTAGTGATGGTACGGGTGGCTAACATATCCATTCTCTATAACCTTGACTACAAACTTGTTGACTCAACATACAAATAAATTGGTTTCATGGATAAATGTTACGTGCATCAAATATTATTGAGCCTTGTATTTTCCTTCTTGAGCCATCTCCCCATTGTTATATATATTATCATCTGATTGTAGCATGTCTTGATTGAATTCTCAGGATGCCACCACGATGACATCTTTCCAGGATACCAGTTCAAAGTCAAGAAAATAATATAATGAGTAATGAGGACTCCATTCAGGGTCTATCACATTAGCTTCATTCTCTAAGTATTAAGGTAGATGTTCCCCCACCAGTTGATAAGAAGATTATCCAAGAAAAATAGGCTGAGGATGTGTTCCTCATAGTAAACTCCATTAGTTCAAACTTTATTGTCCGTTGGGGTTCTGTGGCGAGCCAAATGCACATGCAGTAGACGATTGGACAGATTTAGTAGTTTGTATCTTTATACTCATTTGTAAACTGATGGATCAATTGGTTTTATTGGATGCTTGCCTTTTCCATGGAGTAGTTGGGAACTGGTGGAGTCTTTTAACCCAAATTCACAATGAGTTGAAACTCCCAAGACTTATATTCTTACAATGGTTAAATGAGGATTACTACCCCTTAAATTTATTCCTAGTTCATATCCAGGATCTTCAAGATATGCATCATGGGGGATGACAATGGATCAATACACAATGAGATTTACAGACCTTACATAGTACTCCCTCGACATGATCTTAGATTTTTACTACTAAGAACATAAGTCTAAGAAATTACTACATAGATAGAACTATGGTGGCTTGGTTCCCTTGTACATACTCACATATGAAAAGGTGTTGGTACAAAAACTGGTGATGGAGAGATTCCTGTTTGAGAGATGAAAGGTAGATGGAGCCGTTAGTGGATGTTACAACTCTGATTCATCTGTAGTAGCCAATATGAATCATTTAATAGGATCTCAACATATGATAACTAACTGTGATTAGAATTGGCCACATGATCAATGAAAACACATAGGAAAATGGAATCCTAATAAAAGGGAAGTGATATTCTTGTGATGGGTAAGGTTAGATGGAACCTGACTACCTAACCAGTCATACTGAAGTGCATATGCAGGTTATTGACAGACTACCTCTACAGATACACGATCATGATTATGGATCATCCCAAAAAGGGTATGGTGGTAGTAGGTTGGTTGAGCTTGTTGATATGCATGAGGATATGTGATGGTGTATGACGCTATGAGATCCTTCCACCGCTAACACTAGGATGCAAATTCAAATTTAGGGAGCCGATTGTTGGGGACATAGATAGCTGTAGGCTTAAGAGGATTATGGTCAGAGGCATAAGAGATGATCGGAGGTATAATATGTTTATTTTATAATCTTTCTCTAGTGTTATTGAACAAAGTTTCAAGTAATTCCTTCATTTATACTCACACTGTGGTATATGGTGCTCCCAATTGAGGCATTATCCCAACAACTTCATATTTAGGATCCTACATGGAATGCTTCTTCTGTATCTTTTATCTAATAATAGTGCAAGGTATTTCTTGGGGAAGATAAGTCCATGTGGTACCATTTGGTCATCACGATGGAACTTTATGACATCATATCTGGTATGTATTGTTTTCCATGGTCCGATCCCATATTGATTTCCAAAAAAGACGATTCATATTACTTCACATTGATATGATGATATTAGCCTTTCCATGTGATCGATATCTCATAAAGGTGTCGAGGAGTGATGTAAGAGGGACAAGGAGTTTTTTATCGAATTTTATCCCAGGACCACTCTGATATCTTCTGAAATCATTTCATATATCCCCTACTGAGCTTCGGGAGTTGTGGTTATAGTTTTAGGACCTTTGAGAGAAGGATTTCATCAGGCCTAGTGTGTCCCCCCTTGGATGCTCTAGTGTTGTTATTCAAAATGATATATGGGAGTTTGTGACATTGCATGGATTATCATAATAGTAACTAGGTTGAGATAAATAAAAAGTTCCCCTTAATGAGGATTGATGAATTCTTTAACAAGTTGCGAGTTGAGAGATCGTTCTTCAAAATAGATCACAGATCTTGCTACAACCATATGAAGGTTCATGAGTATAATATTCCCAAGTATGAATTCTGATTCATTTATGGACACTATGACATCCTAGTGATTCCCTTTAGTGTGATGAATGAACCTTAAATTTTTATGGATTTGATGAACCATATTTTCCAGCCATACATGGACCAATTATTTGTTTTCATCATCAAATACATACTCATATGCTTTGTTCTAGAGGAGGAGCATGTAGATCACTTGAGTATGGTTCTAGATTTACTTTTAAAGTTCCTTCTTTATGGAAGTATCATTAAGTGTTAATTCTAGATTACTGAGGTTTATTTTTTGGGGAATGTAATTTTTTAGCATAGTTTAACTATGGAGCTAGAGAAGATCGATGTTTTCATTACATGGGAGCCACAAGAGAATGTGTCAGAGGTGCAGAGCATTCATGGATTTCTGGGGTACTACAATAGGTCTGTTATATACTTCTCTATGATTGTATCCTTTTTTAATTCCCTAACGTGAAAAGGGAAGATGTTTAACTTGAATGAGTAGTTCCTGAGGGCATTCGAGGAGTTGAGGCTAAGGCCCATGAGTGATCCTATGATGAGATAACTAGAGGAGGATGTGGAGTATGTAGTGTATTATGAAACATCATGAGTTGGTTATCGCTGCATTTTGATTAAAAGGTAGGAAGTTATCACATAGAGTTCAAGGAATTTGGTACCCCATGAGGTGAACTACATGGCTCATGAATAGGAGATGGTAGTGGTAGTCTTTTTCCTATTGATTTGAAGGCACTACCTTCATGTCTAGATCTTCATGGTTTATAAAGATCATAAAAGTCTCAAGTTTATATTCATGTAGAGAGACAAGAACATGTGATAGTTAGACCGGTTGGGGTTCCTACGGGAATATTAATTTGAGATATTCTATAATCTAAGGAAGTGAATCATTGTAGTAGATCTTATTAGCTATAATTCCTAGGATTTCATGGTACATTAAGAATCTAAGTAGTTGTCTTTTTTATCGCTGGACCTGGTGGAGAAGGAGGGTGAATTGTTTCTTAAGTCAATGGTGTTGAATCCTCCGCCTCCCAAACATTTGAGAGAATCTTAGATGGGATACCTCAACTATGCGGTCTTTTGTGACCATATATCCACAAGAGACTCACCGGATGAATATTATGAAGGATATAATCATTTCATCCTTTATTATGGAGGGATGGTGGTCCCTATCACTGTTCATGATTATATGATTTAAGAGTTTTGTACTTATCCTCTAGATGTACATCTCATTGTTGGGAATATTTATAGAGACCTTTAGTGAAATTTCTATTGTTCCAACATGATCTGGAGTGTTTCAGAGTTCATATCATGGTTCCTCACAAATCAACAGGTGAAGTACGAGAACCATGTTCCAGTGGGTTTCTGACATCCCTTTAATATCCCAGAGTGTAAGTGTGATAGAATATCCATGGGCATTGTGACATCTCGTACGTGGATAATGAATGGTTGTGAATCCATCTAGGTGACAGTTGAATTAATCATGAAGTCGACACAATTCCTTTCTATTTAGGATCAATGATTAGTAGAGATTTGGGTTCAGATGAACATATGAGAGATTTTTCACATATGTGGTGTTCCCTCGATGATTGTCTTTGATCATGACTCATGGTTTACATCATGATCGTGAAGAGGCCTGAAGTAGTCATTCATAACCTAGATGAGGACGATTAAAGACATTCACTAACAAACAGATGGGAAGACTAAGTACACAATCCAAGTGAAGGAGAATATGTTATGGTTTTTACTACTAGACTTCAGCTGGTGCTATGAGGATCACGTAAATTTTTTTAGTTTCCATAAAACAATATCTATAATACTACAATAAGCATGGAACCTTTTGAGTTCCTATATGGGAGACCATTCAGGTCACCATTATGTTGTGAAAATATTAGTGAGACTTCTCTTGTGGGTCTAGAGTTGTACAGGTGATACCAAAGAAGGTCTAGGTCATCTGTGAGTGGATGAGGATAGCTCAGTATAGGGAGAAATCTTATATAGATCTCCATTATATTTCATTGTTGATCGAGTAGGTAGAAAAAATTTTCTTGAGAGTCTCCCCGTGATAGGATTGGGGAGGTTTAGTTTGGGAATAAATCTATCAAAAATGGTCGTCAAGTCATTTCAGGTCAGGCATAAGGTTTTCTAGGTTTCATACCACCTTTCCCAAACCCTGCAAAGCTATTGGGCACGCGTAGTATTCCACGTGTCGCAGCTGAGGAGATACATGCATGGCCCTATTGACATCAGCGACTAGGGAAATCTGTACATAGAGGATGTATCCACCATTGCATATCATCTAGAGGAAATCATAAATCGGGAGAAGAGAAACCTATATGGATGTCCATCCCATTAGTTTGTGTGTTGTGGCTGTACGAGAATGTTCGAGAGTGCTCCTGGGAGAGGGAGAGGGAAATGTGGGCTCAGTATCCAAAGTTGTTTCTTTAGATTTTTATTTTTTAGGATGAAAATATTGAATGTGGGAATGATGTAAACACCCATTTTTTGTTATAAAACTATTAAATATTTCAATATATATTCCCTGACCCATGCCCTGATACAGAATATGATTACAATCCCCGGTGTGCTCAGAATTAATTTTATAAAAATATTAAATATATTTTGTTTTACATGTAATTCGTTTGTTAGAGAAAGTGGGATTACTCTTAAATATAATATTGTATAAAAAATATGAGTACACTATTTTGTCTATAATGGGACGTTTACCCTAGATGTGATCAAAACTAGGTAGGCAATGGGTCTTCAAATATATCACTTTTTGGAATTGCATTTAGTTGGTCGATTATTTGAATTTGTTACTTAAATTATTTATTTAACCTGATTAGACTTTAATAAGAATACCTCTATGGTGATTTTCCCAAGGTTATATTCATAATCATGGGACCATTGGGAGTATCTCTTCCTCGATTTTTGTGGGAGAATTAACATTCAAGGATAATGATTATCTAGATCGGGAAAGATTATTATGTAGTAAATGCAACAACATCCTTCAATCATTAGTGGTTTTATTCTTCAAGGATGAAAGATCCAGTATCTTGGTAGGAAATTATAAAACATACATTACTCCATTGATGATTAAATTGATTGAGAAGATCCATCAAATTAATTATTTGTTCCAATTACTAGACCTTTGCATTCCCATATGTACACATTAAATATATTATTTAATTTTTTTTCAGATATCAGATATTCCTATTCTTGATCTTTGTCCATGAAAACTTAAAAACGATTGATTAAATGTTTTTTGTGGTTTTTTTGTCCTCAATTTCATCACGTTCATCTTCATCTAGTCTATGTGGTTCCAGTTCAACATTTTTTAGTGGTATTGAGCTCGATCAGACCCTCGATTTCATGGAAGAATTGCACATGAAAAATGGAATACCGAATCAAGGAAGGTTTTAGGGATTAATAATTTTATAAGAGGAATTTATTTTTATAGATTTGAGATCTGAGATTAATGGGAGGTGTGTCAGATGATGAAGATTCATTTGTCCTTCATCTGAATCAATGAAATTTATTTTTTGACTCCCAGATGTCCGAAAATGGATAATGGAGAATAGATAAAAAAATTAGAAAAAAGACAGGTCGGAAATCAAAGGTGGAATACTAGATTTGTCGTATGGAAATAAAATTTGATGTTATAGAATAATACCTATTACAAATCATGAATCCTGAAGAATATACAGCGTGTAGCCCCTATGTTGTGGTCATTTGGATTCCGGAAAATTATATGGATAGCATGATGTGTATACCATCTATATGTCTTGTATTGATTCCCCATGTGGGCAGTCTTTTTGGTGGAACATAAGGATAGGTCTCAATTTGGGAGAACATATCCATGAACATGGTCATTTACCAAAGTACATGGATACAACATGAGTACCCAAACATAGTATAGATACACAAACATGGCCAAGCACACTTGTGGGACAGTGAGGGGAATAGTCACATTGTATAGATCCCCTACACATTATGTATCTCTACATCTTTAGAGATCCATGTACCGCTAGGGACATAGATAGGTGATGGAGAAGGACCTCATATTGTTTATGTCCTCTCACAAACCATGTACCATATGTTTCCTTTTAAGGAAACCTTTTTCTCTTGTATAACCTTCATTTGAACTTGGATTTTGGCCCGAGAGTAGCCTAACTAGAGTGTTTTGTTATGTAGAACAAGATGCTTCTCTTCATTGTGGTTTTGGGATATGATGCTAAATGTTCGAGTCATGATGAATATTTATGTTTCACCTAATTTTGATAGTGATTAAGAAGTGGATCACCAGATACACTAGTGTGGAACCCCAATCAACTTGGGAATGGGTCTTATACCTACTAATTACAATAACCCTACTAGATAGGGTGTAGTTCCTCATGATACTAGATTAGACCCCCCACCATAATCGTGGGAGTGGTTCATCTACCTACTGAGTGGAACCCCAATATCAGATAGGGAATGGGTCTTCATGAAACCAGAGTGGAAACCCCTATCACACCAGGGCATGGGTCCTCGATGTGAAGATTGGAATCACCCATCATCTGGGGCATAGTCTTCTTCCTACCAGGTGGAACCCCCATCATCTTGGGAATAATTCCAATACCTTTTGAGTTTAACCACCCTATCAGATAGTCTGTGGGTATTTGTGACACTGAAGTTGAACCACCTATCATATCAGGGAGTAAGTACTCTATAGATACTTATAGAGTATAACCCTCCTAAAGCACTAGGATGTGGGTCCTCTACTTGGATATTGTTCCCCCTCGACTGTGTGATACTATGACGAGGTGTGGGCCTTTATATATTTACTTACTGGTAGACACATGAGATTTTTAGCAAATTCAACAAACTTTTTTAACTATGGAAACTATTTTACTAGGCTATTATGTGAAGTAGAGATCCAATTTATCTCAAATTTGGGTTTCTTTTATAGAGCATATATATACATATATATTCATACCTTTGTATTTGGTTACTCACCTACCACATATTGTGTACATGAATGGGGTATGCCATTTTATTTCTTTGTTTATCATCTCATGGTTTGATGAGTATACTCTCCTATTATGTGTGTAAAAGACATGGCGTGAAGTCCATCTACACATTGTGTTTTACCCCTTGTGTTTAGATGAGGTTACTGTGTATCTCATTCTTTGGATAGGGTTGCATCCTATTTACTATCTAATATTTTTTTATTCCTTTTATGTATCCTACAACTCCCCCTTTTAGATTTTTCAGAATCATACTGTGTATGTATATACTCACCCCTTTATGGTATTTTCCCACACATGTCATGTCTTATGTAGATGACAGATAGGTTGGTGGGTACTTCAGAGGAACATAGGGATACTAAGGGCATTAGACTATGTACAATTGTCATATCATGGAGATCGGGACTTAGGATCTATCAGTAGTTTTCCTTCAAGTTTTTTTAGTTTGTGACATCTTATTATTTTGGCGTGAATTTTCCCCTTTAATTCTCATTTTTCATTTTTGTACTATTGTACACATTAAGTATTTTTTTAATTCATGGTTTACATTCTAGTTGTTTTACCTTTGTATTACTATTTCTATTCACCTATTATTTTATATGGTCGCTTGTGTGCTTAGAAATATCTTAAGAAAAGGCCTTCCATTTGTGATATACCTTTTACTGCTTGTCTCCAACCATAGTCCCCTGAAGTTGGTCTTGGGTAGTTGTGGGTCGAGCCCCATTTAGGGTCGGGTTGTGACAATTTTTGAGAAGCCAAATGGGATGATGATTGAAGATTAATATGTTTTGATTATTGTTAATCATTTTTCAAGATATATTAGTAACAACTAATACCTTAACCAACTCTATAAATCCACAAATATGTGAAGGGTAGAGTTTTATAAGACCTTGGGTTGTGGTGATGGTGGTGGAAAAAAGGATCAATAATGATCATGTTAAAATTTTGGAAAGAGGCAGCTTTGAGAATTTCTCAAAGGAGAAGTAAAATGTTTTGTGTGTGGAAAAGAAGGGAATAGGGAAAAAAAATTATAGAGGAAAAGTGACCAGTTCAATTGAGTGAAATCAATTTCATCTGATAGATCTATTTATAGTTCATTGTCTTAAATGTGGGGAATCATGGAATTTTCAGTGTCAATTCCCACTTTTGACAGTGAACTCCTACACCACTGAAGGACCAATGTTATAACAATAATTATATTAAAAATATATAATTATTTATGTATTGGGAGTAAATAACTATGTTGTATAAGTATTTCTACCAATAGTATTTTGGATATAAAAATCATGAAACATTTGAGGTCTGTGTTAATTTTTGAAGAATATATTTTATAATTAATGATTAACTTAAGATTTATGGATACCATCATGGATTTATAATTATAATGATGTCCATATGTTCAATGTCTTAAACACCCATTATTAGGACTTATGTGATGGTAGTTTGTTAAAATTAAATCTATTTGGGGAGAATTTTTTGGAAATACCACACATTAGTTTAGTATATGTTTTAGTGAAAATATTATTTAAGTAATAAGGCATTTAAATTTTGTGTACATATGATTAAACCTATTGGTAACATTTAAGTTTTATATTATCTTTAATGTTTTTTTAATTATTGGTTATTTATAAACATTATTGGATTTTTATTAACATTGTTTTTGAAGATGTATAACCCACATGCTGGGTGAAAACATGTAGCATTCTGCAAGGCCATGGGGATTGAATTCGCAACCAAAGGGTGACAAGGGTGAAGACTCTATCACTAATATATGTAATTTCATAGTTAGTTTGAAATTATTTTTAAATAAAACATTTTATGGATAAATATTATGTTGATTTAGGAAGCATACTATAGGATCAAATTGCTTTAGATTTTATGATTTTTAGGTGATTAATGACATTTCCTGACAAATTTTATTGGGTTCAAATAAAACTCTTACATTTAACATCATAGATTATTTGGGAATAATGCTATTACATTTTTAGACGTGTAAGATGAATGGTATTAGATAACCTTTGAGATTAAAATTCTACTTTAATGTTGAGGTTAATGGGGTTATTTGGGATATTTGCCTATTTAGGTTAAACATTCTGTTTTTTTGATTATTTTTAGAGATTATTGTATTATATTTATCCTTATTGGATGAACATTATAGAAAATTTTCATTTTAGTAATTACTTGGGGAAAATAATTTAATCCTTTTGTGAATTATGTTATCTGTTAGTAGTTTATTTTAGTGATTCAGGCTGAAAATTCATTTTAACTAGACATTGTTTGGGGAAAAAATGAGCTTGTGGTGTAAATAGATTAAAAGATGAAATTATATTTGTTAAGTACGTATATTTCCTTATTTTATTCAAATATATGTTAATTAATTCCTCAACCATAATAAAAGTATCCGAGACCAAAAATTTTATCTTTTTACAATTATTTTTTATAAATCAATCTTCTTTTTCACACCTCATCAGTTTATCGTTCTACGATCATTTAAATTAAAATGATCATTCAATTTATTGTGGTCTATAATCCACATCATTATCCATCATTATTTGGGAATTAAGTTTTTTCCCCTATACATAATTTCATTTCCCACTAATTCTTTTTCTACATGAAAACCTAGTTATGTATTATTCTAGATGAGCTTCATACTTCCCTTCTATCTTATAAAGAGGATGTTTTGTTAAATGTTTTTATGAAGTGATTTTTCATTAAACGTATTTTCATATAGGGAATACTAGTTTTAGATAATAAGTTAATATTGTGAGGGAACAAATTATTTAATTTTTGGAAAATTTAACACCATGTTATTTTTAAAATAAGAACATTAGTTTTGATTGTATATATGACACAAAAAACTGAGCATGAATGACCCATAAATATATATTAGTAAAATACGAGTAATATAACCTTGTCATTAAATTTTTGGATATGAATATGGCTAACTAAATTATACAATTCAAAAATTATACACATGCATAAATAAATTTGTCGGATATCAGTTGATTAGAATAAAAAATTAAAAAAACAAAATTAAAAAGAATTTATTTCTAAAAAAATATTTATGAATGTCATGAGTATTTGTATTATTAAATTAAATTAATCACACTATGTGATTTATTTTAAAAACAAATTGTGTATTATATATTCAATCAAATGTTTTATCATTTATCAAATATATTTTTTAATAATAGGGTAAAAATAAATAAACTATTATGGTTAAAATCTATATTTTTCTAAAAAATAATTTCATCAAATTTTCCAAACTTATTTTGAAATAAAATTTGTTACAGTTTTATAAAAATTATTTGAAAAAATGTAATTTATAATTGAATCATCATTTAAAAATTATCTTTTAGTGAATTTATTAGAATTTTCTTAAAAGATTAATATTTCGATTAATATTGAAAAATACATATTTTTATTCAAAACTACATTTTCGTCTGAAGAATTTAAAATTTTATATTTTTAATGAAAAAAATTTAATATTTAAATTAGTTCAATAATATTATAATTAATCCAATTTTTTTTCATTGGAATCAATTTTATGGTAATTGTTTTTAAAACATATTATAATTAAGAAAACTCTTCCTTTGGAATAAAAAATTTCTACAAAAATTTGAGTTTGATTTTAAATTAAATTCTAGAGTTTTTTTATTTTAAATTAAATTATGGATTTTTTTAATTTGATTTATATGAAATGGATTATGTATTTTTAATTGTCATAATTAATTTTATTTAATATGGTCACCTTTATTTTTCATAAGAGCCTCATCCCAGTTGGTGATGACTCAACAAGTGCATCCAAGAGACCTGAGAACAATTTGGGTAGAGACATAATTTCCTGTACTATATTAGATATTGTAGTAGATAATATAGCAGATATTGTAGAATTCACTACTATAGGTGCGATTTGGTACTGTAGTAGTCTGAACTATTCATCTGTATGGGATTTTAGGCCACCGGTTTGGTCTTCCGGTCCTTCAAGGCCTTCAAGCCAATACATCTTTCAGGAATCCTCGAGTCCATCGGGCCACCGTAAGGTGTTTGGACAACCTCAAGGCTTTAGGTCCATATGAATTTTGTTCTTAATGGATCAGGAAGACTCTATAAGGATCAGGCTCCAGATGAGGATTCATATTAGGCGCATTCACCAGAGGAGAAGCCAACATATTTAGAAGAAATATAGGGTATGACATTGCTATTATAACTAGCCAATTCTTTCATTGGAATCCTACCCGAACAACCATGTGAATGTGGAGAGATAACATCACGATGTAGAAGCTGGGGAGGAGCAGTTCCAAGTACTTATAGTCTAGATGAATTCCTCTAAAACCTATGGGTCATGTAATGTCACATAGAATAAAGGCTATGTATGGGTTCCCCTTCAAACATTAAAATGGGGATTATAATAAATAAATCAATAATAGAAGGCTTTTAGACCATTCAGAAAAGTTCACCTTAATTTTTTTCCATTATGGATATTACAAATTAATTACAACAATCAACACGATAATGGGGTGTTTCATGTTATTTTACCTTATGTTATAATCACTTTTCCAAATTAAAAGGATTTTAATTGGATAAAATTTATTTCCTAATTATAATCATTGGTTAAAAGGTATCTAATAAGTACCATTTTATTTTATTATTAATGGATAAATTATCGATGGAAAAAAACTAGTTACCATGGTGAAAACTAACATTTTAAAAGTGAGTAACAATATTGGTAAAAGAAATAACAAATTTAAATCATGTTTCATAATAGTTTTTTAGGTATTTATTGAACTTATTTTCCCTAAATACTATTATTTTTCAATTTTTGGGGCACTTTTATTTAGAGTGAATTCCCAATATTGAATAGTTTTGGGTATTTAAAAAACTGCCACTCCTCCTCAATTATAAAATGAAACTTCATCCCCTCACTTCATTACACATATCGAGCAATTTATCTCAAAAATCATGTAATGGACTGGACCTCCCCGGTCCATTTATTTGTGAAAATATGGTGTTTGAGGTGTTCTGGGAGGTCAAGGTGACTTATCCCCAACACATTTCCAATTTTCAAATTCTATGAACAGTTCCATCGGTGAACAGTTCTATCGGTATCCTCTAACAGTAACCTCTATTTCCTTTTCCAAATTTCCAATTCTATGAATAGTTCCATTGGTGAACGGTTCTATAGATAACCTCTAACAGTAACCTTTCATTCCTTTTCCAAATTTCTAATTCTGTGAATAGTTCCATCGGTGAAAAGTCATATCGGTAACCTCTAATGGTAACCTCTATCGGTAACCTCAAATGGTAACCTCTATTTCATTTTCTAAATTTTTCATTCTATGAAAAGTGTTCCCAGAACAGTGAGGTTCAAACAGCAACCTCTATTTCCTTTTCCAAATTTCAATTTTGTGAACAATGTTTCCAAAACGGTGACCTTAAAACTGTCACCTATTCTTTCCTTTGCCAAATTTTGAGTATGTGAACAGTATTTCTATCTTCCTACAGTTTATCCCCTTGGACGTTTCCTTTGATGTAAAATACATTTAAAGCCTTATTTTAAGGTCTCTAAGGCCAATTCAAAGGCTATAAATCCTATACTAATAATTCCTATGGCTAGGGATGTTTTTACTTGGTCAACCCACATGGTTTCATGCTATCCTCTTTTAATGGGGTATCAAGTGTATCTTAAAATTCTGCTCTATTCAATCTTCTAAAGGGATGGGATATCTTCCTCCCTATTTCTTCCTCTTTTATCTCAGATATGAGATTCTAGAACCCTTCAATCCTACTCATAAAAGTTTCACAATCAATCATTCCTCCATGGATTGGTTTCCCTCTGTCTTGATGTCACCAATCTGTATCAATCAATCTTAGATATAAGTTGACCTGAGAGGAGGATCATGACCTTTTGGGTGGATAAAGAATGTCAAGAACTGTTTGAGGTAGGGGATTCATTGCTTCTATTTTCTTTTAAGTGAAACTGTATTGTTAGCATATTTTATCCCACTGGTCAACAATGGAATTGAAATAACAAATATTTGAACTAGATATATAAATAGATATCGGTTGTATGTTTTGGCCCATTATTTTCTAGATAGTGTGATATCCAAGCTTTCTTAATTTAGCTATACATTCTTAATGAAAATTGGTAATGAATGTAAACCCTAATTAATTGATAACAATTGTCTATGGATAAAGAGGCTTGTAAATGAATCTCGTTCTTCCTGTTTTTAATTTGATGTTAATCAAATTGGTGCAATAATCTGGTTGAATTATTTTTGATAGATTACTGATTAGGTCTCCTGAATTTTGGAATCAATGAATTATAAATCAGTTAATTCAATATGGATTAAAAAACTGGTGGTTGTTAAAAGATAATTTCTTGTAGGGTTATAAGTTACCCTCTTGTTTGTTTAAGGGTCAGTATCCCAGTTGACATGATGTTGTTTTCCTGCTGTTTGTGCTATAATGTGAGCCTGGATGGCTGTTGTGATATGTGGGGGCATGGAGACTTCTATTTGTGGCATCAAATGACACCTAGAGTGGCGAGATGCATCGGTTTATGCATGTGGGTGTCATGGAGGATACCAGGGTTGATATAATGGGATGGATGTGACTGTTGGATGCTTGCTGATTCTCATTGGTTGATTATCTTTTTTACTTTTCCCCACTGCTCAAGGAAGCTAGTCTTGCATACTCCTTCTGAAAGCGGCGAAGACACAGGGGGTATTCCACGTGCTTTCCATGTTTAACTTCTCAAGGAATGATGGTCCTACAATCTTGCTATAGGTGGAAAAGACTCGACAGGTAGTACATCTACTCACCGTGTTGATCCCCCTTATTTTTAGTAGAGTAGAATGTTTTTCGAGAATTCTTTGGAATGTGGGAAAGTAATTCTTTAATGAATATTTGAATAAACAGTTTTAACCGAGGGGGTTGGAGTTTGCTTGAACATAGTGATGAGGATTTAATTTTAAAGGGACAGTGGACTTTGGGTGTGATGATAATGAAATTTAGTGTGGAATTGTTCATGGTTAATTAATGTTTAAATAATTAATTAACATATAGTGAATCTAATCCAAAGGTAATGAGACGTTGTATTAAAGCTCATTAAATTGTTTTATTCTTATAGGATACCTAGTATTAGAAGTGGCATCCCGGAGTCTGAGAGACTTTAGCTGCAATTGAGTCTAAGACTAGGTTATGACCGTGGTGCGGTTGTGAGATATAGTATATTCTGTACTTTTTGTGTTTCTATATGCTACTCCACCCTGTCAGTAAGGTAAACTGACACCCTAAGGATTCTGAGCCCTAGGGGGTGTTTTCTCCAACATTCTGGTGGGAGGGTGAATGGATAACAACCCCCTTTGGCCCTGCTCTCTTCTCTTGGTAGATACTTGTGATGGAAGGCACATCGGTTAGTTATCCCCATATATGTGTGTAGAGGTATATAATGGCTTGCGGTTATTCACACACATATATTCCGAATATAGTATCCTATGGACTACTATAGGTGTAACTTGTATAGGATGTTATGGCTTGAGGATCCTTACTCGGTTTATGGGCTGTAATGGCTTAAGGTATAATACCAGACGTATGATACATATTATGCGAGCTGTGGTGGCTCCCAAAAACTACCTGGTTACTTTGGTGTGTGGACATGGTGGTTTTTTCCCGATGTTCATATTGTGGGGCTTTGCCCAGGTGTTTGCGGGAAAGCCTTTTTGGAGAGAGATGCTCAAGACGTGCGACCTTAGGGAAAAGCCGAAAACCAGTGGGGAAATAGTAGCAGGGTACCCTTGATATACATTATTATATGATATATTCTTGTATGTGTTACTTGGTGAGAGTATCCATGGGGAGGATTGGAAAATAGTATACCTATTTAGGTGATGAGTTATTTTTACTTGTTGTTCACTCTGCTTTAGCATTATTTCTTTACTTTTGCACAAGAGGCTTCAGGGAGGATCCTACTAGTTATATTATTATACTCACCCTATGTATATATAAACTATTTTTCATTTCACATAGAGCAAGTTAGAGATCAGGGTGGTTACTACTAGCTTGTGGTTGTTGGAGCTATTCAGGATTTCTGTTTTTACTTTCTTTTGGGTACTTGTAGTTTTTTCCATTTTCAATTATAGTAGTTTTGCATGACATTCCATATGTGTACGTGGGATTTTATTTCATCTTACTAGTTGGGTTGGATTTTGTTGGTGTCCATATTATCTCTCTCTTCCTCATGTGTTCGCTTAGAGGGAAATTCCTCTCATTACTGTGTTTATTATACCATTGGTGCTAGTCGCCAACCCTGGGCCAACTAGAGGTGGGACTCGAGCGTCATTATATCCCTTCTCACATTTCCGGCCTAGGAGGGGTACACTTTATGGGGAGGGGGTTGTGACAAAACCCATGAGAGAATCTCTCCCGAAAATTATTATCCACTTTAAATATCCTTTAGTATTCCCAAAATACCAACCCTATAATTCATAGAAATACATCTAAATAATGTTCTTCTAAGATAAGGTAATTTTCTTCACCAATCTCTTTGTTTTCACTTCATTAATTTCCAACATAATTTATGCCATAAACATAATTTATAATTAAACTAGTATATTACATATCCTTATATTTTATTATTTTTATCGAATAATATTGATTCATATCCTTCTCGATCATATGGGAAATAAATCTATCATTCATGTGTAAGGACGACTACCACCTTGAGAACCGATATAATTTTTTCTCCTTCACCAAATCAAATTAATAGTAATAATGATGGAAATAATGAATATATATGATAAATATGACATGATATAAATTCTATAATATTAATATACCATCCAATTCCTTAACCATTCACCCATTAAGGGGACGATATCATCACTCATGCATACATAGAGCATGTTATCTCAATGTAGTTACGAGATTTATTTTACATGTATAAATTTAAGTAGTGGTTCTGAAAAATTCTATCTAATGGATAAAGTTTATATTGATAAAATTAATAACATTATGGAGATTATGGATCTAAATCTTATCCAGAGGAACCATAACTTCCAAGAAAAAACAGGAATGAAAAATGAAGCACTTAACACCTGAAACAATGGTAATAATGAAATAAAATTAATTAATGGGTGGTAAGATATAATATGACGATCTTATATGATCTTATAAGTATTAATAAGGTCCTGGAATTAAATAATCACATTATTAAAACCATTATATAAGAGGTGAAATCAAATTCATTTAAAATTAAGTGCGAGGTAAGGGACTTCGACTCAAATTCCATTCATTGGTGAACATTTAAATGTTATGATGTAATTTTTTTATATGGTGTATAAAGTTCCATCTTAAATTCTATATCCTGAATCCTTAATACATCATTTTATTTTAGTTTTTAGTTAAAATTATATCAACTAAGGTGATATTACATGAAATATACCAGTGTTCAAGTATTCTATAACTCAATTTCTTTTCATTTGGTTATCTTACTTATTTATCATCATTGATATTCTAATATTTTATGTGTAATGGTATTTTATTATTTTTTGTTGAATTTTAAAAAAAATTATGTAGATTTAAATTTTATACCCATAATAAATTCATGTTATATTTTCGCATTAATGATTGGATCTTTTTAAGAGATTTCATCATAATTTCCACACTATTGAGATATATTTTGAGTTATATGCCTATTTATTTTGATATTTTGTATCCCATTCTACTTTAATTTGATATATAATGAATTATTTTTTCATCATGATATTTAATATTTCATTAGATTTTATTATTTCATCAGGATTATGATTCAAATGTTACCAAAGTAATAATGGTTTATTTCACAACCTCATCATTATTTAGATTTATTTATGTTTAATTACTATATAGAAGAATTATTTGATATTTCCATAATAAAAACAATCTATTATATTTTCCTAGATTAATTCATTTTGTTTTAAATTAATATTACCATTTACCTCTTTTTGGTACATAAAATGATTGCGAAAATGCTTTTAAGAAAAGTAATATTATTTCTATTTTAAAAAATAATTTTATTCCAAATCCATGTTTACTAAAAATGTTTCCAAGAATTATTTTAATATTTATATATTATTTTTAAATTAATTTTTACCCATGATTTTATATTCACAATATTTTTTAAAATAAATATTATTATCATTTGCTGAGTAATATACATTTTGACTTTTTACCAAAAATATTAATGTAGTTTATTTTTTAACATAGTGAGCCTGAATATAATTTACTACCATAATAAATTATAAAATACTTAAATATTAATTTACATGTTTATAAGTTTCATTTTAAGGAATATGTTTTCCCTAATATTTTGGAAATTTTTATTTTGAAATGTTTATTTTCAAAGTGAAAATGATATTTTCCAAAATAATATTTTTAATGATATTTTTATGAAATTCATATTGATGAAGGAAATAAATAAAATATTTTAATTATACTCCCATGAAGATATTTTCTAATTATTTCATACTTATTCTTTCTATATATATTTTATGATTAGTTAGAACAAAAAAATGTGGACATTCACTTTCTTGATTAATTTTGTACACATTAAATTTCCCTTGAGAAAATAACTTTCTTATGATCATTGGAAATTAAATTTCCCTTAAAAATATATATTATATATCAATTATATGTTTATTTCTTAAACCATACTAAATTTCATCATACAGTATTTTATTACGAAGGATATTTTATTAACTGATGACAATGTTGATAAATCTATATTCTTTCATCAATACTGATATTTGTTGTTATGGAATATAGTTTATGAATTTAATTGATCAAAATATATATGGGAAATTAATTTTAAGTGTAGTTAAGGGTGGGGTATGGGTATAGATTTCCCCTTGACACATTGACAAGTTTCCAGAGAAAATATGTCATCCAAATTAAATGGGTTTTAGTGTATACTTAGACATAGTTTTAAATAGTATTGGAACAGCTTTTTGAGGGTAAAAATATCAAGGTTTTTGATATAATGATATCTGATATTATGAATTTACATCATTGGTAATTTAGTTATTATTATCCAAGATATTCTTTCTTTGATATCATCCTTGGATGAATTTCATGCTCTATTTATTGATTAATTGGAATATTTTTTAGCTATTTACATTTTGATATTGATTATCTAATAATGATAGCTTCCACTATATGCAACCCATACTTATTATTGGACCTCACCCTTATTTTGTTTCCTTTACTGATGATATATAGATGAATTCTATCAAATATTTTAAGGATGTTGATTTTTTTCCATAACTAAGTTTTATATATTATCACCAATATAAAATGTGTATCATATATATATCTAGTTCTCCAAGGATAAAAAAATAGTCAATAGATGTGGGTTTTACCCCTTGTATATAATGAAGTTTAATAAATTATCCACCATAACTAGGTTATGAGAGTCCAGTTATTATAATTATGCAGTGGTGTGACAGCACATTATAGATCAACAAAAAGATTCCATGGTCACATGAATTACGAGGTGGTCTATAGCTTCATTGTGTAATATCTGTCAACATAGGAAAATGTTTTTTCCTTTATAAAACATTAAGAAAATAAAAATCTTATAATATCCATTACTATTTGATATTAATGTTGAAAATAACTAGCTCAAACATCATGAAAATCAAATTTTCGTGTTTGTACTCTCATCATGGAATAATTGGTTTTCATCAAAAAGATTAATCTTATGTAATAACCATATTCCTTAATGACATACCTTATAGTGGGGTTTCCTCTTAAACACAAAAAATTTGTCTAAAAATTACATTTTAACTCTAATATTGTTCATACTTCTTCCATATTTTTTATTTTTATTCAAGCCATATTAATCCTCAACATTTATATAAGTTTTTATGGGATTCATGTTTTTAAAAATTGTGATGATGTTCTGAATACAATATACTTCCCTAATATCCCATATCACATTTAATTCAACTATTTATAAATAATAGCCTCAATTTAGTAATCTATCCTTTTGAAATATATTTCATGGGGAACATTTAATCTCAAAAAGCATCCTCATAATAAAAAAACCCCATGGATTCTTTTTATTACACATAAAATAATAATAACCCATTAAACATATAAATCTATCATGATTGAATCATTATAAACCTATGTGAGAAATTATTAATGTAGGAAACATGAATTGTCATTAGTAATATCAATGTTTTCCATTGGGGTAACTTACATCCATCTTCCACATCTCTTTCCAAATCACATATTTTATAAATGGTTCATGTACATGTGCCGAAAATATTTCCTACACACATACTCAGTAAACATATTATTGAAATTGACACATCACAAATAAAGCACACCGAATTCATAGATTTCATATTTTAAAAAATTCCACTAAAATATATTCTCTTCCTTATATAAATTAAGATTCATTTAATTTATATAATTATCAACCCCTTTGAAAAACTAACATAAAAATAAAAAAAAGAGTGGGTATGATATATAATATGTTATCCTTGAGAATAATATGGTTAAACTCCCATTATTAACCCCAACCAATGAAATTCATCCTTTGGAAATTATTTAGTAAATACATCCATACCATTTTCATTTATAGGAATTGATTCCATTGTTAGAACGCCATTCTAAACCCATAATTTTGTAATGTTTAACTTGATATCATTATGTTTTAAAAAAGAATATTAACATATATTTCTCAATATATTAATCATACATGTATTATCATATCCCACATGAAATGAAAGCTTCTTTTTCACCTTGATATCTTCCAAATGAGTTCTAAACCACATCAATTTTCTTAATACTTGTGTTTCAACAACCTACTCTATTTCTATTGTATTTAATGTAATGAAATATTTCTTCTTATAGTTCAAGACACACACCTATCCCCCATGAATAAATCTAAAACATATATATTCTAATTTACAAGAACACATCCAAATAAATCCATGTTTAATTGATATATATATATATGACCTCACTTTTCTATTGTATTTAAATATAAAATCAAGTATACCTTTTAAATACCATATGATAATATTTTCTATAGTTAAATGAGATTATTTTTGTGCACATTAATACATTGAACATAATGCAACAACAAATATGATATCCTGAATTGATGTAGTCAAAAAGAGTGATCATATAATGATTTTTCTAAAATATATTTTCTTTTCCACCTATCCTTCAACAACATTACAATGATTTTTCCCATTTTTATTTTTGTGGAAATAATTTTTACGTTATCCATATAAACCATCTTCAATAATTTCCAGACATACATCTCTTGAGAAAGGAAAATATTATTCTTATCCTAAGAAATTGTATGATCTGAGAAGTATATCATATCTACCAACATCAACATCTAAAAAGACTATCCATATAATTTTAAAAATCTATTTAAAATAATTCCTCATATCTAAGAAATATAATATTTTCAAAATAGAAAAAAATGTAAAAGATAATTTCTTAATTTTCACAGGTATTGAGGTTTTTGTCCGGTCATTATTTTCTGAAACATAGTGTCTTAAAAAATAAGTAAAAAATCATGTACCTTTCCCTTAGATATTTTTTAAACCATACAATTCCTTCTTAAATCTTTAAAATATTCCTTCATAATATCAAATAAAATATCCCTCTAGTTTGTTCTATGTGTGTTTCATCTTCAAGTCTACCATTGAGGAAGCCTGACTTAACTATCATTTAGAAGATATCATAACATCCTTCAGCAATGATAGTAATAAAAATACTAATGTTATTCATTCTTGAAATAAAAGAAAATATATCATAAAATTAAATTTCTTCATCCTAAGAATAATATTTTCAAATAAATCTTTTCTTTGTATCCCACCACCTCTTTTATTCAACTTAATATGAAACACCCACTTTTTTCCTATAATATTCTTGTTCACTTTATTCGGTACCAACTCCAAAGTTTCATTCTTCTTCAAATTATATTATTCATAATTTATATTATTAAATTTTTATAATGTTTTAATTATTACTAACACTTCTAGGTTCAATGTAAAAAAATAATGTGGTGTTTTTTTTGTCCTAGAAATTATCCTTGTTTAATAAAATTATTCTTGATAAATTTTTATAATGTAACACCCAAAACATAAAAGCCTGGAGACAATTAATTATTTTAATATATTGGCATTATTACTAGTAATCATGTCCTGATAGACTGATCAGTTAATCATTCTTGGAAAATAGATTACATACATGAACATAACATAACAATTTCTTACATAAAACACAGCATAGATAATCCTTTGAGAATTCCATTATTACCCTTTTTTAACCCTTCATATCAATAATAAAACTCTTCTTGTCTTATTGGGATAATAAAACATAAGAAATTGGTGTGCTCAGATGCTCAGTAAGGATAAATAAAATATAGTGGAATCTATCACAAATAAGTATAAACTTTTAATGAAAGATGTATAATAAAAACAACAGCCTTTTAAAACATTATCTTAAACATAATATGGAAAGAGTAAAAAAATAATTCCATTTAAATATGTATATGTATATTATAGTAGTTGAATAATAACATTGAAATTCAATAACTAATCTCATAATGAGGGAATTTATAATGATAGACATCTTAACCACTACACCATTGCATCGTGAGAAGACCATACATTAATATTCTATAAAGGCCTTATACCAAGACACTAGTTTGTCTCATGATACCTTTTAATTTATCTAGTTAATATAGTGGGACCCTACCATCACATACTACGTCTAATTCATTTCTCAAATGAAAATGTTGAAACAAAACATAATCATATATATTTAGAACTGGCATACAAAATGTTAATACTTTAACTATAAAACATTAAATGTATAAAATAGCAAATCCATAGTAAAAAATATCACAAAACCATTAATACAATATGAATGATTGTATCATAATTAATCAACCTCAAAAAAGAAAAAAAATACAACAAAGTTTGTTGACATAGATGAAAATAATTCAATATAAGTATTTAATGGAAATATCCATTTATAATTGAATACATTTAAAAGATGTGAAATTTTAAAATATAAAATTTATTTTGATAATAAACATATAAGATCGTAAGGAATGATTAAAAATGGTAAGGTAGCATAACGGTGGAAACTAGCTACTCGATCTGTATGTGTTAAAAAAGTATTTTTCCCTTAGTTTGTTGAAATAGTCATGAAGTAACTTGTTTAGAAAATGAATGAATGATTCATTTCAAAACAATTTATAAAATAAAAACATGGGTAAAAATGAATTTAAAAATCCATAAGATAATTGTAAAATTTTTTCTGAAAACATTTTTAGAAACATGGACAATGAAAATAAATATGTCTAAGTGGATTCTTACACATCAACAACCTCAAATAATAATGACATTATGAAATTAACCCTTAACATAGTTTTGATATTCTTCGTAGGTTCAGGATATTCTATATAATATATTTATACATTTTTTTAACTTATAAAATAATAACAATAATATTCATGATATCATATTTGAATCTTTTATGAATTTATATTACCTATTTATTAACATTTCTTCTTTAATGCAACATTTCGGGTAATAATTGCTTTGTTTCTCATATGTGTTTTGACTTGTTATTTATGATAATATTATCTAGATCATAATTTTCTTACTTCTGGAATTTATAATATGATTTAAATATAATATATATTATTTATATAAATATATATAATATATGGATATAAGTAATGGAATACACCGTTCATAGAGACATTAGGCTGTATGTAAGCATGGACGCTATTTATGTTTTCTTATCGTATTGAATGGAATTAAGTGAAGGATATATATGTATATATATATATATATATTTGTATTATCTGAGTATCCTTATTATGTCATATAATTGATAATTATTTATAATTTATATATTTATATATTTATTATTATTCATGGATGGTGAACGGGGAAGATGAGTCTCATCGCGTCATGGATACGATAAGCCATACGTACGCACGAGCGATGTTATCATTTCCTTAATAGTTAAATGGTATAGAAATGGATGGAATATGTATTTTTTAGAAATAATATAATTTTATATTTATCATTTAATTCATTAATATCCATCATTATACCAGTCAAAATAATGTAATGATGAAAAACAGTCTACACCATAGTGTGGAGATTATAAGTCGAATGTATACATGCATGGTGATATTTTTTCATAGGATGGGTAAATGAATGAATAAAATTTTCCCATAAACAAAAAAACATCTAAGAATATACTATATTCTAGATTCATTATTTTTGTATAGTAACAACTTAGGAAGAGGAAGTATAAGAAAAAAATAACATTGAGAGAAGGGATAAAACGATTAGCTATTCTTCGGGTGTCTACTTTTGATTTGCAAAAAAGGACTACTTATGTTGGTTTTATGCATAATGTGTGGCCTCTAAGATGAATTTACGGAAGTTGGGAAGATATTATTGGTAGTTTTTGGCCCAGAAAAAGGGCATTGGAGGTGTTACTAAAAGAGAAGGAGAAGTTCCCTTTTATTTGATAGGTGATGGACACTTTAAGAAAGTCTTGAAATATTAATTTATTATAAATTTATTTTTGGTTTATAATTGATCAAAAGTAATTTTATTCTAGGAGAATATGATGATTGGTCTAATTAATCTCAACTTATAGGTTTTAGAAAAGCTTAGGTCATGAGTCTAACCTTATCTTTTGGCTATGACCATTAGATAAATAGGTTAACTGTTACCATGTCTTCCTGCATTTTTATACTATATGATTAATATAGTCACTATAAAATTCCAAGAAAATTGAAAGTGGATCATAAATGTGATTTTTAAAATTATATAATTCAGTTTTATGAATCCAATATTTTTATGACTATTTTATCATTTAATAAAATAGTGTTTGTTTTAGAAATTCATTTATGTTAATTTTGACACTAGTTAGTAATTGATTTTTTTTAATTCATAACTACTTGATTCCTTAAAATAATAATTAACTCTTTACTAAAATTTCAATATTATCTAAAAAACATTTATGGAATCAAAACACTAAAATTACATTTATTTTAATAATTATAATATCATTTATTTCAATAATTCATTAATAATGTCATCATTGCATCGTCATTTTGTCATAAATAAATTTATTAATTTAATGTATAAAAATTAAAAATTAAATGGAATGATGTAGGAAATATTTTTATCTTTATAATGGAAAATTATAGATGAATTGATCATTTATATATACCAAATTAATGTTGTTTTATTTAGGGTAACACGTTTATGTTATATTTCCCTTTTCTTTTTATTAAACATTATAAAAGGCCATTATAACACCCAAGTGGCTCTATGGGGTCCTAAAATCAATATAAATATGCTCATGGTCGTCCATATATCATATGATGGTATTATAAAATGTGTTAGGGTGTTTTTATGTTATTATAATATTATTTTTTACCCTTATTTATTTGATTTACCAATTAATCATGGGAAATAAAAATAATTACTCAAGTTACTATTCATATGTTCAAAAATAAAAGCTTCCTATTTATAGAATTTGGATCTTATGATTACAAATATGGAATCCATTTTTCTAATTTCAAAAAATATAATTGGATTAAATTAATTTAAAATTAATTCTCATTTTCAAAAACAGAAATTAGATTTTAAGAAGTAAAAACTATCAAAAGTTGGACATGCCTTTTTGTCTAATTTAGAAGTGAATTTACCTAAAATGGAAAAAATTTGATTAATTGATGAAATTATATAATTACAATTTAAAACAAACTAATAGTATAATGTAACTTTATATATAAATTAGATGGAATGATAGTTTTGAATTAAAATGTTGTATTTCTTACTATTTATTAAGAAGGATTTTTTTATAATAATAGAAAAAAATTATCCAAACTAAATTTTTATGTCCCAATTATAAATATGAATTTGGTAGGTATTGGTGTGCTCAACTCGGTGTTCTATGTAGTCAAAAATTGTCTTGGTGTGGAATACAACACAATTTATTGTATTTGATTAGAATGAAACATACAGTTGAATCTCGTGGTGTTACATTATCCCCTCCTTCAATAAACTGTTTCCTCACAATTCTCAAATTTGGGTTTGGTAACTAAGTTTTGATTAATCAAAATACATTTATTGCAATCTCAGATCGAAAAAATTGAATGATAACACTTCCACATTGAAATTGAGAAAGGAAAGAAAGAAGGTTACCCAAGATAACATATACAAGGATTAGATGAAAGAAAATATGGATATGGAATAAAAATATAATGATCTTGTTCATATAGAGAGCTATATAGAACATTACTCGGAAAAGGTTTACAACCAAAATGGTAT
Source organism: Viscum album (assembly GCA_963277665.1). NCBI lineage: Eukaryota > Viridiplantae > Streptophyta > Magnoliopsida > Santalales > Viscaceae > Viscum > Viscum album. The sequence goes on along the minus strand of OY728151.1, from coordinate 772,348,670 downwards.
AAATCGGTGATGATCGAAGGGGCCATTTGATTTATTACAAAAGAATATACTAGGAAAATAGTTTTGGTTTTCAAGATAATTTCCCTAAAGTTGAATAACAAGAGAGGAAATACTTACTGGATTTCAATAAAATCTCACCATTGGTCATGCCTTAAACAATTTTCCCTTTATCTCTTATTCAAATAAATGAATTTTAATTTTTTATTCCTAATGTGGTGGAAGAATATGTTATCCATAAATAGAATGATAGGTTATTAAATTTTTCTCAACAAAAAATATTTTAGCACAGGTTACCACATATTCATAAGTCCACCTATTGTGAAACAATACATAAATTTAACAAACTTAAACTATAGTATATCTTATACTATCCACAAATCGATAACCTTACAATCATTCAAAAATTGAAAATCTAAAATATTAGAAAGAGGTAAACCAAATTGGCTTAGAATTTATCCTGCATATCTCATAGGGCAGTCCATGTTTCTCACATTCCAAACATGTTAACACTTTCATCATGTATTCTCTTGAGTCATGGTGAAAATTCGAATTATTATATATACTTATTGAAAACATGCATGTTTTCTTATTCCACAACATAGTATATTATTCCTTAAGTCCCATAAATTATTATACTTAATCCATGGTTGCATAACCCTCTTGTATACAAATCCAAAATTAGTTCTCAAGAACTAGAATCATCCAATTTATTTATTCAAATAAAATATTTCTTTATCCAAACATCATTATCTTAACATATGGAACATATTAAGGGTATTATTTACCTTAATAATTTGTTCTACAAAAATAAAATTACCCCCAAATCAATTTTCGTTTCCATTATAACTATTCAACATATTGTTCAAAATCCTTAGTGAAAAACATAAACTGAATACTCCTTATATAATTCACTATTCCTAATTCATTTATCAAAATACATAAATCCATAAAAATTTCCAATTTAATGGTTGGCATGGAAAATTTCCTTCCTTGGTTTAGTAGTTTATTCTTATGTTTGGGAATTGATTTGGGTAATTCCCATGATTTCCACAGATGACACATTGAACTCCATAACAAGTGGTCACTATATGACCCTTTTTCCCACCGAGATAACATATTACCTTCCATTTGAGGTATTCTTCAAGGTTCTTCCTCCCTTCTTCTTGACATGTGGGAAGCCAAATCTTCTTTCATTTATGCTTTGAAAATTTTGAACATTTATAAATGTTCATATTCCTCTTATGAAATGTGTTAGTAAGGTCATAAAACATCACATTGTTTATCATATATCATGATAACTGATTCGGCATAATCACAATATCTTTACCTCCATTCATTATCCAATTGTGTTTCTCAAAATCAACAGGTTTTCCATCAAACTCAATGATAATACAATTCCTTTTGGTTTTTTACATTAACTAAGACCAGGAATAATAGTGCCAGAAACACATTTCATTGAAGAAAACCACATAATAAAATGAAGGTACATTCAATATATAACATCTTAGGTTTAATCATAGGTTATCCAGGATATTTACCGAAATTCTAGTGTTTTTTTTGGTAATTATCATTAATGTATATCTTAGGGTTATGATCCATAATATATGTTTTTTAAATCTATTTATGTGGTTGGTGCTAGACATTAATTGATACCAATTATAATACCCTGACCCCAAAATCCCAGAGCAGGTGCATTATTATAATACATTATCATTATTATAATGAATCATTTCTTGAAGTAACTATCTTTTTAAAAGTCTTAGAAAATTTATTACCGACATGAACATTACATCACAATTTCTAACATAAAACACAACAAAGATAATACATTGAGAAATCCATTTTCCCCTGTCTTAACCCTTCATAAAACTCATAAAAAACTTCTTAGAATCCTAAGAAAATAAAACATAAGGAAGGGGTGAGCTCATATATTCAGTAAGGATAAACAATATAGCAGAAGCTATCAATAATAAGCATAAAATTTTAAGGAAATATTTATAATTAAAACAAAATAATTTTAAAACATTATATTAAGCATAATATGGAATGAATAAATGTAAAGACCTATAAAATTCAAGGGAAATTTTTTTTCTTAATTTTCTTTGGGTTTTTACAAGAATGTAGTTTCTGAAGGCACCTGATTCCGAGGCCCGGTGTCCCCTGAATCATTTCCCAAATTTTGGCTCGGGTACGTTCAGTGAACGAATGAGCGGGTTTTCCTAACATTTGAACCGGTGCTCAGAATCAAATTCTAAGGGCACCGATGGAATCGTAGAACCGGTAATTGTTTAAGAATGCCTTTTCCGGAGTTGTGTTTTCTTGGGTGAGGTTATTAATTTTCTTTTGGGTTAACTAAAGAATAAAATAAAATTGTGCAACAGATTTCATTTTTATTCTAAGTAGTGTTAATCTAGGAATGGAAGTTGGAGTGGGCCCACTGATATCCTAACTCCTAGGTAGGATATTAGTGAGGAGTGGCCCACACAAGCCCCACCCCTTTTTTTCCTTTTACATTCCATGTGCATTAATTTTGGTAACTCACCCACACCCCCACTTAAATGCCAAGTCAACTCTCGCATTTATCTAATTATTAAACGCCTCTTTAATTAGGTGGTTAAAAATCTTCAATTAAATCAATTAATTGAATGATCTGTTTTTTGATTTTTCATAAACAGTTGGCGTGAGAAATAAAAAAGGCTACACCTTATTTTATTAGGGTGGCTTTGGTTGTGTGAGAGGAATTGAAAGGTTTTTCTCAAATACATGAAACTTCATATTCCTCCTTGAAGAACGCGAAGAATGCACCGTCGCAAACAAAGAATGCCAGCCTCCGACGAAGGGAGACGAAGAATGCTAGTTCCCCGGAGATCGACAACGCGACGCCGTATACCACAACGCCGACGATCCTCCTTCCGTGACGCCAAGGATCCTCTTCCGTGATGCCGTCTCCTGCGACATCTTTTTCCCGCGACGATCTTCGTTCATCAACACCTTGAGGTAGGGGGTTTTGGTTTAATTAAAACTATGTGAATTATTTCCTCAGCCTTTGATTAATTTGTTGATATTCACTTGGGCCGCCTGTTATCCTAATAATGGGAGGAGGTCAGACCGCACGAACATGGCTGACCCTCCTCCCCCTTTTTTTAGTTGTACTTGTTGTGGCATGAGAAAAGGTAGAGCGGTGCAATGGAACCACGCAGAAACAACGAAGAATGGGCGATGAAGCGGGGCACTGTCACGTAGCACCATTGCAGTGATTCGAAGGCTCCACGGATTGTTTAATTGACAGTGGATCGACGGGCGTTGACGGAGCGGGCCGCAGAGGTGGTTTGATGATTCCATAGTAAAGTGAGCGACCCGAGGTGAATGTCGGTGCATATGGAATCGAAAACGGGCCACCAGAGCAACTCCGGTGGCCCGCGAAAGACCCCACCGGTGCACCACACCGGCACGGTGGCGCAGGCGGCCGGAGGCGGGGGCCGACACCGGCCAACCGCCAGGAGGAGGCGGCGCCCGACGCATTGCCGGAAAGGACCGCAACGGCTGAAGCCGTGGAGGCAGGCGGCTGGTCCCATGGCTGTGCGGGACTAAGGGCGACGCGGCATCTGGCCGCGTCCGCTGCCAAGGAGTGGCCCCCACGTGGGGGTTGTGACTCCAATCACGGGGGCAGCGCCCCCTTTGCATGGCCGCTTAGCCAGCGCCGAGCCGACCCTGCTCGGCCCAGACCAGCCGCACCGGGCTGGGCCGTGCCCACCGAGCTAGGTTGTGCCCTAATAGGCCAGACTCGGACCCGGTTCAGGTCGACTCGGTTCGGGCCAATCCAGGGGAGTTGGGTCGGGTCGGTCTGGGCCCAGACTCCCCACTTTCAGACCACTTCTGGTCTTTTTCCAATATCATGGGCTACAGACCTTCGATCGACACTCCGTCAGTTGCTATGCGATCCTTGGATCGAGGCATCCATTTTGGTATGTTACACTCAAGGTTTCGAGAAACTTTGGGTTCCACTGGGTTGGTTCGAACACGAAACCAACCGGTCCCTCGGAGCAGAAATGCTTATAACCTGAGCTCTGGACGTCCAATTGACGTGTCGTTGACTTTGTTGGATTCCTCTTAGTGAGACGGACCTTTGGCTTACTCCGCTCGAGGTTTGGACACAGTTGGAGTATGGCCAGGTTGGTTTTGACTTAAAACCCAACCGGGCCCCTGGGACGCAAAGGCCAATAACTCTCAGACCGGGCGTCCGATTGACACGCCATCTATGACGTTGAGTTCCTTTTGACGAGACAGAACTTTGGGATACATCAACACCGGACTACCTGTCAGTTGATGTATCGACCTCTTGGCTCATGGAGTGGAACCTCCTAGAATGAGCATGCTGTATGTGGAAACCCTAGAGATGGTTGCATCTGTGACGACGAGGACCTTCATATTAGAATCCTCTGTGGGTTCGACGACAGCGACAACCATACGGGAATCCTCCGTGGGTTCGGCGGCGAAGACTACGGTACTTTAAATATCTATGAAACCCATGATCTTGCTGAGACATGACGACTGCTGATCGATCGGCACAGTGTGTTTTGGATAGCCCAGTGGGAAGCGCTTGGTTGTAGCGGTAGACCCACGATGGAAGAGCGCTTGGTTGTAGCGGCAGACGCGTGGTACTCAACAGAAGGAGTACCTCTGGAGGCTATGAGGGGGAGCACTTGGCTGTAGCGGCAGACCCACGGTGGAGGATCGCATGGTTGTAGCAGCAGACCTGCAGTACTCAATAGAAGGAGTACCTCTGGAGGCTATGAGGGGTAGCTCTTAGTTGTAGTGGGAGACCCATGGATGTAAGCGCTTGGTTGTAGCAGCAGGCCCACAGTACTTGACAGGTGGAGTACTACAGTAGTCTAAGGTTAATGACAAGCGCCTGGTTGTAGCGGCAAGCCCACTATACTCGATAGAGGAGGAGTTTCGCCAGCAGCTATGGTTTCGACATCATGATTAAATCCTGGTTTGAGCTATGTCTTGAATTTCAATCTTCATCTTCGATAAGATTGACATGATATCCTCTGTGGATTATGTTATGCTTTCCTGTGTATATTGAGTTGTGTTTTCTTATGTGGACTGGGTTGTACTTTGGCTCGGGTGTTGGAGCTGAACGAGAATTTATGACTTAGGTATATGTATGGGAATATACCTAAGTAGTGTCAGATATTTCTTCGTGATTGTATCTTTCCTTTGTGGATTATCCTTTGTGGATTCTGGGTGACATTTGGGGGTCTCGGGGTCCCTACTGAGTAGCTTATACTCACCCCTGCACGGTCTATGCCCGCACTACGTTGTGTTGGATGCAGACGGCAGACATCGCTGATCATGTTGGAGGCTTAGGGAGCAAGTCTGTACCTGGAGGTGGACCAATGGGTGGGATGTACATGGAGTGGAAGGCTGGACCCATGGAGCTGAGGAGGCTATATGTACCCACCTTTCAGGTGGGACTCCCAGTGGATGGCTCGACGTTGCGGATTTACTTTTCAGTTGTTGTACTTTCTTTCCAGTTGTACGTTACTCTCAGTTTGGGTTTGTATTCTGGCCCACTTACTTTTCTGCATTACATTTGTACCCAGCTTTACATAGTGTTTACTTCTGCTTTCTTACTCTGTGGTGTTGGTTTACTTTCCAAAGGCAATGCCTTCCCTTTTTATTGGGATTTACACCTTGGTGTTAGTCGCCAGCCCCTGGCCTATGGAAGGCAGGCTTTGGGTAGTCACGGCATGGGCCCCGAGGATGGGTCGTGACAATTAATCAAATATTTCCATTTAAACATGATCATGGATATTCTACTAATATAGTACTCACATGTAAAATCAATAACTATTCTCATAACAAGATAATGCATAATGCTTGACATCTTAACCAGTACATCAAGGCCTCATTCCAAGATCATAGCTAAATATTATTCAAGGCCTTGTTCTAAGACAATAGTTTGTATCATGAGACATACTGATTCATCGAAGGGATATAAAGGTCCCCACCAGTCATTTACTTAGTCCAATTCATGCATCATATGAATGGGTTGAAACATATTATAAACACTCCTATTTAAAAATATCATACGAAATGATTACACTTTAACTATAAACCATAAATGGTATAAAAATATAATATCCAAAGTAGAACATATCATAAAACCTTCAATACAATATGAAATATTGTTTCATAATAAATCAACCTCAAACAAGCATAAAATACAATAAAGGATGTTGACGTAGATGAAAATAATTCATTAAAACTCTTTAAAGGAAATGTCCTTTTTTACATTAAAACATTTAAAAGATGTTCAATTTTAAGATAAAACATTTCTTTTAAAAAAACCTTGTAAGATTGTATGTAAAACATCATAATGGTAAGGCGATGTAACGGCGGAAAATATCCCCTCACTTCATATTAGTTAAAAAACATTCTTTCCTTAATTTTTTCAAAAGCTCATAAAGTGCCTCATTTGGAAAACCACTAAAATATTCCTTTAAGAACTGTTTATACAATTCAATCAGGGGTAATTATGAATTTAAACATCCAAAGGATAATATTAAATAATTTTATTAAAATATTTTTATAATCCTGTACTTGGATGAATAAGATGTCCCAGTAGATACTTTCACATCAACAACCTCAAATAGTAATGAGATTGTGAAATTAACCCTTACCCTATGTCTGATATAATTTTTACGTGTCTGAAATATCATTGTATTGTTTTTAAATATATTATTAACTTATATCATAATAAAAATCATATATATGAAATCATATATGATTCCTTTATGACTCTTTTAGGACTTTATATTACCAGTTTATTTATAATTCCATGTCAATGGAACATTTTGGGTAATAATTGCTTTATTTCTCGTATGTCTTTTGGCTTGTAATTTTTTATCATATTACTTATATAATGATTTAATAACTTATATAATGATATTTAGTCATAATATAAATATATATAATAGATAGGAAATGGAATACACCATTCATGGGGATGGTAGGTCGTACGTACACATGAATGCTATTTCCGTTTTCTTATCTCATTGAAAGAAAGTAAGTGAAAACAATAAATGTACTTATATATATTATTCTAGTAGCCTTATTATTTCATATATTTTATAATTATTCATAATATATATTTTTATATTCATTCTTGTATGGTGAATGTTGAAGTCATGTCTCATAGAATCATGGATACGGTAAGTCGAACATACGCACGAGCGTGAGTAACATTTACTTAATGGTTAAATGGTATATAATTGGATGTAATATAAGTTTTAAAGAAACAATATAATGTTATATTTATTATTTTATTCTTTTATATTCATCATTATACCTGTTGAAATACTGTATAGATGAAAAACAATTTACAACATAATGTGGAGATGGTAAATCGTACATACGCACACATGGTGATATTGTTTTTCATAGGATGGGTAAAAGGGGTTATATAGTTTTACCATAATAAGAAAAATATCATCATATATTAGATTATGGAGTTTTTATTCTAGTATAGTAACAACCTAGGAATAGGAAGGAGAAGAAAAAAAGAACTTTGAAATATGGGTTAAAACAATTACATCTTCTTCTTGTGTCTTATTTTTATTTGTACAAAAGGACTACATAAGTTGGTTTTCATACAAAATAGTGGCCTCTAAAATGAATTTAGGTATTTTGGGAGGTGTTTTGGTTTGATTTTTTCTTGAGAAAAAGGCCTTTGGAGATGTGAATAAATGTGAAGGAGCAGTTCCCTTTTATATGAGAAGTGATGGACACTCTAGGAAAGTCATGAAAAATTAATTTATTGTAAATTCATTTCAGATTTCTAATGTCTCCAAAGTAATTTATTTAAAGTATAATATGCTTATGGGTCGAAATAATCTCAACCAATAGGTATTAAATAGTTTTAGGTCAATATTTTAACCTTATTTTTGGATTTGACCCTTAGTTAAATAAGTTAACTCTTACCATGTTTTCTATTATTTTTATACTATATGGTTTATATATTTAATATAAAATGCCAAGAAAACTGAATGTGGATCATTAATGAATGTTTTAACACTATATATATTATTTATACAATTATTTGATTTTGATGACAATTATTTCGTCTAATAAAATAATGTTTGTTTTAGAAATTTGTTTATGTCAATTCTGAAACTATTTAGTAAATGATATTTTAAAATTAATAAATACTTCATTATTTTGAAAAAAAGCATTACCTCATCCCTAAAATTTCAATATTATCCAAAAAAACATGGATGTAATGAAAAATATCAAATTAATATTATTTTAATAAATATTGTATCATTTTTTTCAATCATTCATTAATAAGGTAATCACTACATCATCATTGTTTCATAAATAAATTTTTTTATTTAATGTATAAAAATTATAAAAAAAATTAAATGATTTTGTAAATATTTTTATCATTAAAATTACTATTTATATTCTAATAGATCATTTATATATCAAAAATTAAATTTTTTTTTAGTTAGGAGATATATGTTTATGTTATATTTAATTTTTCTTTAAATTAAACATTATAAAAGGCCATTATCACACCCAGGTGGCTATGTGGGGTCCTAAAATTGCCGCAAGGATGCTCATGGTTATCCATATATCATCCAATGGGATTATAAAATGTGATAGACTAGTTCCATATTATTATAATATTATTTTTACCCTTATTTACTATATTTACCCTTTAATCATGGTAAATAAAAATAATTACTGAAGTTACTATTAATAGTGTCCCAAAATAAAAGGTACCTATTTACAAAATTTGGAAATTATTATTCAAAGAATTTATTCCATTTTACTAAATTCAAAACATATAATTAGCAGAAATTAATTTAAAATGTATTCCCATTGTCAATACCAGAATGTAGGTTTTTAAGAAATAAAAACTATCAAAAGATGGACATGTGTTTTTAATCAATTTCAATGTGAAATTAATTTAAATTGAAAAAATTTGATTAAATGAAAAAACCAAATCCAATTACACTTTAAATTCAATTAATAGTATAATATAACTATATATATAAATTATATGAAAAGGTAGTTTTGAATTAAAATGATTTATTCCCCACTATTCATTAAAAAATTGATTTTATCAAAAAAATATAAAAAAATTATCCGAACTAAATTTTAAAGTCCCAATTCTAAATAAGAATTTCATTTTTTAAAAATTTAATTTATAAAAGTATCAAATATTTGATTTAAAAATGGTTCTCTATTAAAAGGTGGAAACTACATTTTTTAATAAAATACTTCTTTTATTTGAACCTTGTTATTTGTCCTTATATTATGTCTATGAAACACATAAGATGAATGTTAAAATTATATAAGATATATATAAATTAAAATTTTCATTAATGTTGTAAGGACTCAGGATTAAACAGTACATAATATTGAGTTATGTCAAGAATTTGACATTGAGGATCTTTTCAGGATTAGAGGTATAGAGAATTAAGCCATAACTATTACATTAAATCTCAAATATTACAACAAAGACACTTCGAATCTAACCAATTTTTTCTCAAAAAAAAATACTAAATAAAATAAATAAGAATTATTTTCTTAATATAAATCATCTTGAATTATTTATTTCTCTTAACCTCCATTATACCCATTGGAAATCATTTCTAAAACATGGGTAGCATTCCAAGTCAGAAAGGGTTATAAAATAATGAAAGAAAACATTAGTCCATAAATACATGAAAATCAATGAAATCATACTTTTCACTCAAAGAACATAAGATCCTTAACATAACTCATGGAATCATAATATTTTTGAATGATACATATAAATCATAAATAATGATAGAAACATGTGGCATCTATAACATAGGTATATTGAATCTTTCACACCTACATATGAAGTTATGTTTGGAATACCCATCATGGTATATTCCCTAAATATATTAAGAGATAAATTACTATTTACCTCTTTCATGTTACCCAATTCATTAGAGCGCTATCTTGGGCTTAATCACCCTCATTTTATCATTTAACCATCTATATACATAAACAATTCCCAATGACCATAACATAATCATAACACATAAAATAAGCATAAATGAAAGATAACATTTCCACATTCCAATCCTAAAACCACATTTCGAGATATTAACATAATAAATAATTTCCCAAAACCATTTTCAATTCCAAAATACATGAAATCCTTATTTTATATTTATTTTATATTTTAAAAATGTTACAGCTTGTTAAGGATGTCGGATATCAAATAATGCTCACGGTGGCGGAAAGGTATTTGTCGTTACGTACGTTAAAAATGAAACATTCCTTTTTCCATTTAGTAAAACTTATCATATAAAAATGATTCACTTTGAATGAAACAAAAATTCAAAGGCTTTTATACACAGTATAAAATAAAATCATGTATAAATCAAAATATTATTCAATGAAAAGAGATTGAGACGAAATCTTTTATGAAATTTCACCAGCCTAACGACATCACATAAAAATTTAGAAAATGAGTTCATGAGAGTGAAAATGGTATCTCATAAATTAAACATAAAATTTACACCAATAAGGATATATAATAATATATCTCAACATATGAAAATTAAAATTAAAATACATAACATAAACGAAGTCCTTGACTAAAAGAGAAGGGTGAAAGGTTCCCTTACCTTGAGCCCGACTCGTCACGTATGTTCCTTGATCTTCCAGAAAAACAAAAATAAGTTAATTTATACTCTCATAGAACCCTTTTCAAGTTTATAATCCCATTTCTATCCCTTATTACCTTGCAATAAACATTACATAATTATTTAAGTTAATATCAGTCGTTTTTTCAATATTCGGTAATTGAGTCAAAAATGAACTTGTTATAATTACAAATTTTTCATGTGGACAAAATACCATTATATATAGAATTATATTAATGATTTAAATATAATTTATATCCATAATATATATTTATTTATAATATTACATAAAATTTTGTGATAATAAATGAAATTCACCATTCATGGAGACAGTAAGCTGTACGTACGCATGAATGCTACTTTCATTTATTTTTAATATTTAAATGAATGAATACAAAATAATACATAGGTATATTATAATTCTAGTATAATGTAATATTTTATATAAGTTACATATTTTGATTAGCTCCATCATTTATACATTCCATGTATGGCATGACCAAGTCATGTCACTTTGAGGGGTGGTAGTCCGCAATTTCTAAAATGAAATTATTATATTTACACATTTGGGAAAGAATAAGGGTATGATTTAAATAAAAAAAGAATAGATACAATAAAAATATAATTTATATCGTATATAAATATACTTCCATCATAATGGAAACCATGAGAGGTGGTATGGGAAAATTTAGCAATCATCATTTCATGAGACAATAGTTCTGTGTCCCCCAAAATAATATGCTCATATCCATTAGATGGAGGTGTGTGTAAGTGTAGTTAAAATAATTATCATGAAAACATCCTAGTATATTAATTATTCTGCTGTTATTATTTAATAAATGAATAAAAATATAATAGAGAGTGAAGAAGTAAAATAATGGAAAGGAACTTTAGAGAAGATGCTACCTCTTAAAATGGGTAAATTCCTTAAATTTGAGTCAAAATGGTTTCTTGAATTGCCTTTTACCAAATATAAGGCTTATTGGAGGAAGAGAGTGATTTTTGGATCTTATTTGGGTAGATGGTGTATGAGCCAAGGGGCTTGAGAGGGGTGATTAAATGGGTAGATGTGATTCCCTTTTATAAGAGGGAGGAGGGGTACATTAGGAAAGTTTGAAAGTATTATTTTATTATTAAACTATATCAGTACCAAAAGGTTAAAAAGTAATTTATTTAAAAGTTAATATGATTTTGGGTTGAAAACCTCTCAAACAATAGGTTTTATACAAGTCTAGGTCACAAATTAATCCTTATCTTTTAGGTTTAACCCTTAGTTAACTAATTTAACTCTTACCATGTCTTCTTTTAGATTCATACTATATGGTTAATATAGTTACTATAAAATAAAAATCAAACCTCAAGTGATTCATTAATGACATTTTAAATATTAAATTAGTTATTTAGAAAAATCATATATTTTTAGAAATATTATATCATTTAATAAAGTATCTATTTTAAAAACTTAATTTATGTCCATATTATACTATTCATATCATGACATTTTAAAAATTCATATAAAATTTATTATTTTGGAAAAAACATAATTATTTAAAATATAACAAGTCATTCTCATCCATAAATTTATGGATGGCATAAAAAGTTTTAAAATAAATTTATTTTAATATTTCAAATATCATTTATTTAAATCATTCATCAATAAGGTAATTACTACATCATCATTGTGTCATAAATATATTTACTTATTTGATGCCTAAAATATATAATTAAAATAAAATGATTTAGGAAATATTTTTATATTTCTAATTACTATTTATAGTTGAAGATTCTTATTGGGAAAAATCTCTAAAGGTAACATTGCAGTATTTTTTTGTTGGTTGTGTTTGTTGACAATGCAGGTTTCCATGGTGATTGTCGAGTTCTAGAGATGATGTTGACAATCAATGTTGAAAAAGGACCCTGATAATGGAATGGAAAATCTGGATGTGGTAAAAAAAGAGAAGTACAAGGTGGTGCCATTTCCTAGTGTTTTCCAAATATTTGGGGTCAAAAATTTGGAATTTGGAGAGCATCGTGAAAAGAGGATCTCTTGGAAGATCAAATTTAAATATGAAAAAGGCATGAGTTTCGCAAAGATAAGAATCATGGATTGGATTTCGAGAAGACTAGAATAATGTTGACGGTGATGCTTTGCGATTACGATGAGATTTGCCAATGACAATGTTAAAGGGAAATGCGAGGGATCTTCACAGCAGTGGCACGAAGTAATTGACATAATTCTCCGCGATTATGACAAGCTCCACAATCAAAAAATTAAATTGGAGCTTCGCGATATTGAGAACATTTTGGCAGAATTTTCGGACCTTCACAGTTTTTGATGAAGTGGATTTCACATCGCATGGAAGGTTCGAGGGTCGGTGGAATCACCTATAAATATGTGTTGACCCCCTAGAAAGAAGTAGAGAGTTTTCGAGGGAAATGTTTTTTCTCTCAGCTCGTGAATGTTGTTCGCTAAGGCAGTGTGCTTCACAAAAGAAGTGCTTCACGGCGGCTAATCTGGCTCTGCAAAATTTTCATGCTCCACGTTGTCTTAGTGAGCTTCGCGAGGGAAGACACTTTTCAATGACTTGAGATTCGAAAGAGTGCTTCGTGAGAGTTATTTGTGAAAGGGCAGGATCTTTACAAAGACTTGTTTGAGTTTTGTGAAATTGGGAGCCTTGTGAAGTAGGGTGCTTTTCTAAGGTCTTTCCAAAGTGAGTTGCCCAGTGTTCTGGGAAAAAAGGGGTATTCATCATTGGATGAAATTTGGACATCAATAGAGAATCTACATAAAATGGAGGATGCATTCAATAGTGATAATGAAGATACCTACAGTTCTATAAACTATGAGTGGATCTGCTGAAGAAGAAGTGAGCTCACTTCAGTTGAGAGAGCAGTGAGTTCTCAAATTGTGATTGGTAGTAAACCACGAGGGACAGTGAGTCTGCTTTGAACTTGTAAATAGTAGTGCGCTTATAGTGGATTTGGTATACTGGAACATCACCAGTGTATGCTCCTTGAACGTATCCCAGTGAGGGTGAACCACGTAAAATTGTTGTGTCATGTGCATGTTTTAAGATTCATTCATACTCTACAATAGGAAAGAGAGAGAGGAGATGGTTTTGTCAGGAAAAAAACAAGATCAAGGGGCAGTTGTTTTAATTTTTCATACCCTGATTCACCCCCTCCCCTATCAGGGTATCTAGCCTAGTGGACCAAACAATATCACTTACATAACCCCATATAATAATTATTTTTGTAATAATGACCATTTTTATGTTATATTTTTCATTAAATTAAGTATTTTCTTATAAAATGTAATTTTCACATAAAAGTGGCTCCATGGGGTCCCAAAAGTGACCCATGTATGACCATGGTCAGAAATATTCCATAAAATAGTATTATTACATGTGATTGGATTGTTTAATATTACTATAATAATATTTTTTTACCCTTTAACTATGGTAAATAAAATATTTTTAAACTTACAATTCATAATGTATAAAAATAAAAGGAAACTATTTAAAAAAATTGTACCTCCTGATTCTAAATTTGGATTCCATTTTTCAAAATTCAATACATATAACTTTCAGAAATTAATTTAAAATTAATTTCCGTTGTCAAAACCAAAAAGTGTGTTTTTAATAAGTAAAAACTACATAAATATTGACTTGTGTTTATGTCTAATTTCAATGTGAAATTACTTCCAATGACCAACATTGAATTAAATGATTAAAATATAATACAATTACACTTTAAAACCAATTAAAATTACAATATAAATATATAAATAAATTATATGAAAATGCAGTGTTCAATTAAAATGTGGTATTTTTCAATATACATTAAAAAATGAACTTCATCACAAAAATACAAAAATTCCATACAAAGTAAATTTTCATGTCCCGCTTCTAAAGAAAAATTTTATTTTTGTCAAATAGAACATATAAAGGTGACAAAAACTAGATTTAGAAAGGGTTCACCCTCAAAAGGCAGTAAAACTGTATTTTTTTAAAAATATGTCTTTTATCCAAAAAAAAAAAATTTAATATCATATCTCGAAAACATATAATATGAATTTAAAACATTACATTGAATATATATCATATATTTTTCATAAAAAGCCATAAAGAGTGATATTAGAACACAATTATTCTCTTTTAAATAGGTTTTCATAAAAACACATTGTTTATATTCAATTGGTTTTTATTTCTATTCCTAATAAATTTGGTAACGAATGAATCATTATTTAACATGTGTAAAAAATATTTCAAAATATATTTGACACTATTCATTCCCACCATTCTAGTGGATAGGCATTAACTACCATTTAATATAAAAATATTATTATTGTATTATATTTCGGTATAACTCAATGTTGTGTGAAACATTAGATTTCAAAGAAACTCTTTGTTGTGTGTTGAGTATGCTATCAGAAGAAGCATTCCTTTTACTTTAAAAATAATATATTTTTCATAATTATTATTAGAAATCCAAAATTATTATTTTATAAATGCCTGGTTTTTTACATCCTTCACCCATTTGGAAATTTTGAATTTTCAATTTTAAAATTGGGCTCAGAAATGTCATTGAAAGTCCCACACGAGAAAAAGATTCAACAAAAATATCAATTTAAAAGAAAGAAGGAGAAGTACAAATGTGACCTGATATAACCCATACTAGGAATCCATATAGGAAACCATGGATATGGAAGAGAAAACCTATCATCATGTTCTGATGGGTATTGATAGAAAACAAGATTACTAGAGAGTTAACAATAAGAAAACAACAAACTTGTGATGGGTTAAATGGTCTTTGATTCCCCAATAGGAAAAGTAAACAGACAATGTTTTTTTTAAGTTCCATTTCATAAATTTTAATAATTATTTTACTAATTAGAATAAGAACATTATTTAATATACATACCTTTCAACTATAGTTTCATCCTTTAATAAATTTCTACCTCAAACACAACTTTTCTCTCAACGATGAGTATTCATGATGACTTGTTAACATTTGAAGTGCTAGAATCAAATTTTATAGAATCACATAATCCAAAAAGGATGAACTATATATTTCCCTTGTCTTTAGAAATTAATCGAAACCAAAAATGTTTAGTATAAGATCACATAATCCCCAAAAAAATAATCCTTTATAAAAAGGAATAGTAATCCTAATCTCCAAAATTCAAAAAAAAATACACAAAGTTCAAAAAAGGAAATTGAATACCCAATTCTCCTTAAAATTATTCAAATTAATATAAGTAATATTTAAATCCAAATATCAAATAAATTTTATCACATAGTCTTCCACATTTAATCTTAAAACTTATCTCCAAATAACATCGACTACTCTTAAAGTATCATAATTAAATGTAATTATCTTCATCTAATATTCTCAAAGGTAGGTTAATTATTTCCATATATAATGAAAATTTCTATAATTCTACAATAAAAACATAGATTCTTCCAAAATAAAATTCCAACATTACACCTCAAATTAAATCCCATAGCATTCTACTTTCCTTTTTAATATAGTGTTCCCAAAAGAGAGAATATCTTCCAAAATAAAATTTATCACTTAATTGCCAAATAATTTTCTTATAATAAGGATATCAATTTGATAAAATATAATTCATAAAAATTAACTTATTCTTGAACCATAAAATAATTTATCTAAAAAGAACAAATCATACTAAACAGGGGCTTCAAGTTGCCCAGTGGTAGGTGATGCGCCCTTGTCTCCCTTCCATTGTGGGTTTGATTCCAATGGACTTGCCAGACGTGATGGGTTATCACCTATCCTATAGGTTTTCCCTTTTATAAAACCATATCATTCTTATAAAAATATCAAAAATAAGATATGTTTTTCAAAAATAACCATAATATAATTTAAACTCAAAGTTATCTAATATCTTTCATTTTTCATCCCAAAAATTTATAACCTAAAATTTCTTCAAATTCAATGATCATATAAACCCAAATGGTTCTTTAAAACTATATCCACAAAAAAATATAATTCTTCTTTAAATAGCATTTTTATATAACCAACTTTAGTGTTACACATACTAGAAAAACTCTTCCGAAGTAATCCCATCATAAAAATTGCATTAATAATTTTAATTCTTGAATCATCATAAAATCTACCATAACTCCTGAGTCCCTTATATGTAGACTTTTTACTCATTTTTCTTTCTTCATGATCTATTAACTAAGAATTTCTAACTTATTTCTTAATACATCATTCCTTGAATCTATATATCATGATATTCTGGATGTTTTCTTTCTTTTTTTGCATGTTGTCCTACTTTCAAAAAGTAAACGTTTTCTCCACTATTGTAATTTAACTATTAGATAGAGTTGGAAAAGTTGATATCTTGAAATCATATGAAAATTGTACCATGACCCATAACTATGTTTTAAAAATGAGTAGGTGTTGGATAACTCAAACAATTTGTTACAGGTGATTTGAATAATCAAGAAGGTGACAAAATTAATTTGAACATGTCTTTTCCATAGTATTGATGATCACATCATCGGGGAGGGATACGAAGTTGGTGTAAGATCACTTTCCTTCCATCTTGACAAATGATCCTTAATATTCTGAAAATAATCAACACATAAACATGAAATGTATTATTATTAAAAAATAATCCTCTATATGGTAAAGATAACATAAAAACATGTATATTACACTTATCCATCAACCACAATATATGTCCCTTATTTTGGTTTTTATTTAATCATCATATTTTACAATAACCCTCCAAACGATTTTATATGATAATAACCCTCTTAGTTATATGATATCATTTACCTACACCCAGATAACATCCAAACTTCTAAAGTTATCTAAACTGACCACTGATACCAAAAATATGGTCCCAGACATAATCATTAAATAATCATGAGTTTAGTTAAGAATTAAACATTTAGAATATTTTTAGGTTTATAATTTTAGAGAATTAGGCCATATTTATTACATTACATCTCAAATATTAGAATGTAGACACTCGTACTCTAACTAATTTTTTCCCAACAATAAAACTCAACAAATAAAACGAGAATTATTTTCTTCATATAAATCATCTTCAATTTATAATTCCACTTATGATTCTTTATACCGTGTGAATAACATTTCAAAAACTTGTTATGAGAATAAAAATCACAGTATGGGTTATAAAATAATAAAAGAAAACAGTATCCCATCAATACATGCAAAAAAATGAAATCATAATTTTCAATTAGAAAACATAATCTCTTAAAAATACCTCATGAAATAATAATATTTATGAATAACACATAGATATCATAAATCATAACGGTAACATGTGGAATCCATAACATACTTACATTGTAGGTTTCACAGCTATATAGGGATTTCTGTTTGGAATACCCATCCGAGTATATTCTCTAAATCACATAGGAGAAACATTAACATTTACCACCACCACATTACCAAATTCATTAGAGAGATATCTTGGGCTCATCCACTCTCTCATTATCATGGAACCACCCGTATATGTAAGCAGTTTCGAAGAACCATAATATAATCATAACACATAAAACAAGCATACAGTAAAGATAACATTTCAACATTCTAATCACAATATAACATTTCAATCTATTTACATAATAAAAACAATATAAAAACCATTTTCAATACAAAAATACATGAAAATATTATTTGGTAATTATTTTTTAAAATTTTACGGCTTGTTAAGGAATCCAGACATCAAATATTTCTAATGGCAATAGAAATGTCATTATCGTCACATACATTCAAAAAGAAACATTCCTTCTATCATTTAGTAAAAAGACTCAAATGATAAAGACTATATTATAATTACACTAAATTTCAATGAGTTTTATACACCTAATAAAAAAACATCATGAATAAATAAAAATATGCCTCAATGAAAGGAGATTGAGAAGAAGTACTTTATGAAAATTCTACAACCTAATAACAGCACATTAAAATTCAAAAAATTAGTTGATGATAGACAAAAAGGGAATATCATCACTTGTAAATAGAATTTACATCAATAATGATTTATAATAACCTACCCCAACATGAGAAAATATAAATTAAAATACATAACATAAGAGAAGTCATTGATTAAAACAGGAGGGTGAAAGGTTCCTTTACCTTGAGTCTAATCGTCACGTATGTTCCTTATTCTTCCAAAATAATGAACCTAAGTTAATTTATAATTTATTAAGAACCCTTTTAATGTTTCTAATTCCTTTTATATCACTTATAACCATGTAATAAAAATTACATAATTATTTTTGTTAATATCGATCGTTTTGTCGATATTTGGTAATTGAGTCAAAAATGAACATGTTATAATTAAAATTGTTCATGTGGTCAAAAGTCTATTACCTATATAATTATATTCATGATTTAAATTTCATATATATATATATATTATATATATGAATTTATAATATTACATAACATTTGGAGATAATAAATGAAATGCACCATTTATGGAGACGGTAAGATGTATGTACCCATGAACGGTACTCTCATTTCATTTTCATATTTAAAGGAATGAAAACTAAATGATACATATGTATATTATAATTGTAGTATAATATAATATTTTATATATGTTACATAAATTCTTTATCACCATTCTTTATACGTTCCATGAATGGCATGAATGAGTCATATCACATTGAGGGGGCGGTAGTCCGCACTTCCTCAAATGAAATTATTGTGTTGACACATTATGGAAAGAATAATGGTTTTATTTAAATAATAAAATAGAATAATAGAGACAATATATATGTAATATATATCATATATAAATATAATTCCATCATAATGGCCTCCATGAGAGGTGGTAGGGGAAAATTAACAATCATCGTTTCATGAGGTTGTTGTTCGTCATCCACAGAAATAGTTTGTTCATATCTATTAGATGGAGGTGTGTGTAAGTGTAGTTAGAACAATTCTCATAAAAACATCCTAGTATATTGAAAATATTATTGTTGTTATGTAATAAAATAATAATAATATAATAGAGAGTGAAGAAGTAAAAAATGGAAAGGAACTTTAGAGAAGATGTTAACTCTTAAAACATATAACTCCCTTTGATTTGAGCCAATAGGCTTTATTGAATTGTCGTATACCCTATGAAAGGTTTATAGGAGGAATATAGGGTTGTTTTAAGATTATTTGGTCCAAGTTTTTATGAGCCAAGGGTCTTTAGATGTGTGATTAAATGGGTAGTGGTGATTTTCTTTTATAAGGTGGAGGAGGGGTTCTTTAGGAATTTTTGAATGTATTATTTTTTTTATAAAACAATTTTTGGTTTAAAATGGTCACAAATTCATTTATTTCAAATATAAGATGCTTTGGGTCGAAAAACTCTCATCCAATATTTTTTAGACATGATTATGTCAAAACATTAACCTTATCTTTTAGCTTTACCCCTTTGTTAACTAATTTAACTCTTACCATGTCTTCTTTTATATTCAAACTATATAGTTAATTGAGTTACTATAAAATATCAATAAAACCTCAAGGGGTTCATTAATGGAATTTTAAACATTATATAAGTCATATGAGAGAATCATATATTTTTAGGACTATTATATCATATAACAAAATAGTAATTTTTTTAAAAACCCATTTATGTCAATTTTTATACTATTCATATCATGACTTTTAAAAAATCCAAAAAAACATGATTCTTTCAAAAAATAAAAATAATTTCAAATCTAACAAGTCATACTCATCCATAAAATTAGTCAATAGAATAAAAGTTTAAAAAAATTATTTTAATATTTATAATCTTATTTATTTATATCATTCATTAATAAGGTAATCACTACATCATTATTGTGTCATAAATATATTAAGTTATTTGAGGTCTACAAATTGAAAAGAAAATTCCATGATGTAAGAAATATTTTCATATTTATAATGAATATTAATAATTTAACATATTACTTATATAACCCCATATTAACTTTTTTTAATAAAAACACATTTTTATGTTATATTTTTCGTAACATTAAATTAATTCTTATTAAATTTCATTTTTACATAAAAGTGGCTCCACGAGGTCCCAAAATCGACATAAGGATTCCCATGGTCTGACATATTATATAAAATAGTAATTGGACACGTGTTATGATAATTTAATATTATTATAAAATTATTTTCTACCCTTCTTTACCAGATTTACACTTTAACCATGGTAAATAAAATATTTTACTAAAGTTAATATTCATAATATATAAAATAAAAGGGACCTATTTAAAAATTTTGGAACTCATAATTTGAAATATGGAATCGTTATTTCAAATTAAAAACACAATAATTTCTGAATTTAATTTAAAATTAATTCCCATTTTCAAAACCAAAAAGGGTGTTTTTAGCAAGTAAAAAACTAAAAAATTATTGACATATGTTTATGTCCAATTTCAATTTTAAATTTCATCCAATGAAAGAAATTGTATTAAACGAAAAAAATATAAGAAAATTACAATTTAAAACAAATTAAAAGTACAATATAACTATATATATGAATTATATGAAAAGGCAGTTTTGACTTAAAATGCGGTATTTTTTACTATTCATTAAAAACTGAACATTATCAAAAAAATGTCAAAATTTCATCCAAAGTAAATATTTATGTCCCACTTCTAAAGAAGAATTTTATTTTCAATTAAAATATATAATAGTTACAAAAACTATATTTAAAAATGGTTCCCCATGAAAAGGTGGTAAAACTACATTTTAAAAAAATAATTCTTTTATCTGAAAAATTGAATTTGTTTTTATATCATATCTAAAAATCATATAAGAGGAATTTAAAAAATTACATTTAATATATACCATAAATATTTCATAAAAATATATAAAGTGTGATATGAAAACACAATTATTCTATTTTAAATATGTTTTCATGAAAATACATCCTTTATATTTAGTTGATTTTTATTTCCATTTATAATAAATTAGGTAACCAATGAATAATTATTTAAACATGTGTAAACCATATTTCAAAATAAATTTGATACTATTCATTCCCTCCATTCCAATGACAAGGCATTAACTACCATTTAAAATAATAATAATATTATTTTATTATATTTTAGTATAACTCAAAGTTGTTTGCAATATAAGATTTAAGAGAAACTCGATGTTGCGTATCGAGTACGGTATCAAGAGAAGTGTCACCATTAATGTAAAATTAATATGTTATTCATACGTATTAATTGAAATAAAATATTATTTTTCTATAAATACCGAGGTCATTACAAATACTATTCATAAACGCTTTTTAAATGGCTAGTTTGATAAGTCAAGGGGTGCTCAAAGTCAGTGTTGTGGGTATTGGAAGATTATCATGGTGTTACATAAGACACAAGCTATTGAATTTATTTAAAATGAAATGTAATGTGGAATATTATAATGTTACATTATCCCTTTCTTTAATAAATTGTTTCCTCACAATTTTTAAATTTCAGTTCATTAACTAAGGTTTGATTATTCAAAATCCATTTACTGCAATCCCACATCAGAAAATTTGTTTCATAAAACATCCCCATTAAGATAGTGAAAGGAAATTAAGAAGGTTACCCATTATAACATATACTAGGATTCCATGTTGGAAAATATGGATATCGAAGAAAAATATAACTATCATGTTCTAATGGAGATTGATATAGAACATGATTAGGAAATGGTTAATAACCATAAAGGTATAAATTTGTGATGATCCATGGGGGAATTTGATTCATCGCAAAGTAATTTACTATGAAAACTTTTTTTTGTTTCCACGAACCTTTCCGTAATGTTGAAAAAAATTATAAGAAATACCTTTTTATTTCATTACAATCTCACCTTTGGTTACTCATTTAAAAATCTCCACTTCATCTCTTATTCAAATATATGAAGTTGAATTTGTCATACCTAATGTATTGGAAGATCATGTGATCCATAAATTGAATGATGTGTCATTCCATCTATCACAAAAAGAAAAATATTTATAACAAGTTACCACATATTCATAAGTCCACCTATAGAAATATAATACATTAATCTAACAAATTTCAACCATAGTATAACTTATATTATCCATAAATGGATAACATTACAATCCTTCCAAAACTGAAAATCTATGACTTTATAAAGTGGTGAACCAAATTGAAAAATAATTTTTCTCCCATGTCTCATAGGGTAGTTCTTAGATTTCAAATTTCAAATATGTGAACACCTTCATCAGGAATTGTATTAATTCATGGTAAAAATATTAATTATCATATATCCTTATTGAAAACATTAATGTTTTGTTATTCCAAAAAATATTGGATTATTCCTTAAGTCCCAAAATTTTTTATACTTCAACCATGGTAGCATAACCCTCTTGTAAAACAAATCCATAATTAGTTCTCAAGAAACTCCTATCATCCAATTTACTTATTCAAATCCAATATATCTTTATCCAAAAATCATTATCTTAACATAAAAAACATATTAAGTGTTATATTTACCTTAATCATATGTTCTACAAATATAATATTAAACTCAAATAAATTTTCGTGTCAATTATCTTTTATCAACATATTCTTGAAAATATTTAGCGAAAAACATAAATTGAATAATCCTTATATAATTCACTATTCATAATTCATGGATATAAATAAATGAATCCTTCAATATTTTCAATTTAATGGTTGGCATGGAAATGTTACTTCCATGGTTTAAAATTATATTATAATGTATGTGCATTGAGTTGGGTAATGCACATGATTTCAACAGATGACACATTGAAATCTATAACAATTGGTTACTCTATGACCCTTTTTCCCAAAGGGATAACATCTTCCCCTCCATTTGAGGTATTCCTCAAGGTTCATTTTCTCTTCCTCTTGACATATTGTATGTTGAATCTTCTTTCTTTTATGCTATATAAAATCAGAACATTTATAAATTTTCATCTTCCTTTTATGCCATGTGTTAGGAAACTCACCAATGATCACATTGTTAATCATATATCATGATAACTAATTCGGAATAATCATAACATATTTCTCTCTAGTCAATATCCCAATTTTTTCACAAAATTACTAGATTTCCCATCAAACTCATTGTTACTCCAATTCCTTCTTGTTTCCTCCATTAACTAAGACAAGAAAAAACATGGTGGGAAACAAATCTCATTCAAGAAAACCACATAATAAGGGAATTTAATTTCAATATATAATATCTTATCTTTAATTCTAGGTTATCCATGATCGTTAGAAAAATTCTCGGGGGTTCTTCTATAATTTTCCTCAAAGTCTATCATAGAGTTATGATCCCTAATATATGTTTTATAAATATAATTCCAAGGTTGTTGCTATTTTTTTTGATACAAACTATAATACCCCGACCCCAAAATCCCGAAGATATTTAATTATTATAATACATTGGCGTTATTATAAGGAATCATGTCCTGAATGACCGATAAGTTTAGCAGTCTATGAATATAGTTTAAATACATGATCTTTACATCACAATATCTAACATAGAACATATCATGGATAATCCATCAAGAATTTCATTATTCCTCTTCCTTAACCCTTCATATAAATCATAAAACACTTCTTAGCATCATGGGAAAATAAAAAATATGAAATGGGGGAGCTCATACGTTTAGTAAGGATAAACAATATAGCAGAAGCTATCACAAATAAGCATAAAATTTTAAATAATGATGTATAATAAAAACAAAAACCTTTTAAAACATTATCTTGATCATAATATAGAATGAATAAATCAAATAAATAAATTTAAACATGAACATGGATATTCTAGCAGTCGAATACTCACTTTTAAAACCAATTGATAATCTCATAATAAGGGAATCCATAATTCTAGACATCTTAACCACTACATCAAGGCCTAGTGCTAAGACCATACACAAAGATTCTATTAAGCCCTTATGCCAAGATACTAGTTTTTCTCATGAGACATACTGATACATCATGGGGATATATAGGTCCTATAAAGTCACTTATTTTGTCCAATGTGTTCCTCATATGAATAGGTTGAAACATAACATAAACATTCGTATTTAAAACTATCATATGAAATGTTAATACATTAATTATAAACCATGAATGGTATAAAAATATCATATCCATGGAAAAACATGTCACAAAACATTAAGTACAACATGGAAGATTATATCATAATAAATCAACCTCAAAAAAGCATAAAAATCGACAAAGGATGTTGACATAGATGAAAATAATTCATTAAAACTCTTTAAAGGAAATATCCATTTTTACATTAAAACATGTAAAATCTGTTCAATTTCAAAATAAAAAATTTCTTTTGAAAATATCTTTTTAAGATTATAAGGAAAGATTCAAAATGGTAAGGCAAAATAATAGTTTAGTATAGTCACTCATGTCAATTAAGTTAAAAACAGTCTTTCATTTATTTTTCAGAAAGGTCATAAAGTGCCTCATTTGGAAAATGACTAAAAGATTCCTTTCAAAACATTTTATAAAACTAAAAAATTGATAATAATGACTTTAAACATCCATAGGATAATATTAAAATATTTTCTGAAAACATTATTAGAATCATGGACTTGGATGATAAGGATTTCCCAGATGATTTTTAAGCATCAACAACCTCAAATAATAATGAGATTGTGAAATTAACCATTACCATCGGTCTGATATTCATTGTACATGTCCAAAACTCAGGTATAATATTTTTAAACCTATTATTAACTTTTATAATAATAAATATAATATTTATGATATCATATAAGATTCTTTTCTGACTTTATATTACCCGTTTATTAATAATTCCATGTTAATGCTACATTTCTGGTAATAATCAATTTGTTTCTTGTACATGTTTTCACTTGTAATTCTTGATAATATAACATAGATCATTATTTAATTACTTATATAACTTATACTATGATATATATATATATATATCATATTTATTCTTAATATAAATATATATAATGGATATGAAATGTAATACAACGTTCATGGAGACAGTTGGCCATACGTACGCATTAATGATGTTTCCATTTTCTTATTGTATTGAATGGAAGTAGGGGAATAAAATATATATAAATATATATATATATTATCCTTATTAATTCATATATTTCATAATTATTCATAGTATATATTTTATTATATTCATTCTGGAATGGTGAACGTGGAAGATGAGTCTCATAGTGTTGTGGGGATGGTAAGCCGTACGTACACACGAGCGATGTTATCATTTCCTTAATGGTTAAATGGTATGAAATTAGATTAAATATAAATTTTACCAAAATAATATCATGTTATATTTATTATTTAACACATTTATATTAATCATTATACCCATCAAAAGAATGTATAGATGAAAAAACGTTTACACCACGATGTGGAGATGGTAAGTCGTACGTACGAAAACATAGTGATATTGTTTCTTATAAGATGGGTAAAAGGAGGAATACAGTTTTCCCATTATCATAAAAACATGTCATCATATATTTTATTATGGATTTATTATTTTATTATGTTAACAACTTAGGAATAGTAAGGAAAAGAAGAAAAGAACTTTGAATGAACGAATAAAACGATTGCCTCTTCTTTAGGTGTCTCCATTTGATTTGGAAAATAGGTCTACTTAAGTTGGTTTTCATCCCAAAGAGTTGCCTCTAGGATGAATTGAGTTAATTTGGGATATGTTTTGGGTAGTGGTTGGCCGATACAATGGGATTTGGATGTGTGAATAAAAGAGAAGCAGATGTCCCCTTTTATAGGATAGGTGAGGGACACTTTAGTATAGTCTTGAAATATTAATTTATTATAAATTTATTATCGATTTATAATGGATTTAAAATGATTTATTTAAAGGTTATAATTATTTTTGGTCTAAAGCATCTAAACAAATTGGTTTTATACAAGTTTAAGTCATGAATTTACCCTTATATGTTGTCTTTAACTCTTAGTTAAATTATTTAATTCTTACCAGTTGTTCATGTTTTTATACTATATGGTCAATATAGTTACTATAAAATGCCAAGAAAACATAAAGTGAATAATTAATAAAATCATGAAACTATATAACATTTTTTTCTGAATATTATATTTTTATTACTATTATATCATTTAATAAAATAGTGTTTGTTTTAAAAAAAATCATTTCTGTCGATTTTGACACTATTTAATAATTTATTTTTGTTTAAGTCATACCAACTTGATTCCTTCAAAAATAGTAATTATTCACTAACATGTCAATGTTATCCAAAAACATTATTTATGGCATAAAAAATCACAAACTATATTTATTTTAATAATTATAATAACATTTATTTCCATCATTCATTAATAAGACAATCACAACATCATCATTGTGTTATAAGTAAATTTATATATATAATGTGAAAAATTATAAATAAAATATCACAATGTAGGAAATATTTATTGGATTTATAATGACTACATAAAGTAGAATACATTAATTATATAAACCAAATTAATTTTTTTTAGTTAGGAGATACATGTTTATGTTATATTTCCCTTTTCATTAAATTAAACATTATAAAAGGTCATTATCACACCCAATTGGCTCCATGGGGTCCTAAACTCGAACTAAAGATGCTCATGGTTGGAAATATATCATTAAATAGGACTAGTAAATGTGTTAGGGTAGTTATATATTATTATAATGATATTTTTTACCATTATTTACATGATTTACCAATTAACCATGGTAAATATAAATAATTACTGATGTTACTTTTCCTAATGTAAAAAATATAAAAGGTCCCTAATTAAAAAAAAAATTATCATCTTATTATAAATATGGAATCCATTTTTTTAAATTCAAAACACTGAACTCGCAGAAATTAATTTAAAATTAATTCCATTTATCAAAATTTGAAAGGGGGTTTTCAAGAATTAAAAAACTATCAAAAGATTGACATGTGTTTATGTCTAATTTTGATGTCAAATTACTTCCTATAACCATAATTGGATTAAATTAAAAAAACTTAATCCAAGTATACTTAAAAAACAATTATAATTTTTAACTAATTATATAGATAAATTTGACAAAAAGGCATTTTTGACTTAAAATGCATTATTTCCAACTATTCATTAAAAATTGGATTTTATCAAAATAAAAAATAAAAAAATTATTCAAACTAAATTTTTATGTCCCACTTATATATAATAATTTAATTTTTTAAAATTAAATAAATAAAAGTCTCATATATTTTATTTAAAAAGGGTTATCTATTAAAAATTAAGAAAAACTACATATTTTGAAAAAATGATTCTTTTATCTGAAAAATTAAATTTTTCCTTATATTATGTTTAATAAACACATAAGATTAATGTTAAAAATATATGGTATATAAATATAATTTAAATTTTTTTAAATACTAGTCATAACCTCTTTTTATATGGCTATTTTGATAGGTCATAGTGCTCTCGAACTCGGTATTTTCTGTAGCGCAAGTTTATCTTGGTGTAGCGTACTACACAAGCTATTGAATTTATTTAAAAAGAAACATAGTATGGAAACTTGGGGTGTTACATATAATATGAATATACACATTATTTATTATTTTTTATAAACTATATTTAGTTTTTATTAATCACATGATGTGTTTTAATCCTTATCTTCCTCTTAAACGTCATAATAATATTCATTATTTCCATTATTTGTTGTATGTTGTCAAAAAATTTTTTTTCATATATATCAATTTAAAAACATGTTCTTTATTATCCATAACCATTTTATTAGTGTTATATGATGGTAAAATTATAAATCTCAATATTACCCCATCTTTTATTATTTTATAATTTATGTCATATTTTTTGGGGGGACAACCAAGTAAAATTTCATCAATACCGCTCCACTCAAACATTGCAATGTTTTCTCATTTTTCCTTGATTACATAATGTTTACCAAAAACCATTATATAATTTAATTTTTGATTATTATTAGATTTTAATTAACATGGATAGATGTTTTATTTTTAATGATATTACCAATTGTTTTTCGGACATTCTCTATTATCCCAATTAATTTACTTCAAAACATTCTAGAAGTATTATGATCATAAAACATCATTCTGGGGACATTTACAAGGATTAAATTCTTGAATTTAGAAAAAAAATCTATTTATGGTGTATGGTGCACTAAACTCGTCTTAGGTAATAGTATTTTCTAAATAATATTTACATTTTTCAATTTTTTAATCAACAGTGTTATCCTTTTGAGTTCTCTTTAAAGATAAACCAAACTCATTTTAAACACTTCTCTTTAAAATTTTAAACAAAATCAAGGCCTGTTGATTATTATTTAAAAATATAATTAAATTAATCAATGTGATTTCATCAATAAAATGGATAAACCATTTATCTATATTTATTTATTTATTTTTCATAGATGAACTAATAACTGAATTAAAAATCTCCAACAGATAAGAAGTTTTAATCTCCACATTCTAATATAAAGAGGTAACAAATTTACCCTTTTGGAAAGCATAACAAATAAAATATATTTCTATAATCAGTATAGGAACATCGTGAATATTTTATCACTAATATTTTTACTATTCATTTCTCCATAATGGAGAAGTATTTGATACAACACCTCATTTTATTACTCCAATATCAAATAAAAAGAATTTTTAGAATCTCCAAATTTAAAATATACCCCATTTTTTATGTACACAATTAATACCATGAATATCCTTTAAAATTTTCATTAATAATCCGTCAATAAAAAAATCAATTTATTTTGTTATGGGGTTGGGAAGAACTGTGTAATTTTTGTTTCAACCCATAAAAAAAGAGTATTCTTAAATTTTATCATGTTCACTCTAATTTCCATTAACTCATATAATTTAATTTTGATCGAACCATAATTCCTAAATGATACTAAACCTTATAAACAATTTCTGAAATCCTTACATATCTTAATGACACATTTTATACCTGATTAACATACACTATCCATAATCCCTGAATACTCATTTTTTAAATCTTTTGATTAAAATTTCACAAAATAATTATCATTTTCGTTAAATTTTTTATTTTAACCCTTCTGGGAATTAATATTCTTAATCAACATTAATAAAAATACTATTTGATTTTTTTATCATGTCTTGATTGGTCACACCATCCATGTAGTTATTTGAATATCATGAATTTATTTTAATACTTTTACTTTGAAATTTATGTTTTCCTATAAACTTTTCTTATTTAAGTGGGATTAATCCTACTAAAATACTACCATAAACATTTTATAGTTTATTATAAATAATCTTCATTGAACTAGAATATTTTCCTCACATTTAAAAATAATTTTTGACTAGAAATATCCACAAATTTAAACATTAATCCATACACATCTTATTATCAAGATTGCATGAAATATTTTATGCCTAATATTGTATATATGTTACTTTTTATCCTTCTATAAACCAAATATATTAGGCACCCTCAACACATTATTTCTCTTATAAAAATTTTTCCTTTTATTTTTCAACATACAATTTGTAGTATATTTTTTATTCCTGTTTTCATTTATTATATTTCCATATTTTTTAAATTTTTTGGACAATATATTCACTTTTTCTGAAAATTAAAATCAAAATATTATTTAACACATCCATGTCCTTGTAATCTTATTGATTAATTTTTTCAAAGGTGATGCCTTGGTCAAAGACATCCAGAGAAAAAATATTATTAAAAAAAGATAAGGATTACAAGATTCAAAAAAATTGTATCATATTATAATATTTTTCATTCAAGGAAAGAAGAGCAGTGGGATGTTCTACAAACCAAGTAATGTCCTGATTTACTCCCATGTTGGCCAGGCCATCTGCAACCATGTTTTCTTCTCAATACACATGGGTTATGATATAGTTAAGATCGTTAAGTGAGAAGAAGCATTCCATCCAGTGGGTAGTAATCGGACAAGCAAGGTGAATTATTACATTCCAAATATCTTGGACTATAGTCCTCGAGTCACTTTAGATCCAGAGGTTATTCCAGCCAAAGAGTTTGGAAAAATAAATAGCATGTATCAAGCCCAGCATCTCAGATTCAAGTGAGGTGGCATTGCCACATTTTCCAATGAAGGATCTAAGGATCTGACCGTGGTGATTCCTGAAAATGGCACCACACTCTGTAGGTCCTAGATTTCCTTTGGAGGCACCCTCAATATTGATCTGGATCCATCCAGGTAGGATTGATCTCCAGAACACCTCCAATGTGCGATGTGGCTGTCAAAAGTTACCTTTAATAATTAGACGCCTCAAGATCACAAAGTCATGTATGGTATTGTGGCAGTGACCCTTTTGAATCGAGTCATCTTCTTGTATGACAATGAGGAACCTCATCTGACCTTCATTATGATTAAATGATTAATTATTATGAATAATTGAATTCTAATCATACCAGATTACATGGTGTAGCTCATTAACCACAACATATAAGTGGTTCTTAATTTGCTGAGATCCATCCATTTCTGCATATTTTTTAAGTTGATCTTTGATAGAATTAAGATTCACATTAGAGAATAATAAATTTTCTTTCAATTCATGTAATGTTTTCTCCTAGGATTAATACTCACCATATTATTCATCTACAATATTATAAAATAAATTTCTTTTTTCTATATTTTACAAATCTTGACAATTTACCTTAACAAGAAACTAATTCTTATTAAATATTAACTTTTTCTTTATTGAATAACTTCTAGAAGACTCAAATTCATAACAACTTTATTATTCTTATATTTTTAACAATTAACTAAAAAGTTATAATAGAACTATGTTTCAAAAACATCAACTGTTTTTTTCTCAAAAACATTAGAATAAATTTCTTCTACCTAACCATCAAGGTTTGATATTTTTTCATCAAAACTTTCCATCAATATATGTAGTATATTTTTGACTACCATCTTTTAAAATATTACCAAAAAATATAATGTTTTTCACTACATTGTTAACTTTTGAAATTATTTGATCAATAGATTTATCTTTTAAGATTTGAATATATTCATACATTTAAGGAAATTTTTTAATTTTTCTTCATTCACTATCACATTTTTTTCATAGATGTTATACAATTTATCTAATAAGAATTTATATATCTTAATCCTCATTATTTAATAAATTAACTATCTTATTGTGATTGAGGAATATAATTTCAATATTTACCATCATTCTAAATTTTCATTCAATAAATATTTTTCATCATGAAATTTTCTAAAGGTTAAATAATGATAGGACATCTCATTTTCATTGAGTAAAAACGAGATGGGGGTTTAATGGAGGTGGATGTCCATATGACTTTAGGAGTGTACGGATTTTTGGGGTGGTCAATGCTCCTAGAAGATGGAATTAATATGTCTTTCATCTTCCCTATTTATCTAAAGTAGGAATAATTTACTGATTTCATGTATCATTGTTTGGTTTAATCTCATTTCCCTATTTGGTGGTATGACACTTATTTCTATTTCTCAAGATTGCATTAATATATAGGTTTAATACCATGAATATAAATTTATTGAAAATTTCCCAATATATCAGCCATTGATTATTTATTTTAAATATACCTTAATTCAGATTTAGGATAATTTAATCGGATCATTGTTGTTCTATTGGATTCAATATGCCTTTACATTCATTTGAAATCAAGGGATTACATTACAATAACATGGTTATGAGAATTATATATCCTAGTGAACCATTGGTTCTAATTTCGGAGGTTGATGAAGGATTTGAATAAATTCAACGATTCAATGTTCATGATGGTTTGGATATGTATTCCTTGCATGATTCTTCCCGGCCAAAATCTGAACATTATTAACGCTATCAAGAAACAAATAAAAGTAAATATATTAGTTTATTAATGTAACCTGAAGATAAATAAATTGATTAAGAATATGATTTGTGTTAAAATGGAACATTTTTATTGTTACCCACATCTATCATACATGATAATTACATTATTTTTAAGATAAAATGTATTACATTAAAAAATTCTAGAATTTAAATGTTTAGTGTCTTGAGAATACTAGATTCACGCTATATTAACACATATGATAAATTAATTCTATATTTAAATAATTCATCACGGTCAAGATATAATATATTTTTTATTTATAATAGTAAATTAAATCTCATAAGGGCATACATAAAAGAATGGGTTAGCTAAAATCCCATGATAGGGTAGGATTATAGGGAAGGAATCTGAGATTGGAATCAATATAGTACAACTGTGACAACAATCATTATCGTCATATCAAAATCATAGGATTATAAATATAATAATGTTAATTTTATTTGAAGGAGACATGGAATACAGAACATGTTTAATAATGAAACAACATAACATTTTGAAAAATTTCAACACATAGGAATTTAACCAATTTAGCATCATGTTAAGGCATAAAATATGTTTAAAAACCTCATTATATTGATTGTGAACAAACACCACATCATGTTCACACATCAAATTTATAATCTTATGAGATATATCACTTTAACAATTTCATTATGTGATATAAGATTCTAGTCTCACCCATAACATTATAACATTGTCATAATCTTGCATGACATATAGAAATGGAACATTTAATAATCATAAACATAAAATAAACACTTTAGTAAAGAAAGGGTTTCATTAGGGTGTCCTTTTAGATCCTGGTTACAATTTGATCATTGATAGGGGTGAATCAATGATCCCTTATTCTGTAAAAACATATTTTTTTCAATTCAATATCTATGATCAGTTATGATTTTAATCCCCTATTCTAGTTTTCTCTTATCCCCACCCAAATATATAGAAATAAAAAAGGTAATAGACAAAATGATTTAAAACCATTGACCTTGAATTACTACTCCTTTTCATGTTTGGGTTGACTTTTAAGTCCAAGATTTTCCACTATAAAACCTTGAGTAAAAGTATAGGATATCTATCAAAAATATTGTTAGAAAATCTCCTAAAAGGCCTTGTATCTAGTTATTTAGATATTCATATCTCTAAAAGTTCATTATACTATCTCATGTGGTTTAAACTTTCTCTCAGAAATATTGTTTTCATCACATTATGGGGTCTTTATACATCCCCTTAACTGTTTTTTGAGGTCCTATACAACCTTCCTTGAATAGATCGTTAAATGATCCTTTCTCTTAGAGAAGATGTTGTGTGCCCTTATTTTTCTTCATGTAGTCATATACATATATTCAATAAGATCACATGGCCTTCATCACCTTCTCCTCTTAATGATATAATGATTTCACAAGTCATAATAAGTGGTCTCCGCTTATCACCTTTTCACAGACATCAACACTACAAAAAAAGTGTAGGTATTATTCTCTATTGAATATCCATATATGATAATATTATTATGTAGGATTATTATTTATCTTACTCATACAATGGGGATATCCAATATGTATTCAGATTCATATTTTATTCCAGAAAATATTCTCTCTTATAATTTAGTATAAAGATCATTCTCTGTCTCCCTCATTTTATTCTAACACACCTTCAAATTTTAATTCATAGAATCCTGAATATTATTTCCATTATTATAAATTTGGGGACTCCATGGATTGTGGTATTATGTGATATCCAGTCATTATAATTTCATTTAATCTAATTCAAAGTCTTCATTGAAATATTCCTACAGACTTGGAGTATATTTCTTATTCAAATCACCATAATATCTATGTTTTTGAATCGTTTATAATCCTCCTTCTATGTGTTCATGGTCACATGAATTGTAATGTGGCACTCCTTTCAATGAATGAAAACAGCCTTTTTTATATTCACAATATCATCGAATTTTCTATGATGTGAAGGTTTCTATTCATTCATCCTAATTTATTTTTATGGTCATGATATTTGATCAATGAAGAATAGGTCTTCGGAATCATCTAATTTATTTCCATTTCACAACAATGAGTTTAAAAATATTAGATAATTATTCCTTAAAATTTTTTTTTTACACTGTAATTAAAAATTATTCTATTATTGATGACTCATATGCATATCCAAATTACTTATTCATGGTCTATAATGATACGTAGTTCTAGGATGATTCTTATAAAGTATAGATTAACTCTTACACTAATAGAATGATTAATATGAATAACTATGAATCATATGAAAATTTTCATTTAATTTAATATAGTATCAAGGAAATTTACATATTTGTGTTTCTCAAAAAATGGCTCTTATTAAGATAGATATTTCTCTATGTTGTTACTAATTTTTATATCAAGAGGTAAAATGTCAGTTACAAATATCTAAGAATAATTTTATGGTTTTAGCCTTTATCAAAATATTAGAATTATATCTAAATGTATTTTTTCTATACATCAATAAATTAAGTCTATATATCCACCAAATATTCTCCAATACATCTCATTAAACTCAAAATTTCCTTCACACTTCATCCATAGTATCTCCATAAATTGATACAATAATGTGTATGTTTAGTGCTCTATCGATGGTTCTTTTTCACCTCAGTTATCATTTCATTAATGTGAATTTATTTTTAATCTCAATAAATTTCCCAAATAATTTAAAATGATTCAAAACTATAAAAAATAGTACACTAATCCCTAAAAAATGTATTTTCCATTGAATAAAAACACATCAATTGTCACATTTAGGTACAGCTACATGAATCTATCTAGGAAAGATATCCAGGATTTCATCACTAGCTTATCAATTTTATTTTCCAATAAATATGTGTATAGAATCTCCATAAACAAGAACAGATTTCCAATAAATTTAGATAGCCTCTTTCAATTATATCAGTAAAAAATATTGACAACAAATACAACCTTTGACATGTGATC
Source organism: Viscum album (assembly GCA_963277665.1). Classification (NCBI taxonomy): domain Eukaryota; kingdom Viridiplantae; phylum Streptophyta; class Magnoliopsida; order Santalales; family Viscaceae; genus Viscum; species Viscum album. The sequence goes on along the minus strand of OY728151.1, from coordinate 772,313,105 downwards.
TTCAATCTCCCCCTTTTGGTTTTTTCTTAACAAAATGAAAACCCATATATGTCAATATATATGTTTGGATATTTTTTGTTGTACCGATTATTAATATTACAGAAAATGGAAATGAAAGTAAATTTATTCTACTCATAAACACATAACTCTTAAATAGATTTCAAAATAGTTTCTTCTCCCAATTTTATTGAGAATTATAGCTCGGTCCACTTGTTAAGAGACGAATGGAATAGAACACAACTTTTTCAAGATTATTTAGGTAACATTATCTAAATCTATGTAGTAAACTAGGTGAAAAAAGTTTTGAATAACCAAGGTGATAAAATTTTTCCATATATGTCCACATATGTGATTCCATTCTCAAATTACTAATTCTGGTGGTTTGTACAAACAAATTTATATTGAATACATTATGGGGAACACCTATCTCAAAAATAATATCATAACGTTCAAGTGAATAATTACCCATGTTTACTCATGAAACATAACACCCCCATTATACACTTGATTTATATAATTATAACATGTATTTAAAGTGTGGTTTTGATACCTTATCTTTCATTCTCACCGGATTGTCTAGAAATTTTAGATTCTTCATAAACCAATATTCTAATATGCTTTACACCATGCCTTCTCCCATTTAATGGATGAAATATATTCCTCTTCATTATAGTAGTTAGACATTCCATGATGGGTAGATCCTAATTTATTTTACATAAATTAAAAAACACATGAAACTATCCCTTAGTTTTACTCCTTAAATTATCTATTGGGTTATGATATTCCAAATTGAGGTATGATACTATTTAATGTAGTATTTTGAAGTTATAAAATTGTTTGGTTTGGATTTGGTATCTCTTGGAGATATATTGAGTGTTTTGATGGGGTTTTAAGGGTTATAATATTAATAAATGGTTAGTGGAAAAGGTTCATAAATCCTAGGTAACCATGTGAGGGTTTCTAGGGGAGTCTGGGTAGGATCATATTTGGCACATGTTTTGGGAAAAATAGGATACATTGATACTTTTTTATAGTTTTAATTTTAATGGTTGATTCTTGGGTTTCCAAACCATGCGGAAAACCTATTTATGCATGGGTATCATCCAATAATAGCCACATGGTTAGATCATAGTTTTTTGAAGCTTACATCCCAACCATGTGATGTAAATAATTATGTTCAAAAATTAGATTTTTAATCTGGGATTATCCCCAAAACTATAATTATTTCTTAGTAATATGTTGTTATCAACTTCCATGGTTCCCCGTGGATTTTTTAGGGATAGGATTCACTCTAGAGGCTATTTGTAGTGGATTAATGCCCATTGGGACTTGGAAATCAATGTTAAGCTTCATGTTTCTCCTAATCCTTTTGGTTCGTCTCATTATCACTTGTAAATAAACATAAAATGGGGAATATATTCCTATATTTTAGGTCTATTATGTATTTAGATAGAATTTATTAATGATTATTCAAATGGGATGTGATGAGTTTCCATATTGGAGATACACTTTTGTAATTATTCAATTAAAAAATTATTGACGTGGTGGATTCACTCCCTATCCACTATTCCTAGAACATGAAATATTTATTATTTTTAAAAACTTCTAAAATACCTTTAGGAAGACCCCTTGATGATTTCCAAAAGTTTAATGAATTTGAAACAAAGGGTTGTGGGATTTCCCCACAATATTTTCATTGAAATTATTAAATGATAATTTTTTAAATGCATTTTTTTAGATGTGTGAACATGGTATGGGAATGGGTTTATGAGTTTATGATTCATATAAGGGGCCTTTTGGTTTAGAATTTTATACCTGTGGTGGAGTTAGGGAATAGTGGTTTATACCTCTATGTGATGAATTGGGTCTGTAATTATGAATAATGCTCAGAAGTATAGACTATTTATTTAACATGATTGTTTAAATAGAATTTTTTGGATTATTTCAGGGTTTTTTTTGTGAAAGACATGTGTGACCTTCAACTTTTAAGTTATTTTCCCCTACATCTATTATTGTATCACATTTATAGACTTATTATCCTCTAATGTTATATATATATATATTATGAGAATACATGTTACTATCTTAGTGGAATGTTTGGAAAGTCATTGGTTTCTCATATAAGTTTTATATACTCACTCATAGATAGGCACCATGGTGTGTATGAAAATAATGATTATCATGATATAATAAAGGGTAAGGTATCATACATTACTAGAGTATCATCTTTATATTGTGGTATTTTAATTTGGGAGTTTGATATTGGAGATGATATTATATTTGAGTTGTTCATGGTTACAAATTAGTGCCTTAGTGTATTTGTTTGTATTTTTATTTGATGTAGATTTTTATGTTTATTTAATTTTGTGACACTAATTATTATTGTGGATATTTATGTTATTGTATTTCAGATGGTTTTTATATCATGAATCATTTTCCTTTCAAATTTTTTCGGTTTCTATTATATGTTATATGTAATGGTAAATCACCCCCATTGATTATGTATACTCTAGGAGTTTATTCTCAGCCTTTGGTGTCCATGGGATTTCACCTAAGGTTAGTGTCACTTTGGTACTTCCCAATGTAATTTTTTGGGTTGGGGTTTTTTAATGTTAGTATAAAAAATATGTAGATAACAGACCAATTTGGTTTTCCCAATATCATTTGTTAGAGTAGTAGGATCTAGACTATCCTCTCAACCAAGATCCTGTATTATTTTCAATTTTACCTCTTAATAAGTTCTTCATGCCTCCTTTATTGAATAATTTATTATCACATTCCAAGGAATACATCGGTTCCTCCTTCATTTCAATAGATTTATTATGTGAGTACTTATTATTATTTTTATAAATAAATACACATTATTTCATAGATATTTTCATCTTATTTTTTAATTATTCAACCTAAACTATATGCCCAACTGAACCATATTAATAGTTCTATCCATATTTCTAAATATTCCAACACTGAATATCATGTACATTCTAGTTATTATTTTCTTCTATCCTCCTTAATTATTTTATAATTTATATCATCCATTTAGTATAAGAATTACCTTAATCATTTTTCACCTTCAACTTTTGAGAAAAATTATTATAACCATAGTGGTTAGGCCTCCTCTTTCCTCTTTGATCTCTCTATATGCCGATAGACTTTAAACCAAATCCTAGAATATTTCTCATCACAATTTTATCATTTTATACTTGTTGGTAGAATAATCCAAAAATATACCCTAGAAAGTTATATTTATTTTCAGTAGACGGGCTTATGAATTTTCTACCTTTAAAATATTTCCTTCTAAAAGCATCTCTCCTTATAATAGACATTATAATATTTATTCTAGATCTTCTCCCACATAATTAATTCTAATAACCTTGCACAAAAATATTATACTAAAAGTTATATAACTTATGTAAAAATTCCCTATAACACTAACAATATCCTCTGAGGATATTTCATCCTTTATTTTGATTAAAATATTGGTGTAAAACTAAATGTTCTCAAAATAAATTATAGAATTTTTTCTATTTTCATGGGGGTGAACTTTTATCAACATATCATCATATCTCATTACAGTATGATTAAATTTTCATAAATTTATTTTGTATAAAAAACTCATATTGAAATTTTAGATTATTCAAAACTAATTAAACTATATTTTCAATCAACTAAAATGGTAAAAAATGTTTTTTATTTTTTCTTGGAGTTGGTATTCTAATTATCCTTCAATAACTCGGCTTGAATCTCTATAGTTCTCTAACATTCTTCAATAATGGTATTTAAGGTGTTTTTAGATTTGAAAAAACTGTATTCTTCCTCACGTATATTTTATTCATTTTTATCCAATTTTTTATTGAGATCTTACTGAATTTTATCATATTTTATAATTTTTACCTTACAAATTTTGATCTCTTTAATGAAATAACAAATCATAACATCTTCATTTAATTTCTATTTTCAATTATCTTTACTATCTTAGTGAGGTTGGTGTTTTTTATAGGAAGGCTACTAGTTCAAATATTAATATGTACATTTTTGGGACTTCTTCTTCCTCATAATCACTACCTCATGTTGGTTCATGTCTTTTAACCAAAGATATAAAGGATTTTCTATTTTTATAGAGACCTTCATCGAGATTAATCTTGGATGATGATTCATTACTTTCCACCATGATTATCAATTGAAACCTAAATTTTCTTGAAGACATTTTCTTCCTTTATGAGTAATTTTTCTTATAATTTCTAGATATTTACTTAAAAATGTCTTGTTAGTCTTTATCATTCTTTGTTCCATCAAATATCTTATTTCGGATGAAAATTTCAGAATTCGTACTACCTCTATTACTAGAAAATTTTAGAGGAATCAATAATTATTTCACCCTATGTATTTTGATTTTGTTTCAGGTAAATTTTGTGGGTTTCTTATGGTCCTCACTTATTTCTTCATCAATTTCATAATCTGAATTATATTTTTCCTTCCTTCCCATGATCTATTTTTCATTATTGGTTATTAATTCCATCTACCCCTTTGATTTTTTCTTAAAAAAATTCTTTCTTCATTGAATAATTAATAAGGTTTTTGTGAAAATTCTAAAAGGGTATGTCTCCAATCTTCTTTGGAACATATATCTTATGATAAAATCTATTAGCTAAATTTTGAATTGGATTATTCATAACATATAATTCTTCCATATTATCTATGAATATTATAGTATGACTAGCTACCTCATTAACCCTAGTGAAATATTTGTCTACATCCTCATAATTATCTATTAAAATGTCATTAAAACATTCTCCCCAAATAGAATGTTTGCATTTCTTAATCTTCACATTTGGTTCATACATATTCTCTAGTTTCTCTGAAATATTTATTCCAATTTTAGGTCCAATTATCATGGTATATAATTTATTTTTCATAGATAATTTTATTGAATTTATATCATTCCCATCTAGAACAATATTTCCCTTGTTATTATAAGTCATGGGAGCATCTCTTACAAGTTAAGGAAATCAGTCAATAATAGCATCACTTACCTCAATCCATTATGATAAAAAATATTGAAGCATTTTGTACTTCATTTTGTGGAAATCATTTACAAAAAATTGGCACTCTATAGCCATTGATAGTATTATATATGTCTATCCTATAATAAATATTGTATATTTTCTAGGGTAACATGGTTTTCTCGGATAGCACATGTAGTTAACATATTTGGAGTGATCACTATGAGGGGAAGGTGGTGAATGAGTGATCCATTTTATTTTTATGAATTTGTTCCTTTAAATTCAATATTTATGATTGATCAAGATCTAGATACACTCTTATTATTCTCCCTCAATCTTACTTAAATATACAAAAAGAAAAAAGAATATGCCATAAATATTTACAAGGTTCATCCTTAAAAACTAATCTTTTCATGGTTCTAGTTGAGTATATTTACTTGAATTTTTTCCACAAAAAAACTAATTATAAGTACATATGTCACCCCAAATTGTGGCATACAATCTCCATAAATTCCTGGTATCTAGTGATTATAGTGATCATCTACAGAAAAGTTTATTATAATAGATTTGTTCAATCGAAATTATCACCTAAATAACTTTTTAACAAACTCTCGATCGGATATGTATACTACCTCCCAACTATTCTTAAAGAACATTCAAAACCATCCCAGAATAAGTCATTAAATACTCTTATATCCTAGTGAATTGTGTATATAACCTTGTTCTTCATCAAATTGTTGCATCCAAATTTTTAATAGGATCACTTGGGCTTACACAACTTATTCTTTTGATGATATAATTATATCAGAGGACATAAGAAGAGTTTATTACATATCAAATTCTCCTCAACATTCATATTATAGAAGAACTATTCATCTTCATCACTCAATAACCTTCTAGTATACTATTATAACAGAGGATTCTTTTATTTCATCCTCAGTACACAAGGATATTCGGGATATAGTTAGAATAACCATAGATACCAAATAGTATTCTATATTATAATTCATTATTAATAACTATATATTTCTATATTTTTTTCTTCTTATGCAACATCCAATTTCATAGTAACATAATGAGGTATATCATTTCTAATATTAGAAATATGGAAACTACTAGTAATATATCTTGTCTCATTCAAATATCATTTAATATATGTCGAGGTCTAAATTCTAATCGTTTTAAATACTTATAATATCATTCCCTTTCATATATTCACAATATTTGTCTTTTTAAATAATTCTGAATCATCCTTTAACATGGTCATGGTCCTATGTGTTACTGCAATCTTCTCCCTTAATAGTGAAGTAGATTCATTTTCCTCCTTACATAGAATCATGGAATGATAGATTATTTGAGTGTTTATTCGGATGAATCATGATTTACATGAATGAATAGGGTGTTTAATCCATGAATAATTGGTCTTGATACTTTAATGATTTGTTTTCATTTTATGATAATCAATTTTGATAATTTTATATAATTTAACTTTTATAAATTCTCTATGTGTTAATCTCATGATGATTCTTACATAGTTATTGCTGAATCATAAGAAGATAAAATCACTCACACATAATTTTTGCTAATATGTAAGTATTGATTATTACATTGTGCGGATTTACCCTTACACAATGGGAATGAATGATATGAAGAACTATGAATCTTATAAAAATTTGGATTAACTATTAGGAAGTCTCAATGCCTTTTTCCTAATTATTTTTCTAAATTATAAATGAATGTTAAACACAAGGGTACTGCTCTATGCATTTTATAATTTTCAGATTAAAAGTTAAATGACTACTACATAGATATAATATGAATCTTATTGTTTTTTCCATCATTGAAATCTCAAATATATTTATGAACAAAAAATTTTCTAAAATTACTCAATTTAATCCAAATCTTCTACAAACCTTCTTCAATATCTTTTTTCAACTCAATTCACTTTAATACCTCATCCAAATGATCTCCTTACACCAATACAAATAATGTGTGTTTTAAGTGCTCCATGGATGGTTTGTTATCACCTCAAAACCCCATTATTTAATTTGAACGCATTCACAACCTCCATCACTATATATAACCATTTAAATATCTTTAAAACTATAGTTGATAGTACTCTCAGGCATCAATACCTATATTCTAAATTGAATAATATCCCATAAATCTTAAAATTTGGGTATTTGTACATTAATATTTCTATCCATTATTTTTTGTATAAAAAGAGTATATAATCTACTAATTTTTCATATAAATACATTTATATAATTTCAAACAACTCTAACATATTTCTAACACGAATTAACAACTTCTTCCTATATTATCAACAACACTTTTTAACAAAAAAATATTTAACCCCTAACATGGGATCTTCAGTGTTATGGAATATATAAATGAAAAAACATGGAGGTTCCCAAAAAAAATAAGTTAATACTTAATTTAATATGTTTAAAGGTATAATTATCAAATAAAATATCATATTTAAAATAGAGGATGAGAATAAACAAAAGAATAATCAAATTTTGTTTTTGAGAAAATGTCCTGATCAAAAATCATAGTGTGGTCATAGCATTCATCCCAAGAAGTTAAAAAAATTTATATCACTGGAAGTGAAAATTTAGAGAAAATTAAATTAAATTTATAAATAATTTATAATAATTATTTTGAAAATATAGAGAAAGAGGTGATAAACATAAAAGAAAACAGTTCTGTTTTAGTATACCCTAACCTCGGGTCTAGTTTTATTTGATCATGTTCACACATCCTAGATAATAAATTTTTGTTTAGTAAAACAATAATACAAATATATATTATATTGATTTTTTAATTCATGATCAATTTAATCATTGGAATTTATTTATTTCTATTTCATTTAAGAGATAATGGATATATGTCATCTTTTTATGAAGTTCCCTTTTTATGTTTTGATTTTTTAGTTTTCATTATTTTTATTTATCAATGTGTAAACCTAACTCCAAAAATATAGAAATGGAAAATTTTATATTTTTATATAATATATATTAAAAAATAGCAATCCATGAATGAGGTAATAATTAATTAATTTATAATTCCCTTAGAGGTTGATAAACAGACCATTAACGACTCATGTTAGAAAGGGACAGAAAGAGAATATGTAAGTTATGATTTGTTTAAAAAAGATATACCATTTCATAATAAGATAAATATTTTGAGTACTTATGAAATAAATTGATAAATATGATAGAAAAAGGAAATATACCATGAATTTAGAAAAAAAATGAAATGAAGAGGATTGTGATGTTATCTCTTTATCAATGCTTACTCCCTTGTTGTGGAACTAAAACCATGGGGAATTGTGGTTAGATTAAATCAAAATATCAATTGGAATACTAGGAGTCTTATAAGAATGTAATTTTTTATATCATTGGATAATAGAAGTGATTAAAAAGTTATTTTCCAATGAGTGTGAGAGGGGGTATTTATACTTGAGGATAGGGTTATTTCTGTATTAAAATATAGAATATATTGTTGTTTCCAATGAAAAAGAATAAATAGTGGTATTTTGGATATTATGAGTTATATTTAATTCTAATTACATGTTTATATGAATTTTTAACCCATTGAACATAAATTTGATATTTTATAAGAAATAATTGAATAAAAAATGAAAATTATTTTTTTAGTGATATAATTTATATTTTTAGATCTAAAAAATTATATTCTAGGTCTTTAAATTGATTTATTATTTTAAAATGAATAACTTTTATCATTAAATCAGGCTTGTTCTAATCTAAAAATTTTAATATTAATTAAATCATTACTATATAAAAATTATTTTACAAAACATCGATATTAAAAACTATATTATTACTATTCAAATAAAAATGTATTTTTTTAGAGAATTACCAAAAAAATAACTGTTAGAAAATATTAAATTGATAATTTTAAAATACTAATTCATTTAATCAAAATAATTTTCTTACATAAGTAATTTAAGTATTTAATATATAAATTAATGTTTTTGAAAGTATATAAATCATATTTTGTTAAATATGAACTTATAGTTTATTTTGTGTTTTTTAATTTGAATATTTATTTTATAGAATTATAACATTTATAATTACATATATTATTTTTATAAATATTATTTACTAGTAATTTTAATATTATAAGGGTTAAGATAATGTTATATGATTTGGTTATTAATCTAAATGGTCATCTTACAATTCCTAACAATCATGTGGATATTCCAATAGACATGTTGGTTTTATTAATCATATAAATACCTCATATTTCCTTCATTCATAATTTTCATAAATTATTCTCAAGGATATATATTCTTTATTTTAAAAATTAATATTATACTACTAATTCTCTATTTTTTTATTTTGTTCGTGATCGTGATAATTCTAGGGGTCTACGATTTTCTAAAATATATATTTTAAGTTATGTTATTTTGTATGTTTTTATTATTCCATTGTACTAAATTTAATTTGATAGATTATAATTACTCATCATATATAATTTTATATATTATTAAAATAAAGTATTTTTGGAATTTATTAAGTGTTTTATGTGTTTTATATAATACCATATTCCAAAATATAACAATAATGTATATTAAAAAGTAACATTTTGTGTATAAACTTTTGTGTCATTGCATTATTCCACCATTTATATATTTTTTCCTCTAAATTTCAACTCATATCCTTGGTTGAGAATATATTATGCTAATTTTTATTCATAATATCCTCTGGTACCCATGTTTCTCTTCATATTGTGGTTTTACAAAATTAATTTTACATAGTGAGTTGTCTTATTGTGTAAAACATTTTATTTGTGGTCCAATAAATATATTATTTACTCCTCATAAGATATTTCATGCTCTATTTTTACCACCTTAAATTCAGAACATGTGATGTATTAGGTAGGTACTTCCTAAATAGGGATATGTGGATCACATCATGCACTTGAACCAAGATTAGAGTAAGTTCTAATTGATATTCCATATATCTTTTCTGATCAATGATCTCAAAGGGGAAGATATATCTTTGTATGATCTTTTCATTATTTCTAAACCACATTAATCTCTTCTTGGGTGATATTAAAAAGAACCCTTTGACCCAACATTAATCTCATGTCTCTTTGATTATTGTTATCAAAGATCATGTGTCAACTCTAAGTAGATTTAATATATTATTTAATAGACCTAACATCAATCGAGGTATGATAATCCATAATAATTCTCATATCAGTATTCAGTGTATATTGATGACTCCTTCCAAGAATAGAGGTGATACTTGTATCAATATCCTATACTATTGAAAGGGTTTACCATGTATCCAAAACTCTTCCATTGAAAATATTCTTACAAGTTGGTCGAGTGATAAATATTCAGGAATGGGGAGAAAAAAGGGAATATTTTTATGTTGATCCACCGTAACCCATATGGTGTTGCTTTTTTAGATCAATATATAAGACCCATGATAAATTCTATAGTGATTTTCTCCCATTTCCATGTTAGTATAGGTAATGGTTTCATCCTTCCATTATACTTATGATTCTATATTTAAAATTGTTGACATACCAATCACATGAAGATCTAGTTAAATATCTCTTTCTTCGTGTTTTCCCATCCAAAGTACTCTCGAAGATCCTGGTACTTCTTGGTACTTCTATGATGGATGGAAGAAGATGATCTATTCACAATATCCAATAGTTATTTATTTATCTCACATGATGAAGACCCAAAAAGACTTGTTCGAAATCTAATAAATTTATATTTTAATGAAAAAATAATGATCATTCACTTAATTGTTTTCTCTCACCATGTTTTGAAGCAATATATCATACCTTTTTGTGTCTTTTATTTTATCTTGGATATATTAATGGGAAATCAAATTGGAAAACCTGGATATTTCTCTAAACATTATGATTTCAATATATATATATGATTTGTATATCATTAAATATATGGACTTACTCAATCCTCATTATATATAAGGTCGAGGTTCTATTTTTTAAAAGACAATAAATTATCATTTCATATTTTCTATGACAGAATAGAATTGTGCAATTATATTCCTTTATTAACTCTAAACATCTCCATTGATGCATGCTCAAATACTGATATGTGAATATATACTTTAAACCCTAATGATCAACATTTATGTTTATATTTGTCTCACTTATCTCTATAAAGGCAATAATAGTAAATATTCATTAAAAATATCATAATTGATAACTCCATGTAAGGTTTTGGGGAGTTACTCTCATGGATATTCATATATAGTGAGTCATATGATATCAATTTATCAATTTTCATGAATAATAAACCTCATAATTTATTTAAAGAAATATATTATATCACAAATCCTTTATTATTTATGGGTAGTGTTAGTATAAGTGCAGTGGCTATCCTTTTCTTGATATTATAAAAGATCTCTTCACATTCTTCAATCCATGAAGACATTACCCATTTCTAGGTTAACTTAATTAGAGAACTAGAAAATTAGGATAAATTTCTCACAAATAATTATTCATACCATTATGATCAAATAAAACTACATATATTTATGACACTTATTGGTCTATGAAATTTTTCAATCACCTTTCCCATTGAAGTATACATATCCATTCCTTCTCTTGTGATCACATACCCCCTTCAATTTTACTTTTTTGTATTAAAAAAACATATGTGTTTAACTTGATATACAAATTATCCTTCCATAATTCCATTATTATAATTCTTACAAGTTCCTCATATTCTTCTTTAAATTTAGAGAATATAATAATATCATCAATAAATAGAACAAAAATTGTATCAAGGTAATATCTAAGGAATTATTAATCATGTGTATAAAAATTTATTGTGTTTTTGTAAGTCAAAATGGCATCACTACAAACTCATAATTTTTCATATCCATTATTGTAATTTTTTATTTAAATAACTTCTCTCTTCACCTATAACAAATTTTATCCGTAATTAAGATCTAATTTTGAGAATTATTGAAATCATATAAGTTACTCAAACAACTCAAAAATCTTTTTTAGTAGATACATGTTATTTATTTTGATATCATCGATCTCTTAGTAGTCGATAAAAATCCACATTAACCCATATTTCTTCTTAAAAAATAGCACCGGTGCTTCCCAAGATGATTCACTAGGGTGAATAAACCCCTTATCCAAATTTTATTTTATTTTCTTCATTAACTTATTCATTTATATTGAGTCTAAACTATAGGAACTCTTGGATATAGGTTTTTAACTACATATAAAATCTATATAGAAATATACTTCATACTTCATAGGAGGGGAAAGAATATTATTGATGAATATAACATTATATTCCATTATATTGGTCATGTTAATAAGAATTATAATTTTTTTTTGTCTCAAATATTTTATCAATATATTCTTCTACATTGGTTATCAACACACATACCATTGAAATATTTTCTAAAGGATATTCAAAATCAATGAGGAATTTATAATGCAATATGGTATGATTCAAGATATGGGAAGATATTTCAATTTCCTATTTGTTGATATGAACTCAATATGATGATTCTAAGCCTATTACTAGTATAAAATAAGGTTATACAAAAAGAGAGTATTACATGATTTTCGAGGAGAATATTCCCTAACACATTAATATAGGAAGAGTCTAACACTTGGGTTGAAAAAAATTCACCACCATGAGTTTTCATATAAGATATTCCCCCATGCACTACTTTATATTCTTTATCCTCCTAATTAGTGGTCTTGGTGTAATTTTTTACTAATTACAGTATCAAATTTCATTAATAATGTTAATTAAATTCATATACCCATGTTTTGGTGCATTGGTTTACATAGATTCGATTTTCTTATAGTTTAAGCATTGGACTATGGGTGGTTCATTAGGTGCTTCCTTCCTTTCCACCATCATATTGATTGGATTCATTATATACATTATAAATTCATGATCTTGGTTCCCTTATTTTCTAAACTCGAAACATTTCCTCATTCTTTTTATGGAATTATCATTTTACTTCATTCCATTTCTTTGACATGTGGGTGGTTGGATAATATTTCCTTTCTTATAATTTGATCCTTCGTCATGAAAATTTGTCGTTCATTTATTTTCTCTAGGTACATGGGACCATTCTTCAAACTCCATCTAAACATTGAGAGCACATAAAAACACCTCTCTATAGGTCCAAAAGTCTTAGATTTCTAGATATATTTTGTGATGTGGTTTTAAAATACTAAATAATTTATCTACATTTTATCATTATTGATAACAAAAATAGAGGCATACCTTTCAAGGCTTGTGAAATTTGTCTCCTAAATTATGATATATTCACTCTTCTTATTACTAATATTGAGAAATTATCTCTCCATCCTTTCATTAAATGCTCAAAGGAAATAATTATTAAAAAATTATTTCTTAAATTCTACCACTCTAATGATTAAAATATATCCATCATATTTTTGTTCATGATCAATGTCCACCATTGATCAGATTCTCCTTCTAAATGGTAGATAGAGAGTATAACTTTAACCTTATAAGAACAATAAAGCATGTAAAATAACATTTCATTTGATGTAACCTATTTTTTCCAATATTTATATCATAATATCCACTAAATATCATTAATAATGGGTGTATAAAGGATTGAATAAGTAATTTCTCCCTCTTGTGTTAAGGATGACATTCCATGTCGTTTGAGTTTTTATTCATAACATAGGACCATTGGAGAAGTACTTAATTTTTTTAACTTCACACCCCATTTCATTTATAATAAAGTTAAGATAATTTTTTCACATCATATTATATGGTTTTTTAATCAGTTTATCCTAGTTGCAACTATTTTTTCATATATATAATGTTAAAATAAAATATAGGTAGAAAAATCATTGTTAATGACAAATTCACATGCATAAATAAATTATAAATTCTTATGTTATAGGATCTCTACATTTATCCTAGGTTATACATTGCTAACCAAATTACCAAATTGACTAAATATTACTTTGATAAAAATTATTTTTTATGAAATTTTTTATACATGATTACTAAATCAATTTTAAAATGAAAAAATATCATTAATACATTCTATAATTGAATGGTTTTATTGAGGATAGGGGTATTTTTGAGTTAAATTATTGAATAAAATATTATTTCTAATGTAAAAATTTAAATAGTTACTTTTTGACATTATGAGTTATATTCAATTAAAATTATATGTTTTTTGACTTTTTAAAACCTTTAACACCGAATTTATTAGTTTATACAAAATAAAGTAAGAAAAAATGAAAAATTATATTTTAATGATAGATTTTTCTTTATAGAAATCAAAAATTACATTTTAAATATGGAAATTTATTGTATTATTTTTAAATTAATATTACTCTTACGAAATAATTTTTTGGATTATCTAAAAATTTTATGGATAATTAAATCATTAATGCATAAAAATAATATCATAAAACACCAGTATTTGGAAAATTATATTTTTACTATTCACATAAAAATTCAGGTTTTCCTGAAAATTAAAAAAAACCCATTACAAAAATTCAATGTGATGATTCCAAAAATTATGTTAATTTTATTTAAATAATTTTATGTATTAATATTTTTAATATTTAATATAAAAATCAACGTTTTGTAAAATACACAAAATTACAATTTTAAAAATATTTACTTATAATTTCATTTTTGTTTTTAACATTGAATATTTATTTTATATAATTATTACATTTATAAATGATTAATTAATTTATCATATATATTACTTATAAGTTATTTTAATTTTCCAATGGTAATGTTATTATTCTAATATAAAGGTTACCATTCCTAATAGTGAGGTTGCTATTCCTAACGGTTTCTATTCCAACAGTCATATTGATTTTATACTTGTTATAAATGCCTCATATTTCCTTTATTCATTATTCATTTTAATTCCTCTCATAGTTCTACATTCATCATTTTCCAAATTACAATTATATTACTACTATTTGGTTTCTTGTTTAATGTATTATTCATGACCACAATTATTCTATGGGACTACAATGTTCCATGATATAAATATATTGTTATGTTTTTTTATCTTCCCACTATATAGAATTAAATTTTATAGTGTATATTTATTCTTCATATATAATGTTCTGAATAAATGAAATAATTTACTATGTGTTATTATTATGTGGTCCCTCCATTTTATAAATTACCATATTAAAAAATATATAATGCATTTATATTTATTAGTTAAATTCCATATATAAAAGTCTAGGTAGTTACAATCTTGTCCCTCAACCAGATTGATTGAGTATTTTTCATTAGTAAAAATAATGGAGTTTGTAAATTTATTGAGTGTGATTGAAATCTTGAATTATTTACATGATGTAAGTCATAGGGTGATTCTTTGTGAACTGTAACAAATCCACTACACAGGTCTTACTAGAGGATTTCCTGAATAAGGATCTGAATTGAGTGGCGCGTAAATATGGTATTCTAAACTTCATGATGAATTATTCTAGAGATTCCTCAAATGTGAAGGGTTTTTTTCATTCTATGGACATGTCTAAAGGATAATCTAATAATATTAAGATCAACCCCTAGATCAAATGAAATTTGAATTGTTCATTTTTTGTAGGGTTCCAAGTGTTAAAACATAATCTAGTTGAAAATAGGGTTATGGTCGATGGTACTTCCTAAAAAATAATTATAGTCATAGTGAGAACTGAGTACCCAGATGATATTTTAGTGTATTCCAGATATTCATCACCCTTGGTGTAGACTATCAAATCTAGGGATGTTCCCCCTTTTAGTGTTTCTAAGAGGGTGTTACATAAACATAATTTGATTTCCAATATGAAACATTAATTACTTATGCACAATGACGGTGGATTATAGATGCCCATGGTATGAGTTATTAGAGAAAATAAATTATTCATAATGAGGGTGGTCTTATGATATTCTTTTCAAGTGGATACAAAGGAAACTAATAATTATTTGTCTATGAGATGGGAAGATTTGATTTTAATTTTTCCTCAGTCAAATTGGATGTCGAGATTACTTATAGTTACAATATATTGTATGGAGATTCAAGTGACCAGCATTTTGAATGGATGGAATGGATAAGAAACTATTCAACACAACCACTTACTTCATACCAATCTGTTATGAGTGAGCATCCCATTCCGGTGAGAGGTCAAAATAAAGGGATTAGAAAAGAAACCCCATTAATGTTATTTATATAGTTTGTTATCCAAAATTCTTCAATTTATGGGCAATTGGTTATCCATATAGATAAACTATATAATCATAAAATTAAAGATTATGTTTAATCAGATGATTTTATCCAACCATGTGTTGGTGATGTCTCATTATTGGATATTGAGCCACCTTACTAGCCTAAATGAAATTTTACCTCTAGGATGAGGATAATTATACTGGTTATGAATAGGATATAGACATTATTCAATACTCCCATATAAATAATATTATGAATAAATGTAATTCAAATTTTTAGAAAATTATTTTTACTCATTTTACTATGAATATAGTTTCTGAATCCTCTCTTGAAAAGGTAAATAATTATGAGGATTAATATAATCCTAATGGTTTATCTATGGAGTTTTATTTAATTATTCACATTTCCCTCACTCAATCATAAATTCTAAAAGTTATGATGGAGAGATACGATTCTTGTATTTGACAGGAAAAATAATTCAAAATGGAAAATAATATCTCAGATGATGTGATGAAGAAGATGATTAATATAATTTGAGGCTTATATAATTATTATAAATTTGGGAAATCCATATAGATGGATTATCCTTGAAATAGTAATGACTTTATTTTTATATTGGAAGAAAAATTTCCCCTATATATAGATTCCACATATGATGAAGATTAATTCCCATGGAAGATGAACATGGATAATTATAGCTATTCTTATCTTGTATGAAATTATTTTTTGGAATTTTTTGTTGTTCTTTTTATTCTGATTTTTTATTGTCTCCCCCCCCCATTCAGTATACATTAATATAACCTTTAGGTAAAATTTAATTTCATTCACATCATTTGGGTTTTTAGTATCAAACCCTTTAGTTGGTTTAGAATTGTGTGGACTGAATAGGTGTGATTTTTTCTCATAACTATATTTTCATTCTAAGGTTAAGGGGTGTGTGGTCTGGGTCTCTCCAAATTTTTTACAAGAATTTTAAGTTTTTATTGCATCTGGATTAAAGATTAATTTTTTTTTAAAAATAATGGATAATAGGTACAACAGATTCCTAAATTTTCATATTTTATTTTCCATACCATCAATCATTATAAACCACTTTAAATTTAATAAATTTAAATTATTTAACAAAAACTAAAATTTCCAAACCAACTATACATTAGAATAATAGACACTTTTTGAAACCATTCTTTCATTGACTTTTAGTCCTTAAAGGAACCCAAGAACAATGATCACATTCAAATTGGTTTGCATATCTAAATAATAACAAGTATTATGATCATTAATGATTCAATTATATTGAAGTGAATAGCTGAATATTCTTCTTTTACATTCCATAATTGGATAACCTTCATTAGGTATTAAAATTGTTGACTTTTTTGTTATTATCACATTCTTACCACTTCAAAAAACATAAACATTGTGAGAATAAAAAATATACATGGTTATCCATTTGAAATAAATGGATATATTTTTGGCATGATCTAGAAAACTTTATATCACATGAAATATAAATCATAATATACACAAATGATAAAGGATTTCCTTTGAACACATGTTAAATAAAAAAATGTCTCATGATTGATGTAATGTTATCCCACAAAATAAAACAAATGTTATAAAAAATTATATCAAAAAAATACCCATCATGATAAAAGACTCAACTTTTCAATAGATGATCATAAAATCCACTTCTATTCTTCTCATGTATAGCTTTTTATCAAACAGTGTGAGATCACAATCCTCAAAAACATAACCCATTATGCACTTCTTCAGTGTCCGGTCTTTATGAAAGATAATCATTTAATCTAAAATAAACCAGAATACTATTAGAACATCAGGGATTGCTCCAAAAAAACACCATTAATTTCAATATCTTACATAATATTAATATATATGTATTATTTATTCAAGATATTATTTTTATGAAGATCTTATACACTCATATTCTCTCAGGGGTTTCTACAAACCAACCTGGGTCAACCAGACTAGTCACCCAGGTCACCCCATTAATAGGGGGAGGTAAAAAAAAGATAAAAAAACAAGTATCATATATAAGGATAATAAGATAAACAAATAGAGAGAAAAAATAAAAAAGAGAGATACAATATTCGAAAATAGGAAAAACTAGAAATTATTACAAAACTAGACAAACAAGTCTTTATGTGACCAACAATCAGCTCCAAACCATCCCAAACCAACACAAGAATGTAAAGAGAAGCATGCATGCTACAAAATGATACCATGTTACTTGTATTATAAGGCCCTGGCCTTAAACCTTACATAATATTGAATTAAATGAATAATTCACATTGAGGATCTTTTTAGGTTTATAGTTTTTGAGAATTAGATCATAAATCATGAATTACATTCCACATTTAAACAAAGTGGTTACATAAAAGATAGTATTTTTTTCCCCATCAACGGAAACATATTTAAAATAAAACATGGATTCTTTCTTAAACACTTCCCTAACAATATCACCACATCATGTACCTTTCCCTTGACATGTGAAAAACATTTCAAAAACTTGGGATGAGCATAAAAATTTCAGTAATGGTTATAAAAAGTATGGAAAGGAAACATGAGTACATATATACATAAGAATGATATCATACTTTACCCATAAAGCATAAGCACTTTAACGTACATCACAAAATCATGAATAAATCATAGAAATCATAAGACATAAAGGTAACTTGAGGCATTCATAACATTCTTACGTAGGGAGTAACCCTATTGGTTATGTTTGGAATACCCATCACAGTATATTCCCTAAATCTCTTCGGATAAACCTTAACGTTTAACCCCTTCGCGTTACCCAATGCATTGGGGGGCTATATTGGGCTCACCCGCCATTTGTTTATCATGGAACCACCCGTCATCATAAACAATTCCCAAGAACCCTAACATAATCATAGCACATAACATAAGCATAAAGGAAAGATAACGTTCCCACATTTCAATAACAATATAACATTTTAAGATATTGAATCCATTCTAAAAATATTTTCAAAACCATTTAAAACATTTAATAAAGAGATTTTTAATCAAAGTGTACCATAACACATTGAAGCTTTTAACATTTTACACCATTAATATCCACATAAATAAATCCTTGAAACCATTTTGAAAAAATGGATATTAATGAGAAATATTTATAAGAATAAATCATTAAAACATTTAAAACGATATTTTAGTTAAAGGGTTTTTATCAAAATCAGAGACACTTGAATACAATAATTGAGGAATAACATTTAATCAGAACATTATAATATCATGAGAATAATGGGATTCATGATATAATATTCCAAAGGATAGTATATACACCATATAAGAGTGAATTGGTTCATAACAACAATGAAGTCTCAATAGAAATGTAAAATGAGATAAAATCCCTTATAAAGAAGGTATTCTTTAATTAAGGATGAATCAATCTCATGATTATGTGGGAAAAACATAAATACACCCAATATAAGTGGATATTATGTGTAAAACAATCGAAGGTAATTCGCACATATTCTAAGGATAATATATTCAATAACTACATGTTGAACCCAAGGAAATTGAAATTGGGTTAAGAAGTTCCCTTGGTAAAATTCGACAACCTAACGACGTCACTTTAAAATTCATAAAACTAGTTGACGAGAGAGAAAATGGTATCTCATCACTTGGAAATAAAATTTACATCAATAAGGAGATATAAGAACATATCACATCATAAAAAGATGTATATTAAAAGACATAACAAAATAAGTATTTTTAAAAGAGGAGTGTGAAAGGTTCCCTTACAGATTTGGGCAACTTTCAAAACGTACACCCCATGAAAGAAGGGTCATACAATGAAGATGTAACTACCCATAAATGAGAGAAAATTATTCTAATTTTAACATAATGGGCAGTACATACACCACACAAAAAGTAAATAGTGGCCAATGTAGCATGGATCTCACGGGAACAAAAAGTGAGATGAAAATCCCCTTATGAAAATTTGGCAGCCTAACGGCGCCACATAATACTTCCAAAAATGGATTGATGAGATCAAATAGGGTCTCTTATCACATGAACATAAAAATTAATGTATGAGTAATATAAAATAACATCCCCAAACATAATAAATATGTGATTAAAAGAAATTACATAAAAGAGAGTACTTAAAAAGAAAGAGAGAGGTTGGATCCCTTACGAAAATTCGACAGCCTAACGACGCCACTCAAAACATCCAAAATGGATTGATGAGAGAAAATAGGGTCTCTCATCAAATGAAAATAAAAGGTACAGTAGGAGTAATATAAAAGAACATCCCAATCATAAGAAAGATGATCTTAAAAGTAATGACATAAAAGAGTGTACATAAAAAGAAAGAGAGGAGTAGGATCCCTTACCTCGGGTCCGACTTGACTCAATCGTTCATTAACGTCCTGAATAATAAACTTGAATTAATTTCCACTTTCTTTAGAACCTTTTCCAAGTTCATTATTCCTTTTATATCACTTATTTCCATGTTGTAAACATTATGTAATCATTTAATTTAATAATGTTTGTTTTGTCAATATTTGGTTCTTAAGTCGAAAGTGCAATTCTTACAATTACATGTTGTTCATGTGGTCAAAGGTTCATTATATCCAGAATGATATTCAGGACTTGGATATCATATATATCATATATATCCAGAATATACATGCATTTATAATATTACATAATCATTTAGAGGTAAGAAATGAAATGCACCGTTCATGGAGACGGTAAGCCGTACGTACGCATGAACGCTACTTTCATTTCTATGACATATTAATGGAATTAAAACCAAATGAGAGGTATGTATATTTTAATGACAGAATTATATTCATCATTTATATGTAACATAAATCATACATAATAACTTTAAAACCATCCTTTATACATCCCACATATGGCGTTAACGAATCAAATCACTTTGAGGGGGAGGTAGTCCGCACTTCCTAAAATGAGATTATCGTGTTTACCCACAATGGAAACCATAAAGGTATGCGAAAAAAGAAAAATAAAGAAGCTTAAGTAAACAATAAACATATTATATATCATATATAAATATAGTGACATCTTAATGGCCACCTTTGAAGGTGTTATATCAGTGTTGAACAATCATCGTTTCGTGAGGAAGAAATTCACCCTCCACAGAAAAAGTATGTTCTTTAACCATTTGATGTAGGTGTGTGTAAGTTTATCTTGAATTATTCTTATAAAAAAATCCTAGTATATTTAATATACTTTAGTTGTGACAAAATAAATGAATAAATAGATTTTAGTGGGGTGTAGAAGCAAAATAAAACAAAAGAACAAAGTGAAGACATTACCTTAAAATCGGGTAACTCTTTTTGATTTGAGCTCAAAGGCTTCCTTGGAAAGACTTCTGCCCAAAGTGAGGCTTTTAGGAGTAATAGAGGGATGTGGAGAGACAAAATGGGAAGATCTTGGTAGAACCAAATGCTTGAGAGGTTTGGGTAAGGTGATAGTGGTGAGGGCCTTTTATAAGAGGAGAGGAGGGGCACTCTTGGAAAATAAAGAAATGTTACGTTATTTTAAAATGTTTTTTGGATTTAAAAGGTCCAAAATAGATATAATTGGAGGATAAGGTGATAAGGGTTCAAAATAAACCAATCCAATAGGTTTTTGACAAGTGTATATCTTAGTTTGTACATTATCTTTTCATTTTGTTTAAATTGTTAAATAATGAGGTAATCGTTACATCATCATGATGTCATAAATAATTTAATTTATTTAATGTATAAAATTTAAAAAATAAATACAATGATGTAGGAAATATTTTTAGCTTTCCAATTACTATTTATAGTAAAAACTATGAATTTTATAACCCCATTTCAAAATTGTTTTAGTAAAACAACTCTTGTTTGTATCATTTTTACTTTTACATTAAATAAAAAGATAATAATGTCATTTTCCTTACAAAGTGGCTCCATGGGGTCCCCAAGTTGACCCATGGATTTTATTGGTCTTCCATGACAAATACAATAATGGTAGGTCATGTTTCAATCTCATCTCATATTATTAAAACATTATTTTCACCTTAAATTACAATAATTACCTCTAATCGCGATTAAAAACTTAAAAGTTACTATTCACAAAAAAATTATTTCAATTCCATTGAAACACATTTATTTCTTAATGTCAACAATTTATGTTGGATTTTTGAAATTCAAAACACAGAGGTGGTAAAATTTCATTTAAACGGAAGATCAGTTTTTATAAGTACCACTTAGTTGTTTCACTATTCATCAAAAATTGAAGTTCTTCAGAAAAATACCAAAACTTCACCCTAAGATATATTTGATATTCCGGATTCAAAAATGAAGTTTATTTTACAAAATTCAAAACATATAAGTTGTATTAATTAATTTAATAATTAATTTCTGCTGTCAGAGAAAATAGAGTGTTTTTATGAAACAATAAGTATCAAAAGATTGACAGTAGTTTAAGTCCGATTTCAATTTAAAATTAATTCCAATGACCACAACTGGATTAAATGGTAAAAATATATTCTAATTGAACTTTAAAACAAATTCAAAATATAATCTAATCATATAAATAAATTAGATTAGAAAGTGGATTTGAATTAAAATACAACATTTTTCACTATTCATTAAAAATGATCTTTATCGGAAAAATACCAAAAATTTACACAAAGAAAATTTTGATGTCCTGATTCTAAGGAAGAATTTTATTTTTTCAAATATAAAACATAAAATTATTAAAAATTGGATTTAAAAGTGGTTCTCCATCGAAAGGCCGTTAATAGACCTTTTAAAGAATATTAGAATGTGTAAACTTAAAAATGGGATTCATTTGCATTTTTAATCCTCTAACATTTATTGTAAAAAGTAAAAATATTTGACCAACATAAATAATCATTTTTTAGTTAGTTCCGTTCTTTCCCACCATTACAATGGCTAGGCGTTAACTACCATTTAAAATAATATTATTTTATTTTAAGAGTGCAACGTAAGGTTTCAAAGGAACTCGTTGTCGCGTATTGGGTATGCCATCGAGCTTAGCGTTCCCTTTAAAGTAATATTAATATTTTTTCCACAAATAGGGATAAATATAAAAATTTCATATTCTTTATTTACCTGGGGTGTTACATCCTTCCCCCCTTTTGGGAATTGCGTCCTCGCAATTTTCAAAATTTGGCTTGGAAACTCCATTGAAAGTCCCACATCAGAAAAAGAGCCGGTAAAACAATCACTTTAAAATAAAGAAAGAGAAGTATAGAGGTCACCTGAGTTAATCCATACTAGGATTCCATTTAGGAAAACATGGACATAGAGGAGAAAACATAGGGTCATGTTCTGATGGAGTGTGATAGAAAACATGTTTAGGAGAAAGTTAACCATAAGAAAATCACAAACTTGTGACGGGTTAAATGGTATTGGATTCCCCAGTAGGAAAAGTTAACAAAAAACAATTTGTTTTAAGTTACTCTTCAATGAGGAATTTATTTTTTGAGATTAACTAAAACATAAGGAAACATACTTACTTGTCATGTTGACTTTCAACTTTTACTATATTTCTTACACAAACGCATATTTTCACCAAAAGATGAGTATTTAGGATGAATTTTTTACATTAAGAGAGCTATAATCATATTCTATAGAATCACCTAATCCACAAAAGAAAACTATATACTTCCCATGTCTTTAGACTTTAACCAAAACCAAAACCAAAAAGTTTAGTACAAGATTAGATAATCCAGAAAAGGATAACCCTTTATAAAAAGAAAATCTATTCATAATCTCCAAAATTTTTCCAACAAAACACAAAGTTCAATGAAGACCATTCGATAAACAATTTTTCCATAAAATTTTTCAAAGTAAACCAAACAAATATTGAAACCCAAATATTTGAAGGATTTAATCACATATTCCTCCATGGTACAAAATAACAATTATCTCCAAATAACATCAGATTCCCTTAAAGTCTCATATTGAAAACTAATTAAACTAATCACATATCCTCCATGATAGGTTAATAATTTCCATAGATAACCCAAAATCAACTTACTCTTAATTCATAAATTCATTTAACTAAAAATAATTAGTCAAACTAACTATGGACTTCACGTAGTCAAGTGTTAGGCGATAAATACCCATCGCACTTTAGTTGTGGGTTCGATTCCCGCATCTTTGTCCGACGCAACGTTTTGTCACACAGTCTGCGTGTTGTCCTTTTTATAAAACTCCAAAAATAACCCTAACATGTTTTAACCTCAATAATTCCTTATAACTTTCATTTTCATCCAAATTCATTATGATCTCAACATGTTAATTCTTGAAGTCTTTTTTCACCACAATAAGATAAAATAAAACGATTTCAAAAATGAATAACAACATACCTTGATCATGGAGTCCACTCGGTTTCATCGTCATCTTGTTCATGTAGGAAGACGTCCCATGCATTACAACAATGATTTAGAGATCCTCCAAAATCATTTTCTTCCTCCATCCAAATACACCTTGTACAACATGGGTCATATAGGTGTTCACAGAAAAACAGTTTTGGAAAATAATCATGTATGACATATAATTCCAAAACATCTGATAAAACATGATTTCTATAAAATAGTCGGACAAAATTTGAGTTGAAACTTTCTATTATTGGTCCTTTTAAATTACCATAAGTTTATGCTGAGAGACTATATTTTAAAAGAAAATATAAATAGTTTGCTCAAGGGTCTCCTTCCTCAGCACCATTTTTAAAATCATAATATGCTTCAAATTCTTGCGATAAGGTAAAATATTTGAAAATACCTTGATAATATTTACCTTTCTTGAAAATATGAGAATATTTTGAAAATAGTATTTGTCTAAAAACAACCCAAGATCCAAGATGATAACAAGGTATAGTGGAGGTTTATGTTATCTCAAACAACTGCTTGCAAGTGAGTTATATGCTAGAAAAAGTTTCACAATCATCCGAACATGACTTTTCAATAATTATTTCAAGAAAGTCATTAGGAAGAGATAGGAATGTCATTTGAGATCCTTCTCCTTCAATTTGTAACTGACTTTACTTGTCCTGAAAAAAAGTTATAAAATAAGGATTTAACTGAAATAATAGATATAGGGACTAACCATTTGTCTAACAAAAACTCATAATCCCAAAAGTTGTCTAAACCGGCCTTTGATACCAACTATAAGGCCCCAGCCTTAAACCTTACTTAATATTGAATTAAATGAATAATTCACTTTGAGGATATTTTCAGGTTTAGAGTTTTAGAGAATTAGATCATAAATCATGAATTACATTCCAAATTTAAACAAAGTGGTTACAAAAAAGATAGTATTCATTTTTCCCCATCAACGGAAACATATTTAAAATAAAACATGGATTATTTCTTAACACTTCTTTGACACTATCATCACATCTTTTACCTTTCCCTTGACCTGTGAAAAAAATTTCAAAAACTTGGGATGAGCATAAAAAGATCAGTAAGGGTTATAAAAAGTATGTAAAGGAAACACGAGTACATATATACATAATAATGAGATCATACTTTACCCATAAAGCATAAGCACTTTAACATACCTCATAAAATCATGAATAAATCATAGAAATCATAAGACATAAAGGTAACTTGAGGCATTCATAACATTCTTACGTAGGGAGTAACCCTCTTGGTTATGTTTGGAATACCCATCACAGTATATTCCCTAAATCTCTTCGGAAAACCTTAACATTTAAACCCTTCACGTTACCCAATGTATTGGAGAGCTATATCAGGATCACCCACACTTAGTTTATCACGGAACCACCCGTCATCATAAAAATTCCCAAGAACCATAACATAATCATAGCACATAACTTAAGCATAAAATAAGATAACTTTTCCACATTGTAATAATAATATAACATTTTAAGATATTGAATCCATTCTGAAAAACATTTTCAAAACCATTTAAAACATTTAATAAAGAGATTTTTTAATCAAAGTGTCCCATACCACTTTGAATATTTTTACATTTTACACCATTAATATCCACATAAATAAATCCTTGAAACCATTTTAAAAAAACGGATATTAATGAGAAATATTTATAATAATAAATCATTAAAACAATTAAAATGATATTTTAGTTAAAGGGTTTTTATCAAAATGAGAGACACTTGAATACAATAATTGAGGAATAAAATTTAATCAGAACATTATAATATCATGATAATAAAGGGATTCATGATATAATATTCCAAATGAGAGTATATACACCATATAAGAGTGAATCAGTGCATTACAACAATGAAGTCTCAATAGAAATGTAAAATGAGATAAAATCCCTTATAAAGAAGGTATCCTTAAATTAAGTATGAATAAATCTCATAATTATGTTTGAAAAACATAAATACACCCAATATAAGTGGATATTAAGTTTAAAACAATCAAAGTTCATTCACACATATTCCAATGATAACATATTCAATAACTACATGTTGAACCCAAGGAAATCGAAATTGGGTTAAGAAGTTCCCTTGGTAAAATTCGACAGCCAAGCGACGTCACTTTAAAATTCATAAAAGTAGTTGATGAGAGTGAAAATGGTATCTCATCACTTTTACATAAAATTTACATCAATAAGTACATATAATATCATATCCCATAATAAATATATGTAAATTAAAAGACATAATGAAATATATCTTTTTAAAAGAGGAGTGAGAAAGGTTCCCTTACCGATTTGGGCAACTTTCAAAACGTAGACCCCATGAAAGAAGGGTCATACAATGAAGATGTAACTACCCATAAATGAGAGTATATTATACTAATAGAAAAATAATGGGCAGTACATACACCACACCAAAAGGAAATAGTGGCAAATATAGCATGGATCTCACGCGAACCAAAAGTGAGATGAAAATCCCCTTATGAAAATTTGGGACCCTAACGGTGCCACATAAAACATCCAAAAATGGATTGATGAGATCAAATAGGGTCTCTAATCACATGAACATAAAAATTAAAGTACTAGGAATATAAAATAACATCCCCAAACAAAATAAATATGGGTTTAAAAGAAATGACATAAAAAAGAGTACTTAAAAATAAAGAGAGAGGTTGGATCCCTTAAGAAAATTCGACAGCCTAACGACGCCACTCAAAACATCCAAAATGGATTGATGAGAGAAAATAGGGTCTCTCATCATATTAACATAAAAACTAAATTAAGAGTAATATAAAATAACTTCCCAATCATAAGAAAGATTATCTTAAAAGGAATGACATAAAAGAGTGTACTTAAAAAGAAAGAGAGGAGTAGGATCCCTTACCTCGGGTCTGACTTGACTCGATTGTTCTTTAAAGTCCTGAATAATAAACATAAATTAATTTCCACTTTCTTAAGAACCTTTTTCAAGTTCATTATTCCTTTTATATCACTTATTTCCATGTTATAAACATTATGTAATCATATATGTTAATAATGTCTATTTTGTCTATATTTGGTTCTTAAGTCGAAAGTGGACTACTTACAATTACATGTTGTTCATGTGGTAAATGGTTCATTATATCCAGAATTATTTTCATTATTTGGATATCATATATATAATATATATCCAGAATATACTTGTATTTATAATATTACATAATCATTTAGAGGTAAGAAATGAAATGCATCGTTCATGGAGATGGTAAGTCGTACATACGCATGAACGCTACTTTCATTTCTATGTCATATTAATGGAATTAAAACCACATGAAAGGTATGTATATTTTAATTCCAGAATTATATTAATCATTTATATTTAACATAAATCATATATAATAACTTTAAATCCATCCTTTATACATCCCACATATGGCTTTAACGAATCAAATCACTTTGAGGGACGGTAGTCCGTACTTCATAAAATGAAATTATCGTGTTTACCCACAATGGAAACAACAAAGGTATGCCAAAAAACCAAAATACAGAAGCTTAAGTAAAACATAAACATATTATAGATCATATATAAATATAGTGACATCTTAATGGCCACCTTTGAAGGTGTTATATGAGTGTTGAACAATCATCGTTTCGTGAGGTAGAAATTCTCCATCCATAGAAACAGTATGTTCTCTAACCATTTTATGTAGGTGTGTGTAAGTGTAGCTCGAATGATACTTATAACAACATCCTAGTATATTGAAGATACTGGAGTTGTTACAAAAGAAATTAATAAAATGAGTTTAGGGGGTTGGAGAAGCAAAATAAAACAAAAGAACACAAGTGAAGACCTTACCTTAAAATCGGGTAACTCTTTTTGATTTGAGCTCAAAGGATTCTTTGGAAGGACTTCTGCCCAATGTGAGGATTCTATGAGTAAGATAGGGATGTGGAGAGACAAAATGGGCAGATATTGGCCGAAACAAAGGCTTGGGAGGTTTTGGTAAGGTGATAGTAGTGGGGGCCTTTTATAAGAGGAGAGGAGAGGCACTCTTGGAAAGTAAAGAAATGTTACTTTACTTTAAAATGAGTTTCGGATTTAAAAGGTCCCACATAGATATAATTAGAGGATAAGGTGATAAGGGTTCGAAATACACCCATATAATAGGTTTTTTACAAATTTAGATCTTAGTTTTTACATTATCTTTTCATTTTATTTAAATCGTTAAATAATGAGGTAATCGCTGCATCATTATGATGTCATAAATAATTTAATTTATTTAATCTCTAAAAATTATAAAACAAATACAATGATTTAGAAAATAGTTTTATCTTTACAATGACTATTTATAGTCAAAAATATGACTTGTATAACCCCATTTAAAAATTGTTTTAGTAAAACAACTCATGTTTGTGCCATTTTTACTTTTACATTAAATAAAAAGATAATAATGTCATTTTCCATCCAAAGTGGCTCCATGGGGTTCCAAAGTTGACCCATGGATTTTATTGGTCAGCCATGACACATCCAATAAGGTTAATACATGTGTCAAGCTCATCTCATATTATTAAAACATTATTTTTACCTTAAATTACAATAATTACCTCTAATCGCGATTAAAAACATAAAAGTTACTATTCACCAAAAAATTATTTTATTTCCATTGAAACACATTTTACTTCTTAATGAAATCCATGTACGTCAGATTTTTGAAATTCAAAACACACAGGTGGTAAAATTTCATTTAAATGGAAAATCAGTTTTTATAAGTACCACTTAGTGGTTTCACTATTCATCAAAAATTGCAGTTCTTCAGAAAAATACCAAAACTTCACCCTAACCTTTATTTGATATTCTGATTTAAAAAATGAAGTCTATTTTAAAAAATTAAAAACATATAAGTTTCATTAATTAATTTAATAATTAATTCCCACTGTCAGAGCAAATAGCGTGTTTTTATTAAACAATAAGTATCAAAAGATTTACAGTAGTTTAAGTCCGATTTCAAAGTGAAATTAATTCCAATGACCACAATTGGATTAAATGGTAAAAATATATTCTAATGGATCTTTAAAATAAATTAAAAATATAATCTAATCATATAAATATATTAGATTAAAAAGTGGTCTTGAATTAAAATATGACATTTTTCACAATTCATTAAAAAATGAACTTTATCGGAAAAATACCAAATATTTACACAAAGTAAATTTTGATGTCCCTATTCTAAAGAATAATTTTATTTTGTCAAATATAACACATAAAATTGTTAAAAATTGGATTTAAAAGGGGTTCCCCATCGAAAGGCGGTTAATCGACCTTTTAAAGAATTTTAGAATGTTTATGCTTAAAAATTGGATTCATTCGCATTTTTAATCCTCTAACATTTATTGTAAAAAGTAAAAATATTTTACCAACATAAATAATCATTTTATAGTTAGTTTCGTTCTTTCCCGCCATTACAATGGCTAGGCGTTAACTACCATTTAAAATAATATTATTTTATTATTAGAGTGCAGCGTAAGATTTCAAAGGAACTCGTTGTCGCGTATTGGGTACGCCATCAAGCTTAGCATTCCCTTTAAAGTAATATTAATATTTTTTCCACAAATAGGGATATATATAAAAATGTCATATTCCTTATTTACCTGGGGTGTTACATCCTTCCCCCCTTTTGGGAATTGTGTCCTCACAATTTTCAAAATTGGGCTTGGAAACTCCATTGAAAGTCCCACATCGGAAAAAGATTTGGTAAAAAAATCACTTTAAAATAAAGAAATAGAAGTACAGAGGTCACCTGAGTTAACCCATACTAGGATTCCATGTTGGAAAACAAGGACATGAAGGAGAAAACAAAGGGTCATGTTCTGAAGGAGAGTGATAGAAAACAAGTTTAGGAGAAAGTTAACCATAAGAAAATCACAAACCTGTGATGGGTTAAACGGTATTGGATTCCCAAGTAGGAAAAGTTAACAGAAAACACTTTTGTTTTAAGTTACTCTTCATTGAGGAATTTATTTTTTGAGCTTAACTAAAACATAAGGAAACATACTTACTTTTCATGTTGACTTTCAACTTTTACTAGATTTCTTACACGAAATCATATTTTCTCTGAAAGATGAGTATTTAGGATGACTTGTTTACATGAAGAGATATATAATAAACTTCTAGAGAATCACCTAATCCACAAAAGAGAACTATATATTTCCCATGTCATTAGACTTTAACCAAAAACAAAACCAAAAATGATAGTACAAGATTAGATAATCCAGAAAAGGATAACCCTTTATAAAAAGAAAATATATTCTTAATCTCCAAAATTTGTCCAACAAAACCCAGAGTTCAATGAAGATCATTCGATAAACAATTTATCCATAAAATTCTTCAAAGTAAACCAATCTAAGATTGAAACCCAAATATTTGAAGTATTTAATCACATAGTCCTCCAAGGTACAAAATAACACTTATCTCCAAATAATATCAGTTTCTCTTAAAGTCTCGTATTGAAAACTAATTAAACTAATCACATATCCTCCATGATAGGTTAATAATTTTCATAGATAACCGAAAATCAACTTATTTGTAATTCATTTAATAATTTAACTGAAAGGAATTTATTAAAACTAACTAAGTACTTCGCGTTGTCAAGTGTTGGGCGATAAATACCAGTCGCACTTTTATTGTGGGTTCGATTCCCGCAGCTTTGTCCGACGCGACGGGTTGTCACACGGTCTGCATGTTGTCCTTTTTATAAAACTCCAAAAATAACCCTAACATGTTTTAACCTCAATAGTTTCCTTATACCTCTCATTTTCATCCAAATTCATTATGACCTCAACATCTTAATTCTTGATGTATTTTTTCACCACCATAAGATAAAATAGAACGATTCCCAAAATGAATAACAGCATACCTTGATCATGGAGTCCACTCGGTTTCATCGTCATCTTGTTCACGTAGGTAGACGTCCCATGCATTGCAACAATGATTTATAAATCCTTCAA
Source organism: Viscum album (assembly GCA_963277665.1). Classification (NCBI taxonomy): domain Eukaryota; kingdom Viridiplantae; phylum Streptophyta; class Magnoliopsida; order Santalales; family Viscaceae; genus Viscum; species Viscum album. The sequence goes on along the minus strand of OY728151.1, from coordinate 772,281,470 downwards.
AATCATTTGCCTCCTCCATCCAAATACACCATGTACAACATGGGTCATATGGGTGTTCACAGAAAAACAGTTTTGGAAAATAATCATGTATGACATATAATTCCAAAACATCTGATAAAACATGATTTCAATAAAATAATCGGACAGAATTTGAGTTGAAACTTTCTATTATTGGTCCTTTAAAAATACCATAAGTATGTGCTGAGAGACTATATTTTAAAATAAAAATTAAATAGGATACTCAAGGTTCTACTTCCTCAGCACCATTTTTAAAATCATAATATGCTTCAAATTCCTGTGATAAGGTAAAATATTTGAAAATACCTTGATAATATTTACCTTTCTTGAAATTATGAGAATATTGTGAAAATGGTATTTGTCTAAAAACAACCCATGATCCATGATGATAACGAGGTATAGTGGAGGTGTTCGATATATCAAACAACTGATTGCAAGTGAGTTGTCTGCTAGAAAAATATTCACAATCATCCGAACATGACTTTTCAATAATTATCGCAAGCATGTCATCAGGAAGAGATAGAAATTTCATTTGAGATCCTTCTCCTTCCATTCGTAACTGACTTTACTTGTCCTGAAAAAGAAAGATATAAAATAATGATTTAACTGAAATAATATATATAGGCACTAACCATGTGTCTAACAAAAACTCCTAATCCCTAAAGTTGACTAAAATGACCTTTGATACCAACTATAAGGCCCCGACCTTAAAACTTACATAATATTGAATTAAATTAATAATTCACATTGAGGATCTTTTCAGGTTTAGAGTTCTAGAGAATTAGATCATAAATCATGAATTACATTCCACATTTAAACAAAGTGGTTACATAAAAGATAGTATTCGTTTTCCCCATCAACGGAAACATATTTAAAATAAAACATGAATTCTTTCTTGACACTTCCTTGACACTATCATCACATCATGTACCTTTCCCTTGACCTGTGAAAAACATTTCAAAAACTTGGGATGAGCATAAAAAGATCAGTAAGGGTTATAAAAAGTATGGAAAGGAAACATGAGTACATATATACATAAGAATGAGATCATACTTTACCCATAAAGAATAAGCACATTAACATAACTCATAAAATCAATAATAAATCATAGAAATCATAAGACATAAAGGTAACTTGAGGAATTCATAACATTCTTACGTAGGGAGTAACCCTCTTGGTTATGTTTGGAATACCCATCACAGTATATTCCCTAAACCTCTTCGGAGAAACCTTAACGTTTAACCCCTTCGCGTTACCCAAAGCATTGGAGAGCTATATCGGGCTCACCCGCCCTTAGTTTATCAGGGAACCACCCGTCTTCATAAACAATACCCAAGAACCATAACAATATCATAGCACATAACTTAAGAATAAAAAAGATAGCATTACCACATTCCAATAACAATAAAACATTTTAAGATATTGAATCTATTCTAAAAAACATTTTTAAAACCATTTAAAACATTTGATAAAGATATTTTTTAATCAATGTATCCCATACCACTACGAAGATTTTAACATTTTACACCATTAATATCCACATAAATAAATTTTGGAAACCATTTTGAAAACATTGATATTAATGATAAATATTTATAATAATAAATCATTAAAACATTTAAATCGATATTTTAGTTAAAGGGTTTTTATGAAAATGAGAGACACTTGAATACAATAATTGAGGAATAAAATTTAATCAGAAAATTATAATATCATGAGAATAAAGAGATTTGTGATATAATATTCCAAAGGACGGTATATACACCATATAAGAGTGAATTTGTACATAACAACAATGAAGTCACAATAGAAAGGTAAAATGAGATAAAATCCCTTATAAAGAAGGTATCCTTAAATTAAGGATGAATCAATCTCATAATTATGTGTGACAAACATAAATACACCCAATATAAGTGGATATTAAGTGTAAAACAGTCAATGGTCATTCAAACATATTCAAATGATAACATATTCAATAAATACATGTTGAACCCAAGGAAATCGAAATTGGGTTAAGAATTTCCCTTGGTAAAATTCGACAGCCTAACGACGTCACTTTAAAATTCATAAAATTAGTTGATGAGAGAGAAAATGGTATCTCATCACTTGGAAATAAAATTTACATAAATAAGGATATAGAAGAACATATCTCATCATAAAAAGATGTAAATTAAAATACATAACAAAATAAGTCTTTTTAAAAGAGGACTGTGAAAGGTTCCCTTACCAATTTGGGAAACTTTCAAAACGTACACCCCATGAAAGAACGGTCATAAAATGAAGATGTAACTACCCATAAATGAGTTTATATTATACTAAAAGTAAAATAATGTGCAGTACATACACCATACAAGAAGGAAACAGTGGCCAATGTAGCATGGATCTCACGGGAACAAAAAGTGAGATCAAAATACCCTTATGAAAATTTGGCAGCCTAATAGCACCACATAAAACTTCCAAAAATGGATTGATGAGATCAAATAGGGTCTCTCATTAAATGAACATAAAAATTAATGTATGAAGAATATAAAATAACATCCCCAAACATAAGAAATATGGGCTTAAAAGAAATTACATAAAAGAGACTACTTAAAAAGAAAGAGAGAGGTTGGATCCCTTATGAAAATTCGGCAGCCTAACGACGCCACTCAAAACCTCCAAAATGGATTGATGAGAGAAAATAGGGTCACTCATCATATGAACATAAAAATTAAAGTCGGAGTAATATAAAAGACCATCCCAATAATATGGAAGATGATCTTAAATGGAATGACATAAAAGAGTGTACTTAAAAAGAAAGAAGGGAGTAGGATCCCTTACCTCGGGTCCGACTTGACTCGATCATTCTTTAACGTCCTGAATAATAAACTTGAATTAATTTAAACTTTCTTAAGAACCTTTTTCAAGTTCATTATTCCTTTTATATCACTTATTTCCATGTTATAAACATTATGTAATCATTTATGTTAATAATGTTTGTTTTGTCGATATTTTGTTCTTAAGTCGAAAGTGGACTTCTTACAATTACATGTTGTTCATGGGGTCAATGGTTTATTATATCCTGAATGATATTAATGATTTAGATATCATATATATCATATATATCCAGAATATACATGTATTTATAATATTACATAATCATTTAGAGGTAAGAAATGAAATGCACCGTTCATGGAGACTGTAAGTCGTACGTACGCATGAACGCTACTTTCATTTCTATATCATATTAATGGAATTTAAACCAAATGAGAGGTATGTATATTTTAATTCCATAATTATATTAATCATTTATATGGAACGTACATCATATATAATAACTTTAAATCCATATTTTATTCATCCCACATATGGAATTAACTAATCAAATCACTTTGAGGGGGCGGTAGTCCGCACTTCCTAAAATGAAATTATCTTGTTTACCCACAATGGAAACCATAAAGGTATGCCAAAAAAGAAAAATTCAGAAGCTTAAGTAAAACATAAACATATTATATATCATATATAAACATAGTGACATCTTAATGGCCACCTTTTAAGGTGTTATATGATTGTTGAACAATCATCGTTTCGTTAGGCATAAATTCGCCATCCATAGAAACAGTATGTTCTTTAACCATTTGATGTAGGTGTGTGTAATTGTAGTTCTAATGCTTGTTATAAAAACATCCTAGTATATTGATGATACTGTATTTGTTACAAAATAGATGAATAAAAAGAGTTTAGGGGGTTGGAGAAGCAAAATAAAAAAGAGTTTAGGGGTTTGGAGAAGCAAAATAAAACAAAAGAACACAAGTGGAGACATTACCTTAAAATCGGGTAACTCTTTTTGATTTGAGCTTAAAGGCTTCCTTGGGAAGACTTCTTCCACAAGTGAGGCTTCTAGGAGTAATACAGGGATGAATAGAGACAAAATGGATAGGTCATGGCCGTTCTAAAGGCTTGAGAGGTGTGGGTAAGGTGATAGTGGTGGGGGCCTTTTATAAGAGAAGAGGAGGGTCACTCTTGGAAAGTAAAGAAATGTTACTTTATTTTAAAATGTGTTTCGGATTTAAAAGGTCCCACATTGGTAAAATTCGAGTATAAGGTGATAAGGGTTAGAAATACTCCCATCCAATAGGTTTTTGACAAGTTTAGGTCTTAGTTTTTACATTATCTTTTCATTTTATTTAAATTGTTAAATAATGACGTAATCACTCCATCATCATGATGTCATATATAATTTAATTTATTTAATGTCTAAAAATTATAAAACAAATACTATGATTTAGAAAATCTTTTTATCTTTCCAATTACTGTTTATAGTCAAAAATCTGACTTCTATAACCCCATTTAAAAATTGTTTTAGTAAAACAACTCATGTTTGTGTCATTTTTACTTTTACATTAAATAAAAAGATAATAATGTCATTTTCCTTCCAAAGTGGCTCCATGGGGTCCCCAAGTTGACCCATGGATTTTCTTGGTCTTCCATGACACATCCAATAAGGTTATGACATATTTCAAGCTCATCTCATATTATTAAAACATTATTTTCACCTTAAATTACAATAATTACCTCTAATCGAGATTAAAAACGTAAAAGTTACTATTCACCAAATAATTATTTTAGTTCCATTGAAACACAATTTACTTCTTAATGACAACCATGTATGTCGGATTTTTGAAATTCAAAACACAGATGTGGTAAAATTTCATTTAAATGGAAAATCAGTTTTTATAAGTACCACTTAGTGGTTTCACTATTCATAAAAAATTGAAGTTCTTCAGAAAAATACCAAAACATCACCCTAAGCTATATTTGATATTCCGAATAAAAAAATGAAGTATATTTTAAAAAATTCCAAACATATAAGTTGCATTAATTAATTTAATAATTAATTCCCACTATCAGAGAAAATAACGTGTTTTTATGAAACAATAAGTATCAAAAGATTGACAGTAGTTTAAGTCTGATTTCAAAGTGAAATTAATTCCAATGACCACAATTGGATTAAATGGTAAAAATATATTCTAATTTAACTTTAAAACCAATTCAAAATATAATATAGTCATATAAATACATTAGATTAAAAAAAATTTGAATTAAAATACAACATTTTTCACTATTCATTAAAAAATGAACTTTATCGGAAAAATTCCAAAACTTTACACAAAGTAAATTTTGATGTCCCAATTATAAAGAATAATTTTATTTTGTCAAATATAACACATCAAATTTTTGAAAATTATATTTAAAAGAGGTTCGCCAGCGAAAGGCAGTTAATCGACCTTTTAAAGAATATTAGAATGTTTATGCTTAAAAATTGGATTCATTCTCATTTTTAATCCTCTAAAATTTATTGTAAAAAGTAATAATATTTGACCAACATAAATAATCATTTTTTAGTTAGTTCCATTCTTTCCCACCATTACAATGGCTAGGCGTTAACTACCATTTAAAATAATATTATTTTATTATTAGATTGTAACGTAAGATTTCAAAGGAACTAGTTGTCTCGTATTGGGTACGCCATCGAGCTTAGCGTTCCCTTTAAAGTAATATTAATATTTTTTCACAAATAGGGATAAATATAAAAATTTCATATTCTTTATTTACATGGGGTGTTACATGTATCCTTCAAAATAAGACATATAGACTCCCAACTGTACAATTAGGGTGTGAGAAACAAAGAGCAATAAGATAACACCAAAAGATATATACATTTTTTGATAACAAGAAGGTCCAAGTTCAGGCATTAAAAATTATATTTACATAAATTTTTATAAATAAAACAATTTGAAAGCCTTTTCCAAAAAAACAATTAGTTTTCAAAAATTTCATTTAATGTTTTCCAAATCTAGAAAAAAAGAAGGTAGGGATAATGAATATAAATATCCATGTGATCCAATGTCCATTAAATTACCTATAATTTAATAAGAAACCTGAAACAACAACGTATCTTCTAGTTATGATCTAGCCTATGGGACAATTTATACTAGACACTCATTGGCCTAAAAAGGCATATAGTTGGATCTGACTAACATAAAGACCTTCAATAGATCATCTAAATACAATTGGTTACCTCTTAGTGGTGTCACAAACACCAAGGATACCCATGTATCTTTCTCGACACACCCAAGGATCCCATTGTGAAATGTTTTTTAAATTTCTATTTATAAAATCTATAATCACATTTTTATAAAACCATTTCAAATCCAAAACAATATTTTTGAAGGTTTAAAAATATATTTTCCATTTCAAAGAAAGGATATTCCATTTTCTATAGAAAAGATTCATTAAAACATAAACAAATTCCTTTTTCAATATCCAATAAATGCAATCTCACCTAAAATATCATGAAATTAATAATAACTACAAGAAATTCATGAAATTATAATAATTGAATAGACAAACAAGTCTTTATTATATAGAAATCTTAACTTCCTTTGAAAATGGGAATTAGAAACCACAATATTTTATTTCAAAATACAAGGCATGAAAAAATACTGAAAAAAGATTGATAGGAAACACAATCTTATCACCAGTAACTATAGTAAATGATGTATGACCTCAAATGAGAAATTAAATGAGATGATGGCTTGCCTAAATATATAAAGTTACTAACCCTACTGATCACTAACCTAATTAATCAATCTGTAATGAAATAAATCATCCAAAATTACCTATGGAGGATTTCTTGTCAAGAGATAAGGGTTTCACATGGAAGGAATTAAATATATCATTCATGCAATATAATAAAAACAAAAATCATGACATTTAAATAGTGTGTAACTAATTTACACATCATTTAATCCTCAGGGTATATATACGCTAAAAACCCCATTTCCTTTATAATTAAAAATTACATTTTATACATACATGGTGTGTAACTATTAAAATACATATAAACCAATCAGGACATGTACCCAATTCATGGATTCTTCTCATAAACCATTACACATAATGTATTAACATTACATGGTGTGCATGTTCTATGAAATCAACGGAAATTCTAGGTTTTATGTTGAAAATTACAACAAATCCTTGACTTAACCATTATAGGTATCCTCTCAATTGATGTTTTGGTCAAACTCACCCAATAATAAAGGAAACCAATAGTAAAAAATTGAACATCCCAAAAAAATGTAATGGGGATTCAAAATCTCCCAACCATAAAATCTTTTTCCCTAAAAAGAGCTCAAGATCCTCGATCCTAAAAAAGATAAGGTAATTAGTGCCTCATCAATGAATCCCCCTCCCACAAATAATGAAGATCTTTTCAACACTTCCATAGTACCTAGACTATAGGGATTGTCTAACAATATAGTACCTTGTTATGTAGATCCATAATCCAAACATGTGGATCAATTGATGTGGTATCTGGATAATTATCAATATCCTCTCATTTAATCACATGAGAAGGATCTAGTATATATCTCTTAAACTAGGAAACATGAAATATGTCCTGGAAAAAATTCAAGCAAGATGGTAAAATAAAATGCTATTAAACCTTACCTAGTCACTCAATAATGTCAAAGCTGACCATAAAACTTAGCGCACAGTTCTCTTACTTACCTACCTGATGATGTCCTAGGTGAGGTGAAACTCTGAGAGAGACATGATCCCCAACCTCAAACTCCATCATCTAATGATGATAGTCTATTAAGTATTTTCGAAGACTCTGTTTCATGATAAAATACCTCTGGATCAACTACACCATATTTTTTTCTCTCCTACACAACACTCATCACAACCAAAGACCACTTTCCTAGCTCTGACCAATATAAGAGAGACCGAAATTTCTTCTCATACAAAGCCTTATAGGTTTCCATCCCAATTGACGACTGATAACAATTGTTATGGGGAATCTAGAAAAAATAAAGATTATGTCCCAAGATTCACTTAAATGAATCACATAATCCCTAAAAATATCCTTAGGAATTTGGATACCCCTCTATATTTGTCTATTTTTAAGCAGATGATATGTCATCCACAATTTCAACTAGGAACTCATTTCCTCCAAAAAAACATTATAGAACATGGATGTGAACCTAGATTCACTATAATAAACAACCACTAATGGAACCCCTTTAATTCTCCAAATCACTTGGATATACAATCCCTCAATCATTCCCACAATCATCCTATCCTTTATTGGTAATAAATTCGATGATTTGTTGAGTATATTAATAATAACTGAAATCATATTCTTCCCACTATGATTCCATAGTAAACCAATGAAAAAATACATGGAAATATTATAACACTTTCATACTGGAATGGGTAAAGTCTATATCAAACCTATAAGTATCTATTGTTCTCACTTAACTATTTGAAAGGTTATACACCATGATACATAATCTAAAACTGGCCACTTAATCCCTTAACACCAATACCGACATCTCATATCGTGGTACATTTTTTATCCCGAGGCTCCATGGACCAACATGACCATTTTCAATTTTCTAGAAACTCATACCTCTAGGTAAATGTCACAACCAAACTACTATGGAAGCTATAATATCCACTATGATACTGAGACAACTCGCACAAGGTCTCCCCAACATTTAGGATTTCTTCAAATAATTGGCTCTTGATGCATTTCATCTTATCAATTCAAACTCACTCATAAGAATAAGTGCTAACCTTTATCTAAGCCAAGACCACCTGTCCACCAACCGCCTTCACTCCCTTGCTCAAGTCGTAAAATAATATCATCAGAGACCACTACTCAATTGATTCTCTCATGGAATGTGTCGGTAATTTATTTATCAATGCATCCACTACCACGTTTTGTTTCTTACGGGTATATAATATATTAAAATCAATGTTCTAATGATACTCAACCCAACATCTCAATCAAAAGTTCATATCCCTCAGAGTAAAATTACAAATCAAGATTTAGTGATTAGATATATTATAAACAATTATCTGAAGATATTATGATTCCATTTTTTGAGTTCAATAATATGAACTTCCAACTCATGAACATGGGTAGGGTAGTTCTTCTCATGATGTAATAACAAGAGATATCCATAAGCCACACATTGTTTCTCCTATGTCAAGAATAATCCCAAACATATAATACAAACATCCTAGGAAACATCATAACCCATCCCTTATTTTAGAATAATAAAAATTCTCCTTTAAGGAAACCTTATCTTCAGTTCATCAAAATATCACTAAAACTTATCATTCCATTTAAAATTTTCAACCTTACATGTTAAATCTTCTATTGAAGAAGTGAGCTTGGAGAAGACTCAAACGAACAATATAATGTAACCTGCTTAACCCAGGAATCTCAGGTTCTCAAACTCGTTTATCGTATTCTACCAATACATAACTACCTAAACCTTTTTAGGATCAATTGAGGAACCCTTCTCAGTAATCACATGCCCAAGAAACATCACTTCCAAGATCCAAAACATACACATGGAATGATTACCATACATACGATGTTACTTCATCGTTTCAATAATGATATAAAAATGGTATTTTTTATCCTAATTGGGATTAGAGTACACCAAGATATCATCTAAAAACATAATAATAAAATACTTCGAGAAAATATTTGGGACATCAAATCCATAAATACCCCAAGAGCATTAGTGACTCTAAATGACATAACCAGAAACTTGAAATTCCCATATCAATTCGTAAACATTTTATTAGGTATATTATATTCTTAGACATTCAATTAATGATACCGCAACCATAGTTCAATCATAGAAAACCAACGATAACCTCCCATCTAATCAAAGGGGTCATCCACTATAGGTAAAGGATATTTTTTCTGAATTCTCATCTTAATAGACATTCGATAGTCAATACAGTGTCTAAGGATATCATATTCTTAATTATAATAGAGTACAAGAAAATCACATAGAGACACATTGGGGAAAATAAATAATTTCACCTCCAGGTCCTCAATATAATCCATAATTTCCACTAACTAGAAAGGTTCCATTCGATAGGAAGGAAATTAAATGGGCATAATTAGAGGGATAAGTTCAATAGTAATCTTGACCTCTCACTGTGGTGATAAACTATAAAATTCATTCGGAATGACTTCAAGGTATGTAAACACAACTACAGGATGCTGAATACCCAAGTAAGGGTCAATTATATTCTGGTTCATTTTTTACATGTATCTTGAGACAATTCCAATATAACGAACAATAGGCCTTTCCATTCCTAATATAGAGTCCCACTCACCCTAGAATACATGGGTGAACCCATAGGTATGTTAGACCTATATTTGATTGTGATAACAGTCTATATGGTCTTTCACACTGACCATCAAATGCATGATGATAATCCAGTCAAATATGTCAAGATCAAGCACTAAAAAGTACTAAACCATGTCAAATTTGCATATCACCTCTTGACACTTGAAAAACATGAAACCTTGTTCAAAAATATTTACTAAAGGCATGGAAATGTCCAACCATAATGACATGAGATATGAACAAAAACCCAACACATCAACCAAATTTGGAGATATAAAAAATGAGTATCACCTATATCAAATATAACTAGCACTATAGAAGAATAAACTAACAGAATGCCTCTAACAGTAGCTGGCCCTACTTTAGATTTCTATGGTTCACACTCTACCACATAAATTAGTAAATACTTAGCCACCTCAACATCCCATTTTTCCATATAATGACACCCACTACCCATGGAGGTATCAACCTAATCCTATGAAGCCATGATGAAATTTAATCATGTCGTATTTCCTTAGGAAATCTTATCACAAAAAAAGTTTCAGATGTCCATATCACCTAAAAAGATGGAAAGTCCAAATATCCTTCATAAAATTAGGCCTAGTATGGACACACCTCCCACATTGGTAGAGAATAATGTATTTTTTCCTTGAAAATGCATCTAAAACTGGGCCTGAATAAAACTGACCACTCCTATGCTCCCTTTTCTGGCCAGAAGAGGCACACTGGAAAACTGTTGCACCCACTGAAGCTTCACCCAAACCTTTCCTTCTAGATATGTCTACTTCAGCCAAAGTTAAATTATCCACTCCCTCCAAAAAGTTTGTAATGTAAAAAAGAACATGAATCAACTAAAATTGGGCCTTATCCACATCTTGAACATTTGAGATTTTAGGTAATAATTTCTGATAAGCTCTGGTGTCATATGCACCAACTCAACAATGCAGGTGGAGTATTCAAAAATAGTACACTCCCCTTTCCCAAATGATAGAAACTCTTAGGTCCTTTCACACGTTAAATATTAGTTTAAAAGTTATGATTAAATGTCATCTTTATGGATACCCAATTAAGACTCTTGTCTAACATTTCTTCCACTACATATTCTCACCAATATCTTCATGGTACCTGTATCATATACATGGAAAACCCTACTGGAAAATCATCACGAGTCATTAAAATGTTGAAGATCCCTTAAATCAATTCAGGACACTCCTCTAACTCTTATGGTACTTTTTTCCACATATGATAGGTTGATTATACATAGTAAATTAAGAGCCATGATCCACTTCTCATCTAGGGTTCACTATGCCCACTGACCCCATTGTATAAATTGTATAGATCAATACATCAACCAAAGAATATTCCACTGGAGGATCCATCTACAAAATCGACATCACATTTTCCACTCTTGTATTTGGAAGATATCTTCTATCAAGAAATATATATTAAACAAAATACAATAACCAATAAATAAAAAGAAACTGAAAGGCCATCGAACAAAAAATAATAATCCAAACAAATGCTTTAAAATAATAGGAATTTAATACAGTTATGAATTCTACCACAAAAGGGAAACACCATTAGAAATAAATTGGTCCATCTCAATAAACTCCTTTCTAGTATTATTCAAATGTCAATATACACACACCAATTCCAAAAAAAATTCAAGTAGTATAATTTAAATAAAAATCCCATATAATTTATTCAAATGAACCTAAATACCTGGTCATGGACTTAGTAATGATTTTCTCACCACCCATGGAAACAAAGATTTAGTCACTAGAGTGAGTCTTCCATGCCCCATTTCTGCACCTATTGTATGAATTGTGATGATATTACTCCAAACTATCCAAGAAAAATAACCATCATAGGTAGTTCTATCACACTTCATGCTAAGTAACCCCTTTAATACCAAATTATTACAAACCAACTCTGGTCAACCAGACTAGTGACCCAAGTCATCCCATTACAGGGTGGGGTAATTAAAATATAATAAAACATGACTTCTATATAAGGATAACAAGACATAATACCCTAGTTAAATAATAAACAAAGATATATAGTACTAATATATATTGTAAAAACTATAATGCATGACAAAACAAGAGAAAATATTCTCCATTTAACAAAATTTCACCTCCAAACGATCCAAAATTGAAACAGAAGCATAAAAAGAATAATGAATAATATATAATGATCCAAATTTTACATATATCCTACAAAAAATGTTTACATATTATCATAGGAAGAAGTAGGTTGTGATAAAAAGATCCCAGTAGGATACCACCAAAAGTTTTATAATAGTCTAATTAATAACAATGCACGTGTTCATGATATAAAACAAAATTGTTTTCAAAGAATTTTTATTAAAAAAAAATAGAAAGCTTTTTTCAATAAATCCTTGTGTTTTCAAAAAAAAATTTCCATGTTACACAAAGATAAAAATTAAGTAGGTAAAGATATAGAATATAAATATCTATGTGAGCCAACATCCATGAAATAATCTATTATGAAATAAATGACCATAAACAACAATTTTCCTTCCTATCTAGCTCTATCCAATATAAAAATAAGTACTTGAAACGGAAAACCCCATTATGGTATATGGTTAGATCTAACTAACATTGAGGCCTAACATAGATTTTAGACACACAAGTGGTTACCACTTAGTGGTGTCACACACACTAAGGATACTCGTTTCTCTTCCTTAACACAGCAAAGGTTCCTTCTGTGGAATGTTTTGTCAATTTCAATTTCTAAAAACCATGAACACAATTTTATAAGACAATTTAAATTCCAACACAATATTCTTCAGGTTTTGAGAACCGATTTTCCATTTCAAAACAAGGAAATTATATTTTCAAGGAAAACCCCCCTTTAAAACATGAACCCATTCCCTCTTTAATTTTCAACACATGAAATCCCATTTCAAGTCTTAATAAATCAATATGAACTACATGAAACGTAGTAAATAATAATAATTTTATAAATCCACCAAACTGAATTACATAAAAAAGATAACCTACTTTGACAATGGTAATTTGAATCCACAATATTTTCATTTCGAAGACAAGGAATTCGAAAAGAATGAAAATGATTGATAAAAAATAAGATCTGATCACCAATTCCTACTGTAGATGGTTTTTCAACTTCCAATGAGATAGAAACGGAGAGGAAGGCTTACCCAAAAAGTTGAATCTCTTAGCACTAGAGATAAATTGATGAATAAATTGATCCATATGGAAATAATTCATCCCAAATCAACTAGTTAGGATTACAGGTATAGAGGGGAGGGAAGAAAAAGGATAGAATGAATCATATCATTAGTATATCACCCTAAAAACCAACACTATGACATTTACATGGTGTGTAACTAAATTACAGGTTGTGTAATTTTCGGGTTCTATATAAACAAAAAAACCTTCTACTTTTAAATTAAATACTTTATTTTATACATACACGGTTTATAACTGTTATACGGCATGTAAAACATTCACTCAATATAACCAGTTAATGATTTCTTCCAAACAACCATTATAAAGTGTGCAATAAATTTACATCGTGTTTAAGTTCCCAACGAGGACCATAAAATATAGTATTAATGTAGAAATTTAAAAAAAACCTCAGCTTCACCAATAAAAGTATCCTATTAGTTTTAGTGTCATCCAAACTCATCGAACAATAATGTAAACCAAAAAAATTGACTATACCTGATAGAAATGTAACTGTATATTACATGTCTTCTTCTTCCTCTTATTCTTACACACTTTATAAAATTTGTTCAATCCCTTCACACACATTCACTTATCAAATCATTCTATACTTTCTTTTATTATTTCATCAAGTCACTTTTAATGTAATCTTAATTTTTGATTTAAAAACTAAATATAACATTCAATCATGACATCTCCCACTATTTATTGAAAATTTATATCAATCTGGACCTTATAGTCACCCTTGATAAGTATTAAGGAATTTAAGGGTTGTTTTTTAGTTTTTCAATGATCTATCAGGAATATACATATATAAATTTATTAAAAACATGATTTTGTAACCAATCATGGAATGCCCGTGATTTTTATTGTGTAATTCAAAATCAAGTTGCAATGTCCTTCATTTATTAGATGTCTATTCTTTACCTAAACTATATTTTTAATAATTCTCAAATATATTATATTTTTTCAAAGGAATTTAAATTTATTAGGAAATAATTCATAAAAGTTCGGAATTAAACTAACTAAACATTATTCATTAATAGTAAAAACATTCACAAAAATCACATAAATTAAGTATTACAAACCTTGGATAATTCTCATCATGGATTATTACATCCATTAAAACTATAAAAATAAAAAGGGAAAAAGAAATTTTAATTTATAATATCTTTAAAAATAGAAACACATATGAACCTCCATCACCTTTAAGAATCACCATTAGAAAAAGAAAACCTATAATGAGAAAAAATTTCATGAAAGGATAAACCATATTGGTAGATCTAAATATAAAATATAGAAATGATGAGTGTGACATAAAAAAGTGAGAATGGAATGAATGATTCTAGAGAGTCTATATATATTTGAATGAAATACGATTGTTATAAATATCATCACTGGAAATGTAATCATCAGAAATATTATAATTGAGTATAAGGTAATTGGATAAATATGTATCCAATAGGCATACTTTAGTTGTGTATTTGTAATAGTAATTTCAAAATAATATACCTCATAATGAAGTAAAAAATATATTATTAAAATATAATATATATATATATATATATACACATTATGTATTAATATTCATATTATAAGTATTAAAATATGAGATGATGAATATATATAAAATTAAAATAAATACTTTAATATCAATTGATTAGTAAAATTTCATTTTTGATTATAAATATTAAATTTATTAGTATTTGTTAAATAGTATTTAGAATAAAAGTAATATTTTTGAATGATCTTTTTTATTAAGTATTGCACAAATAAAAATTATTACTTTAAAAATAATTTTATATTTAAACCAATATAACATCATTATTTAAATTTTTAATTTATATGAAGTGATCCTAAGAACACATAATGGTTAAAATATTATTTTTCAGTAAAAATAGTTTTTCCGTTTATTTTTTATTTTGTTTCTAAAGATAAATATATTATTTTCAGATTTTTTTGCATAAAATTAAAATTATTATTAAATTAATATTTTCAATATTATATTAGTATGAAATATTTGTATTTATATAAAAATATTGATTTTTAGGTGAATACTACAAAATACCATTTTTGCAAATACCATCACTTTTGTGAAAACACTAGGAAATAAGGATAACCTGAATATTATGAAACATTATTTTTGACTAAATATATGTATTAAAAGTATAATAATATATATTATAATATTATTTATAATTTATAACTCTATATTTGTTACCATACAAGTCCTAAAGAAGCAATTTTTTTTACCGTATATTAGAAATAAAATAAAACGTGCAAGCAAGAGATGGTCGAGGGAAAAAAGGAACTTTCCCTCATCCATCATGAAAAGAGATTAAATATCATAATAAGATATCTCATTTCTAAAATCAGAATCATCCTCTGTTTCCCAATCATATATATATTTACATTGATTGAAAATCTTGAGGACATCTACATTAACACTCTATGACACTATAGAAGATGATCTGGTGGAAAAAATCTATGGAACGTTAGAATATTCCATTGGTGGACTTACTTTTGAAGGAGAGAGAGTGAATCCCTCACTATCAACCACCTTCATCTTTCCATATATAATTTCATCCTTAAAAGAGGCATGTCAATCACTACATGACTCCATTAGGGGGTAACTAGCATTCACCCATTCGACGATAGAGATGTTTTCCCACTTTTTAGATATCTTCGATGGATTATACTTTTTCTGAGTTTCCTAAGGATACTCAACCTTATTTGATCATCAATTTCATTGAAACCATTATCCTATAGGGTTGGGGATTATAAGCCACCAACTTCTTGCATCCTTTCCAAAAATGATACCAAGTAGAGATCTTTTCTAAAACATTCATACAAGCCTGAACATTCTCAAAAATTGTCAAGCCCTACTGAAAATCATCATCACCTAATTTAGTGGAATATTCATCCACCTATATATTCCAAACAATGATACGACAAGTACATTTATACTGCACTAGACTACCTTGATGCGAGCTTCCCTTAGGAAAATCATTCCTACTGAAATTTTGAATACCCATACCAGCAGTAAACCCAAGATCAAGCCTCATCACTGAGGTAGAGGCTTGTCCCTTCAAAGAATTAGAAAAAACCTTAGACCGACATTTCTTTTCAGAAGAACATCTTCCACCAACATGATCCACATACTTTTTATCTTTTGATTTATTCATAACAATATCTCATGATGTCCTTTTTCATAGCAATTGACAACATTTTTACGGCATGTGTCTTTTGCATGAAATTTTTTTATTGTCGGAAAAAGTAGGAAGTCCTTCATATTCCACTTCAATAGGGATATAACCATCAAGTTCTAACAATACATTGTTGTTTATTAATAATGTTCTTAATTCAACCTCCACTAGGACACTATAAAATTCCTAGAACTTGGCTACCTTAGTGGATCTATACAATTTAATTGGAATAAAAACTAAAGAGGAAATATTGAAAAGAATCTTGGGATTCCATAAATTAAATTATGGAATAAAATTAATCCAAACATGAGCTTGAGTAATTATAAAAGCAGATGTGTTAAATAGAAGATCTCATTCTTGAATGTAGATAATACCTATCTTTAAACCAATAGATATAATCTCCCACACCCTTCACTTTAGATCCTCTGATGGCAAAATAATGTGGAAGAATCCCTTACCCCTGGGTATACTTCTCCAATATAAGTATTTCCACGCATAGGCTATGTTTTTAATAAATTCATAAATTTTTAAAAAAAATCACCAGCAAGAAGAATAATCCTAGAAATAATATTGAACTCACAAATATTAAATCTATCAAGTATTCCCTACTTATTTTAAATCACACATGAAATATCACCCTTCTACATAATCTCATTTGAAATAACATCCTTCACATGTGGAAAATGTATTCTACTGGGATCCCTTACATCTTTCGAATGACTAGATTTTCTCACATAATTATTCATTTTAACAATACCCATGTCCATCCCTATTGAAATAGAGCTACAAAAACAAATTTGGATGGCGTCATTTAAGGACACTTGAGTAGGTCATGCATTATATAAGGCTTCCGCAACAATCTCATCCAGATGATATCTGGTGTCCTTCAACCCTAACCTCACCAGTGAGGATCGATGCACTCCAAAGGAGTTCTACAATAGTATTGTAGCACTTTGAGCTCCATAAACATTAGTAATCCTTGTCACATCATGCTAGGTTCCATTCGAGTCACACACAACTGCAGATATACAAAAGCTAGTCTTCACTATCACCACCCTCATAGGTCTACACACTCCACCAACATAATTCACCATCATGAGATGGCTAGATCTATTGATCTCAGTTTTTCTGACAAACCTAGGTCCACAGACACCCAAATCGTCCAATCAAAAACCTCCAGTATTTATGGTGACCACCTTCCTTCCTCGTAGGGCATCATCACTTCAAGTCACTGGTGGAGGATTCCAACTAGAAATCGACATTAACCTAATGAAATGAGTTATGAAATGAGTGAGAGAAACCCTAATTTCCATCTTCATCAACACACAGTTGGTTCCCCTGACCATGATCCATATTTTTCATGCATAAATTTTCATCCACTATATATTTGGTATTTTATAACATAAGTAATATTTCTATCAAAAATTATTTTAATAGTTATAAATATATTTTTTTAATTTTCTTTATTAACTTTCTGATACTAAATATAATAAAAATTATAAATAATTTTTAATTATAAGTTCCATATTATTTCATAAGTACCACATTATTTTATGTAAAAAATGGATAAATTTACTTCGTAAAAACTAGTTACCATGTATAATCTTAAATGGATTAAGTAATAAATCATTTGTTAAAGTGATTTAGACATTTAAAAAACATATTTATAATTTATAGGTTGATAGATTATAGTTTTTATCCCTCCTACACTCTATTATTTCAAACATTATTATCTCTATCCCTTTAATAATGATATTCCATTATTGGAATAGAATGGGTACTTCGAAAATTACCCTTATCTTTAGCTATAAAAGTGAATCACTAACAAAACATCATGATACACCAATAAAATAGAATTTAATCATAAAAATATACAATTTGATCCTTCATGAATCCCCTCAAATTTAATAATAATATGGCATCAATTATTTATCATGTTCCCTCTATTTCGAATGAGTGTTCCAAGAGAAATATTGAGATCTCAATGTGATTATTTCTTATTCTATGTCCTTTCCTTCTCAATATTTATATTACAAAAATATGATAGCCAATATAATACAATGAAATTTTTATTATAAATATAATTAAATTTTTTAATATTAAAATATCAACCATTATTCAATTATTTTCATTGACTAAGAAAAACAAAACATGTGTAATCATGTGTACGTGTAGACTACCGCCTCTATGAATTGATTTGGTTATTTTCATCCATGACTCTCAAGGATGGTTAAAAATATAGATTTTAAGAATTAATAAGTATCACATTTAAAAAAATATGAAATATTAATTTATTATAAACCTTTATTCCATCCGATTCATTGAGAAATTGAATTAGTCACCGTACATACATGCGAACTACCACCTCAAAGAAAAATAAATTTCATTTTCCATAACCAGGAAAAATATATGGTTATAAGAATAAATTTAATGAGGTTATATGAAATTTATAACATTTTTAATATTTTTTAAAATTAAAAATAAAATTATATAAAGAAATATCCTTACTCTTATTATCATAATAAAACACTCTCATTTGGGTCATTTTTACCACCTACGTGAATGATGTTCAAATATTTATATCATAAATGATTAAGTATTGTTATATATTTATAATTACATGTAATGGTAACATATTTAAAAAAATTAATTATTTTAATGGTTTTATTTAAATTTAATATATTTATTAATATACCAAAATTTATTTGTCAAAAATACTGAAACAAAGTCATTATAAATCATACATCTACACACCAAAACGAAAACTATTGTAATTTGAGTATATAACTTTATATAGGAACATGGAAAAAATCAGAATCTTTAATGATCCTGGAATGATTAATCATGATTCCTTAAAAAAAATTTACACCGACATTATTAAAAGAGTACAAAACAAATATTCAAAATTAATCACATCCGCTGATGAAAATAAATATATAAATAAATAATATGATAATAATATGTAAATTTAAATAATGTTTATAAAAGGATATAGATGTTAATTTGGTTATTAAATATTTTATTCGTTTACTTGTTTTAATTTTACTATATTCAATACCTTTTTAGGAAGTCGTGAATTAATGTAAGGGGTTCCTTGTCTCATATTTAATTTCTTAAGAAATATTTTTTTGTGCACCATGATATTTTTGATATGGTGTGATATCTTACTAGTCATTATGTTTCACTATATTCATGTAATTCAGGGGTTTTTAAGATCTATATTATGTTATTTATTTACATTTATTTTTATTCAAATGACACAATGGTTGTATGTTTTATTTGACTTTTTAAACTCTAGGGGAAATATTTTATATTGTGCAATTTAAATATTTTTAATATGGTGTATTTAATACAATATTTCCTTAAACAGTAATAAATATCATTAAATACATGATATTTTAATTTCCATTTCATGGTAAATCTCTTTTATTATTTTGATTCTTACTTTACCATTAACATATGTGTTTTGCATCTTGTATTCCTTTCTATGAGTCATGTTTTTTGGCACATAATTTAATTTGAATGGTGTTAAAAATTCTTATTTGAAATATCCTATCATGAAAATTCTTTTATTCATGGAATTTTAGTGTTCAATTCTAAAACCTCCCTTTTTATGGGTTTTGATTTAAATTTTACTAAAGTCAAAATGGCTTTCTAAACTCAGACTCTTCTCCTTATGTTGTGACATATCGTCATGATTGTGATTTTATATATTATGTTTTCTATACTATTTCTTTTTTTATATGATATCTTTGTGAATTATTTTTGGAAATGATCTATCACTTCCTTTGTATTTCTTAATTATCTACAATGTAAAATCATAATTTTTTCTCCAATGCCTTTACTCTATGAATACGCATCATTAATTTCTTTCATTCAGTGGTGTTCACCTAGATTCCATACATCGATTAATTTTGTGAATTGTTGAATCAAACATATATCATGCTTCAATATAGTTAAAATAATATATACTGTATTTAATGGTATTTACCAAGAAATATTCTTAATATCATTGGATCCCCATTTATTTTCCATGGAATATCATATTATGTTTATTAATGGAATTATGAATGTTATCCTTATATGATTACTAGTGGAAATAATATGAAGCACACTTTCTTTCCATATGTTTTCATGATATGGTGAATGATTGATATCTTATTGAACAAATATGTATGGTTTTTCCTTAAGTGATGGTTGGGCCCTATATATCCCTCCAATGAATTGGTTAATGTTTTATATATCTTGATATAATACTGAAATGAGTTTTTATGGTTGATACAAAATGGGAACCATGATGTGAAACGTAATAAACTAATGGAAATAGGTTATGATGTGCGATATACCTTTTTATGATTCATATTTTTATGTTTTCCCCACATTTCCATGATACTTTTATTTCCAAGGATATGCTATGATTCCATTCTTATGTTATGCTCTCATGGTTTTTGCTTTATTGACTCGTGTTTCTACACTCTTTTGACTCATGACTTATGTTATGTCCGAAATCATGTTTTATGATCAAATATTTAATCGGTATAATTTCTTTATGTTTCTTGATTATACCCATTTTTCAAATCTTATGTCCACTTATGATCAATAATTATTATCACTTCTATTTACCCTCACTTTACATTTGAGCTCACCCCTTTATTATGTTAACTTTACACCTATTATGAAGGAATTTATTATTAATGATATTTTTGGAATAATAACTTTTAAAGATAATTTATAGGAAATTTTGATGACTCATTACATATTTAGTAGTTTCTTATATAATGAGGGAAATATCTATTTAATAAAATGAGAATAGGATTTACTAGTTAAACCTAAAAGATCATGGGTAATGTATTATAATATAATATTTTATATGGGTCATGTAATTTTTAGATTACCACATTTTCAAGGATGTCGTAGTTGGCATCGAAGAAAGGTTGAGATAAATTTGGAGATTATGATGTCATTAGTTGAGGTCGTAAATGTTATCAAGGGGTGAAAAGTTATGGTATACCATAATTTCAAAGGTATTAATAACCATTTAATGTTACTACAGTTTATATTGAATATTTTAGGGATTAAAATAAGATAAAATTATTAAATAAACCCTACGGATAAGTCTATTAATATGATTAAATCCTAATGTTTTTATTAAAGTAGAGATTTTGTAGTTCTTTTATAAATTACATCTATTTCAGGATACTTGATTATGGATGTGTCAATGGAATAGATACACCAATGATTATTAACTATGAAATAGGCTGGTTGAGTAAAAAATTATTCTTCACCTTGGTTCATAGTGTTTGGGCCTAAGACTATACACCTAAATAGACATTCTTGAAGGAGATTATTGTGTTAATTAACATTCTCTTTACAACCCATTGTGAGTTATTTTAATATGATTAGTTTATATAACCTAATGGTAAAGTGACAATGTAAAACTTATATTATAACTAAAGGAATTAAAAGTTATGTTATATTTTATTTGACATGTACTTTCTTAGAGAAATCGTATATTGTATTTTGAGATCATAGATTTCAATGATATTGGGGTTCAAGTTATTTTATAAAATTTCATGGTAATCATAGAATTTTCTTTCAGAATTAGGATACGACATATAAAAGAACCCAACTCAAAGTAACCTAGGATAAAACATTAATGATATAATTTAATCTAATAGTTATATAGGTTGAACAATGCCTGATTGTAATTACCCAAACACTTTAAATGATATTTTAATCCTGAAAACGTGTTTTACTTTATTCTACAAATTAAAACAATATATCATTAATAATGAATTGGTATTTATAGAATATAAATCAAATTAACACTTGGGATACAAACTTTATATAATTTTTGGTCAAATATGACCACTTTCCAATAAGACCCTCAGAAACTATAACCTTGATAATAGTTTTCATATTATAATTAGTGTTTATATGTTGAAATTAAATGGGATAACTAACGAAGAAAGGAGAAGTGATGGATTCAACTAGTAAAACCATGCCATACAGAGGCTATTTGTTAGAAGGTGGGAGGGAGGTAGCATAATTTGTGTCTCCCTTGACCAATCCCAATCTGAGCATTAGCAAGTTAAGTTTGATTGAAATCGTTTATGGATAAGTTCATGTGAGTGGAAATTACCACTTGTTCGATGTCAGTTGATCCACCCCATGAATCTATCACCATCACACAGCCTTCCCTTAGGTCATACATGGATGTTATAAGGGGTAATGTTTCCCAAAAAAAGTTGTTTAAAGTAAAATTATATAGTATAAAAATAATTTTATTCTATCTATTCCAGTTCAAGAATATGTTATCTAAATGAAAATAGGTTTAATTGAGATGAAATTTTATTTAATGAAAATTCAGACACAAATTATACTTTTTCGAAGAGATATAAATTTTATAATTAATTAATTTATTATGAATAATACATATTTTAATGAAATAATACGACAAAAATACTTTTATTTAAATATAAATTATAAAATAATTTAATTATTCACTTAAAAAATTTTAGGTATCTGAAATTTTATTATCCATTTTCAACAAAATATTTTTTTTAATAAATATTAATTTTTATATTTAAAAGTTAAATTTTCCCTATTTACATAATTATTTTAATTAAATAAAAATCATTTTTTAAATAATCACATTTAATTTAGGTTTGGGTGAATTTATGATAATCTTCTAAAATATTTTGTTTTTCTGTAAGTAGTAAAAACATTGTTTTTAGTTATTTATATGTTTTATGACTTCATAATAATTTTATAATTTTTTAATAATTATATAACCATAAAAAATAACTGAATATATTTTAATTTTTTATTATCAATTATTTTAA
Organism: Viscum album; assembly: GCA_963277665.1. Taxonomy (NCBI): domain Eukaryota; kingdom Viridiplantae; phylum Streptophyta; class Magnoliopsida; order Santalales; family Viscaceae; genus Viscum; species Viscum album. The sequence goes on along the minus strand of OY728151.1, from coordinate 772,257,981 downwards.
AATAATTCAATCAATTTATAGACCTATAAATAACAATCCAAATTCTAAAACAAAAATATTGTCTTTAAAAAATTATTTTGTGAAAACATTTATTTTCCTCTCCAAAAGAAGTAATATAAAATACTTTTTGGTCATTGTAGGAAAAAATAACATAAAATACGTCCCAAAAGTCAAAACTATGACAAAAAAACCAAGGAAAAGCCCATGGTTTTTCATTTTCCACAACCATGATTTCCATGTCATATATTTGGAAATTATTAAATATTACCCCACTTTTTCTATGAATACCCACCCATTTATCAATTTCCTTTCACTAAAAATATGTTATCTAAGAATTTATGGTGGTTTTACCTCCAAGTGAGTCCCCCAATGGTGTCTTCAAACCCCCAAGGAATAAATACTCATGTTTTAGGAGTAACGTTTCCTGGTAAGATAATTATCATTCTTTTATTTTTGATTCAATAACCCCTTTTTTATTTAGGTATTATAAATATTATGGTTACTCCATTATATTACCCATTTGATCATACCCTTATTTATAACTTCTGTTTTATCAATATTATACCATTTTCCCCTCTTATTTAACAATTTCCAAAACTACATTTTATACTCGTTATGTTGCTGAATTTACATCCCAAAATTTCAATCTTTTCCTCATGAAATTATTTTTTGATAACTTTTTGTGAGATCCTAAGACTCTTTAATTTCAATGGTTTTTAAATTAGTTGTAAAAATGATTTATTTCATTCTTGTGTTAATAAACTTGAAACCAACAATCCATTTTCTTTTTCTAAAAATGATATAATAATCATTTTTAAGCCCTTTTGAAACACCATGATTTTAATATGAAACCCATTTTTTTTATTTTCGACATTTTATTTGTGAAATGTTTTATTATTATCAATGTGGATCACATGAAATACATAGGTATTAGGGTTTCACCCTAATATCACTTTAATTTATTGTGTAAATAATTTAATATCTATACATGACATGTTTTTAGGATACCTTGGTGAATAACCTTGGTAATATTTATTTGTAACACCTGAGTGACTAATCATTTTGATATTCTTATGAATGTATAAATTAAATATTGAGTCTACACTTACATGTCATGACTTAGGTTATTTTTATTATGATATGCATCTTTCTCCATTTATCATTACATAATGATATTCATCATGTTTTTATTTATATTCCTTTCAAATATATGTAAATGATTTCCCTTTGTAGGATTTATGATCACCCCATTCCATTGATGTACTGCACTAAGATATGGGATGAAGAAAATTTACTTATGATGAACCCATGAATAATCCATCCAAGTGTATTAGTATAATTTATTATAGTTTCATGTATTATGTTCCTGATTTCAAATAATCTAAATATTAAAGTATCCTCTATTTTTTACCATGTAATGAAAAGTTTATTCAATAAAAAGGAAGGAGTCCATAGTTCATATAAAAGATAGGTTTAGTTATTTTTGGAAATTAGGATTTCAAAACCTGAGAAAGAACTATAGGGATATGTTTAAATATATAAAAACATCTTGTTATTTTGATTATGTATTAAGTAAGTCGTTTCTGAGGAAATAAATCCATATCTGGATATGAACAAGTGGATGTGGCTTGATGTAGCACCTGAAAAAATCACATTGATCTAGACTCTAATGGGTCCTAGTGCACGATAATGGGTCTTGTTGCACTCCTTTTTTAACACTCTCGGCGAATATTTTTGGGAAATAAAAATATTTTTATGAATAATTTCCAAGATTTATAAAAAATATATTTGTTTTTAAGGAATAACATATTTACGTATGTTGTTTTAAGAAAAAACACATTTATAATTATAATATTGTTAAATGAAATAGGTTTCTCGTGAAGGTTTTTTTCATTAAGAATGTGGCAGGAAATAGGAAGAACCACATAAATGATGAGCATAACAGAACATGCATTGATGGACCTCTGATGGAATTTGGAATTGAAAATATCATGAGAATTATGAATCAACTAACTAGAGTTATGAACAGTAACTTGAATCAAGTGGGGAGACCATATTCACCTCGAATGGGATAACTTTCCATTGATCCCTTTATATATCAATGAGCACATTCATTTAGTGGATCTACCATCCCATTGATTTCTGATAAATGGATAAGACCAATAAGATATATTATTTACATAATCCATTGTTCAAAAAAAGAGAATTTTACCCTAACATTGTATTGTTTAATGAGAGAAGCTGATCAGTAGTGGATTCTGATTAGAAACATGAATTCAATAATGTAGATTGATGATATGAAGTGAGAATATTTTAGAGGCTCTTTTTTCAATAAATATTTCACCTGTTTGTTGAAAAATATAGAGATTAAATACCTATATATGAAGTATAAGGAAGATTAATCTGTGGGACTCATTGTGCGAAACATTACAAGACTTTCTCATTAAACCTATAGCTTTCTTATGGATCCTAATGAAATGGTTGATAGATTTTTTGGTGGAATAAAACAACATATATAGAGTAATCCATTCAATAAAGACTATGATAGTTATATGGAGATAGTGTATAGTAATATTAATGTTGAACTAGATATTTGAGAGATGAATTGGTCTCATCAATTTAATAAAAATAAGAGATCATTCAAGTTAAACTTTTGGAAGAACTTCGATCACAGAAGAGGGGGAATAAAGTGTAACACACTACATGAAACAAACGTACGAAGAATAATTTGAGAAACATATTTCTCAATATTTAAAAGGTTACAACTATGTAAGATATGACTATATATCTCAAAACTATAATATTGAGGTGAAGCCTCAACTTCTCAATACTAACGAAAAATAGAAGATGGTGTAGGACCAGCCTAAATTCCAATTCTATAAGTGTAGAAAGATTTATAACTTTTCCAATCACATTTCAAATACAAAGGTATTGTATGGGAATCACCATCAACCACACCATATGAAAAGGGATAATGTTCAGGAATTTACCAATAAAACGGTTAAGAAAGAGGCTCCAAATGATGTAGTGGAAGGTACTCTTGTTGTTCTCTCAAAGCTAGAAAGTAATTTGTTTGATTCTGGTTCTACACATTTATTTATTTCATCCATGTTTCAAAATAATATAGAATCATTCCCAGAACATCTAGAGGTATGTTTTTCAGTCAATACCCTTAGAGGGATTATCTAAGAAACTATAGTGTATAAAAACTTTTGTTTTTAATTTTTTGAGAACAATCTCATCAAAAATATAGTATTCATTACCATGATAAAATTTAACATTATACTAGGGATGTATTTTATCACAAAGTATAATTATTAGAAGAACTATATGAGAAAGGGTATCTTAGTAGTCTTGAATGGACAACCTACAATTATTTTCAAAGGAAATATATCATGAAATAAGCTTTATCAAAGAACATCTCTTGTATCCTTCTTTATAGAGATGAACAGTGAGGAGGAAGAATGAAATGAATGTATAATATTAGACATTGTTCCCATCATTTAACAATACATCGGTGTCTTTATTTAAGAGTTACCTTGGCCACCCCTAGAAATATAGTTTGATTTATACATTAAACTCATAACTAGATCCAATCCGATATCAAATACCATCTATAGAATGGAAAATTTTGAGATATGTGAATTAGTGAAAAGGCTTCAAAATATATTTTATAAGGGTTTGGTTTGGCCATTTCTGTCTCATTGGGGAGAACCTAGTATATTTTTAATGAAGAATTATGGGATAATGTGGTTATGAATTGATTATATATAACTTAATGGGATTATAGTTAAGAACACATACCCTCTCATAAGGATTGATGATTTATTTGAGTAGCTTCATGTTGATCAATTGTTCTCCAAGATTGATCTTCGATAATTTTCTCATCAATTGAGGGAGATTAAATAAGATATTACAAATACTTCCTTTTGATCAAGATATAGTCATTATGATTTTGTTTTTATTCCATTATAATTGACTAATTCTCCTTTTATATTTATGGACTTTTTGAATAGATTTTTTAAGGAATACTTGGATAAATTCGTTATTGATGATATTCTAATATGTTCTAATAATTTGTACAGATCATGAGGTCTATCTAATGGTAATAGTGTAAACTCTAACGAAGGATAGGCTATTTTAAAAATTATGAAAATGAGAATTTTGGTTACAACACGTTTCTTTCTTGGGGAACATTATAACCAATGAAGGAATCTTAGTTGACCCTAATAAAAAAATGTTTGTGGAGGATTTGACCCATAATAAAATAGTAACATAGATTCATAGTTTCCTTGGATTAGTATTATATTATTAGAGGTTTGTGAAAAAACATATAATGACTTTCTAATCCACTAAACAAGTCAAATCGAAAAGGGGATAAGTCAATACGTACAAAATAATGTGAATAAAATTTTCATGAGATGAAGAAGATATTGTTTATTGCACCTATGTTAACTCTACCCTCTATCAGAGAAGGATTCATTATTTTTAGCAAAGAAACTCTAACAGGGATTGGTCATGTCCTCATGAAAAATGATTTTGTGATTTCATAAGAATCTCAGTAGTTAAATCCCCATGAGGAGAATTATCCAACACATGACCTATAGCTAGCTGCATATTTTATTTCACTCAATATATAGAGGAACTATATTTATGGGGAAAAATGTGGTACATACACAATCCATAAATTTTTTAATTATATATAATGAAAATGGAAATTAACATGAGATAAATGAGAAGGTTGGAAATTATTAAATACTATGACTATTCAATTCATTATCACCAAAAAAAAAGAAAACAATGTCACTGATGCCTTAAGTAAGAGTGACCATGTTGTGATGGAAATGATGATGATTCAAGGAGATCCTTTGATCAAAGACTGAGTAAAACTGGACATTTGAATTGTAAGGAAAGGGACATCATCAAACATATCCCAAATTATTCCTCAACCACTATTACTAAACAAGATCATGAAATCGCATTATGTAAATCCCTTATTATAGAAGAAGATAGAGGATTTGAATAATGGAATGTTTCTTGAGTTCAATATTGATCAATAAGGTGTATATAAATTGGTTACAAGACTATATGTTCCATATATTCCAAAGATAAAGAAATAACTGATGGATGAAGATCATACCTCTACATTATCTATACATCCTAGAAGCACTAAAATGTATGAGGACTAGTTTGATTTTTATTGGTTGGATAACATGAAAAGGGAGGTTTTTGACCACACTGTAAGGTTCTTAGTATATCAGTTGGTGATGTTAGAGTGACAACTTCCTAAAGGGGTATCATAACCCCTACCCATACCAACATGGAAGTTATACAATATCACTCTAGACATTATCACTGGTCTCCGAAGAAAATCTAATGGAAATAATTAAATATGGGTTATAGTAGACCGACTCACCAAAACTACCCATTTCATCAACATTTGGGAAGATTTCTCTCTTGAATAACTTTCCATGATTTGCATAAAGGAAGTGTTAGGGATTCTTCGAGTTATACTTTCTATCATTTCTGATTGTGATCCAAGGATCATATAAAAATTATCAAGAAGTCTTCAATATGATCTGAGTACCGAATTGAATTTCAGTATGACCAATCCCCCCAAAACTGATGGCCAATGTGAATGAACAATTAAAAAACTCAAGGAAATTCTAAGAACATGCTCAATGGAATTAAAATTTTGATGGGATCAATATCTCCAATTAGTTGAGTTTTTTCACAAAAACATCTTCTATGAAAGTATTCAAAGTGCAGCCTATAAGCTCCATATGAGAAGTGATGTAGAACTCCTACTTTTTTTGGATGAAGTTATTGAGATAATGATATATGGGATTTATCTTGTGAATGAGATGATAGAAAAGGTTCATTACTTCCAAAAACACATTAAGGGTACTCAAATTTTGATGAAGATCTATCCTAATAAACATCAAAGGTACATTGAGTTTGGCGTTGGCAAAAAAGTGTTACTTAGAATATAACCTTGGAAGACAGCCATGAAATTTGGGAAGAAAGGGAATCTTAGCCTTAGGTACATTGGCCCCTTTGAAAACCATGATCGCAAAGGAGAAGTGTCCTATCAGATAAAACTTCCACCAAATCTATATCATGTTCATGATGTATTCCATGTATCTCTCTTGAGAAAGTACATACCTAATCCATCAAATTTACTGATTCTAGGAGTTTCGCAACTAGAATATGACCTATCATATGAGGAGTAACCCGTGGAGATCTTGGACTATAGTGAAAAGGTTCTATGCAAAAAGACTACCCACCTCATAAAGGTGTTTCAGAGGAACCATAAATATGAATAAGTGATGTGGGAACTAGAGTAAACAATAGGAAATAAGTACACACAACTTTTCTCAACTATGATAACGAGTTGAATATTTTGGGGAAAAATTTTCTTAAGGGGGGAAGAATGTAATGATCCAAACATTTTAAATGATATTTTTTCCTAAAAATGTCTGTTATGTTATTTTACACAATAAAACCATATCTATTTAATAATTAAGTGGTATTTAAAGAATATAATGGGAAATGTGACCTTTAGGAATAAAATGTTACCTGATCGTTAGTCAATATGACCATTAGAAATTGTACTTTTGATAATACATTTAACATTATAATTCATGTTTATTAGTACAAATTACAAAGGATACTTAATAAAGGATACGCGAGGGTCTCAACCAGTATAGTCATGTCGTATGAAGACCATTTGTCAAAACATGTGAGGGATGTAACATCATTAAGGTTTTCCCTTGACCAGGCCCAAGAAAATATTCAATAAGTTAAACTTGAATTAAATTGACTATGGGATTAGGTTAAGTATGTAGAAACTACCACTCGGTTGATGTTAGTTGAGCCACCCCTTGAATCTATTGCCATTTCAAATATTACCCTTAGGTCATATGTAGGTGTTATGAGGGATGTAAAGGGAAATTCCTTTGTATAAATAATACTTTTATTCCTTTAATTTTATTTTAATAATAGTTTTACTTAATAAAAATAGGTTTAAATGAGATAGAATTTAATATATTAACTTTTCGGACCCAAATTGTACTTTTTAGAAAAGAGATAAAATTTTCTAATAAACAATGGATTTATAAATAATATTTATTTTATTTAAATATTATTATTAATTCACTTTTAATTAAATATAAATGATAAAATAATTTTATTATGTCCTTAAAAAATTTTAGTGTTAGAAGACTTACTGTACATTTCCAACCAGCTATTTTTTTATATAAATAACGATTTTTTTGTTAAAAGTTAAATTATACATATATTGATAATTATTATGATAAAATAAACATAATTTTTTCATGGCCACATGTTTAATTTATGTTAGGGTGAATTTATGATAATTTTCTAAAATGATTTTTTTTTCATTGAATAGTAAAAATAGTTTTGAGTTTTCAGTATGTTTAATGAAATTAAAATTATTTCATAATGATTTAATAAATATAACAAACATACATGACTAAAAATATGTTATTTTACAAATATCAAATATTTTAATAGATTTTAATCAAATTCTAAACACATATGTTACCTTATAAACTCTTAAAAAGAAATATTGTCTTTAAAAACATTATTTTCTAAAAACATTACTTTTTCATGCCAAAAGTGGTAATATAATATTATTTTCAGTCCTTGTTAGTAAAAATAATATAAAATATATACCAAATGTCCAAAAACAATCGAAAATATATGGGAAATCCCAAACGTTTCATTTTTCACAACCTATATTTTTTAGGATAATATTTTGAAATTAGAAAACAAAACCTGTAGTTTTCTATAAATACCCACCCATTTATCTATTTTATTTCAATAACAATACATCCCCAATGATGTATTGGTTGTTTATCCTACCTTATAGCCCTCCTAATGTGTATTAAAACCCCCAAGGTCCCAATCCATAGTTTTTAGGACTAACTCTTCAAGGTAAGGGAATTATCCTTCTTTTCCTTTTGATTCTAGAACCACTTTTTGTTTATGTATTCTAAATGTTAACATTACTCCCTTATATTACCCTTTTAATCATACCCTCACTTTAATATTATTTTTTATCAATAGTATAACATTTTACCCTCTCATATTACAGTTTTTCAAATCCACCTTTTATACCAGTTATGCTTCCAAATTTACTTCTCAAGTTTTTCCTCTTCTCCTCAACAAATTCAATTTTTTGTGAATACCCAAGCCTCTTTATTTTATAAGGGTATTCAAAAATATTTAGAAATTATTTATTTTATTCTATTATTAATAAACTTGAAACACGTATTCCTTTTCTGTTGTATGAAATTGACATAATGATGATGATTTTAAGAATGTTTGAAATGCCATGATTTTAATATGAAACCTATGTGCTTTAGTATCTATGGTTAATTTATGAAATTCATGATTATGATCTATGTAGATCACATGAAATTAATACATATTAAGGGTTATATTTTATATAAATCCAATTCATTTGGTAAAGAATTTAATCTCTAGATATGATATGTTTTTACGATACCTTGGTGAATAACATTGGTAATTTTCATTTACAACACCTAGCTGATTAACCTTAGGGATATGATTTTGAATGTCTAAATTAAATTTTTTAGCCATATTGTCATGTTATTACTCATGTTATTTTTATTATGACATTACTCATTTTGAAATGGCCATTTTAAAATGATATTCCTTATATTCTTATTGATATTCCTCACAATTATATGTAAAGGGTTTGCCATAATAGGCCTATGCTCACCCATTTACATTGATTTATATTTCCAAGATATGTGATTCAATAAATTTACCAAGTTTGATCCCATAAAAAATGATTTCATGTTTATTGGAATAAGGTTTTATATTTTCATGTATTATGTTTCAGATTTCCAAGAAATTAATGTTTAAAAGATCCTCAATTTTATAACATGTAATGAAACACTTATTTAATAAAGTGTAGTTATTCCATACAGATACTAGATGAAATTGTAGAACTATAAGCTGCCACGATATTGTTATAAAGTGTTACATATTGAGGCTAAATTTCTCTATGGTTATCTATGACAATTATCATATAATTTTTTTCAATCATGTTAAGTCTTTTAAATTTAGTAATGGATAGAGCTGGTAGTAACCATGTTAAAAATAGATAACATAGATAAATAAATAATTTCCCTAATGAGAAACCTAATGGTATAGGAGTTGGAGTGCTAATACTTATGATTATTCCAAGCCAGTTATCATTATTTATGATTAAAAACGAAATCATAGTCAAATCCTTAAAGCACCAATTTAGAGAAGGATGGAGTCCCATAGAAATTTTAGAGATAAATATTTTCGAGGGAAGAAGATTAAATTTCCTAGATGATAAAAATATGGGAAGATGTTCTAAGAAAAATTTATTAAAAAACAATAAAATGATTATTTGTGGTAAATGAGATCATCAATAAGTCAAATACTGAGGAAGAATGAAGATTTCAGTTAATTTTATAGATGTAAAAAAAAATTAATTATAAGGATCGATTAATATTTCAATGTATTATGTATCGGAAACATGGTCATTATCCTATTAAATTCCCAAATCCTTTGACTAAAAATGATAAAAAATAAAATAAATATCCAATACAAAAAGGATATTATGAATCTAATTCAAGAATAACACCAGAATAAAGACAAGGTATTTGAGGTACACATATCCCCCACTTCGTAGTTATGAAAATATTTTTTCAATTTATTTATAGAAACTTAAGTATATCCAAGATTTTTTCAATGATAATTATGGCCCCACCTGGATAAATTTTTTATCAAATAAAAAACTTTAGTTGTATGATTTTTGCATTTTGATTCAAATTTTATGGGATTGTGCCCTATGAAAATCTTATTATCCTTCCATTAGATGAATTTAATGTGGTTTTAGTAATCGAGTGGTTCTCTCTACTGAGATGGGAAATAATTAATTTTTGAAATAAGTAAATCAAAATTCATATAAATTTATAATATCCTATCAATGAAATGATGATTAAGGGAACCCTTTAGAATGAAATTATATAATATGAGTCTTGATTCTTAATAATGATAAAATCTTAGATAAATGGTTAAAGAAAAACTAAATATTTGGGATAATAATATTTTGAGAAAAAATATATTTTTACTATTGTGGATATCTATCGTGAAATTATATATTTAGTAATTTATAGAATTCATATTTCCTAATCTATTTTTAATAGTATTTGATAATTTAAATTTATAGGAATGAATTTATTCATGTGGGGGGAGAATATAATTCATCAGGTTTTTTGGAAGCATATTCCTTTCATAAACTATGTGGTTATAATTAAACAAATATCAATTTATTCAAAGGTATTGATATTTATTAGAAATAAGTCCATATAATTTATGAATTAAACAAACTACATTTTATCCATTCATAATAAAATACTTTACAAAAATATTAAAACTATGTATTAAAAACCATGGATTAATACTCCCCATGGATTATGAAATTCATAAAAACTAGAAAAATAAAATGGGGAAATTAAATTGAAAATAATAATATATTTATAACTAGAAACATCCATGGACTGCCATTTCATTTAATAAACACTATTGGTACATGGAAACTGATAATGAGAAATAATACAACTAAATTAGAAATCATGTTTTGAGATCTAAATGAAAACATTGAAAATCTGAAGTGTTCTTTAAGAAGTGAAAATGAAATTAATGATTCTAAAAAATCTATATATATACAGATGAAATATGTCCAATATAAATAAAGTAATTGTAAATATAGCCCCTAAGAACAAGGTCATTGGATATTCCTATATCCAATAAGTATAATGAAGTTGTGTACATTTAGTAGAGTATTTAAAATAATATAACTCATAATGAAATAAAAATATAATATTAAAATATTATTGTAGACTCCGAAAACCGCTCAAGGGATGAAGAAGGTTTAAAAATGAAAAAGAGAAGTCATATTCGGATCCAGGGAATCTGTTCGGGGGGCCTAGAGGGGTCACGCGAAATAAATTCATTTGTACGCGAAAAAATTATGCCCCACACGGAATGTTCCGAGATTCATGAAAGTGTTCCGATAGGGGCGCAAAATATATCGCGCCCCGATCCACGCAGTTTATATTTCACGCTGTATTGTAAGTCGAGCAATTTTTTCGCACCGACCTGGTTTCCGCACCCTCGTATGCCTATAAATAGAAGGCGACCCCCTTACACTTTGTGGGTGATGAATTTGAGCCGGCTCTCGTGCGAGAAATTCGGCTTCTTGGTGTGCAAAGATGGCCTTCAGGTACAATTATTTTCATACCAAGTCGCCCCAGGATCCTCCTTCACATGAGATCCCTTTGGATTAGACTACATTTCAATCCCTTCGGGGTCCACCTCCTGAGAAAAATCCCTTCAACTAGCGTGAAGGCTGGCCGATTGCATGCAATCCCCTTCAATTACGTCCACCCCAGTCATTGCGTGCAATACTTTCTAATTGCACGCAAAGCATCAACCCCACTCACGCACCACTTGCAAAGCCTTGGATCTACTTACATAGAAAATCCCTGCTGATTTAGCACCAACCTGTTGTATTTCGCACGGGCCCACTTATTACGCGTGCAAGCCTCAAATGTTGCACACAACCCTCCGGGACCCCTCACCCTGGTGCTTCCTGGATACCTCTTCACTCGCATTCACTGCACTCCTTGGGTGTACCTTTACTTGAGTGTTCGATGCTCTTCGCGAGTGTCTCTAGCCCCCTGGCATCATACATCGTTTTTCAGTATGACCTTTTTGGCTCGTATGAAGTAATTTCAATGTCCCTCCGACGATACCACCCGTTTCATTTCTTTTCCTCATTCTTCTTCACATAGGCACACTAACAGTTATTTCTTCTTCATATAGCCACACTTACATGGACCCCCAGGGAGATCACCTCACAACACCCCCAAGACACAGCATTGTCGGTGCCTTCCCTTCAACACGGTGCAGAGGGTACTAGTTATGTAAGTCCTCGGCGTACGGAGTGAACCCACCTTGTCCGATCAGAAGGACGTTAAACTACCAAGCACCATCGTCCTTAGAACATGACGTTAAACTATGACCTCACCTCATCCACCATATGTGGGGCATCCCCAGCTCAGACATTCTTTGCGCCCACTCGTCTCAATGGGAGTGAAATCATCATCACATGGAAGGAGATCCTCTTGGCTGAGGCGGAGCCTGTATGCGGGGAAGGGAAGCCACCATGGTGTAAGCCCCATACCTTTCTTAAAGAAGTTATCACCCTTTCTCCTCCTTTATTTTTTGGGGCCAAAGAAAACAAAGTGCGTGGTGGGGAAGAGTGCTTCTCCTCCTCTCCTTTTCCATGCCAAAGGATAAGAGGGGAGATGGGTACAGGGATCATTCCATCCCACTACTCCCCCAATGGGATTTATCACCCTTGGGCCTCCATCTTGGAGTATGCACTGACTTCCCGGGCTTCTAACCATGCATAATCCCATGTTTCCTCTTTGGTCCACTCTACGCATAAGCCCCACTCAACTTCCCACGGACGCACCATTCGCAACGTGATCGTCAGGTCTCTACTGCCTCTTGTTTCTGACACCGAGAAAGACTCACATGGGCTTAGAGTAATCATCAACCATGAAAACAACTTGGGCCACCTCAGAGTGTAAGCCCCAACCCATCCCTTACAACGGGGACATTGATCCATATCATGGCATGGTATGTATGAATCCTCCATGAGGTTCAATCCCATCACCCGGTCATTCCGACCATCCTCATGTCGGTTCACCAACACCGTGGGGCACCCCAGAGTGTAATCCCCAACCCATTCCAAACTATGGGTACTTAGATCCATGTCAAGGCATGGTACGTAGTAAGCCCCCATGAGGTTCTAGCCCACCACCTAGTCGTTCCTACCATCCTCACATCGGTTCACCAACAAATTGGGCCGCCTTAGAGTGTAAGACCCAACCCATCCCGAACTACGGGGACTTTGATCCATATCATGGAATGGTACGTAGGAATCCTCCCCAAGGTTCAATCCCACCACCCGGTCATTCCGACCATCCTCACGTCAGTTCACCAATACTTTAGGCTGCCTCATATTGTAAGCCCCAACCCATTCAAGGTCTATGGGGACATTGATCCTTGTCAAAGCATGGTACGTAGGAAGCCTCCATGAGGTTCAATACCACCACTCAGTCATTCCTACCATCCTCACATTGGTTCACCAACACCTTGGTCCGCCTCAGAGTTTAACCCTCAACCCATCCCAAACTATGGGGACATTGATCCATGTCAAGGCACGGTACGTAGGAAGCCTCCATGAGGTTCAATCCCACCTCCCGGTTGTTCTATCCATCCTCATGTCAGTTCACCAACACCTTGGGCTACCTCAGAGTGTAAGCCCCAACCCATCTCAAACTACAGGGACTTTGATCCTTATAAAGGCATGGTACATAGGAATATTCCACGTGGTTCATGCCCACCACCCGGTCAGTCCAACCATACTCACGTCGATTCACCAACACTTTTGGTTGCCTCAAAGGGTAAGCCTCATCCTATTACCGAACTATGAGGACTTCGATCCATGTCAAGGAATGGTACATAGTAATCCTCCATGAGGTTCAAGCCCACCACCTAGTCATTCCGGCCATATTCAAATTGGCTCGGCCCCTGCCTGCATGATGTTAAACTATATTCGCCATCTGAACTACATGGTCTTTGATCCTTGCTAGGGCAGGGTATGTAGGAAGCCTCCAAGAGGTTCAATCCCAACACTCAGGTCTCATCCTGATCTCTCCCTCGAACCTATGTGTCTTGCGAAGCTCATGCCCCAAACAAGAGGTTCCACTTCGTTGGGGTCCCATCCATGTGTCCATTCTCATGGGTCGCCACCTCAGTTATCCCATCGTCCCATCAAACTACATGGACTTTCATTCCCTTCCATGGGGATACGTAGGAAGTCTCTTTGAGGCTCAAGCTCCAAACCATCATCACCCCTTGACAGTTCCATCCCATTAACCACCTCCCTCACGAAACCTCCCATCATCCATCCGGATTCTTACCCAAACCACCACATCTCGGTGGAATCATGCCACCCCACTCCCCATTCCATCAAACAATATTCAAGAAACCACCCACGTTTTGGCCCCAATATCGGCATTCCATTTAGGGGGTTCCTCCATCTGGTCCACTCTAATCAGTGTTCCGATCAGTCCAATCCATCCCCGCTAGATGTTAAACTTGTGGCATACCCTGTGTTAAACATGGGAAGCTGAGGAAAACTTCATATACATTCCTATGGAATACGATTCCCCGTGTTCGATGTGGGATGCCTCAGGCTTCCGCACCCTCGAGAATCCCTATAATAAGGTATAGAATACAAACATGCCAATCCCCTAGCATCCAGACATGCCAGTGATGCCCAGCGTGACTACTCCCCTAACCGAAGGTTGCTCCCCGGACCGGACCCCTTGTAATTTCCTAATAGAAGTAGTGTAATTAATTGGTTTCCAGGAATATATGGCACCTAGAAGAGTTTCACGAAAAATGTCTTACTCTATAAGGGAGACACAGACTAGGTGATGAGCTCCAAGGAGGAATCCACAGAAAGAAGAACCGACATACCATCATACTATTTGGATCAAGGAGTTGACGTCCCTGAGTAAGGAGTGGATGTCGCCCGCCTTTGGAAATCGAAAATTTGGGGAAACAGTGACACATCCTCTGCGTGATGGATGCACTTTCCCTGGTGAAAGTATCGGAAATAGAAATAGTGAACCCATTGTCAAGATCTTTTCCACAACATTGAGACTAGTAGCGTTCGAGGCATCAATGGTTCATCATGTCATCTGACCCCGCCACCTAGTACCGGGTCTCGCTAAGCGGGCCTGACGTGAAACTCGCCAGTAGGGGAAGTCAGGACGTTGAGCATTCCGTTCTGCGACGTTGTCAATGTTGATCCCTCTTACCAGCCACGGAAGACAGAATGACATTGGGGAACTGGTTGTCGATTCATTTTATTATCAGTATTAATGATTCTATCTCCCTGCTTTCAGGAACCATGTTGGTGTCGCATCTGCAACGCAATCACCACCTGCCCACTAGCGTAGGGGAAGGGGAAATATTGGCATAGCCACCTCGCGCAGTTACGCCTCTCCCATGATGGCCTCAACCTCCTTGACTATGGGGTTCCCATGCCCCTCTCCACTTATAATCTTATCCAACAAAGGGTAATCAATGAACTTATATGCAGGTACGAGGAGGATGGGATCATCCCCACTAGGGATATGGCCTGCCTAGATCGAGAGGCAGTCATGCCTCAACGTCAACACTACCCTGAGGGCCATGCAGAGAGCCGATGCTCCCCACCCCAACATTCAATTGTTTTTTAGATATTTTCCCTAGAACACCTTAACAACTCCATGCCCTACGCTGACGAGGTAGGGTATTGGGTCAGCCCGATCGGAGGTCCGCTCCAAGGGCTCCCAGCGAGGGCTCCCATCAGGTTGCGTCAGCGCCGCTGTCTGGTTCCCCAAGCCAAGTTGCAGGTAAGCCATGCACCTGCACCACCAGATCCAGTTCATCTAACCCGATTCCAACTTCGGGCACAAATGGAAGAGAGCGCCCGCTGTGGGGAATCAATGTCAGTGACTATTGTGGCCCGAGCCACCACTGACTCATATCCCCACCTCCCGGCATACGTTGAGCAGGGGAAGTTATATGTCCGGCCTGGATCATGGCCCCAACCACCCCACAGGTAGGTTTGGTCGACTCTCCCATTCTCTGGCATAGGCGATGGCCACTGCGGACCAATCCGCAGCAATGCCATCCAGTGCTGAGGCCCACTCCGTGCCGCCACTACAGAAGTTACGGGCCCTCCCTGCTTCCATCCCCAGTTTGGAGGTCTTCCCAGATCCACCTTCAACCCAAGAGATTTCCTTTCCCATTAGAGAAAAACTCTATATGGGGGTCTATTCTGTGCTCACTACACTGGGTATAGTGTCACTCCCCCGGCGGCAGACCACAATTATGGAGACATTTCATATCCGGTCACTCACTGGCATGGAGGGTCTCCCCATGTCCCTATGCCAATCGGCAAATTTCCTCCTCGCCCAAGTGTTTTGAGAGGTGGAGTCCAACTTCACTTCACCAATGCCCAGCATGGAGGTCCTCCCCATGTCCCTTTAGACATCTTCCCCAGTGCTCCTCGCACCGCGGCGCACCCTGGCAAGAGCTCTCTCCACCCCAAAATGAGAATGGCCAAAGGACCACCTCATACCGAAAGTGGGCCTTGCTCCAAAGAGCCACCAAGGGGTAGGAGAACAGTTGGTCTCCACATCAAGAGGAATTCTAGGGAGTGTCATATAAGAATCAAACCAGTCCTCTTCTCAGACTCCGAAGTAGAGTGCGACACAGCGCGAGATCCCTGTCCTCAATCCTCCGAGTCAAGGGCTGGGCTAGGAATGAGGCAGGTATGCCTCATACTCTCGGAATGCGATGTCCATCGGATCCCTGCCTCCCTCTGAAGGAATATCAGGGAGGACAAGAACCTGGTGTGTCACCAGGGACCGACTGCAATGTCGCCACTGTCATCCCCCGAAGCCCCTTCTATCTCGGCTAGAGACTACGGAGAGCTATTTTTGGGTTCAATGGCGAAAGAGTCATGGAATTTCCCACCCTCGGCAGACGTCGATGTTGTGTCAAGATCCTTATTCACCGGTCCATTTTATAGTTATATAACGGCCAAGCCACTACAACCCTCAGAGGACAGCCCAAGATTCGGTGGCCAATCAGGCTGCTCGCCGTATTCTCTTCCGGCCAGCCTACCGTCAAAGCGGTCTGCCTCAGTGCTGCCACCAATTCCTCAGCCACCCACAGTTGACGAGTGGGGAAATCAAGGGCCGGACCATGAATCTAATCCGAGGATCTTCTATACTATCCATTCAGCATGACACTTTCCTAAGAATTTTTGGCCGGTCGGAGGACTGAATTTTTGTATGCCGGAATCTCTAACCCTAAAGGAGTTTGAATGTTTCTATCAGACCCTCTGGGAGACTAACTTCCGTCTTCACCACCGACAATTGACATATCCCAGGATTTATGTGCACCTTGAATACATCGGTGAACAATGTTGTCTGGTTGACCTGGCCACACTGCCCAAGGTTCAGCACCCCGAGTCACCCGGTCACCACAAGGCCCTCCAACAGCAATGCGTTAAGAGTTTTCAAGTGCTCTGTAAAGTTATTGAGGAGGATACCACCCTACAAGCAAGTCCATGGATGGGGGTTGTACACTGCCCTTCTCTTCAGTGATATTCTTCGGTAGCCCGACTCTCTTGGTGATGTTGAGGACATGCCCCGAGAAGAGTTGTGGTACATGACCGATCTTTCAGGAGGGGAAAACGAGCAGGAACTTCTCGATGGGAACATTCTCCCTGAGGATGTTCCCCCACTACTAGACCCATCGGGGAGGATTACTCATTATCAGAGAAAACTCCTAGGTCTCCCTCTACCCACCGAAGCATTGGTACTCATCCGGAATGTTAGTAAGGGAAAAGAGCACGTCGGAGTTGTCAAGAACTCTGACCCATACGCTTCAGTGAAAAAGATAGAGGAGGGCCCTGAGAAGGAAACATTGTGCCAGCAGCTTGCTGAGAAGAAGAACTTGTTCGATGAACTTCTGTCTTAACACATTGCAGAGTGACAACTGGAATGCGATGATCCTAGGTCAGGGCATCATGGGTACGAACAACTACTCCTTGGTGAGTTGCCCCCAGGCAACCCTGATCATGCCGCATTTGCTGACAGGGAAAATGTCAGGGATCACAATAGGAGGGAATAGTATGTCTCGCCAAACCCTCCTGAACTGCGCGACAATCCATGGAACCTCGCTCGTGTTTCTCTGGTAGTCCCAAGGGTCGCTCCACCAGCCACTCCATGAGCCGATGAGCTTGTCTACCGCATTGAAGAACCTGACAATGCGCTCGTGGTTAGGGACCCTCGTCAAGACAGGGACCCCCATCCAGATGATCCAATGGTGGAACTCATCACCCACCTAGAGGATTTTGAAACACGATAGGTGGAATTTCCACCAGATGGAAAGCCATACCCTGTATGGGTGGATAATATGTCAGCAACCCCGGGATTCGGAAACCCCACCTTATCCCCCTTTAACGAGATGGGGGGCCCGCCACAGCACATGGCCCACTTCAACTCATGGTGTGGGCCTATGTTAGGGACCCCAGTGCAGCAGGAGGCCACCAAGCTCCATTGTATTGTCCAGACACTGGAGGGTCCAACATTCATTTGGAACAGCAAACTCCCCGTCGGATCTGTGACTTGTCGGGAGGACCTTCATAAGAAGTTCCTTTAGTAGTTTATCTCTACCACCCAGAAAAATAACATCACAGACCTCTGCATGTTCAAGAAAAGGCCTGATAAAAGATTCACGGACTTTGTTGCCTAATGGAAGGGTCTCACATACTCCCTTGACATGCCATTGACTGAGAAGAAATTACTAACGATGTGCATAGGGAATGTCAAGACGAAACTAGTTCCCTCCCTGATCATTCAAAACTATCCCAGAGGGTTCTGAGGCTTCTCAGATAAGGCCCAGCATCTTGAAGAAGCCTTGCAACAGGCTGTCCAGGCACATCTGCCACCCCCTGTAATCCTAGCAAGGAGGGCTGCCATAGCCGACCCCACCACGGGGGCTTAGGTAGATGCCCCTAGGTAGCTAAAATTTATACCAGTGGAACCAAATCCGTAGCCCCATAGGGGTCCACCATCATGGGCACAACTTTCATCCTAACAACATCCACCACAAAATCAGCAGGCACCTTCACGTAACACGCCGCCACCACCTAATCAAGATAATCAAGTTCTACCTCCCCGACAGGCTACTCTGGCCCCCCGTTACGGTCAGAAACCTAGACCCCCTTTTGAGATAGAATAAATCTGAATTACTTGTTCAATGAGGCCCAGGTCCCCAGTTACATCTGCAGTGCCTTAGAGTAGAGAATTTTATGACTTTATGGGTGTAGAAAGCCAGAGGAGGTGAATCTCACTTATCTCCCCAACTACTGCCCTTATCACCAGATCCTGGGGAACACCATCAAGAAATGCTATGTGTTCAAGGATTGTCTCCAAGACCAGATTGACAATAATATAGTTTGGTTGGGACCGGCCCCAAAACAGGTGGTAGGTGTCTTTGTGAGGTCAGACAGTAGCAACGACGATGAAGGTGAGTGGCAGTGGGTTTTTGACTACGGGTCTTGGAAGTATAACGACTGGATGGCTCGTGGAACGGTCACCCATGCCCAGGGCATTATCCGTGCGTTCCTGAATCATTTGGAGCCTTTAGAGGCTGTGGCCACCACTTCTGTATCATCATCTCAACCGGCCTCCTCCCAGAATAGCAAGCATCGGCGTGGCAAGAAAAATAAATGTGACACGCCAATGCCATCATCGCCCCGCACTCTTGGAGACTTTATTCCCCCAGAGATGAGGATCCCTCCTAGAATCCACCCAGTGTTGGATGACTCTTCATGTGATTGTCAAGGGTATGCTTCATTCAGTATCGTTGAGTTGGTAAACACCTATATGACGTCCGACGAGGGGGAGCACCAGGAGAACCTCCCCAACATCCCCAGCCGACGCCAACTTCGGTGGAGCCAAGGCCATATGGGTCATCAGGGCACGTGAGTTGGCACCTCCAGCCAGGCCATGCAAGCCACTAAGACCAGAGAGCAGGCCCATCGCAGAATCCAGCACACGCAGCCTCTTCATCCAGTGTCGACATGCCCACCTCCACAACCATTTGTGCTACTGGATTAGGCAGAACCATTTCAGTTGTGTTGCGACCAACATCACCCCACTACAGGCTGATCTGAGTCAGGATAATCTTAGTCATCTGGTCCTCACCTGGAAGCTACACTCCAGGCTTCGACTAGTGAACAATGGGGTATTCCTAGTACCAGTCAGCTGCCTGTCTGGCCTGCAGACCCTTCCATGCCATCCGTCAGGGAGCAGCTTCCTACAAGAAGAGGTTCACGCATGGCACGGAAGTACGACGTTCTCAAGAACCTCACAAGAATCCTAGTGAGGCTTTCCATCCCTGAATCCCTCCTCCTATTTCCAAATATGTGTGAAGCACTCATTGAGGCTTTAAGGATCCCCCTCCAGTTTGAGATGGAGATAGAACCTGCAGAGGCTTTCCACGATGAAGTGCTTGAGAATGCCGAATGGCAAACTATCATTTCATTCTTAGTAGAGGATGAAGGCTCCCCCATACAGGGGCACATCCACCTGTTGTACATCACTGGAGAAATTAACGGTGTGTAGGTTCACAGTTGTCATGTTGACACTGGCTCTGAGATCAACCGTATCCCAACATGGACACTATTGAAGCTAGGGTTATTTGAATACGATCTGACTCCTTTCGATTTATGAATCCAATGATATGACAGGACTGAGAAAACCCTAGTCAGCAATATCTGTTTCATGACCCTGTTCAGCGGTCTAGTTTCTAGCATCGAGTTCATGGTTGTCTCCCTGAACACTGAGTATAATGCGTTGATGGGCAGGCCATGGCTCAACTTGCATGCGGTGGTCCCCTCATTGTATCACAAATGCCTCAAGTACTCCTTTAATGGTCGAGTGGGAATACTCCACGGTGATGCATCTTCTTTCACCTCTTGTGAAGCACTCTATTTTGACACCGACTATTACATGAGTAAGGATAAACAAGTCCAGGAAAGTAAAGTTGAGCCCGTTACTGCTACGACTGACCCTTGGGCAGGCCTGAATGATGCCTACATATTCCCGATCCATCAGTTAAAGGTCATGACCCCTGATATGGGGAAATGTTTTTTCATTTCAAGGACAAGGGGGAATCATGGTCCCAAATTTAGGTGGCATCGGAAGATCAATTCATATTCTTATAAGAATCGAGCCTCAGTTATCCCGGAGCCCCCCACTCCCATCAGGTATCGGGACATCCGGCTCATGACAACGGTGGTACGTCATACTTGTTTATTTTGTTGGGTTGGAATAATTCAGTTCTAGCCGACGCACCACTACTGCTTTGATATAATCAAGAGTGGCCCCTTGGTCCGGAGAAAAGATGAGATCGGGTCGATAGCCTTCTTCACTATGGTCTCAGTAGCGCCAGAGTGCCTCGATGAAATAACCACTACCGCACAAGCTGGAAGAAGCCTCCCATCATGGTCTGGTAACTCAGAAGAAACATCCCCCATGGAGGATCCCTCTTTAAGTAGAGAAGAGGATATAGAAGACACCCCCTGCCTTTTAGGAAGGCGTTTCTTCCATGGTCGATGAGTTGGTACAGGTGAACCTCAGAAGCAGGGTAAATCTGTGGCCCACATTGATTAGTGCATCCATGCCTCCCGAGGAGTGGCAGCAGTACGTAGAATTCCTTAAACAGCATTGTGACGTATTTTCCGGCAGTTACGATGATATTACAGGACTAGGTCATCAGGTAGCCATCCACCACCTCAACCTTCCCACAAATCATCATGGATTAAAGAAGCCTCCTAGAAAGATGAACCATTCTCATAGTTCCATGGTCGAGGTCGAGGTTGACAATCTCATCAGGGCCAAAATTGTTAAGGAGGTCTAGTACCCCAAATGGTTATCCAACATTTTACCAATCAGGAAGAAGAATAGACAGATCAGGGTTGGTATCGGCTTCCGAGATCTCAATCACCATTGTATGAAGAATGATTTTCCCCTTCCAGTGATATAATTGTTGATCGACGTTATAGCTGGGTTCCAAGCCCTCTCCTTCATGGATGGTTACTCCAGGTATAATCATAACTAGATGGCCCCCGAGGATGAAGAGTCCAAATATTTTAATGTTCCCCAAGGTACTTTTTGTTACTAGGTTATTCCCTTTGTCTTGAAGAATTTAGGTGCAACATATCAGCGGGCCATGCACCGCATATTCAATCCAATCCTATGGTCATTGGTAGAGTGTTATGTGGATGATCTGGTGTTCAAATCTTGCATGTTCTAGGACCATATCAAGGATCTTGAGAAAGTGTTTGGATTTCTCCGTTTCTGCCACCTAAAAATGAACAATTGATGTGTGATTTTGGGGGCACCTTCAGGAGGTTTCTTGGCATTGTTGTCAGGTACCGAGGAATCAAGATCGACCTAGAAAAGATCAAGGTCATCAACCAGATGCCTCCCCCGAGTAATATCTAAAAGCTTCAAGGTTTCCAAGGCCACATGGCCAACATACGCCGATTCATTGTAAATCTGGAAGGAATGTGTTAGCCCTTCTCCCGGCTCATGAATAAAGGCACCGCTTATGAATGGGATGTAGAGTGCCAGAATACCTTTGAGGATATCAAAAAGTATCTGCTCCAGTCTCCGATTATGATGCCACCTGTCTCTGGGAAGCCACTGGTCCTCTATGTTACCACCCTGGAATGGTCCCTCGGCGCCCTTCTCACCCAGAAAAACAATGAGGGGATAAAGAATAGCCTCTACTTCCTTAGCTTCATGCTCCTTGATACGGAGACCATATACTCCACCATCCAGAAGAGCTACCTTGTTCTCGTATTCACCGTACAGAAATTGTTGCATTACCTGCCGCACCACGAGGTACAGCCGGTGTCTTGAGTAGACCCATTGAAGTACATCCTAAGGCGTCCCATGTTGACTGGTCGACTAGGGGGTGGTGGGTAATCCTCCAGAAGTTTGACATGAGGTTTGTGCCTCAGAAGGCTATTAAGGGACATGCATTGGAATACTTTCTAGATACCCATCCAACCTCCACAGGCTAGTACCTGGACCTATATTTTCCGGATGAAGAAATCCTCTCAGTCGATCAAGACATCTCGTGTTGGAAAATTCACTTTGATAGCACCTTCTGGAGCCCCACCTATAAAAGGCTTAATGGTCCTCGACTCAACAGAGTAGGCCTAGGTATTGTTTTTATTACCCCGGCACTAGCCATTCTACTATTCTCATTACTATTTTTAGAAGGTTGCACTAAAAATGAGGCAGAGTATTAGTCCCTCATTACTAGCCTTGAGTTGGCCCTCGAGATCGACGTGCCCCATTTTCATGTGAAATGGGACTCCAATCTAGTCATTAAGCAGGTCAATGTTGACTATGTTGTCGGGAATCCAGAGCTCGTACCATTTTTAGAACACACTCTCTAGATTATGGCATAGTTACCTTCTTTTCCAGAGGTTATCCATGTCCCTCGGTCACAGAATGGTTGAGCGGACACTTTGTATAGCTTAGCTGCATCACTTGTAGAGCCCAGACAGGATGATCTGATTATCCACATAGCGCATCATTGATTCATAGATCCTGTTACCCTAGATGGTGATGACGGTCCATAGGTAATCCATAATAATATCAACACCTCTACGTCAGGACCCCCGAGTCATCCGGATGTAGTGATTAAAATGATTATTGATTGCAGGACACCCTTGGTTGAATACCTCCAACATGGTAATCTCCCGTCAGATCGGGTTGAGCGTGAGCGAATCTGACGTCACGTGCTACAGTTTAATCTCTAGAGCGGTCCCATCCTTGAGCCAATCCTCTATAACCACATGTTTTATGGTGTTCTCCTACTTTGCATTTAGGGAGTTGAGATTCCACAGTTCATGCTAGAGTTTCACGCCGGTTCTTGTGGTGCCCATCAGGTTGGGCCAAAACTGTCTCACCAGATCTGGAGATTAGGGTATCTTTGGCCCTCTATGATCCATTACTGCATCAAGTTCTCCAAGAGATGCCATGTGTGACATGTTCATGATAACTTTGTGCATTTTCCACCAGAGCCTCTCCACACTACCAAATACTCTTGGCCCTTAGCAGTCTGAGAATTAGATGTATTAGGACCATACACACTAGCAATGGCTCACCAATGCCGAATCATTTTGACCGCTATGGATTTCTTTTCCAAGTGGATAGAGGCAATTACCCTCAAAGAAGTCAAGGCTTGTTCTATCATTGAAATCATGAGTTCCAATATCATCCATCAGTTTGGATTACCTCATGTTTTCCTCACTGATAATGGCACCAACTTCCGAGCAGCCGAATTGAAAAAGTTGTACGCTAGGTAAAATATTCGCTCTAAACATTTCTCCTGCTATCATGCGCTAGAAAATGGATAGATCTAGGGGTTAAATCAAACCCTATCTAATATCTTGCAGAAAATGGTTCGTCAAAAAAAGAAGAGTTGGCCGGATAAGATCACCAATGCCTTCTGGGCCTATCGAACGATGACTCGTAATTCCAACCAGGTTCCCCCATATTCCTCTGGTGTATATAACTGAGGTTGTCCTGCCCATCGAGATTCAGTTTCCCTCAATGCACACAATGGTCTATGGCCAAAAAGAGCCGGATAGAGTTGTGGAAATCCGTCTTCCTAAATTGGAAGCACTAGACAATAATTGTCTTTGTTCCCTGCATAACATAGAAAGGCATCAGAGCAGTATGACTGGAGCCTTCAACAAGAAGGTTCGCCACTTCCCTTTACTACAAGGTTACTTGGTATTAGCCCTCAGGGCGCCAATGATCCCCGGCAGGAAACCACCCATGTTGGAGCCCAAATGGGAAGGACCTTTCATTGTTCATAAGGTTTACCGCAATGGAGCATACTACCTAGTGACGATGGATGGTGAAAGTATAACTCCTTCCACCAATTCCATGTTCCTTAAACAATAATTTGCCTAACCCTTATGGGTCCTACATGACCTTAAACTAGATTACGGTCCCGCACGACCTTAAACTATCTGTCCTGCATGACCCTAAACTGCATGCTCGTCCTGCATGATGTTAAACTGTATGTCGTCCCACATGACGTTAAACTATATGTCGTCCAACATGATGTTAAACTGTATATGTATGAACTACGTGTGGCTTGATTCCCATCCTCATGGGATATGTAGGAATACCCGAACAGTTAAATTTTGGGTCCAGCCCCTTTTAGTTCGATCCCCTTGATCATTTACAGTGGTTCACCGATGTGTCTAAATGTACTCTGGTCTAGGACCTGGAGTGTCACATTCAACTTGGGAATGTTTTTATCCACTTGTCAAGCTTCATATTCCCCTTCATTTGGGCCCCCATTATCTTTCACACCTGAAGAGACCCCCAAAATAGCATGGATGCTAGACCTAAAGGATCCCCTACCATTATGGGCCAACGCCCCCAAGGGTTTCAGACAAAAAATTGATATATGTTCCGCGTTGTGAACATGGTTACCGGTCGACGCTCATTTTTTCCCCATTTCAGGATAAGGCAACAGGATGATGTGTTGCAAACATGGCTAGTAGTAATCCTCCATCATCACACCAGCCCTTTCAGGCATTGAATATTGGTTACATGATTCACATTATGTTCCACCCCATCAAGTCCATGTGGAATCTTGACACTCTTGGAACTATCCCTCAGTGCCCCTCCGCATGTCAGGTGGACAAAGCTGCAGTACGGCGTCCTTCGGGGCTCCCATGGTCTGCGAATTAAGACAATAAACTGAGATCTTCTCTAATATCTCTATGTGGATTGATCCTCATCCGCATGGGATACGTGGGATCTCCCAGAAATTGTGCTTCTGGGTCCAGCTCAGTTGGGAGAAAACATCTCATGCCCCTTATCCTCTTGGCGCGAGGCTCCTCTCCTAGAATTTCGTATGGTGATTATGTGGACCTCTCCTCATGTGCGTCGGGTATGCCTTATCACTTCATGTGCATTCCTTCGGGTCCAATCACATGGCCTTAAACTGTGATAATATCATCCTGGCCGCACGATGAAAAACAGCATTGCATTGTGATGACCTCATCATGAGGGACCTCATGTTGGGTCTTAATTATCCACCATACCATTTTTCAATGCCTGTATATGGCTTGATTCTTCTTGTGATACCAGGAATTTCTACGCTAGTCTTGTCGCTTCCGAAAAAAACCATTCACCTTAAAGGACAAACGGGATACATCAAATACCGCTTCTTTTGGTGCGAGGTCTAGACCTGCAGGCCCCTTTAATCTTTTTCACTGCTGCCTTACCATTCTACCACCCAAAACTACATGTGGCTTGATTCTCATTCTCATGAGATACATAAGAATTCCCTAGTGCTTCCCCATGGTCCCATCCTACCTTTCTTGTTTGGTCCATTGACCTAAACACTTCCCCAAGAAGCGTATGGTAATTTGGACTTATGTCCTCATTCACGTCGGGTTTCAAAATCACCTTACCATGTGTCCCATGCATTCCTTACCAATCCTTGGTCCAGGTTCTAAGACCCTAAACTAAGACCCTTTCTATAACTGTGTATGGCTTGATTGTCATCCTCATGGGATATGTAGGAACACCCAGACATTTTGTCTCGGGTCCATCCCCAGGAATCACAAATCACATCCTTCCTCATTGTCGGCCTAATGCGTCTCCATCACGATAGCATAATTTCATGAGTGTTGGATTCTGTTCAAACAAACCACCACTTCACCTTCAACTCTGTGCATTACCCCTTTATTCAGACCCTCATCATCGTCCATGTCTGAAGGGAACCCCTAACAGTATGGATTCTCAACCTATGGCCTGCCTGCTGTCCTGGGCCAATGTTCTAGAAGACTGACGGATGATATTTGAGTTATGTACCATGTTGTGAACATGGTCAACAGTCGACCCTCATTTTTTGTCCTCATTTTAGGCTAATGAAATATGGATGTTGTGTTTCAAACACAGTCAGCAATTTTTCTTTATTGCCACGCCCCTCCCGCAGTGTTCTAAATTTGGGGTGATGTGATTCACATTTTCCATTCCCATCTGTTCGGACTGATTCCAATTCCCCTGGAATTTCCCCGCTCGTGCTCTAGAGCATGTTGAGAAGACGATACATCAATCGGTCTAAGGACCACTTCCTTTGATTAGGCCTCCCTCTTCTCCTCAGAAATCCAGATTCGAATCGTGAACGCCCGAAGCTTGGTTGACACTCCCACAATCAAATGAAGTGATAGTACAAGAATCCTTTGTTTCTCACATTGTGTACGGCCCTCCAGAGCTCGGTGGAATTATGTGTAGCTGGAGTGGTTTTTCACACAGGACCAGATAACTTTTTGTGAATGAGAGCTCGAAGCTTGTCGCAAGAGAAAATTCGTACGGAGCATGGGACCCGTGGCGGCTTTTATAGGCTAAGCCTATTTTTTTTGCCCGTGTGAAATGATTATTCCATACATTCATGAGTTTTATGCACCGCATCATGTTTTTGCATGCTTGAACCCTACGGAGCCCTGCAATTTGGCATTTTCCTCAGAATTTGACTATTGCAACCCCTCACCGAACCAATTCTATGGGGGGGAATTTGTAGGCTCCAAAAAGAGCTCTAGGGCTGAAAATGTTTCCAAATGACAAATCGATGTCATATTTGGATCCAGGGACCCCATCCTGGGGGCCCGGAAGGGTCCCAAAAAATAAATTCATTTTTGGGTGAAAGAATTATGCCCCGTGTAGAATATTCCGGGATTCTCGAAACTTTACCATTGGGGGTGCGAAATATTTCACGCCCCGATCCACGCGGTCGACATTTCGATTCATCTTCCATGTCACACAATTTTTTCATGCCGACCTTGTTTCCGTGCCCCTAGATGCCTAGAAATATAAGCGACCCCCTTCCACATCAGGGCTGAAGAATTTGAACTGACTCCTGTGCGTGAAATTCGGCTATCGCGGGCGCAAAGATGGCCTTCAGGTACAATTCTTTTCACGCCATGTCTCCCTAGGATTTTCCTTCATGTGAGATCCCCTTGTTTTAGACTACATTTCAATCCCTTTGGGGACTACCTCCTGCACGCAATCCATTCAACTTGCACACAGGTCGGCCGATTGCATGAAATACCCTTCAATTGTGTGCACCCCAGTCATTGTGCGCAAAGCATCGTCCCCACTCGCGTGCCGCACGCAAATCCTTGGCTCTACTTACACACCAAATCCCTGTTGATTTCATTCCATCCCATTTTTTTTTACATGAGCCCACATATTATGCACGCAAGCCTCAAAGTTTGCATGCAACCCTCTGGGACCCCTCACACCAGTGCTTTCCGGCTATATCTTCACTCACATTCACCGCACACCTTCGGTGTACCATTACATGAGTGTTCGATGTTCTTCGCAGGTGTCTCTATCCCCCAGGGCATCATACATAGTTTTCCCGTACGACCTTCTAGGCTCATACAAAGTAACTTCGATGTCCCTTAGGAAATGTCGCCCGTTGCGTTGCTTTGCCTCATGCTTCTTAGCATAGGCACGCTAACGACTATTGCTTCTTCGCATAGCCATGCTAACATGGACCCCCAAGGGGATCACCTCACGACACCCCCCATCCACAAACTTTTTGGTGCCTTCCCTTCACCATGGTGTAGAGGGTACCAGTTATGAAAGTCCTAGGGGTGCGGAGTGAACCCACCTCGTCCAAGCATTAGGAAGTTAAACTGACAAGCACCATCATCCTTAGCACATGATTTTAAACTATGAACTCACCCCGTCCACCATTAGTGGGGCGTCCCTAGCTCAGACATTATTTACGCCTACTCGTCTCAACAGGAGTGAAATATCCATCACATGGAATGAGATCCTCTTGGATGAGGCGGCTCCTGTCCTCGGGGAAGCGTAGCCACCATGGCGTACGCCCCTACCCTTTCTTGCAGGAGGCAGTGCCCTTGCTCCTCCTTTCTTTTTCGTGGACAAATCCAATAAAGGGTGTGGTGAGGAAGAGTTCTTCTCCTCCTCTCTTTTTCCATTCCAAAGGATAAGAGGGGACAGTGGCACAAGGATCCAACCATCCCACTTCTCTCTCGTTGGGCTATATCATTGTTGGGCCTCCATCATGGAGTAAGCCCCGACGTCTGGGACTACTAACCACGCATAATCCCTTGTTTCCTCTTTGGGGCGCTCCACACATAAGCCCCACTCCACTTCCCACTGATGCACCTTTCATGACGTGATCATCAAGTCCCTGCTACCTCTTGTTTCTCACACTGAGAATTACTCACGTGGGCTTAGAGTAAGCAGAAACCATGATAACACTTTGGGCCGCCTCAGACTGTAAGCCCCAAGACATTCCAAACTATAGGGTCCTTGATCCATGTCAAGGCATGGTACTTGCGAAGCCTCCATGAGGTTCAATACCACCACCTGGTCGTTTCGACCATTCTCATGTAAGTTCACCAAGACCTTGGTCCACCTCAGAGTGTAAGCCCCAACCCATCCCAAACTACGTGGACTTTGATCCATGTCAAGGCATGTTGCGTAGGAAGCCTCCACGAGGTTCAACCCCACCACCTAGTCATTCCGACCATCCTAACATCGATTCACAAACACCTTGGGCCGCCTCAGAGTGTAATCCCCAACCAATCCTGAACTATGGGGACTTTGATCAATGTCACGGCCTGGTATGTAGGAAGCCTCCATGAGGTTCAATCCCACCACCCGGTCATTCCAAACATCCTCATGTCAGTTCACCAACACTTTGGGATGACTTAGAGTGTAAGCCCCAACCCATTCCTAAACTACGGGGACTTGGATCCATGTCATGTCATGGTTCATAAGAAGCCTCCATGAGTTTCATGCCCACCACCCGGTCATTATAACCATCCTCACATCAGTTCACCAACACCTTGGGTCACCTCAAAGTATAAGCCCCAACCCATGCCGAACTATGGGGACTTTGATCTATATCAGGGCATGGGATGTAGGAAGACTCCATGAGGTTCAAGCCCACCACCCGGTCATTCCATATATCCTCACGTCGGTACACCAACACCTTGGTCCGCCTCAAAGTGTAAGCCCCAAACCTTCCCAAACTATGGGGACATTGATCCATGTTAAGGCATGGTACGTAGGAAGCCTCCATGAGGTTCAATCACACCACTCGGTCGTTCCGACCATCCTCACATCAGTTCACCAACAGTTTGGGCTGCCTCAGAGTGTAAGCCCCAACCCATTCCTGAACTACAGGGGCTTTGATCAATGTCAAGGCATGGTACGTAGGAAACCTCCATGAGGTTCAAGCCCACCACCCGATTGTTCTGACCATATTCACGTCGGTTATCCCCCGTCCAACATGATGTTAAATTCTATTCACAATCTGAACTATGTGGTATTTGATCCTTGCTAAGGCAGGGTACGTAGGAAGCCACCATGAGGTTCAAGCCCATCACTCATGTCTCATCCGGATCTCTCCCTCGAGCCTATGTGTCTTGGGAAGATCATGCCTCTACCCGGAGGTTCCACTTCTTCTGGGTCCCATCCAAGCATCCATTCACACGGGTCTCCTCCGTAGGTGTCCCATTGTCCCATCGAACTACACAGACTTTGATTCCCTACTACAGGGATACGTAGGAAGTCTCTTCGTGGTTCAAGTCCAAAACCATCATCACCCCATGACAGTTCCATCCCATTCACCACCATCCTCACGAAACCTTCCATTATCCGTCATGATTCATAACCGGGCCGCCACATCCCGGTGGAATCCTTCCACCCCACTCCCTATTCCATTAGACGACATTCGGGAAGCCACCCACATGTTGGCCCCAATATCGGCGTTCCCTCCAGGGGGTTCCTCCATCTGATCCACTCTAATCAATGTTCCAATCAGTCTGATCTGTCCCCACTGGACATTAAACTCGTGGTATACCCTGTGTTAAATATTGGAAGCTGAGGAAAACCTCAGATACATGCATATGGAATACGATTCCCCACATTATATGTGGGATTACTCGGGCTTCCACGCTCTCGAGAAGCCCTATAATGAGGGATAGAAGACAAACATGCCAATCCCCCATCGTCCAGATATGACAGTGATGCCCAACATGACTACTCCCCTAACCGAAGGTTACTACCCTGACCAGATGCCTTGTAATGTCCTGACAGAAGCAGTGTAATTAACTGGTATCCATGAAGATATGGCACTGGGAAGAGTTTCATGAAGAATGTCTTTGTCTATAAGGGAGACCGGGACTAGGTGACGAGCTCTGAGGAGGAATCCATGGAAGGAAGAACCAACATCCAATAATCATGTTTCGATCAAGTACAGATGTCCCTATGTAAGGAGTGGATGTCGCCTGCCTTTGGAAATCTGGAATGCAGGGCAACAACTGTGCGTCCTCTGCTTGACGGATGCGCGCTCCCCGAAAAAAGCATCTGAAACAATTATAAATAAATATTTATATAGTACATATTAATATTATTTTTATTTTTATTAAAATATGAATTTATATATATATATTTATAATTCAAATAAATGTTTAAAAATAAATTTCTTGTTAAAATTAAATTTTTTAATGTAAATAATCATTTTTAATTGTATTTTATATGTCATATTTAGTCTTCAATTAAGATTTATTAAAGAACTATCTTAATAAGTGTTTTAAAAATAAAATTGAAAAAAATTAAATATTATTATATTTTAACTAATATATCAACATTTTTTAAATTATAAATTGATATTAAATTATATAAAGAACACATAATGTTTGAAAACCCATTTTTCAATGAAATATTTTTTTCCATATATTTTCTATTTCAATTATAAATATAAACATATTATTTTTAAATTTTAATCAGATAAAATTAATATTATTTTTGAATTTATAATTTCATAATTATTTTATTATTATTTTTTTATTTTTCTAAAAAATGATTTTTGGTGAATAATGAAAAATGCCATTTTTACAAAAAGTAGGACTTCTTTGACCTCGCTAGGATATTTTCATCAACTAAATATTAGGAAAAATAATTATGGAACAAATATAGGTTTTTAAGTAAAATTATATATTTTAAAATATTTATTTTAATTTAAACCCCAATATTTTGAATTTTATAACTTTCTGAATATTTTTCTCACAAATTGTTTTAATAAATTATACATTTATCATTTAAAACATTAATTTTATTCAATTTTAGAAATTGCATATAATAAAATTTATTTCAAATATGTAATTAGAAGGTCCATTTAATATAATAAGTATATCATTATTTTAGGGTATGTGTGATAAATTACATTGGTTTCAACTAGTTACTATTATAATATCTAAAATGGTAAAAGTAATAAATCTAGGGGTAAATGGATTGAAAAATGTTAAAAATGTGTTTATAATTGAGTTTTTGAGTTATGATCATATTTATC
Source organism: Viscum album (assembly GCA_963277665.1). Classification (NCBI taxonomy): domain Eukaryota; kingdom Viridiplantae; phylum Streptophyta; class Magnoliopsida; order Santalales; family Viscaceae; genus Viscum; species Viscum album. The sequence goes on along the minus strand of OY728151.1, from coordinate 772,225,791 downwards.
CATCATACCCTTCATTATGTCAATCTTTTGGATCCTTCTACCAAGAATAATGGCATACAATTATTGTAATATAATGGGTACTTCTAAATTTAACCCTATCTTCGCTTAGAAAAGGGTATCACTTACACAACATCATGCTACACATATCCATATAATTTCATCCTAAATATCAGAAATCTTTCTCCTATAATCCTATCACATTTTAATATTCCTTTCTTTTCAATTAGTTATCCTAAGGCAAGCTTTTTCAAGGAGAGTTCTAGGAGAAATATCAAGTTCTGAGCCTGAGTATTGCTTACTCCATAGCATTTTCTTCTTAACATTCCTCTTCAAAAATATATATCCACCTGAATATAATGAAATAAGTATTTTAAATATAATTAATTTTTATTATATTAATTGATAAACCATTATTCAATATTTTAATATCCATTAATAAAAACAAAACATCATTGATCATGAATGTGCGTGTACTATCATCTCCACAAAGCAATGTGGTTCAATTTTCATCACCTCATCTCAAGGTAGGTCAAAAAAATGGATTTCAAAAATTAATAGGGTTATTATATAATAATTAATATTATGGAATTAGAATTTATTAAATTCTTTCATTCAATCTTTTTCTTTAAGAAGTGGAATTTTTCATTGTGTATACATGAAAACAACCGCATCCACAAATGATGAATTTCATTTTTCATCATCACCCTATATGAATGGTTATAAGAATAAATTTCATTAATATTAATTAAATTTATGAAATTTATATTATTTTTTAATGGTTATATTAATATTATATAAAAACAAGTACTTACTTATAAAATCATTGTAAAACGCCGTCATTTTGGTCAGTTTTACCACTTATGTGGACGATGTTACAATATTTATATCATGAATGATTTAGGAATATTATATTTTTATTATAACATGTGATAATAATGTATTTAATATTTTCTAATTATTTTGGAAAGGTGTTATTACTATTTATTATATTTATTAATATACCACCCTTTTTTTGTCAAAACTACCAAAACATGGAAATCATAAATCATTCCTTCACACATCATAATGAAAAATAGTATATTGTGAACATAGAACTTTACAAATCCTAAGAAACATTTCTTCCAATATCTTGAATGATCTCAAAATGATGATCATCAAATCTATAAATGATGATTTCCACAATCATTAAAAAACTAATATTATACTAACAACAGAAATTAATAATCTTTTATGATCAATATAAATCAATACTGCACACATTATGTCTAATAAAGAGGATATTTATGATAGATTTAAAATTTCAAATTTCAATATCATCCTTCATATTATTTTACCTTCTGGGAGAAATATCATTAGGCTAGTTGATCTAGTAGGTTTTATTTCAAATTTTTTTGGTTTCAAGGATTGTATGTGTATTCTAATGGGACGTGGATACATTTAACATGTCTTTCAATTTGAGGACTTTATGAGTCACACTTTAGGATTCATATTTACCTCCCAGAAGAAGAATAACCTCTTAATTCAATTGTGGGACTCCAAATTTAATACTTTAATTGTTAGGAACACTCTCACTCATGTGTGGGTTAGAGTTTTTTTTTGTCAAAATTGGATCTTATGAAATCTATGAATTTTGTATGATATTATATCATATGTGGGGGATCCTATAAACTATACAGGGTGACTCAGAAAGCTATATTTTTTCATTTTTATAGAAGTCTGGATAAATTTTACTTGATTACCAAATTGACTGAGAAGGTTGTGTTATCCACTGGTGACAATGATCTTAAACTAAAAATTGTGATTAGGATTTTACCATCAATTTTTTATAAGTTTAGGTTTATTGGTAATTAAAAATATAATTATCATAAGGATAAAAATCGTTCCAATTGATCTCCCGAAGTTCGTATCTCTAAGACCTGACATCGTAAGAAAAAAAATTGTAGTTTAACTGTAATAGCTATCATTTATTATTGGGATATTGTTAATGTATAGGGGGAATTTAAAATTTCATTTTTTATCAATATATGCATGAGAATGGGGATCTTGATTATTATGATCTTGTTGTTTATATCAATGAAAATGTTTAACATCATTGTTTTTTGTTCAATTTAATCAAGGGTGAAGCTTCTATGAACTAAGAAAATGTCATCTATGATCCTTCAGGAATACATGCTCAAAATGAAACATTAATTCAAGACTCTCCATGTCGTTATAAAAAGCTTCCAAAGGGTGGATCATCAGAGTTAATGGGCTAAGGTCAAGGATATACTCTAGAAAAGGTACAGAGGTCGGTGAAGGATTGAAATAAACTGATTAAAAATGAAGGGTATCCTCCTTAAAGGATATTTTGTATGGGAAATAATGTATCTTTATTGTCATCCAAAATATAGTGGTGGAAGGATTAAAGGGACTCTCAGTAGGTTTATTTTTCACATATGGAGAAAACTTATGATCTTTCAGCACTAGATGTGGATGGATTTGGGAAACAATAGATGATTTCATCCACATGTTCTCTCTCTATTTTTGGGTCATTCCATGCTTTTTCTCATCAGGACAAGTCAAGTGAGTTATCCAATCATTAGAAACTAAATCATAACAATAATTTCCATAAATCTATATAGGAGGCAACGAATTCTCCTAGAATTATTGGAAGGTGGGGTGGATATATCTTACTTTGATGAGGATGGAAGTAATTTCATATAAGGAAATGTATCCTTCCTGTAAGGATGATAATTTTACTAGCTTGGGAAAGGATAGTGAGGGTTCAATATTTCTAAAGAGGATGTTGAATCCAATAATGTAATACACCAATCATTGGCTGACTATGAGCACTCTATCATCCACCTTGGAAGGAGGATACTATTAGGATATTTCTATTAACTCCCTAAATTATTATTTATAATAGTATGAGGATAAATAATACTAAAATAATTTAGATTATGAATTCTAAATTAACTTTCACTTTTTATTTTTTATTCACTATTGAATGTGTTCATATATCTTTGTCTGGCTTATTGACCACATTCTCGTTGTTTTTTTCTTTAATTAAAGGTGTATGACCCAAACATGTTCCAGGTACAACTAAGTAATATAATGATAATAAAGTATTATAAATTAATTTTTTAAAAGTATATTTCTGTTAAAAATATTTTTAAGTAGGTGATTGAGTTATTTATTTTAATTTTATAGGAGTCTCAAGGGCCTTTGTATAAGCCAAGAATTAAGGAAAGGATTTCTTTGCATAAATTTAATTTCATGAGACGTTTTTTTTAACCATGATATCCTTGATATGGTGTGATTTTTTCCAAGAGAATTTATTGTACATTATTAATATAATTATGTGTTTTTAAGGTCTATACCATGTCCTTTCTTTGAGTGGATTTTGATTCCAAAGATTACAAGGTTGGAAGGGTAATATGTATTTATTTTAAATTCCAGGTGACATGTCTCATATTGTGTATCATATATTCTTCTATATGGTGTATTCAAAACCTTATTGAATTATTGTAAGATGGATATCTTTCATTTCATGATATTTAAATTTCAATTTCATGGTTACTCCCTTATGTTATTTTTATTCCTATGTTACCATTCCCATAATGGTTTTTACATTCCACATTCCTTTTTTTGAGACATGTTTTATTTTATACACCTAATTTCATTTTATTGGTGTATATAATTACTATTTGAATTATTATATCATGAAAGTTTATTTTTAAATGGAATTTGACTGTTTAATTCTATGCACTACCTTTAAAGGGGTTACATTTTAAATTTTACCCAAGTCATAATGATTTTTTTGACACAATTTATTTCTCCTTGAGTCATAAATATTCTTCTTGATTATGATCTTATAAGTCTCTTTTTTCTATCTATTTTCCTTACTATATTGTATCCTTCCATTATCTTTAGTTAAATGATCTATAACTATATTTTTATTTATTAATCATGTACTATGTACCATCATAAATTCTTCTCCAATACCTTTTATTTTGTGAATACCCTACGTTGATTTATTTTACTGAGTGGTGTTCACCTAGTTTTCGTACATCAGTTAGTTTCGTAAATTTTTTAGTAAACTATATAACCTTTATATGTACACTGTAAATACTATATACTAAATTATAGTGTATTTACCTTGATATTTTATTGATATCATTGGATACCCATTTTTTTCCATGGGTCATCATGTTATTTTTACTGATGGAATTATGAATGTTCTCATTATCTTATTCAATTTCAAAATTATATAAAAACCATTTATTTCCATGATTTTTAATGGTATGATGAATGATTAATATCTTATGTCACATGTATGTAAGGAATTTAATGATGTGATTGTTGGGCCCTATATAACCCTACAATTAATAGGATAAAGTTTTATATCTCAGGGGATAATGGTCAAAAAAGTTGTGATTATCAATATAAAATTAGAAACTTGAAGTCACATCTAATCCAATAATATCAATAGTTTGTGATGCCAAATTAACCATATTATTATTTATAATTTATTTTTTCTAACATGTTTCTAAGATGCTTTTGTTTTTAATTATATGTAATATTTCAATGCTTATGTTATGCTCTCATAGATCATATTTTTTTACTCTTGTTTTTACATTATTTGGACTAATAACTTAATTTATTTCTTGAATCAGGTTATATGATCAAAGATTTGTTGGGTAAGATTTCTTTATTTCTTTTTATTACACCTATATTCTCATTGTATACTTACTTATGATCATTAATTTTCATTACCTATATTTACCCTTATAATGCATTTGAGCTCATGCCTTTTTTATGTTTTCATGAAATAGTTGATTATGAAATGTATTAGGTATTTTATGTATATATTATAATCTTTAATAGATAATTTTTTTGATATGTTGAAGACTTATTAGAGATTATGTTATTTATTATATAATGGTAAAAATGTCTATTTGATACAATGAGTATGGGTTCTTCTAGTTAATTTAATCTCTCCTAATTATCTAAAACAGTAAATGTAAATGTTTTTTGGAAATATATTGTGACGTAAAATTTTCTTTAAGTCATAAAATTTTGAGATAGCCACATTCTTGGTATGTTATACCTATGGAAATGCAATGAAGTTATCCTCTAACTACTTCCGAAAATAAATCTTTTTATGGCGTGATATTCTTCAATATAATATAGACTCTGAAAAACAATGAACTCTATAGAGACACCAACAATTCATAGAATACAAATTTTTCCTTTATTTTGAGTACCCATTTGGAAACTAATTCCTTTTAAGAAAATTTTTATTACCTATACCAATTGAATTTTATTTTGGGGAAACTATGATGTTACCCATTACAATACAACATGATACCACATTACCTAGAAAAATTGTTTTTCCATGGAAAAATATATTATAGGATGATCTCCAATATCATGGAATAATAGTCTCCCAAATGAAACAATTCTATTTCTTATATTAAAAATTATAAACATGAAAAATCATATCATATACATTACAGTGTGATCATTCTATCTTAAAGAACTATATCATACACTATTTCAATCGAACAATTAAATAATCACTATCATTAGGGAGTGATTAGTTTTTGTATTAGTAAATTTTAATATTATGTAATAATCTTAAAATTTGATGATGTAACATCCCTAACCTAGTTCACTCATAAGTAAACAATTGGTTCTCCACATGGCCTTAGTCACACCTCCCTATATGAGAGAGGCTATAGACATGTAGTGAGGGTCTATGATAATATGATGGGGATATATATCCTCTGTTCAGAGTATAATTAACATTATATATAAATGAAACCATATAACCTTCCAAGTAAAAAGTATATTACATCTGGAAAATTTCTAATAAACAACCAGACATTGCTCATTTTATAATATATGAATTGTAATAGAGTGTATGTCATGAACCAACAATAGAAGGGAATACACCCAAATATACCAAAATAAAAAGATTAATGAAACATCAAGACCATATCTTGATATCATGGACTCCATCATAGTAGCTCAAATAATGCATCATTCATAGGATTCTTACAATTTTCATGTCACGTGATAATAAATTCTTTTTTGGTACCAACCCGAGGACTGAGAATGGTGTCAATAAAACTCATACGGACATCACTAATAATGTCTAAATCATATCCAAATGAAATAATAATTCATAATGATGTTCCTACTATAATTCAAAAATAATAATAATTAATTAAATGAACACCATCAACCCTTGGGTTCCAAGGAAATAGAAGAGGTCAACCATACTGAATTCATCAAAATATTGTTGTCTCTGAATAGGAATCACATTGATGAAAAGATACCAATATTAGAATAGTGGCTACACACAGGGATTACCAACCACAAAACAATAAGAGTCCACTTGGTGGATACCCCATCCTCGAAACATGGAAAACAATTACCAAAACGTTAGAATACTTCCTGGTGGAATATCATCCCTTGAACATTTGAATAGAACCCATTGGAATACCGTCCCCAGAATATGGGAATACATCCTGGTGGAATATCATCCCCCGAAAATGATAATGCAACATGGTGGAACATTATCCCTATATCATGAGAATAAAACCTAGTGGAACATCTTCCACAAAACATATGAGTTTAACCAAGTTGAATATCATCCTAGGAACATTAGAATACAACCTAGTAGAATATCTTCCTTGTAACGTGAGAATAAAAATTGGTGGAACAAGAGAACAAAACCTAGTGCAACATTATTATTAGAACTTGACAATACAACCTAGTGGAATATCATCCCTAAAACATGGGTAATTAGGTTAAAATACCCAACTAGAATTCCATATTAAATCACAAATCAACAATTATTCATAATTATTTTTGTTAATTCCATTTACCATAATTCAATAAAAAATATTAATTCTATATTCATTTCCCATGGAAAGGTAAATTAAAACTAATTTGGGGATCATGACCATTATTAAATTTATTTAGGGAAATTCATGATCTTTCATCATTGACACACATCACACACACATAAAAGATAATCAACCTACAAGTGATATAATTAGACCACCTACCTTAGACACATGGAACTCTCCAACAACTAAATTATGAACAAAATCCTTGAGAAAGTAGACTCATAATAAATAGAAGATATCCAAACCCAATGAACCCCATATCTAGAAACTCCAATATGACGATCCCTAGATCAAAATAGGGAAATATAAAACAAATATCTCAATACCAATCACACACAAGGAACTCAATGGTAGTATATAGAAGAAGAAATTTATTTTCTAAGTAAGGACATAAATTAAATAGAGTATATATTCCAAGGATATATATGCTTGTATATTTCATCATTTTAGATGAATATTCATTATATAACCCAAACACATTCCTGGGGATCATAAAGGAATAGTGGAATTAGAAACTAGACACAAAATATTACTTTTTCTAAAAATGTCATAAATATCCACTGTAAAGATCTTCTAACATAGTACCCTTCTTAGACAACCCCTACATAAAACCTTTATTCATAACCAGTGTAAACTAAACATTATAAAGTGTGAGATTAGATGTAGTAATGGTAATCATAGGAGATATGTAAGAATAACAAGAACATAATGTAATGAGAAATTAGAATAACTTTGGAAAACCATAACTAGCATATCAAAGATCATAATCTAGATTCATAACATAATTATCATCTGTTCATAAGACTTGAATCATAATGAAATAAAATAACATTGACCAATATAACATAACGTTGGCATAAAACATAGATTTTTGGAATACATATAACTATATAAAATAATTTACTTTGTAGTTCAAGGATCATTTCCAAGAAAATCATAGTAGAATGGTTTAATCCCTAAACCATCATAGTAGACAAGGTTCACTCCCAAGACTATAATTGTGGATATAGTCCCTTAATAAACTGGTTTCACTTCCCCATTCAAGTCCTATTTATCTCTTGAGATATAAATCTTTACAGAATTTATTGGAGGAAGATATAAGTCCCACATATCTTTGGTTCTAACAAAACCACTATCCCCAGTTATAACATAACCACTATACATGGTTAAAACATAACCATTTATAGATAATAAAAACCATAAAAAAGTGTGCAATGAGGTCATAAAACATTTATCATATTAGAACCCATGAAAAGAAATGGGCTTCATAAAATAATCATCACATAATAACCCATGAAATTAAATGGGTTTCATAAACATTTCACGATATCATAACCCATGGGAAAGAAACAGGTCTCGTAATCATTTCATCATTTCATCATAGAATAACCCATAAAAAAGACGGTTTTGAAATAATTTTATCATGGAATAACCAAAGGAATAGAAATGTATTTATAAACATATTTTCATTATAAACATAATCCATTCAAATAAAGAATAAGAATGGTATCCTTGGATTATATCCATAGAAAGGTTTAGGTTATATCAATAAATGTCATCTTAGATTGAAAATTATTTGGAAAGATTACTTTAACATTTACTAAGAAAAATAGACTTCCAATTTAAAAAGTAGTTTTTAAAACATAAAACATTTTCAAAACCCATTTATTTGAAGATCACCTTATAAGTGTATAAATAATATTTAAGAATCCTTTAAATACTTTCATGATGAAAGTAACCATTTCACATTGAAAAACACTTTTTAAAACATAAAACATTTCAAAAATAATTTTATTTTAAAATATAATTGAAAAATAATAAATTATTAATTAAAATATATGTTTTCATTATGGTGGAAAATATAATTCATGTTATACAATTTAGAATAATCATTCACTTCACATTTTTGGTAAAATAAAAATAGGAATTTTTTAGAAAATTACATGAATATTCATTTAAAAAAAATTGTAAGAAATTGATACATGGGTAAAAAAATAACAAGTAATTTTTAAATATTATAAATATTTTTTAAAAAAAATTATATATCATGGTTTAAAAAACATTTTTTCGAATGAAGAGAGAGATAAAGACATTTGTTTCTTAAAAACAATCTTATAAACTCTTTAGAACAAAAAGAGAGGAAAATAAAGGTAAAACATGTATTATCAAGATAAAAATTGAGGATACTATAATTAATTAAGTTCATGGGAAATAGATCATAATATTTCATTATCAATATCATAATCATAAACAAACACGATAGACAATGATATTGTAACACGAAACCCTTACCACATTGGTAACTTTTGAATCATAAGCTAAATGAAATAATGAAATAAAATGATACATTAAATATAATTAGAATAAATAAACTAAGGATATTACATTTTAAATTGGTAGTATATGTACCTCATAAAATAGGATATGTGCATAGCATAACATATCTCTCAAAGAAGGGAATTTAAGATAAAATTATTTTAATGCTTTGGTAACTTTTGAAATCGTAAACCTAATTAAAGAGAGATACTAAAATAGATATATAATTCCCAATTATATTAATTTTAATATTCACAAAATAAATTCATGTATATTATATAAATAACATAAAATAAATAGGTGGTGAATATAGAATGTGTCTCAGAGAAGTAAAAATGGAGACGGAAATCCTTCACCTTAAGTATTGACTTCACCATTAAAAATTATATCCTCTTGAATAGTCAATATAAGTTCATTGTAAATATATTTTAGATGCATAATTTTATATATAATACCATATATTATTTACCTATTACCGTTTTATTACCCAATTCATAATAATTTCTTGTTAAATTATCATTTCATCCAACAACTGCTTCGCTTTTCATGTATGTTCTGATTTGTTATTTTTTCCGTATTAATTTAATCATGTTTCCATAATCACCAAGGTTTTTGTCCATGATATAAATATAATATGTATTTATTATATATTTATTTATATTAGAACATAAAATTTTGATATGGAAAATGAAATATGATGTTCATTGGGATGGTAGGACATACATATGCGTGAATATTGTTTCCATTTTCTCGATAGATTAAAATAAATTATGGTAAAAATTATATTAACATTAAAAATAATTTTAATATCATATAAATCACATTGGTTCAAAAAATTTATTCCTTATTACCTTATATAAAAAACATATTTGAAATATGAATCACATCGCTTCATAGGGTGGTAGTCCACTGTACACACGATCGATGCTATATAGAATGGAAAGTAATAAGGTATATGTGATATCATAATTAAATAAGTATAATTAAATTAATAATATCATATTTATTCATTTAATATATCCTTATTACCATCCATGTAAATTAAAAAAACAAGTCACATTGGCTCGTGAGGAGGTAGTCTGTCGTACACACGAGCAAAATTATTATTTTCCAAGGGGTTGGTATGTGAGATAGTGTATGTATTATTATAATTAAATATATATAATAATTTAATAAATATAATATATAAACATTTAATCCATCATTATGTTTATTTGTAAGAGGTTGGGATAGAAAACAAATAAGATTGGTTCATGATGTGGTAGTCCGCTGTAAACATAATCAAGACTTTTGTTTCCCATTTGATGGAGGTAAAGATATATATATTATTCCAATAACATGATAAAAAATTAATATATTTTAGATAATTTTTTTATAATATTATCATAACTGAAAAAAATTTATTGAGTTAGACGAAGAGGTAAAACAAAAATGCATTGTTAAAAACATTATCCCTTATTTGGAAAACCTCTTTAGGTTTTACCTAAATCCATACTATATAAGATTTATGATCATACAAGGGCCCCTGTTATGTAGGTATAGATTTGAAGAAGATATTTGAATATTAATTGGATGAAAAAAAATTGAATTGTGAAAAGGAGATGATAAGAAGTAGACTTTTATAAGTGGGGGATTGGACACACTTGTTTTTTTAAAATAATAAAGTGTACAAATATTATTTACATACCTTAAGGCTCAAATATGTCTCATTAAATTAATTTCAAGGTTATAAGGTGTAAATATAGACATAAAATTTTATTTTTAAAATTTATTATTTGATTTTACCCCTTTCATATTATGTTAAACCCCTCAAATCCCACTTTTACTTTAACTATAGTAAATAATTTTTACTATTTATACAATTGATTGTGGTTAGAAATTTATATGGGCTTATTATATAACATAAATTATTATTTTTCAAAATATGGAATCAATTTTTATGAATTCATATCACATAAATGGAAGAGTATTTTAAAATTAAACTCGTAGGTGAGATGAGAAAACAAGTTTTCAAACGGAATGTTTTCATAAGTAGAGAAAATATTAATATCAAAAATTATTTTAAAAGATCATTACAATGACATAAAGAGGATTAATAAAAATATTATTTTAATAATTTTTCTTTTAAAACCATATTAATACATTTCTTATGTTTTTACTTGTTGGAAAGTAAAAGAAAATTTTAAATATAGACCAGTATTTCTCACTATTCAATGAAAAATTTATCCTTTTCAAAAATTCATAAAAATTCATTCTATGAATCATTTTATATATAGATATAAAAAGAAATTTTATTTTTTAAAAAAATTCTCAATGTGTTAAAAATTAATTTTCTCATTTTTTCACAAAATTCAATACAAACATTTTTTTAGAAAATAATATGTTAAAAATATATAAATACATTTCTTAAAATTAATTACGTTTTATCAATATGTTTTCTTTATGTAAAACCATTAGAATTAATATTTAAAAATTCATTATTACTATTCATAATGAAAATTTTAATGTCTAGGTTATAATGGTCGTGTTTACATAATAATATTACCAATATGTCACACTTTGTTGAAGCTTATTGTCTCGTGTAATGCATGGTAAACTTAATGTTTCATGTAATGAATGATATATATGAAATTTAATTTATTTGGAAAAATAATTATTCCTAATAACTAAGTGTGTCACATTTTACCCATTAAATAAACTTCATCCTCAGAATTAGAACCTGATCTAAAAAAATAGGGGGTTGACATTTCAAAATAACTCTCTAGGGAACCCACATCATAAAAAGTGTTAATAAAACATCTCTCAAAAAGTGGGAGAGGTATTCGTGAAGGTCATTTGGAATAAAACATAATAGGATTACAAATTGGATAACATAGTTTAGAATTAAATATTTTTTCCTGTAAGAAAAGCATAATGTCTAAATAATTATGGGTAGTGATATAGATCATTTATCACAATAATGTGAATGATCATGTAAAAAATAAAATAGGAAAATTATATATATCAAATATGGGTGAAAAGTTCATTGATATCATCATAAATTGTGGTAAGAGGATAAAATTTTTATTTACGATCCTTTACGTAAAGTTCTGTTATCTTCACAAGTTGATATAATTACATAATTTTATTCCATTTCATAATCACAATATTATTATTTGTTTTTTATTCGATTCATTTCTACATCATATCTTACATTATGAAATGATGTTGAAATTTTTTTATGCTTTATTAACTAAGGGATCATATGATCCTTAAAATAATGATAATTCATTCCATATTTCTCTAGTTATTATCTAAAACATAATTTTTAGAAAATTCAATCCTATAACATCCTAAGTTCAAATTTATCCATTTTGGGAATAGTTAATCCTATGTCTCCTCCATGTCTGACCAAAATGGAAATCCAAAAATTTAGAAATAAGGAAACTAAATTCTCAAAATAAAATAATTATTAATCCCCCATACAACATGAAGTTTCTATTAATGTCGCATTACAAATATATGATTGTATTGATAATATATTTTCATGAAACATGGTAAAAACATGAATTACCATAAAACACTATTGAAAACATGCATTCATCCTTATTCCATAAATAAAAAATTTGGTTATTTGATATATTTTACTAATCTAAAATATTTTTAATCACTATAAATGTTAACATAAAACACTTTTTCATAAAATCATTATTCAAATGAAAGGTAATCAGAAGTATCTAATTCACTTCATCCATATAAATCATATATTTTCCCAACATAGTTATATCAACACCAAGAACATATTAAGGTTTATCCTAACCATAATCATTTGTTATTGACAAAATATCACCTTTCTATTAAATCACATTAATAGTACATTTTTAATATAAAAATTATTCATGAAAATCCTTAATGAAAATCATATAATTAAAAAATTATATATTTCATTATTAATATAATAGAATTTTGGATTTCCAATATATAAAATCACAAATCATTCCACTACATTCTTAAACCATTAAATAAAATTTTTCACCTTATTCCTTAATACCTCTTTCTTTTCATATGTCATTTGTCGTATCTAAATCATAAACAAAAAAACCTTTACTTATGCAACCTTTTTTGTGATATTATTGAGATTTCCCCCTAGTAAATTTATTTTCATAATGCCCATATATTCCATAGTCAAAACATTTATCTTTTGAGAATAACTTACTGACAAAAATATTTCCATCCATTGTGTTCAATGAAATTTTCATACTTCCTTGACAAATTTCACCCGTTGTAAATTTATTCTCAACACATAAAACATTTTCTCATGCCTTAGAGAAGTTACCATGAGTGTTTTTTCCACATTCTTGGCATATAAGAAACTGAATCTTCTTTCCTCCATAGCTTTCACTACCCGAACTCTTAATAAACTCTGTCATTATCTTTATTGGTGATTCTGAGAGTTGGTTAAGGTTTAATTTTTTAATAAAATATCTTGATAATTGATTAGTAATTATCACAATATCCTTCACTCTAATCATCATTCCATTTGGTTCCTTATCAACAAATTTTCTATCACATTTAACATTAATACAGTTCCCTCTGGTTCCTATTATTGGCTAAAACGAAAAAACATAATGTGAGTAACAATATTCATAGTGGTAAACCACATAATCTGGAAAAATCACTTATAGGATGTCTAAATCATGACACATAATGTTATATATATGAGGCCTTAGGCTTATCCTAGGTTATTCATTAACATTATTTAAATATTTCATGATATTTGGTAAATATTTTTTGAATTTCAAAAGCATATAACTTAGGAATGTCAAACCATGTCAGAATCAAGGCCTATTTTCAAGCACCATGTCTTGATTGAGACCAGATCATTGTTCCCTTTTCATTGTTATCACCACATGGTATCTCTGTCCTAGAGCCACATCCACTTATAATATCCATAGAGGGAGGAAATTTTTTAGAATCCATTAACTCTATACATTACCAAAATTCTAATACATTTTCCAATAATTTTACTCACCCTTAGGTTTATCCATATAAATGTCCCAAGAAATATCTTTAGATATATCCCTAGGGATGTCACTAATGTTTTATCCTCACATTTTTTAAATGTTAACTAAACCTTTATTCTGCTAAAAAATATAAATAATCAATATTTTCATACATTTATATAACATATTTTTTTATGAATATTCATTAAATTACCTCAAAACATGTCTGATAATCGTAAATGTATAGTACCTTTTGTGACCAGACAACAAATATTCTTATTTCTTTTTACATCTACAATATCTCCAATAAATATCTTCCCACATAGTACTCTTCATAGAAATATCCTACAAAAAGAATTCATTCATAACCTAGGGAGCGGTAACATAAGAAATAGTGATGACATTTACTCAGGAAGGGTAAATAAGGGATAAATTTAAGAATAACATGATAATAAGGGAATGATAACATGTGCATAACATTTTAAAACCATGTCCTGTATATCAAATATGATAATATTGAGTCATGTAATGATGGTAAATAGTTTATAAGAACTTAATCATAAGGGAATAAATGGAAATAAACCCCAATAGCATAACATTATAATAATATATTGATTTTTTTATATAGAAAATAAATGAAAATAACTACCTTAGTATTTCAAGGATCGTTTCAATGACTATCACAGTGAAATTTTTTTTCTTCCCAAACCATCATTATGGTCAAGGTTCACTCCTAATACTATCATAGGTGGTATATATCATTACTGAATTGGGTTCTATCCTCATTATTGTCCTTTTTATATCATGAGATATAAATATTTACCCAATTCATTAGAGGGAGATATATGACCCACCCATCTTTGGTTATATTGTAACAACCATCCATGTTTATAACCTAACCACCATCATTCATTATAATGTAACCACAATAACATATTTAAAAACATTAAAATATCATAAAACATTAATCATATCTGAACACATGAAAATAAAATGACATTACAAAAAAATCAACACATCAGAACCCATGAAAATAAAATGGGTTTTATAAACATTACATCATTGCAACACCTTTGGTAAATAAGAGAGTTTCATAATCTTTTCATCATTTCATCACAACATAACCTATAAAAATGAAGTATTTTTCCTATTAATATTATCATGTAATAACTTGTGGAAGATAAATAGTATATATAAACATCTTTTCATCAAAATAAAAAGTGATTTAGAGAAAGAATAAGAAATGGATTCCATGGATAATATCCCTATTAAATCATGTGTTACATCAAAATATGATATCTTAGATTTAAAATAGTTATAAAATATTACTTTTTTATTTAATTAAATAAACTATCCTTTTCACTTTGAAAAACACTTTTTAGATAATAAAACATTTTTAAAATCATTTTCTTTCAAAATAAACTTGGAATCTTATAAAGTAATTTTTAAGAGTCATTTAAAGCATTTCTTGAAGAAAATAACTTTCTCACTATGAAAAATACTTTTTGAAACAAAAAACATTTTAAAATTAATTTTCTTTAAAATAACCTTGGTAGAATATAAATGAATATTTAAATTAATGTGTGTTAATGATGATAAAAAATATTGTTCATACAATGCACTATAAAACCATTATTCTATTCACATTTTCAGTAAAAGCTAAATGGGAATTGTTTGGAAAAAATAAATTGATATTAAATTAAAGAAAATGTATAATAATGTTATAAATGGGTAAAATTTTATTTAATAAATATTTCTAATCATTATATAAATATTTTTGGAGAAGATTCTCAGAAAACATGGTTTCAGATAAAAATAATCGTTTTCAACTAAAAGAAGAAATAAAAATGATTTTTCTTAGATGCAATTTTTGAGATTTTGAGTATATAAAGAGTGTAAATTAAAGGGAAATCTAGTATTATCAATAAATATACATTAGATAATAAATCTCATGAATTTCATGTGAAATATTTCATAAGATTTTATCATCAAAATAAAAATCATAAATAACCTTGAAAACAATTAGGTTGTAATATCAAACTCTTGACACATTGGTAACTATTGAATCATAACACCCTCATTATATAAAATATCAATTGGTTAGTATATTTAACTCATAAAATAAGATAGTTTCATTACATAACATATGACTCAAAGAAAACAAATTGACATAAAAATCTTTTACCTCTTTGGTAATATTTGAATCGTAAACCACATGAAATAGATACCAACAAATGTATATGAAAATACTTGTAATTTTAAGTATATTAATAATAAAAATAAATTCATGGTTATTATATAAACCACATAAAATAAAGATTTGGTGAATATAGAATGTGTCTCAATGAAGTAAAAAGTTAGACAGAAATTCATTACCGTAACTATCAAATTGTTTCATACACATTAATACCTCTTGTATAATAAATATAAGATCATTATAAATCTATTAAATAATCTAAATTATATATATAATACCATATATTATTTACATATAAACCTTTTATTACATGTATACTAAAAATTCCATGTTAAATTCATGTTTCATGCAATAAGTGCTCTGTTTTTTGTGTATGTTTTGATACATCCTTTTTTGGTCTTATTAAATTTTATCATGGTTAAATAGTTTCCAATTTTTTTTCATGATATAATTAAAATATATTTTCATTATATATATTTCTATATTAGTCCATAAATTTAAAGATAGAAAATAAAATACACCATTAATTGAGATGGTAGGTCGTGCGTATTGAAATAAAGAAAGGTAAATAATATATAACAATTATATAATAATTTATATTTAATATATATCACATATATTCCCTAAATTTATCCTCTTTTACCTTCCCTGAAACAGAATATGAAAAACTAATCCCATCGCTTCACGAAGCAGTAGTCCACTGAATACACAGTCGATATTATCGTATCCACTATGCAATATAATGTAAGAATATATGTAAGATATAATAACTAAAAATTATAATTATATTAAAAATATCATAATTATATCTTTAATTTATCTTTATTACCATCCATGTAAAATAAAAATGAAGAACGCCTCACATCGGTTGGGAAGGTGATAGTCTTCCGTACACACGAGCGATGTCATTATTTTCCAAAAGGGTGGTTAGTAAGAATTTATATGTTGTATTATAATTCATAATGTATAATAATATAATAAAAATATTATTTATAAATTAATTCGTTATTATATCATTCCTTGAAAGGTGGTTTTTGTAAAATGAGTAACATCGGTTCGTGAGGTGGTAGTCTGTCATACATATGATCAATGATTTTATTTCCCATTTGTTGAAGGTGTAATGGATATAGGATATTAAAATAACATAATAAAATATTTTTATATGGTAGATAATGATATTATTATATCTAAATAATTGAAAAATATTTTAAGTAGATATAATAAGAAGTAAAATAAAAACACATAGTTAAAAACATTACTCTCTTCTTCAGACAACCTCTTGAGGTTTAACCTAAGGCCTTCATAAATTGTCTTTCTGATCTCACAAAGTACTATATACTTTTTATATTTATGTAAGGAATGTATTTTTATATTTATTTCCTAAATATAGTATTTTATAAATTTTGAATATGAGAGGAGAAGGGTGTCCTTTTATAAGAGGGGGAGAGGACACAAATGGTATTTTTGAAAAGAATAAAGTGTGCCGCATTTTTGACACCACAAATGATAAAAAATGGATAATTATCATACCTTAGAGGTTATAAGGTCTCTATATGTCCATAAAATGTATTTTGGAAAACCATATAGGTGATTTAACCCTTATCATTTTATTTTAACCCCTATTAAACCCATTATTAAATTAACTATAGTAAATAATTTTTATTATTTTTATTATTTATTATTGTAAAATTTTTAATTTAACTAATTAGATAATATAAATTAGTCTAATTAAAAATATTTAACCCATTTCTAAAAAATTCAACTCACATAATTGGAAAATTTTAATATACAATTAATCCAACATATGTGATGAGAAAACTTGTGTTCAAAGGAAAAATTTTCATATGTAGAAAATATTTTAATATGATAATAAAATATTAAATTTAATAAAATAAACTAATTTTAATTAATAAATGTATAATTTTCCTCATTTTACATTTTAAACCATATTTTGATAATTTTTTTGTTTTTAAATGTTAAAAACGAAATAAAAATTCTTAATTAGAACCATTATTTTTCACTATTCAATAAAATGTATATCTTTTCTCAAAATTCTCAAAAATTATGTCCAGGATAATTATGATATAAAGATTTTAAAAAATATGTTTTTTTAAATAAATTTTTCTTAAATTAGTAAAGATTAATTTTATTTTATTTTCAAAAATTGAAATAATTTTTTTTGTGAAAATAGTTTTCTTGAAACATATAAATACTTTTTAAAAAAATTCTGTTATTTTATCAATATATTTTATTTATATAAAACCACTATAAATATTAATTAAAAATTTATTATTACTATTCATATTGTTAAATTTAATAGCTATGTTATAATGTTCATATTTAAATACTAATATTAATAATATATTGTGGTTTATTAAAACTCAGTGTTGCATCTAATGTAAGATAAAATCAGTATTTCATGTAATGACTGATATAAAAAAAATTAATTTATTAACTAAAATAATTCATAATGAATTGGGTTCAAACACCTATGATATCACTAATTTACCACATCATGCATCTGGATCTGAAAATTAATAAAAAGGAAGAATTTGATGGCTTATAATAAAATAGATAGAGTTAAAAATGCATTAATAACACTCCCATAATCATCTCACAAGGTTTCACTAAGAAACAAAAAAAAATATCATGATTTGGGAATATATATGGCTATTAGAAAAAAAAGGTGACAACATATCATGGATGTTTTCACCACACATTTGGTGGCCTCGATCCCACTATGCCTGAAATTCTAACATGCCTATAGACCGTAGTCTAGTAAAAAATCATTTTTAATGTTGGACCCACCACCCCTTCCACCATGGAATATTGAAGCAGTATTGGTCATTGTATATAAGCGCAATAAGTGTTCTACAATTGATACCACACCCATATTAGGCATGTAGGACCATCTCAAGGTTTTTAGGAACTCCCTATTAAAAGAATAGCTTGGACCACACCCATATTGGTTGTATTGGTCCGACTCATGGTATAACAGAGCACACCATTAGAAACACAACTTGGACCAAGCCCATCCTTGGAATTTTGATCCGGGTCGGGGTACGCAGGAACTCATCAATCCCAATACGGATTGTTCCATGGCATGTACTGGCCTTTGTTGATATTAAAAATATCTTCAAAAAATTAAAGTCTCTCAAGACTTCAAAAATGTATGGAAAATATTGAATAGATTTGACGAAAGGATGGAAAACAGATTAACACACCTGAATGAAAATATGTTGCATTACATTATTCCTATTTAAGTACTTTTTTTCCTCAATAATTGTCTCCAGAGGTCCTTCTAAAATAATTATGTCCATTTCACTTAAATTTCATATTCCCATTCCCACGTCTCTTTTTGGAATCACCTATTCTACCACACAACAGAAACAAGTTATATTTTCTTCCCTCATAACACATTCTTAATCTAGTTCATAATCCAAATTGTTTTCCCCAAAAAAGGAACATTGGGTTCTAACTCAGTCCCATAAATGTTGATTAAATGTGTAGGATCTAGCTTCTACATCTAAATACGATGAATATGGAAAGAATTATACATACCTCAACAGCATGGAGTAAGATCTAATTAGTTTCAACTATTTTTTTAGGTTTGATGATCTCTAATGGTACTACAAATTAGTGTTCTAACTTTTCTTTCTTATGTAATCATTGATTCTCTAACCACGGTGACACTTGAAAGAAAACTCAATCACCCATCCCAAACTCTATAGGTTAACATCATTGGTTTGTATAAGATCTAAGGCCACTGTGAGTGGTATGCAATAATTTTTCGATTAACTACTCATGATCCTATATATATTTTATGAGACTCAGTTATATCAACACAATCTTTCCAAATTCTAACCAATATAAGGTTAAATTACATGGTATACTGTACAAATACTCATAAGGTTCCATCTCTACGAATTCCAAATAACTATTTTTGTCATCAAATATTCTCAAGTACAAATTATTTTACCATGAACTAATAAAATATAGGACACATTCTGTCAACATGTCTTCCAAAAACAATATAACCCACGCAAACTACCTATCGATCTATGTAAGATAGGACGTTCTCAAATGTACCTATATAAGGATCTCTTTCTACAACCCCATCTAGAAGCATGATGTTAAATGAGTATCTTGATCCAACTCAGTGGTCTGATGGACTCCATGTAAGCATATTATATACCAAACATATAGTTTTTCAAGATCATATAATGAAAAAGTATCTTTGATGAGAAAAAATTGATCCACTTTCAACATTTGATCTATAATTACCCATACTGCAATGATACTCCCAAACATCATTAGAAACCCCATGATTAAATCCAATATAGCATCATTATATTTATATTTTTGAATGGTAAAGAACAATAAAGGTTCAGCAGGCCAATGTTTATCATCCTTCAACTCAAGATAGGTGAAACACCATGTAACAAATCCAGTAACATCATTATTCATTCCCAATCACCAATAATATTAATAAATTTCATTGTATATATTATTTAAATCAAGATAAGCCTCCCATTTTGATTTCCACAACACAAACACCAATTATTCATTTATATCAGTTGAAAATAGGACATGACCATGAACAACAATAATCTAATAATCATTGATGGTATATTTTTATATTGGATCCTTGTTGTATATAATGTCTCTCAAGACTAAAAACATTCGATAATATAGTTGTCTCATCTTAACCTTGATAAGAAATAAATATGTAATAGATAAATTCATATGGTTTTCCTAACATTGAAACTCCTAAACATCCAAATGAATCTATATGAAATGATCCATTAATTTCCATTCATTATTGAACTTATGAACTACCTGATCCTATGTATTTCGGCTCAAATTATTCACATCTACATTAACTATAACAACCCTGGTCTTAATTTCATATTTAAACATGATTTATTACATAGATTTATTCTTAATACAACTAAAAAGGACGATAGTTCTAGTGTCTTGGGAAATTAGGAATATTACATAAAAACTTAATATATGAAATAAAACATCTTTATTTAAAACATATTAGACATTACCAACTCATTCCTTTGTAGTTAACACTGCATGGGATAACTTGAGGATATATAAAAGAAATGGGCGAGCTATAAAGCACAATAAGAGAGTAAAATAGGAATAACAGGAAGAATAAAATGCATGTTAGTAAATTGACATATCAATGGAGTATAAGAGAAACATGAACAGAAAGGAATGGTATAGTATGATCATCATAACATAGAAATGTAGCAACAAGTTAAAACACAAGATAGTTAACAGAAAGGAATCAATAAAACCCCAATCCCAAAATGGTGGAAAATTTACTAAAATGAATCTGTTAAACCCTTATTCCAACATAATGTGTCATGATACTAATCATTACCCGTTGCATTTGAGCATTATCAAGGAGCACCCTTCATGAACATTTTTATATCAAGCTTATGTGTTCCACATAGATCATATAACATGGATTCCTTAAAAGTCATCATTTATTCCACTATAAAGGAATCTGGAATAAATAAATAAAATTCTATAATAAATATCTATATTTTAATAAAGGTGATTACCCTTGATAGATAAATGGGCCTGATATTCACTACACGATGATTTTGGTATGGAAAATCATGGTACAATTTTGGCATCATAACCGCATTGCATGGGGATTCATAAAATTGGTTGATGAGATAGAAAGGGATATATCATCATTTATACGTGAAATGGTTAGTAATGGGATCATGGGTCATAATATCCAAACATATGAAATGGAATTTGAGATGCATAATATAAGAGAAATACTTGAATTGAAATGAGGAGAGAGAAATCCCATAAAAATATTTGGCATGGTAATAGGTGTAATGGGATGGTTTAAGAAGATTTAAATGGGTATATAATTATTGAAAAATAATAATGGTGCTATGGGGTAGTTTAAAAAACATACCCCATAATTTTTAATTGAAAAATAAATGTGTATAACAATATAAGGAAACTATAACAAAAAATGAGAATAGAATGAAAGTGAGGACCCCTTAAAGAAATTTGGCATGGTAACTAGTGTACAAAAGGGTTCATAAGATTTATAAATGAGATTGTAATGGGATACCATAATTTATAAATTAAGTGGGTAGTAATAATGATATTTAATAACATATCACAATATAAGAATGAAATAATTTAAAAGACGTAACATGAAAAGAATTATTTATAAAAGATGACAGTGAAAGATCTCTTATATGGATGTGTGATCAAAAATTTAGGGTAGGAGAATCTTTGGAGACTAGGGGTTACATGGGAGGACTCTATATAGTGGTGGGTAGAGGATGGTAGACCTCCAAATGGTTTCAGTGAAGTGGATTGGGAGATTGGGTGGATTTATATAGGAATGGTGGGAGAATTCATTATTATTTTGGCCTTGGACCCTACACACAAAAAATTTTAAAAAAAACCATACCATGGTTTCTATAAAAGGGGAGTGGTATAAATTATTTTAAAAGTCTATGGTACAAAGATATTAAAATATTCCCCTTTCATATGAGGAGGTGAGTCACCCTTTCAAGGAAATGATTTAAAATTCTTACAATATTTTATATGTCTTGGTGGATTCACTAAGACTTTATAAAATAAATAAAATAAACATAAAATTAATTATTTATAAGTAAAAAAATACATTCTAACCAATATAAACTTTATAGTATTTTATTTTTTCATCATTGGGTCATTATGATATCATAAAACACATTATATATTTATAGGATATTTATTTTTTACCCAAAAATTTGACTATCTCAGAAAATTATGAAAAAATCACCATGGGATATTTTCAATATTGTAATTACAAAAATAATATTCATTTTTTATAAATAATTATATTAATATGGGAATTTTCATTTTTAAAATAAAAAACTAACATTAATTGAGAATTGATGGGATTTGACAAAAACAATTTTCAATCGTTAATAAAAATTACAATTAACATCATAAAAATTATGTGATCTTTTATATTTGATAAAATTACTTGAATAAAAATATTTTATTAAAAAAATCTTTAATTACAAAATATATAAATTTATCAAAATAATTTTGTTAATTAAATTAAAAAATTAACCAAAAATACACTTGTGGATTTAAAATCATTTACAAATTAACAGTAATTTAATGAATGCATATTCATTATCCTATACAAAAAATAATGTTAAAAATCATAATTCTAGGGTCTTGATACATGTCTCTTTAATAAACCAGTATACACCCTAAGAGTACGGTGTGTGATGGTGGGTATTTCTTGGGTCTGTTAAGTTAACAAGGTTTGGTTATTGATATAAATGAGAATTAACATCTCCCATAAATGGGTTTTATCATCCTTTAGTTGTTAGATATCGACTTGGTCTTGGTCTAGGAAAAATCCCATAAATGTTATCTCCCTCTAAATATCTGATAAAAAGTCTTCGAAGGGAATAATATTACTGTTCGAGGCCATCACATACTTTGTCTGTGTCAAAAGGACTTTTTAAAACCCCCTATTTAAACTATTCAGGTGATCATTTTTCATCGGATATATTTTCAATGTTAATGATACTTAATGGTAATTTAAATCCAATTTGATATAATAAAACAAATGGATTGTGTAAAGACCTGAAATTTTGAATAAATCTTATTTCCTAATTTTGTGTGTTATTTTATTTTTATACTCAACAAAATTGTTTCATTTGATAACATGAGTATTGTTAAAATAAGACCGTTGGAAACAAATGTTGCGATTATTGTCTCTAAATATGTAGAGAATAAAAGCTTGACGTACATGGACATTACATTAATTTTGCAAAATACTTAATACATAACAAAAACCAACACTCAAGGACCATAATAGTTCAGTGTCCTTGAAAACGTGGAACATAATCTTCTAAATATGGTGAAAGATCTTCAACATCCCCTATAAAGATCTTCCCCTTTTGTTTTCTTACCTAAAACATTTCTTTATATCATAGAGAATATAAAACATATAAAGGGTGGGATAAAATGCTCAATAAGGGTAATCATGGAGAAAATAAAACAAACCATATAAATTTGAGCTTAAAAAATGACCATAATGTTTAAACAAGAAAATCTTGAGCAATGAGATAAAACATTGAAGTATATAAGGCATAGATCATAATAGAACATCAATCATGATAAAATAGCATGGGAATAAAACATGTAATTGTGGAAAAACATTAAGCACATGATATGATTTCCATAGTAGCCAAGGCATTGCTGTCAAGACCATCTTAGTGGACAATGTCCCTTACTGAACCGGGTTTACTTGCCGTTCCAGTCCTGTATTACTGAACCGTATTTACTTACCGTTTCAGCCATGTCTATATTATGAGATATAAATCTTTAACCAATGCATTTGAGGGAGATATAGGTCTCTCCCATCTCATAATGAAATCATTCTTACTTGTGCCACAACATAAACATAAATCATTCATTATAACCCAAAGAATAAAATGGGTTTCATAAACATCATCCCATCATAACATAATACATATAAAACAAATGGATATCCTTTAATAATAAGAGAAGTGAAAACATGTAAATCATAGAGACATTATACATGAAACATACACATATTAAATAATGTCATCTTAGATGAAAGATGGTTTTGATAAAACACTTGAAATGAATTATTGAGGAAAATATCATTTCTTCTTCAAAATAATTTTCTTTTCACAAAATGTCATGCAATTTTAAAAGAAAATGATTTTGTTGAAAATAGTAATGAAATATTTTGGCGTAAGATTCATGAAAATAAGTCTTTATAAAACCATAAAAATCCTTTCATGTCATATATAAAAAAACATTATTCTCGTACTTTTTCCGGAAAAGTAAAAAAGTACCTCATATGGTAAAAAAAGAAAGATTTCATACATATCATGTAGTAAAAGTCAAAAATTGGTAAAAAGGACTTTAAACATACATGAAATCATTTTTAGAAAACAGGAACATGGATGATAAATATAACCCTAGTGAATACTTACGAATAAACAATATCAGATAAAAACGAGATTGGAAAAGTTACCCCTAACCTTAGGTCCGATATGCATCATATGTATACGAACATCATGTATAATGATTTAAAAAATGTCATTGACTTATTAAAAAATCATATTCATTGTTATGATATCATATATGGTTCACTTATGACTTTATATTACCCGTTCTTTTGTAAATCCCATGTTAAAGCAACATTTTGGGTAAAATCATCTTATTTATCTTACGTGTTGGACATGTTGTTCTTGATGTTATTATTACTTATATCATGATTTACTTACATAAAGAATGTAAATAATGATTTATATATCTTATATATTCATTATATATCCATCATATACATGTATTTATAATAGTAAATAATATATGGAGGTAAGAAATGAAATGCATCGTTCATGGAGACGGTAAGCCATATGTACGCATGAATGCTAATTGTATTTATATTTATTATTTTAATGGAATTAAATCATAATGATACATAGTTATATTATAATTACAGTATAATATCATATATAATATCATTTACCACATCCTTTATACATCCCACATAAGGTATTAACGAATAACGTCACTTTGAGGGGGCGGTAGTCCGTACTTCCTCAAATGAGATTATCGTATTTACCAACAATGGAAACCATAAAGGCTTGATATAATTAGTAATTAAATAAGAATAAGGAAATAATAAACATAATATATATCATATATGAATATAGTGCCATCATAATGGCCACCATGGGAGGCTGTAGGAGAAAATCAAACAATCATCGTTTCGTGAGGCCTTAGTTTTCCATCCACAGAAACATTATGTTCTTCATCCATTAGATAGAGGTGTGTGTAAGTGTAGTTATAATACTTCTCATAACAACATAATAGTATATTTAGGATAATGGTTTTGTTACAAAATAAATGATTAAAAAGAGTTTAGGGGTTGGAGAAGTAGAATAAAAAGAAAACAATTTAAGAGAAAGTTTTACCTTTAATTTGGGTAGCATCCTTTGTTTTGAACCAAAAGGACTTCTTGGAGTGCCTTATGCCTAAGGTAAGGCTTATAGGTGGAGGATAGTGATGTAGGGAGATTAATTTGGCAGATTTTGTGTGAGCCAAATGGCTTGAGAGGTGTGAGGAATTGGATAGAAATTGTCTCTTTTTATAAGGGGGAGGAGGGGCTCTTTTAAAAATTGTGAAAATATTATTTTATTATAAAATTATATTCGGTTTTAAAAGGTCCAAAAATAATTAAATATGAATATAAGATGACTCATGGTCGAAATAAAATCATCCAATCAGAATTTTACATGTTTTGGGTAATATTTTAATCATTATAATCTATTTTATTTAAATCATTTATTAGTGATGTAAATACTGCATCATTATTGTGTCACAAATAATTTAATTTATTTGATGTCTATAAATTATAAAAAAAACTACCAACATTTAATAAATCTGTTTATCATTCCAATGAATATTTATAGTCGAATAGATAATTTATATATCCCCTTATAAAAATTAATTACTAAAAGATTTTTGTTAATGCCAATTTTGTATTTACATTAAATTAATTAGTCTAATGTGTCATTGTCTTTGATAAGTGGCTCTATGGGGTCCCAAAATCTACCCTATCATTCCCATGGTCGGCCATTACTCATCCAATAAGGTTTGGACAAGTGTTAAGGTAATTTTGAATTATTATAATATTCTTTTAACCTTGAATTGCCCTATTTACCTTTAACCGTGATAAATAAAAGTAAAAAAGTTACTATTCACCAAGAATTATTTTTATCTAATTGAACCACATTTTACTCCTTGATATTAACCGTGTCTCTTGGATTTTCTAAATTCAAATCACATAAGCGATAAAATTCAGTTTTATGAACAATTGCAAATGCTCCTAGGAGGTGGGTAAAAGACAATGAAAAGTTCAATACAATTTTTTTAAATCTAAAATTATTATAAAATGACTCCAATGAATTTAATTGAACTTATATAAGTATTATGTATCTATTTTGACCAAAAATAAATTTAAATCAAATAAATGATTATTTAAATAAAAAGTCGATTTTAACCAAAAACTCAGTGTTTTCACTATTCATCAAAAATTGATGTTTTTCAAAAAAAATACCAACAATTCAGCCTAAGCTATATTTTATATTCCGAATTCAAAAATGATTTCTATTTTTTCAAATTCACAAAATATAAGTGGAATTAATTAATTTTAAAAGTAATTCCCATTATCAAAACAAATAGTGTGTTTTTAAGAAACAATAACTATCAAAAGATCGACACTTGTTTATGTCCAAATTCAAAGTGAAATTAATTCCAATGACCAACATTGTATTATTTGGTAAAAATATATTCTAATTACACTTGAAAACCAATTAAAAATATAATATATCCATATAAATTATTGCGATGAAAAAATTTGTTTTTAATTAAAATATAGCGTATTTTTACAATTCATCCAAATATGAAAGTTATCATAATAATATGAAAATTTTATCCAAATTAAATTTTTATATCCTGATTCAAAGGAAGAATTTTATTTTGTCAAATTTGACTTATAAAAATGTCAAAAACTAGATTTAATGTGGGTGCGCCATCAAAAGGTGGAAAAACTACATTTTTTGAAAAATACTTATTTTACCCGAAAATTTTATTTTTTTCTCATACCATGTTCTAGAAAATATGTAAGATTAATAATAATGTTTTAAAATTAAAAATTTACTTAATACTATTCATAACGGCTAGTCCATAATAATATTATAACAATATAACATTGTTTAGTGAAACCCGGTATTGCGTACTACGCACGCTATCGAGGAAGGTCCTGATTGTGTGTAATGCAAGCCAAGTCAGGGTGAAGTGTAGTGCAAGACTCCTTTGTTGTTTCATATAAAAAAATAAACCATATTTCATTTATATATTAAATAAAATCTTTACTTAATGTTGCATATAATAATTTCTACAAAACAAACTTGAAATTGTGTGTAATAGGAGCCAAGAATAGTGTTGTGTATTCTACAATCTAATACGGTGTTGTGTATAGCGCAAGATAATCTTGGGGTAGCATACAAAAAAAATACATCAATGAAATTAAAAAGGATAATTCTAATAAAATCTCGGGTTGTTACATTCTACCCCCTTAAAATGAATTTTGACCTCGAAATTCGTTGGGGTTATAAATGGTTTACTACCTGAAAGTTTCTTTCATAGAAACCCACATCGTAAAAAGGAATACTAAAATGTCATTTTAGAAAGAGAAGTTAGAATCATAATGGTCACCCAAAGTAACTCAACACTAGGTTTCCACATAGGACAACGTAAGTGAAAATATGGATATAAAGGAAAAATCTAACCATCATGTTCTGATGGAGAGTGGTAGAGAACAATTCTATGAAAAATCCAACAATCACAAAGCCATAGATTTGGGATGATCTAAGGTACCATCTGATTCATCATATATAAGAGTACAAGGAAAACATTTTTGGCTTTCAAGATAATTTCCCTAATGTTGAAGAATTTTTGAATTAAAAGAAATTCTTAGTTGATTTTGGTACAATCTCATTGTTGCTCATGTCTTGATCAATTTCCACTTCATCTCTTAAAGAAATGATGTTGAATTTGTTTTCCATGAAGTGTTAGCGGATCATGCGATAGAATGATAGGTCATTCCATCTGTCTCAAACATAAGGTTAGCAAAAGATATATACATAAGTCCATCTATGGTGATATTATTCGTATATGGTTCCAAAAATGGACTTATACTTCATTTATCATACCGCTTAATAAAATAAACTAGTTTCTACTAACCAGGGACTTCTTGTAGGCTAGTGGAATGTGATAATGGCATGTCTCACATCGGTTGTGGGTTCGATTCCCACATCCTTGTCTGACGTGACTGGTTTTTGCCTGTCCAGCAGGTTGTCCTTTTTCTAATATTACATCATTATAACATTCCATCAATAATTCCAATAATAGTTCTACCCTTAAACAATACTAAATTATGTCCAAAATAATACATTTAAAATCTTTAGGCTTATCGAAAATACTTTTGTCCAAGCTTATAGTATAAAGAAAACAATTACTAGAAATTTCATCTACCGAGTATGTGAATACCATCATTTATCCCTGACATATCTTTTTGATCACATTCCAATCATGTGAATACGTTAATAATGTATTCTCTTGAAAAATGAATACCCATTGAACCTTAGTGAAAACATGAATGCTGTAAAAAGATAAATCTTTCCACATCCCAAAATTCAAAAATTTCTATATACTCAAACCATGATATCACTTTGTCCTTATTTTAGTCATGAGCTCATGATTACTATCATATTATTTTCTCCTTATCCCTTAATTATGCGTATTTCATCTACATTCCAAAAATATTTCAATCACTTTTTCATGGTTACCAGTACCATATAATTATTGAAAACCAACACATAGATATTCCAAAATTCCATAATACCATAAATGAGATTCCATGATACTATTTTGAAATCCCGTTACATAAACACTTAATCATTACATGAAATCATTTTCATACTCAACATCACAATTAGTGATCGCATGAGAATTCTAATTATCTTTTTCTTTAAGAGGTTTCTCACATTGATCATCATTAACTTGTGGATTAGGTCATTAATTAGAATAATGCCCCATTTCTTTGCACTTTAAGTATTGAAGTGTTGGTGGAGAGTTCTCTGTAGTCTTGTCTCTATTCACATCATTAGTAAACTTTTTCCAATAATTCGACAATTAACTACTCTATGAAATTCTTTTCCACACTTAAAACATTTTCTAGTACATTTTAGTCAATCTCCACCATGCTTCTTTCCACACTTTGAGCATAAAGAAAAATTCATCTTCTTTTCCCCATTTTTTTGAGATTTCTCCTTGAACTCTATCTTTCGTTTCTTGTAAAAACCATGAGATGGATATGTAAAACCAACTTATAGTTCTACCTTGATAGCACAACACACAATTTCTTCATAGCTACTGAAGTCTCTTATAGCTAATTCCCTACAAAGACTTGGTTTTAAGACACTGATGAATCGATCAACTTTACTTTTAGGTTGGATGATAAAGCAAGATTCATACCTTGAAAGCCTTGTAAAATTCACTTCGTGTATACCAACAGATTCATCATCCTTTTTCTTTAGTTCACAAAACTACTTCTCCGTCTTTGTTTGATGAATATGAGGTAAGTACTTATTGAAAAATAATTTATTGAACGCGTCCCATTCTATGGACTCAATTTCATCTCTTGGCCTCGTATTCTTGATAAGATTCCACCATTGATAAGCTTCACCTTCCAAACGATATACTACTAAGATGACTTTATCAAGTTCAGAACATTGAAAAACTGAAAATAACTTTTCAGTGGTACTGATCCATTGTTCAGCAACATGTGGATCAGAAGACCCACTGAAAGAAGGTGGATGTTGCCTCATGAAGGACTCAATAGAATATTATTCCCTTCTCTGCTCATTTGGAAGTCCAGAATGATTCATAGCTTGTGTAAGTATAGTAATAATATTTTTCACTCCATCTCACATAACATTGGTTTGTTCAGGAGGACAATCATTTCATTTTCCATTACATTGATCAACATGGTTCCTTCGGGTTCCATCCATCGTCTAAAACCCAAAAAGATTAGTGTGAGAGGCAAAAAATCATGCTAGGGAAAACAACATAATAAAGGGGGAGTACCTTAAATATGTAACATCTTAGGTTTAATTATAAGATCATTACCGTAATTCTATGAATATAACCTATACTTATACAAAACCTTAGGGATATCCCTAGACATACCTTAGAAATATCTCTAGGGATCTCACTAAAGTTTTTGCATCCTAGTTTCCAAAGGATATCTAAACCATTCATATGATACCAACTATAGAGACCCAAAGTGTGAAGTACATGGACATTACATTACTTTTTTTGAATACTTAATACATCACAAAAACCAACACTCAAGGACCGTAATAGTTTAGTTTCTTTGGAAACATGGAACATAATCTTCTAATCATGGTGAAAGATCTTCAACATCCCCTATAAAGATCATCCCCTTTTGTTTTCTTACCTAAAACATTTCATTATATCCAGGGGAAAAGAAAACATATAAAGGGTGAGCTCAAATGCTCAGTAAGGGTAAGCATGGAGAAAATAAAACAAACCATATACATTTTAACATAAAAAAAATGACCATAATGTTTAAACATGAAAATATTGAGCAATGAGATAAAACATGGAAGTACATAAGGCATAGATCATAATGGAACATCAATCATGATAAAATAGCATGGGAATAAAACTTGTAATTGTGGAAAAACATTAATCACATGATATTATTTCCATAGTAGCGAAGGAATTGCTGCCAAGACCATATTAATGGACAAAGTCCCTTACTGAACTGGGTTTACATGTCGTTCCATCCCTGTATTATTGAACATGATTTACTTGTCGTTTCAGCCATGTCTATATCATGAGATGTAAATATTTACCCAATTCATTGGATGGAGATATTGGTCCGACCCATCTCATAATGAAATAATTCTTACTTGTTCCACAACATAAACATAAATCATTCTCATAACCCAAAGAATAAAATGGGTTTCATAAACATCATCCCATCATAACATAATCCATATAAAACAAATGGAAATAATTTAATCATAAGAGAAGTGAAACCATGTAAATCATAGAGACATTATAATTGAAACATAAACATATTAAATAATGTCATCTTATATGAAAAATGGTTTTGATAAAACACTTGAAATGAATTCTTGAGGAAAATATCATTTCTTCTTCAAAATAATATTTTTCACAAAATGTCATGCAATTTTAAAAGAAAAGATTTTTTTTGAAAATATTCATGAAATATTTTGTAGGAAGCTTCATGAAAATAAGGCTTTATAAAACCGTAAAAATCCTTTCATGCCGTATATAAAAAAACATTCTTCTCATACTTTTTCCGGAAAAGTCAAAACGTTCCTCGTCTGGTAAACAAAAGAAAGATTCCATACATACCATATAGTAAAAGTAAAAAATGGGTAAAAAATACATTAAACATACATTAAACCATTTTTAGAAAACAGTAACATGGATGATAAATATAACCCCAGTGAATACTTACAAATAAACAATCTTAGATAAAAACGAGATTGGAAAAGTAATCCCCTACATTAGGTCTGATATGCTTCGTACGTATCTGAACATCCTGTATAATGATTTAAATAATGTCATTGAATTATTAAATAATCATATTCATTGTTATGATATCATATATGGTTCACTGATGACTTTATATTACCCGTTTTTGTTGTAAATCCCATGTTAAAACAATGTTTTGTGTAAAATCATCTTATTTATCGTACGTGTTTGGACATGTTGTTCTTGATGTTATTATTACTTATATCATGATTTACTTACTTCCAGAATGTAAATCATGATTTATATATCATATATATTCATTATATATCTCGCATATATATGTATTTATAATAGTACATATCATATGGAGGTAAGAAATGAAATGCAATGTTCATGGATACGGTAAGCCGTACGTACGTATGAACGCTACTTTTATTTCTATTTATTATTTTAATGGAATTAAAACAAAATGATACATAGTTATATTATAATTCCAGTATAATATAATATCTAATATCCTTACACATATCATTTATACATCCCACATATGGTATTAACGAATAACATCACTTTGAGGGGGCGGTAGTCCGCACTTCCTCAAATGAGATTACCGTATTTACTGACTATATAAACCATAAAGGATTGATATAATTGGTAAGTAAAGAAGAATAGGTAAATAATAAACGTAATATATATCATATATGAATACAGAACCATCATAATGGCCACCATGATAGGCGGTAGGAGAAAATCTAACAATCATTGTTTCGTGAGGCGTTAGTTTTCCATCCACAGAAACATTAT
Organism: Viscum album; assembly: GCA_963277665.1. NCBI lineage: Eukaryota > Viridiplantae > Streptophyta > Magnoliopsida > Santalales > Viscaceae > Viscum > Viscum album. The sequence continues at coordinate 772,192,396 of OY728151.1, read as the reverse complement.
GTTCTTCATCCATTAGATGGAGGTGTGTGTATGTGTAGTTCGAATCCTTCTCATAAAAACATCCTAGTATATTGGGATAATGGTTTTGTTACAAAAGAAAGTATTAAAAAGAGTTTTGGGGTTGGAGAAGTGGAATAATAGAAAACAATTTAAGAGAAACTGTTACCTTTAATTTGGGTAACTTCCTTTGGTTTGAACCAAAAGGACTTCTTCGAGTGCCTTCTGCCTAAATTAAGGCTTCTAGGGGGATTATAGGGATGTAGAGAGCTTAATTGGGTAGAGTTTGGATGAGCCAAATGGATTGAGAGGTGTGAGGAATTGGATAGAAATGGTATCCTTTTATAGGGGGGAGGAGGGGCTCTTTTGGAAAGTGTGAAAATATTATTTTATTATAAACTTATCTTCAGTTTCAAAAGTCCAAAAATAATTAAAGATGAAGATAAGATGACTCATGGTCGAAATTAAATCATCCAATCATAATTGGAAATGTTTTGGATAATATTTTAATCATTATAATCTAATTTATTTAAATCATTTATTAATGATCTAAATATTGTATCATTATTGTGTCATAAATAATTTAATTTATATGATGTCTAAAAAATATTTAAAAAATACCAACATGAAGGAAAACAGTTTATATTTCCAATTAATATTTATAGTTGAAAATATAATTTATATATACCCTTATAAAAAAATAATTACTAAAATATTTTTGTTAATGCCAATTTTGTCATTACATTAAATTAATTAATCTAATGTGTCATTGTCTTTCATAAGTGGCTACATGGGGTCCCAAAATCTACCCAAGGATGCCCATGGTCGGCCATGACTCATATAATAAGTTTTGGACAAGTGTTAAGGTAATTTTGAATTATTATTATATTCTTTTAACATTGATTTACCCTATTTACCTTTAATCGTGGCAAATAAAAGTTAAAAGTTATTATTCACCAAAAATTATTTTTATCTAATTGAACCATATTTTACTCCTTGATATTAACCGTGTCTCTCAGATTTTCAAAATTCAACTCACAGAAGCAGTAAAATTATGTTTTATGAACAATTGCAAAAGCTCCTAGGAGGTGGGTAAAAGACAGTGAAAAGTTTAATACAGTTTTTATAAATCTAAAATTATTATAAAATGACTCCAATTAATTTCATTGAACTTATATAAGTATTATGTATCTATTTTTACCTAAAATAAATTTAAATCAAATAGATTATTATTTAAATAAAAAGTTGATTTTAACCAAAAACTGATTGTTTTCACTATTCATCAAAAATTAATGTTTTTCAGAAAAATACCAAAAATTCTGCCTAAGCTATATTTAATATTCCAAATTCAAAAATGATATCTATTTTTCAAAATTCATAACATATAAGTGGCATTAATTAATTTTAAAATTAATTCCCGTTATCAAAAAAATAGCGTGTGTTTAAGAAACAATAACTATCAAAAGATCGACACTTGTTTATGTCCAAATTCAAAGTGAAATTAATTCCAGTGACCAACATTGTATTAAAGGGTAAAAATCTATTTTAAATACACTTTAAAACCAATTAAAAATATAATCTGACCATATAAATAATTGTGATCAAAAAATTTGATTTTAATTAAAATATAGCATGTTTTTACTATTCATCAAAATATGAAAGTTATCAGAATAATATGAAAATTTTATCCAAATTTCAATTTTATATCATGATTTCAAGGAAGAATTTTATTTTGTAAAATTGAACTTATAAAAATGTCAAAAACTATATTTAAAATGGGTACGCCATCAAAAGGCGGCAAAACTGCATTTTTTGAAAAATACTTATTTTACCCGAAAAAATTATTTTGTTCTCTTACCATGTTATGTAAAATATGTAGGATTAATCATAATGTTATAAAAATCAAAATTTAGTTAATAATAATCATAACATCTAGTCTATAATAATATTATAACAATATATCGTTGTTTAGTGAAACCTGGTCTTGCGTACTACACACGCTATCGAGGAAGGTCGTGATTGCGTGTAATGCAAACCAAGTCGGGGTGACTTGTAGTGAAAGACTCTTTTGTTGTTGCGTATACCAAAATACAACCATATTTTATTTATAAATTAAACAAAATCTATACTTAATGTTGCGTAGAATAATTTCTACAAAACAAACTTGAAATTGTGTGTAACACGAGCCAAAAATATTGTTGCGTATACTGCAAACTAATACGGTGTTGCGTATAGCGCAAGATAATCATGGTGTAGAGTACAGCAGAATACATCAATGAAATTAAAACAAATAATTCTAATAGAATCTTAGGTTGTTACAAAATACAAGTGATCTTGGTTAATTAATATAGAAATAAGATTCTATGGCCTCATTCAGTATTCTCGGGCCAATCGAAGCCCATCTAACAGAACATGGGAAAGAGGTAGCACTAATGGGCATTGCTCTGGACCAAACCCAAGCCGAACTTCATTGTGTGAAGCTCAAACAAAATCGTCGCCACTAGAAGTTCAAGCTGAAAGGAATCACCACTCGGGAAATTTTGGACGAGCCACCCTCGGATTCTCTCACGTTAGCACACCTTACACTTAGGTCTTATACTGGTGTGATAAGGGGTTATGTAACGAGACCATAACTATGTTGTGTAATCCTTTGTTATAAATAAAATTTTGCTTTCTTCTTATGGTGAAGTTTGTGAGTTTTCAAACGTTCGAATGAATATAGGATGTATTTTATTGATGTATTTTGAAAAAAAATGATATTTTAAAATATTTATGTAAACCTTAAATAATTAATGATGTATAATGATTTTCAAAAAATGGTCTTCTACAAATGTGTTCAGTAAAAAATTTAGAGTCTAATAAAATCAACAAAACTTTTGATGAATAGAAAATTATGAATAGTGATTTTATTCTTAGAATTAGTAATGTAACCAAATGGATTAGTAATCTCATATAAATAATGTATTAATATAATTTAGGCACCTTGATTAAGTAGTGCGATCCAATAAAATAGGTAAATAACTGTTTCATTAATTATTAGTAAAGTAATAGTTTTTTCAGGTGAAAAGTTTTTTTAATTAAAAAGTAAATTAAAAACATTTAGAAAATTATTTTTATAAAATGGAGTTTATTTTTAAATTCATATCATCGATATTATGTTAATGTAATTTTTGGGGTTTTTCTGAAAAAAAAATGAATTTTCACTGAATAATTTTTTTATATAAAAAATAAACTTAAAATATTTGGAAAATTAATTTTATAAAATGGAGTTCATTTTTGAATTCAGAGCATTGATATTATTCTAAGATAAAGTTTTGGGAGTTTTTTGAAAAAGATGAATTTTCATTGAATAGTAAAAATACAGTTTTAGGGTATTTATATGTTTAATGATATCATAACTACGACATAATGATGTCATGAGATATTTTAAGGTATGGTCAACCAAATGGGGTGAATTATTGTATTAGGGGTCCCATGTGGACAAAACCATGGGCAAATACCATGGTCAAGCCCATGGTTTTTCCAAAACCACCAGTGAGGTGTCCCTTGAAATTATAAAACTTTCACCTCACTTTACCTATAAATACCCACCCTTTCCTCCTTTATTTTTCACTCCCAACTCTCCCCCAACAAATATATGGTCCCAATACCTCTCAAGGAGTCCTCCCATGGTTCCCCAAGCCCCTCAGGGTCCCAACCTTCATGTTTTAAGAGTTACGTTTTAAGGTAAGGGATCCTACCTCTCTCTCTCTTTCTTTCCAAATACTATCTTTTATGTCATTTATTTTATGCTCCGTGTTCTTATGTGGGGGATGTTCTTTTATATTCATCCTACTTTCCTTTTAATTTTAATATGATGAGATACTCCCTCTTTCTCTCATCAATTCATTTTAAGAATGTTTAAGTGGCACCGTTAGGCTGCCGAAATTTTAATGGATTCTTTCACCCTTCTCATTTTCAAGTTCTATTTTCATGTCAGGTCATTCAAGATCCTTTTATTATGTTGGGGTATTATCTCTATATCTAATATACTGATATTTTATCTTCATATTTTGAGATACCCTATTTGATCTCGTCAATTCATTTTTTTGATGTTTTAAGTGACGGCGTTAGGCTGCCAAATTTTCATAAGAGAAATATTTTTTTGTCTTTCTTCCATGTTGTTCATTTCATATGGTATGTCTTTAAAATTTAATTACCATGTTTTATATCCTTTATATCATGTCCCTATACTATTTTATGGATCATTTATGAGTGGTTGACCCATGTCCCCTCTCTTTTTAGTCTTTTCTAAAACCCGATAACATAGTCGTTATGCTGCATAATTTTCATCTCAAAATGCTTCTCTCTTTATATGAAATTATTTTATTTTATTAAGTGAATACTCAAAGCTATTTATTATATAGGGGTATTCACATATATATCAAAATGTTCTATTTTAATTCTAGGACTTACATACATGAAACCCTCTTTCCTTTTTCCATGGGTTTAAAGTGACATAAGATCACGTCATTAAAGCAGTTTTTAAAATGTGATGACTATGAAATGAAACCCATTTCTTTTATGATATATTGGTTGTTTATGAAATGATTGATGATGATATGTTTGTCTCAAATGATAATAATTTCAAATTAATGGTGCACCCTGATAGCGCTCCAATGCCTTGGGTAAAAACATAATCTATAGAGATGACCATTTTTAACGACACCTTGGTGAATAACCTTGGTAATTTTTAATGAAACCTTGGGGATGGAACTTGGTGAAACAAAAATGATTGTCTAAGATAGATTTTGTAGCCACATATTCAAGTTATGAAATAAGTTATTTTTATAATGATATGCCTCATGATATTTTTCTCATTCCTTAATGTTATTTTTCATGACTTTTTATGTATCTCAAGTTCACATGTAAAATGTTTCCCTTGTTTCCCTTATTGGGCCTTCTTCTCACCCTTTCCTTTGATGTATGCTCCCAAGTTATGAGATGCTGTAATGAAATTTGGATGAAAAAAATGAAGAATCCTTTCAATTTTTTAAGAAGAATTTTTTATGTTGTCATGTATTAAGTTCCTAGTTTCCAAGACACTAAACATTAATGATCCTCGGATTTGTATAATGTGATGAAATTTTATGTGATAAAAAGGCAGGATGTTATAGTTGGTATCAAAGGATGGTTTAGTTATTTATGGAAATTCGGATATAAATAGTTTAGGCAAAACCCTATAGAAATGTTTAAATATAGGAAATCTTCCTGGTATTTTGGTGAGTATTGAGTAAGTTGTTTATCAAGCATATACATCCCTGTCTGGATATGATCAGGTAGAGGTGGCTCTATCATAGATGTACATAGGGGTAAAACTCAAAAACACCACTTGAGCTACACTCGAACGGGAACTGGTACATGAAAATGGGCCTTTCTTCACTCTTGGTTATGACACTCCTGAGGGATATGCTTGGTAAATTCATAATCTTAGTATGAACCATTATTAAAGGAATGATGATAAAATAAAATAAAGATTCAAATAAGAATATATGACCATGGATAACCTAGATTGGAACCTAGGGGATCACAAGTTAGGGTATACTGTTCTTCTTCAAGTTTACCCTTCCATGCTTTAAGTTTCCTTTTCATGATTATTGGCTATGTATTTAATCCCCCTAATTATACTTTATTTTATTAGTTAATGGAGGGAAATAGAATAACATGTCCCAACAACCAATGTAATAGGAAATGTGATGATTGCCTTATTAATATGAAAGAGATGATGAGAGATCAAGTTGAACATATTTTGATTATTCCAAACCAGCTATCAAAAATCACAATTAATAATTGGTACCTAGTTGAATGACCAAATTAATCAAGGAAGAAAAAGATGAAGTCTCAAGGATGTTTATCTGATAAAGTTGATAAGGGAAAGAAGACATAATTTCCTTTGTGCAGAAATTGTGAAAGAGGCATCAAGGGGAATGTCACAAAGGAACTGGGAGATGTTTTAAGTGTGGGTGATAGGGAATAAAGTATCCAATTGCTTTAAAAAATGGATAATGTCATGAATAGAGATAAGGTTCGATCTAATGTACCTTATACTTTTAAATTTTGTAAATGTGGAGAAGTTAGATATTATCCAAGGCAATGCTCTCTAGGATGGGATGAGAAGCATGATGAGCATAAACAATCTTCAAGGACTAGGGAACAATGCAAGTCTTATGTTGAGACAGATCATAAGGACTGATGTACATGTATCCTCTTCACAATAATTGTCTATGTCATGTTGTATTTTAGTTCATGCTCTATGAGTATATATTTAATGTTTTATAAGAACATCGAGTCACTACCTAAGATAATTTTATATCATTAAGGAAAACGTCTATTGTTATGTATCACATGTTGATCTTATGAAGCTGTTCTTCTTGAAAAAAAGTTGATTAGGGGATTAAAAGATAAATATTATTTTGTAATACTTTCACTATTTTGGGAATCCTATATGATCAAGGTAAATAGATTACTATGGTATTATCTTTTAGAAGTAATGGTTGACTTGTATTTTGAAGAATCGATGAATTTAAGGTGAACTTATAGTAATTTAAGTTACTTATGGAAAGGATTATCCTATCTTGGGGAAAATGTGATTAGGTTAGTTACTTTTGTTGTAAGATGTTAAGAGTGGTTGATGTTGTTTGGAGATGGTTGATAATGTTTATCTTGGAAGACTATGTTATCAAATCCTTCTTGTATTTGGGTTTCAATCTTAGTTTGGTTTAATTTGAGGAATTTTAAGGACAGTTATTTATGGAATGATCAATGATGAACTTTGGGTAGTACCGTGGAATTTTGAAGATTTAAAAGTAGTTTCCCTTCCTATGGGGTTCCTACTTTTTGAAGAGTTGTTTTATATTACCCTTTCTATTTTTGGGATAATTTTTAAAGATAGAATAAATAGATAGTTAATCTTTTGTGGATTATGTGATTCTTTAGAAGATGATTCTTGTGCTTTTGATGAGACCAAGTGTTTTTGAATGCTCATTGTTTGGAGAAAAGATTATTTATGGTAGAAACCTATTAAAGGATGAAACTCTACTTGAAGGTAGGTATATTTAATTATGTTTTTATTCTATTTAGTAAATTAATTCCTCAAAATTATAAAAAGGAACTTAAAACAAAAATGTTGTTGGATTAAGATTCCTACTGGGTAATCAAATACCATTTACACACATCATAAGTTTGTTATTTTCTTGTGGTTAACTTTCTCCTAATAAAATTTTCTATCTCTCTCCATCAGAAAATGACCCTTTTTTTTCTCTTCCATATCCATGTTTCCCTAAATGGAATCCTAGTATGGGTTAACTTGGGTGACATTTGTACTTCCCTTTTTTTCTTTTAAATTAATAGTTTTACTGACTTCTTTTCCGATGTGGGACCTTCAATGAAATTTCCAAACCTAATTTTAAAAATTGTGAGGATGCATTTTATTAAGGGGGAAGAATGTAACGACCCAAAATTTTGAATATATCTTTTTTTCTAATTTTGTGTGTTATTTTATTTTTATACTCAAAAAAATTGTTTCATTGGATAACAATAGTATAATTAAAATAAGACCATTGGGTTTTGACTGTTATATGACCATTGGTCAATATGACCATTAGAAACCAAATGTTCCGATTATTGTCTCTAAATACAAGTGATCTTGGTCAATTAATATAGAAAAAAGACTCGATGGCCTCATCCAGTAGTCTCGGGCCAATCGAAGCCCATCTAACAGAACTTGGGATGGAGGTAGCTCTACTGGGCTTTGCTCTGAACCAAACCCAAGCCAAACATTTTTGTGTGAAGCTAGAACAAAATCGCCTTCGCGAGAAGTTCAAGCTCATAGAAATAACCACTCGGGAAATGTTGGTCGAGACACCCTGGGATTCTCTCACCTTAGCACACCTTACACTTATGTCCTATGATGGTGTGATAAGGGGATATGTAACGAGACAATAGTTATGTGGTGTAATCCTTTGTGATAAATAAAATTGTGTTTTCTTCTTATGGTGAAGTTTGTGAGTTTTCAAATGTTCGAATGAATATAGGATTTATTTTATTGATGTATTTTGAAAAAAGGATATTTTAAAATATTTATGTAAAATTTTAATAATTAATGGTGTGTAATGATTTTCAAAAAGATGCTCTTCTGCAAATGTGTTCAGGAAGAAATTTAGTGTCTAATAAGATCAACTTAATTTTTGATGAATAGTAAATTATGAATAGTGATTTTATGCTTATGATTAGTAATGTGACCAAATGGATTAGTAATCTCATTTAAAGAAAGTACTAATATAATTTAGGCACCTTGATTAAGTAGTGTGATTCAATAAAATAAGTAAATAACTATTTCATTAATTATTAGTCAGGTATTAGTTTTTTTGGGTGAATAGTTTTTCAATTAAAAATAAATTAAAAATATATAGAAATATATTTTTATAAAATGGAGTTTATTTTTGAATTCATAGCATCGATATTATGTTAAGGTAATTTTGGGGGTTCTTTTCTGAAAAAAATGACTTCTTAGTGAATAGTGTTTTTAATTAAAAATTAAATTAAAAATATATAGAAAATTATTTTTATAAAATGGAGTTTATTTTTTGAATTCATATAATTGATATTATGTTAAGATAAATTTTTTTGAGTTTTCTAAAAAAATTGAATTTTCAGTGAGTAGTAAAAATACAGTTTTAGGGTTTCGGTATGTTTAATGACATCATAACTACGCCATGATTATGTCATGAGATATTTTATGGTATGGTAGACTAAAGGGGATGAGTTATTTTATGGGGAGTCACATGTGTCCAAAACTATGGGCAAATACCATGGGCAAGCCCATGGTTTTTCCAAAACCACTAGTGAGGTGTCCCTTGAAATTATTAAAGTTTCACCTCCCTTTCCCTATAAATACCCACCCTTTCCTCCTTTTTTTTCACTCCCAACTCTCCACAAACTAAGATATGGTCCCATTACCTCAAAAGGTGTCCTCCCATGGTTCCTCAATCCCCTCAAGGTCCCATCATTCGAGTTTTAAGAGTTACGTTTTAAGGTAAGGGTTCCAACCTCTCTCTTTCTTTACAAGTACTCTCTTTTTTGTCATTTTTTTATGCTCCATGTTCTTATGTTGTGGATGTTATTTTATATTCATCATACTGTCCTATTAAGTTTCATATGATGAGGGACCCCCTCTTCCTCTCATTAATTCATTTTATGAATATTTAAGTGGCGTCATTAGGCTGTTGAATTTTTAAGGGATTCATTCACCCTTCTCATTTTCAACTTCTATTTTCATGTCAAGACTTTCAGGTTCCTTTTATTGTGTTGAGTTATCATATATATATATCTATAATACTGATATTTTATTTTCATATGATTAAATACCCTCTTTGATGTCATCAATTCATTTTTTTTGTGTTTTAAGTGACACCGTTAGGCTGCCGAATTTTCATAAGAGAAATCTTATTTTTGTCTTCCTTCAATGTTTTTAATTTCATATGGTATGTATTTAAAATTTCATTAAAATGTTCTTATATCCTTTATCTCCTATCCCTCTACTGTTTTATGGATCATTTATGAGTGGGTGACCTATGTCCCCTCTCTTTTTAGTATTTTCTAAAACCCTATAACATAGCCATTATGCTACAAAATTTTCATCTCAAAATGTATCTCTCTTTCTCTCAAATTATTTTATTTTGTTAAGTGAATACTCAAAGATATTTATTCTATAGGGCTATTAACATATATATCAAAAATTTCTATTTTAATTCTGGGACATACATACATGAAACCCGCTTTCCTTTTTCTGTGGGTTTAATGTGTCAGAAAGATCACATCTTCAAAGCAGTTTTTAAAATGTGATGAATATGAAATGAAACCCATTTCTATTATTCTATATATATTGTTTATGAAATTACTGATGATGATATATGTGGCTGAAATGATTTTAAAGACAAATTAAGGGCGTGCCCTGATAGTGCTCCAATGCATTGGGTAAATACATAATCTCTAGAGATGACCATTTTTAACGACACCTTGGTGAATAACCTTGGTAATTTTTAATGAAACCTGGGGGATGGACTTTGGTGTAATGGAAATGATTGCCTATGTTAAATTTGGTAGCCAAATATTCAAGTAATGAAAAACATTATTTTTATTATGATATTCCTCATGATCTTTTTTCTCATGCCATAAAGTTATTTTTCATAAATTTTGATGTATCTCAAGTTTAAATGTAAAATGTTTCCCTTGTTTCCCTTATCGGGCCTTCTGCTCAGCCTTTCCTTTGATGTATGCTCCCAGGTTATGAGATGTTGTAATGAACTTAGTATGAACAAATGAAGAATCCATTCAGGTGTTTAAGAAGAATGTTTTATGCTGTCACGTATTAATTTTCTGGTTTCCAAGAGGCTAAACCTTAAATATCATTGGTTTTGTATAATGTGATGAAAGTTTATGTGATAAAAATATGGGATTTTATATATTTTATGTGTTTTCTATATCAATTTTAAAAAATAAGAATTTTAATTAAGTCCAAATGAAAATTTTATTTATAACATTTTGGGTCATTACAATCTTCCCCCCTTAAGAAATTTCTCCTTAAAAATTTCTTTTTCCCATACTAAAATAAATGAGGGTAACTCTACCTTATCCCTTCCTCCAGTTTCCACATTGCTTCTTATAACATTTGGATTCACCACAACACCTTGATGTGGGGCATCATCTTATTTTGTAGAACATTTTCCCTACAATCTAAGATCTTCACTGTATTATTTACAAAGGATAAGACTTTATCCAATTGTACCACATTTGGATTGAGTACATGCATTGGATCTGGTATTTACATCCTTTAGAGTGATATGTGGAATACATCATATATTTGAGACAGGATCTTTGGGAGTTCTAGTCGAATGGCCACTGCCCCAATGCGATCAAGGATCTCAAAAGGGATGATGTACCTCAGACTAAGATTTCCATTCTTCAATGGAAAAATGACATGCCTCTAACATCAAACTCTATGTCTCATCTTTGATTGTAAACATATCTCTTTTGTGGAATTTGAGCTGATTTGATGTGTTATTGAATGGTCTTAACCTTCTCCATCATTTTTTCAACCATTTCAATACCTAGAATATTTCTCTCCCTAACTTCAACCCAACATTCCGGTGTTCTTCACCTCTTCCCATAAAGGGCTTCAATATAATTTATCCATGATCTGATTCTAAAAATATATTCTTAAGGGTAATTTTTGTTCCATTAATAAATTTTCAAACTAATATAATGAATATACAAAATCATATCTCCCCAGGATTCTCGAACCAAGAGTGCAACAAGGCCCAATATTGTTCACCACTTCTTATTTCAGTCTAGCTCAAAGTGGTGTTTTCAGGTTTTACCCCTAGATAAATTTGTGCTAGAGCCACCTCTACTTGTTTGTATCTAGACAAGGATGTATTTTCTTGATAAAGCACCTAATATATACTAACCAAAATTTATGGATTTTGTTTATTCGTATTCTTCTCCCTAAGGCTTTCACTAGGGTTTTCTGATACTAATCCCAAAAATAAATAAACTTATCCCACGATACCAACTAAAAAAACCCTGCTCATTATTTCACACTTAAAAAAGATTTATTACATATATATATATATATAATTAATTCAACATTAAGATCAATAGGACTAGAGTATTTGAAAATTAGGAACATTACATAACAACTTAAAACATGAAATATAATGTATTTATTTAAAACTTCTTTGACATGACCAACTCATTCTTTCATACATGACACTGTATGGGATAACCTGAGGACATACACATGAAAATAATTATCCATAAATAACAGTAAGGGAGTAAAAAAGGCATAAAATGAAGAATCAAATACATTTTTGGAAATAGACATATCAATGGAGAATACGAGAAACATGAATATGAAGGCATGGTATAACATGATCATCATAATAAGGAAATCTAGAAACAACATAAAACACTACATCATTAACATAAAAGAATCCGTTAAACCCCTATCCCAACATGGTGGAAAATTTCATAAAAGGAATCAAGTAAACCCCAATACCAACATGAAAAATTGTGATACTAATCATTAACCAATGCATTGGAGCACTATTAGGGGGCACCCTTCATGAACTTTTTAATCTCATGCTTATGTGTGCCACATAGATCAAATAACACGGATTCATTCAACATCATCATTTATTCCATGATAAAAGAATGTATAAATCACACATTCATGTCTATAATAAATATTTATATATTCATAAATTCATATACACTTGATAGAGAAATGGGCATGGTATTCAATAAACGATGATTTTGGACTTGAAAATCATGGTATAATTTTGTTAGCATAACAGAATCACATAGAGATTCATAAAATGGGCTGATGAGAGAAAAATGGGATTTCATAATTTAGACATGAAATGTTCAGTAAGGGGATCATGTATCATAATATACCAACATATGAAATGTAATTTGAGATGTATAATATAAGATAAATACTTGAATGGAAATGATGATAGAGAAATCCCTTACTGAAGTTCTGCATGGTAACTGGTGTGCATGGGAGGGATTAATGAGAGTGAAAGGGGTATCGCATCATTCAAACATAATAAGGGTAGTGTGGGTAAGGTGAGAAAACATTCCCTATATTTTTTAATTGAAAAATTAAAGTTTATAACAATATAAGGAATCATGGAAAAATTTGAGAAAGAAAGGAAAGTAAGGATCCCTTACAGGAATTTAGCATGGTAATGAGTATACATGATGGTTAATAAGAGGGATAAATGGTATTAAAAGGGGATATTATAATTTTTACATCAAATGGGAAGTAATAAGGGTATTTAATAACATATCTCAACATAGAAATAAAATACATTAAAATACAAAACATGAAGATAATTCTTGATAAAATAGGCTGGTGGAAGATCCTTTACTTAGATGTGTGATACCAAAGGCTTATAGGGGATTCATGGGAGATTTGGGGGGGGGGGTTCTAAGAATCTAGGAAGTATATGGAAGAGTTTTGTTGTGATAAAAATGTTTTGGGTGAAGTGGAATGGGATATTTGGTGGGATTATATAGGAATGGTGGGGGAATTCTTTATTAGTTTTGTTTCGGACCCTACACACTATAATATTCAAAAACACTAAACATACCATGGTTTGTTCCAATTTTTTAAGGAAAGGGGGAGTGGTATAAATTATTTTAAATGTATATGGTCCTAATATAATAAAATTTTTCATTGGCTTATGTGGAGGTGAGTTACCCATTCAAGGAAATGAATTTAAAATCTTAAAATATGTTATATGTCTTGGAGGATTCAATAAGGCCATAAAAAATAAATAAATAAAACCTAAGATTATATTATTTTAAAGGAAAACATATATTTGGCCTAATATGACCTTTATAGTATTTTATCACATCACTATTGGGTCATTATGATGTCATAAAACACATTATATATTTAAATTGTATTTAATTTTTACCCAAAAAGTCGATTGTATTTGAAAATTATGAAAAATTCACCATTAGAAAATTTCAACAACCTGATTCCAAAAAAAATACACATTTTATCTAAATAATTTTACAAATATCTGAATTTTCTTTTTTAAAATAAAAACTGACATTTATTGTGAATTTTCGGGTTTTGACAAAAACAATTTTCAAACCATAATAAAAATTACAATTGACTTCATAAAAATTATGTGATCGTTTATATTTGATAAAATTAATTAAATGATAATATTTTATTAAAATATTAGTTATTTTAAAAATACATTAATTTATCAAAATTTATTTCTTATTTGAATTCAAATATTAACGAAAAATAATATTTGTACTTTAAAATCATTTAAAATGTAACAACAATTGAATGAAAGTATATTCATTATTCTATACAAACATAATGAAAAAATAATAATTATAGGGTATTGATAAATATCCATTTATTACACTAGCATATGACCTATGATTGAGGTGTATGATGGTGGGTCATTCTTGGGTATGTTCGGTGAACATGGTTTGGGTCATGATCATAATTATCTTGAACTTATCCCACAAACAGTTTCTCAAATGATTAAGTTGTTGGATATGGACTTGGTATTGGTGTAGGGAAAATACCAAATATTATACCTCTCACAAACGATCTGATAAATGTTTTTTAAAGGAAACAATCCTACTGGTAGAGGCCATCACTTCCTTTATCGATCTCAGAAGGATTCTTTAAAACCCTATATTTATACTAGTCATGTGATCTTTGTTCAATGACTATATTGTCAATGGTAATGATACTTAATGTTCATTTAAATCCAATTTTATATAATAATACAATTTTAGTCCATGTGTTTTCTATATCCTTTTTAAATAACAATACACTTATTTATGTCAAAAGGGATATTTTATTTTTAACAGTTGGGGTCGATAAAATTACTTTTATAGGGGTATAGTCCATATCAAAATCAAAGTACTACCAATTCGCAATCCATCTACACTTCTGAAGGATCATGTATCATTTGAAAAATATTTACATTATGCTCTCTTCATATTTATATTAAAAAAACATTTCCCCAATCTTCTAGTGTCTCTAACATCTCAAGGAATACAAAAATGTTGTCAGTTTGAAGTAATAGGTCATTGATTCTACACATGAGGTTTTAGATACTATGAACTATAAGAGACCAACTGACCTGATTGCTTTAATACTGCTCATTGATCAAACCTTGATGTGTCATAATATAAATAATAATCCTTAACATACTTGGAAAGAGTCGATATGGTGTTCTAATGAACCTCGTTCTCAGTTTCTGAAAATCATCCTCACAAGTTTCGAACCATCTAATCATCACTCTATTCTTGGTCAAGCTCATCCTTGATGGAATCAGATGGAAAAAAATTGGGATAAATATCTAAAAATAACCAAATAAACCCAAAATAATATGTATGTGGAATATTATATTAGGATTATCCTATGATTTAAATGTCTTGATCTTTTTGGGTTTTGTAGATATTTCATCCTAAGAAACAACATGTCTTAATAAATTCACCTCTTTGATCCAAAATAATAAATTGTTGGGAATAATATAGAGAGAATGTTCATAAAGAATAAAGAATAAAATCAAATTTTTTTTATCATTCTTATTTATTTTCATAATGTACATGAGTATGTTATCCATGAATAAAAACACAAAAATATCAAAAAATAATAATGAAAATGCTTATACATTAGAGCCATAAATACTATCAGTACATTCATCAAACCAAACTATATCATTGTATACTCATATATACCATAATAACTCATATAAGTACTATATAGAACATATGAAGTCATCACTTAGAGTTTGTGATAACCTGTTCTCATATCAATCTTGGAAAACACTAGGGTTCCTCTAAATTGATCAAATAATTCATCAATACTTGGAAGAGGATACTAGATTTTAATTTTTATCTAATTTAACTTAAGGTAGCCAATAAAAAATGCAATGATTTTTCTGCCTTCCATAAAACCATCATTTAACTCTTATTCTTCTATGTGAACATATTCTCCACCCTCGAGAGATGTGAATAAAATTCATCGATAGTAATAGTCAATGCATGCATTATATGGTACCAACCAATCTATCCCAAGGATTTGATCGAATATGGTCATTTCTCATATAAATAAATCCCATAAAATATAAAACCTCTATTCTCCAATGCACATTCCCTAAAATGATTACTTCCCTGTGATTGTACTCTCAATGCTATGTCAATAGAAATCACCCCATACATTTTCTCAATATTAAATCCTAGGATAAAGATGAACTATAAATATATAAAGGACTATTAATCTCTTGTATCAAATACAGAATAAGTTAAGTTATAAGAAATTATTATTGGTCCATAAATTGTAGAATTCTCTTCATCCTGGCTTGTAGTAGTATGCTATATATTATGAACTTGTCATGTACCATGAACCTTTGTTCCCACATGACTCCTATGTGTAGAACTACCATAATTTTTAAATTATCTTTGACCCTAAGTAGAGTTACCCAAGATAAACATACACATTTATTTCATTATTTTACATGAATAGTCATTCTATCTCACAAATAACCCCACATACTAGAGAAACCATTGTTTAGTCTCTTTGAGTACTACCAACGAAGAAACATATGTAAAAATTTCTCCATTATTGAACTGGAAAAGACCTCTTTAATTAATTATCATAATATATACTCATATTCATAACCTATGGAAGGGAAACATAATAATGGGTTCAGCCCAAATTCTCAGTAAGGGTAAACATGTCAACATTTTATCAATGGAAATATTATAACCATATGATGAAAAATGAGCATGGAAGAAATATACTATTAAATACGAGTTAAAAAATAAGAATTGTCCATAAGTCGTGATATAAAGGCATATAATATTAAATGAAGAAATATATACCATCTAAAAAGTGTGTGGAATAATGAGATATTATATATGAGTTAAGGACTATAATCATAACAACAATGTTAAAAAATAAGAGTATAACATTAACATAATCATAAAAACCATATGTCAAGGATACCCCCCAATACATTTGTCATATGTTATGATTGGGCTAATCAATCATATATAATATTGGGATTGGTATAATTATTTATTGTACCCTTTGGCTTGGGATAAAACCTCTTGTGTTCCCCTTTTACTTGTAATAAGTCTACCTATGTACCCTTTGGAATTGGATGAATCCTCCCATATACTCTTTTCTAGGGACTAATCTTCATATGTACCCATTGGATTGGGGTGTATACTCTTGTATACCCTTTAGATTGGGATAAATCTTCTTGTGTGCCCTATGGTTTGAGGTTAATCATTTCTTGTACCCTTTATCTTGGGATAAATACTCTTTTGTACCCTTGACTTTGATATAAATACTC
This sequence comes from Viscum album, assembly GCA_963277665.1. Classification (NCBI taxonomy): domain Eukaryota; kingdom Viridiplantae; phylum Streptophyta; class Magnoliopsida; order Santalales; family Viscaceae; genus Viscum; species Viscum album. The sequence continues at coordinate 772,175,450 of OY728151.1, read as the reverse complement.
ACATATACCCTTTACCTTGGTATAAATCCCCATCTGTACCCTTTTGAGATCATGATACATAAAATTAAACCAATACATTAGAGTGTGATATTGGAACCCAACCATTATAATAATTATCATATACATGTGTGTTCGATTAGATCATGAAAACATTCCTAATTCAAACATCACTTAATAAACCCATGGAAAAGGAGGCAAGATTTCAGATAAAATATCTTTGAAACATTCCATAAGACATCTAGAGAAAGGAGATGGGTTCTGGATTACTAAATCTCTAGTGTATCATAATTATTATTATTAATTTTTTCATAGATAAAAAATTACTTTTTAATATCTTTGGATAAATCAATTGAAATATAAGATATAATACCACATTTTAGTAATCATTAAAACTCTATCAAATTCATTTCATTAAAATTAAATACATGATCTTGATAAAAAAACCATCATTTAAATACAAATCTGGGTTTTCTGAAAGTAAAAATTATAAGATAAATATGTTTTAAAAAAAATGTTTCTTTGATAAGAAATAAATATACTTGGGAAATACTTTCCTAAAATACAAGCCATTAAAATCACATTAAAATTAAATAATTATTTTTATAAATAAACCTTTTACTTTAGAAAAATATAAAAACATTTACTTTCATTTTCAAAATCAGTAACAGTTAAAATCATTTGGAAAAAAATTATAAAACATTTAATGTAAGATCCCTATCGAAGAGTGCTCGTACATTGAACAGAACCATAGAACAATTTTTATTAAATTTTATTAACATAGTCAAAAAATATGTAGTTATGGGTCACATTAAAATGTAAATTTAAAAATATAGGTTGATAAATTAACATGAAATTAAAACATAGGCTAGAAGTAACTTATCTTGGAATAAATAAGTTAATGAAAATTCATTATAACTCAGAGAAGAGAGTTGAGTTAACAAAAACCCTTTCAATATGTATATCATCTGAATAAAATTAAATTTAATTAAATAAAAACTTATGGATCTTCAAACTCCTAAATTTTTTGTAAAAATGGGTACATAAATTCCTTATTTAGTAATCACATCATATAAAATAAATTATTGTGTGTGATATCAAGCATTTCTCATGGAATTTAAAATGAGAGAAAGAAAATGTTTCAATATTGGAAACAATTGAACCAAGTCCCTTTGAAAGTTATGATTTAAAATAAAACATTAAAAACAATTAATAATTATAGGATCGGGATAAATAAAATACTAAATTGTTATTAGAAACCTCATTCCATATAAAACATGGTCTATAATAAGAAATATGTCTCAATAAATTAAATTTGAGAACTAAAACCCAAACCTTAAATTCACATTTAGTTGATCACATTGTTCCCTCTTATATAAAATGAAAAAACTTATTTATCACCTATTTTGTAACCTTATTGAGTTCTATAACCCTTTATAATCTTCATTTAAACATACTTCCTATATAAATATTTGTTAGTTATTATCTATTCTCATTATCGTATACGAGTAATCTGGATCACTTTGACCTAGTTTCATAAAAAAAGTGTTGTTCTTAATTATTCTCCAAAAGTTCATCATTCCCATATTATAAAAGTAACTATAATTTATTTTTTATAATTATTTATATTTTTATAATTTCATTCTATGGTGGTTTTTCTCACGGTTCTTAATCATGAATTTGGTTAAGAGCATGTATATATGATTCTTTGAGAATGAAATTTATTTTCTAAAATAATGAGTTAAATATTAATATTACCATTAAAACCCATAAAAACTAATTATTTAATTATTTGTATAATATATCACTAGAAATCATATTCTCATAGTCATACATGATATAAATTTTTATCATTTTTTATGATTATGGTTTAACCAACACAAATAAGAACATACCATAATTTATGGATGATTATGAAGTGATTAATTTCAATATTGTAAGATCCTATATTTTCTAGAGAATGAAACTTCTAGAATGAATTTTAATTTTAAATTAATTAATCGTTTGAAATTTTATCATAGGATTGGAATGGAATTATAAGAGTTAGAACATCTCTAGATAATGTTTTAGATGTGAAATTAGGCTTGAAAGATGGTTTATGGGTTTCAGGAGCATCTCAAAGGTTCAAGGATCAAAACAAGAGTTTTAGAATGGTGCATATCATGGTTCTTGGATGATGCATCATTTATGATAAACATGGAAACTAACCAATTATATAATTTTTAATTGGATCATTGTTCGAGAAACCATGCGTAATGCAAAGGAAAACCATGTGGGGTCAATAATTTCTACAGACATGTCGTGCATTTGGAACATAGTTTGACAAACTATGTGCTAAAACCATGAAAGGTGGAGGTGTATGTGGATAGTAGTACCACATGGATGGTTCATGGTTTTATAGATTGTGTATAATAATTGTATGCTTTATTTAAAGGGGTAAAATTACTATTTTGTCCTCCATCCCTTAAATGTTTTAAACCCTATTTTCTCCCAATTTCTTCTATTATCTTCCTTTCATGTGCCAACCCCCCTATCTATTCTTCCATGGGAGTTATTCCTTGTTCCTGGTCTGAGTAAAAGTTTTTGAGGTGTATTGGAAACATTGAGCTTATAATTTTACTCCATTATCCTTCATTGTGATCTTTCTATTCTCTCTCTAACTTTGGTTCCATCGATTATAGATTTTAGCACCAATTCCATAGGGGCATGTTGTAATCGGATATTGATGTCCTGGGTTTCACTTAGCCTCTGATATGGGTGACCTAAGAGGATGTTTGTGCTTAGTTCCATTACATGTTCATGATGTATACCTATGTTATGAGTTTTTCATAGGATTTTTCATAAATAATTTTAATTAAATAAATGTGTGATATAGTTCATTAGGGGTTTTCTAGGGAACAATTATTGGGGCACCCTATAGACCTTTTTCAAGTGATTGTTCATATTTTTCATCAAACAATGGGCACCCCATGATAAATTTATAGTTATTCATATTTGGATTTATTTTTATATTCTACTTTTTAATGACATAACTGATGTTTTCAGATTATACCACATATTTCTAATGTAAGGTTGCAAATTGGAAGCTAATGGAGATTTGGTCAGACATAAATGATCCTCAACAGGGCTATCGAGAGTTTATAAATTGGTTAAATATTCCAAAAGGGGGTGTTATCTCATCCCTAACCTATGGTATTTATTCATGTCAATGGTATTATTAGCGTGATTGTGATTTCACCCAAAGGAACACCACATTTTAAATTTTTTCCAATTGACTATTTAATTAGTTCAACCTAGTTTATTAAGTAGATAAATGGAAAGGGTCACTAACAACCCATGTTTTCTAGCATCATTCTTCATCCTGAGACAATCCTGATATAGGATCCAATGTAGGATTCCTCCACATGATAATTCCATTGGATGATCCCAAGAGGGATTCCCTTAGTGATGTATGTACTTATAGGATACCAAGATGGACACCTCTATTTACAAGTGATCCTCAAGGATACTGAGTATGATTCCTCTCTAGAGCACCAACCTAGGGGACCTAGTGGGTTCCCCAATGTTTGGCCGAACCTAAGATATTATGACATGGGTTTGGCTAGAGTTGGTGAATTTTCTGACCATATAACATGTACCATACTTGTATTCCCATGTGTCTATGTAATAAGTGGTGGGTTTATCCACTCACCATGGTTACTCTTTTATTTATGCAATCACAAGGTTACTATTGATGAAGTTATGATTTCTAAAGGTACTTATGAGTTTTTGACCAAATATCCCAACCTAATGCAATATGTGGAATGGATTCCTAGATTTACTTTATAGGAATAGTCCTCTAAGCCTTCATGATTGATTGATTATGTTTTGGTATGCCCATACAAATTTCATAGGATCCAAATTTAAATATATTATTCATATTATGTCTGGGGTGCCCATACATTATTTCTGAGATCCAGTATTTGATCCTTATATGATGGGATGTTGTACATGGTTCTCCTCATCATTCATTAACGATGGTTAGACATGAAAATCCATGACCTTGTTAAGATATATTCAAGGATGATTCCATTGTCTTCAGTTAATGTCTAGGATCCTCCCTAGGAATAGGTAGATGCACCATTATGAAACATGATGGAATTGTCTTAGAGTAAGTTTTTGAACCATTTATTAATTGTATACCAGGATTTTACTTGGATATAAAAAGTATTCCTTATATGTCTCCTAAGTTTCCTCGCCTTAGGGATCATCAATGTCATAATGTCAGGATTTACCTATCATCTATGACCTAGGACTCAGACAATTGATTGGATTTATATAGCTTTAATTGTATTGAATCTATCTTGAAGTCATTTATAGGATGTCCAAATACTATATTGAATCATTCATTAAAGTTATTAGATGTGAGTATGGGTAAAACTATGGATAAAGAATGTATCCCCATGTAGTGACATATCATTCTCAAATATATTTCTAGCACCAGCCTAATTTGGTGTCGTTGATTGGGATTATGGACATAATGATATGTATGATTTCAAATGGATTGAGTGGTTTGAAATCTATCTCAATTCCCTAGTCACAATATTTCTAGTTTATTAGGATCATAAACCCAAGGATGAGGTGTGGTTTTATTTTATAATTTCATTCCATGTTGCATTCTCTAATATTCTAGGAATAGTGTGAGAATTAACTTATAACTACATGATGTGGAAGGAATTTCAACTTTATTATAATTTTATAAGTCAGTAATTATAATTATTATTTTCTTAGTTAGTAGCACATGTTCACATACACTTAATTTAATTGTTATTTATAAAACTGTGTTAGTGGTTCCCTACTGATTCTTGTACTAACACCCTTCTCGGTTCTCCATTTCATAGGTGTACTCGAGATGAAATTCTCTTGATTATAAGAATAGGTTGGGCAGAGACTTGAGAATAATCGATCGGGATATCTAGAATATGCTCATGGATTTTGGGTATGTTGATCTGCATGAAGATGGAATTAGAACCTTGTAATTTTATTTCTATTTATTTTTTATCTCTTATATATGTAGTTGGACTAGTGGGTGATATGTTTTTTATGTAAGAAATTTCCATTTAGGCCTTTACTGCATTACATTTTCTATTATAGTATGGTTCTATTTCAGTTCATTTACCGATTCCACATACATATTATTTACTACAATGGATATTTTGGGGTTATTTTCGTTGTCTATTACTCTGATATGAGGGAATAGTCTCTGCATAAAAACACCCTAGGACCCTACTATTGGTCACCAACCTCTGGTGTATGAGGATGCATGCTTAAGACCTTGTAGAGAACTATCTTAGGGAACTGGTTTAATGGCATCATGTTCACATTGTGAATATTTAGTATCAGATAAGTCTTTTCCTATTATATTACTATTTGGGATATGGTATATAGGATTATTGGGAATATTTTAGAAACTATAATTAATATAAATTTTTTTCAACAATAGTTATTACAGTGAAAATTCTTGGTTTATAGGGTTATGGGATAACTATTTTTGATATGTTCTGTTACAGTTGTAAATGGTTTTAACTTTTATCAACATGCATGTTGTGTGGTGTATATGAAATAATTTGGATTTATGGATCTTAGCCCACTAGAAATAATCCATTGGTGGATTTATAGATCATTCCCCATTGGAAACATGCCAATGTTTGATTTTGATTATTGTATAGCAAAGGTAAGTGGTATCTCATGCATCATATTTGGCATATAGTTTCTACATGTTATAATCCATCTAGTGTTTCATTTTAGTATTAATAATATATCAGAATTTTTTAATGTTTTTGAAAAAATTTAAATGATGTTTTTGTTAGGTACTAAAGGGTTCTAAATACCCTAAGAGGGGGTGAATCTAGGTATGTATATTCCTTGTGAAATTCTTCCTACCCCACTAGATCATGACCTATTTATTATAAGGGTCCCTCTATTTTCTCATTAGTGTTTATGTTTCACTTATCCATTCTAATTTTTATCTAGAGATGGTTCAAATAAAGTAAAGCCAGAAAAAATCACAAGGATATATAGATTTTTACTTGGTTCAGCCTAATGGGGCTATATCTAAGGAGCATACAACAGAAATTTTTTTATGTAGCACATTTACATTGGATCACTTGCAAATCTAGTTTTGGGCTAGATCACTTCTCTACCAAATCTCACTACCTTTCAAATTTTTAGTATTAGTTCACTACATTCCAAATGGTCACTCACTAAATTTCTTTCGATGGATCACTATCTATGGAAATGATCACCTTATTCCTATTCCATTTCTCACTATTCTTGAAAGTATCCTAACATAGATTATATATATGAAGGTCCCATAATTATCAATAATGAATGCATACTCAATTGTTGGTATATTATTTATTGAATCTATTTCTAGTATGCGTATTCACTTACATAAAAACCCCTATATGTAGAACATCCACTTTTCAAAAAAATAGAATGGACATGTATTTATAGTAGAAAGAGAAATTACCTCTTTTTCAGCAAGATCATTAAGAGATTCCATGTATCTATTTCACTGACTTTAATATAGTAGTGAATAAAATACATTTAAAAATACATTTTAATGATTAATATCATCAATAATCCTCATCATAATTCAAATATATCGAGGATATTATCCAATGGGTATTCATGGCATTTATCTCTTATCATATGACTCTCAGAATAGTTTCATACATAAGCGTTACATGAATTACTAGTTTCACCAAGTATATGGAATCAAATTTTTTGTAAACATTTAATTTGAATAAATTTATTTTTGTTAACTATTTTAAGTCCCATCATGAACTTCCTTGGGTCCTTTGAGAACTACCTTGTATTCTCCATGAACTACCTTAAAATGTGTGGTATGTGTGCTTTGTAAACTTATTTTCATTGATGATATTCCTTCACTTCATTTACCAGTTCTCTTTTATGAACTAGTGTTTCCTGCAACAACTATTTTGTGAACTTTATTTGAAAAATTCACCCTTTATTGAATCTATCCCTCAGGAACTACTTCCTCTTTTATGGAATCCTCCCTCACAAACACTTTTACATTAAAAAATACTCCCTTGCGATCTAATTATTATGATGATCTTATCTAATGAAATATTATCTATATAACGATGTGAATAGGTTACATTATATAGTTAAATAAATCCCACACAACTCACTAATTACAAATAACCAAAACTATGATGCATGAAAACCTTCACAACCAACTGTTATTCAGTCCGCATAGCGCCTTAATCATTTATGGAGGCTGATGTCATAAAAAAATAAAACACCTTCATAGATCCTAAAATTAATTCCTCAATTACAATGAAAAATGGGGCTCCTAAAAATGATGAGCCTCCCATGAACTGTAATCCTCCCACAAAATAATTTTGCTACATGGTTCACATAGCATGCATTGCAATCCGTATAGCGCTACTATGTAGAAACTCTACCATTTCTGATATACTTCACTATTTGATGTACCACATTCTCATTCCACATAGTGATTCTAAAATACTATTTGGTCCATGAACTCCACGATTTGTAGTCTGTGAACTACTATCTGAGATATCCTTTGTGTAAAACCTTCCTTTTCCATAAAACAAAATTTCGATTTTGAGGACCAAAAGTCTAGAAAAACTGTAAAACTATGAAACCCTAATCAACATCTTCAGAAACACTAACCATACTGAGACATGGTCATATGGATTTTTCAACAAACACAATCCCTCAAAAAACACAGAGATATCTTCTTGATGGATTGTTTTCCAATGGTTTTCCAATATATTTTATTTTTGGAATTCTACTCAATTGGAAGAATGCGTATATATATTTCATTTTGATGGTAGTTCAAGTGGATATATAGTGATGTATTTGATTTTTAGGTTGATGAATTAGTCCTTGTAAATGGGAGGTGGAGTGACACTATATGGATGATAAAGAACATTGTACATGGGTGATGGACCCCTTATGAGGTGTTGTTTCTTAGTTTTGTTATTTAAAGTTGTAGTAACAACAAATACTGTGTTTTCCTTCATATATTGTAATTAAATTAGACTTAACTAAAACATATTCTTATGATAGGACAAGGAACAATGAGGTAATTATGTGTACATTATATTGAACCTTGTAGGTTCACCATGGTATTTGATCGCTTTATTTGAGGTGAAATAGTTGGGTCACATTGTATGATATTGATTTATACCTAAATTTATATGGTAAACTAGTAAATTGAGTGGGTATTACTATATATAGATTCTAATTAAGTGTCAGGTAATCTTTATTATCTACATTGGTATCTTTATACTCCATGGTTCATCCCCTTATGGGGATTCTTGAAGAGGATCAATAACACAGGTAGATGTTATCTTTACCCTCCTTATTGAGGATCAATAAGTACATTAGATGCATTATGTTGGGATTTGTGTCTAGATGATTCTCAAGAGATATGACCTTATAAAGGTTTGAAATTTTGGCATGGTGGTTGGACCTATTTACCCTTCCATGAGAATTAATCGATAAGGATAGGTGTGATGCCTAGAGGCCTTTAGTTGTGATTCATACCCTTATAGGTAGATATTTTCTTTGATCTCAGGAAACCTTCGAGAGGGGTTTTCTAGGGTTTATGGATTCCTTTTAGGGAGTGATATTAGTTTTACTCTCTTGTTTGGACCAATTAATGGGATGTTCTTGGGTTTTACAATATAGAGATAATGGTGCCTTTGGTTTTTAAATAAGCACCTAGGGTTCCTATGTATTGAGATTGAGTTCAATGGGTAGAATTGTTCAGGTTCCTAACCCCTTTGAAAATGGGTAACATTTAGAATCTTTTAATACTGTAGGTAGAGTCTCTAGGCTAGAATGACATCATGTGATATGCATCCAAGTATATAAATTGTAAAACAAGTGAGGTACCTAATTTTAAAGAGGATTTCTAATGAATATTCTAGATTTTGAGACTTATCTGATGTGTAGTGTAGTAATATTATCCTTATTGATTAATAAATCATGGTAGTTTGAATTTAATGATTATGATTGGGTGTTATGGAATTGTAATCCCACTACATAGGATATTTTTTTACTTTTTAGATATATGTGGTACCATTTAAATCACAAATCGGTGAGCGACTATGTGGGAACTACAGACCAATGGTTGAAAAAACTGTTGTGGGAATGGATTATTAGAAGTTGTGACTTACAAGAGAAATGTTACTCTATGGTAAAGGATGAATTAATAATAAATCATGTTCTAAGAGGCAGTTGACACATGCTTCAACAAAGACACACATTTTTAGAAAACATGGTGTCAGGAGTTGGTTAATGTCCAGAATACCGTAGTTTAATGTGAGTTTGTCTTAGGAGTTAAATTAAAACATATCAATCAAATATTAGTGTACATATAGATTAGATACAATTATTCCCTATTTCAAGAATTTATTTTTATTATATTGATAGAACTTAATCTATACATTGAGATACATATAAATGTATTTTTCGATTTGATGGGAAACCTGTTGAGGCTGAATTCAAGGAATAGTGTAAGGTATATCATCTGGTGGGGAGTGAACCACTATCTATTTTATTGCGGGGGACCATTTTTACATTGAGGTTCATTATTTTTTATAGGAACCATTATCAGAAAGTATGAGTGAGTGATGTTTAGATTTACTTCTTGAGAGTGAGAGAGTTTCTATCACATTATGTGGTTAAGTCTAAAAAGGTGTTGGTATTTATCGACATTGATTGAGAAATTGGTTCGATGGTGTGATGAAATGGATGATCCTAAGCTGTGGAGTGGAATGTCTTTTTCTAAATATTGACACTCATGTGGTAAGAGTCATGGGTCCTTCAGATCATTTATTGAATGGTCATTTGGCATTGTCATGTCATTGGGTAAAAAGACCTATGAATTAATGGATTCCTCAGTTAATGTTAAGCACATTATCATGTTGTGGAATTAAAATAGAATTGACATGATATTTTTATCTAGTAAACGACACTAAGAGTTGGTTACGAACTCTTGTAATCATTCTCAATGACAATATTTGTGTTCTGTGGGATAAAGGCATCAAGATTTAGGTTTAGAGGGCGTGTCGACAATGAGATCCAAGAACATTTGAGTATATACATAAAGAGGAGGTTAATCTTGAACTTTTATGTATTGTTGGATGTAGTTAGTGAGGAACTACTAGAGGAACTCCATTGGTATGTACGGGTGTAGTGCAAGGGTTGTCCATGGATTTTCAAGGAAAATATGGTTTGGCCAGGTTGAGCATGGTTAGTTATAGTTTGACATTTAAATACAATTGAGTATTAAGAGAAGTATCCTTATATTTGATTAGATGATTCAATTGTAGAAACATTTTAGGATTTTTATTACCACTATAGTCAATTCTCATAATGGAAGGAAAAAGGTTTGGAATTTACCATTTAATATAATTACAGATAGTGGGGAGAACCATAGGTCAGTTAATGAAAGAGATGAAGACATGGTTTTTTATCATTGTAAATAGGATTGAGTAATAACCTTCTTGACGTTTAAAAAATGGTTATAAGATATTTAAAGAGTTTGGTGGGATAGGTTTCATGTGTTTAAATAGGCATTGTAGGCATGTTTGGCATTCAGAAATGTAGTATAATAGTTTGCGTGGAATTCATGATCCATGTATTTTTAGTTGTTCATTTTGATTCCCACTAAGGATTCTTGGGGTCAATTATTTTTATGGTGGGGAGTTTATAATTTCTCATGTTATTTTGAGTTGGGAATCACCAGGAGGAATCCTCTCATCTCATATTTTTTTGAGGGGAAATGGACAAGATGGGTGTGGTCCTCCATTTGTGTCATCTTCAGTTAGCTTCCTCCCAGGCCTATGGGGCCAACTCTCCTTGATTTCTGGTTCCAAGGGGTTGGGAGGAAAAATATTGATCTCAAATCACGGGCGGTCATTCTCTCAGTTGGTATCTAGTGCTTATGGCAGGCTAGGAACATGGTAGGATTTGAGGGGAAATACTCTTCTAGGATAGCCATTATTGCCCGTGTGGGGTTCCTGATTTCTGACTTTTCTCATCTCATTCCAAACTGAGTCTCCACCCCCTATTTTTGTGATGTTCTTTACCTCTATTAAAGTTATCCTTCTTCCTTCATCTCTCCATCTGGATGGTGGATCAGGTGGATCCCACCCAGCAGGGGTTTGAAACATAATATTGATGGTTCGTGATCCTTGTGTGTTATAAAAGGATGAGATTGGTTCCGGGATTCCCTCAGCTCTATGATCATTGATTTTTCAGCTTTCTTCGGTAGAGTCACCTCTCTTCAAGATGAATCTATCACTATGATGGCAGGCCTTGAGTTATGCAGCAGTATTAACATTATCTTAGCAGCATTAGAGATAGATTCCAAGATCCTCCACAAACCCCTGTTGGGTACCAACTCTACCCCGTGGTTGATCCTGTAACATATTAGGAAGATCCAGAGATTTATTGGCATTAGTCTAGATATTTCCCACATTTGGCGCGAGGGAAATAGAGTGGTGGAATATCTTTCTTCCCAGGCTCCCCTCGACGACTCCTTCATGTGTTTTCCTAGCCTTGGGTCGCTTCCCCCTGAAGGGGCTATAATTATTCTTGGGGATTCTCTAGCGTTTCATTTATTTAGGCCCTCATAGTTGTCTTTTTATTCCTTTTACTACCCTTCCAGGGTCCTTGTTTTTTTCAAATAAGTAAATAAATAAATGATGATGTGTGGCCTAACTATGTGACCATTTTTGTATAGAAGTATGCTTTGAGAAACAAAGTTAGAAACCAAGGTAAACTGAATGGGGGTCTAAAATTTTCTATAGACATGTATCATGGTTGGATTATGGTTTGACTAACAATGTGATGTTCTATGAAAGGTGGAGGTGTATACAGACAGTAGCACCACATGTTTGGGAATTGGTTTTCTAGGCTACATGGCCTAACATTGCACTTCATTGAAAGAAAAAAATTTAAAATTTTTTCCTACAACACATGAGGGGTTTTCCCCATTTTCTATAAATTTTATCTAGGAGCTTCCCTATATACACCATCCTCCCTCTCCCTTCTTCCATTATAGTTATTCATTGTTCTTAGTTAGAGTCGAATATATTAAGGTACTTTGGAAACATTGAAGTAATCCTTTTAATATTTTATCATCCTTTTTTCTTTATATTATTCCTATAACTTTGGTTCTATCAGTTAAGGATTTTAGTCTTGATTTCATTGGACCATGGTGGAATTAGATACCAGTGTTGGGAGTTTCACTCGGCCTAGGGATTGGGTGACCTGAGAGGCTTTCTACGCTTCGTCATGTTCTGTTTGTATGCGGTATACCTTCATTTTATATTTTTAAAGGTTTTTGACCTAAATCAATTTTATTAAATAAATTTTTTATTTAATTGGTTAGGTATTTTACTAGGAAAAATGTTATGGAACCCTGTAGACCTTCTGTATTTGGTTTCATGGATTTTTATTGAGCAAGTTCATCTTGTGAGATATCACTAGTTATGCCTTTTGGATTTATTTATATATCAAATTTATTAATGATGTAACTAAGGTTTTTGAAATAAGGAATTGCCTATAGCAATCATACCTGCATCAATAGTGACTATGTGAATGTAGAAATAATGGTGTGAGGGATGAATAATGATCAAACCCACTAATTCTACCACAAATAAATTTAACCTCACACAATTATTTCTACATTCACATAGTCACTATTGATGTAGGTATGATTGCTATAGGCAATTCCTTATTTTTGGATGATAATCCTGACATAATTTTGTACATGGCAGAAATTACTAGATGTACTTCCAAGTGTATAGTGTCAATGAATTTGTGATTGATTTTTTTCTTATCATGATTCCCATACGTACTTCCTTGGATCCACCTTTCAAGCCTTGATTGATTATATTTCTAGGATTCCCAGACGTACATCCTAGTATTTGGATTTTGAGACTTATATGATTTGATTTTGTACATGTAACTCATCGTCATCCATTGGGGATGGTTGGACATAATGCTCCACCACCTTCTTAAGATATACTTAAGGATAATTCCACTCTCTTTGAGTGACGCCTAGGATTCTCCCTAGGGTCTGGTGGATGCTCCATTAGGAACCAACATAAAACTTTTTGTTAGTAGGCCGTTAAGATGTTTAATGAATAAATTTCCAGATTGTGCTTTGATTTGGAGATAATTCCTTATTGTTGTCCAAATATTCATCCCATTTAAAACTAGCAAAGTCTCAATGTCATAATTTTCCTATGGATATGGACCTATGATCAAGAAATTGGACATGATTTACTTGTCTTGAGTGGTATGGAATCCATCTCAAAGACATATATAGGATATCTAGATACTATTTGGAATCCTTCATTACTATGATTGGAGGAAAGTATTGTTGAGACTAAAGATATAGCATGTATCCACCTACTGTGATGTAGCTTGATCAGAGAAATTTCTACTGTTGGATGAAGCATGTATTATCGATCATGATTACAAACCAAAGGATCAATAGGATTACACATTGCTTGAGTGGCATGAAATCCAATTCAATGCCTCAATCATAGGATGTTTAGTTGATTGAGATCACAAATCCATGGATTGGCTATGGTTCTATTTTATAGTTTCATTCCCAATTACATTTTCTAATTAGATGGGAATAGTGTGAACATTCACTTATGACAGTAGGACATAGAACGACCTTTATCATTAGTTAAATTTCATTAACTAAATATTATTATCATTGTTATCGTGACGAGTATATCACATACCCAGAATTTAATGGGTGTTTATGGGACTGCATTGGTGGTTCCCTACTATGTTTTTTACTCACAACATGATCAGTCCACCATTACACTAGGGTACAAAGTCATATGGTCAATTGATTATTGGTACAGATTGGGATGAGTCTCGAGATGAATTGGGTGTGATGGCTCAGATATGAACATGATGTTTGGGTATGTGGTTTCCCTCTGAGATGGAATTAGATACATGAACATTTACTTCTATGTATTCTGCTTACTCTTGTATATGTGGTTTCACTGGTGGGTGATCGGTCTTGTACCTATGACATGGTCGTTCAAGCCTTTACATCATTTCATTTATTATTATAGCTTGCTTCTCTTTCAGTTCATTTACTACTTCCCCAACCAATTTATTTACTTCTAAAGATGATGTTTTTTTATTCCCGTTATTTTCATACTCTTATATGAGTTAATTGTATCGACAAAAACACACCTTAGGACCTCACTACTAGTTAGTAGCCTCGTTTGGGCAATTTATCTTGTGGACTTATAGGGAATGAGCTCTCAGAATCATTTTAGTGGCATCCAGTTCTGGAATTGATTAATATAATTATAAAATAATAATAGTAATCTTATTTAGTGTTTATTAGTGTTTTATATAAAAATGTTAATGAATTAAATGAATAATATAACTTATAAAAAGATATTAAATAATATGATTAAATCATGTTTTCTCTTAAAACACTCTTTTGGATAATTGAAATCAACATGGTTGTTTATTTTTTATATTATTTCGAGATTTTCCAATTTTTTTAGAAAGATAATAAATTCATAAAAATTATATTTATTCATGAAACCCTTTCTCCTTACCATGCATATAATGAATTTATGAAAATAAAAAAATGATTTTTCCATGGAGCTAGTGGTCCATATATGCGTGTGAATGATGATTTCATTTTCTATAGAATTATGAAAAAGAGTAATATAGTTTTTAATTTAAGAATATAAACTATTTCATAAAAATAATCCATAGAAATTAAATTTTATGTTATTAATATCCTTTCATGGTGATGATGGAAAATGATACATGTTACATTGTTGAGGTAGTAATTTTCACAACACACGAATGACAGTTCCTTTTTTCTTATTATAAATGGGAAAGGTCTTTAATGATCGCAGAATAATTAAAATAACCTAAATTTATAATAATTATATTGATATTGTTACTTTAGGACTATTTATATAATTTTAGGAATAATAAATTCATATAAAAGAAGCATAAATGGGAAACAAGCAGTTAGAAATTTATACCTCACTTCTTGGATTATCTCCTTTATAGAGAGGGTTAAGCCTTTGAGGGATGATGTTCTGAGAATAAAAGAACCTTATTAAGGGGTATATGAATATTTTGGTTTGGTTTGGGTATATTTTGGGATGAATTATGTGGGTTTTTGTGTGATTGTAAGTGAGGAGAGGATTTCCCTTTTATAAGTGAAAAAATAACATTATTGTAAATACCCATGACTTTTTAATAATGGAAAATCACACTTAGGTAATGATGCTCAAAATTTGGGAAATAATTGATAGGGGGAGGGATGGGTTCTATAAATTCCTACACCACCCATTCCTATGAATCTTTAAACAATTTTATGGTCTTTCCCTCTTGGTTAAACCCTTTTTACCCCTTTTTAATTTTAATGTGGTAACTAGTTTTTTCTAAAGTAATTTATCCATTATGATTGAAAATAAATTTGTATTTATCACTTAATTTAGATGTAATTTTTCCAAATATTGAATACATTTTATTATATCAATTTTATAGATCTGCTAAAAATTAATATTAAAATACTAAATGTATATTGCATTAAAAAAAATAAAATATAACTCATGCTCTAAAATGTCAAATATGGATTAGTAAATTAAGACCAAACTTTTAAAATTATAAATTCACTTATAAAATACCCATATGGTCTTATAAAATGTTTTAATGAATTTATAATTCCTATTTATATTCTAAAAATTCATAAAAGTATTGTTATTTGAGAAAATGATATTTCCACTATTCACCTAATATTAATTTTTTAGAAAAATCCCAAAAAAATCATATTAAACTAATTTTGATATTTTTAATAAAAAATGAATTTCATTTTTTAAAAATAAAATTTTATAATTTATATATTTATCTTTTAAATTAAAATATAATGAAAATATATTTTATTGAAAAATAACCTTTTAAAACATTAAGTATTCTTTATACTATCTCATAAAAATTCTTAACATAAGGATGCTAATATATTATTAAATGTATTGAAATGTTAGATATTATCACAATAATATACTAAAATGGTTAATTTTAATTTATTAATACATTACATATATATTATATAATGTAAATTTTTTTATGTTAAATGATATTAATTATATAATCTCTAGATATAATCATTATTAATTATTTAATATATTTTAAATTAATATAGGTATTATTATTATTAAACTTTTCAATAATAAATATGATGCATATTATTTTAGTTCCACATTGTGTATAGATAAATCTACCGAACAATGTATTTATTTAATGAAATAGATTTCAAAATCTTAGTTTGTTATACTGATCACCACATCTACAACCTTGATATGAACGATCAGTAAAAATCCAACTACCCGCTAATCATGAAATGGTTTCTACTACTCTGAATTCTTTCCCCTACTTTGATGCTTCACCATCATCAATCCTATGAGAATTCTTGTAAATCCTCTGCAGGTGACCCATGCTTCTACAAGACTAACACTCGACGAATGGTCGACCGAATTGAGGTCGGGTATGGCCTCATCTACCACACTAATAGTACTTAATATGTTGATCTCACATTTCCAAGGGAGGAATTATGATGCTCTATCTGCTGAAAACACCTTCTCCATAATTTGAATCCTCATAAAAATTGTTCCTTCTTCCTAATAAATCACTATTATATCCCCTAGAAGAAGTAATCTAAAATTAATTTTTCTCATCTTACAGGTTCATTTATGGTATAATCACTAGATTAAAAATCTTGGAAGAAGGTTTAAAATGGAAAAAATTCCACAAAACTCTGATTTTATAACACATAAAATCCTTAAAATGTCTTATTTGAAATACCTATGACATCCTGGTTTGGGTTCCACTGGCTGATTCCCAGATCCAGTCAGTCACATGACCTGAGGAAAGCCTCCTCGTATGCTAGAGGCTGCTAACAAGTATAAAGGGTTTAATATCACTCATGGGGAGACTATGCCCTCTTATAATCAAAATAATACACTCATGGAAATATAGATAAAATAATGACTTAATAACCATGTGATATCATAACAAAAACAGTACTAGTATAAAAAGATAACCAAAATTGAAAATACAATATCCAAACTAAATAGTAGATATTCCATGCAAAAATACATGTCTGGTGTCAAAATGAACACTCAAATTAAAGACACCAGTGACTCTCAAGTGTTTCATGAACCACATTTGGTTCCTTCATTCATGGTTCATCCCCAAATCAGTCATCTTACATAGGCCCTTTTCCCTCAACTGATCATGCAACTCTAAAATACATTCAGGTACCGATTAGGAAGCCCAAGTAGGGTGTGAACACAACTTAGTAGGCCACCAACAAAAGTGTCTAAAACAATATAAATTCAATAAAAGTGTATGTAGTTTTATAAAGAAATAAACACAATGAATAAGTAAGTAGTTATCACATTATCAATTATTATTCATTTATCCTCATAAACCATTTGGATCCTAATGTAATGTCCTAGAAATTCCGTATAATTTTTTTAAATTATATAGAATTATTTAGAGACCACGAAATATAACGGTGCACGATTCTGTGGCGTGGAGTGCCTAGAATGATCAGTCAAACGTTTGTTAAGCATTAGTTAGCAAGCATACATTGTTTTCCTGAAAAAGTGGAATAAATCTTAAAATATTGCCTGGATCTGAAATCTGAGGTCCCAGTTGCGTTCAGGATGGAGGGTTTACCCTCGGCACAACTTATTTTCAGTCGGTGTAGGCCTCCGGTGACAAAAACCGAAAACAGAATAATTGTAAATAAAATAATTAAATAAAGATATTTTATATTTCAGATGCTTATCAGTCACAAATTATAATTTAGATTAAATATCAGAGACCACCGCTGAACTCGTGAGGGTATTCTTTCTTTGGGAAGATACCAACATTGTCCTATGCGGGCCACCAGTGAAAGTTAGTTTTTGGCCAAAAATAAAATAATTAAGTAACAATTATTTTATTTTAAAATCAATAACGTCTAAACGGTAACTAGGATTATAAATATAAGAATACTATTAGGTTTATTGGGGCGTGTTTCCCTTAGGCAGAGCCTAACCTCGACCAGCGCCGGTCGAGGGCGACCGTTAATAATTTTCCGAACATTTTTTCAGGTACATTCAGTAAGCACGTGAGTGGAGTTTTCTAACTTTTAAACCATTGATCAGATTAAAAATCTGAGGGAACTGTTGAATCCATAGTTCCAGAATTCAAATTAGAGAGGCTTAACTTCGACCGCAGTAGGTCCGAAAAAAAGTTAGTTTTTGGAACTTTTTAATAGAATATGTGAATTAACATTATTATTTTATTTTTATTCTGTTACTCCAAGGGACAAGTGATAAGGTGGGTTCGACGACATTTCAAGCCAATAAATGGATTGACCCTCCAATCTAATTAATAGAAATGTTGGTGGAAATTTGGAAGCTTCCAACTTAAAGAGCCACATAAACTCCCCACGTCGTTACATACTCTCCCCCTATCCTATAAATATAGATCTTAGGGGAGTGTTATCAGACAAGATTCTCCAAGAATCGTAGTTCTTTTTGAGTGCCATCACTCCAAACCCTTAGAGGACGGAGCTGAACCAAGCATGAGGTGACATCTGACACCGAAACCCCGAACCGGAGTTTGACGTTCGAGCGGTGGAAAAGGCAGCATTTTGCGGGGATGGCGAACAACGTGACTCCGTCAACCATAATCAATATCCAATGTTTAAAGGTAGGGGATATTTTTGTAGTGCCTTTTTTATTCCCTTTTCCCCGTTCATGAAATTTCACGAAGGACACGGGTCAACCGACTAACCAGTTGATCCACGATTCCTTTGTCTTTGCGGAAGGTTATTATGTGGAGCCATGGGGAGTTTATCTTGATGATTATTTAATTTGTTTATTAAAACCTTCAACCCCTCATGTTTACAAGCTAACGCGGAGGGAGCGAGCCTAACGAAACTGGGCCGAAACCTCCGCTATCGTGATTTCATAGCGCCACCTTAGAAGACCATGAGCACGTCAACGCATGACTAGGAGGAGGGATGTGGCTCATTAGCCATGGAAAATGGAGGAGGAGGCCAGCACGATGGTCGTCCATGGGAAGGGAGGCGGCGTGACTGCCGCGCCGCCAGTAAACAGATGCTACTCCCGAAACTACGGCGGAGGCCGAACCCACTTCTGGTGAGTTCTGTGGAGCCGCCGCTTCACCAACCGAACATTCTCCAGGTCGTTCGGGAATCCGAGAGGCTAGGGAGTTACACCCCCCTTTTAAAATTGAACCAGGGCCCCACCCTCGCACAGAGCCATAGCCCTAGCACTAGGCCACCACCCTCACATTGGGCCGCCAGCCTTGAACAGGTCCACTGCCCTCGCACCCGACCACCACCCTTGCACCTGGCTGCCCCCCTCACACTGGGCCGCCGCCCTCAGACCAAGTTGTCGCCCTTGATTTGGGCCGCTGCCATCAGACCGGGCCACCGCCCCATGCGAGACACCCTATTCTAGTCGAGTCAACCTTGCGGGCCACCCCTCTTGGGGGCCAGACCAGAAAACGGACCATCGGGCCGAGTCCACCTCGGCCTAGCCTAGACCGTGTCGGGCCGGGTTGGTCCGACCAGGTCCGGCCTGACCCGGGACCTACCGAGCCTGGAAACACTCAAGGGACATTATCCTGAGAACCGTATGCATGTTTGACTAACCACCTGTGGAATTGGGACCCTTAGATCGAGAAAATCCATTTTCCTTACTCCATCACAGTTTTGGAGAAATGTGAATTATGGCCGAGTTGGATCACACTAAAATTCAATCGGGCCCTCGACACTGAAATGCCAATAACTCACAGACCGAGCGTCCGATTGACAAACTGTTTGTCGTGTTAGAACCCTTACGACATGAGTCCTTTGGGATAAACATTAGTGGAGCTTAGTGGTTATTGAGGTACGATCGATATCTCGAGGGGAAGATTCTACCAAACTCAAGTGCACCACTTGCGGGGAATCATGTGGTTGGGTGTCACGTGAAGAATGAACATCTAAAGATCCTGCATGGGATGGCATCTATCATATCATGTGTGTGTCAGTGCTCAGAGATCATGTGTGGGTCAGCGCATAATGATCATGTGTGGGTCAGTGCTCAGTGATCATGTGTGGGTCAGGGAATAACGATCCATTGTGGGTCAGATCATGTGTGGGTCAGCGGGGGTTAGTACCTATCAATCTTGAGCGGGTTAGCAGCAGCTCTACTTATTAGAATAATATGATATAGCATACGAGTAATCATATGTAATTCTATACATAAGTTATACTATGGTGTGAGTTGAGTCTTTTAACTTTGTGGTGTTAACTATGTGGTACTTTTACCTTCGTGGTGTTATCTTTAAGGAGTTACCTGTATGGTACTTGAACGTATGTGGTACTACTATCTTCATGGTGTTACTTGTCTGGTACCTATATCTTCGTGGTGTTACATGCGTGGTACCTCTATATTCTTGGTTCTACCTATGTGGTACTACTATCTTCGTGGTATTACCTATGTGGTACCTCTATCTTCATGGCGTTACCTGTGTGGTACTTCTATCTTTGTGGTGTTAACTGTGTGTTACTTCTATCTTTGTGGAGTTACCTGTGTGGTACTATTATCGTTGTGGTGTTACATGTGTGGTACTTCTATCCTCATGGTGTTACCTATGTGGTACTTCTATCTTTGTGGTGTTACCTATGTGGTACTTCTATCTTGGTAGTGTTACCTATGTGGTAATTCTACCTTCGTGGTGTTACCTTCATGGTGTTATCTTCGTCGTGTTACCTGCATGGTACTCCTACATTCGTGTTGTTACCTGTGTGGTACTTCCTCCTTCGTGGTGTTATATGTTTGGTACTTCTACCTTTGTGTTTTTACCATTATGGTATTATCCCTTCTTTTGTGAGATGATTATATCTTGATAACTTACCTATATGGATGGGCATATACCTAAGTAGTGTTATTTTCTATTGTTTCATGATTTGTGATTTTTACTTTGTAAAACTCTAGGAGACCTACATGGGTCTCAGGGTCCCTACTGAGTATCGTTATAATCACACCTACACAAGCTTCGTTTGCACCATGTTGTGTCATTTGCAGATGATGTACAACGTTGATCAAGGCTGAGGGAGCTAGGACTGAATCGTGCTTGGAAATTGGACTGGAGAGTGCTTTGAGTTGGACCTTTTGGAATGACATGACGTAGGGACTAATGATCATGAGTTGTACCTAACCTTCAGGTAGGATCCTCAGTGGATGATCTCAGAGCTGCTTTATGCCCTTCAGTTGTATTTTCACTTTCCATTTGTATATGTACTTTACAGTTGGGCTTTTATATCCGACCCATTTACATTCAGCAGTCTTTTTCCTACAACAGTTACCTTGTGGTTGTATCTAGTTGTGTTCTAGTCTGTGTAGTTGGTTCTTGTGGTGTTCATGAACTATGTGTCTATATGGTAAAAATTAAATGCCATCCTATATTAGGTATATGCCTTTCTAGTGCTAGTATCCAACCCTTGGCCTATGGAAGGCGAGCTTCTGGTATTCACGGCATGGGCCCTGGGGGACAGGTCGTGACAAAGTGGTATCAGAGGTGTTTGGTTCTACCAGAGAACATGGACTCTAATATTTTATGTGATGCAATAGTGTTAGGTGTTATGACTGTGGTTTTCAGTTTGAGGAGTCCAGTGTTGGTGCGGCGACCGACGTATCCATACACTCGGACCCTGAATTCTGATCTGCGACTTAGTACACAGAAGCACTGATTGCGTGCATTTTGGAAATGTTTTTACTTGGTTTCATTGGAATTATCTCACCAGGTATAACTTAATGACTGTGGCGCACCAGTTCCTTATCAGGATGCCTCCACAAATACATCCATCTAGGTTTCCTGAGATAGTATGTGATGATGGCCCACCCAGCGATGAGGCCTCAGTGCAGGGCCCTCTAATGGTGGTTCCACCTTCGGGCTGTGTACCAGCATCACCACTACTCATTGGACAACCATTGCTACCATCCCCACCATTATAGGTTGAATGCTGACTGGTCGCATTACACATGTTCTAGTGACCGAGGCCTCCAAGGTTTCGAGGCGTGTCAGATTCCCAGGCAGCTGGGGGCTAGCTAGAGGTAGTGGATAGAGTTTTCCGCCTAGTTGAGACACGAGTAGAGCATATGTTGATTGTTTCTTCTAGTATTCTCTAGTGAGTGACCATGAGAATGGTCTACTTAGAGATGAGCCTTCGCTATGTGGACTGTTTCCCGATATGGTACCTCAGGTAGTGTGCCAACTATATCACTGCCTGTCAGTAAGTAGTTACAACTGGTGGTACGGGTAGGGGACACATGTAGGCTTAGATCCTTTCATGTGTTTCAGTATCAGATACCCCTCAGGTTACGAGGCAAGCCCAACCCATAGGTGGTTGAGGACTATCTTGAGGTGGTGGCTAAGAGTTCCCTAGAGCTTCTACAGCTTCGGCGGGACGACATGATGTTAGATGACTATTCATCGAGGCGTACCGACCATCTCAGGTACTCGATGAATATAGTACGGTAAGTTCTTCAAGACTCGGACCTCTGAGTGAGGTGTTTTTAGAGACATCTAAGCCCGTACTATTCCTCTATGCATTCCTACATATGTTAGGGTGGAGGAGAGAACCTTTATGGTTGAACATTATTTGGATGATCGATTACAGACAATGAATGTCAGTAGTGATAAAATAGGGAACTGACGACAGTCTTAGAGACTTGGGTGAATAAAACATTTCAGGATGAGGATTTGAAAGGGATAAACATATATTTAGGGTTGAAGATGTGGGAGTGGAGCTAGGAGATCAACATGAGGTGGTGTACTTTTCGACATGTTATAACCACCACCTCAATGTGGTCCCCAGTAGGCCCAGAGTGCTGGAGGACAGGGGAAGGGAGTAGTTGCATGCAGTCAAGGAGTGTGACCCAAGGGTTCCAGGAATGGTTAGAGGTACGGTCTGTGTATACTACTAATTGTTGTATTAATAGACATAGAAACTAATCATTCCTTCATTCCATGGATCTTGATCAAGACCTAGAGTTTCTGGTTCAACTGTTGACTTGACCCTCACATCTGGAGATACCTTTGGGAGGAGACTCGATAATCAAACATATGTCGATGGTGTGATCTGACACTTGATGCTGGAGTTTTGGTTGGATCCTCTTGGTGATAGCGTCAATTCCTTACGATGTTAGTTTGGGTAAGATTGGACATCCACAGTTTATACTCAGATTTATTGTATTACCCAAACGGTTGTGGTATATCTACAATGTTTGGATGGGGTTTTCCGTAGTCAGAAATAAAAGGAAACCCAGGTAGCACAGGACAAACTCTGGAATAGGAGGGTGAAACTGATCACTCTTAAGTCAACTAGCCTTACCCTCATGGTAGTAGGAGTTTTGAGTTTTCACTTCCCAACAAGAGTGTGGGGACATATTCTCAAAAGGGTTTCCAGGATAACCTCCCCAAAGGGGGAGGGACTTCTACTTTGGCTGGGTACTACCAGAGTTTTGAACCAGACTTATTTAGGGTAGCGGCACCCTTTTCTGTTTTGACGAAGAAGGGTGCCTTTTTTATGGACGGAGAAGTGTCAGCAGAGCTTTCAGGAGATGAGACATCGACAGTGTCTAGACTTCCTCCAAGACTATCACCTTTAGATAGTCTATACTCTTGGGAAGGGGAACGTGGTACCAAACACACTCAACAGGTGATCTTCTCTACAACTGCTGAGTGAGCTGTCAGAGTAGCTTGTCGTGCTATAGATATCCTTCATAGATAGAGTTGAAGCTGCTTACCTCCAGTATATGACTGTCACTCCCCCAATTATTTAGAAAATTTGGGAGGTAGAGCTTGGTGACTTTTACTGTGAGTCTCAACGTGCTCAGATATCCTCAGGACATGCACCTAATCAATTTTAAAAAGGTGGGGAGCATGTCACCCTCTTTATAGGACGTACTATGGTACCAGTGGTGCTACGGGAGGAGGTGTTGAGGGATTTCTATACATCCCCTCTATTGGTACACCCAGGAGTTTCAAAGATGTACCAGGACCTTTGGTGTTAGTATTGGTGGTCAGGGATGATGAAAGTAGTGGTAGAGTTCGTATCACGATGTCTCATTTGTCAGAAAGTTATGACAACACAGAGTTGGAAGAAGCCTTATGCTGGTAGGATGTAGAGACCCTTGGAGTTCCAGGAGGGGTACCACATATTCTTATGATTATCTCATTGACAGGGACTACGGTGATTTGGCCGAGGCGGAAAGTTATATCCAAGGTTTATCAGTCCATTTATGATACTTCAGAGGATATGTGAGGTAGCATACCACTTGGATATTCCACCGTAGTTGGAGAGGTTGCATGACATATTCCACATATCCTAGCTGAGGAGATATATCCACGACCCATCTCACATCATCGACCACAATGATTTGGACTTTGATGATGGTGTGTCATTTACGGAGGTTCCAGTGGATACTGCGGATCAAAAAGAGAACTTCCTTCATGGGTGTTTGATACCATTGGTGTGTGTACATTGGCATCACAGGAACCTCCAAGAGATCACATGGGAGCGGGAGGCTCAGATTCGTGATCAGTACCCTATTTTGTTTGTTTTTACATTATTTTGGATTTTGTTGAAATAAATCCCTATGTTGGGGAGAATGTAATGTCCTAGAAATTCTATATAATGTTTTTAATTATAAGGAATTATTTCGAGACCGAAAAATATGATGATGCGCTATTCTGAGGCCCGGAGTGCCCAAAATGATCTGTCAAAGTTTTGTTAAGATTTACTTAGCACGCATAAGCAGTTTTCCTGAAAAGTGGAATAACACTTAAACGATTGCTCAGATCAGAAATATGAGGGAACAGTTGCATTTAGAGTTCCAGTTTTACCCTAGTCATGACTTAAGTTTAGTCAGCACAGGCCTCCAGTGAGAAAAATCGAAAATTGCATAATCGTAAATAAAAAAATTAAATAAAGTTATTTTATTTTTTAAATTATTATAACTCACAAACGGTAAATCGGATTAAAAATAAGGTACAACCACTAAAATTGTAGGGTATGGTTTTTTTAGGCAGATACTAACTTTGGCCGGTATGTGCCGCCAGTGAAAGTTAATTTTAGGCCGTAAATAAAATAATTAACTAATAATTATTTTATTGTAAAAAACAAATCTTTTAAACGGTATCACAGATTAAAAATACGAGAGTTCGATTGGGTTCGTTGGGGTGTGTTTCCCTTACTCATAGACTAATCTCGACCTACACAGGTCGAGGGTGATCATTAATAATTTTCCAAACATTTTTTCAAGTACGTTCAGTAATCATGTGTGCAGCGTTATCTAACTTTGGAATTGTTTCTCAGATTAAAAAAATTGAGGGCACCATTGAATCCATATCACTGGGATTCAATTAAGGGAGGCTTCACTTCAACCGTAGTAGGTCCAGAAAAATCTAGTGTATGGAACTTTTTAATAGAATATATAATATAATTGTATTATTTTATTTTTATTCTATTTCTCCAATGGAAAAGTGGTAATGTAGGACTAGCGATGTGTCAAGACAGTAAATGGATGGAGCCTCCAATCTATGTAACATCAAAGTTATGGAAAATTAAGAAGCTTCCTAATTAATGAGCCTCATTAACTCCCCATTTCGTTACTTACTCTCCCCCTCTCTTATAAATATAGAGGTTGGGGGAGAGGTTTCAGACAAGCTTCGCCAAGAAACAAAGTTCTATTGGAGTACTATAATGCCAAGCCCTTAGAGGATGGAGCTGACCGTAGTAGAAGGCGACGTCCGACACTAAAACCCTGAACCGGAGTTTGACGTTCGAGCGGTGGCAAGGGAAGCTTGTTACGGTGATGGAGAACAACGAGGCTTCCTCAATTTCGAGCACTCTCCAACGTTTCAAGGGGGTAATTTTTATGGTGCCTTTTTGGTTCCCTTTACCCCATTCATGAAATTACAGGCCGAATGAGGGTCAAACAACTAATGGGTTGACCAATGATTCCTTTGTCTTTGTGGGAGGTTATTGCAGGGATCCATGTAGGGTTATCTTTATGGTTATTTCTTTTGTTATTAAACCCTTAAACCCCGCGTGTTTACGAGCTAACACGGAGGGCGCAGGCCTAAAAACCCCAGCCAAAACCCTCTTCTATCTTTCTTTCCTTATGACACCTTGGAATACTGTAAGAATGGAAATGCACGCTGCACGAGGAGGGTCATGGATCATCAGCCACAGTGAATGGAGGAGGCGTCTAGAATGACGATTGGTAGCAAGAAGGGAGGTTGCGCGACTGCCACTGCACCTGCGAATGGAAGCCATGGCCGAAGCCACGACGGAGGATGAACCCACCTCTGGGGGGTTATGTGGCACCAATGTGGCACTGTCGCTTCATCAACCGAATGGCCTCTAGGATGTTTGGGAATTTGGGAGTTTGGTGGGTTACACCCCCCGTGTCGGATCGAACCGGGCCGCCATCCTCGCACTGGGTCGCCACCCTCGCCCGACGCTGCCGCCCTCACACCGGGTTGTCGCCCTTGCACCGGGACGCCAACCTCGCACAGGGTCTCCCCCTCACACAGGGCCTCCTCCCTCGCGTTTGTCCCTCGCCCCTGAACCAGGTCGTCAACCTCGCACTGGGCTGCCGACCTCGAACTGGGCCGCCACCCTCACATCGGGCCGATGCCCTCGCACCAGGCTCCCCCCCTCACCTCGCATTGTGCCACTTCCCTCGCATTGGGACACCACCCTCAGACTAGGCCACCACCATCGGACCAGGCCACTACCCTCGAACTGGGCTACCACCCTTGGAGCGGGCTGCCGCCCTCGGAGCTGGCCGCTGCCCTCAGACCGAGCCCCCACCCTAGTGGGCTGTCGCCCCTTGCGGGCCGGGCCTCCACTTTTCAGGCCTCCCTATTCTGGTCGGGCAGACCTTGGGGGCCTCCCCTCTTGACGACCATACCAAACATCATCCCAAAGGACTGACTCCACCTCGGCCCAACCCAGACTGAGTCTGGCCGGGTTGGACCGGACCCAAGCGTGACCGGGCCCTGAAACACTCAAGGGTCCTTATCTTGAGAACTGAATGCTCATTTGATTAACTATATATGGTTTTGGGACCCTTGGAGTGATATGGTCCCTTTTCCTTACTCCATTATAGGTTTAGAGAATCTTGGAGTACAGCCAGGTTGGATCACACCTGAATCCAACTCGGCCCTCGGCACTGAAATGCCAATAACTCACATACCGAGTGTCTGATTAACGCACTGTCTGTCACATTGGAACCCTAACGACATGGGTATTTTGGTTTACTCCTTAGTAGAGATTAGTTGTGGTTGAGTTACGACCAATATCTCAAGGGTAAGATTCTACAGAACTTGAGCACACCAGGTGCGTCGAATCATGTGGATGGATGTAACGTGATGAATGAACATCTAAAGATCCTGTGTGGGTCATCATCTATCAGATCCTATATGGGTCAACACTAAGAGATCCTATGTGGTTCAGTGGGAGTTAGTACCTATCGATCTTGTGTGGGTCATCAGTAGTTCTACATAACAGAATAATATGATCTAGCCTACGACTAATCATTTATAATTTGAACATAAGTTATACTCTTCTGTGAGATGAGTCTTTTACCTTCTTGGTGTTACCTGTGTGGTACTTTACCTTTTTGGTGTTTTCTTCATGGGGATACCTATGTGTTACTTATACCTATGTGGTACTACAATCTTTGTGGTTTTACCTATGCGGTACATCTATCTTCGTGGTGGTACACGTGTGGTACTTCTATCTTCATGGTGCTACCAGTGTGGTACTACTATGTTCATAGTATTACCTATGTGGTACCTCTATATTTGTGGTGTTACCTATGTGGTACTTCTATCTTTGTGGTGTTACCTATGTAGTACTTATATCTTTGTGGTGTTACCTGTGTGGTACTCTTATCGTTGTGGTGTTACATGTGTGGTACTTCTATCCTTGTGGTGTTAACTGTGTGGTACTTCTATATTCATGGTGTTACCTATGTGGAACTTCTATCTTGGTGGTGTTACCTGTGTGGTACTTCTTCCTTTGTGGTGTTACCTTCGTGGTGTTATCTTTTTCATGTTACTTGTGTGGTAATCCTACCTTAATGGTGTTACCAGTGTGGTACTCCTACCTTTGTGGTGTTACCTGTGTGGCACTTCTACCTTTGTGGTGTTACCATTGGGGTATTTCTTCCTCCTGTGTGAGATGAGTATATCTTGATAACATAGGTATATGTATGGGTATATATCTAAGTGGAGTTTATTTCTATTGCCTCATGATTTGTGGATTTTTCTTTGTGGAAATCTAGGATACCTATGAGGGTCTCGAGGTCCCTACTGAGTATCGTTATACTCACCCCTACATGGGATTTGCCCGCACCACATTTTGTCTTGTGCAGACGATGTACAACGTTGATCAAGGCGGAGGGAGCTAGGACTGGATGGTTCTTAGAGCTAGGATAGGACAGTGCTTGGAGATAGACCTTTTGGCGTGATGTGACGTAGGGACTACTGATCGTGAGCTATACATACACTTTAGGTAGGATCCTCGGTGGGAGATCCATGAGATTCTTTGTGCTTTTCAGTGGTATTTGTACATTCCAGTTATACTTTTACTTTATAGATGGGCTTCTATTTCTGAACACTTTACTTTGAACACTATTTTTCCTACAATAGTTACATTGTGGTTATATCTAGTTGCGTTCTAGTCTGTGTAGTTTCTTCTTGTTGTGTTCATGAACTGTGTGTCTTTATGGTAAAAATTCTATGCCTTCCCATATTAGGGATATTCCATTCTGGTACTAGTCGCCAGCCCCTGGCCTATAGAAGGTCAGCTTGGGGTAGTCACAGCATGGGCCCTGGGGGATGGGTCGTGACATCTGAGGACACCCGAATCTCAATACCTACTTCATACCATGTCAAAGTATTGGCTATCCTCAAAGGATATCATGTCCAAGAATGCCACTAATACCATTCTATATCTCATGTCATATCTCATAATGTCAAAGTGACCATACTAGATTCAATTTCATATCTCATAATTTCATTATTATCATTCATCATTTCAATATTATTCCATTAATTAATACAAAAAATAATTAATCATCGCAGTCACATTAATCAACTCAAAAATTAATTTACCATCTCAATTATATTAATAAAGTCAACAATTAATTAATAAAATCTATTATATTAATTGAAAAAACAATTAATTAATCATTTTATGTTCATTACTGATTCAACAATTAGGTTATAACATCAATACCATTAATTAATTTTCTAATTATCTAATCAAAATCCACTATCTTTATAATCCCATAATTAATTCATCAATTAATTATTCAATCTTTAGTATCATTATCCTATAATTCATTCAAAAATTTATTATTCGATTATATAATATCATTATCTTATAGTTATTTCAATGATTAATTATACAATTCAAGATTCTAAAAATCCTATAACTAATTAAAAAATTAATTATTCAATTCAACAATATCATTATCCTATAATTAATTCAACAATTAACTATTCGATTCAATAATATTAATTCCATCATATATAATTAGACAATTGATTCTTCATAATCTTCAATTCCAATAGCCCCAAATTTCACATTTTCCTTAATTGATAAATACTATAAATTATTTACTCGGTAAAAACACAATTTTTAAAAATGTAAATGAAATTACACAATTATATACACATACATGAAATCAAGACTTTGGGATTTGAATTACAGACCACCTCCCACAATTTTTGGACAAATGATCACCTGAAAAATCCCCAAACATTGAGTGGAACCACAATGAAGAATGTGATCCCAATATCTAACCCTAAATCAAGATTGAAAAAACCAAAATCCTTGAATTCTAGATCTATATACACAATCCTAGATCATGCTATAATAAAAATAGGAAGAAAACCCCTTTATAGCATGGGAGAAGAAAGGAAGAGGAATAAATAACCAAATGGGATAGGATTCAATTACTGGGAGGGGTGAATATATTCGATCCAATCTTCGAATCATGAATAATGGAGGTCATGTAGGCTTGGAATCTTTTTAGGTGGCTTCGTAATTGAAAAAAATAAATTATGGTTCGAGCTACGACATTCAAGGGTATAATACCTGTATTCAGGAATTTTTTTAATAGTATTTGGGGGATTAAAACCACAAATGCATGGGATTATATTAAAGCACATAGTTTCTTCTTATCATGCACCTTAACCATCTACCTATTCAAGGGGGTGTAATGTTTCTCTTTTTAGGTTGCATGGTTTGACGAACCGTGCACCAGCCGTGTATTTACTCTATGTGAGGGGTTACATGGTTTGCTGGGCTGGGGTGCACGGTTAAGAATAACTATATTCCAACCCTAAACTACCATATATTTTCCATTTTTCTCAAATTTTTACCCAAAAACACCCGAAGGTAATACTGAAAAAAAAATCAACCAAAGAAAATGGAATACCAAAAAACAATCTCAAATCATCTCTAGAAAAGTTCTATATCTTAAAATCTCCCCACCATATAAAAGCTTGTACTCATGTTGTAATCTCAAGTATCTCTTGGATTCTATCCAGAAATGATGTCTACTGGTCTATAAAATCTACTTCTCTCTCCCATGTTTCTTCTTAAACACGACCATGTTGCCACAATACATGAACTATCAGTATGGTCTTTCCCCGCAACACTTTCTTGTTATGACCCAACACACATATTGTATTCTATTCAAAGGAAGAAACTTTCTTGAGATCAACATCATCCAAATAGATCAAATGATAAGGGTTAGGGTGATATCAATGAAGTTGTGACACATGAATAATTTCATGCCTAGAATAGTATTTTTGTGGAAAATCCAATAAGCACACCACCGGACCGATTTTTTCCACAACCTAAAATGGTCTAATGAACATGGGTGCAAGATTTCCCTATCTCTTTATATAGTGGTGACCCAATATAGGTGAAACCTAAATAAATACATGATCAACCCTATAAACTCTAAAGGTTTTCGACGTCTATTGGTATATTAATTTTATCTACTCTGAGTCATATCCATATGCATCTCAATCATCTGAACCGGCCTTGACATCTCCCACATGAGACTCTGTCCCAAAAACATTGAATCAAATCCCTTTATAAATCATAGGGGTGATCTTAATGGAAAACCATAAATAACCTCATACAGTTCCATCTAAATAGTACCCTGATAACTTTGTGATAGGAAAAATCCACCAAATCTAGGTGATTCTCCCAACACCCACGGAAGTCTAGGACATATGCCTAAATCATATCATATAGCACCTATATAGTATACTTTAAATTTCCATATATTTTTTGGGTGGAAATATATACTTAATAAAACCTACATTCTATGTGACTAATGCTAGACCTTCCAGAAACATAAATTAATACTCGAGTTATAGTCTGAAATAATATTTTATGAAACACCGTGTTGACGGAATATCTCCCAGACATATAAGTCTCTAAACTGCTCCACTATGAAAGTCTCCCATACTGGTTATAAATGCTCTACTTTTTTCAATTGATCAAAAATGACCTCGATAAAATCACTCTTCAGAGGCATTCTCATGAGACCCACCACAAATTCCATGGTCAAGTCCTCCCACTTCCACTCTAGAATGGGAATCGATAGTAGTAAAACACTATGTCATTAATACTCAACCTTCACTTACTGAAAAGCGTATCATCATGTCACAATCCTATCTATCTCATTTTCCATTCTTTTCCACCAAAATGATCGTCATATTTCATGGTTCATTTGGTCACACCTATATGTACCGCCCACTTCAAGGCATGAAATTCCCTCTTCAACTCCTCCCGTATACTCAAAGGCATTAAAAATTGATTATTGACAAAGATGATCTCTTCCTCACTATCAACTAGACTGAAGATGTATCACCACCTTCAAGGAATTCCCTCAAAGATAAAAATTCTATATCCTCATAATTACTATCTATGATACATCTAAAAATTATATACTCCAATAAAATTGATATTAGATTCATCTACTCCAAATTCTATTAAACCACCACATGCATCTCAACTAGTAGATTCATCATCTTCCACTTAGCACTAGACTCTTGAATAGCATATGTCTGAGTATTTTTTTCTTAAATAATCAGTAACACAATTTCCTTTTTTGAGACTATATTCCTTCTCAAAATAAAATGACTCCATATACTCAACCCATATCTCATACCAAAGATTCAAATCTCATTGCGAGAAGATATACCATAAGATCTTATGGTCGGTACACACAGTAAAATTCTCACACAGTAGATAATTCCACTAACACATCAAATCATAAAACATTGAAGCTAACTCGAGATCATTCATAGGGCAATTATATTTATGTGTCCTCAAATTTTGAGACCCATATGCCAAAACTCCATCTCTCTACATCAGAACTGCTAAAATACTTATCCTAGAAGCATCAAGAAACACCATGTACTCCTCACCAATTTTAGGTAGGATCAACATTGGTGTCTATGTCAAGTGATTCTTTAACTATTAGAAGTAATACGTACATGCTTCAGACCATTATAACATTATACCTTTATTTTACTAGCTTGAAAGCGGTGCTTCCATGGGGATAAGGTCATGGATAAACCTCTGATAATATCTAGAAACCCCCAAAAATCTACAGATATATAAGATTTTCTTTGGTAGCTCTAGAGAAAAAACATCCTAAACATTCTCTGTATCCACTAACAAACTTTCTTCATAGATGGTGTATCCCAATAAGGGTACATGATCAATCAAAAATTGACACTTTGATAGCTTAGCATATTTCTGATGCTCCCTCATTATACTCAAGACATTGTAAAGATGTTGGGAATAGTCATAATGAGTCTTGGAGTATAATGACCTAGGCTTGACGTACATAGCCATTATATTTATTTTGAGTAATACATAATACATTTCTCAAAAAGACACCCAAATACAGTATTAGTTTAGTGTCTTTAGAAACTCGGAACACATTCTTCTAGTTTGGTGAAAGAACTTCAACAACCCCCGTAAAGATCTTACCCATTAGTTTTCCTTCCTAAAACATTTCTTTATATCTTGAGGAAAATAAAACATTAAAAGGGTGAGCTTAAAATCTCAGTAAGGGTAAATACGAAGAACATAAAGAAAAAAATAAACATAAGAATGTAAGAACATGAACATAAATTTTGAATATCAAAAACACAAGTCATGAAATAAATATTGGAAGTTCGTAAGGCATAAATCATAAATGAACACAAAACATGATAAAATAACATTGACATAAAACATTGAATTGTTGTATGAAAATAAACACATTATATGATGTCCATAGTAGCCAAGAAATTTCTTCTAAGAACATCATAGTGGACAATGTCCACTACTGAGTAGGTTTTACATTCCATTCCAACCATGTATTACTGAAACAGATTTACTTTTCATTATAGCCCTGTATTAGGGAATTGGATTTACTTGTAATTCCAGTCTGGTATTGCTGAATTGGGTTTTCTTGTTATTCCATTCATTTCAATATCATGAGATATAAATAATTACCCAATGAATTAGAAGAGATATAGGTCTCACCCATCTCATAATTAAATCATTCTTATATGTTCCACAAAAACATAAATCATTCAACATAGCATAACCCAGGAAATAAAATGGGTTTCTTAAACATCAATACATCATAATGTAATATATCTAAAATATCATTCCATCATTCACACAATAAAATTTTAGTAATAATAGGGGTAGAAATATAACCCTATTTAAATTGCATCATCTTAGATGGAAAATAATTTTTATAAAACACTATAACTTAATTATTGAGTAAAATATCCTTTCTTCTTCAAAATCCTCTTCTTTCCCAAAATTTTGTAAACCTTTAAAAGAAAATAATTTAGTTGAAAATAAACATGAAATTATTAAAATGAATCATCATGTAAATAAGTTATTTTCTATACATAAAAATAAATCCATTCCCTAGAAAATAAAAAAAACATTCTCCTCGTACTTTTTCCAGAAATTTCAAAAAGTACCTCATTCCAAAAACAAAAAAAAAAAGATTCCTTTAATACCATTTAACTTAAATTCAACAATGGGTAAAATTTACATTAAAAAATTATAAGAGGATTGATATAATATTTTGGAAAACTTATTTAGGAAACATGGATGTAAATGATAAATATAACCCAGTAAATACTTATGAATAAAAAATCTCATATAAAAATGATATTGCAAAATTATCACTAACCTTAGGTCCAATTTCTTCCATATGTGTCCAAAACTATTATATTGTGGGTTTAACCATATTATTAACTTGTAAAGGGACCAATATAATATTTATTATATCATATATGATTCACTTATCACTTTATACTGCCTGTTTATTTATCAATTTGAGGTTAAAGTGACATTTTGGGTAATAATCGTTTTATTTATCGTACGTGTTTGGCTTGTTATTCTTGATTTTTTTAATTAGATAATGATTTAATTACATAAATAATGTAAAAAAAGATTTTTATATCATAAATATTCACTATATAAATATATATAATAAATATATAAATGAAATGAAATACACTGTTCATAGAGACGGTAGGCTGTACATACGCATGAATGTTGTTTTTGTTTTCTTATAGAATTTAATGGAAGAAAATAAATGAAATATATATATATATATATATATCCAGTAACATTATTATGTCATATATTTCATGCTTATTTATTGTATATAATTTATAATAATGCTTGAATGGTTACCGTGGAGAATGAATATTATCGCGTCATGGAGATTGTAGGTCATACGTACGCACGAGCGATTATATCATTCACTTAATGATTAAATGGTATGAAATTGGATGGAATGTTAATTATAAAGAATAATTATAATGTTATATTCATTATTTAAATCCATTATAATCCTCACTATACCCATCTGAATTAAGTATTGTTGAATAACAAATTACATAACGTCGTGGAGATGGTAAGCTGTACGTATGCACGAATGACGATATTGTTATTTGTAGTATAGATAAAATAATGTATAATATTGTACCATAATTATAAAAACATCTCATCATGTAGAATATACAAGATTTTCTAATTTATTATAGAAACAACAAAAGAAGAGGAAGTATAAGAAGAAAATAATTTTGGAAGAGTTCATAAAACAATTACCTCTTATTCTAGTGTCTCTTTTTTATTTTCAACAAAAGATATACCTAGAATGGATTTTTGCACAAATTTTGGAATCTAGGATGAATTGATGGAAGTTTTTAGGAGTTTTGGCTGGGTTTTGGATGATCCAAAGGGCTTCGGTTGTGTGAATAAAAGACAAGAAGAAGTGGAATTTTATAGGAGTGGTGATGGTTACATTAGGAAAGTCCTAAAATATTAATTTATTATAAATTTATTATCAGTTTATAATGGATTAAAAGTGATTTATTTAGAGGATAGTATGAGGATAGGTCAAAATAATATCAAAAAATGGTTTTTAGTCATGTTTATGTTACAAAATTAACCTTATCTTTCAGCTTTAACCCATAGTTAAAAACATTAACTCTTACCATGTCTTCTTGTATTTCCATAATATATGGGTACTATAGATACTATAAAATGTTAAGAGAACCACAATTGGATCACTAATGAAATATTTAACATTATATTAGTCATTTTTGTAAATAATATATTATTTGGACTATTATTTCATTTAATAAAATAGTATTTGATTTAAAAACTCATTTATGTCAATTTTGACACTATTTAGTAATTGATTTTTGTTAAAGTCATAAAAACATGATTCATTCAAAACAAAAAATTAAATCATACCTAGCATGTAAATTTCATCCAAAACATTCTTTTATGGCTTAAAATTTTCTAAATTACATTTATGTTTTTATTTATAATATCATTTATTTGAATATTTTGTTAATAAGGTAATTATTGCATCATCATTATGATATAAATAAATGTTGTTATTTAATGTCTAAAAATGGTAAATAAAATACCAATATTTAGTAAATAATTTTAGAGTTGTAATAAATATTTATATTATAATATATCATTTATATGAACAAAAATAAAATAGTTTTTCTAAAAAAATACATGTTTATGTTATATTTCCCTTTACTTTAAATTAATTATTATAACATGTGATTTTTAAAACCATGTGGTTCTAAAATGCCAAATTTCAGCCTAAGGATTTTTTTCTGGTCACCCCTGACTCATCCAATAGTATTATGACACGTGTTAGGGTATTTTTATATTATTATAATATTATTTTTTTACCCTTAGTAACCCGATTTACCCTTTGACTGTGGTAAATAAAAATAATTATAGAAGTTACTATTCATAATATCCAAAAATATAATGACCCTATTTAAATAATTTGGAACTTTTGATTCCAAATATGAATCCATTTTACTAAATTCAAAACATAGAATTGGCATAAATTAATTTAAAATTAATTCATGTTTCCAAAACGAGAAAGTGGGTTTTTAAAAAGTATAAACTATCAAAAGATTGACTTATGTTTATGTAAAATTTAAATGTATAATTACTTAAAATGACCAAAATTGTATTAAATTATATAAAAATATTCCTATTACACATTAAAATAAATTAAAAATATAATCAATCTATATAATTAAATTAGATAGAAAGGAAGTTTTTAATTAAAATGCAGTATTTTTAACTATTCTTTAAAATATAAATTTTATCAAAAAAAATATCAAAAATTAAACAAAAGTAAATTTTGATTTCAAAATAAAAAATAAGAAGTTTATTTTTTCAAATATAATATATAAAATTGTTAAAAACTAGATTTAAAATGGGTGCTCCATCAAAGGGCATCAAAACTACATTTTTTGAAAAATGCATCTTTTATCCGAAAAATTGAATTTGTTCTTATATAATGTTTATAAAATACATAAGATTAATGTTAATGTTATATAAAATTATAAATGTTGTTACTACTATTCATAATGGCTAGTTTATATCCCATTAAATAAAAATATTTTAATAATATATCTTTGTTTAGTGAGACTCGATATTGCATACAATGCAAGATATCGAGGAAGGTCTCTCTTGCATGTAATGAAAACCAAGTCCATGTTGTGTGTAGTGCAAGATTCATTTGTTGTTAAGTATAACATAATTCAAACATAGTTCTTTTATACATTGAATAAAATGTATATTCATTTTTGCCTCTATCGTACTCTAACTCGGTGTTGCGTGTAACATACGAAAAATTAGTTTAGTGTGAAAAGAATGTTTGACTTCGTTCATTGCAAGATATAAATGAAAATTTTAATTTATTCAAAAAAAAATGGTCCATAATGACTCATGGTATTACATTATACCCCACATAAAATGAATTTCTCCCTCAAAATTCATTGGGGTTATAAAAGTTTTACTACTTGAAAGTTTCATTCATGGAAACCCACATCGTAAAAAGGAATAATAAAAATTCATTTTAAAAAGTAAAGTTAAAAACATACTAGTTACCCAATATAACTCATCACTAGGTTTCTAAATAGGAGAATATAGGTGGGAAGTGAAAACATGGATATGGAAGAAAAATATTACCATCATGTTCTGAAGGATAGTGAAAGAGAACAAGCTTTAGAGAATGTTAACAACTAGAAGGCCGAAAATCTGTGATGATTTAAGGGGCCATCTGATTCATCAAATAATAAGGTACTCAGCTAACATTTTTAGTTTTCAAGATCTCTATCCAAAATATTTATAACATTATAAGAAATTCTTACTTGATTTTAGTACAATAATTTTATTAGTTGTGCATTGATCAATTTCCACTTCATCTCTAATGCAAAGAAATGAAGTTGAATTTGTCATTCCTAATGTGTTAGCAGATCATGTGACCCATAAACTGAAAGATAGGTAATTCAGTCATCATTATCACAAAATGGTTATCACAAGTTATCAAACATGCATAAGTCTATATATGGTGAGATAATACATTTTTTTTAAACTTCATTTGATGTTTATGCTTTCAAAAAATTTGGAAACATTACAATCCTTCCAAAAGATGAAAATAAAAATCTATAGAAAATGGTTGAGAAACTCAGCTTAACATTTATTTCCTATATATAATAAGATATCTTCACTTGGTCACATTCAGAAAATGTGAACACCTTCATCATGTATTCTCTTGAGTCACAGTAGCATACATAATTATCTGATATCCTTATTGAAAACATGCATTTTTCCTTATTCCAAAACAAATTGGATATATTCCTTAAGTCCCTAAAAGTTTTATACTTCATCCATGATAGCATAATCCTCTTTTAATTAACTCTATAATTAGGTCTCATGAAAGTTGAATCATCCAATTTACTTATTAAAGTAGATCATATGTTTATACAAGCATCATTATCTTAACATAAGGTAAACATTAATGGTTAACATCCCTTTACTCATGTGTTATCCATATATGTCACCTTACCCTTAAATCACTTTTCTGTCTCCTTAGAACTATTCAATATTTTCTTTCCAATCCTTCATTAAAAACTTATAATAAAAACACTTATATATTTCATGATTCATATAACATAATCTTTGAAATCCAAAACATATAAACCTCAATCATCCAATTTTTTCTAAAACCATTACTAATGATCCATCATCTTCATCTTTCTTAAAATATAAATCATGTATTAAGGTTTGTCAAGGACATGATTCTTTGGATTAATGTAAAAAATACTATAAGAACATCACATACTATTAAAATGACATTTACAATCTCTTTATCCTTAGTAGTATGACCAATACTCTCATCATGATTCTCTTCATGATAATTCAACCTAGGAAATATATCTTCATTATTCCCATAATTTCCATATATGAAACATTAAATGGTTAACCATGTTCTATGTAGTTGGCTATTGACTAAGACTAGATAAAATGAGTGATAAATACATATCAGAGATTAAAAACACATAATTAGGGTAAATTACTTATAATATTCCAATATATGATATCATAGGTTTAATCCTCGATTATTCATGATTATCACAAAAACTATCATATTTTAACCTATATGTGACTTATCCTTTAGACACCCCTATAAATATCCTTATATAAAATTTTATGGATCTCAATAATGTTTTATCATCCTAGTTTCCAAATTTTGAATAAACCTTCACTCCGATACCAACTCTAATGGCCCAAGCTTGACGCACATGGAAACTACAATTTTTTTTGAAGAATACATAATAAATTACAAAAATAGAAACCCAAAGAATGTATTAGATTAGTTTCTTAGGAATCTCGAAAAAAATTATTCTAGCTTGGTGAAAGATCTTCAACATCTCCCACAAAGATCTTCCCCATTATTTTTCCTTACAAAATAATTTCTTTATATCCTAAGGAAAATAAAACACAAAAAGGGAGAGATCAAATGATTAGTAAGGATAAACATGAATAACATCAAAAAAACATAAAAATAAGAATGTAAAAATATGAACATACATTTTGAATATCCAAATCAAGATTCATGAAATAAATCTTGTTAGTTTTTATGGCATAAATCATAAATGAACACAAACCATTATAAAATAACATTGACATAAAACATGGAATTGTTATAAGAAAATAAGCACATAATATGATTTCCATAGTAGCCAAGTAATTTCTATAAAGACCATCATTGTTGAAAAAATCCATTACTGAATAGGGTTTACTTTCCGTTCTAGCCATTAATTACTAAAACAGATTTACATGTTATTCTAGCCCTGTATTACTGAATTGGATTTACTTGTCGTTTGAGTCCTATGTTTCTGAATTTGATTTTCTTATCATTCTATTCATGTATATATCTTGAGATATAAATCATTACCCAATTCATTTTAGGTAGATATAGGTCCCACCCATCTCATAATAAAATCATCCTTACAAGTACCATAAAAACATAAATAATTCATCATATCATAACCTAAGAAATAAAAAGAGTTTCTTGAACATGATTCTATCAAAACATAATCCATATAAAATGTCATTCCATCATTAACAAAATCAAATTATTGTAATAATAGGGATACAAACATAACCCTATTTAAAGAGCATCGTCTTAGATAGAAAATAATTTTAATAAAATACTAGCTTAATTCTTAAGGAACATATCCTTTCTTCTTCAAAAATGTTTTCTTGTCTCAAAATGTCGTACAATTTTAAAAGAAAAAAATTTAGTTGAAAATAAATGTGGAATCATGTAAAGTAATATTCATTTAAATAAGTTTTTTTAAATACATATAAATCCATTCATGATGTGTAAGTTAAAAAAAATCTCCTCGTACTTTTGCTGGAAAAGTAAAAAAGTACCTCATCCTAAATAAGAAAAATGATTCATTTCATTCCATTTAAAAAAAATAAAATAATGGGTAAAATTGAAATTAAAAAAATAATAAGAGGATAGATAGAATATTTTAAAATAATTATTTATGAAACCTTTATGTGGATGATAAATATTCCCCAGTAAATACTTATGAATAAATGATCTTAGATAATAAAGAGATTACAAAATTATCCCTTACCATAGGTCTGATTTCTTCTACATGTGTCTGAAACAACATTATAGTGGATTTGAAAATATTATTAACGTTTAAATGTACCATAATAATATTTATTATATAATATGTGATTCACTTATCACATTATATTACCTGTTTATTTATCAGTTCCATGTTAAAGAAACTTTTTAGGTAATAATCGTTCTATTTATCATATATGTTTTGACTTGTTATTCTTGAAATTATTAATTATATCATCAGTTACATACTTCTATAATGTAAAAATTGATTTTTATATCATAAATATTATATATATAAATATATACAATAGATTGATAAATGATATTAAATTCCCCACTCACAGAGACGAGAGGTCGTACGTACACATGAATGTTGTTTATGTTTATTTATTGAATTGAATAAAAGAAAGTAATATATATATATATAATGTAGGATTATTATTTCATATATATAATTATTAATTATTATATGTAATTTATAATCATTTTTTAATTGTTAATTTGGATAATAAATCTCATCGTGTCATGGAGAAGGCTGTTTGTACGTACGCATGAGTGACAATATCATTCACAAATGGATAAATGGTTTAAAATTGGATGGTTTATTAGTTATAAATAATAATTATAATGTTATATTCATTATTTTAATCTATTATAATTATCATTATACCAATCCAAATTAAGTATTGTTGAATAAAAAATTACACCATGGTGTGGAGATGGTATGTCGTTCGTACACAAGCATGGTGATATTCTTATTCGTAGGAATGATAAAAAGAGGTATAAGGTTGTCCAATAATTATAATAACATATCAGAATGTATAATATACACAATTTATTAATTTACTATTGGAACAAAATAAGAATATTAAGTATAATAAGAAAATAATTTTTAATGAGGTGATAAAACAATTAACTCTTTTTCAAGTATCTGTTTTTGATCTGCATGAAAGGCCTCTCTAGGATGTCTCTCAGCCCAATGTGTGCCCTATAGGATAAATTTAGGGAATTTTTTAGTAGATTTGGGCAGGTTTTGTCCGAGAAATCAGATTTGGAGCTGTGACTAAAATATATGGAAAATATCCCTTTTATAGGAGAGGTGATGGGCACTTTAGGAATGTCTTGAAATATTAATCTATTATAAATTGATTTTAGGTTTTTAATGTCTCACAGGTGATTTATTTCATGTATAAGATGATTATAGGTATAAATACCCTAAAATAGTATGTTTTAGACAAGTTTAGGTCAAAAATGTAGCCTTATCTTTTAACTTTAAACCCTAGTTAAAAGCATTAACTCTTACCATGTCTTCTTGTATTTTCATAATATATGGTTACTGTAGTTTCTATAAAATTCCAGGAGAACCACAAGTGGATAATTAATGATATTTTTACATTATATAAGTCAATTTACCTAATAATATATTTTTAGGACTATAATATAATTTAATAAAATAGGATTTGTTTTAAAATCACATTTATGTCAATTTTGACACTATTTAGTAATTGATTTTTTTAAGTCATAAACACATTATTCCATAGAAAAAAGAATTAACACTTCCCTAACATGTAAATTTCATCCAAAAAATTAGTTTATGGCATCAAAATGTTCAAATTACATATATTTTAATATTTATAATACCTTTTATTTGAATATTTCATTATAATCATTACATCATAATTGTGTCATAGATTAATTTATTTATATAATATCTAAAAACTATTAATAAAATATCATATAGTAGGATATCTTTCTATATTTATAATGAAAATTTATAGTCTAATATATAGTTATTATAAACCAAAATAAAATTTTTTTAGTTAAAAGATACACGTTTGTGTTATATTTCCCTTTACTATAAATTAATTATTATTACGTGTCATTTTCCCACCCAAGTGGTTCTAAAATGACAAAATTTGGGCCAATGTATTTTTTTTGGTCTCCTTTTACTAATAAAATAGTATTGGGACATGTGTTTGGGTATTTTTATATTTCTATAATATTATTTTTTTACCCTTATTTACCTGATTTAGCCTTTAACCATGGTAAAAAAAAATAATTACTAATGTTACTATTCATAGTGTACAAAAATAAAAGTGATCTATTTAAAAAGAATTGGACCTTATGATTCCAAATATGGAATCCATTTTTATAAATTGAAAACACATAATTGGCAGAATTTAATTTAAAATTAATTCCCCTTGTCAAAACCAAAAAACAGGTTTTCAAAAAGTAAAAACAATTAAAATATTGATATGTGTTTCTATCAAATTTAAGTGTGAAATTAAATCCAATTACTATAATTGAATTAAATGATAAAAATAATCCAATTTCACATTAAAAACAATTAAAAATGTAATCTTACTATATAAATAAATTATATTAAAAAGAAGTTTTGAATTAAAATTATGTATTATTCATTATTCATTAAAATATGAATTTTATCAAAAAAATACCAAAAATTCAACCAAAGTAAACATTTATGTCTATATTCTTAAAAATATATTTATTTTGTCAAATAGAATACATAAAAGTGTTAAAAATTATATTTATAATGGTTTCACCATCAAACAGTGGTAAAATTACATATTTTGAAAAATACATCATTTATCCGAAAAATTGAATTTCTTCTTATATCAGGTCTAGAAAATAGATATGATGATTTTTAGTGTTATATAAAATTAAAAATAT
The DNA here is from genome assembly GCA_963277665.1 of Viscum album. Lineage (NCBI taxonomy): Eukaryota > Viridiplantae > Streptophyta > Magnoliopsida > Santalales > Viscaceae > Viscum > Viscum album. Next base: position 772,132,023 of record OY728151.1, on the reverse strand, counting down.
GGTTGATATTATTTATAACATCTAGTTTCTATCCTATTAAATAATTATATTTTAATAATATATCGTTGTTTAGTGAAACTCGATATTGTGTACAATGCAAGCTATCAAGAAAGGTCAATCTTGCATGTAATGAAAACAATGTTAGTATTTCATGTAGTTAAATCTTAATTTGGTGTTACTTATAAAAAAATCCAAACCTAGTTCTTTTATACATTGAAAAAAATCTACACTCAGTGTTGCATGTATCGTACACCAACTCGGTGTTGCAAGTAACATACGATAAATTGGTTTAGTGTGAAAGGAATGTCTGACACTATGAATTACAATATATAAATGAGAATTTTTGTTTATTTGAAAAAAAATTTCCATAAAGACTCAGGGTGTTACATTATACTCCCCTTAAAATAAATTTCACCCTCGAAATTCTTCAGGGTTATAAAAGGTTAACTACTTGAATGTTTCTATCATGGAAACCCACATCATAAAAAGAAATTCTAAATCATTATTTTAAAAAGTAAAGTTAGAAAAATGATAGTTACCCAAATTCACTCATCATTGGTTTTCCAAAAATAATAATTTAGGTGGGAAGTGGAAACATGGATATTGAATAAAAATCTAACCATCAAGTTCTTATGGATAGTGATAAAAAACATGGTTCATTGAAAGTTAACAACCAGAAGGTCATAAATCTGTGATGATTTTGGGTAATATTTGATTCATCAAATAAAAATGTACTAGGAAAAAATTATTTGTTTTCATAATCCTTTTACTAAATTTTAAGAACATCATAAGAAATACTTACTTGATTTTAGTATAATATTGGCATTGTTCATGCCTTGAACAGTTTCCACTTCATCTCTTATTCAATGAAATGAAGTTGATTTTTTCATTACTAATGTGTTAGTAGATATTGAAATATATAAATTGAATAATAGGTCAGTCTATATGTATTTATCACAAAAATTTTGTCACAGGTTATGAAACATGCATAAGTCCATATATGGTGAGATAATACTTTTTTCTAAAAAACATCATCGGATGTTTAAAATTCCCAAAAATTTGATATCCTAAAAATCCCTCTCAAAGATGAAAATACAAAACTACAGAAAAAGGTTCAAAAACATGTCTTAACATTTATTCCCCATATATCATAAGATATATCTGATTGGTCACATTCCAAAAATGTGAACACCTTCATCATGTATTATTTTGAGTGATGGTAACAACCTGAATTATTTGATATGTTTATTGAAAACATAGATGTTCCTTATTCCAAAACATAATGGATATATTCCTTAAGTCCAAAAAAATTGTATACTACAACCATGATAGCAAAACGCTCTTATAAATAACTCAATAATTAGATCTCAATAAACTAGCATCATATAATTTACATATTCAATCTAACATATCTTTAGCCAAGAATTATTATCTTAACGTAAGGGACATATTAAGGGTTATCATCCCATTCCTAATGTTTTATCCAATTATATCACCTTACACTTAAATCACTTCTGGTATCCTTAGAACTATTCGACATATCATTTCCAATCCTTAATTGAAAATCTATACAAAAAACACTTATATATTTCATGATTCATATAACATAATCTTTGAAATCCGAAACAAATACACCTCAATCATACAATTTATTCTTAAACCATTGATCCAGATCCATCATCTTCATCATTCCTAAAATGTGAATCATTTATTAAGGTTTATAAACCTATATATTCTTAGGTTTAAGGTAATCAATACCGGAAGGACATCACATACCTTTCTCATGTCGTTTACAATCTCTTTATCCTCAGAAGTATGACCAATTCCCATACCATCATCAAGATTCTCTTCATGATATTTCCACTTAGGAAATTGATCATAATTATTCTCATAATTTCCGCATCAATAACATTCAATGTTTAACCTTGTTATGTATAGTTTTGTCTATTAACTAAGACCAGAAAGAAAAATTGTGAGAAATATATATTAGAGATTAAAAACACATAAATAAGGTAAATTACCTATAATATTTCAATAAATGATATCTTATGTTTAATCCTAGGTTATTCATCATTGTCACAAAAGCACTAGGATCCCAACCTATACTTGACGTATCCTTATGAAACCCCTAGACAAATCCTTATAAATATCTCAAGGGATCTCACTAAATGTTTCACATCCTAGTTTCCAAAGTTGACTAAACCATCACTATGATACCAACTCTAATGACCCAAGCATGACGTACAAGGACATTACATTTATTTTTAGGAATACATAATACATTGAAAAAATAGAATCCCAAAGAAATTATTGTATTAGTGTATTTCAAAACATGGAACACATTCTTCAACCTTGGTTAAAGATCTTCAACATCTCCCATAACGATCTTCCCCATTATTTTCCGTACCTAAAACCTTTCTTTATATCATGGGGAAAAACATAAAAAGGGAGATCTCAAAAGCTCATTATGGATAAACATGAATAAAATAAAAAAACATAAACCTAATAATGTAAAAACATGAACATAAATTTTGAATATCAAGATGATGAGTCATGAAATAAATATTTTCAGTTTGTAAGGAATAAACCATAAATCGCTACAAACCATGATAAAATAGCATTGACATAAAACATGGAATTATAGTAAGAAAATAGTTACATAATTTGATTTCCATAGTAGCCAAGAAATTCCTTCCAATACCATTATAGTGGAAAAAGTCCCTTACTGACCAGGTTTACATTCCACTCCAGCCATGTATAATTGAACCAAATTTACTTGTTGTTAAATCACTTTATTACTAAACTAGATTACTTGTCATTCCAGTCATGTATTACTGAACTAGATTTTCTTGTAATTATAGTCATGTCTATATCATGAGATATAAATCTTTACCCAATGAATTAGAGGGATATATAATTTCTATGCATATCATAATTAAATCATTCTTACATGTTCCACAGAAGCATAAAAAATTCATGAAATCATAACCCATGAAAAAAAATGGTTTTATTAAACATCATTCTATCATAACATAATCCATATAAAATATCATTACATCATTAACACAATAAAATAATAGGTATAATAGGAATAAAAACATAACTCTATTTATAGAGCATCATCTTAGATAGAAAATAATTTTGATTAAACATGTGAACTTATTTCTTGAGGAAGATATCATTTCTTCTTCCAAAACATTTTCTTTTATCAAAAGGACATACAATTTTAAAAGAAAATTATTTTTTGGAAATTAAACATGAAATCATGTAATGGAAGATTCATGGAAATAAGGTGTTTTGAATATGTAAAAATCCATTCTTTCCATGTATGTTAAAAAACATTATCCTCATACTTTTTCTAGAAAAGGTTCCTCATAATGAAAATGACAAAAGATTCATTTCTTACCATTTAACAAATATTCAACAATAAGTAAATTTGAAACAAAATAAAAATATAGGAGGATATAAAAAATATTTTTCAATACTTATATAGGAAACATGGATCTGGATGATAAATATACCCCAGTAAATAGTTAGGAATAAAGAATCTTGGATAATAATGAGTTTGCAAATTATCCCTTACCTTAGGTCTGATTTCTTTTGTATGTGTCTGAAACACCTATATAGTGGGTTTACACAAATTATTAACCTGTAATAGTACCATAATAGTATTTATTATATCATATATGATTCACTAATCACATTATATTACCATTTTATTTATCAATTCCATGTTAAAGCAACGTTTTGGGTAATAATAATTTTATTTATTGTACGTGTTTTCACTTGTTATTCTTGATATTATTACTTGGATCATGATTTACTTAATTAAATAATATAAAACATGATTTATATATCTTAAATATTCAGTATATAAATATATATATATATATATAACAGATAGATAAATGAAGTGGAATACACTGTCCATGGAGATGTTTGGTCTGATGTACGCATGAAAAATGTTTTGGTTTCCTTATTGAATTGAATGGATGAATGTAAATGAAATATATATATATATAAATAATTCCAGTATCATAATTATGTCATATATTTCATTTTTAATTTATATATATACTCTATAATTATTCTTTAATGGTTAACATGGAGAATGAATATCATTTTGTTGTGGAGACGGTAGGTCGTACGCACACATGAGTGCCGATATCAATCACTTAATGGTTACATGGTACTAAATTTTATGGTATATTGATTACAAATAATAATTATAATGTTATATTTATTATTTAAATCCATTATACTCATCATTATACCCATCAAAATAAATTATTGTTTAATAAAAAATTACAGCACGACATGGTGACGATAAGTAGTGTGTACGCACGCATGGTGATATTATTATTCACAGGACAGATAAAAGAAGGTATGAGGTTGGTCCATATTTATAAAAGCATCTCATAATGTAGAAAATTATGGATTTATTAATTTATTATGGTAAAAACAAAACAATAAAAAGTATAAGAAGAAATTAATTTTGAATGTGGTGATAAAATAATTACCTCTTTTTCGAGTATCTCTTTTTGATTTTCACAAATGATCTCTATATGATGGATTTATGCCAAAATTGTGGCCTATAGGGTAATTTGAGGAACTTTGGGTGGATATTTCGGCAAGATTTGGATGATACAAAGGGTTTTGGTGGTGTTAATAAAAGAGAAGTAAAAGATCCTTTTTATGGGAGTGATGATGGGAACTTTAGGAAACTTTTGAAATATTAATTTATTATAAATTTATATTCGGTTTCTATTGTCACATAATTGATTTATTTATCGTATAAGATGATTTTGGGAATAAATACTCTCAAAAAATATTTTTTTTATAATTTTAGGTTTCAAAATTAACCATATCTTTTGGCTTTAACCCTCAGTTAAAAACATTAGCTCTTACCATATCTTTTTGTATTATCATAATATATGGTTACTATAGTTATTATAAAATTCCAAGAGAACCAAAAGTGAATCATTAATTCCATTTGTAACATTATATAAGTCAATTTTATGGATATTATATTTTAATGACAATTATATAATTTAATAAAATAATATTTGTTTTAAAGACTCGTTTATATCAATTTTGACACTATTTAGTACTTTATTTTTGATAAAGTCATAATAACTATATTCCTTTAAAAAAGGCATTAAATCAACCCTCACATGTTAATGTAATCCAATAAAATTGTTTATGGCATCAAAATTTTTAAATTAACTTTATTTTGATATTTATAATATCATTTATTTTAATGTTTCATTAATTATGTAACCACTACATCAACATTATATAAAAAATAAATTTATTTATTTAATGTCTACATTTATTTAATAAAATACACTGATTTAGGAAATATTTTTATATTTCTAGTGACTATTTATAGTCAAATATATCATCTATATAAACAAAAATAAAATAGTTTTAGAAAAAAGATACATGTTTATGTTATATTTCCCTTAATTTTAAATTAATTATTATAAAATGTAATTTTCACACCCTAGTGGTTCTAAAATTCTAAAAATTTTCCCTATGGAATTTTTTAGTCTCCCAAGGCTAATCCAATAGTATTAGGACACGTGTTAGGGGATTTTTATATTTTTATAATATTATTTGTTTACCCTTATTTACTTGGTTTACCCTTTAACCATAGTAAATAAAAATAATTAATAAAGTTACAATTCAAAAGTCAAAAAATAAAAGAAACCTATTTACATAATTTTAAACTTATTATTATGAATGTGGAATCAATTTTCAAAAATTCAAGAAGTAGAATTGGGAGAAATTATTTTAAAATTACTTCAAGTTGTCAAAACCAGAAAGCTTGTTTTTAAGAAGTAAAACCTATCAAAAGATTGACATGTGTTTCTTTCCAATTTTTGTGGGAAATTAATTACAATTACCTAAATTGCATTAAATTATAAAACACAATATAATTAAACATTAATACAAATTAAAAATATATTCTAACTATATAAATAAATTAGATGAAAAGGCAGTTTTGAATTAAAATGTGGTATTTTTCACTATTCCTTAAAATATGAATTTTATCAAAAAAAATAACAAAAATTCAACCAAAGAAACTTTTTATGTCCCGCTTCCTTATAAAAATTTTATTTTTTTCAAATTTAATATGAAAAAAGTTTTAAAAACAAGATTTGAAATGGGTTCTCCATCAAAAGGTGACAAAATTGCATTTCATGAAAAATACTTCATTTATCCAAAAAATTGAATTTGTATTTATATCATATTTAGAAAATATATAAGATGAATGTTAATGTTATATGAAATTAAAATTTTGGTTAATAAAATTCATAATATCTAGTTTATATCCCATTAAATAATAATATTTTAATAATATATCATTGTTTAGTTAAACTCAGTATTGTGTGCAATGCAAGCTATCGAGAAAAGTCATTATTGCATGTAACACAAAACAAGTCATTGTTGTGGGTAGAGAAATATTACTTCGGTGTTACTTATAACATAATCCAATCATATTTATTTTATATGTTGAAAAAAATCTGTACTCAGTGTTGCATGTATCGTATGACAAATCGATGTTGCATGTAACATGTGACTAGTCGGTTTAGTGTAAAAGGAATGTTTGACATCATTAATTGCAGGATATAAATGAAAATTTTAATTTATTTAAAATAATGGTCAATGAAAACTTGGGGTGTTACATGTAGTGAACCAAGATTTTATCCCCAAACACTACCACAAACTGATCGAGGTAGGAATGGAATATTTTAGTCATAAAGGCCATATACATTGATGTTGTGTTCATCAACCCAAAAACATTAGGAAGAACTCATATAGTCCATACATTCTTATGAAGGTAGTCCAGGGTATTTTAGAAGTCCAAACTCTCAGTTGATGATTCTCTTATATAAATTCAATCTTGTAAAAGACATAAGATCCTCTCAAAAAGTAAGTTTTTTTATTGATTTGCATAATAGGATATCAGTTCTTCACTGTCAACAAGTACGACTTTTGGTAATCGAAACAAAAGTGAAAACTCATATAATCCTTCTTTACATAAAATATGGGTGACCCCCATGGTGATGTACCTGGAAAGATAAACCCCTTATCCATAAAATCCTCCAACTGAGTCTTGTTTTTTTAATCTCTTTTGATTACATTATATTTGGTGGAATAGAAACTAGTTCATCTCCTTACATGAGGTCAATAGTAAATTTGACATCGCTCTTAGTAGAAAACCATGAAAAGTCTTCAAAAACAACATCATGAACCAGACCACTATAGGTGGAAAGATATCCCAAATTAAACCTCCATCATCCAGTAATTATATATAAAATTTCATTTTTACATCTACTAATTGATGTGTAGTTTTCCATGCTCAGCCTGCCTAACTATGCCACTCTCCACGATGAGTGTAATTTTTATCATTATGAGATATAAACGTTCTTATCCTCTAGTAAATATTAATATGGGGTCAATGTGTTATTAACCAGCCCATATCAAAAATTAGTTCGAATCCTGACATGTCTAGGATGTAGAGATCCCACAGTAAAACAAACTCTCCAACATTGAGAGAACATCCCTTGAAGAATAAGATTTCCTTAGACTCCACTCCCAGATGTGAGTCTGTCATCAACACCCCACTCACAAAATCCATCGTCAGACTCAAAGATTTTATATTTTGTGCAAAAATAATGGAATGAGAGTCGATCGTATCAAATAAGGCCATAGATAATGTAAAATCTATACAAATAGTTCATCTCGCTATCATGTAGCCTATCCTCCCTACCCTCAAGTGTAGGATGCAATGCATGAAACTATCATACCCCTCTTCCCTATGATGCAGATTGAGTCCCCGGAGCTACACCACTCTACTGATATGTTTGATCTTTCCTAGAATCTTTGTATCCACACCCTCTACTGCCATGGCTAGTAGAACTCCAACTACCAGCCTGATATGGTGTAGAAGACCCCTTCCTACACTCTGATTCTTTCTAGCTGCCCCATTATTACCCTTCTTTCATGGGTTCCTATAGTACTTCTGCAGATGTCTCATCGTGTCTAAATATTTTCACTCCACTAGTGGTTGGGGACACTATCTATGATAGTGGCCTAGCCTAATGCACCAGTGTCAAATAAATAGAAAATGGTCATGTGAAATTGACTTCCCCCCTTTCCACTTTATTTCCCACTTCTCTGGCTAGAGTTATCATAACTATGCTTCTTTCCCTTAGAATATGTACATCATGATCATCTAGCAGCAACCATATTTCCTACACTAGAAGCCTCTTTCATATTCCCCTCATCTATGAGATCCTGATTTACAACTTTTGAAAATATCTTCTACTAGAAGATGTTCACTTGGGACTTAATTTCACATTAAATTCCTTCCAGAAATCTTTTTGTCTAAGTACCCTCATCCACTACCAATCCTGGAGCGAAGAGCTGAAAATATATAAAGCATCCAGAAAATTCCATCACAAGCATACTCCCTTGCTTCAACCTTATGAATTCAACAACTCTCTCCTCCCTCAGTGTCTGCAGATAGATTTTCTCCAAGAACCTCCCCATGAATTCCTTCCATAATATATGATTGTCTTGTATAGTTAGAGTCTGAACATCCCTCTTAGGACATGACCTATGTTAGGGATCAAGCTATAACCACCCCAAAACAACCTCTATATTCCAGGGGGTGGTGACAAGCACCTAAGGTACAACAACTCAGGGAGGAATTTTCCTAAGTACCTATACACACACACAACCAACTTGATAGAAAATTAAAGAGGGATAGAAGTAAAATATGCAGCCTACTGTAAATAAACCAAAACATGCATGGACCAGTAAAAATACTCAATGAAGGTAATGTAAACAGAATGGAAATGAAAACTGCATGCCCCACCAGAAATAGTTTCCCAACCTGATATAAAACATGGAATGTAATGTAACTAAGAAATCCATGCTCCGGGAATCCAACCTGTGACCACCGCATGTGGTCAGAGAACCTATAACCCAAAGATCCAAGGACTCACAATCAAAAATGTCCTTAATCTAAAAAAAGCATGAAAAGTGAGGGAAAATCCCATGTAGGGGTGATTATAAACATACATAGTAGGATTTCCTGAAAATAAAGTGGATTAGTAAGTGATATAGTAGGAAAGGAAAGAAGTAAGTGGAACAAAGTACAGTAAAAGAGAATAGCTTTACCCAAAAAGAGAGAGAGTGATAATCTCTTCCAAACACAAGGAGTTAGAAATGGTGAGAAGATGAACTTCTCATTGAGTCTTCCCTACCTATAGTAGGAGAGTATACTCTTCTAACCACGAGAATCTAGACATGGAATGCACATGGGATACCCCACATGTATTCACCTCTCTTAGGAGGAGATTAACCAAAACCAAATGAGAGGGTACTAAAATAGGATATATATATATATATATATATTCTCATTCAAAGTAACCCAAATGAGAGAGTAACGGGATATCTATCTCATAGCTCATCTGAGGAATATAATCTCTAACAGTTCTAGAAGTAACCACCACTTATTCCTAGCTTCCCAAATGTCTTCCCTGAACTGAAATTCGAAGGGGATGAAAGACCACTCCTCAATAATATCCACTTTTGGAGGGTTTGTCTTTCCTGTATAGTTATTAGGTCTTTTCATGAGGACATGTATTCGAGGATAATGTGACCCTCTTACTCATGAGACCAAATTAAAATTAAAGTATATCTCTTCACAGATCCAAATAGTCTTTAGGTTGTCTCAAAGTCAAGGTACCATGCCAAGCCTGGTTTCAAGATTCCACTCTAGTATCATTAAGGACCCATGACCATCCGAACAATAGGGATCCACTCATAATAGGTTGAGGGACCTTGTATAGCCTAGCTAGAGGGTTCTACTCTAGTGTCATTATGGACCCATGCCCATCTCGGTTGGAGGGTTCCACTCATAATATGTTGAGGAACCATGCCTATCCTAGTTTGAGGGTGCCACTCAGAGTTGGTTGAGGACCCATTCCCAACCCAGCTAGAGGGTGTCACTCTAGAGTCAACAATGACCCATGCTAATCCTAACTGGAAGGTGCTAGTCAGAAGTCCCTGATGTTATCACATAATCATTTTTTTCATAAAACATAGCCTGAAGATGAATTGTGCTTGGAACACCTCGCATCATAACTCAATAGTCATAACTGAAGTCACCATCACGTTTTGTGAGCACAAAATTATGGGATAGTCTTTTCACTTGCCCTAATCAGATATCCGATGAAAAAGATTTATAACACCACATTACGATCGAAAATTGTCTCATGGGGCCGACACCTCATTCTTGAAATACATTATATGGATCTCATCATTCCAATCCTTGTGGAAAAATACATGGGATCAACTTTCCATTTGTTCAAAAAAGATACATGGTAAAGAAGCTACATTTCACTATAACACATGAAAATCGTGCTTCATGGGGCCCATACGTTGACTTTGGTTTAGACACCGAAAGGTAGTCTTTAAAACCCCTCCCAAGTTCTAGGGTTTTGGTTCCACTAAAGTCATGTTAATAAGATGTTTCATGCAGATCCCATGTTCGATACAAGAACGCCAAAATAATAATAATTAAATTATTATTATTAAAAATGAGAATTAAATAAAAATAAGCCAGGAAGCCAAGTCTTAAAATTCATGAACCGATCAAAAAAAATCATCTCAATAAGAGGAACTTTTAGCCATATATGACACATCAATCAGAAACCCATATTAAAAGATCTAGACATTTAAAGTCATATTGCCTGACCCAAACCGATCTGGCCCAGTCTGTCTGGACCACTCCTCATAGGTCATCCCACTCTGGTTAGATATTATATTTCCTTGAAATTCATTCTAACTATGTTTCCCATCCCTTGGATGAAACTACTGCATCCCATGGTTGGGTCGTCGCCTTGATCACATTGCGCAGCTCCAGTAGCAGCGGTTTGGTGGTCCATACCGTGAACCACTAGAATCCATCCATTCACTTGATCAGGAATTAATAAATAGGTCATGGAATATTTCAATGATATATTCATATCACCCACCTCTACATAATTATATTTCATCAATTTGTCATGCCCTAAATTAAATGGAGGATATCCACAAAGAACAGATGAAGAATAGTTGAAATATGGGATTTCAAAATGGATCTATGGATGTATTTGTGCAGTCATCAATGATTTATGAAAAAAAAATTATTAATAAAAAATCAAGGAAAGGATTTTCAATTTAAAATTTGAATTCAAAACAAAAGGAGAAGAAATCTGGCCTTGATTTGACTACTTGTCATTGATGATGCATTCTATGTGCTCGCGCTTTGATCCTCTGAGGTTCCATCCATGAAATATCCTCTCTTCAATGAAGAATATATGAGGGATAGGGATAGATAGAGGGGGTCTTAGTAGAGAGATAAAGGATTAGGTCTAATCCTAATCCTAGATTCTCAAAACTTTTATTTATGTGACACCCTCTTGGCGTGGAAACTGAATCTCTCATGCCTCCTCATTTTATGTCGCACTTAGGTAAAACACACCATTTCAAACTCAATAGAGGTATTAGATTTCCATTCTGAGTACTCACTCAAGATTTATTTGATATGACTTTAGGGGTAAAATAATTAAGGATAATTTTTTTCTTACAATTTTGGCCCTAGGTGAATTTTTCCATAGAATTCCCAGACCAAAAAATGTTATATCTTCCCAGGAGGAAACTCCATGTTCTTAACTCAATCGTTGCCTCATATTTTGGATATGAGATTAAATTTAAGAGTTATCATGTTTCATTAATATAAATAGTATAAAATATGTTTAATATTTTTATAAATATTAATTCGGGGAACATTGGGCCTTATAATTGCATGCCTTCTTAGCACCTAACTGTAAAAATATATATAAATATATTTCAAAGTATTACAAGGAAAACCCGGTTCTCAACATCATTCCCTATTTCAAGTTTTCTTCCCTGAAAAGAAAAATTAATAATCCAATTCTGGATTCCAAACCCGCATTTGGCTCTTCCATTCCCCTAGAACTTTCTTGAACGTTCCTCTATCATCACAGGGTGCTCTGAAAACGTGGCTCTATCCTTAATTTTCATCTTTCCCCAATTGATGAAGTGCATAGGATTGTGAACTTATCTCTTAAATTGTGAAATGTGGAAGACGTCATGATCTTGCTCCTGTTGTAGGGGTAGTTCATGGCAGTATGCAACCTCACCAACCCTCTACATGATCTATAATTGCACGATAAACCTCTGGGATAGCTTACCTCCCTGGCTGAACATCTATATTCTGCATCATGGGGAGACTCAAACTAATATTTGGTCTCCCTGATCAAACTCCAAAGCCCTATGAGGGTGGTCTACATATTATTTATTTCTACTTTGGGTTATCTTCATCCATTTATGGATGAACTTCACTTTCTCTATCGTTTCTTGCACTAACTCTGGGACCTCCGTTCAACATAGCGGTGACCTATAGGGTCTCCCGTATATGGACTGAAAAGGTGATATACTAATGGTAGAGTGTTATCTATTTTTTACACAAAATCTACCAATGGTAGGTGATATTCCCTACTCTGGTCGAATTTTAACATGAAATCCCTCAGCATGTACTCCAATACCTAGATAGTGTTGTCGATCTTCCCATTTTTCTGGGGGTGAATGGTTTTACACATCTCTAGATGAGTCCCAAATTTCTCCTGTAGGCCTCCCCACAATCATGAAATAAACAGCACGTCGTGATCAGAAGGCAGTTGTCAAGGGTGCCCCGTGAAGGTGGATGATATCCCGTTGGTAAAACAACCCCAAACTCACTACTGAGCCCTACTTCCTGAGAGAAAAGAAGATCACTGACAAGGTGAGTCTGTCCACTATCACCCAAATGGTGGTATGCCCTATCGTTATTTGTGTTATCCCTATGAACAAGTCCATTTATGTGCCATCCCATATCCACTTCGGGATGTCAAGGGGCAGTAACAAAAATGTTGGAACCTAATACTGGACCTTCACCTATTGACTGGTGACACATCATGAGATGAACTCTACTACATTTCAACTCAAGATGGACCACCTAAACTACTACTGATGATCCTTGTATGTATTCCACACATTGTTATGTATAACTAAGGGAGAAGTATGGAACTCACGCATCGCAACTCAACCCACCGTTCTCCCATGGAATAATATCTCCTTATATCTTCCTTCAAAATACCCATTAGGATTTTTACCTATAGGTATTTGATCATACAGATATTCATAGACGATATTTCTTAGTTCGGACTCTCTCACACACTCACGGAGTGAATGAGTCATCACCATCGACTGTAGGAAAACTATACCCTCCTACACCGCCAGAGTCAGCTGCATGGAAGCTAACTAATCTAAAGTTTCCCTCACTTGAAAATCATGTGGTTTCCTATTAAGGAAAACTAATACAATGTTTCCCTTCCCTAGAGTATAGATTGTTTCGAAGTTTTAGTCCTGCTGGAATTCCAGCCAGCATCACTACCTCAAATTTAGATCGCTCTCGGTAAAGATGTACCTGATTCTCTGGTGGTCTTAGTAAACCACAAAGTGCTCTCCTAGAATTTATTTTCTCCACATATTCAATGAATATACCACTACTATAAGATCTAAGTCATGAGTTTCATAGTTCTTCTCACGAAGTCTCAACTTCCTCAACCCATATGTGATGACTAACTGACATTGAATCGAAATGCAACAAAGCCCATCTCTTGAGGCATTGCTATACACTATGAACATAACTCCCTCATCGGGAAGTCTTAGAACTAGAGATCTCATCAACCTCCACCTTAAATCCTTGAAGGACCTCTGGAACCACTCATACCAGGTAAAAAACATTCCCTTCCATGTCAGGGTGGTCAAAGGGGTTGTAATCTAGAGAAGACTGCCATTAATCTCGTATAGTACCCAACCAGACCAAGAATGATCCTCACCTCTAACACATTCTTGGGTGGTTCCCATGTAATAATTTCTTCGATCTTCACAGGATTCATGGATAAACCCTCTTTATAGATGACATGCCCTAAAAAGTGAACCTCATGTATCCAGAACTGAAACTTTAATTGCTTTCCATAAATATATTTCTCTTAAAGAAAATCAAGAACCATACTCAAGTGCTCTATGAGATCCTTCTCCTTTGATGATTAAATGTGTATGTCATTGATAGAGACAACAAAAAACCATTCCAAGTATGATAGTAAGACCAGTTTCATCAAATCCCTGAAAACGGTGAGGGAATTTTTTACACTGAATGGTATCCCTGGGAACTCATAATGCCCGTAGCAATAACGAAATGCCAACTTTGGAATACCATCCATACAAACTTGTAGCTATTTATAGTAGCATCTAAGATAGATCTTGTAGAACAATATTGCACATCCAAACTAGTGGATGAGGTTGTCTATCCTCACTAAGGGGTAATTGTTCATTATCAAGTCCTGGTTCAGGTGTTATTAATCTACACAAAGTCGCAAGCTCCCAAATTACCTATTCATGAGTGTGACCAATGTTGCCCAATCGGACACACTAGGTATGGTAAAATCCTTTTTGAAAAGGTCCTATAATGGTAAACGTAGCTTCTAGATCTCCGTGGGTGTCATCTGATATGCCTCTCTCGATACACATTGACACTATTTACCTTAACCCAACCAATAACTTTTTAGGGAAACATCTGAACAATGTCCCAAGGGATAATCCTCCCTCTGACACCACATTTTCATGACCGGAACCATTCTGGTGCTCGAGCCGTAACTACCTTGTGCATACCTCCATAGGCCATGGTTTGGAGACAAGCACTGAAGGCACAAAAACTCTGCGAGTCCTTTTCTATGTACCTACACACACACACAACCATCTCGATGAAAAAGTGCATAGGGAATGAAGTAAAAGATAAAACATGTTGTAAATAAACCAAAATATGCATAGACCACTAAAAAATATGAGTACAGTAATGTAAATAGCAAGGAAAATGTAAAAATAAATGCCACACCAGAAATAGTGTCCCATCCTAACAAAAAACTGGGAAAGTAATGTAACTGAGAAAACCCTGCGTCAAGAACCCAAACTGCGACCATCGCACGTGATCCAAGCACCTGTAACTCTAAGCTCCCAGGAGTCACGATCAAAGTTGTATATCATCTTCATAAAACATGATATGTGTGGGAAAATCCCATTTAGGGGTGAGTATAGACATACTCAGTAGGTCCCGATGAAAATAAGCGGGGAAATAAGAGATATAGTAGGAAATCAAAGTGGTAGATGGAACAATGTATAGTAAAATAGTGAAGCTCGAACCAATAAGAGAGAGATATAAGCTCTTCCGAACACAAGGATCTAGAAATGTTGAGAATATGAACTTATCATCGATTCTTTTCTACATATAGTAGGAGAGTAGACTCACCTAACCATGAGAAGCTATACATGAAAATCATGTGGCGTACCCCATGTGGCTTCACCTATCTTAGAAAGATAGTAACCAAAACCTAAGGAGTGGGTACAGAAATAGATATATATATATATATATATATATATATATATATATATTCTCATTCAAAGAAACCCAAATGATAGAGTAGGGGGATCTCTATCTCATAGCTCATCATGAGAAAATAGACTCCAATAGTTCCAAAAGTAACCACCATTGATGCCCAGCATCCCTCACGTATTCCCTAAAATTAAAGTCAAAGGGGCTCAATCACCACACCTTAATAGTATCTACTTTGGGAGGGTCTGTCTCACCCACATAGTTTTTAGGTCGTGTCACAAATATGTGTCTTTATGGGGGGAGTTCTCCACTTACTCGTGAGTCCAAAGTAACATTAAAGAATGTATCGTCACATATTAGTGTAGTCTAGAGGTCATCTAAAATTCGACGTACCATGTTTAACCCATCTAGAGGGAGCCACAATAGTGTTATTAAGGTCCCATGCCTAACCGGGTGGAGGGTGCCACTCGGAAGAGTTTGAGGACCCATGACTTTCCTAGCTAGAGGGTTCCACTATAGTGTCATTAAGAACCCATGCCTAACTAGGCTAGAGGGTGCCACTAAAAATAGTTTGAGGACTCATGCCCATCCAATATGGAGGGTACCACTTAGAGTAGGTTGAGGACCCATGCCCAGCTCAACTGGAGGGTGGCACTCTAGTGTCATCGAGGACCGCGCCGAGACCAGCTGGAGGGTTCCCCTCGGAAGTCCCGGATGTCATTTCATGATCACTACTACCATCAAACATCTCTTGAAAATACTTGATGCTCAGAACACCTCACATCATAACATAAAAGTCAAAACTAAGGTCATGATAACTTTTTATGTGGAAAAACATGCAAGATAGGCTATTCACTCACCCAAATTGGAGATCCGATGAGAATGTTTTATAACACCACATTACACTCAAAAAGAATATCATGGGGCCCACACCTCAATCCTGAAATAGATTATACAAATCACACAAATGTGTTCCTCAAGGGAAAAAAAACAGGATAAACTATTCATTTGTTCAAAATAGATACCTGGTGAAGAAGTTTTATTTCACAGCAACGCGCATGAATTAGACTTCATGGGGCATGCACCTAGACATTATTTTAAACACCCAAATGTAGTATTGAAAAGTCATCCCAAGGTCTAGGTTCTTGACTCCACTGATGAATAATTAATTGAATGTTGCATGAATATTCCAAATATGATACATAAAACCTCAAATAATTATAATTAAATTATTATTTTTAAACTTAGGGGTTTTTTTCAACGGAGCTAAGAAATCGAGTCCTAACATTTCCAAACCAGACTAAAATGATCATTATCGATGAGAGTAACAGGAGGACATAGACAACACATCCCTCAGATTCCTAAATTAGTAGATATAGCCTTGTAAGTCATATAGCTAGACACAAACTAGTCTGTCCCAGTCTGGCCGGACCGATCCACCTGGGTTGGCTAGCTCTGGCCAGCTCAGTCTTTTTTTGCAGTTCGTCACCCATACATGCAGCTCATCCCACTACTGACAGTAGCCTGGCCCATGGCTGGGTCACCACCCCACTTCAACGTAGCCGACTGGACACCTGGGCCGTACTGTGAAACCCCGTTCAGCTGACCGGTTAAGCCATGTGGCTCTGCTATGTCGCGATGCCACTATGTCTCCACTACACTGATTTTGATCTGGTGTTCCCTTTTGTGGACCAAAAAACTCTATTCATTCACCTTTTCATGATTCAATTAGCATATCTATTAATCTTGTGATGAGTACTTCATAGAGCTGACCTCTACGCAATGACCTGTCATCGATTTTTCATGCCCAAATGTAGGTAGGGGATATCCACGATGAATGGATGAAGAATGGTTGAAATATGGGATTTAAACATGGATTGATTATCGTGTTCAATAAGCAAAAGATGATTTATGAATTAAAAAAGTGATTTAAATCCCATGGAATGGATTTCCAATTTAAAAGGTGAATCAAAAACAATATAAGATGAAATCCAACCTCGATTTGGTCGCTTGTCGTTGTTGATGATTCTGATGCACTCCATCTTCAATCTGCTGAGGATCTTCCGAATAAATATCCTCGATTATATGATGAACAGGTGAGATAGAGGGAGAGAGAGAGAGAATTGGTGGATAGAGAATGTACTCAAGCTAATGTTAATCCCATATTCCCAAACTTGTATTTATAGGATACCTACCTAGCACAAAATCTGAATCTCCTCCGCCTGATCATTTTATGTCATGCCTAACCAAAACATCCCATTTTGTACTCAATGGAGGTCTCAAATTTTCAATCTAATTCCTCTTTCAAGATTTATTTGATATGATGTCAGGGGTAAAATAATTAAGTTTAATTATTTTATTTAAGATTTTCCACCGGGTGTCTTTTTCCACATAAGTCTCACAATGACAAAAGTTATGTCCAGTTTAGGGGAAATGCCACATTTAAAACTAAACCATTGCCCCATATTTCAGATATGACCTTATATTTAAGAGTTATCCCATTTCCTTCAACTGCATAGTATAAAATATACCTATTATTTGTATTAAAATTATTTCTAGGTACATCATGCCTCCAAATTTCACAAAGTCTCATTCCTTAGCTATGGAAATAAAGATATAAATATTTTAAAGTCTTACATGGAAAAAACTAGGTCTCCAAAGTCCCACCAACACTTCACTAATCATCATAGTATATAAGGTTCTATCTTGACCATCTTCTCTGCAGGAGTCTCCATGTGGTCAAGTATAGTATGGAAAGACTCAATTTAGGGCTCATATCCCTCAGTTCCACCTTCTCCAGCAAATTTAGGGGGTGCTTCAATTGAAAACCCCTCATAAAGTTATACATGATCTCCACAACTAGCCCTGGGTCTCTTTCCATGAATATTATGATTTGAGAAAAATTTTCGAGAAACCTATCTCAAAATTCCTCACACAACACTATTAATGCCTAAGGTTCTTCCACTAGAGGATCATCTCTAGCCATGTCCTCTTTCCATTATATCTATAGGTGTCCTCATGGAGGGATAAATCTACAATAAAAAAACACCTCAGGACACTTTTCTTTACATTAAAATGAATATGGGAAAACACAATAAAACAATGCCAGCCTTTTTCCCTAAACCTCACCCTAGAGTCAAAACCAAGGTTCTATTACAACCCCCAACCATCATATATCTAAGTGAAGGTTAACAACAATTAACTCATTTTCATTATTCATGAATCTCATTTATACACCCAATTATTCTCATATTGAATCATTTTAACACCTTCAATTTCATATTAGGCAGCATTTTTGATTTAATTTAATAAGAAAAGAAAAACATTTCAAGTTCAACAACATACCCAAAACCTATTTTCCCATGTGTGCCTAAAATGATGCATGTAAAAAAAGTAATATTGAGTGCCTATAATGATGAATTGTTAATAAACTATTGTGCCTTGTTGGGATAGGATTAAAATCTCAAAAAATATCTAAAACAATAACTTTCACATCACACAACAAGAGAAGCATCCAATGTGAAATAATATTCAACTGTAACAGCAAACAACAATTATAACAATCCCACCCTGGGAACATGGGTTCTCCCTCATACATGGGTAATCTACTCCCATGAACGAGCTCATAACCAAGGCCCGACTCTTCCATGTTATTTATCTACATTTACCAAATAGTATAAAAAAATAAAAAGAAAAACAATGGATTCTAATACAACTTTGTGATGTCCTGACCTGGTTTCCACTTATTGGTGCCCCGAGCTGGTTGGTCACATGACCTCAAGTGTGCCTCCTTGTGCGCTAGAGGCTTCCGAATAGTAGTGACGGTATAATATCAGTCATAGGGAGACTATACCCTATTTTCATAAGAATATTACATCAGTGGAAATAAATAAATAATAACAACTGAATAACTAAATGATATCATAACAAAAACAATACTAGTATAACAATATAACCAATACAATATATACAATATCAATAAAAAATGGTAGATATTTCATGCCAAAATATGTGTCCAGTGTCAAAATGAAAAATGAATGTAAATATAGTAATGTCTCCTAAGTGTGTCTCTTACCACTTTTGGTTCCCTCATCGATGATCAATCCCTAAATCAGTCATTTATTACAAGAGTTTTCCCTTAACCAGTCCTATAAACATGAAATCTATTTTGGTACCGATCAGGAAACCTTAGTAGGGTGTGAGTACAACTCAGTAGGCCACCACCAATGGTGTCTAAAATAATATCCAGTCAATAATAGTATATAAAGTTTTACAAATAAATAAACAAAATTCTTATTTAAACAGTTATCACATTATCAATGATTCTTTATTTAACCACATAAACCCTCAGGTTTTTTAGGACACCTGAACCTGAATACCTGATTCGTCCCACATTGTTCTCTAAATTATATTTAAGGGTTATGATGTTATATAATTACACTATTACTATTATATATCTCATTCCATATCTTATAATTCCATTATTACCATTCTAGAATTCATATCATATCTTAGAATTCCATTATTACAATTCTATATATAAATTCTCCAATTAATTCCATTATTACTATTTTTCATTTCAATACCATTCCATTAATTAGTTCAATAATAAATTAATCATCAGAATCACATTAATTGAATCAAAAATTTAATAATCATCTCAATTACATTAATTTTATCAACAATTAAATAATCCTATCAATTTCATTAATTAACTCAAAAATTAATTAATCATATCAAGTTCGACAATAATTTAACAATTAGTTCATCACAACTATCCCATTAATTATTTTTCCAATTAATTAATCAAAATATATTATACCGATAATACAATAATTAATTCTCTAATGAATTATTCAATCTAAAATTTAATTATCCTATATTTAATTCAAAAAATAATTATTCAATTCAATAATCTCATTATCCTATAATTAATTCATAAATTAATTATTCAATTCAAGAATATCACTATACTATAATTAGTTCAACAATTAGTTATTCAATTAAAAAAATCTCATTATCCTATAATTAATTCAAGAATTAATTGTTGACTTAAAAACCCCAATTCCATAATAATTAATTCAATAATTAATTATTCATAATTTATAATTCCAATAACCCGAAATTTTATATTTATCCTCAATAAATTAATTCACCAAATTAATTAATCAATAAATGAACAATTGTAAAATATCTAAAAAAATTATACAATTATATACACGTAATTATAATCAAGACATTGGGATTTTATTTATAGAACACCTACCTCAATTTATTGATAAATGATCTTCCAAAGGAAATCCCCAAAAATTTAGCAGCACAATGACATAGAATGAGATCATGAAATATCACCCTAAATCAAGATTGAAAAAATCAAGATCCTTCACTGAGGGATCTATATATAAAAAAATAGGAAGAACAACCCTTTCTAGTATGGGACATGAAATTACGAGTAATTTTGAATCAAATAGGATAATATTCACTTTCTGGGATGAGTTCAGATCATTGATTTGGGCTTCTAATCGTAATGAATCGATGTTGGGATGGATTTGAATCCCTTTGAGAGTCTCTAAATTGATATAAATAGATTACAGTTTAATATAGGGTGTTTAGGGGTATAAAAATGTTGTTTGTGAATTTTTTTTAATAACATTAAAGGGTTTAAAATCTCATACACACAGTTTGTTGTTCGAGGCACACAATTTCTTCAATCCAAGTGAATTAAATGTGCTCCTTTTCTAGGGGTGCACAGTTTCACCTTTTATGGTTCATGCTTTGAAAAACTGTGTACTAATCATGTAATTCCTCTCTATGACGGGTTTCACAGTTTTCTATGTTTGGCGCACGGTTAGGGAAAACTATGTGCTAACCATGCACTTCACTTTTTATTCCATTTTATCAAATTTTCAAACAAAAACACCCAAAGGTAAACCCCAAATAAAAATTACCCTACCAATGAAAATGGAATGCCTTAAATCAAGCCCTAAGCATCTCTAGAAATTGTTGGGATCTTACACTATACCATCAAAAGCTAGAATAGAGGCAAAATGTTATAAATTATTAAAGTAGATAGTATAATCTCTAACTAACATATTCCCCTATCTATGGTGCATAAATTACCTAGACCTATAGTCTCTTAGGATCTCTGAGAGGAAGTTATTAGAGAAATGGGTCTCAATTTCCTTATATATCTATGTATCATGTTGATATGCCTACACTATAATGTATAACCATTTATTCATTGATACAATAAGTATATAGGATTTTAATTTATCCCTATTATCCTATGGTGTCTCCAGTTGATCAAAAATAGTTTTGGAAAATTAAATTAAATAATAAACATCTTGGGGGCCTCCCTACATAGTGAATACAGGTGGATGTTGCACCTGAAACACTCATTTCATCTAATACATTGACACTATAAGTCAAGAAGTTTCTATCCACATAGATTTCACCACCCTTGGAAAACCATATCGAAGCAGATCATCCATAACATTCCCTAGTATCATAGGAATATTTATAACATATAACATAGGGTGTTCCTGTTTCCACCCTATTTAATCTCTACTACACTTCATCATGGAGGAATTTTTCTACAAACTCATACCTCAAAACATGTCACTATAACAATTATAAATAAAATAATTATAAAAAAAAGTAATAATAAGCACACAACCCAACCATTCTTCTAAGTCCCTTATCTATAATCATATTGTTACTTCTGTTACTACACTTTTCTAAATAGAGACCTAGAAGATCATCATAATATACAAATTCTACCTCACACACAAGAGAGTTTGTTTATCAAGGTTCTTCCATTATAATTAACTAGAATTTATAAACAAGTCTAAGTGATAATAAAAAAAGATTACATGTAAAAATAGAAAACACTGAATTAGATGGAATTAAAATTATATTTATCTACTATAATTTGAAATTTTAAATTCAAATTATCTATTTAACAAGTGATCATGAAAAACCAATTTTAAATAACCAACCATATTATAACTTGAATAATTAACCACATGAAAATATATGAATGACATGTGGATTATATGTTCCATACATGATGAATGAACACATTCCTTATTTTATTCATTTCCAAAATCCAAAATTCCACAAAATCACAAAAAATTAAACGCATGTGTGTTTCTAAAGTTTAAATAATCAAGAGTAAAAATGAAATGCATGAACAAGAATCACTTCCCTAGTAATATGGAATTTCCTCACACACGGTTGAGCTACTTAAAGGCATGGTTTCCATATATGTCCTAGAAATTCTCTACCTATTCTCATCCTTTACTAAAATATTCATACAAAAAAGACCTCTCATACAACTTTGTAACATCCTCAACTCGATTCAATCATAAGTAACTAATTTGGTTCACCACATGGCCTCAGGTATGCCTCCAAATATTCTAAAGGCTACTAAATAACAATGAGGGTCAATGATAAAATTAATTGTATAATTTATACTTTGATAATAGTATCAATAATTGTTAAAATAAAGGTAATCGCATAATCATTAAAATAAATGTTAAAATTATTCATAAATATGCTAATAAACAATCAATCCCATATCATTATATAACGTATAAATAGTACCCATGTATATGTCAATAACCAAAAATAAAAGACTATACACCCAAATATACCTAAAGGGTAACATTAATAAAACTATAAGAATCAATCTTGATCTCTTATACTTCTAACCCATAGCTTAAATCATGCATCAGTCATAGTGTGAGTGTCCTTGTCTTGTCCAGCAGTCATGATGTATGCTCATGTACCAACTGGCTGCTCTAGTAGGGTGTGAGTAAAACTAAATAGGACATAACCAATGATGTATAAATCATAACCATATTAAATAATATTGAATTTTGATGTGAATGATAAAATTAACCAGTAATAGTAATTAAATAAATAAACATCACTGGCACTCGAGTTCCAAGGTGACACCAACATTCAACAATAACTAATTCGTCCTTAGCAAGATGTCTCAGAACATGAATCACATCTCAAAAAACACACCCATCCTAGAACAATGGTTATACCTAGCTATTACCAATCATATAATAATATGATTCTAGCTATGGATACACTATCCTCAACACATGGAAACCAACCTAGTGGAACACCATCCCCAGGACATGAGAATACTAACCAGTGGAATATCATCTCTTGAACATGAAAATAAAACTCGATGGAATATCGTCCTTGAAACATGATAATAAAACCTAGTGTAATATCACCCCCAAGAAATGTCAATAAAAACTAGTATAAAATTTTTCCATAGAACGTGAGAATATAACCCAATGGAACGGTATCCCTAGAACATAAGAATACACCCTAATGGATCATCATCCACAAAACATGAAAATAAATCCCAATAGAATATCATCCCTATAACATGAAAATAGAACCTAATAGAACAACATCCATGAAAAATGAGAATACAACCTAGTGTAACATAATCTTCAAAACATGTGTAATTATATTATAATACCCAATGAAAATTCCACATTAAATAACAATATGAAAATTATTTGTAATTCCTCTTGTTAATTCAATTTAACTAAATTCAATAAAAATAAAAATTATATATTTAGATACCATGGAAATTTATATCATAATTAATTTGTGGCTCATGACCTTTATTAATTTTTTTAGGATAACATGTCATTTTTCAGCATGACCTCACATCACACATATGAAGGATAATTAGACTATATGGGGTAGCATGAGACTACTAACCTCAAACCCTTGGAACACTTCAAAAACCAAACATGATCCACAAGACCTGATAAATATGGATCATAAAAAACAAAAGAGATCTAGACACCAAGAAACTCATATGAAGAAATTTTTATCTGATAATCCTTGGATCCAAATAGGGAATTTCAAACCACATAACTCAAGAATAATAGAATAGAAAAAACTCAAATGTATTAAATCATGAAAGTAATAGGTAATCCAAAGAATTATCTCAATAAAATAGGGTTTATCCAGATTATTCCCTAGAAGTCTTCCTGATCCCCAAAACCAAAGAAATAGATGAATAAAAGGAGTTATAATGTAATATATTGAGTTAAAAATGAATTAATAACTCCCCCATAATGGTCTCACACAATTTCCCCCTTAAATTACATGATCCCAAAATTCATCAGTGCTTGATTCACCTATTAAAAAATTGAAACCTGTGAAAAAGCAACATGGAGTTTTCCACCACACCTATAGTGGCCTAGATCACAATGTACCATAATTTTTCTACACTAATAGACTATGTTGTACTATATAATCCTTGTATATGTTAGATCCATGGTGTGGCGAGGCCATTCTAGTTGTCATATATAGGGGGAATCTATGCACTCTAGGATTAATACCATTCCCACACTAGGTATATTGGTCCTATATATGGTCCATAGGACCTCCCCATGAGAAACATGTCTTGGACAATGTACATCTTGGGCAGGTTGGTCTAGGTCATAGTAGATAATATCTCCTCATGAGAAACACAGCTTAGACCAATCCCATCATGTGCATGTTGGTCCTACTCATGATACAAGAGAGTTTACTGAGACCAACATGTCTTGCACCACAATGTGATCAAGTCAATATTGAAACAAAAAAACTCAAAAACCACTTATAATCTCCCAAGACTTCTCCCGACTAATGAACAACTCAAATACACAAAATTAAAAATTTTGAAATAAGACTTAACCCACTTAGAAAAAAATGGGTCATTATAGATGGCCACCATTGTGGTGTTATTTCCACCTAAATACTTAATCTCCTATAATACACCAATCTTTAACACTAATTGTATTCTAATGTCTTTAATAATTTCAAATGTTCTTCAACTCATTAGAATCATTTGAATTTATATGCGTTTTATTTTCATTAATGTTTTGAAAATTGTGCTAATGTGTTGTAAAAAAATGATAATAGAAACATCACACATTACATCCTCTTCACTTATTCATCATCAATGTTCTCCTTTCAACAATATCCCCCTTTAAAAAACACCTTCAAGGGATCCTTAAATCTCAAATAATTTTTTTTTCCATAAAAATATGGAATTTCATATAATATATTCATTTTTTACATAAATATCATATCTCTATTATCCCTTCTCCAATGAATCATTTTTTAAATGAAACAAATTAAAATATACAAAATATATTATTCCATAAAACTCTTTTTCAATTATTGATCATAATTTCACATATTTGTTTATTTTTGTTTTCCTTCCCTTTTCCTACTATCAACATTATTATTTAAATCTAGTTTATTTTCAAAATAATGATTGTTTTAAAAAAGTTCTTTTACCATACTCATTTCAATTCACCCCTAATACCATATCCATCTATTCAAAGATATTACATTTTAACTCTAAATAGATCAAGATTAAATATATACTTGGATACATTATTTCTCTCTCTGTAATACCCAAAAATTGGTATCAAATTAATTTTCCTTTATTTTTTTCACTCTTTACAAGAGATGATATTTTTGGCATCAAATTTTATCTTCTTCTAATAATAACAATTGATATCATAATGTAGATACTCTTCACTAAATGATATTATTAAAACTTTTTGATGCCAAATTATTTTGATATTTCTCCTATGTATGATAGAAAAAAAATTTACAAAAAATACCCGATATATTCATTTTTTAAATTCTATATGTCTTTCCATAAATCTAGTATTTCTAAAAACTTATTAAATTCCTATAAAGGATAAAAATTCATATTACTACCATATAATTTTATATCATTAATTTAAATATATACAGATAAAATTATAATATATACCATGATATTTGATTTATAGAAACTTGTTTCATCACTCTAAACCACTCATGAAATAATGAAACTTCTAAAGCTTATGATTAACTAGGATTTACCAAAACTCATAACTATTATTGATTTTGAATAACCTATGATACAATCCATTAAATATTTGATTGATTAGAAAATTTCCAAAAAAACATCTCTTAGGACCAAGTTGATGATAAAGGTGATAAAGGTTTCAAGTGTTGTATTTTGTTTTCAAGGTTGGTTTTGAAGAAAATAAATCACTTTTTTTTGTTTTGGAAGGAATTGTTATGGGTTTCTTTTGAATTATACTCATGTTTTTAGAAAGTTTTTCCTCATGATGAGAAGGAATGAATGAAACTAGAATGAATGAAGTTTATGAAACTTTACAATGTAATCATGACGATTCTTTTCTATTTTTGAATTCTCACAAATCATAAGTATGTGGTAAAACTTATGATGAAAGCTTCATAAAATAAAGTGGTAAGTAAAAATGGTGGTGACTATTGAAAAGTTATGAATAGTGGTGACAATTGAAAATCTTTGAATGGTGGTGACTTTTTAAAAGCTGTGAAAGCTAGTGAGTATTGAAAAGCTATGAATGGTGATGACTTTTGAAAAGTGGAGGAGCTTATTTTGATTGAAAAGTAGTGCTTCCGATCAAAGAATATATGGTTCATGTCAAAATGATGAGGTAATAACTTTGTTTTCCATCGCACTGAAGTGAAATAGATTGAGAATATATGATTCATGTCATGCCAATGAGGTAATTACATTCTTTTCATCGGACTAAGTTGAAAGAGAAATAAAAGGTAATTTACTAATCATAGATCATCATACCTCAGAGAATAAGAATTATTAGTTTTTTTAATGGTACCCAATAAATTCATCATTAACTAATTTTTTTACATCAAATTATTGTATAAGAAAAGAAAATAAATATTTTCAATCAAGAAGAAATCATTTTCAGGCTGTATTATATCATTTCAAGGTATATCATCATTTTCATATTGTATTTGATCGTACCTAGAAATGATTGTACCAAAAAATGATCATACCCTGAAAATGATTGTACCCCAAAAATGATTGTACATAAGAAATGATCATACCCATAAATGATTGTACCTAGAAAATGATCGTATCAAGAAATGATCATACCTAAAAAATGATTTTACCCATAAAATGATCTTACACAGAACAAGGATCGTTATTAGATTTTAATCTATTGTATGTAGTGATCGTACATAAAAACAATCATACCCAGGAATCCTAGAATTAATCATACAAATAACAAGTATCCTTATCAGATTACAATGTATCATACACAGTGATTGTAAACATAAACAATTGTACCCATAAATTGTACTCATTAATCATATCCAGCAATCGTACCAGGCAATCATACCCAAAAATCTTACCCATCAATCGTACCGAGCAATCATACATATCAATTGGACTCATAATTATGTGTTTTCTAAATGAAAATTTTTATTTGTTTTTTGAATGAAAATTGGAATGGTGATACAAATGAAAAGATTGGAGAATAATATGAACTTTTAAGAATAATTTATAAGCTTAAATAAGTGTTGACGAAGCCAAAACGGATCCAATGTTTTTTGGGGGAAATTCAAATTTTGGAAAATTTCGAGTGAGCATGAAAATATTTTGGATTCCTACCAGTTTTCCCCTATAAAAGGAGGAGGTACTTTGTACTTTCTAACAACATGAATTGTTCATAAAATAGTAGTGTGAAGCTCCAAATTTTAGAGAGAGAATAAGAGGTTTTTAAGTGGTGTGTATTATATTTTTAAAGACTATTGTATAAATGTTTTGAAGTGGTGTTGATTCTATTTGTCTTGAATTTTGTATGAAAATATTAGAGTGGTGTCGATTCTATTCTATTGTATTCAATTGAATGATCAGATCAAGAATAATCAGACTTAGAGCATCGTAGTTAGGGTAATTGGACAAATTGTTTTACATAGTTCAAGAGGTTCTTAACTTTATTCTGGGTAAGGAAAAGAAGAATTGTTTTACAATTGAATACATTTTTTAAATTTGAAAGAATCACATGTAACATGAGATGTTACAAAAAAATGTATTACCCTATTCTGATAAGAGGGTGAACATGAACTAGTTGTATTATTTCATAGTTCTACAGGAGTAAAAGGGTACATCTAACTCATTGTAATCTAAGGATTGATTTCTAGTGGATTTTAGGGTATTGGATCATTTTGAAACCATACCAAGGACGTAACTATTCTTATTGAATAGTGATCCTTTTAAATCTTTGTTTTCCTTTGGACGTGTATTGATTTTTTTTTAGTAGGGAATTAAAATATTTAACAGGAGGTGAAGGTTGTTTTAATTGAAAAGATACAAAAAAGAAAATGAGTACCAATGATTCACCCCCTCTCCCTCTTAGTGATATGATAATATGACTGGGCACTTTCAACTAGAATTAGAGAAAGGTTCCCATAAATATTCTTTACTAATGTATAATGTGAACTGTGTAAACAGTAATGGTTTTCCTTTAATTTATGGAAAGAACTATCATATATGGAATGATAGAATGTTTACATATGTTATATCTATTAGTTATGATGTTATTTATGATTAAACAGTTGGGTTTCCTTCCATTGATGATAGTGCTCCACTTACAATTGATGACAAGAAGTTTCTTGAGAATTATATAAGGGACAAGAATGTTATATTATCATCACATTCTAAAAGTTAATTCCTAATATTAAAAGGTTTTTCTATATCTAAATGTATATGGGATAATTTAAAAAATATATACGAATGAAATAAAAAAGTAAATAAAGAAAAGTTACAAATATGAAGATTGAATTATGAAGATTTGATGATAGGTGAGCATGAATATGTTTGAGAATTATTTAACATGGTGAATGACACTGTGAGTACTATCAGTTTTCTTAGTGAAAAGCTAAAAGACTCTACAATTTTGGAAAAGATCATGAGAATCCTAGCTGGAAAATTCGATGCAAAATTTTCTTTACTGGAAGAAATAGATCCTGAAACATTATCTTATGATGATTTACATAGATACTTATCACCTATGAAATGAGAAGATATAATTATATGAATAAAATAAAAAGGTTTATAGAGAAATTTATTTTATGGCTATAAAGAAGGAAAATTCAAAGAAGATTTTTATTGAAGATGAAGATGGCGATTCTGACTCTGAAATTAAGGTATGTAAAAATCTCAATGAAATCCTATCATTTTATTCTAACAATGTGAAAATTGTTATTGGGAAATAAAAATGGAAAATTCCGTTGAAATGTTTTGAATGTTTAGGGGTTGGTAACTTTGTGCCTAATTTTCCTTGAAGAAATAAATAAGAGGATACTGATATTGAAAGAAGAATGACATGAGGATCGAGGAATAAAATGGGAGACAAAGGAAAAGAAAAGAAATTATTCGAATAAAAAAATAAGTTTCTTGTCAAAAGATGGTGAAGAATAAGAGAGTGATGCTTAATCTAACAAATCCAGTTTGTATGGTAATGAAAATACATTCATTGAAACAGTGAATGATGTAGAATTTAGAATCAGTAGTTCTGAAGAAAAATAAACACATCTTGAAATGCATTTGAAAGAAGACTCGAAAGAATTTATGAGAAAGATCAGCAGGCATGGAAAGATAAAATAAGTTCGGAGATTAATTCTCAAGCTACTATGAATGTTTTGATAGTGTGATAGAAATTATGGTTTAATAGATTGATGATATTAAGAAGTCTTTTTAAGATGAAAAGAATTGAAATGTGCATCTTGAAGTAAAGATGAAGGTAAAAGATGAAGAGTTGGAACTTGTCCAACAAAAACTCTCTGAAGATAAAAAGAAAAGTATATGTTTGCAAAACTCTATCGTAGAAGTTTTTGAAAGTTCTTGTAATGAGAAACTTGACAAGATTTAAGAAAAGGAAATTTCAATGGGTGAAGTGAATAATAGAACTATGTCTGAAAAGAAGAATGCTAGGAATATTATGTATGCGTTCAAAGTGATGAATTCAGAAGCTACAAAACATCATGGGTCTGAAATGTTTTTATCTAGATCTAAAAAAACTTCAAATACTTCTAATCATATCAAGGCTGAAAATAAGGAAAAGAATCTAATTTAAGGTAAAAAGAAGATGGTTGAGAAATTTTTTCACAATTATAATTAGTATGGAGGTTTCAGAGACAAATACTCTTTCTATGGGTATTGCTAGTATTGGAGGGGATTTGGGAACACATCAAGTATGTATTGGTTAAATTAAAAACATTACTATTATCCCTTAGGTTATGAAAGGAAGATATTTAGGGGGAGTTAGTCTCTTCAAAAAATGTAAAATGAGAAAGTTTCCTTGACGAAATCTGAAAAAAAAATGAAGTGAAGATTGAAAATAGGTTCCAACCCACATAAACTATTTGTGGAAGATGTGAAAAACTTGGACACCCTGCAACAGGATGTCTTGTTTGGTTACCATCTCAAAAAAAGATTCTTAATTATCAAAAAGTAAAAGTTGAAGAATGAATAGAATAGAGATAAGGTGCTTGTTGTTGAAACTGAATTAAAATCCATGAGAGGATAATGACCCTGGATACTTGATAGTGGATTTTCTTATCACATGACAGGATACATGAAATTTTCAAAGGATGTGAAAGATTATAAAGAAGTCATAGTGACATTTGGTAATGATGAATCATTGAAAATCAAATTTGTTGGGTCATCCATTAGTGGAGAAGAAAAGATGAAATATAAGAAAAAATTGCATGTTGATGGGCTGAATCAAAACTTTCTAAATGTCTCACAATTGTGTGATGAGGGTAACAAGTTTATCTTCAAGAAATAAGGATTTTTTTCAAAGAGTGAACAATATGGAACGATTTTTACAAGATTCCAACATACTAAAAGAATTTGTTTTCGGGTTGGTGATTCAAAAAAACTCTTGTTACGTATGTATGGTGGAAGAGAATCAGTTATGGAATAAAAGTCTTGGACATAAGTGTCAGAAAATGTGAGCTATTTATCTAAAATAGATAGTGGTTAATACATTCCTGATTTTCCAAAAAGAGGAGATTGGTATTTCACTATCTTCTAGAAAGGAAAAAATTAAAAAATTTGTGCATAAGAAAGTTGATATTTGTTCCAAACAACCCTTGGAGTTGATCCATTATGATATTTGTGGGACAATGAGAAAAAATCAACACATGGAGGTAAGTACTTCATTACTTTAATTGTTGATTTTAATTGAATTACTTGTGTTATGTACATGAAACACAAATCAGACACTTTGAAAATGTTCCAAAGGATCAGAAGAAAAGATGAGAAAGAATGTGAGTATTCTGTGAAGAATTTGAGTACTGATAATGGTTTTGAATATAGAAGTGAAGAGTTTGAATAATATCTTGAGAATCATGGAATTCATCATGAGTATATCTCTCCATACACTCTGCAACAAAATGGGATTTATAAAAGATATAATAGAATCCTGGTAGAAATGGGATGAACCATGTCACTTGAGCATGACCTTTCTCATTACTTTTGTATGGAAGATATGAGTAATGTTTTATATATTCAAAAATTTTGTTTCTATATACCTAAATTAGGTAGTACTCTCTATCAATTGTTTTATGGAAAAAATCCATGTTTGAATCACTTTCAATTTTTCTGGTGTCCTTGTATTATAAAGAAGAATGGTGGAAACTATGGTATGTTTGAGAAGAAGGGTGAGGATGGAATCTTTCTTGGCTACTCTATAGAAGGAATAGGGTATATATTCTTCAAAAAAGATACAAAAATAATTGTTGATTCAGTTCATGTAGAAGTTATTGATGTATCTAAGAAAGATAAACATGTTCTAGTGGAAAATGAAGTTAATAAAGTTGAAGAAAATAATTCTGATAAGCACACAAACAATTGTAATTCTAATAATGATTGAGAATCAAACTCATCTATTTCTAGTGATGAGGCATAAAATCTAAAATATTATCCAAGGCTGAGGAAACATGTGGAAGCACATAATATAATTGGTGATAAACATAAGAAGGTTCAAACAAGAAGAATAACCAATTCCATTACACATAATTCTTTGTATTCAAAAGTGGAATTGAATGATGTGAAAGAATATTTTGAGCATCTATAATGGTTTCAATCCATGAATGAAGAATTGGATTGGATTGAAATGAATAATACATGGGAACTCCTACCCAAGCCTAAAAAACATCATTGGCACAAAATGGGTTTTTCGGAACAAGTTGAATGAAAAAGGTGAAGTTATAAGAAACAAAGTGAGATTAGTCTATAAAGGGAATTCACAGATTTAGGGTATTGATATTGATGAAACCTTTCCTCTAGTGGAAAGACTTGAAAAAATCATACTCTTTCTTGTTATTGCTGCACAACGAGGCTACAAGATCTTTCAAATGGATGTCAAATCTGAATTCCTAAAATGTGATCATGAGTAAGAGGTTTATATTGAACAACCTTATGGATTTTTTATTGGAAAATATGAAGGTTATGTGTATATATTTAAAAAAGGAATTATATGGCCTAAAAAAGCTTTGAGTGGATGGTATTTCAAATTGGATATGTACTTAAGAAATTTAAATTTTAATAAAGTAAAAGTGGATAACAATCATTACATTAGATAAAGTAAAGACTATTCTATCATTTTAATTGTTTATGTTGATGATATTATCTTTGTTGGTAATGATGAAAGAATCTATGAAAGATTTTCTAAAAAATCGAAGAATGTATTTTAAATGTCCATGCTGGGAGAAATGAAATACTTTCATGGGTTAGAAATATAAAAACGAAAAATACATTTTCCTCTCCCAAGAGAAGTATGTAAAATAACTTATCAAGATTTTTGGAATCAAAAATTAAAAACCTATTTTTTCCCACATTTTAGTGGGAACAAATCTAAGTAGACATAGATAATGAAAAAGAAGTTGATCAAAAAGAGTATCAAAATTTTATTTGAAGTCTATTGTATTTGACTGCCTCATAACCCAACATTGTGTATATTGTTACCGTATGTGCTAGATTTCAAAGTAATCCAAAATATTCACATTTACATGCTGGAGATATAATTATTAGATACATCAAAGGCACAATAAACTTTGTAATCAAATATGATAGCTCAAATCTTATTGAATTGTTTGGTTATTCAGATGCAGATTGGGCAGGAAATGTTAATGATAGAAGGTCCACGTCCGGTGGGGTATTGTTTCTGGGAAAGAATTGTGTTATTTGGCATTCAAAGAAACAAAATTTAGTAACTCTTGGTATGGTAAAACCTGAGTATGTTTCTTCTACTCAAGCCACTACTCAACTTATGTGGATGAAAACACAATTGGAAGATTTAATTGTAGAAGTGAAGTGGCCCTTTCTCTTGGGTTGTGACAATCAAAGTACTATAAGTCTCACTAGGAATCCAGTGCAAAATTCGTGCTCAAGACATATTGATATCAAATATAATTTCATCAAATATCATGTGGACAGGAATGAAGTATGTCCCAACATCTGAATTTTCTTTGATATTTTCACAAAACCTTTATCGAAGGATTCATTCTAAAAAATTAGGTTGAACATGGGTGTACATCCTATTTCTCTTCAAGGTTGAGGTATGTGTATCTTCACCCTCTCTCATATTACCTTTGTATTTTTTTTCAAGGGTGGAATTGTTTTCTTTCATAAATCTATTGCATAAAAGAGTGTTGTGGGTAAGCTGTGAATCCAACATTGTTTTGTGATTGAAATATTCTAACTATTTTTTGGAGTGTTTTTAGGAAATGAAATTGATTTTTTTCTTAGAAGAATTAAGAAAATAAAGAGGTTTTCAAGATAATTTTTTTGGGTATTATGGTTATTATATTAATTATTCATATTTCCTACAATTAGTTACCTCAAGTAGGCATAGAATTGTAGAAATGCAATCCATTAATTGAGGTTACAAAGATCAGTGATTTATGAAACTTGGTTGACAAAAAAATAAAAAGGGTGAGACTGTTGGGACCTAGATGATGATGAAGGTGATAAATGTTTCAAGTGTTTTATTTTGTTGTCAAAGTTGGTTTTAAAGAAAATAAATCATTTCACTTTGTTTTGGAAACAATTTTTTTGGGTTTTTGTTTTGAAATTAATCAGACTCTTTTTTTCGTAAAGTTTTTCCTCAGGGTGAGAAGGAAAGAAGGAAACTAGAATGAATCAAAAGTTATGATATATTACAATGAAACTGTGAAAATGATTTTCTATTTTGGAATTCTCAAAAATCATAAGTATGTGTTAAAAACTGTGATGCAATCTTGATAAAAGAAATAAAAATGTAAAAACGGTGGTGACTGTTGAAAAGTCGTGAATGGTGGTTACTATTGAAAAGGTGTGAATGGTGGTAACTTTTGAAAAGTTTTGAATGGTGGTGACTATTGAAAAGTTGGGAATGGTGATGAATTTTGAAATGTATAGCAGTTGATGCTGAATGAAAAAGTAGTGGTGGAAATCGCAAAATAGATGTTGCATGTCAAGACTATGAGGTAATAACTTTGTTTTGCATCAGACTGAAGTGAAATAGAATGAGAAGATATGATTCTTATCATTCCAATGAGGTAATAACTTTGTTTTTTCATCGGATTGAGGTAAAATAGAAACAGAAGAGAAGTTATTGATCAAATATCATCGTACTTGTAAGAAAAAGCATTATCAGTTTGTTTGGCATCGTACTTAAGAAATTTTTCATTACCTGATTATTTGACATTGGATTCGGGTAAGAGAAAAGAAAATAATTTTTTTGATCAAGAAGGAATCATTTTCAGATCATATTGTATTGTATCTAGGAAGATCATCATTTTCAGATTGTATTTAATCATACCTATAAATGATCATACCCAAAAATGATTGTACCCAGAAAATGATCGTAAATAGAAAAGTATCATACATAGGAAATGACCATACCCAGAAATGATCATACCCAGAAAATGATTATACCCATAAATGATCGTACCCAGAAAATGATCATACCAATAAAATTATCTTACAAATGAAATAATCCTTCTCGGAAGTGATCGTACCCAGAAAATAATAGTACTGAGAAATGATTATACCCAAAAAATGATCATACCCAAAAATGATCATACCAATAAAATGATCATACCTATAAAATTATCATACATAGAATAAGGATTTTTATCAGATTTTAATGTATTATATGCAGTGATCATATGTAGAAACAATCATACCCAGCAATCATGGAATTGAACATACACAGAACAATGATCGTTATCAGATGGAAATTTATTGTACACAGTGATTGTACACAGAAGAAATACTCCCAGTAATCATACCCATCAATCCTACCTAGAAATTTTACCCAGTAATCGTACCAAGCAATCATACCCAACAATCATACCGAGCAATCAGACCTAGAATTCTATGTTTTCTAAATTAAAAATTGTGTTTATTTTTTGTATTGAAAAATTAGTATAGAAATATAGATAAAAGGGCTGAAGAATGAGATAAAATTTGAAGAAGAATTGAGAAGCTTCGATAAGTGTTGACGAAGTCAACATGGATCCCATGTTTTTTTTGGGAAATTCAAATTTTTGAAAATTTTGAGTGATTGGGAAAATCTTTTGGATTCCTATCTATTTTCACCTATAAAAGGAGGAGGTACTTTTTACTCTCTTACAAAATTCACTATTCATATCATAGGATAGAGAATCTCTTGATTTTAGAGAGAAACGTAGAGGTTTTTAAGTGGTGTTGATTCTATTTGTCAAGACTATTGCATACATGTTTTGAAGTGCTGTCAATTCAATTTTTATTTACTATTACATAAATTTATTGAAGTGGTGATAATTATTTTTATCTTGAGTATGGTATTAAATTATTTGAGTGGTGTCAATTGTATTCTATTTTATGCAATTGAAAGATCGGACCAAGATGAATCGGACATGGAGCATCTTACTTGGGGTAATCTGAAATATTATTTTACATAGTCCTAGATGTAATTACCTTCCTTCTAGGTATAGAAAATAACAATTGTTCTGCAATTCAATACAATTGGTGAATTGAAAATAATCACATGTAACATGAGATGTTACAAAACAAATGTATTGCCCTATTGTGATAAGAGGGTGTACATGCACCGGTTGTATTGTTTCATAGTCCTACAAGATTGAAAGGGTACAGATACTCATTGAAAATACAGGATTTATTTTTAGTGTATTGGGTTTTATTGGATCATTTCCAATCCATACCAAGGACGTAGTTATTCTTATTGAATAGTTAACCTTGTAAGTATTTATCTTCCTTTGGATGTGTGTCGATATTTTTTGCAGCTGGGAATTAAAATCTTTAACCAGAGGTGAAGGTTATTTCAATTAAAAAGAAACAAAAACAAACTACTAGAATTTCTGGTTTTCGAGGCGGGGGACTTTTAGCAGCCGCCAATTGGAGGCCGCTGATAATATCAACAGCGGCCGCCAAATGGCGGCTGCTGAACATTAATATCTAAAAACCTAATTTTTCCCTGCCCCCCTCCCTGACCCCGCAACTGCCCCTCCCTGACCCCGCGACCCCGACCCCCCGTGACCCCGACCCCCGGCGACCCTGACCCCCAGCGACCCCGACCCTAACCCCCAGCGATCGCGACCCTCAGTGACTCCTCCCGAACCCCCGGTGATCCCTCCCCGACCCCAGAACTCCGGTGACCCCGACCCTCAGTGACCCTGACCCCTGATCTCGGACCCCTCGGTGACCCCAGCAGCCCCCGGCAACCCCTACCCCCGGTGACCCCCACCCCCTTGCCTCCGTGCTGCGGCACCCGCAACCCCGGCGACCCCCACCGCATTGCCTCCACGCTGCGCCCCTGTGACCCTGACACCCCCGTGACCCAGCAACCCCCACCCCCTACCTTCGTGCTACACCTTTGGATAGTCATGCCTCCATCATCCCCTCCCGACCCCGTTGCATCCCTTCGGAAAGTCCTCCAGCCTCCGTTGGACCCTCCCGGTCCGTTGTACCCCGCCATGTAGAACCCTTCCACACTTCGTCCAACGAACCTCTGTCATCAATTCACTGCGTTGTCATGGATCTGCAATCGAGTCACACCCCGTTACCCGCGGTCGAGTCCTCTGCAGTTAATGTTTTTTATCCTTAAAATTTGGTTTTAATATTTTAATGATATGTGTTTTTTATCTTTCAAATTTGATTTTTAGTGAAAATTGTAATTATATCCCCAGCTATTATTTGTAAAAATATTTAGGAGTTATATATATAAAAATTGATTGATTTAACTATAATTTCTTTTAATGTAGTTATGTCACAGGGTGGTCATAGTGGTTCACCTGATGTTTTCGGTATGTATGTTTTCATTTTTCTAAATTAATTGATTGTAATTTCTTGTGTATATTTCCCTAACTTTTTCTAATCATTAATTTATATTGTAAATGAATTATGAATTTATGTTTAGCAGGATCTAGTGCTTCTTCCAGCAGACGCATGGGTCCTGGTAGAGGGGTTCGATCCTGGAACTCTGGATCCCGATTGGATGTGTTATTTGACGACACATTTCATTCAGTTGGAGATGGTGCTACTGCATTGAGTCATCAATTTGAGTATATGATACGAGACTCACACAGATTCCCTCTGATGACTCGTGACTGAAGTTCTTTACCCTAGGATACGATGGAAAGATAATGGAGGGAGGTTCAGGTAAATTCAATGTTTAATTTTTCATGATATATTGTTATTATTATTGTCCCATATACTGAAATTTTTTTTAACAGGATAATTTGACATCCTGTCCAGATGAGTTTCGGGCTGTATGTATGTGAAAATGCCGAAACTTATGGAAGCATTACAAGTCAAGGGTGAAGAGAGATCACTGGACACCATTTGCGGGTGTGCCAGACATTCTACAGCGAGTCCCTCCGGGCATTCTTTCTGTGTAGTGGACGGATTTGGTTGCGTTTTGGTCGTGTGAGGCAGAGATGGAAATATTTATTACTTTTAATCTATAAATGACTAATTTTTCAAATGTGTAATAAGTAAATATTTTGAATGTAGACCGATTCTGCTCGTCATTCACATAATCGGGTGATGCAGGGCACGCCTTCCAGACTTGGCACTCAACATGTGTCGCAGCTCAGACATGATGTAAGTTTAGAATTCATTATTTCATTTATATTTTAAAAATATTGTAGTATAACATGGTGAACCCCTTTATTATAGTTACACCAATGCGGAGGGGCAATCGATCAGATGTCCATATGAATGAGGACTCATAGGGCGGGTGATCCTGATGTTGCCGGTGTTATATTAAGAAAATTATTTACTAATAAATGTATTTTTATTTTATATAAATTATTAATATTTGTTCATTGATTCATTATATGCTACAGGATCAGTTTGACGCTCAGTTAGCAGAGTTAGCAGAGGAGCAACGGCATAGTACTCTGCATAGAGATGAAATATTTCACCGTGTTGTGGGGCGTGATGGTCATGGTTATTCTTTGACTTATGGCGGTGGTGTCCCACGACGTGCAGTTGTTAGAGCAGATGTGATGGGTTAATGTATAGAGTCAGGGATGTGCACACAGGCTGGGATAGATGCTTCCATGTAGGATATGCAGCGCAATTTTGATGAACAGTTTCATCAGTTACATGAAGATTATGAGGAGAGGTTGTCACAGATGTCATCACATATCGATGATATGACGATGCAACAAGTGGCACCACAGGTAAAAAATAAAACAAACCATGCTCAGATTAACTTTTATTGATATGTTTAAGATACTTAATATTGATATATATTGTAGGCTCCGAATACAGCTGGTGGACATCACAGTGATATTGGTGATCCAGGTGAGAATGAACCCCATGCATGATGTAATTTTATTTGTGTTGATGAATTCTCTAGAAGTTTTTATATCCTTGGTGAATATAATTTTCATTTTTTACCAAGATTAGTTTTTTTAGTATTTATGACCTAAAACCACCATGAAACATTATAATTATTATTCGTGACATGTATGTGTAGATGGCATGTCAATCAGACGTGCGGTTTGCGCGGTACGGCTCAATATGCGTGTTTTAAGTGTTATGTGCGCTTCATAAATGCGCGTGGGGGGGTCCAAATGGGCCGAACAAAGTCGGAATGGCCTGCAATCAGACGAAAAATATGGTTGAGTGATTTTTGAAGTGGTCGAGCAGACGGCACATCAATCAGACGTGTCGTGTACCCACGGTGACCGAGAACGCAGTTCTAGTGTCATAAACGGCCAAAACAGGCGTCAAACAGTGAAATTCATAGAGGAAGACCTCATATTGACCTGAAACCACTGTTAAATAAAATAATTATTATTAGTGACATGTACGTGTAGACGGAACATCAATCGTACATGCGGTTTGTGTGGTAAGGCTCAATATGCGTGTTTTAAGTGATGCGTGTGATTTATAAATGCCCGTAGGGGGGTTCCAAATGGAACGAACAAAGTTAGAATGGCCTGAAATCAGACAAAAAATACGGGTGAGTGAATTTCAAAGTGTTCGAGCATACCGCACATCAATCGGATGTGTCGTGTGCCCGCGGTGACCTAGAACGCAGTTCTGGTGTCATAAACGGCCAAAACGGGCATCTAATGGTCATAATCATAGTGGATGACCTCGGATTGACCTGAAACCACCGTGTGACATTATAATTATTATTTGTGACATGTACGCGCATAAAGAACGTCAATCAGATGTGTGGTTTGCGCGGTACGGCTTAATATGCGTGTTTTAAGTGATGCATGCGCTTCATAAACACACTGGGGGGGTCCAAATGGGCTGAACGAAGTTGGAATGGCCTAAAATCAAAAGACAAATACTGGTGAGTGATTTTGGAGGTGGTTGAGTAGAATACACATCAATTAGATGTGTTGTGTGCCCGTGGTGACCGAGAACATAGTTCTGGTGTCGTAAACGGCCAAAACGGGCTTCTAACGGTCAATTTCATAGCGTACAACCACATATTGACCTGAAACCACCTTTAAACATTCTAATTAATAATCATGATGTGTACGCGCATATGACACGTCAATCAGATGTGCGGTTTGCGTGGAACGTCTCAATATGCGTGTTTTAAGTGATGTGTGCGCTTCAAAAACACACGTGGGGGTCCAAAAGGGCCTAATGATGTCATAATGTCCTTAAATCAGACAAAAAATACGGGTGAGTGATCTGTGAAGTGGTCGAGCAAACGGCACGTCAATCGGATGTGTCGTGTGCCCGCGGCGACCGAGAATGCAGTTCTGGTGTCATAAACGGCCAAAACGGGCTTCAAATGGTCAAATTCATAGAGGATGACCTCGGATTGACCAGAAACCACCATCAAACAATATAATTATTGTTCGTGACGTGGACGTGCAAACGGCACGTCAATCGGACGTGCGGTTTGCACGGTAAGGCTCAATATGCGTGTTTTAAGTGATGCGCGCGCTTCATAAATTCGCGTGGGGGGTCCAAAGGGCCAAACGAAGTTGGAATGGCCTGAAATCAGAAGAAAAATATGGGTGAGTGATTTTTGATGTGGTTGAGCAGATGGCACGTCAATCAGATGTGCCCTGTGCCTGTGGTGACCGAGAACGCAGTTCTGGTGTCATAAACGGCCAAAACGGGTGTCAAACGGTCAAATTCATAGAGGATGACCTCGGATTGACCTAAACCCCCTGCGAAACATTCTAATTATTATTCGTGACGTGTTCGTATAGACGGCACGTCAATCGGACGTGCGGTTTGCATGGTAAGGCTCAATATGTGTGTTATAAGTGATACGTGAGCTTCAAAAACACGGGTGAGGGGGGTCCAAATGGGCCGAATGAAGTCAGAATGGCATGAAATCAGATGAAAAATACGGGTGAGTGAATTTTGAAGTGGTCTAGCAGACAGCACGTCAATCGGACGTGCCGCGTGCCCACGGTGACCGAGAACGCAACTCTAGTTTCGTAAACGGCCAAAACGAGCGTCGAACGGTCAAATTCATAGAGGACGACCACGGATTGACCTAAAAAAACTGTGAAACATTCTAATTATTATTTGTGACGTGTACACGCAGATGGCATGTCAATCGGACATGCGGTGTGCGCGGTAAGGTTCAATATGCCTGTTTTAAGTGATGCGCGCGCTTCATAAACGCACGTGGGGGGTCCAAACGGTCTGAACGAAGATGGAATGGCCTGAAATCAGATGACAAGTACGGGTGAGTGAATTGCGATGTTTTCGAACAGACGGCATGTCTATCGGATGTGCCGTGTGCTCGCGGTGACCTAGAACGCAGTTCTGGTGTCATAAACGGCCAAAACGGACGTCAAATGGTCAAATTCCTAGAGGACGACCTTGGATTGACTTGAAACCACCATTCAACATTACAATTATTATTAGTGATGTGTACGCGAAGACATAATGTCAATTGGACGTGCAGTTTGCGCGGTACATCTCAATAAGCATGTTTTAAGTGATGCGCGCGCTTCAAAAACGCGCCTGAGGGGGGTCCAAATGGGCCGAACAATGTTGGAATGGCCTGAAATCAGACTACAAATACGGGTGAATGAATTGCGAAGTGGTCGAGCAGACGGCATTTCAATCGGACATGTCGTATGCCCACTGTGACCAAGAACATTGTCTTGGTGTCATAAACGTCCAAAACGGGCGTCAATCGGTCATATTCACAGCAGACGACCTCGGATTGACCTGAAACAACCGTGAAACAATATAAATATTATTCTTGACATGTACGCGTAGAAGGCATGTCAATCGGATGTGCAATTTGTGCGGTACGGCTCAATATGCGTGTTTTAAGTGATGTGCGCGCTTCATAAATGCTCGTGGGGGGTCCAAACAGGCCGAACGAAGTCGTAATGGCCTAAAATCAGATGACAAATGTGAGTGAGTGAATTGTGAAGTGGTCGAGCAGAGGGCACATCAATCGGACGTGTTGTGTGCCCGCGGTGACCGAGAACGCAGTTCTAGTGTCATAAACGGCCAAAACGGGCATCTAACAGTCAAATTACTAGAGGACGACCATGGATTGAATTGAAACCACCGTTCAACATTCTAATTATTATTTGTGACATGTATGCACAGACGGCACATCAATCGGACGTGCGGTTTGCATTGTACGTCTCAATATGCGTGTTTTAAGTGATGTGTGCGCTTTATAAACGCTCGTGAGGGGGGTCCAAACAGACCGAATGAAATTGGAATGTCTTGAAATCGGACGAAAAATACATGTGAGTGAATTTCAATGTGGTCGAGCAGACGGCACGTCAATCGGACGTGCCGTGTGCCCGCGGTGACCGAGAACGCAGTTCTGGTGTCATAAACGGCCAAAACTGGCGTCTAACGGTCAAATTAATAGCGGATGACCACTGATTGACCTGAAACCACCGTTCAACATTTGAATTATTATTAATTACTTGTACGCATAGACGGCACGTCAATCGGACGTGCGGTTTGTGCGGTACGTCTCATTATGCGTGTTTTAAGTGATGTGTGCGTTTCATAAACGCGCCGGGGGGGAGGGGGTCCAAATAGGCTGAACGAACTCAGAATGGCCTGAAATCAGACGACAAATACGGGTGAGTGAATTTCAAAGTGTTCTAGTAGACGACACATCAATCAGACATGTCGTGTGCCCGCGGTGACCGAGAACGATGTTCTAGTATCATAAACGGCCAAAACGGGAATCTAACGGTCAAATTCATAGAGGACGACCTCAGATTGACCTGAAACCACCGTGAAACATTATAAATATTATTTTTGACATG
Organism: Viscum album; assembly: GCA_963277665.1. Taxonomy (NCBI): domain Eukaryota; kingdom Viridiplantae; phylum Streptophyta; class Magnoliopsida; order Santalales; family Viscaceae; genus Viscum; species Viscum album. The sequence goes on along the minus strand of OY728151.1, from coordinate 772,088,873 downwards.
TAATCATTAATGGAACATCGATCGGACGTTCGGTTTGCGCGGTAAGGCTCAATATGCATGTTTTAAGTGATGTGCGGGCTTCAATAACGCGCGTGAAGGGGGTCCAAATGGGCCGAATGAAGTCAGAATGGCCTGAAATCAGACGAAAAATATGGGTGAGTGAATTTCGAAGTGGTCGAGTAGACGGCATGTCAATCAGACGTGTTGTGTGCCTACGGTGACCGTGAACGCAGTTCTGGTGTCATAAACGGCCAAAACGGGCGTCAAGCGGTCAAATTCATAGAGGATGACCTCGGATTGACTTGAAACCACTGTGAAACATTCTAATTATTATTTGTGACATGTACATGCAGACGAAATGTCAATCGGACGTGCGGTTTGCACGGTACGGCTCAATATGCGTCTTTTAATGTATGTGTGTGCTTCATAAACGTGCGTGGGGGTCCAAACAGGCCAAACGAAGTCGGAATGGCCTGAAATCAGACGACAAATACGAGTTATTGAATTTCGAAGTGGTCGAGAAGACGGAACGTCAATCAGACGTGTTGTGTGCCCGCGGTGACTGAGAATACAGTTCTGGTGTCATAAACGGCCAAAACGGGCGTCTAATAATCAAATTCATAGAGGAAGACCTTGGATTGACCTGAAACCACCGTGAAACATTCTAATTATTATTCGTGACATGTACGCGCAGACACACATCAATCAGACATGCGGTTTGCACGGTAAGACTCAATATGTGTGTTCTAAGTGATGTGCACGCTACATAAACGCGTGTGGGGGGGGGGTCCAAAACGGCCGAACAAAGTCAGAATGGCCTGAAATAAGACGAAAAATATGGGTGAGTTATTTGGAAGGTGGTCGAGCAGACGACACGTCAATCGGACTTGCCGTGTGCCAGCGGTGACCGAGAACACAGTTCTGGTGTCATAAACGACCAAAACGGGTGTTTAACGGTCAAATTCATATCGGATGACCACATATTGACCTGAAACTACTTTTCAACATTCTAATTAATATTCTTGACGTGTACGCGTATACGACACGTCAATCGGACGTGCGGTTTGCGTGGTACGGCTCAATATGCGCGTTTTAAGTGATCCGCGCGCTTTATAAATGCGCGTGGGGGTCCAAATGGGCCGAACGAAGTTGGAATGGCCTAAAATCAGACGAAAAATATGGGTGAGTGATTTGGGAAGTGGTCGAGTAGACATCACGTCAATCGGACATGCCGTGTGCCCGCGGTGACTGAGAACACAGTTCTGGTGTCATAAATGGCCAAAACGGGCGTCTAACGGTCAAATTCATAGCGGATGACCACAGATTGACCTAAAACCATCGTGTAACATTTTAATTAATATTCGTGACCTGTACGTGTAGACAAAACATCAATCAGATGTGCAGTTTGCCTGGTACGGCTCAATATACGTGTTTTAAGTGATGTGTGTGCTTCATAAACGCGTGTGGGGGTCCAAATGGGCCGAACGAAGTCGGAATGGCCTGAAATCAGACGACAAATACTGGTGAGTGATTTGAGAAGTGGTAGAGTAGACGACACGTCAATCGGATGTGTTGTGTACCCGCAGTGATTGAGAACGCGGTTCTAGTGTCATAAACGGCCAAAACGGGCGTCTAACGGTCAAATTCATAGCGGACGACCATAGATTGACCTGAAAAAACCGTGCAACATTCTAATTATTATTCAGTACTAATTTTGTTATTAAATTTTGATTTTCAGTTTTATTTTATGATGGATGTGGATCTTGGAAGATGATTGATTAGATTTATTTGGGTATATATTATTGTGTAATTAAATTTTTTTAAAAAAATTTTAAATCTATAGCAGACGCCATTTGGTGGCTGCTATAGCTGTTTCAATGGCCACCTTAAGCGGCCACCAAATAGCAGCCGCTGAAGCCCATCCCGGCTTGCCTACATCGTCCTCCAAGTGGCGGTCGCTAATAGCAATAGCGACGGGGAAAAAGAGGTCGCCACTTGGTGGACGTTGGGCGGCCGCTATAGACCTTTAGCGACGACTTTTGGCGGCCGCTAAGGGTCTTGACTGTACTAATGGAAGATAAAGAGTATCACTGATTCAACCCCTCCCCCTCTTAGTGATACAATACTCTAATTGTGAACTTTAAACTTCTAACCATTAAATAAAGCAAAATAAATATCATATGAACTCTATCGATATCACCATGTCGAACAAAAAATTAATGTAATATGTAATGTATAAATTTTTATTGAATGATTTTCATCAGAAAATCATTCCATATAATCAATGATGTAGAATGTAAAATTGATAATCTGTCAATTAAATTTAAAATCATAGAAACAAGATCATTCTATAGAAAATAATGTGATGAATTAGATTGAAAAAGAAGAGTGGAAGTTCCATTGTATACACATATTATAGAGATATACTATTGGACCCATCTAATTCAAATTCATATTTTAAGCCTAAATGTTGGAATAACTATATTAATTAATTTTATTCAGAGATTAAAATCATAAGGGACTATAATTTCATGATTTTAAAAGACTTGGAATCAACACATGACAAATAAAAATTGTTCTTACTAAATGGAAATCAAGCCCCATTGATATAGTCTCAATATATAGAAATGATAAAAATATAAAACTACTCTCTATAAATTCCTCCAATGATCAAAATGATTATCAAAGAAAGATATCATAAAAAGGAAATGAATAATGAAAATACTCAAAGATATTCATGAAATATAAAAATTCTATGATGTACCAATACATTATCAATTATTCTGGGGAGCATGGGAGAAAACCTTGCCATAAAAATTGGAACCATAGGAAAACAAATACTAAAACAAAATAAAAAAACCTATATTCAAAATTAATTATTTAATATAACTTTTAGAACAAATAATATATGGGTTTCAAAATTTATCATATCTAACAATCACCATGAAGAATCATTGGATAGATAAAATGATCATATTCCTTACACATCACCACTGTAAATCTCACCCACTAAAATTTATTTAACATTCTTAAAACTCATAATCGGTGAGATAACATCATGTATCATTTATTAATTTCTTATATATAGTTTCAAGAATTTGATTATTAAATTTTCAAAAATTTCATCTTAATGAGTGTTGTTCATATTCACAATTGGATCTCTGATGCTTGAATTTCATGGTCAGACCTTATAAATCATTTCATTTTCCCATGCATTCACTAATAATTTTATGACTACTATGATATCATTATAATCCTATAAATAGTGTGATTACTCTTCACAAGTACATAATACATTAGATCTTATCATAACACTAATTATTATAATTTATTTTAGAATTATCTCTCTCCTTATCGAATCATTTATTTAAAATACCTTTAAATATGACATTTCTTCTTATTTCTTTCTTAGGAAATTTCCTACCATTTTTATATTAATCACAATTTATTCAATAAATTATTTTTTGAGTGGTGGATTTATTATATTTATAAGTCTTATTTGGATGACCAATATGATTCATAATACAAAGAGGTTGACTACCCGAACTGAAAAACCCTCATATTCAATTTAAATCCTTATTTTCCTAGTATTCTCTTAAAAATAAGTTATCTTATCAATGAACTTGAAGATTAGGTAGTGAAATTTGAGGAATTTTACATTGATATAGTTCAAAAAACATTTCCGCTTTGGATCCCATTTCTCCCATGACAATTTGGAAAATGGATGGTTAAAGTACTCAAATGATAGAGTGTTGGTTGATTATATATTGTCATAATAAAGATGTGAAAATCTAGGTATATACATGTTAAGTACTCAATAATATTGATAATAATATTGGTACATGATTTCTTTTATTTTTATATGTTCATAATATTTTAATTTATTGTAAATTTTATATATTATATCATCCTTCATTTAAATTTATATATATATATATTTAATTTATTTCCTTATATTTATTATATATTATTTTTTATTAATCATATGGGACCAATTATTTTCAAAATAACATGATTAATAATGTATTACTGTAATAGAAACATTAAAATATTAAATATTTTATTTAAAATGATCTAAATATTCTTCTGATAAACCTATTAAAGATATATCAAGGGATTCTAGAATGTATAGGCACACAACTTAATTTTTTAGAAAATAAATTAATCCAATATATACTAATGTTAATTTGGATGATATTGATCAAAATCTTGAATTTATGATATAATAAACTTTGGTAAAATTATGATTTTATGTTAAGTATCATCCCAATTTATTTTATTTCATATATCTAAGAGTATTTTATCTTTCTATATATGGATATTTGTATTTTCCATTATTTATATTGAATTTTTTAAAAAATTAATCAAATCCAAACATTGATTAATTACAAATTTCCATTTTGTACTTCTATTATTTTAAAAACATAGAGTGGTAACTTCTATCACTCCTTAAGTATCACTATTTTTCATATGGAATAAAATCCTTAACTTTTTCCATCGAGTACAATTCACCTTTTACATCCATAAAGGGGGAGTATAGTTGAAATATATAAAGGTAGATTTTCTCTAACAATGAGACTAAAAATTGTATATCAGCCATTCAATATTAATGATCACAAAAGGGGTGAGCATTTTGGTAAAATATGATTCTGTATATAATCAGAGAAGGAAATACATTTATCTTCTTGGTTTCAACCAGAACACAACTTCTCTAATCAAACTCAACGAACATTTTTAATCTATTATTTGTTGTGTCTTGTGAAAATTAAAAATGATAACATTGTTGGGTCTCCCTATGTATACCACATTTTCCATTCTACAAATTCAAATATTTTAATTTTCACAAGTCAATAATATTTTTTATTGTTCTATACTTCAATTCAATATACCTCATCATCATCAACAATTTAAAGAATTTTGATACATCAATTTACACTGCATATATCATCTTATATACTAATTTGTTATGTATCATAGGTATAACAACATAGTCTTAACATACATTACAATTACATAACAGTTTTAGAATACTTAAAAACATTATACAAATCGGCACCCAAATACCATACTAGTTTAGTGCCTTTCGAAACATGGAAATATAACGACTATTACATGAATGAGCTAAATTATCTCCCACTAGGTTCTTCTTGACTAAAACCCTTTTTATACACATCATGATTAATACATATCTTCATATATTGGTTAAGGAAACATAAAAAGGGATGAGATCATATGCTCATTAAGGGTAAACAAGGGAGACATGTAAGCATAAACATGATCATAGGGGTGTGATTACATGATCATACCATTATAAGATCATTCCCTTCATATCATAATATCATAAACATGTATCCTGTCATAAATATTGTCAGTTTATAAGACATGAATCATATGTAAATAAAGAATATAATCCATGGAAACATAACATATGAATAATAAATGAAATTATGGAAGACACATAAGCATATAAAATTATTTTCATATTAATCAAGGCATCGTTTCCAAGGACTTATTCGTATATTGGTTTCGCTTTCCATACCATCTTGGTAGTCAAGGTTCACTCCCATGGCTATCTTAGTAGTATGAGTCCACTCCTTATAGCATCTTGGTAGTCATGGTTCACTCCCATTTCCATATTTGTAGTCATAGTTCACTCCCAATACTATCTTAGTATATCTCATGATATATAAATCTTTACCCAATTCATTAAAGTAATATATAGGTCCCACCCATACCATAATTAAATCATATATATTTGTTCCACAAAATCATAAAAATAATATAATAACACAATAAATAAAATGGATATCATAAAAATTTAATCATATTATAAACTATAGAAAATGATATAGTTTTCATAATAATTTCATTAAAATCATATACCGTGAAAGAAAGAAGGTTTCAATAGTATATAACCCATGAAAGAGAAATAGGTATCATAAATGTCTTTTAATCATAACATAAACCATTCAAAGAAATAATATCAATGAAAACATTAAATAAGTTACCCAGAATAGGATGATTAAAACCAATGGATTTCATCTTATATGGGAAATAGTTTTGAAATATCTTTTAAAAACATTTCGTGAGGAAAATATCCATTATATATTGATAATTCATTTTAAAATAGAAAACATTTTTGAAAAAAAAAATTGGATATTATTTTTGAAAATTATTATGGATATCTAAAAACCATAAAAAAAATTTAAAGTACTTTTTCCACAAATATTATCTTGAAATATAACATGAAAACTTTTATGAAAATATTTTTGGAAACGTGTTTTTTGAAATAAAATTGATTTTCGACAGATGATAGAAATAGTGTAAGTTTTTTCTTCAAAAAAAACCTATTTATATTAAGTAAATAAAGTGTAAAATGGTAAAAATACATATATATATATATATATATATTGAATAAACTGAGTATAATAAAATTCCTGATTTTTCATAAAAGAGGGATCATAATATTTCATCAATGGAAGCATAATAAAAAACAATCACGATAAATGATGAGATTGTTTTGATAAATATATTATCACTTGGTAACATTGAATCACGCACCTAATATAATAAAATTAAATTAAATGAATCCTAAAATACAATTAATGTAATTATATAAATTATATAACATGTCAAAACCCCTCAAAATAGAATGTAGGTTCATAACAAAACATGCATCTCAAAGAAGGTAAATTGACACCAAAATATCTTACAAATTTGGTAACTTTTGAAACATAAACCCCATGAAAGAAAGATCATAGAATATATATATAAATAAATATAAATTTAATAATAATCATCAAAAAATAAATTCATGGATAATATATAAACCACTTATTAGAAAAGAGTAGTGAACCAGGCATGTGTCGCACGTATATAAAAAGTAAAATGCATTTCCCTTTCCTTGTGTCTTGACTCTCATCATACTAATTCAGAACTCCTGAATAATAAATATAGGGTTATTATACATCTATCACAGAACCATATTATTATATATAATATCATATATGTTTTTATTAGGAATTAATATTTCCCACTTGTTAATAATTCCATGTTAAGGTTTCACTTTGGGTAATATCTTCTTTTTTTCTTTACATGTGTCCTAATTTGTTGTATATTTGGTCTTATACTTATATCATGATTTCTAGAACATTAATCATGATATAAATATCATTTAAATTAATTATATGTGTAATATAATAATCTATAGAATATTGAATTATGAAAATGTAATACACCATTCATGGAGACGATAGATCGTACGTTTGCATGAATGATGTTTCTGTTTAATTGTCGTATTGAATGAAATAAAGTAAATGAAAAACACTCACACACACACACACACATATATATATATCATTATTAAAGTATCATTATTATATTATATATATCAAATAATTTTACTAAACTCATCCATAAAATGTCTCATGCAGTTTGTGAACGAATCACATCACTTTGAGGGGCGGTAATCCACACTTCCACAAATGAAATTATCTTATTTACAATAAAATAGAAAGTATAAATATATGTGTTGTAAAATAATAAAATAACATTAAATAAATAATATATATCATATATATCATATATAAACATATTTTTCATTATAATTATCAACCATCAATGGTTGTAAAAAAATAACAATCATTATTTCGAGAGGTGGTAGTTCATTGTACACATAAACAGTGTGTTCCTTACCCATTAGATGGAATTGTTTATATGTGTAGGTTGAACCATTTTAATAAAAACATCTCAGTATATTTAGGATATTTTTTATTGTATAATCATTTAATTAGATGAATTTTGGTGTTGAAGATAGAAAATAAAAGAAACGAGAAAGAGGGTGGGTGTTGCCTTTTAATCAAGTAACTCCTTTTGGTTTCCACCAAAGGGCTTCCTTGGATGTATTTCATCCAAAAACGAGGCTTAAAGGAGTAATTTATGTATTTTGGGAATTTTATTGGTTATATATTGTCCGATGATATGTGTTTTTATGGGTGTTAAGAAGAGGGAGAGGTAGTAGATTTTATAGTGGATTGAAAGGATATACTTGGAATTTTTTAAAACAAGTTAGGTGTAATTGGTTTTTACCTAAAGAAATTCATCCCAAACTGATAGAACATAATAATGGAATGTTTATAGATTAAATATTTCCATAAAATTTTCTTTTTATAGGTGTATAGTTCATTTTTCCATTAAGTTTATGTTTTATTTCCTTGATAATCATAATTTTACCTTAATCGGTGTAATTTATTTCAACTGCATTCAATAATATTTTTTTGGTAAAAATCTAAGTTAAACTTATTAGAAATTATAAATTATGATGATTCCAAATATGGAATCAATTTTTATAAATTTCAATCATATAAGTGGTATAAATTAATTTCAAATTAATCAGGTATATAAGACAACACTGCGGGTTTTAAAAGTAAAAATGATCAAAGAAATTGTTAAGATTTCATATCAAATTTCACTATGAATTTGGTTCTAATGACTTAAATTAGATTAATTGATAAAAAAATTGATCTAATTAATCTTTTAAAAAATTAAAATATATTTTTCCCTTATGAATAAATTAGATCAAAATTCATCTTCCAATTAGAATTCAGTATTTTTTACTATTCATCCAAAAATGATGTTTCTTAGAAAAATCCCAAAAATTCACCCTAATATAATTTCAAAATTATAAATTCAAAAATAAATTTTATTTTAGAAAATTATATTTTTTAAGTTTCAAAAAATTAATTTTAGTTTTTTCATAAAAGGACATGAAAAGATGTATATTTAAGAAAATATTATTTTAAAACATATAAAGACTTTAGCAAAATATATATATTTCATCATCAAAATTATATATTTATATAAAATCATTATAATTTTTTTTAAATTAAGTTATTACTATTTATATTACTATGTTTAACCGAAAGGTTATTCCTATCTCATTTAAATAATTATAATAATAAAATGTTGTTTCGTAGAAACTTGGTGTTGTGTGCATCATACACCAAGTAGGTGTTTACTGTATCACAACCCAAATATCTGATGTGTGAAAGGAATATTTGACTTAGTGTAAAGAATTAAATTAATGAAAATTAATTCATTTGAAAAATAGTTCATAAAAAACTCGGGGTGTTACATTCTAACCCCCTTAAAATTAATTTCACCAAATAAATTTGTCATTCCAGTAAAAAATAATGAGGATACATCTAAATAATTATATCCTAAAGTTCACATGTAGCTTCTTCTAACAGGTTATTTCTCCATAAATTTTTTTTAAGGTTAGCGATCTTGTTTCATAGAACTTTCTCTGTACAGTCCATATTTTCAACTGGTTATTCCTCATAAGAAATATTCTTCTCCAGTATTATGACCTCTGAGTTTAGTACCTGTGAAAGGTCATGTCTGTACTTTCGTAGGAGAGATACATGGAACAAATCATGGTCATGAGATAGATTTGGAGGAAGTTCCAAGTGATAGGGTTCCATCCTAATATGATCAAGAATCTCAAAGAGACATATATACCTTGGGCTTAGTTTCCCTTCTTTCCTAAATATCATATCTTTATTTGATGGTGATATTTGTTGAAATGAATTTCCACCAACCTCAAATTATATTCCATATCATCATTTATCATCATAAGACTTCTATCAACTTTGAGCTTCCTTGATATGTTTTTAAGGGGCTCTAACATTCTCTTTTGTTTCTTCAATAATCTTAGGTCACAATAGATTTATTTCTCCAACATCATACTAGAACATTGGAGCTCTACAATTATACCCCTAAAATGATTCATAAGGTTCCATCTAAATTCTTGAGTGAAATCTATTATTATAAGAAAACTCAATTATATGATGGTGTTGATCACAACCACCTTTGAAATTCATAGAACAATATCTCAACATTTCCTATAGGGTTTGAATTATTATTTCAGAATGAAAATATGTATGAGGATGATAGGTAGTGAAGAAACTTAATTCTCTTTCATGTTCTTGCTGAATAATTCAACAAAACATAGAGGTAAACCTTAGATCTCAATTTGATATAATGGATTGTGGTACTCAATTCATCCTTACCACTTCCGTAATGTATATCTGAAAAATCTAATCGAGAGAGAAGTCTTATTTGATACCAACGATGTTTGTTGACTTTTTAAGGATGTAGACTACCACCCATATAGAATTAAACCCTTTAGAATTTTTAGGGAGTCCAATGATAAAATACATAGTGATTTTATCTAATTTCCATTCTGGTATGGGTAATCGGTACAACATCCCTTTATACTTTTTTCTTTCAACCTTAACTTTCTAGAATACCAATCACTAAGATAAAAACTCTATGATATCTCTCTTTGTTCCATCCCATCATAAGTATTCTTTCAAATCCCTAAACTTCTTCGTACTTCTAGGATAAATAATGAATTAATAATTATGATCTTCCTCTAATATCTCTTTATTCTAATATATTATGGAATATACACAAACATTGTTCCTGAACCTTATCATTTCACCATGATTAAGGTTAAAATCTAGAAAATTTATGACCTTATATTGTAGCTCTATGTATTCCATATGCGCCGATTTGATCCTCAATTGGATAGAGTGTTCAATATTCAATTAATGAAGATATGTTTTCGCCCCTTCCATTCAAGATTCAAGATACATCCTTTGAAAATCCGTAAATATTGGATCTTTTTTGATCCTCATCATGGGTAATCTAACATGATTCTTTTGACTCAAAGCATCGACCACCATATTCACTTTCCCTTGGTGGTAATGTATTGATCATTCAAATTCTTTTATAAGTTCTAACCATCTTCTATAGTGCATATTCATCTCCTTATTAGTGAATATTTATTTAGTACTTTTATGATTGGTACATATATACCACACCGTTCTCTATAAAGGTAATTTCTCCAAATCCTTAATGAAAAAATTATCACTACTAGCTCCAATATAAGAGTTCGGTAATTTTTCTCATTAATCCTCAACTGCCGCTTGGCATAAGGGATAATCATGTTGTTATGTATAAGAGAACACCTCAATAACTTCTTTACTACATCACTATAGATTAATAACTCATCTCTACTAGAGGGTAATGTAACCATAGGTGCGCTGACCAACCTTCTATTTAGTTCATTGAAATTTTATTCACATTTAACTATCTAGAGGAACTTGAAAACCTTTTATGTTTACTTGGTCAGAGGATTAGATTTTTTTGAGAACATATCCATAATACATAGCTAATATCTAGCTAAACCAATAAAAATATGGATCTTAGTTACCGTGGTTAGTCTAGGCCAGCATTTATTACCTCTGTCATAGATAGATCTACTACAATTCTATCTCTTGAGATTATATGACCCAAAAATGAATCTTTTTTCAGTCAAAATTAACACTTTGAAAATTTATCATATTGTTTCTCCTTCCTTAGGGTATTTAGTACAATTCTCAAGTGATCTTACTTCTCTTCCTTTCACTTTTAATAGATAATAAAATCATCTTAAAGACTACCAAAAACATATATAAGTAATCTATAGAGACTCCATTTATCAAATAAATGAAGATTGCAGGGGAATTAGTAATACCAAAAGGTATTATTATATATTTATATTGTTCATACCTTTAACAGAATGTCATCTAGGGTATATCCAACTTCCTGAACCTAAATTAATGATATCCAGAATGTATTTTAATATTTGAAAAGTATTGAGCTCTACATAGTTGATAAAAAAAGTCATAAATATGGGGAATAAGATACTTTTTTTAATTATAAACTCATTCAAATATCAATAATTAATGAATAGTTGCATTGATCAATCTTTATTATTCACAAAATGAATAGGTGCATAACAAGGTCACACAATTGGCTGAATAAATCCCATATTGTTGTTTTCATGTAGTTTCTTCTTTAATTACAACAACTTAATTGAGTATATTCTATAGGGATACTTTAAAATTGGTGTGTAACCAGTTATCTATTTTACATAGAACTCAACTTCATGTTTTTGTGGAAGGACATGAAACTCTTTCATAAAGACATTCACAAATCCTAGAAAATTCGGCATATCATAGATGTATATTTTTTCCCCATCCATTTGTGATAAACACCCCTACTAAATGGGAATTAAGACTCATACATTGGATGTAATATCTATAGGAAGTTTATAATTATCATCATATTGATGGAAGATTATAGGAGTGTTTGAAATGTCAAACTTAACTTCCCTTCCCCAACAATTGTTGTGGGATTTATGTAGATAAATCTAATCCATTCCTAATATCATATCAAATTAAACCAAAGGAAGAATGATAAGATTTCACGAATCATATTCCCAAAATCATCAAATGAATATGAATCATAGATTTGGGATGAAATTGTTGTACCATTTGGGGTTTTCAATTCTAATTTTAAATCTAATATTTTTTGTTGAATCTCAACACCCATAGGAAAGTATTTAGATATTAAAGAGTGGGTATATTTAGAATCAAATAAAAAATTTGTAGTTATATAGTGGATGTTAAGTATACCTATAACCATCTCATTATCGCAACCCTCGTTAGAAATAGTGATTTCATGAGATTTTCCCTTGTACTATTGTGTTAGAGGTTGCTAACATCGATCGTCATCACTATCCCTTGGGTATGGGAACTAGTTAGAATAAATCCCATTATCCTTACACTTGAAGCATTGAAGCATAAGGGGGTCCTTCTATGCTGCTTTTTCACCATTTTTACCATTAGATAACATCTTCCCATCACTTCAGTAATCAAAGGCCTGATGGCCTTCCCTTCCACAACAAAAAAACATTTATTAAACACCATAATTCAATTTCCCCCATGCTTCTTTATAAATATAGATAATAAAGGAATTCATGTCTTTTTCTCTTTATGGTTATATATTTTCCTTTAAACTTCATCTTACTTTTCTTGTCAAACCCAATAGATTTATAAATGACTCCAACATCCATTTCAATCCTGATTTTACAATGCACAATATCTTCATAGATAATAAAGTATCTTATCTACAACACCCTTCTGAGACTTTGTTTTAAGCCAGTGAAAAATACATCATCTTTACTTTTGGGTTTGATGATAATTCCCTATGAGTACCTCATAGGCCTTGTGAAATTAGCCTCAAAGGTACCAACAGATTCAACATCTTTTTTCTTTAACTAAAGGAACTCTTTATCCATCTTTGTACACAAAATTTGAGGAAATTAATTATAAAAAAATAAGTTCTTGAACACATCCCAATCCATGGATTCAATTTCATATTTAATCATTTTATTCTTCATTTTCATCCATTACTTGTACACATCACCTTCTAACTGATAAACAACCATAATAAAATTTTCATACTCTTAATATTATAGTATAGAGAATATCATTTGAGTATTATTGATTCATTTTTCAGAAATATTGGATAAAAATAAACTCTAAAGGAATTTCAATGTTGCCTCATGAAGGAATCAACAGAATGTGGTTCTGTCCTTTTCTCATTTAAAATTACACCATGATTCATACCTTAAAAATTCTATGTTATCATAGGAATGAGTTTTTTTATTCCATCTCCCATAGAATTTAGTTTCCCATGAGTACTATCTTTTCATTTTCAATTGAAATAAACATTAATGTGGTTCCTTTAGGTTCCAACCATTAAATAAAACCAAAATGAATAGAGTATGAAATAGTTATCATAATTAGGAACCATATAATCATGAAAGTACCTAATAGGATGTCTACATTATGAATCCTCCATTAATGTATGACACCTTAGGTTTATCCTAAGTAATTCACTAAGAACACAGATTTAAATACATAATAATGATTCAGGAAAAGTTTTTTAATTCCCTAAGCATATCCCCCGGGAGTGTCAAACTAGGTGTGCAGTAAGGAAAATTGTCATGTACCAGGTTGTACAGAGTCAGGCCCGACACAAATTATCATATTTGTTACTCCTAGGGATATATTTTCCAGAGACACACCCATTTTTAGTATTTGTATAAGGATTTGTTTCTAGGAAACCACTCACTCTATCCTTTACCAAAATTTCAGGACAATTTCATATATTTTTCCCATCATTATACATTTCCTTATATAAGCCCTTACGGTATCACTGAGGTTTTTTCATCCTATCTTCCAAAAGATAACTAAAGATTCTCTTTGATTCCAACTATATCAACCCAGTATTTTCATACGTTAACATTACATAACTTTTATGGAATACATAAAAACAATATACAAATGGAATCCCAAATACAGTACTAGTATAATGCCTTTGGAAACAAGGAAACATAAACATTGGTACATGAATGGGATACAATATATCCCACTAGGTTCTTCTTTACTATAACTCTATTTAGAAACACCATAATTAATATATATCTTCATATGTTAGTTAAGGAAAAATAAAAAGGGGTGAGATCATATTCTCAGTAATTTTAATCAAGGGAGACATGTAAGAATAAACATGAGCAGATGGGTATGATAATGTTATCATAACATTATAAGGTCACACCCTACATATCATAAGATAATAAAAATAAATCCTGGGATAAATATTGGGATTTCATAAGACATGAATCATATGGAAATAAATATCATAAGACATCAAAACATAACATATGAATAATACATGGAATTATGGAAAAATCATAAGCATATAAAATTATTTCCATAGTTATTAAGGCATCTCTTCCAATTACATCTTGGTATTATGGGTTCACTCCACCATACCATCTTGGTGGTCATAGTCAACTCCCATGTCCATATTAGTAGTATTATTTCAATCCTAATACCATCTTCGAAGTCATGGTTCACTACCTTGGCCATCTTAGTATTCATGGTTAACCCCCAATACTATCTTTTCATATCTCATGTCATATAAATCTATACCCGTTTCATTGTATAGATATATAGGTCCTACCCATCTTACAATAAAATTGTACATACATGTGCCATAAAAATATCAAAAATCATATCATAACCCAGGAAATGAATTTGGTATCATAAACATGTTATCATATCATAATCATTGGAAAAAGATACAGTTTTCATAATCATTTAATCAAAAGAATAACCCATTAAAAGAAGTGGGTTTCAAAAACATATAACCTGTGAAAGAGAAACGAGTTTCATAAACATCATGCCATAAAAATATAAACCATTCAAAGAAAGAATATGAATGAAAACATTTAATAATTTTCCCAAAGACACAAGAATAACACCAATGGATGTCATCTTAGATGTAAAATAATATTGAAAGATATTTTAAAAAAAAATCTTGAGGATAATATTCTTTCTTTATTGAAAAATTGATTTCAAAATATGAAACAATTTTGAAAATAATTTTATTGGAATATAGCATTAAAAAATATAATGGAATCATTTAAAACCATAAAACATTTTTAAAATCCTTATTCCTTGAAAATTATAATCAAGATCATTTTAAAAAATTTCTTAAAATATGGTTTTTGAAATAAAATAGATTTCAGACCGAAGAGATATATACAATCAGATTTTTATTAAAAATAGTTTTTTAATTATCTTAAGTACCAAATAGTGGTAAAACGGTTATAATAAATGGATATATCATGAATAAATATAGTTCATGAAAATTCATGGGTGATATTGAAATATGGATCATAATATTTCATCAATTGAATCATAATAAAAAACAATCTTGATAAACGATGAGATTATTTCAATAAACATCTTATCCATTGGTAACTTTGAATAACACTCCAAATGTAAGAAAATTATATTAAATAAAGCATAAAAATTTCATTAAATTAGTTATATTCATGATATAAAATGTAAAATACACCTCAAAAAATAATTTATGTGCATAAAAAAACATTTGTATCAATGAAGGAAAATTAAGACAAAATTATCTTACTGATTTGATAACTTTTGAAACATAAACTCATGAAATAAAGACCATAGAATGGATATGTATGTATATAAAAATTTAATAATAATAATAATAATATAATAAATTCATTGTAATTATATGCACCACAATATATAAAATTATTGTGAAAATGGTATGTGTCTCACATATATAAAAAGTGAGATGAAATTCAATTACCTTATGTCTTGACTCTCGTCATACCCATTCAGACCTCCTGTATAATAAATATATGTTTATTATACATATATCACAGAACCATATTATTATATATAATATCATATATTTTTTTAATATGTCTTTATATTTCCTACTTGTTACCAATTATATGGTAAGGTTTCACTTTGGGTAATATCCACCTTGTTCTTCACATGTGTGTTAATTTTTTATATCTTCGGTAATTATACATATATCAGTATTTTTATAATTTAAACCATGATATAAATATAATTTATAGTCATTATATGTGTATTGTGATAATATATATAATATAGATGTATAAAAATGGAATACATCATTCATGGAGATGGTTTGTAATACTTATGCATGAACATTGTTTCTGTTTAATTGTAGTATTGAAAGAATGAATGAAAATGACATATATTTATATATATAAATACATATCCTTTTTAAAATATAAATATTGTTTCAAATATATCATATAAGTTCACTACACCCTTCTTTAATAAATTCCATGTAGTTTTTGATTGAATCACATCACTATGATTGGGTGGTTGTCCACACTTCCTGTAATGAAATTATCATATAGACACTAAATGGAATGTATAAAATTTTGTGTTATGAAATAATTAATGAATATTAAATACATAATATATATAATTTATATCATATATAAATATTTTTTAATCATAATTCCAAACCATTAAAGGTGGTAAAGGAAAATAAAGCAATCTATGTTTCGTGAGGCGGTAGTTCGTTATATATATAATCATTATGTTTGTTACCCATTATATAGAAGTGTCTCTAAGTTTAGGTTGAAACCATAGCATAAAAAATATCATAATATTTAGGATAATTTTTGTGGTTTTATAATCATAGAATTATATTAATTTTTTGGGGCAGAAATAAAATAAAAAAGGGATCTTTAGGGAGGGTTATAATCTTAATCAGGTAACTCATTTTGGTTTGCGCCAAATCGATTCCTTGGATGGAATCCCTCTGAAAGTGAGGATACAAGAAGTCAGGGATTTTTTGAAGTGTATTTGAAATATATTGTCTTAAACAAATATGTTTTAGAGATTTGATGAAGATAAATATGAGATGAAGATAAATATGTGATGGCCTTTTATATGTGAGGGAAAGGACATGCTTGGCATTTTTAAAAACAAGATAGGTGTACCCATGTTTTTACATAAACAAAAGCAATCCCAAACCAAAAAAAACTCAATAATATAATTTTTATGAACTAAATATGTCCATAAAATGGTTTTCAAACAAGTGGATAGGTCATTTTGTCACTTAATTCTATTCCCTTGTTAAGCTTAATTTTACCTTTATCACTATAATTAATTTTAACAGCATTTATTAATATTTTTAGTAAAAAACTAATTAGAAGTTATTATATATTTTAAATTATTGAGATTAAAAATATGGAATAAATTTTTTCAAATTACAATAACATATTATGGTAAAATTAATTTAAAATTAATTGTGTATATAAGAAGAGAATCGTGGTTTTTATAGTAAAAATGATCAAAAGTTTGCTATGTTTTTATATCCAATTTCAATGTGAAATTGGTTATAATGTCATAAATTTTATTTATTGAAAAATAATTGATCTAATTAAACATTAAATATAATTTAAAATTTAATTTATCCTTATAAATAAATTATATGTAAATTATTTTTGAATTAAAATTCTGTATTTTTTCACTATTCATCCAAAATTGAATTTTCTATGAAAAATACCAGAAATTCACCCTAAGATAATTTCAACATTATAAATTCAAAAATGAAGATTAATTTATCAAATTAAATAACTAAAAGTTTCTAAAATTAATTTTATTATTTTTCACGGAAAGACATGAAAAACAGTTTTTAGAGAAAATTGTATTTTTAAACATATAATGACTCTACCAAAATTTATATTTTTCATTATAAATATGTTATATTAATATAAAACCATTAAAAAAATATTTTAAAATAATTATTACTATTCATATTACTATTTAAATTTCATGGTTATAACTATAACATTTAAATAATTATAATAATAAAATGATGTTTCGTAGAAACTCGATGTTGCAGGTAACGTAAGCCAAGTCGGTGTTGTATATAGCACAAGAAAAGTTTGTTGCATTTTAAAGTAATGTTATAATTAGTGTAAATAAATACATCAATGAAAATTAATTCATTTGAAAAATTGTCTATAAAAAAACTTTATGAGTTACAATAGGGAACAAATCTTATTATCTAACAAATTATAAAATGTGATTTCATATGCTAGAATTAGTAAATGAAATATATGTATAAAAATATAAAAAAAATAATTAAAAACATGAATAAATAATAAAAGCGTATTAGGGTTGGAGACCTAAAACATACCGATACTATTTGACTTACTGATAGACCATATAAGGAATGGATGATAAACTTAACTAATGATGTAGAAGAAGTGTAATTTTCATTCTATAGTATAAACCTCAAACATATTTTGACAAACCAAAGATATAAAATAATAATCTAAAAGGGTGAAATAGAAAACTAAAATACTTCTCCATAATTCATTAAAACATCAACATTCATGGGACATTATGGAATTTAGATGAATGCCAAATAAATAACTCAAATAATCATCATACATTTACCGTAATGGAAGAAAAAGAAATTATCATAATAAAATAGTCATAGAGAAACTATGAAAATCATGAGGACTAACAAAAGAAATATTTCTAGTATTTCAATCCTATAAATCCTTTTCAAAAAATAATTTAAGACTATAATATGTAGAATTTTATGAATATATTTCATCCAACTTAGCATGACCTTAAAAAGTTATATTTTTCTTATTGATAAGTCCTATAATAATTTAATTTTTTTTTCAAATAATTAATATAGAAAATTCTATCAAGATGAATCTATGTTGGGAAGAATAGTTGAAAATATGAATGGGAAAAAATAAATCCATGGGAGGCACAACAATTAAATATGAAATAGATTTACAAAATTATTCCTCAAGATCTTATTTATATATATCTAAATGTTATGATTTTGAATTTATAAAAATTATATAAGAGTTATCATTTTATTTTTGATGGGAAAAACCGAAGATTGAACAATTAAAGAGATATGATGATTATACCTACTTTATATTCACCTCCTTTGTGTCCAAACATTATTTAGATTTGTATTCATTTTAAAAATACAAAAATGAATCCCTTCATTTTTATAGTTACATTCATCCTTAAATACATTGGTTGATGAATTCATATGGATAGGGACCTTTCTTCTAGTTATCTATGATCAAAGAAGTTCCAGTGATAGGAAATTTTCTATTATTGAACCTAGATTAAATAATTCATAATTATAAGGACTTTTTCTCATTAAAAAGTAGGAACATGTTATACTAAGTATTTTTTAGATCTATAAATAATATCCTCCCATAATGTTTTGTTAAAAGGGAATATTTTTATGGGGATAAGAACATTAACTTAATATAAAATAATGGATGTAGGTATTTAATATCAAAATTTCGTTAATATATCTAGTGTCTTGTATTTTCAGGATTTTCCCTTTATTTTCATTATATTTTTTACATTACCATGTCTCTATATTTACTTTAAATTGGATATCTTTTCATGATAAATATTAAATCCAAAGAGAAATCGTAAAATTATTCACTCATAATCCTATTTAATTTCATTTTATATCTAAAATCTCTATATCACTATTATATTTTATTTACCCATTATCTAGTAATTTTCTTTTGGAAGGGACATATTCAAATATATGTAGCATGATTTTCCACTACACTCTTTTTTATTCTGATTCTTGAGCTAGATTTTTTATAATCATTACTATTTTTGAACATTTATTTTTCCATGTTATTTTTTATTATTTTACTCTGAATAACATTTTTATGTGTGATCATTTTGAATATTTTTTATAATAGTCTTCTTAATTCACTACCATCTTAATGTTTCTTTCCATAGTACATGTCCTTAACATTCCATGGACCAATAATCGATTCAAGATATATGGGTGTTCTTTTCGATTGTTTTGATTTTAAATATACCAATGGTTTGATTATAGATTATTTTGAGATGAATTGAATGAAAAACAATAGATAAACGTAGAGAAAATGTAGTCCACATTGTGGTATTTATGAAACCACGATATGTTTTATGCCTCAAAAAAAGATTGAGGGGATATTTTGAAATAATGGCCATATACTTATCTTCATTTCTAGAGATTTTTTCCAGAATTTATTGATTCAATTTGGAAACAGACAACATAATTTTTTTATCCATTGCATTATTGTTTGTGTATATAACAAATATGTATCATACCATTATTCCTAGATTTAATGGGTGGAATTTCTTATCAATCATGAGAAGTGATAAGTCTTTTAGTTTTTGAAACCATGTTTTATTTTTTAAAAAATAAGTTTTTCTGGTCATAATTTCATGATTATTTTTTTATATTATATTTCATGACTTACTGGTTTATACACAAAGAAAAAAATAGTATGTTTAGGTGACAATGTAAAGGAATAGAGTAAATAAAATTTGCTATAGTGATCGTGCATCGAGAGAAGAAAACTAATCCATAGTCTAGAGGACACTAAATTTTTTTTTTAGTAAAAGATGTATTTTGAAGAGGGAAATAACCTCTAAAAGTAGTGGGTGTTCAAAAAAAATTTGTAGTTTTGTGATATATTATTGACTACGATAAACCATGTCATGGTTTATAGTGCCACGTCATGGTTTAGAAGGCTCTATTTAAAGTTGTAATTTTTCATAGTAAATAATTATAACACATTGAGATAACTGATCATACATTATAGAGAGTATTCCTAGTGCTCAAATGGTCGTGTTTGAGGATAATAAAAATGTACACACTTCATATATTCATTAGAGACACTTAGGGGGAATTAGAGAATACTTGTTGTGGTTGTTTGCATTGATCCTCAATATTTATTCTTGTATTTCACATTTCATACATGTATGGATTTCACAAAAAACATCATGTTCAATCATCTATTATTTTTTGATATCATAAAAAGGATGTATGACATGGGATCATTAATCCCAAGCACCAATTATATGCCCACTTGATAAATATATTTGTTGAAACTTGTAAAAAAACTCCTGGGTTTATGTTTCATTCTATGTTTCTCATCATCTCTATTCTTAATTATTTTATTGATAATTTCAATATCATAAACACTAACTAGAAAATGAGTATTATTTATTTTATTGGAAAAAACAAATTTGTTATATAAATCCATCCACTCCCTTGACTCAGTGCTTATCACTTTCATTCTTAGGCACATCAATCGGTATCATAGAAAGGTTTTTCAGGAGCATTAAAGTTTATTCTAAACTATTAATATATTTCCAATTATAATATATTTATATATTATTTTTTTCACAAATAATAATGGTATTACAATGTTCCACGTAAATGGATTTCAATTGGAAAAAGAGAGGATGGATCCATATCTTCTATCATTGGGTAAAGAAATTATTAATATCACAAATTATGGTGTTCATCTTCCAAAATAGAGATAATGTTTTACATTATAAAATCAAAATAATATTAATTTTTATGAGATATATTTAAATGATTTAATCTAATCTCCCTCAGTGGAGTAATAAAAAATATTTATGGATCCAAATTAGAGAACTCTATATGCTGATAAAACATTATGATATTCATCAAAGAGATAAAATGTTTAAAGGATCATGATTTCAAATAATTCATGATTAATTATAATATATATAGATATATTAAGATGAATAAATAGATGAATTCTATTTGTGGGTAAATTATATTTTTAATTCCGTTCAAATTCATGGATAATTTTGTGAAGAATAAACCAATGAAAAGAAATTGATGATAATAATAATGGACATATTTGATTCCAAAATTCCTTCCTTTGAGTATCAAGAATTGGGTGGGTTTACAATTGATTTACTCAATAAAATAATATACCAAATGAGATGATAAGAGTTAATTATTTGAATAATAAAGGTAATTCAAATTAGGAGGCTACATTTAAATTCCCAAAATTCTTAATTAATAATGTTTCTAATAGGGCTCATCAAGTATAATCAAAATATAGACATAATGAAATATAAATCAATGAGTTTATAAATCTTTTTACAATGTATTAAAAGAGGAAAAGTAATGTACAAAAGGAAAAATTCATTTTAAATATCTTAATTGAGGAAATATAAAAAATTATTTAGAAAATTTATCTGATAAAAATAAAAAAATAGGATAAGTATAATAGATATAAAAGATTACTAAATATTTATAATATATTAAGTGAATTTAGTTTAATAAGATTCTCTAATAGAAATGGAAATTACAATTCAACATAATTTTCTATCAAATCATAATTTTTTACCTTGGGATGAAGAGTTTAAAGAAGAAGTCAAATTAATAGATGATAAAATAGTTCAATATTCCATTTAATGATATAATCACACAAATGAATCCACAAATTAATATGGAATAAATGAAGAAAATGATGGTAATAATTAAAAAATAAAGAGTTTTTATTGAGAGTGAGGCTCATGATTTTCTTAAAAGAGAATAGAAAATATTATAAAGAAGTTTCATCATTGATCTAAACCAGTAATAGATATAACATCAATATGGTTGTTCAAAAAGAATCTGAATTTTTTAAAAACATTGATCATATTAATTTAAATACTATTAAAAGATACAATATGCTTAATATTATAAATTTTGGGCTTCTAGGGATGGAAGAATACTTGTTCAATGTATCAAAAACATAAAAACCCAAAAACGCATGGTCATTTATGCAATGAAACTAAAACCATGTGCAAATAAAAAGATGAAAAATTCTAACTTACACTAATAAGTGACATTTTTACTATATTCAATGATATTTTTTATGATGAACACTAAGAGTTTCTCATTGAACCCTCTCCTTCATGGTGTATCAATAGGTTGAACTGAATCACCCATTGCTTCGATGGGATTACTAAGAGGTGTTTTTCAAACTCCCTCCTCCAATGATATTCCTTCAGGTCAATAATATTCCTTTCCTTCATGGATATCATAAAATATTATATACATTATATTATCTCATACGATATAACTTAAATGAATCATATGTATATAGGATTTTTGGAATATCTCTATCAATCTCTCAATTACACTAATGACTTATAAAATTTGTTTCATTTAACCTTATATTGTATCCTATGTAATAAATTTTGAATCCATATCAAAAATCCTTTTATATAATTAAAAAATAATTATTGAAATATACCATAAGTTTCACCTTCTATCACATCGAATAAAATACCTTGTGAATATCCATATAAAAATAGTTTTTTTGATAAACTATAAAATACATTTATCATGGCTCTATGAGTTTTTTCAAAACTAAATCCCCATTTATTAAATCATAATGTTTGACCCCACAAAACATTATATCATTGAAAACAAATATTAATTCATGAATTATAATATTTAAGTAATGATTTTTCTCTTTTAATGAATCAATATTACTCGAGATACAAAGGGATATAGTATGATCTCTAACAAAAACATATATCTCTTTACCATTGTCTACCAAATATATCATATATATATATATATTAATTTTTATATAATTCCTTTTTCCAAGACATCAAGTAACTACAATACATGATGTATTTCAATATCATATAGTTAGTCATACATTTTTAATTCTTCGAGTATAGATAAACAATATCGATGAATACATCTCATGTTATTAATCTAATAGATGATCACATCACATTCCCCTCACCTAATAGATAAACACGTCACATATCTTATCTATTAATGGTTTTAAACTCTTCTAGTTTATCTCAATTGAGGGCCCAAATTTCAAAATCATTATAATAGATGGAAACCCCCTCTTAGTTAAGAGCTAATTGATGAAATTATCAGTAACATACCCAAAGACCACCTGATTAGCTATGAATCCAGAATTTCATAAAAAATATATGAAAGTATAAAGGTTCTCATAATAGGTATCTCAACAACCATGACTATTAGGTAAATCAAAATATCGAACATAAAACCCTATTATACAAAATACATAGTGTATGACACTCTATGTAGTATACTTAATGGGAAATCTAGTGCATGAAACCCATTTTATACTATAGGACAAAATTTGGTATCTCTTTACAAAATCTCACCCATTCTAACCTTAAATACGTTTTTCAACATAAAATACTTCATGAGGAATAGTGGTTAGGGATAACTAAAAGTCATACTCTGAGAGGAAAATTATCATTTAACATCATGAGTATATATATCTAAGATGAAAGAATGATAAAGTAGATACCTCTATTTGTATATCAAGACACAATTTATATTCATAACAATATTTAAAAATATTAACAAAACTATACATAAGTTCCAATATAATCATCTCATATATGATAGAATTTGAGAGATCCCTTATGTTTGCTTCATTTTTCAGTTTTTTAAAACTCATTACATATCTATATAATTTTATCTGCATATCTAGGTTATAATTTAACAAACCCCTCACAAAAAACTCTTTGGCGTGTAATAACTATGAATATATCAAATTTTAATAATGATGGAACTTATGAATAATATTCCTGTTGTTTGACACTTAGAAATTTTTTTTAAAACTCTTTAATTTACAATATCTAATGTTACAATGTTAATAACTTCTATTGTAAACATAAAACTAATTCTATTTCTATCATAATTATTATTATATAAAATTTTTCCATCTTAAATTTTTTTATCTTTTTTATTAAATAATGTAACTCGTTATAATAATATTTTAACGATATGACCTAAACCTTTTAGGATATTAAGTGACATTCATTTTTTATTTTAACAGGTATAATCCTTTATTTATTATAATTAAACATCTTTAATTCCAAATATAATCCTACTAGTCTCTAAGAAACTATATTATCTTTAAATATCATCTTAAAATGTGAGAACTTTTTCCTATTTAGGAAATAATTTTTTTCCGTTAGTAGTAATTTTCAACTAAAATTATTATTTTCATACTGAATATGGTATTTTATATGATTGGTGCATTTTTATGAAAAAATATTTTGTTCTTAAGAATATTAAACTAATGAGGGTGGGATTATATCCCTTATGTTATAATAAACTTCTAAATAAACTCCTTTATCTAGGATAAAACAGGTTTATTTTTGTCTTTATTTCTAGTATAAAATAGAACTAAAAAATAATATACCATGTGTATTAAAAATTAATCTCAAATTTGTCATAATAAATTATTGTTAAAAAAAATATTATTATAATATAAGATAAATAAATTGAAAATAAAAATCCCCTGATAGACTCATTTGGGCATGATATATTATTTTACATTTAAATATTTTATTAAGAAACCCTTTACTTTATTATTTTAAAACTAACTACATGGTAAATAATTTTTTTTCATTGCTTTTAAATTTATTTAAATTTCTATCATTTTTGAAAAATAAATTTTCTATCATATACCCTTAAATATTGTAGAATTGAATATATAACATTAATACCTATTGTGTAATGTCCACATAGTTTCCCAAAACCCCATAAAGTATCCAAAAAAAATTACATCTTACGAAAACATTTTCCCTCATTGAGACATACATTATGTTTCAATGACCAATGATAATTATTGGACCATCAAATATTCTATTCTAAATTTCATTTTTTTCCATTTTTTAACTTCTATATAGAACCATATTTTAGATATCATATGTCAAGCTCATCAATCCACAATATTTTTGGAGAAATGGGTGATTTTTATTGAACCCAATAAAATTATTTAAAACTTTTTAATGATAATATCAGAATTAATTCCATATCTATTCCATGCCTTTGATGATAAATTCAGTCTTTTCAAGTCAGTGTCACACTCAATCGCATAGATTATATGAGTACAGACTAATGTTCCCCTGTTCATAACATAACTAACTCTTTTAAAACCATGGATTATTCATTATAAACTTATTATAAACATATATATTCACATGTTGAATAATTTTATAATTGGTTACTCAGGAAGGTATTGTTTTACTTTATGGAATTTTTTTATCTTACTTAATAAAAAATATTCAGTTTCATACTAGTCCTATAGTTTTATTACATTAAACTTCCTCTCTCACTATGGCTGATCCCAAAATTATGTATGATGATGATGATTCAATTTATATACAAAAAATCTATTTTATCATATGAGTATCATTTTTTACAGTTATTTAACTTGGAATTTATTAATTTTGATCCAACTAAAAAGATGAACAACTAGTTGGAAACGATCCATATTTCATTAAGAAAATATTTTTATTTGGTATTCCTCTGACCACCTACATATTTAGATAGTTTATCATGTCAATAGTGTCATATTTTACTTTTGGATAGTTGAGTATAAAACTAGTTTCCTAAGCCATCATATAGAGAAACCCGAATATATTCATTTGATATCCTAATTCTCTTAAGGTTACAAAATTAAGAGTAACCCAAATTAAAGTCTAGAAATATGAACCTTAGCCTATTATGATCACTGATTACTTGTTTTCCTTACGCAAGATGGTCATGGGGAACCCATATTTGTCTTGACATAAATGGTTAAGTAACCATTGTCTTGGAAATTTTTTTATTTTAAAGTAATCTAGAACATAATTTTTTAAATGTAATTTAATCTCACCATCTTATCCAATGTTATTCCCTTTATATGCATGTATGATTTTAATAATTCATTTTGGAATTTATTTCTTCGACCAAATTAATGTGTTTAAACCATATTGATATGTAACTCTTTAACCAACTCATAACTAACCCATGTTCAAATTCCAACTATATTTATGCATATCCTTATACATCACATGCATAAGGTATATAAAACACTTTCATGTAAAGACTTAGAATCATATAAAATCAATAGTTCTCATATGCCTAATCTTGGAGTGATAGATAGCCACCCCTCCCCCCACTTTTCTAGACATGGAATAAACCTATATACCAGTGAGTAGTGTAACATAAATTCTCTCTATATAAGGATACTTTACTCAAGGGAGTCCACAATTCCAATATAAATCTGTCACCTAATATGCATAAACTATAATAAACATCTTAACTCAAGATCATAACTCAACATAATCATAATTAAACTTAAAAAAAATTAAATAAATTATAATACCTAGCATTTAACTACTTATATTAATGTATGAAAATTCATCAAAGTAGTTTTACAATTTCAAATAAGTCATAAATTAATTCAATGTATAAAAATTATATCTATGAATAAATCAGATAATAAACTAAATAAATGAATAATTTATATATTTAAACATGAGATAAACTAACTATAAATAATTAATAAAGAAATATATTATAAAAAAATTAATATAACCTTGTGTTTTGTACATTCTAAAAACCCAAAAAATATACAAACCTTATATTTACTTATAATATGATCACAATCATATTATTTTATATATCTAATTTACATTAAATGTATGATATAAAATGAAATATATTCATTTTATATTTTAATTATATCGTGTAAATAATTTCAATAATCTAAATATCACATATTTATTATTATTTAAACCTTGATCATTTCAATTTTCATAACTCATTTTAATATGCATTAAGTAATTTCCATAAATAAGTCATCTTAATTGTAACATCTCAATAAAATTAAGAAAAACTCATAACTTGAAATTTAAAAACATTATATTTTATGTCATATTCTATAATTTATAAATACCTTATAAATTAAAATTATAATATAATGAAAACCCGATTTAATACATGATTATTAAATAATTTTTATAATATATAAAATGAAAATAATAAAATTTAAAATAGAAACATATGGTTTCTTGGGAAAATTATGTTCATACAACATGCTTGCATGTAAAATTTTAAATACGATTTAAACCGTATATCATGGTCCAAAAAGATTAAATAATAATCTTAATAGTTTTAATCATCTGAGGTAATATATATAAGAAAGGGTGGTAAAAAATCTCATTAAGGGGAGGAATAATATGAAAGAAACATGAGACAAAAATAAAAATAGAAATTGGTGAGCATAATCGTAAACAACATATCATAAGAAAATGATCATAATAATAAACATGATAGAATCCTTTAAAAGATACATGGAATGTGGAATGTGAATTATAATGAAACATTATAAAATTGTGGTAAAATCCCACATAGAAATTATAAACAAAGATATCATCAAGTTCATGCATAACATATGCATGAAAATCATCACTTTATAAATTGTGAACAAATCAAGATTTATATTCATGCATAATACACATAATATAATGAGATATATTACATTAGAAAATTAATTATAGGGACATATAATTATGTACCTACCTATCACATTATAAAATGATCATAATCATGCATCCCACTTCGAATGGAAAACATACATCAACCCTAAATGTGATTTAAACCTATGTGTCAAAAATGGGTTTCATAGCGATGTCATATATCATATGTGAAAGAATATACATGGAGGTTACAAAAAGAGGAATGGAAACCGTTATTTTAGTTATAAAATGGTATAATTATAGAATAAAATATCATACTATTTGGATTGAATAATAATAAACTATAGTAATACTTTATAAGAAATTTTAAAATAAGTATCTTTATTGATAATAAAGAAGGTTTCTAAGAATGTATATAAAAAAAGTGGAAACACACATATCCATTTAATAAAAAAGGAAAATATAATTTAAATAAATTTAGAATAAATTTTTATAATAATTATAGAAAATGATAGAAGAATATAAGATGACCCTAAAACTAGAATTGGGTTTGAGAGTTCAACTTAACTTAGGAATAATTTTATTTCATAACATTTACGCATCTTATATAATTATAATACGATTAATACAACCTGAATCCATTAGAATAATATATTAATTTATTTTATACTTGATAATTTATCAGCATTGAATTGTTTTTACTAAAATTTTTTAGATAAATATGAAATGGTTGGATTGATAATATTCCTTAAATTATATATTTTTTATTTTAGTTTTGTTGTTTTGATTCTTTAGTATTTATATTTTTGTAAATTTATTCCATAATATTTTAATACATTAAAATTGATGTAAAAAATATAATACATATATATTATACACTAACCATCCATGAAATCTAGAATAATTAAAACATTAAAAATGTCCTCACATACAGATTTAAACTGATTGTTAATGAGAAATGTTAAAACGAGGGGGAAAGAGTATATAAAATTTAAATTGATTAAAATATTTATACCATATCATAATAATATAAATATTTTATATACTTATGAATTAAATATTTTTTTAAGGTAGAAAATAAAAATAGATTTAAAGAGTATAAATAATAATAATAATAAAAATGAAAAGAAGAGGATCATTTTATTACCTCTTTGTTGAAGCATACTAATTTTCTATAGGACAAAAACGCAGAGGGATTGGGGTTTAATGAAACTATAAAGTCCATGAGTATTATAGGAGTCCTTGGAGGAGGAATTTGGTAAGATATTGGGAATTGATAAGTTGATGGAAAGTTATTTTCCATGATAAGGGAGAGAGGTATTTATAATTGAGGGGAGGGGTATTTGGGGATAAAATTTTGGATAATTTATTATTTCTAAGGAAAAACATTTAATAATGATGTATTTTAAATTATAAATGATATTTTAATAAATATATATGTCTTTATGTCTTTAAAATACTTTATAGACAGAATTTATTAGTTTATACTAAATAAAAGAAAAATATATGATTTTTTTAATGGAATAGTTAAATTTTTAAGCATTGTAAATTACTTTTTTGGTTAGTAAATTAATTTTTTTGATTTAAAATAATTAATTTATATTGTTATGTCTATTTTGGATAGATTTAACCTTTTAGGATGTATTAATTCATCATTTTATCAATATTACAACGTAAAAAATTAGTATTGTCAAAATATTTATTTTATTATTTTTCGAAAAATTCATTTGATTTAGAAAATTATAAAAAATTCACCCTTAAATGAATTTTAGGAGTTGATTCCAAAAATGAAATTCATTTAATCAAAATAATTTTATAAAATAGGTAATTATAAATATTGATATAAAAATTATGGTTTTTAAAAAATACACCTTATTAATAAATACACTTATATTTACCTTGAGTTTCAAATTTAATTTTTTATTTTTTTAAATAATAATATTTATTCTAAAATAATTTATTTATAGTAACAAAATTATATTTCATTTTTTTGTTTTATTTTTTAAATCATTATTCTAATGGATGGATTGTTTTTCTAATGGTCATATTGTTGTTACTAAGAGTTGGGTTACTATTCCAATGATCATATTGATTTTTCTGATTTCTATAAATACCTTATATTTACTAAATTAATTATTCAATTTAATTCCCATTAATGTTTTATATTATTTATTTTAATAATTCAAATTTCACTGTTAATATTTCTTTTATTTTTTATTTTATTTTTTCACGTGTGCTAATTCATGGATTCTACAATGAAAAAATTATTTTTGTTCTAGTTATTTTATTCTTTTTTTATATTGTGTCATTTTTCTACTTTCAATTTTATTTGGCATATTTATTCTATGAATTTTATTTTAATAATTATTATAATATAGTGTTATTAGTTTTTATTATGTGGGGAATATGTTTTATAGTATGTTATGTTCTTTAATGGGATATGTTGTTTATTTATTAGGAAATGTATATAAATAAAAGTTTGTGTAGGTAAATATAATTTTCATATAAATAATTTTATATATAAATTATAATTCAATCCATTTAAATTCCAAGGTATTTAATAATAATACTTAATATAATGGATTATTTTTTCAAAAAATGTCTCATAAACATTTAAATACATAGTTATAAAAACTTTATTAATAATTTACTTTTGTGAAATATATAAATTAATTAAATATCCTAAACTAATTTTACTATAATTTATATACAATTTATAAATTATAAAATTTAGTTTTTAAATGAAAAAAATTGAAAAATAAAATTTTTCCTATATATTATATTTCCCAACATATCCATATCATAAGTTATGTCTTGGTATATGATGTGTGTGTTAGATATTATTTTTTATGATAAATAATTTTAATGTTTTGATCGGAAATGGTTCTTGAGGTGACCTGAGCATAATAAACATAAATATTACATCATTTTATATGAATATTCAATATATATCATAATTATACATGCTCTAGGACAATTAATGTTTAGTTTCATTAGATAATTGATATAAAATAAACATATTTCTTAAAATATCTTCAACATATCCCACAAATATCATTATATTATTACACTTAAATACATATCACACATAAATCCATCCATCGAAACCTTGGTAAGGAAAACATAAGAAAGGGTGAGCTTAAACTCCCCATAAGGCTTAACATTGGTGATATAAATCACAGGAGAGAATAAGATGATTATATGGGTATGATAAAATAATAAATTGTATGTTATAAACATAAAAATTCTATTACACCACAATAATTTATGATATATTTTCTTTCAAATAAATTTAATCTCTTCGATAGCTGGCGATACAGAAAACCTAAGCCACAATTATATTAAATAAACATTGTATTTTAATAAAACTAAAATAAAATTCACATTTTAATATTTTTGGAAAAAAAACAATTTGATAGTATGAATATTGATTTGTAACTAACATTGTCAATGAAATCATAAAAGGAATTTTTTAAATTTTCCTTAGAAGATTGCTATTATGAATAATCAAAGACATAATATTTAATGTTTCCCTATTTTATTTATAATAATGTTTCATAATAACTATAATAAATAATTTTTTAAATATATATTTTATAGAAATATTAATAATAATATTTGAAGTTGAAAAAGAAATATTTTTCAGAAAATTGTTTATTTTTCAAGAAACTGTTTATTTTTCAGGAAACTATTTTTTAAGGCATAATGTATGTCCATTTTAGTTAAATAAAATAATAATTATTTATTGATGATTTAAATGAAATTTATATATTATATATTTAAATGTTGATTTAAATATATCTAATTATTACTATAATTCATATAGTGAATGTAATATCATCTCATGATTGAAAAATATATTTCATAAAAAACTCTTTTTCGACATGTTTTGCGGGTTTATTATAAATTAAATTTTTCCACTTATTTCAGTTGGGTTGGATAAAATTATTTAAATATTTTTTACAATAATAATTAATATTTTTTAATAAGTTTAGCTTATTTTTTTAGTAACTATTATTAAAAATAGTAATAAAATAATAAATGCAGGTAATGTTAAAAAGTAGTTTTACGTATTAGAGGAGCTTTTGTTAAAATTATTTTTCCGCAGGCATAAGATTTTAATTTCATAAATTAGATTAAATATTTATAAATAATTGGTTCCAAATTATCTTATAAGGAAAATTTTATTTTAATGTTAATTGATAAATTACCTGGTTTAAAAAACTAGATAACTTGGTGAAAACTAAAATGATTAAAGTAAGTATACATAAAATATAAGAGAAGAACATGTTTAAAACATGTTTATTTTTATTTTTTGGTGGTGTTGTTCAACATTAAATTCCTTATGATCCATTATTTATAAATTTTGGATGTAATTGGGTGAGAGTTACTTCCCATTATTGAATATTTTTTGGTATTTACCAAAATGTCACTCCTCCACAATTATAAAAGGGAACTCCCTCCTCTCACATATTCAAACATGTCAATCCTTTTGGATAGACCAAAACCTAAAAAAATACCTCCCTATAATCAGTATATACATTATATAGGTTCTTTTAATTCTGTAATACAAACCCTAGGGTCCTTTAGAAGATATCCAAAGGTGGTTTCTCTAAGAGAATGTAATTGTCTTAATGAAGCTCTTTCTTTCTCTATCAACTTCTTCAACCTTAAATTATGAATAACACTTCCAATATAGTAACAAAAGTATCTCTCATATACTATGAAATTATTATGTAGATTTAATAATATTTATTCATCTCCTTCAACTTCAAATGGGAAACAAATCCATATCTTGTGTGTATGGTAGACTACGACCTTGCGAACTGATGTACTTTTTCCAATAAATGAATGTATACATAGAGGATAAAGGAATAAAATGTATAAAACTTTTTCCATTTTATGTTTCTGAGGTTTTTATCAAACCTTCCTTCTATATAATAAATTATTTTTCAGTCTTTTAGGATCTTGGGTGAGAGTGACTTCCCATTATTGGACAATTTTAGGTATTTACCAAATCCCACTTTTCCTTAATTATAAAAGGGAACTCCCTCCCCTCACTTATTCACACCTATGAATCCATTTGGATCCACAAAAACATGAAAAAATCCCTCCCAAAAATCCTTATCCACATTATAGAGGTTTTTTTTCAAAATATCATACTTAGGGTCCTTAAAAAGATATCTAAATGAGGATTTCCTAAGAGAAGATAATTGTATTAACAAATTCTTTCCTTCTATTTATTATTTTACGACTATAAATTATGTATTAAGACCTAAAATTTATTAAAACAAGTATCTCTCATGTTCTAATATTTTATCCTTTTAATGACATAAATTTTTTTCATCTTCTTCTCCATCAAATGGGAAATAAATTCATCGCTCGTGCGTACAACGAACTACCACCTCATGAACTAATGTCATTTGTTTTCCATCCCCGAATCCCATAGATAGTAATAATAATGTAAATAATGAATATATGTGATATATATTACATGATATTATTTATATAAATTTAATATACCAACCAATCCATTAATATTTCACCCATTAACTGAATAATATCATGGCTCATGCATATGTACAACCTGTCATCTCCATGAAGTGATGTGATTCATTTTATAAGTAAAACATTCAATAATTATTATAAAAATATATATAATAAGTAAATATGGTATTTATATAATTATTAAAATTATGGATATTATGTATCTATATCTTATTCACAATAACTGGAACTTTCATGACCAAACACATACGATAAAATAAGGAAATTAACACCCGAACTAATGGAAATATTGAAATATTATAAACAAATTGGTGGTAAAATGTTATAAGAGGATCATATATGACATTATAAATTTAAATATCCTTCTGTTATAAATTAATAACGTGTTTAAAACCATTATAAATTAGTTTAAATCATTTTCATCCAAACGAAAGTTTGCGGTAACAAATTTCATCTCAATTTCTATTCCACTAAGACATATATGTTAATATGAACCTATTCACTTTCACATTTTTTAAATTCTATAGATTTGATGTATTTAACATGAATATATATTTTTTTCATGGTGTTTAATGTTTCAATTAAATTTTATTATTTCAATAGGTTACTATTTGAATGTAACCACAGAGTTTAGAATCTATTCTACAATATCACATTATTTTGGGAGTGATTTTACTCTTATTGGAAACATATTATCATTTTCCCTTAATAAGCTCAAATAATTTTCTTATATACTATATATTCATGAAGATTCTATATTTTCATCTAATTTTTCCTCTCTTTATTACTTTAATCAATAAAATAAACCCTTAAAAGTAAAACTAATTTTATTTATATTTTAAATCAGATATAATTTTATTCCATGTGTGTGTTTTAAAAAATTATTTTACAAATTACCTTTTATTTAAGAAAATGGTTTATTAAGGAAATTTTAATTTATCTTTGACTCTTCAAAAGATTCTTAATGGAGTTTTTATACTTTTTTCAAAATGGATATTTTCAATAAAAAATCAAAAGGAATGTTTTGTTTTTTAACATATATGGTGATAATAGACTTACCCGCCATCATATTATAAGAAATATAAATTATTTTAAAAAAATAATTTTTTTTATTAATAAAACTATTTTATGAAATCATAATTTAATATTTCCCATCCATTCCCATAATTTTTTGTCCAAATATATGATATTATTACAAAAACCTATATTCATGATAAACCGATGGTCACCTCTCGCCTCTTGATTAATTTTGTGATTATTAAATTTTTATTAAGATAATAATTTAATTGAGATGATTTTTCCTTGTAAATAATATTTATCTTCAACATGTATTCTTTGTATCATGGATATGATTAATTTTATAAATTATATAGAATTTTTACTTATGGTGTTTACTTTTAATGTAATCTGATTAACTGTGGATATATTGTGAAATTTGAATCCTTTACCAAATAAATATTTTTTATGATATTTAATATTTTTGATAAATTAAATAGCTCAATTGATATATTAGTAATTATTTGTAAATATATGAATGGGTGTATCTTAAAATTATATTGGCCATTAATTCATCAGTAGGTCTTATGAGTCAAATCAGTTAGCAAAATTTAATGGGTTTTTACCCACAAATTTAAATTGTCTTATGAATGATAATGAAAATGTAGATATCATGATGTCCAAAATTGATAATTTCCATCATTAATAATTTATTATTTATTATCTGTAATATTTTTGGATTAATATTATCCCTAGATACATTTTCTCTCAAGTTATTGATTAAATGGAAAGTGTTTTAAATTATTTACCATTATATATTGAATTTTCCTTATCTAATTATGATATTCAAGTTATTGATTAAATTGAATTTGTGTTCTATTATTTACCTTCCTATATTCCTTATGCCCTATTGATTCATTATAGCTTCCGATTTACGTAATCCATACTGAGCATTTTAGATCGCCCTTATTTTTTTCTTTTCCTTGGGATGTGAAGAATAATTCTTGGAATGAGTTCAAGGATGCAAAATATTTTCCATTACCATGATTATATTATATTACCAATGTAAAATGGGTATCATGTATATATCTGGTTCTCCAAAAATGCTAAACTGATTGGTCCATTGGGATTTGACCCCTTTTATATATGCCATTTTAATAAATTAGCCACCATCTCTGGGTTACTATAGATAGGGCTGTTACAAGATTCATACCTAGAAAATAATAAATCATATACTCGAAAATGATTTTATATACAGAATAATGTTAAAAGAGGTTTTAGAGTAGTGATCATCATTCAAGATTTTGAATATAGGCATGTGGAATCATAAGAATAGAAAATCATATTCTTGTAAACATATCTATTTTCAATCATATTCAATTATAATCTTGTGGTCATAGCTTTAAGCGATAATACCCATGTATCAAAATTGGAAAATATACACTCAAAATCATATACATCCATTATATATTGGGAAAATCTATAATCAATCATACTCTTGCAAAAAAATGTAAACACAGCTATTCATAATCATGTCTACTCTTATCGTCACCATCTCATGAGATATTGTAACAACCTAAGATTTCAAAAGAGGAACATTATATTTGATAGCATATTTGACCTTAAAACCCAATATTATAATATAATTTGACACCCCAAGACTTTAAAATATATTTATTTTCAAATAAATTCAATCTCTATAATAACTTGTGATGCATGCAACGCTGAGTTTAAGCGAAACAAAATCTCTATTAAAATATTATTATTTAAACCATGACTCTTATAACCAATCTCTTAAGATAGATTGTATGTATATGACTAAATAATTTATTATAATATATGTTTTCCGCATGTTATTTAGTTATCTATTGATTATAAATAAAAATAAAAAACATTTGAAACGAAAATAAATATTTTATTAAAAAATGCATATTTCTAAAAAGTGGTTTCATCACATTTTTCCTAACTATTTTAAGATTATTTTTTCATAATTATATGAAATTTATTTGAAAAAATTAACTCCATTTTTTAAATCATCAGTTAAAATATATCTTTGGGTAATTTCTTGGAATTTTCTAAAAAGTTTCATTTATAAATGAATTGTGAGAATACATATTTTTATTAAAAATAAACCTTCATTTAAATCGTTTGAAAGTAAGATTATTTATAAAATTATCTTAAAAGAATAATTAGTTAGATTATATTATAATTAATCGAATTTATATTATTTTAACCAATTATATGATCAATTTTCAAATAAAAAACATGTATACTTTTGAATGTTTTTCATTGAAAAATTGTTTCGTCAATGCACTTTCCTGTTTAGTTTTAAATTCAATTCTATAAATTTTATGAATTTTATTTCTAAAAATGGATTAAAAATTTTTACTCATAATTGTTTATATTATTATATTAATTTAAAATTAACTTTTTACCACAATGAATAATGAAAACACTAAAAATTAATTACCACAATTAAGGTGAAAATGGGTTGATCTAGCGGTTAATCTAAGAAGATAAGTGTTAAAAATTAACTAGAACAAATACATAACCCATTTTATTGATATTTTTATTCATTATAACCTCTATTGTTTGATAATTATCCATTTTGGAGCCCTTTTTAATTTGAAACATGTGGGTATACTTTATTATTCTTAAAACATCTTTATGTGTCCCCCCCACCCACTTACAAATGGTCACTCCCTCCCTTAACATATTCACAAATATAAAACCATTTTTCTCAAAACAAACCTACCAAAATATCCTTGAATAATACATAGACACATTTTAGAGCTACTGGTCTTCCAAAAATACTAACCCTATGGTCTATAAGAGGATATCCAAAGGAGGTTTCTCTAAGAGAAGGTATTTTTTTACGAATCTCATTCATTATATTTATTATTATTGAAACTTAAATTATTTATTAAAATATAAAATATAATTAAACGTATATATAACTAATACTTATATTCCATTATTTTCATGTAATAATATTTATTCATCTTTTACTCCATAAAATTGAAAATGAAATCATCGATCGCATGTACGGCGAACTGCCACCTCACGAACCAATGTAACCTATTTTCCATCTACACATATCATGATTTTATATAAATATAGATTTATTATATATATATTGAATGTTTATGACTTGTTACATACATTTTATATCATTTCTATATATGGTATTTTACTCTAAATGTTATTTGATTAACTTGGAAAATTATTGTTAATATTTATTCTTTAACTGATATAAAAATTTGATGATATGGATTATTAGTCATAAATTAAATTGATCATTATATATATATAAGTAATGCATTAGGAATGTATATATGGGTATTTCCTTGTTATATATACCCCCTTTATACAGCAGTAGTCTCATTAAATGAAGTATTTAGCTAGGTTTAGTTAAATGGGCATCTGGTGTATACCTACCCATTAGTTTAAAACTGTATTATGAAAGGTATTTCAATTTGAGGTATCATGATTTATAATATCTTTAAATATAATAATTAATCTTGTCCTACAACAACAATTCATTTATTTTTATCCATGATATTTGCGCAATGACATTATCAATGGATTCATTTCATTCTCATTTTATTGGCTAAATGGATTCGTTTTTAAATTATTTATATTTTCATATTGATTATAACTTATCTAATTATAATAGTCAATATATTAATTAAATGGAATGTGTGTTTATATATTTAACTTACCATATTTATTATTCTTTTTTGACCATTCTTTAATTATTCATGATAACCTCCACTGTATGTAACCCTTACTAATAATTTTATCTCACTCTTGTTTTGTTTCCTTTCCCATGAATTCAAGAAGTGTTCTAAGAATGATATAAATGTATATTATAGTGGGAATAATAATATTCTTTTAGAAAATGGGTTTTAGTTTTGTGTATTCATATGTAATATGGGAATCATGCATGTATCTTGTTTACCCTTACTACTAAATTATTCAGTCCTTTGGATGTGATCACTTGTATCTTCTAAAAATGAAATTATGTTAACACCAGATTTGGGATACTAGGTTTTCGTTATCTATAGTTGGTTTTAGAGTAATTTTAATATAATACATGGAAACTAGATTTTGGAAAACATAGATTAAATAACATAACCCTAAGATATTATTTGAGGATAAGTTTAGAATAACATGCTATATTTTTGTAATTTATAGATAATGTGGTTTACCTAGAAATATATCCATGTCTAGATACTAAAAGTGGATATGGTTCTATAAAATATTTACCTATGCGTAATTTCCCTAAAAATATCATATCGGTATTGACTCAATCATTACCAAGTACGTGAAAATGGTCTTTATGGCACAATTCATTTGACACTTGATTATTCACTTAAAGTGGCTAATATTCATTGTTAAGTTCTTAATATTAATGTGTTTAAAAGTTTATAGACATCAATTTTAGTCCAATTCAGAAATTGAACTTCATTTCCCATCATTGTGCAATTCATGCTTAAAATGTCAATTTGGGCCTACTCAATAATGTGCTTGTGGAAATTACAATATTCATCATTTTAATTTGAAATTTTGGGATATGATTGATTACTTTGTTTGGAACATTTTATCTTTTACGTCCGATGGATGAATCCCAAAGGAAGATGGAGACTTTTGCGCCTGAAGGCAGAAACATGCTGGAAAAAGCATAATGGGCCTAAGGCCCATCAAACAAATGTGGGGCCCAGAAACCAAGCCCAATTAAGCTCAACTTTATACAGTAGAAAGATAAAACTATGAGGAGCATTTTATTCAACTGTGGCAGGAGCTAATTCTGATGTTTTCTTGATAATAAAGGGGTATGAAGTTAACATTTAAATGGTGGACTTGTCATTAATGCAGAGAAATCCGTCCCACCATTTCGACCATAACGTCCAAACGGCTGAGCCAAATTTCCTGATATTTTGAGAGCTTCTAGAAGACACATGTAAGAAGATATTTTATATTTATGACACCTTCGGATTCGGCCATATGAAGTGTCAAATGCACACGTCAAAATGGAGGACGAATCTGGACAGTTTTCCGGGTCAACTTCGAAACGTCAATTTCCTTTTGATTCTTCACCCTCCTTTTGACTCTCTTAATTGTTGGGCGGTGAATTTAATGTTGGGGGTGGACCTAAGGCTCCTAATATTCCTATATAAGGAGATGGTGGTGAAGGGAATAATCATCGAACATTTTTCCTTGAATCTAACATTTTTCATTGAATCCATATTTTCCTTTCAATTGTAATTTTCTGCTTTCCTTTTGTAATAGTATCGTCAATTTTTCCCATGTAAGTTTTTCTTTCACGTTGAGTATCTTAATAAAATTTGTTCTTCTTCTTTATTTTTTTCTTTTTATTTTATTCACACGTTGATACCGTTGAATCTAGGTGTGAATTTATTCACACCCGCACTTGTGATTTCAATCACACAACGGTGGAGTGTTCGTTCTTTTAATAATTTTCTTCTTCTTCAATTCCGCCCCCATAAGTCTAAATCCTGCTTCCATTGGTAGAATAGCATAAATGGAAGGCTAACCTCTTAAGGGTTTATCCAAGGTAGTAGCAAGGTCATGTATTGAATGTTATTTCATGTACTTAATATTTAAATCTATTCATTATTTTAGGATTTCCATTTGATGAGTTACATTCTTTCTCATCTTTGCCAACTTTAACGATGACACATTTTGAGTGCTAGTACGATCTATTTCCATTGAGTTCTCATTAAAGTGATCCTCAAAGTGAATTAGTGATTAGCCTTGGAATTGTGTAGGAATTAAATTGGTGAATGATTTGGAAGAATTATCTCATTGTTTGGATATGTCTTGAATTAATGACATGAAATTTTCTAAGAAAAGAAATTCATCCAATCCACCCCAAGCAAAACCCTAAGATCAACCCACCATCAATAATTGTTTAGTTCACATCATTTTTTATTATATATTATTTAAATTATATCTTTATTTCTTCAATTAATATCTACCTCAAAGTTGGCCACTTCATAGCCAATCCATCAATAAATCATAGCGTCTCAAGGTTACTTCTTCGGTCCCTGTGGATTCGATCCCTACTTGTACTTCAATGACCGCTTTTACCAGTAGGGTAAATTTGGGCGCAACCAAATTTTGGCGCCGTTGCCGGGGACCCTAGTAAGTTTTCTTAGACACCCACCTTATATTCTCACCTAACTTCTCTTTTCTCACCTCTATTTCTCTTTTCTTTTCCCCTTTCTGTTTTTCCAAAAAAAACAAATCCAAATCCAAATTTCATTAAACTCCAATGGAGTATCATCAACAATTTCATTTCATAAAATCGGGCTGGAATCAAATAGAAAATCAACATTGGAAATCCGCTCACATAGGAAATTACTTTGATCAACCTTTAAATGAATACCCCACACCCGATAACATGAACGATCAATGGGATACTGATTTTTTGAAGGATAAATTTCCATACCTCTCAAGGATGATTGAAGAGATCAAATATAATTATTATGATGATGTACAAACAACAATCAATCCTAATTCTGAAAAAATTCTTGAACATTTATGTGAAAAAATTGTTAAAATGAATTCAGAAGTTTCATCACTGAGATTAGAAATAAAAAACATTGAGACTTATGAAGAACCCATTCCCACTCAGTATGTCCTTTCCACATCACTTATAGAAGAATATTGTTTCCCACATAACTCATGTGAATTTAGTAAAGAACCCACTTTAAAATCTTGGAATACAGAGTTGGATAATGAAGAGATTTGGTCAGGTAATGTTGAAATTCAAGATAAAGAACATGAAGGAATTATTAATGAGTCTTTAAATCAGGAGGAAATTGATTTTTTGGATTCAAAAGATGAAAATTTGACATCATGGATTGAGCTTCCTGAATATAAATCCATTAATGATTTTTCAAAAACACCAATCACTGAAAAATTGGGAGAAATACCAAACATTGAGCCCATACACACTCCTGAAATTCAACTAGACACTTTTGGGGATAAATCATATTTTCAAAATGAACCAATTCTTTCTAAATGTTTTGGAGAAGAAACTGATTTTGAATTAATTTTTCAATCTCCTTTAAAAAATTTCAATAAAACCGAGCTCAAAATTATTTTACATTCTTCTGAACTCAAGAAAATCAATCTTAATCAAGTTGAAGTGGACAAAAATGGGGTCCTAAACATGTTGAAAGTTGGAATTGGATAAGTTGGGGGGTTCAAGTCGAGCTAACGACGTTAAACAAAAGTGCTGCATGGGAGGCAACCCATGGTTTTCATGTTTCTAATAATTTTGAATCATTTTTTTTCATATAATAAATTACCATAAACTGTTGACCTGTTCTTCTTTTATGAGTAAGGATGGGTATGAAAGGGGAGCGCCATATTCATCCGTGTCACGTGGTGTGATCTCTGAGTAATACCTTACCCAGAAAATATAAAGAAGACAATGTATCATCAGTTTATTTTGTTTTGTTTTATTCTTATGTTTTTATAGGATTAAAAAAAATAAACGGACATGTCGTAAGCCATAAAAAAAATCCATTCACCACCATCAAAGCTGCTGAGTCTCGAACCCAGGATTGAAGGGAGACATTGGAATGCGCTATCATCATCAACCACCAGGTGACTTCATTCCATGATTATCATTCTCAATTTCATCTTTGAACTCCTCTCCTACCCCCTTCTAACTTTTTTTTTCTTTAAACACTGGGGACAGTGTTATTCTAAGTTGGGGGGGGGATAAAAAATGATTTTTATTTTGAATAAGAACATGCATGAAAAAAAAATTTCCATTAACCATAAACATGATAAAGACACATTGCAACTTCTAAAATTGGATATCAAATAAATATTTCATGCCTTGATTCTGATTTTAATGCAAGTTTAAGTTCATGAGCATAGTTTATGGAAAGTGCGGTTGTCCGATGTGATTTTTCAAATTTTACATTTTCATCCTCTTAATAAAAATGCCACAATGCACGTCTTTTGGATTGTGGGTGTAAATTTGAGTTCTTGGGTCCCTTTCATTATAGCATAGGGTTCTGGTGTCACTTTTAGTTTAATTTGAGTATCCAAAAAAAACAAAAAAAACAAAAAAAAAATTTGAAAAAAAAATAATAATGACCACATAGAGCAATGTTTTGTCCAAATGTGTGGCGTCCGGCACTTGGGGATCGTGACTCCATAGTTTTCTTTCCCAGAGTTAGGCTTTATATCTATATTGTAGAGCATGAAATTGACAAAAT
Source organism: Viscum album (assembly GCA_963277665.1). Taxonomy (NCBI): domain Eukaryota; kingdom Viridiplantae; phylum Streptophyta; class Magnoliopsida; order Santalales; family Viscaceae; genus Viscum; species Viscum album. The sequence goes on along the minus strand of OY728151.1, from coordinate 772,045,708 downwards.
GCGTGGCGTCCGGCACTTGGGGATCGTGACTCCATAGTTGTCTTGCACAGAGTTAGTCTTTTCATATCTATTGTGGTTAAAAAAATTAAAAAAAAATTAAAAAAAAATGGATACTCATCTTAAGGTTTAATTTGATTCCCACCTAGCGCTTCCATTTTTTCCCCTTGAACAATAAAATGGGCCCCATATCTTTTATGATGCACAACACTTTATCTTGCTTAATTGGAATTGGATGAAATGTGGTGATGAATTTGAACAAAGGAATGGGCTTGGGCTTGGGATATGCTTATGGACCTAGCTTGTTTTAAATGATTTTGATGGGTTTTCATAATTTTTTTTGGTATTAGATATTTGGGTGAGTAATGTGTATTTAAATGTTTTTGGAAAAGGGGATTTGGATTTCATATTTGTAATTTATTTTGCTCGGGACTAGCAAAACTCAAGTTGGGGGGTGTGATTAGTCACTTAAAGTGGCTAATATTCATTGTTAAGTTCTTAATATTAATGTGTTTAAAAGTTTATAAACATCAATTTTAGTCCAATTCAGAAATTGAACTTCATTTCCCATCATTGTGCAATTCATGCTTAAAATGTCAATTTGGGCCCACTCAATAATGTGATTGTGGAAATTAAAATATTCATCATTTTAATTTGAAATTTTGGGATATGATTGATTACTTTGTTTGGAACATTTTATCTTTTAGATCCAATGGATGAATCCCAAAGGAAGATGGAGAATTTTGCGCCTTAAGGCAGAAACTTGCTGGAAAAAGCATAATGGGCCTAAGGCCCATCAAACAAATGTGGGGCCCAGAAACCAAGCCCAATTAAGCTCCAATTTATACAGTAGAAAGATAAAAATATGAGGATCATTTTATTCAACTGTGGCCGGAGCTAATTCTGATTTTTTCATGATGATAAAGGGGTATGAAGTTAACATTTAAATGGTGGACTTGTCATTAATGCAGAGAAATCCGTCCCACCATTTCGACCATAACTTCCAAAAGGATGAGCCAAATTTCCTGATATTTTGAGAGCTTCTATAAGACACATGGAAGAAGATATTTTATATTTATGACACCTTCGTATTCGGCCATATGAAGTTTCAAATTCACACGTCAAAATGGAGGACGAATCTGGACAGTTTTCCGGGTCAACTTCGAAACGTCAATTTCCTTTTGATTCTTCACCCTCCTTTTGACTCTCTTAATTGTTGGGGGGTGAATTTAATGTTGGGGGTGGACCTAAGGCTCCTAATATGCCTATATAAGGAGATGGTGGTGAAGGGAATAATCATCTAACATTTTTCCTTGAATCTAACATTTTTCTTTGAATCCATATTTTCCTTTCAATTGTAATTTTCTGCTTTCCTTTTGTAATCGTATCGTCAATTTTTCCCATGTAAGTTTTTCTTTCACGTTGAGTATATTAATAAAATTTGTTCTTCTTCTTTATTTTTTCTTTTTATTTTATTCACACGTTGATACCGTTGAATCTAGGTGTGAATTTATTCACACCCGCACTTGCGATTTCAATCACACAACGGTGGAGTGTTCGTTCTTTTAATAATTTTCTTCTTCTTCAATTCTGCCCCCATAAGTCTACATCCTGCTTCCATTGGTAGAATAGCATCAATGGAAGGCTAACCTCTTAAGTTTTGATCCAAGGGAGTAGCAAGGTCATGTATTGAATGTTATTTCATGTACTTAATATTTAAATCTATTCATTATTTTAGGATTTCCATTTGATAAGTTACATTCTTTCTCCTCTTTGCCAACTTTAACGATGACACATTTTGAGTGCTAGTAAGATCTATTTCCATTGAGTGCTCATTAGAGTGATCCTCAAAGTGAATTAGTGATTAGCCTTGGAATTGTGTAGGGATTAAATTGGTGAATGATTTGGAAGAATTATCTCATTTTTTGGATATGTCTTGAATTAATGAGATGAAATTTTCTAAGAAAAGAAATTCATCCAATCCACCCCAAGAAAAACCCTAAGATCAACCCACCATCAATAATTGTTTAGTTCACATCATTTTTTATTATATATTATTTAAATTATATCTTTATTTCTTCAATTAATATCTACCTCAAAGTTGGCCACTTCATAGCCAATCCATCAATAAATCATAGTGTCTCAAGGTTACTTCTTCGGTCCCTGTGGATTCGATCCCTACTTGTACTTCAAAGACCGCTTTTACCAGTAGGGTAAATTTGGGCGCAACCAACACTCCCAGGGGATTTGTGTTGGATAATTCACATTTTCATTATGAAACATCATGAAGTATTTTAATTGGTTCAGAAAATTAATGACCTAAGTTAAACATAATCTTTTTATATTAAAAATAAGGTTTCATAACTTATACATCCTATAAATGATTATATGTTTTCCCACTATGATTATTGTTTCTAACACTATGATTTTTTGTTTAAGTTACTAGATTAAACCTGAATGAATCATGTTAACATTGCATTTTAATGAAAATATAGTGAATATGGGGGAAAAGAGGAAGATATAATAGTGAAAGATATATTTATTTTTCCTAATAATTTATATAGTAATGTTATTGGCAGCTAATATCTTAACCAACTCCTAGACTCACCAATGAAGACAAGTAATATGTTTTCTAAGATCCTGAGTGGTGGAAAATATAGATGAAATAAGGCTCAATTTGTTTCATGTCATAAATATGGAAAGGGACACCTAGGAAGGTGCCATAAAGGAATATGAAAATGTTTTATATTTTGAAAAGAATATAATAAAGAAATAATTTTTTTAGGAAAAATGAAGAGTGTGATTGAAGGAAATACATTTGATTATAGGTATCCAATTATAGTTCTTTTCCATAAATGTGAGGAACCAGGTCACTAATCAAGTCAATTCCCACTTAAATAGTGTAACCATATCCCAAGGAAGCGCATAATGTTTAAATAAAATGGTTGAAGTATTTATTTCTTGGGATTCAAGATTAAAATTGTAGAAGTATTCTTTCCATTGGTATTTTGTTTAAAAGAATCAAGAAACATTTAAAGATTATTTTAAATTTTAGAAGCATGTATATATTAATTAACATAATATTTATGGATAACATCATGGTTTTATGAGAATAAGTTTAATTATATGTTCACGGTAATAAAACCCCATTTTGAAAATTTTTAATGTAGGAATATAACATGATTATGGATATTTTTGGGAAAACAATTTTGGGAATGCAACCAACTGGTTTATTTTAGGAAAGAGTTATTTGAGGAATAATTCCATTATATTTTTTTGGACTTAATATTATAGATATTGGTAAACATTAAGAATTATATTTTATTTTATGTTGTAGAAATTATTTTTCATCACATTTTTTGAACGCATAAGAATTATATTAATATATTTTTTGGAAAAATTATAACCCGCATAATAGGTGATAACCCATTTTATCTAGCCAAGTCCATTGGTCTTGAACCCACAACTGATGTAAGATAAGGTTTTAGTTTCTACCATAGGCATGTATGTTGTTCTATAAAATATTTCATTGCTTTTACTTAAATGATTTGATGAATTAAATTTAATGATTAAACAGTTGTATTACCGTTGAGGTTTAGGGATTAATGTATAAATTTTAATAACCATATTAGTATTGAAAAATATTTATAAACATTATGAAAGATTATTCACTCTTTTATAGATCTTATGATCTTTTAAAGTTTAATTTTAGTTCTTTATGCATAAAAATTAATTTTTATATTAATTACATGGAGTAAGAGATGAAGTGGAAATTGATAAAAGATCAACCAAAGGATGAATTTATTCTTATGAAATATAAAAATATAATGTAAATATATTTCATTATTTTATTAAATTGTAAAATAATTCCCCAAATTTATAAAAAGGATATTGAATGAAAACTATTATCATATTACTTACATATCAAAATAAACAATGTTCATTTAACTCATCAACGATTTAGTGTCACAACCCATCCCCTGGGGTCCATGCCGTGACTACGCCAAACCTACCTTCCATAGGCCTGGGGCTAGTAACTAGCACTGAAATAGCGTATCCCTAATATGGGAATGAATTTCATTTTTAACCTTTATAGAAACAAAGTCCAAGAACACAACAAGAAGAAACCACATATACTAGAACGCAAAAAAAATTAAACCACGAAGTAAAATATTGTAGTAAAAGAGTGCTGAAAGTAATGGGGCCAAAAATACAAGCCCAACTGTAAAGTGAAATTACAAATAAAAACCACAAAGTAGATCTAGGATCATTCACTAAAGGTCCAACCTAAATGGTACATACAAATCACAATTAGTAGTCCTAGTGTCACATCATTCCAAATGTTCCACCTCTACGAAACGTCGAGTCTTGGCTACCTCAGCCTTGATCAACGTTGTATGTCATCTGCACAAGACACAACAAGGTGGAGGTGTAGCCGATGTAGGGGGGAGTATAACAACACTCAGGAGGGACACTGAGACCCTCGTATGTCTCCTAGAGTTACATAATGAAAAAACCACAAAGAAAGACATAAAATCTACTTAGGTATATGACCATACATATACCTAAGTTATCAAAATACACTCATATCCCAAATGAGGGAAAAATACCATAATGGTTAGACAACGAATGTAGAAGTACCACAAAGGTAACACCACGAAGGTAGAAGTACCACACAGGTAATGCCACAAAGATAGAAGTACCACACAGGTAACACCATGAAGACAACACCACGAAGGTAGAAGTACCACAAAGGTAACACCACGAATATAGGCTTACCACATAGGTAAAAACATGAATATAGAAGTACCACATAGGTAAAACCATGAAGACAACACCACCATGGTAGAAGTACCACACAATTAGCATCACAAAGATAGACGTACAATATAAGTAACACCATAAATGTAGAAGTACCACATAGTTACCCCAAAAAGATAGAATAATCATCTCAAAAATCAGTTATAACTCAATTAAAGAAGTACATATGATTATTCTTATGCTAGATCATCTTATTTTGTTAAGTGGAACTGTTATTGACCCACACATGATCGATAGGTAATAACCCCCACTGACCCACATAGATTCTGACCCACACAGGATTGGTATGCACTGACCCACACAAGATCATTGAGCATTGGCCTATATAGGATCTGACTCACATAGGATCGGTAGATGCTTACCCACACAGGATCAATGTTCTTTCTTCATGCTGCAGCCAGCCATAGGATTCCTCTCACTCGGTGCGCTCGAGCTCCGTAAAATCTTCCCTTGAGATATTGTTTGTACATCGACTGCCAATAAACTCCACAAAGTAGTAACCCAAAGGACTGTCATTTCGTAAGTGCTCCAATGCGATAGATGGTGGGTTGATCAGACGCTCGGTCTGTAAGTTATAAGAGTTTTAGTTCCAAGGGCCTAGTTGGATTTGGGTTTGATCCAACCAGGATATACTCCAATGGTATTAAAATCTCAATTGGAGTATAACAAAAGTACCATCTCACTCCACGGGTCCCAACACCGTAGACGGTTCATCAAAAAGACGTTTGGTTCTCAAGATAAGGACTTTTAAGTGTTTCTGGGTCCGGTTGGGCCTGGGTCTGGTCCAACATGGTCGGATCGACCAAACCTGACTCAGTCTGACCCGGCTGGGCGGGGCCATGGCAGGATCAGCCCGCTGGGCCGCGGTCTGGCCCGACCCACAAGGTAGCATGATCTGGCCTGCAAGGGGCGGCCCGCAGTCCACCTAAGCTAGAAAAGGGGGAGTGATTCCCCCCGGTATCCTGAACGACCCGAATATTGTTCCACTTCTGAAAAGGCGGTTCCACGTGGGCACCACCCGATCATCACGGAACCCGTCGGAGGTGCGGGTTATGCCTCCTCCACCATGGCCCACTACTCTTCGGTGATGCACTGGTTGCACACCTCCCCTTCTACGGCTGGCCGAGGTGCCGACCACCTCCTCCGACTGCCGCTACTGACGATCTGCAACCCTTTGCTCTCTGGCGGCGCGTGACGGTGTGCCACACCTACTCTATGGTTAGATGGTGTCGGCCACTCCGATTACCACCACAACATTATTATGTGGCCTCCTCCTATATCATGTGCCAGTGTGTCTCCTCTTTCATAGCTGGTCTGTGCCGCCACACTACCGGTCTTCCACGGAAGGCACGTGGGTAGCAAGCGGAGGGTTTAGGCTGGGTTTGTTAGGCTCGCGCCCCTTGAATTTGCTCATAATTGAAATGAAAGATTTATGTTTTCAAGAACTTCACATGAAATAAAAAAATAAAAACCCTACCTGAGGTTGTTGGAGACCCTCTGCGCTTGAGGAAGGGGGTCAGTGTTCGTCATCCTCCGCAACTAGCATCCAAAGACGCTACTTGTATGTCGATCATCAGTTCAGGGTTTTGGTGTCACTTGTCACCGATCGCCAAAACTAGTTGTTTCCTCCAAATGTTTGGTGTCGCAGCACTCTTTCAGCACTTTGTTTCTTGGTGAAGCTATGTCGGTACCTCGCCCCATGATCCATATAAATAATAGTGGGGGAGGGAGAGAAATTCTCGTGGGAATTATTGGGGCCTCATTAATTATGAACCTTCATAATTACGCAACATTGATGTTCCATAGGATTTCAGGGTCAATCCATTTATTCCCTTGACACATCGTTGGTCCCAACATGCTGCTTTTTAGTTGGAGGAATGAATAAAAATAAAAATTAACTAAGTTATTTTTATTATTCATTTAAAAGTCCAAAAATCTAACTTTTTCTCTGGACCTACTGTAGTCAAAGTGAAACCACCCTTAAGTGAATATTAGCGCTGTGGATTCAACGGTGCCCATGTATTTTTAATCCGAGCACTGGTTCCAATGTTAGAAAATTCCTCTCGCACGTTTATTGAACTTACCTAAAAAAAGTTCAAAAATTCATTCCAGGCACACCAGGAATCAGAATAATGTGCCGTCAATTTTCACGGAATCATAATAATTTTATATAGTTAAAACAAATCATGTAAAATCTAGGTCTTTACATTCTCCCCACCCTAGGTATTTTCATCCCTAAAAGCCATATCATAGACTAAGGAAACAAATGGGGGTACTGAGCATGAATTTGAGCCTCTCGCTCCCATGTGCTCTCTTGAGGGTTCCCATGTTTCCCGAAAATGTGTACTAAAGGTATCAACCGCCCATCAAGGACTCACTCTTGTTGATCCTCAATCTCTAATGGAACCTATGTAAACATTTCCCTATCATCGAAGTCCAGCTCTACATGGTCAATGATGTGAGATAGGTCATGCACATATCTCCTCATCTGAGATACGTGGAATATTTCATTCACTCTCTCCAACTGCAGTGGAATTTCCAAGTGTTATTCCACCTCACCAATCCTCCGAAGTTTCATAAATGGTCTGATAACCGTCACTAATAACTTTTTGCCTCGGCCAAATCAATTTAGTGCCCATCGAGGAGAGACTCGCAAGAATACGTGGTCCCCCTCTAGGAACTCCAAAGGTCTCCATCTCTTGTCAGCATAAGACTTATTCCTACTATGTGCAGTCTTCATCTGCTCCTCGATGATTATCTCCTTCTCAGTGGTAGCCCGTACCAACTCTGGACCCATAAGTGCTGACTCCCCTGGGTCTGTCCAGCATTGAGGTGGTCTTCAGGGTCAATTGTAAAGGGTCTTGAATGGTTCCATACTGATGGTGGAGTGGTAATTGTTATTGTATGATAAATCCACCATGGGAAAGTGATCCTCCCAACTATGGATAAAATCTTGGACGCAAGCATGTAGCATGTCCTCTAGTGTCTGAATGGTCCGCTCTGTCTGACCATCTGTCTGAAGATGAACGAAGGTGCTCAAACGTATTTGAGTCCAAAACTCCTCATGTAATCCCTTCCACAACCGGGAATTAAAAAGTTGTCACATTAAGAGACGATCATCTGTGGAACCCCTATTAAGTCGTATAATTTTCTTGTACATATAGGTGTCCCAATCCCTCCACTGATCCCTGCTCTCGGATGCTGACTTGGTGAGTTGTTCAATGATCACCCAGATGAAATCATGTCCCATGGATTTACGTGGAATACCGTTCACAAATTCTATGGAGATTCTATCCCACTTTTACTCTAACACCTACAGTGGCTGACCTAAGCCTACTGGGACCTGATGCTTGGCCTTCACATGCTGAAAAGTGAGGCATCACAAAACAAACACTACCAATTCCATCCTCATCCATGGCCACTAGTGCTAACACCGGAGGTCCTAGTACATATTATCCACACCTGGATGTATAGCCATAGGGTATGTATAGAACTCCCTCAACACCTCCTCCTATATCACCACTGGTACGATGGTAATTCTTCTGAAGAGGATGACAGGATACCCACCATCAAAAAATCCATCAGGTGCCTATCCTGAGGATATCTGAGCATGTCAATCCTTGTAGTCAATGTACACAAGCTTCACCTCCCTGACTCGCTCAAGGAGTGGGGGAGTGACTGTAAAATACTGAAGGTAAGCTGGTCCATTTCTGTCCATGAAGGATATCTACAACACTGCTAGTTTATCTATCACCTCACTCAACAACTATAGACCAGACCTCCTTCTAAGTGTATTTTCTACCACGTTCTCCTTCCCTAGAGTATAGACTATCTCAAAGTCATAGTCTCGGAGTAACTATAGAAATCACCATTATCATAGGTCCAGGTCCTTCTGGGAGAATATATACCTGAGACTCTTGCGATCATAATAGACAGTAAAATGCTGACCCATCAAGTAGTGTCACCACATCTTCTAGGCGAAGACCACTGCTGATAACTCCAGGTCATGGGTAGCATAGTTCTGATCATGTTTTCTCAGTTTTCATGAGTCTTAGGTGATCATTATTCACTCATACATTAGTAAACACCCAAGTATCATCCCTAATCTGTAGTAGTAGATGACATACCCAATGCCCTCTTCTAGAAGCCTCAAGATGGGGGCACTCTTCAGTCTCTGCCTCAGCTCCTGAAAACTCTGATGGAATCTCTCCATCCACACAAAGAGTTGTCCCTTATTCATGAACATTGAAAAGGGTTTCACAAATCTATAAAAGTAGGGAAAAAATCTCTTGTAGTATCCAGCGAAACCCAAGAAACTCCGCACTTTGGTCACATTCATGGATGCCTCCCACGAAATCACAACCTCTATCTTCACTGGATCCACTAAAACTCCCGGCTCCGAGATAATGTTTCCCAGAAAGTGGACCTCTCGTATCAAGAACTAGCACTTGTAGAGCTTACCATAAAGTTGGTGCTATCAGAGTGTATCCAGTATTACCTGTAGATGATAGTCATGCTCTTCCTCCAATGCTGAGTATATCATGATGTCGTTGATGAAGACCACCATAAAGTGATCAAGGTATGGCAGAAATATCATGTTCATGAGTCCCATTAACACTGTAGGGGTGTTGGTCACACCGAATGGCACAACCAAGAACTCATAGAGGTTATACCGACATCTGACGGTCACCTTCTACATATCCTCATCTCGTACCCTGAGCTAATGATAGCCTGATCTGAGGTCTATCTTTAAAAACCAACGGGCATCATTTAGTTGATAGAAAATATCATTGATTCGTGAAAGTGGATACTTGTTCTTCACAATCACTTGGTTCAGGCACCGGTAGTCCACACAGAGTCTCAATCTCCTATCTCCCTTATTGGCGAAAAAAATCGAAGCTGTCCAAGGAGAAACACAGATCCTTATGAACCCCTTCCACTACAAGTTATTTATTTGTACCCGTAACTCACGAAGCTCCGCGGGAGCCATCCGATATTCTGGTGTAGATATTGGTGTCGTCTTAGGGTACATAGCAATGTAATAGTCAACCTCTCTGTGTGGAGGTAGTCCTAGAACATCATCAGGAAATAAATTGGCATATTGGTCCACAATTACAAGATAGATTAGACTCTCACCATCAACATCTCCAAGGGTAAACCGAGCCAACTTATGTGTGATCATCTGCACCCTCCTCTGGGTAAGTCCATCATGTGCTAAAAAGGTTCCCTTCTTACTGGTGATGGAAAAATCGATCCCATCCATGTGGAAAAAATGTAATTTGTTCCTAATAAATTCAATTTGATCATAGACTATGGATTACTAGTCTGAACCCAAGATGATGCTGTAAGGTCTCGCCGCCGTTACTATAAGATCCAAGCTGAAGGTCTCACCTCCTAGTGTTATCTCACATTACCAGTACCAGTGTGTAATCATAGAATCTACTCCCGTAAGAGTCTCTAACAATAAGGATCGAACCAATGGATCCACCAGAATCTCTAAGCTCCGAATGAGGGTCGCGGTAATAAAAGACTGATTGGTACCTATGCCGTTTAGTACTGCAGCAAAAGTGGAGTAGACACAGATCATACCGCTAATAATATCTAGAGGACTATGGTCATAGCCTTAAGATTCTTGGAGCTAAGCTCGTCCCAGTCCTCCTACTCTTTGTGGTCGGGGTGGACCACTGGGAGGTGGTGGCGGTAAAACCTCAAATCATCGCCCACCACCTGTTGCATGACCTGCTCCTCTTCCACGTCCTCCTACTGCCAGCAGACCTCCTTGATCGAATATTTTCCTCTGCCTCAATGGTCCATTGACCATATTCTAGTCGTCCGTATGATGGTTCAGACAGTCACGAGGCATGTGACCTTGCCCGCTGCACGAATAGCAATGCCTAATCCTCAGTTTTCCTCATCTATCTCATGATCCCCGCACCACCAACCATGTATCTGGAGGTCATCCACTAGAAGGTCTATCCAGCTTGGGCCCTTGAATCATCCATCTACTACCAGAAATAGATGAATCTACTACATAATGTTTGGTGGTGGGTCTTAGTGTTGGTGTCAACTCATCTAGGAAACTCTCCACCAAAAGCGCTATCTCTAGAACCCCATCCTATGTTGGAATGATGAGCGATATCATCGATGTTATGATCTCCCGTTAGAGACCCATATCAAAGTTCTGAGCCCTGAAGAAAGGGACTCGTACCATGTTGGTGGAGTAGTGAGAGAGATCAGTGAACCTCACTGAGTACTAGGCTATAGTCATGATGCCCTGCTGTAAGTGCATCAACTCTTGTATAAGCACAGAGTGTAAAGTCACTAGGACGAACTCTGCCATGAAAAGGATCACAAAGTCCACCTAGATGACGGCCACCTAGTTGTGTATCTAGATGATCAAGCACCACCATCTCTTTAATGATTCCTAAATATGACTGGCAGCTAGGATCACCATCAGATCAGCTGGTGTCCCCACTAAGTAGAAAACCCTGGCCACCGCCTTCATCCAGTCCTCATCCATTTACGGGTCCATCTTAGCTCGGAACCTTAGAGGCCTCTTCCACTGAAACTCATGCAATGAGCTCAGTCAACGTTTTCCCTCTTATAGTGCGTCTGGTGGCATCTACTACCCAATGGGTGGTGCTGCTACTGGTACACCACCCAAAGGTGGAAACACCATATGAGGGCCCTGCACAGAGGCCTCATCGCTCGATGGACCATCATCATGTTCTTTATCAGAAATCTAGGCTGGTTGTCTATGTGGTGGTATCCTGAAAGAAAATAGGTGTGTCACGGTAAATAATTTATACTTGGTGAGATAACTCAAATATATTACAAGAAATACCCTTCACAAATACGTGGAATCTGTGTTTTCGTGCACTAATTCGGAAATCATAATTCATGGACTTGGTGTATGGATACATAAGCTGTCAGACCAACATCGGAATCCCCAAACTGAAAACCACACTCATAACACTTAGCACTATTGCCACATAAAAAATATCAGAGTGCCAGTTCTTTGGTAGAACCAACTCCTCTGATACCACTTTATCACAACCTGTCCCCTGGGGCCCATGCTGTGACTACCCCAAACCCACCTTCTATAGGCCAAGGGTTGGTGACTAGCACTGGAAAGGAATATCCCTAATATGGGAAGGAATTTCCTTTTTAACCTGTACTGACACATATTCCATGAACACAACAAGAACAACCACATATAATAGAACACAACAAAATAAACAACAAATTAAATTGATGTTGTAAAGGAGTTCTGAATGTAAAGGGGTTGGAAATACAATCCCAACTATAAAGTACAAGTACAACAGAAAAGCACAAAGCAACTCCTTGATCATCCACGAAGGGTCTTACCTAAAGGGTAGGTATAGCTCACGATCAGTAGTCCCTATGTCACATCATGCCAAATAGTCCACCTCTAAGTACCATCCAGTCCTGGCTCCCTCAGCCTCGATCAACATTGTGCATCGTCTACACAAGACACAAAATGGTGCGGGCATAGCCCGGGTAGGGGTGAGTATAACGATACTCAATAGGGACCCTTAGAACCCTGTAGGTCTCCTAGAGTTCCACAAGAGAAAAACCACAAATAAAAACATCAACTATACTTAGGTATACTCCCATGCATATTCCTAAGTTATCAAGATACACTCATCTCATAAATAAGGGAAGAATACCACAAAGGTAACACCACGAAGGTAGAAGTACCACAGAGGTAACACCACGAAGGTAGAAGTACCACATAGGTAACACCACAAAGATAGAAGTACCACACAGGTAACCCCGCGAAGACAACATCACGAAGGTAAAAGTACCACATAGGTAACACTATGAAGATAGACATACCACATAGGTAAAACCATGAAGATAGAAGTACCATAGAGGTAACACCGTGAAGAAAACACCACGAAGGTATAAGTACCACACAAGTATCATCACGAAGATATACATACCACATAGGGAACACCACGAATGTATAAGTACCACATAGGTAAATCAAGAAGATAGAAGACTCAGCTTACAAATCAGGTATAACTTAAGCTCAAAAGTACATATGATTACTCATAATCTATATTATTTTATTCTGTTATGTGGCACTGCTACTGACCCACACTGGATCGATAGGTAATAACCCCCACTGACCCACACAATATTTGACCCCCATAGGATCGGTATGTGCTGGCCCACACAGGATCACTGAGTGCTGACCCACACAGGATATGGCCGACAAAGGACTGGTAGATGCTGACCCACACAAGATTGAGTTTCTTTCTTCACGTTGCATCCAACCATAGGATTCCTCATACTTGGTGAACTCAAGATCTGTAGAATCTTCCCTAGAGATATCGGTCATATTGTGACCACCAATAATCTTCAAAAAGAAAAAAACCAAAAGACCATCATGTCTTAAGGGTTCCAACACAATAGACAGTGCATTAATCATATTCATGGTCTATGAGTTATAATCGTTTTAGTTACGAGGGCCTGGTTGGATTTAGGTTTGATCCAACCCAGTCAAACTCCAACTATCTCCCAAACTCAAGTGGATTATATCAAAAGGACCGTATTTCTCCAAGGTTCCCAGCGCTATAGACAGTTTAACAAATGGACGTCCATTTCTCAAATATGGCCCTTTAAGTGTTTCTGGGTCCGGTTGGGCTCGGGTCCAGTCTGACCCGGTCCGACTGACCCGACCGGGCCTGGCTGGGAGGGACCATGGCGGGCTCAACTTACTGGTACACAAGGGAGTGTGGCCCAGACCGCAAGGGGGTAACCCAACCATGTGAGGCATGGCACGTAGGAGGGCGGCCCGTGGTCCACCCGAGCTGGTAAAGGGGGGTGTTTCCCCCAAGTATCTCGAACTGTCTGATGGCCTTTCAGCTTCTAAAATGGCATTGCCACGTGGGTGCTGCTCAGTCTCCATGGAACCTACTGGAGGTATAGGTTCTTCCTCCTCCACCAGGGCCTCGTCCACGGCCTGCTACTCGTCGGCGGCATACTTGTTGCGTCACCTCGCCTTCTGCGGCAGACCGATGGTCCAACCACCTCCTCCAACCACAGCAGATGACTATCCATGACTCTTTTCTCACCGAAGGCATGTGACAGCGCACCACACCTCCTCTATGACTAGCCAGTTTTGGATGCTCCAATGGCCTCCGATGATTTATGTTGTGGCCTCCTCTTGCGGCTCGTGTTGGCGCACTACCTCCTTCATAGTCAATCGGTGTCTTCGCGCCATTAGTCTTCCATATAGGGAGCAAGGGTATCAAAGTTGCAGAGGTTTTGGGTTGGGTTTGTTATGCCCGCTCCCTCCTCATTAACTCATAATCACAAGGGAGGATTTAAGGGTTCAAGAAATTCACTTGAAATAAACAATAATCAAACCTCTACCTGAGGTTGTTGGAGATCCTCCGTGCTTGAGAAAGGGGGTTAGTGTTCGTCGTCCTCCGAAAATAGCTTTCAATGACGCCACTCATATGATGATCTCCGGTTTGGGGTTTTGGTGTTGCTTGTCACCGCTCGTAAAAACTGGCTCTATCCTCCAAAGGTTTGGCATTGCGGCACTCCTTTAACACTTTCTTTCTTGGTGAAGCGGTGTTGGAATCTCCCCCAAGCTCTATAAAAATATGAGGGGGGAGGGCGAGCAACGCTCGTGGGAATCAAAGGGGAATCATTAATTAGTAACCTTCTTAATTTCCCAACATTGTTGTTATATAGGATTTAAGGGTCAAGCCATTTATTGTCTTGACACATCACTAGTCCCACCTTTCCACTTGTCCGTTGGAGGAAAGAATGAAAATAAAAATTTTCTAAGTTATTTTTATTATTATTTTAAAAGATACAAAATTTAACTTTTCCTCCTGACCTAATGTGGTTGAAGTGAAGCCTCCCTTAAGTGAATCATGACGCTGTGGATTCAACGGTTCCCTAGGATTTTTAATCTGAGAACTTGTTCAAAAGTTATAAAACATCGCTCAAGCATTTACTGAACATACGTAAAAAATGTTTAGAAATTCATTACGGGAACACCAGTCCTCAGAATCACGTTCTGTAAATTTGTGCGGACACATAATAATTCCATATAATTAAAAATTATTACATGGAAAAGTCGGGTCTTTACATTTCTGGTTTTTTTATCATTCACTTTATCATTCTATTTATTGTTATCAATGACCCCTTCCACCCTCCATTATTATTTGGGTGTTACTTTTCTCTTACATGTCCAAATCTTACTTCCCATGTATGATCTCCTACTTGGAAAAATAGTTTGATTTTTTTCCATATGAAATTTCTAATACCCTTATCCTTTTTCAATACTATTTTTTATTAACCTTTTTATAAATTTGATTTTCCAAAATGCAATTTTTAAATTTCAAACCCTTCATTGAAAAGTGAATGTTCAAATTTTGAGAATGCAATTTATTGAAGGTGGGTAGAATGTAACACCCCGATATTTAAAAAGAGGAACAGCTTGTTTGATAGTGTATATGGACTGAAACACCAATATTAGAAGAGAATTAAATACTCCAATACTTTATGATATATTTATTTTTAATTAAATCCAATATTTTCAATAGTTTTTTATGCACGCAATACTGGGTTTAAATGAAACACAATACTCTACTAAAATATTATTATATAAAATACGTCTATAATAACATGGTGATCACGAATAAGACTATAGAATTTATGAAAACAAATTTTTTTCACAAGATTATTGTTTATCTACTATTTTTTAAAAACATATAAAATAAAAAAGAAATGTTTTCTAAAAAAAATTAATTTTCTTAAAAAACGGTATCGTTGAATTTTTCACACCAATTTTAAAATTAATTTTTACTATTTTTATAGAATTTTTTAGAAAAAAATGATATCCATTTTTGATATTATAATATCAAAATTATTTTAGTGTTAATTTTTGGTATGTTTCTTAAAAGATTCATTTTTCATTGAATAGTGAAAAATACGATTTTTTTTAAAAAACTGCCCTTTCATTTAAATAATTTACAAGTCTCATTTTTATAAAATTGTTAAAAATAAATTTATTTAAACTATATTATAATTATATAAATTTTCTTATTTTAATAAATTATATGACCGATTTTGTTAAAAAAACTTTATATACTTTGGAACATTTTTCTTTGGAAACCCCATTTTCATGATGCATCTGATGGTTTTATTTTAAATTGAATTATTCAACTTATTTGAACTAAATTTTTTTAAAAAAATCTTTATTTATAAATATATTAATTTATATTTTGTAATAAGCTCAAATTAATTTTTTATATTAATTAATAGTGAAAATAGTAAAAATTAATTATCGATGTTAAGGTGATAACGGGTTTACCAATGGTCAACCATGGAATGTAATGGTTAAAATGGTGTAAAACATTCCCAAAAACAATTTTATAGAAATATTTAGACCATATACCCTCAAAGGTTCTATAATGAACCATTTTTTCCTTTTTGTAAGGTGAAAAACATGGGTACACAGTATTCTTTTAAAACATTCCATGTGTGTCATCTCCCACGCTTATAAAAATTCAGTCCCTCTATTTACTTCTTCACAACACTCAACACCAATTTCTTATCAAAAACCTAACAAAATATCTCCCCTAAAACATTATCCAAAATCAATAACAACTACTATTCCAAGAAAACTATCCCTGGGATCCTTAAGAGGACATCCAAAATAGGTTTCTCTAAGAGAATGTAATTGTATTAATGAAGATCTTTAATCTTATTTATTATTTTTTCACCATAAATTATTTATTAATAATTAAAATATATCCAAAATGTTTTATCCCATAAAATAGTACTTTATTATTTTTGATTTAATAATATTTATCCATCTTCTTCTTTATGAAATGGGAAATAAAATCACTAATCGTGTGTATAGAGGACTATTACCTTGCAAACTGATGTAACTCATTTTCCATCAACACATCTGATGATGGTATATAATGATTGATTTAATATATATATATATATATATATAATATTTATTATATTATAATACTTATATAATTATAATATCACATATAACTTCCTATTTTCCATGTCGTTTAAAATATGATAATGTTGCTCATGTGTACGGCAGACTACCATCTAACAAAGCGATGTGATTTTTTTCACTTATTCTTCACATGGAAAGTAAAATGGTTAAATTTAATTAATATATGCTATATATATGAAATAAAAATGAATTTAAAAGTTTTATATATTATTTACCTTCCTTTTTTCCATCCGTTGAGAAAAATGGAAACAACATGCAATCATACATATAGTCTACTGTCTCCATAAACATTCTAATCCATTATCAATCTATAACTTTTATAGATTACTATAAATACATATATATTGAATATATATGATATTTATATCATGGTTAAATATATTTAGATTATTTAATGTTGATAAAAGTAAAAGGTCCGAAATTACTGAAATAAACATCAATGAAAAATGAAGCAATTATCACAAGAATAGTGATTTTAACACAAAATTATTAATAAAGAAGTAATAAAAGATTATAATTAAGTAAAATATGGTATGAGATATATAATTATGGTTATTTAATATAATTATAATAAACCTATATTTATTATATATGTCTTTTGGGCATATAATATGGAAGTCAAAATTGAGGTAAGGTTTTCTCATCTCACTTTTACTAATGTGAGACATATACCATACTCACCACTTATTTATTTTGTGTAGTGTATATACTACACATTTGATATGTTATATCATGAATATATTTATAATCATGAAATTTAATGTTTCATTTGATGTCATTTATTTTATAGGGATTTTGATTCATAAGTTACAAAGTAGTAAGGGTTTATTTCACACTTGACCAGTATTTATGATTGTTTATGTTTATGTCTCCCTTGGGAAGAATTATTTTAAATTTATATCTTAAAAATAATATATTTTATATTACTCTAGTTATTCATGAATATCTCAAGTAGTAGTACAATTTTTCCTCTCTTTTTTACATAAAATGACTGATAAAATGTTTTCATGAAAAGGTAAAAGTATTTATCTTTTTGAATGAAAATTATTTTTAATTCAAATACATGTTTTATAAAAAAATCAAAAAACTTTTTTATGTTTTCTAAATGATTTATTAAATAAATTTTAACACATTGTATTATTTTTTAAAAAAAAATATAATTAATCTTCATATCATTTTTCATACAAGCCCTTTTGGATTTTACTAAAAATGTATAAGGAATATTTTTTTTAACATGTATGACATGAATGGAATTTCCTTTTGTATTGACCTCTAAATGTTTTAAACATTACTTTATTAGTTTTAGAGTTTATTTTTAAAGAAATTTATTCTCAAAATATTTGGTAAATTTTATTTTTAAAAATGTTTTCAATGTGAAAAGGTTATTTTCCTTGGGAATGTTTTTAATGAAATATTTATGGTATTTATAACTTTAACAACCCAAACTATTATAAGTGAAATATCCCTTTTGATTTAATTAAATGAATTATTTTGTAAAATGGAAATATAAAACACATGCACTCTATTGATTTTCTATATCTAGTTGAATTTAAATGATCGTTAAGTATCATTATAGTTGGTAATATAGTCATTGAACATTGATCACATGACTAGTATAAATATACGGTTTTAAAAAATACTTTCAACACAGAAAAAGGAGTTGATGGCATCAACTAGTAGAATTTTTTCCTATAAATCCCATTTATTAGAACTTATGTGGGAGATATTATTCCTAGGATTTCTTCTAAACTAAGCCCAAGACTAGATCTAACAACTTAATTATGATCAAACCAGTTTACGGTGGAAGTTGAAACTCATTGAGATCACGACCCAAACCATGTTCACAAAAAAAGCCCCATGAAATCCCAACCATTGCACACCTTACTATTAGAGTTTATTCTAGAGTAATAAAGGGATATGTATCAATTTCCTAGCATAATGATTATGTACATTATTTTTATATATAATAATGAATATAGTTTTATTTTACTGTTGTTTTTTAAGTAAAAATAGTATTTTTGGTTAATATTCAAATTGAAATAAGAAATCTATTTAAATTAATTAACAAATAATATTTTAGTAAAATATTTTTATTAAATTAATTTTATTAAATATATACTATCATATAATTTTTATGAGACCAAATGTAATTTTAATTAAGATTTAAAAATTGTTTTTTTGAACCTGCCAATTTTGAATAAACGCCCATTTTTTTTAAAAGTGAAAATTGTAATATTTATAATATTATTTATATAAAATGAGCATTATTTTTGGAATACATACATAAAAATTATCCAATGGTGAATTTTTCATAATTTTCTGTGTTTGTAAAATTTTTGGATAAAAATTAAGTACCATATAAATATATAGTGTATTTTATTACATCATAATGGCCCAATAGTGATGTAATAAACACTTTAAAAGGTATATTCAGACAAATTTTAGTTTTAATTTAAAATAATGTGATTTTAGATTTTTTGAGTAATTTTAAAAGGCCTTAGTGAATCCACCAAAATGTACAACATATTTTATGATTTTAAGTTCATTTCTTTAATAATGTTACTCACCTCCACTTAAGCAAGGATAATATTTCAATATCTTCATCCCTGGGCCTTGTAAAATAATTTTTCAACTCCTATTACGAAAAAACCTTTGGTAAACCATGGGAAGGTATGTGGTTTTAAATATTTACTTTTATAGATTCCAAAACCTAAGTTTGTCAAATATTAAATAATTCCCCTTTCATTTCTTATAAAAACCAACCTAAGCTCCCAATTAACTTTACTAAAAATTATTTTAGCACGTAACTAATCTTACCTCCACTCTCTATAATCCTCCCAAGGTGCCACCCACTCTTAATAATCCCCTCTTCAAACTTTTGTACTCACACAATCACATAAGGGTTCTTTCTATTCTCATTTTTATCCATGTCTCCCAATATTTTTACACCCTTTTTTCATTTAAAAATGATGAGGTGTGTTTTAAAACCTCCCCCCATACTAACCTTATTATGTATAAATGATGATAGGTCCCTTTATCTCTCAATAATCCTTCCCACGTACACCCATTACCATGCCAAAATTTCATAAGAGTTATTCAATTTCTCCTATTTCGTCAAGTATCTTTATTATCGTACGCCTTCTATTTCCCAATTCCATATATTGGGACAAGTATTTATCTGACCATATTAATATCCATTAAATTTATATATAAGGAGGTATATCTTTCTCCTTAATCAACCCTTTTAATGAATTTTTATGTCATGTTGTTAGCTTTCCGAAATTGCACCGTGAATCTCCATTCCAAAACAATTGTGTAAGTGAATACCGTACCTATTACATATCAAGTTTGTTCTATTTTATACACATATAACATTTTATTTAGTAATTAAATGTATTTATTCAACACCCCTAGATCTTGTAATAAATTATGTTGATGTATAAATCCATGCTTTATTATCTATGTGGCACACTAAATCATGAAAATGAAATGAATGTAACTGGTACACCAAAAATTATATAACGCTCCAATGCATTGGGTAATGTTTAATATCATGATACAACATGATGGTATAGGGTTTTAACTAAATTATTTTATTTTAAATTGTCTGCTATGATGTCTTGGAAGTTTAGCCTTGATATATGATGCAATGTTTTAAGTTGTCGCCACATTTCCATGTTTTGATTATCTTGTTATGTCATGCCTATATGTTCATGTTTATGTTATGCCCTATTGATATTCCTGTTGTCTTAAAAGTGTTGTATTACTCATGTTATCCTAGGTTTATTCCCTTACTGGGCCTTATAGCTCACCATTTTCTTATGTATGTACTCAGGTAATCCCATACAATGTTAATTACAAAATATTTTTGTTCTCAGGGAAAGGAAGATTTCATTAATGATGTTGTATTTAATGTTTTATGTTGTTATGTAATGTTACTAATTTCCCAAGACACTAGACTTATCAATATTTTAGGTTGTATTAAGTGTAATTTTATGTCATTAAATCATGTATGAATGTAATAAAAACAACAGGGATGATATAATAATCATAAATGACATCTACCATTTATTGAAATTATTAATCATTAGGGATATGTTGTATTTATACCATCCTTATTTTTTCTCAAGATGTTTTATGATAAATTTTACCATGGAATGTATTGATATTATCTTTATTGATTAATTATTTTAATCATTAATTTTCCCTTGAAAAAATCACTTTCTTGTCATCATTATAATTTACATTTCCTCTAAATATAAATTTAATTTATAATGGATAGACATGTTACATAAAACATATTCCATTTATATATATGGTATTTTTTTATTTTAAATTTATATGATTAGTTGGAGAAATTATTTTTAATATGTATTCCTTAATCGATAAAGAGATTTTTTGATCAATAAAATGTTTTCTTGAATTTAATTGATCTTTTGATATATAAGGAATGAATTGGACATGTAGATATAGGTGAGTCTATGATATATATATACCCTAGATGCACTAGTAGTCTCATTAGATGAATAATTTGGTTAGACGTAAATAAATGGGTTTATGGTTTATACATAGCCATAAATTTTAAATTATCTCGTGAATGGTCATGATAGTAGAGTATCATAATGCATGAGATCATGACGTCTAATAATTAAAATTTTTCTTTATTAATAATTTAGTTGTTATTATCCATGATAT
Organism: Viscum album; assembly: GCA_963277665.1. Taxonomy (NCBI): domain Eukaryota; kingdom Viridiplantae; phylum Streptophyta; class Magnoliopsida; order Santalales; family Viscaceae; genus Viscum; species Viscum album. Next base: position 772,024,164 of record OY728151.1, on the reverse strand, counting down.
TTTCACAATTATATTATCTATGGATTCATTTCATTCACATATTATTGATTAATTTTTTTTGGTTATTTAACTTACCATATTGATTATTCATTATCAAGTTATTATTGTTTTGTTATTTAAAAAATAGATTGTATGTTTACATATTTACGTTTTCATTTGGATTATTCCTTATTGATAATGCTTTATTTATTCATGATATGTAATCCTTTATGAGAATTTGATCTAACCCTTATTTTTTTTCCTTTCCTAGGAATCTTGGAAGTGTACTATGAATGATAATTGAAGTTATTCTAGGGGAATAATGTTATTCATGAAAAAAATGTGTTTTAATTTTGGGTATTAATATATAATATGGTAATCATGAATGTATGTAGAGGATGACCACAGATTGACCTAAAACCACCGTGCAATATTCTAATTAATATTCGTGACATGTACGCGTATACGACACGTCAATCGGACGTGCGTTTTGGGCGGTACGGCTCAATATACATGTTTTAACTGATGTGTGTGCTTCATAAACGCGCGTGGGGGGTCGAAATGGGCCGAATGAAGTCAGAATGTCCTGAAATCATACGAAAAATACAGGTGTGTCATTTGAGAAGTTTTTGAGTAGACGCCATGTCAATCAGACGTGTCGTATGCCCGCGGTGAACGAGAACGCAATTCTGGTGTCATAAATGGCCAAAACGGCCATCTAACGGTCAAATTCATAGCAGACGACCATAGATTGACCTGAAAAAACCGTGCAACATTTTAATTATTATTCGGTACTAATTTTGTTATTAAATTTTGTTATGCAGTTTTATTTGATGATGTATGTGGAGCTTGGAAGATGATTGATTAGATTTATTTGGGTATATCTTATTGTGTAATTGAATTTTTAAAAAAAAAAATTAAAATCTATAGCGGACACCATTTGGGGGCCACTATAGCTGTTTCCATGGCCACCTTAAGGGGCTGCCAAATGGAAACCGCTGAATCCCATCCTAGCTTGACTACAGCGTCCTCCAAGTGGCGGTCGCTAATAGCAACAGCGACGGGGCAAAAGCGGCCGCTACTTGGCGGATGCTGGGCGGCCACTATAGACCTTTAGCGACGACTTTTGGTGCCCGCTAAAGGTTTTGACTATACTAATGAAAGAGAAAGAGTATCACTGATTCAACCCCTCCCCCTCTTAGTGATACAATACTCTGATTGTGAAATTTAAACTTCTAACCATTAAATAAAGAAAAATAAATATCATATGAACTCTATCGATATCATCAAGTAGAATAAAAAATTAAAGAGTATAAATTTTTATTAAATGATTTTCATCAAAACATCCTTCCATATAATCAATGATGTAGAATGTAAAATTGATAATCTATCAATTAAATTTAAAATCCTAGAAACAAGATCATTCTATAGAAAATATTGTGATGAATTAGGTTGAAAAATAAGAGTGGAAGTTACATTGTATACACATATTACAGAGATATACTATTGAACCCATCTGCTTCAAATTCATATTTTAAGCCTAAATATTGGAATAACTATATTAATTAATTTTATTCAGAGATTAAAATTATAAGGGACTATAATTTCATGATTTTAAAAGACTTGGAATCAATACATGATAAATAAAAATTGTTCTTACTAAATGGAAATCAAGCGCCATTGATATAGTCTCAATATATTGAATTGATAAAAATATAAAACTAGTCTCTATAAATTCCTCCAATGATCAAAATGATTATCGAAGAAAGATATCATAAAAATTAAATGAATAATGAAAATACTCAAAGATATTCATGAAATATAAAAATTCTATGATGTACCAATACATTATCAATTATTTTGGGGAGCATGGGAGAAAACCATGCCATAAAAATTGGAACCTTAGAAAAACGAAATCTAAAACAAATTATAGAAAAAAACCTATATTCAAAAGAAATTATTTAATATAACTTCTAGAACAAATAATATATGGGTTTCAAAATTTATCATATCTAACAATCACCATGAAGAATCATTGGATAGATAAAATGATCATATTCCTTACACATCACCACTGTAAATCTCACCCACTAAAATTTATTTAACATTCCTAAAACTCATAATCGATGAGATAACATCATGTATCATTTATTAATTTCTTATATATTGTTTCAAGAATTTGATTATTAAATTTTCAAAAATTTCATCTTAATGAGTGTTGTTCATATTCACCATTAGATCTCTGATGCTTGAATTTCATGGTCAGATCTTATGAATCATTTCGTTTTCCCATGCATTCACTAATAATTTTATGACTACTATGATATCATTTTAATCCTATAAATAGTGTGATTACTCTTCACAGGTACATAATACATTAGATCTTATCATAACACTAATTATTATAATTTATTTTAGAAGTATCTCTCTTCTTATCGAATCATTTATTTAAAATCCCTTTAAATATGACATTTCTTCTAATTTCTTTCTTAGGAAATTTACTACCATTTTTATATTAATAATAATTTATTCATTAAATTATTTTTTGAGTGGTGGATTTATTATATTTATAAGTCTTATTTGGATGACCAACATGATTCATAATACAAAGAGGCTGACTACCCGAACCGAAAAACCCTCAAATTCAATTTAAAGCCTTATTTTCCTAGTATTTTCTTAACAATAAGTTATCTTATCAATGAACATAAAGATTATGTACTGAAATTTAAGTAATTTTACATTGATATAGTTTCAAAAAACATTTCCTCTTTGGATCCCATTTCTCCCATGACAATTTGGAAAATGGATGGTTAAAGTACACAAATGATAGAGTGTTGGTTGATTATATATTGTCATAATAAAGATGTGAAAATCTAGGTATATACATGTTAAGTACTCAATAATATTGATAATAATATTGGTATATGATTTCTTTTATTTTTATATGTTCATAATATTTTAATTTATTGTAAATTTTATATATTATATCATCCTTCATTTAAATATATATATATATATATTCAATTCATTTCCTTATATTTCTTATATATTCTTTTTTATTAATCATATGGGAACAATTATTTTCAAAATAACATGATTAATAATGTATTACTGTAATAGAAACATCAAAATATTAAATTTTTTATTTAAAATGATCTAAATATTCTTCAGATAAACCTATCAAAGACATATCAAAGGATTCTAGAATGTATAGGCACACAAGTTTATTTTTTAGAAAATAAATTAATCCAATATATACTAAAGTTAATTTGGATCATATTGATCAAACTCTTGAATTTATGATATAAAAAACTTTGGTACAATTATTATTTTATGATAAGTATCATCCCAATTTATTTTATTTCATATATCTAAGAGTATTTTACCTTTCTATATGTGGATATTTGTATTTTCTATTATTTATATTGAATTTTTAAAAAAATTAATCAAATAAAAACATTGATTAATGACAAATTTCCATTTTATACTTCTTTTATTTTAAAAACATAGAGTTGTAACTTCTATCACTCCTTAAGTATCACTATTTTTCATATAGAATAAAATCTTTATCTTTTTCCATTGAATACAATTCACCTTTTACATCCATAAAGGGGGAGTATAGTTGAAATACATAAAGGTAGAATTTATCTAACAATGAGACTAAAAATTGTATATCAACCATTCAATTTTAATGATCACAAAATGGGTGACCATTTAGGTAAAATATGATTATGTATATAATCAGAGAAGGCAATACATTTATCTTCTTGGTTTCAACCAGAACACAACTTCTCTAATAAAACTCAATGAAAATTTTCAATCTATTATGTGTTGTGTCTTGTGAAAATTAAAAATGATAATATTGTTGGGTCTCCCTATGTATACCACATTCTCCATTCTACAAATTGAAATATTTTAATTTTCACAAGTTCATAATATTTTTTATTGTTCTATACTTCAATTCAATATACCTCATCATCATCAACAATTTGAAGATTTTTGATACATCCATTTTACACTGCATATCTCATCTTATATACTAATTTTTTTATGTATCATAGGTATAACAATATAGTCTTAATATACATTACAATTACATAACATTTTTAGAATACTTAAAAAAATTATACAAATAGGCACCCAAGTACCAAACTAGTTTAGTGCCTTTCGAAACATGGAAATATAAACACTATTACATGAATGAGATAATTTATCTCCAACTAGGTTCTTCTTGACTAACACCCTTTTTAGACACATCATGCTTAATACATATCTTTATATATTGGTTAAGGAAACATAAAAAGGGATGAGATCATATGCCCATTAACGGTAAACAAGGGAGACATGTAAGCATAAACATGATCATAGGGGTGTGATTACATGATCATACCATTATAAGATCATTCCATTCTTATCATAATATCATAAACATGTATCCTGTCATAAATATTTTCAGTTCATAGGACATGAATCATATGTAAATAAAGAACATAATCCATAAAAACATAACATATGAATAATAAATGAAATTATGGAATACACATAAGTATATAAAATTATTTCCATATTTATCAAGGAATCATTGACAAGGCCTTATTGGTATATTGGTTTCACTTCCCATACCATCTTGGTAGTCAAGGTTCACTCCCATGGCTATCTTAGTAGTATGATTCCACTACATATAGCATCTTGGTAGTCATGGTTCACTCCCATTTCCATATTTGTATTCAAAGTTCACTAACAATACTATCTTAGTATATCTCATGATATATAAATCTTTACCCAATTCATTAAAGTGATATATAGGTCCCACCCATCCCATAATTAAATCATATATATGTGTGCCACAAAATCAGAAAAATAATATAATAACCCAATAAATAAAATGGATATCATAAAAATTTTATCATATTATAACCTATAGAAAATGATATAGTTTTCATAATAATTTCATTAAAATCATAAACTGTGAAAAGAAGAAGGTTTCAATAGTATATAACCTGTGAAATAGAAATAGGTATCATAAATGTCTTTTAATCATAACAAAAACCATTCAAAGAAATAATATGAATGAAAACATTGAATAATTTACCCAAAAATGATGATTAAAACCAATGGATTTCATCTTATATGGGAAATAGTTTTGAAAGTTCTTTTAAAACCATTTTGTGAGGAAAATATCCTTTATATATTAAAAATTCTTTTTAAAACATAAAACAGTTTTGAATAAAAAAATTGGATATTATTTTTGAAAATTATTATGGATATCTAAAAACCATAAAAAAATTTAAAAGTACTTTTTCCACGAATATTATCTTTAAATATAACATTAAAACTTTTTTGAAAATATTTTTGGAAACATGTTTTTTGAAATAAAATAGATTTTCGACAGATGATAGAAATAGTGTAAGATTTTTCTTCAAAAAAAACTTATTTATATTAAGTAAAAAAGAGTGTAAAATGGTAAAAATACATATATATATATATATATATATATTGAATAAACTGAGTATAATAAAATGAATGATTTTTCATAAAAGAGGGATCATAATATTTCATCAATGGAAGCAAAATAAAAAACAATCTCGATAAATGATGAGATTTTTTCAATAAATATCTTATCACTTGGTAACATTGAATCACACTCCCAATATAAGAAAAATAAATTAAATGAATCCTAAAATACAATTAAAGTAATTATATTAATTATAAAACATGTCAAAACCCCTCAAAATATAATATATGTTCATAACAAAACATGCATCTCAAAGAAGGTAAATTGAGACCAAAATATCTTACAAATTTGGTAACTTTTGAAACATAAACCCCATGAAAGAAAGATCATAGAATATATATGTAAATAAATATAAATTTAATAATAATCATCAAAAAATAAATTCATGGAAAATATATAAACCACGTAATAGAAAAGATTATTGAACCAGGCATGTGTCGCACGTATATAAAATGTGAAATGCATTTCCCTTTCCTTGTGTCTTGACTCTCGTCATACTCATTCAGAACTCCTGTATAATAAATATAAGGTTATTATACATCTATCACAGAACCATATTATTATATATAATATCATATATGTTTTTATTATGAATTAATATTTCCCACTTGTTAATAATTCTATGTTAAGGTTTCACTTTTGGTAATATCTGCTTTTTTTATTTTCATGTGTCTTAATTTTTTATATATTTGGTCTTATACTTATATCATGATTTCTAGAACATTAAACATGATATAAATATAATTTAAATTAATTATATGTGTAATATAATAATCTATAGAATATAGAATTATGAAAATATAATACACCGTTCATGGAGACGGTAGGTCGTACGTTGGCATGAACGATGTTTCTGTTTAATTGTCGTATTGAATGAAATAAAGTAAATGAAAAACACTCACACACACACACATATATATATATATCATTATTAAAGTATAATTATTATATTATATATATCAAATAATTTTATGAAACTCATCCATAAAATGTCTCATGCAGTTTGTGAATGAATTACATCGCTTTGAGGGGGCGGTAATCCACACTTCCACAAATGAAATTATCTTGTTTACAATAAAATAGAAAGTATAAATATATGTGTTGTAAAATAATAAAATAATCTTAAATACATAATATATATCATATATATCATATATAAACATATTTTTCATTATAATTATCAACCATCAAATGTCGTAAAAAATAACAATCATTATTTCTAGAGGTGGTAGTTCATTGTACACAAAAACAGTGTGTTCCTTACCCATTAGATGGAATTGTGTGTATGTGTAGGTAGAACCATTTTAATAAAAACAACTCAGTATATTTAGGATATTTTTTATTTTATAATCATTTAATTAGATGAATTTTGGAGGTGAAGATACAAAATAAAAGAAACGAGCAAGAGGGTGGGTGTTTCCTTTTAATCAAGTAACTCCTTTTGGTTTCCACCAAAGGGATTCCTTGGATGGATTTCATAAAAAAAGGAGGCTTAAAGGAGTATTTTATGTATTTTGGGAAGTTTTTTGGTTATATATTTTATGATGATATGTGTTTTTATGGGTTTTAAGAAGAGGTAGAGGCAGTAGATTTTATAGGGGATTGAAAGGACACACTTGGAATTTTTTAATACAAGTTAGTTGTAATTGTTTTTTACCTAAAGAAATTCATCCCAAACTGATAGAACAAAATAATGGAATGTTTATGGCTTAAAAATTTCTATAAAATTTCCTTTTTACAGGTGTATAGTTCATTTTTTCCTTAAGTTTATGTTCTACTTCCTTGATAATCATAATTTTACCTTAATCAGTGTAATTTATTTTAACTGCATTCAATAATATTTTGGGTAAAAATCTAAGTTTAACTTATTAGAAATTATAAATTATGATGATTCCAAATATGGAATCAATTTTTCTAAATTACAATCATAGAAGTGGTATAAATTAATTTCAAATTAATCAGGTATATAAGACAACACTGCGGGTTTTTAAAGTAAAAATAATCAAAGAAATTGTTAGGATTTCATATCAAATTTCACTATGAATTTGGTTCTAATGACCTAAATTGGATTAATTGATAAAAAATTGATCTAATTAATCTTTTAAAAAATTAAAATATATTTTTCCCTTATGAATAAATTTGATCAAAATTCATCTTCCAATTAGAATTCAGTATTTTTCACTATTCATCCAAAAATGATGTTTCTTAGAAAAATCCCAAAAATTCACCCTAATATAATTTCAAAATTATAAATTCAAAAATAAAGTTTATTTTAGAAAATTAAATTTTTTAAATTTCCAAAAATGAATTTTATTTTTTTCATAAAAGGACATGAAAAGATGTATATTTAATAAAATAGTATTTTAAAACACATAAAGACTTTAGCAAAATATATATTTTTCTTCATCAAAATGTTCTATTTATATAAAATCATTATAATTTTTTTTTAAATTTATTCATTAGAATTTATATTACTGTGTTTAACCGAAAGGTTATTCCTATCTCATTTAAATAATTATAATAATAAAATGTTGTTTCGTAGAAACTCGGTGTTGTGTGCATCATACACCAAGTAGGTGTTTCATGTAGCACAACCCAATTTGGTGATGTGTGAAAGGAATATTTGACTTAGTGTAAAGAATTAAAATAATTAAAATTAATTCATTTGAAAAATAGTCCATAAATAACTTGGGGCGTTACATTCTAACCCCCTTAAAATTAATTTCACCAAATAAACTTGTCCTTCCGGTACAAAATAATGAGGATAATTCTACTTAATTATATCCTAAAGTTCACATGTAGATTCTTCTAATAGGTTATTTCTCCATAAAAATTTTTTTAGGTTAGTGGTCTTGTTCCATAGAACGTTCTCTGTAGAGTCAATATTTTCAACTGGTTGTTCCTCATAAGAAATATTCTTCTCTAGTTGTATGACCTCTAAGTTTAGTACATGTGAAAGGTCATGTATATACATTCATAAGAGAGATACATGGAACAAATCATGGTCATGAGATATATTTGGAGGAAGTTCCAAGTGATAGGGTTCCATCCTGATATGATCAAGAATCTCAAAGAGACATATATACCTTGGGTTTAGTTTCCCTTCCTTCCTAAATATCATATCTCTATTTGATGGTGAGATTTGTTGAAATTAATTTTCACCAACCTCAAATTATATGACACATCACCAGTTATCATCATAACACTTCTATCAACTTTGAGCTACCTTGATATGTTTCTAAGGGGATCTAACCTTCTCTTTTGTTTCTTCAATAATCTTAGTTCAAAATATCTTTATTTCTCCAACATAATACTAAAACATTTGAGCTCTACACTTATACCCATAAAAGGATTCATAAGGTCCCATCTAAATTCTTGAGTGAAATCTATTATTGTAAGAAAACTAAAATATATGATGGTGTTGATCCCAACCACCTTTGAAATTCATAGAACAATGTCTCAACATTTCCTCTAGGGTTTCAATTATTATTTCAGAATTAAAATATGTATGAGGATGATAGGTAGTGATTAAACTCAATTATCTTTCATGTTCTTGCTGAATAATTCACCAAAACATAGAGTTAAACCTTAGATCTCAATTTGATACAGTGGATTGTGGTACTCGATTCAACCTTACCACTTCTTTAATGTATATGTGAGAAATCTAATCAAGAGAGAAGTCTTCTTTGATACCAACTATGTTTGTTGACTTTTTAAGGGTGTAGAATACCACCCATATAGAATTAAACCCTTTAGAAGTTTTAGGGAGTCCAATGATAAAATATACAGTGATTTTATCTAATTTCCATTCTCGTATGGGTAATTGGTACAACATCCCTTTATACTTTTTTCTTTCAACCTTAAATTTATAGCATACCAACCACTGAGATAAAAACTCTATGATATCTCTCTTTGTGCCATCCCATCATAAGTATTCTTTCAAATCCATAAACTTCTTCGTATTTATAGGATAAATAATGAATTAAGAACTATGATCTTCCTCAAATAGCTCCTTATTATAATCTATTATGGAATATACACAAACATTGTTCCTGAACCTTATCATTTCATCATGATTAAGGATAAAATATAGAATATTTATGACCTTATATTGTAGCTCTATGTCTTCCTTATGCTCCGATTTAATCCTCAATTGGATAGAGTGTTCAACATTCAATTTGGGAAGATAAGTTTTCTCCCCTTCTATTCAAGTTTCAAGATACATGCTTTGAAAATCCGTAAATATTGGATCTTTTGTGATCCTCATCATGGGTAATCTAACAAGATTATTTTGACTTAAATAATCAACCACCATATTCAATTTCCCTTGGTGGTAATTTATTGATAATTCAAATTCTTTTATAAGCTCTAACCATCATCTATAGTACATATTCATCTCCTTATGAGTGAATATTTATTTAGTACTTTTATGATTTGTACATATATACCACACAGTTCTCTATAAAGGTAATTTCTCCATATCCTTAATGAAAAAATTATCACTGCTAGCTCCAATATAAGAGTTGGGTAATTTTTATCATTATTCCTTAACTACCGCTAGGCATAAGGGATAATCATGTTATTATGTATAAGAAAACATCTCAATAACATCTTTACTACATCTCTATAGATTAAAAACTCATCTCTACTAGAGGGTAATGTAACCATAGGTGCGCTGACCAACATTCTATTTAATTCATTGAAATTTTATTCACATTTAACTATCTATAGGAACTTCAAAACCTTCTATGTTTACTTGGTCAGAGGATTAGATTGTTTTGAGAATATATCCATAATACATAGCTAATATCTAGCTAAACCAATAAAAATATGGATATTAGTCAATGTGGTTAGTCTAGGCCAGCATTTATTACCTTTATCATAGATAGATCTACTACAATTCTATCTCTTGATATTATATGACCCAAAAATGAATCTTTTTTTAGTAAAAATTAACAATTTGAAAATTTATCATATTGTTTCTCCTTCCTTAGGGTATTTAGTACAATTATCAAGTGATCTTCCTGATCTTTCTTTCACTTTTAATAGATAATAAAATCATCTTAAAGACTACCAAAAACATATAAAAGTAATCTATAGAGACTCCATTAATCAAATACATGATGATTGTAGTGGAATTAGTAATACCAAAAGGTATTACTATATATTCTTAGTGTTTATACCTTTAACAGAATGTCATCTAGGGTATATCCAACTTCTTGAACCTCAATTAATGATATCCAGAATGTATTTTAATATTGGAAAAGTATTGAGCTATACATAGTTGATAAAAAAAGTCATAAATATGGGGAATAGGTTACTTTTTTTAATTATAAACTCATTCAAATATCAATAATTAATGAATATTTGCATTGATCAATATTTATTATTCACAAAATGAATAGGTGCATAATAAGGTCACACAATTGGCTGAATAAATCCCATATTGTTGTTTTCTTGTAGTTTCTTCTTTAATTCCAACAACTTAATTGAGACTATTCTATAGGGAGACATTAACAGTGGTGTGTAACCAGTTATCTATTTTACATAGAACTCAACTTCATGTTTTTGTGGAAGGATATGAAACTCTTTCAGAAAGACGTCCAGAAATTCTAGAAAATTAGGCATATCTTAGATGTATATTTTCTCCCCAACCATTTTTGATAAACACCCCTACCAAATGGGAAGTGAGACTCATACATTGGATGTAATATCTATAGGAAGTTTATACTTCTCATCACATTGATAGAAGATTATAGGAGTGTTTTAAATTTCAAACTTAACTTCCCTTCCCTAATAATTGATGTGGGATTTATGTAGATAAATATAATCCATGCATAATATGATATCAAATTCAACCAAAGGAAGAATGATAAGATTTCACGAATCATATTCCCAAAATCATCAAATGATTATGAATCATAGATTTGGGATGAAATCGTTGTACCATTAGGGGTTTTCAATTCTAATTTTAAATCTAATATTTTTTTGTTGAATCTCAACACCCTTAGGAAATTCTTTAGATATTAAAGAGTGGGTATATTTAGAATCAAATAATATATTTTTAGTTATATAGTGGATGTTCAGTATACCTATAACCATCTCATTATCGCAACCCTCATTAGAAATAGTGTTTTCATGAGATTTTCCCTTGTACCATTGCGTAAGAGGTTGCTGACATCGATCGTCATCACCATCTCTTGGTTATGGGAACTAGTTAGAATAAATCCCATAATCCTTACAATTGAAGCACTGAAGCATAAGGGGGTCCTTCTATGATGATTTTTCACTATTTTTACCATTTGATAACTTCTTCCCATCACTTCAGTAATCAGAGGCCTGATGGCCTTCCCTTCCCCAAAAAAACATTTATTAAACACCATAATTCAATTTCCCCCATGCTTCTTTATAAATATAGATAATAAAGGAATGCATATCTTTTCTCTTTATGGTTTTATATTTTCCTTTAAACTTCATCTTACTTTTCTTGTCAAACCCAATAGATTTATAAATGACTCCAACATCCATTTCAATTCTGATTTTTCAATGCACAATATCTTCATAGATAATAAATTATCTTATCTACAACAACATTCTGAGACTTTGTTTTAATCCAGTGAAAAATATATCAACTTTACTTTTGGGTTTGATGATAATTCCCTATGAGTACCTCACAGGCCTTGTGAAATTAGCCTCAAAGGTACCAACAGATTCAATATCATTTTTCTTTAACTAAAGGAACTCTTTATCCATCATTGTACATAGAATTTGAGGAAATTAATTATAAAAAGATAAGTTCTTGAACACATCCCAATCCATGGATTTAATTTCATATTTATTCATTTTATTCTTGATTTTCATCCATTACTTGTACACTTCACCTTCTAACTGATAAACAACCAAAATAAATTTTTCATACTCTTAATATTATAGTATAGAGAATATAATTTTAGTAGTATTGATTCATTTTTCAGAAATATTGGATAAAAATAAACTCTAAGAGAATCTCAATGTTGCCTCATGATGGAATCAACAGAATATTGTTCTGTCCTTTTCTCATTTAAAATTACACCATGATTCATACCTTAAAAATTCTATGTCATCATAGAAATGAGTTTTTGTATTCCATCTCCCATAGAATTTAGTTTTCCGTGAGTATGATCATTTCATTTTCAATTGAAATAACCATTAATGTGTTTCCTTTAGGTTACAACCATTAAATAAAACCAAAATGAATAGAGTATGAAATAGTTATCATAATTAGGAACCATATAATCCTGAAAGTACCAAATAGGATGTCAACATTATGAAACCTCCATTAATGTATGACAACATAGGTTCATCCTAAGTAATTCACTATGAACATAGATTTAAATCCTTAAGAATGATTTAGGAAGAGTTTTTTAATTCCTAAAGCATATCCCTCGGGAGTGTCAAACTAGGTGTGCAGCACGGCAAATTTTCATGTACCAGGTTGCACAGAGTCAGGCCCAACACAAATTATCAGATTTGTTACTCCTAGGGATATTTGTTCCTGAGACACACCAATTTTTAGTATTTGTATAGGGATTTATTTCTAGGAAACCACTCACTCTATCCTTTACCAAAATTTTAGGACATTTTTATATACTTTTCCTATCATTATACTTTTCCTTATATAATCCATTACGGTATCTGTAACACCCCAGTTAAATAAAGAATATTACATTTTCATATTTATCCATATTTGTGAATAAAATATTAATATGACTTTAAAGGGGACACTATGCTTGATGGTGTACCCAACACGCAACAACGAGTTTCTTGGGAATCTTACATTGCACTCTAATAATAAAATAATATTATTTTAAATGGTAGTTAACATGTAGCCGTTGTATTGGCGGGAATGGATAGAAATAACTAAAATATGATTATATATATTTTTAAATGTTTTTACATTTATCCAATAACCGATAAAGGCTTAAAATACACAATGAATTCAATTTTAGGCATTTATAACCTAATTTTTCACTAAAGGTTCACTTATCACCTTTTGATGGAGAACCGTCATTAAATATAGTTTTGATCACTCTTTTTCATTCTTTTGGACCAAATATAACTCTTCTTTAGAATCAGGACATCAAAATTTACTTTGTGTAAATTTTTGGTATCTTTCCGATAAAGTTCATTTTTTAATGAATAGTGTAAAATGTTGTAATTTAATTCAAAACCGCTTTTTAATGTAATTTATTTATATTATTAGATAATATTTTGAATTGGTTTTAAAGTGAAATTAGAAAATATTTTTACCATTAAATCCAATAGTGGTCGTTGGAATTAATTTCACATTGAAATCGGACTTAAACTAGTAACAATCTTTTGATACTTATTGTTTTATAAAAACACGCTATTTGTCATGACAGCGGGAATTAATTATTAAATTAATTAATGTGACTTATATGTTTTGAATTTTTTAATATAGACTTCATTTTTGAATTCGGAATATCGAATATAGCTTAGAGTGAATTTTTGGTAATTTTCTAAAAAACTCCAATTTTTGATGAATAGTGAAACCACTAAGTGGTAATCAAGCAAACTGATTTTTCAGTTAAATGAAAGTTTACCACTAATGTGTATTGAATTTTAAAAATCCGACATACGTGGTTGTCATTAGTATGTAAAATGTGGTTCAATTGGATGAAAATAATTTTTTGGTGAATAGTAATTTTTTTTTCATTAATCGCGATTAGAGGTAATTAGTGTAATTTAAGGTAAAAATGATATTATAAAAATGTGAAAACACCATGACACTTGTCCTACACCTATTGGGTGAGTCATGGCCGACCAAGACAAGCCATGGGTCAACTTGGGGACCCCATGGAGCCACTTTAGTTGGAAAATTACAATAATATATTTTTATTTAATGTTAAAATTAAAATGACACAAACATGAGTTGTTTTACTAAAACAATTTTTAAATGAGGTTATACAAGTCCAAATTTTGACTATAAATATTCATTAGAAATATAAAAATATTTCCTACATCATATTAGTTTTTATATAATTTTTAGACATTAAATAAATTAAATTTTTTATGACATCATGATGATGTAGCTATGACCTCAATATTTAACGATTTAAATAAAATGGATGGATAATGTAATATCTAAGACCTAAACTTGTCCAAAAACTATTGGATGGAAATATTTCGAAGACTTATCATCTTATCGTCGAAATATATAAATGTGGGACCTTAGAAATTTGAAACACTTTTGAAAATAAAATAATAGTTTCATGATTTCCAAAAGTGCCCCTCCTCTCCTCTTATAAAAGGCCCCCACCTCTACCTCATTTCACACACTCATCAAGCCATTGGCTCGGCCATACCCTGCCCATTTACTCTCTCCACATCCCTCTCCTCATCCTAGAGGATTTCCGTTGGGCAGAATCCTTTCAAATGAAGCCTTTAGGCTCAAATCAAAAGGAGTTACACTTTTAAAGATAATTCATTCTCTCATGTTCATTTGTTTTATTTTGGTTCTCCAAACCCCAAAACTCTTTTTATTTACTTCTTTTGTAAAAACACCAGTATCATCAATATACTATGATGTTGTTATATGTTTTATTCTAGCTACACTCTCACACAACTACATCAAATGGTTAAAGAACATACGGTTTCTGTGGATGGTGAAATTCTGCCTCCCGAAACGATGATTTTTCAATACTCATCTAACACCTTCAAAGGTGGCCATTATGATGTCAATTTTTTTTATATGATATATAATATGTTTATTATTTACTTAAGCTTCTGTATTTTTCATTTGTGGCTTACCTTTATGGCTTCCATTATGGGTATACGCGATATCTTCATTTTAGGAAGTGCGGACTTCCACCCCCTGAAAGTGATTTGATTCGTTAATACCATATGTGGGATGTGTAAAGGATAAAGTTAATGATATTATATATTTTATTATACTTTAATTATAATATACACTTATGTCGTTATGATTCCTTTCCAGTAAATACGAAATAGAAATGGAAGTAGCGTTCATGCGTACGTACGGCTTACCGTCTCCATGAACAGTGCATTTCATTTCTTACCTCTAAATGTGATGTAATATTATAAATACAGGTATATGCTGAATATATATGATATATATGTTATCCAAATCATTAATATCATTCTGGATATAATGAACCTTTGACTAAATTAACAACATGTAAGTGTAAGAAGTCTATTTTTGACTTAAGAACCAAATACCGACAAAATGAACATTATTAACTTAAATGATTACATGATGTTAATAACATGGTATAAAAAGGTATAGTGAACTTGAAAAAGGTTCTTATACAAGTAGATATTAACTCAATTTTATTATTCAGGAGATTAAAGAATAATCGGGTCAAGTCGGATATGAGGTAAGGGATCCTACTCCTCTCTTTCTTTAAAAGTACACTCTTTTATGTCATTCCTTTTAAAGCTCATATTTCTTGTTATTGGGATTTTTTTTATATTAATATTACTTTAAATTTTAGGTTCATGTGATTAGAGACCCTATTCTCTCTCATCAATCTATTTTGGAAGTTTTGAGTGGCGCCGTTAGGCTGCCGAGTTTTCGTAACGGATTTTTCATCTAACTTTTATTCCCGTGAGATTTATGCTACATTTGCCACAATTTCCTTTAAGTGGTGTATGTACTGCCCATTATTTTACTCATTGTGTAATATACTTTCTTTTATGAGTATTTACATCAATGTTGTATTGTCCTTCTTTCACGAGGTGTATGCTTCGAAAGATACCCATGTCGGTAAGGGAACCTTTCACCCTCCTCTTTTTAAATGACTTCTTTTGTTGGGTCTTTTAATTTACATGTTGTTATGTTGGGATATGTTCTCATATATCCTTATTGATGTAAATTTTATTTACATGTGATGAGATACCTTTTTTTATCTCTCATCAACTCATTTTGATGTGACACCGTTAGGCTGTCAAGGGAACTTCTTAACCCAATTTCGATTTCTTTGGGTTCAACATGTAGTTATTGAATGTGTCATCCGTTGAGTATGTGTGAATGACCTTTGATTAGTTTACACTTAATATCCACTTATATTGGGTGTATTTATATTTTTCACACATAAATATGAGATTGATTTATCCTTAATGTAAGGATACCTTCTTTATAATGGATTTCATCTCATTTTACATTTCTTTTGAGACTTCATTGTTGTTATGCACCAATTCACTCTTATATGGTGTGTATATTGTCCTTTGACATATTATATCATGAATCCTTTTATTCTCATGATGTTATTAAGTTTGGATTAAATGTTATTCCTCAATTATTTGTATTCAAGAGTCTATCATTTTGTTAAAAACTCTTTAACAAAAATATCATTTTAAATGTTTTAAAGATTTATTATTCTAAATCATTATCTTTAATATCCATGTTTTCAAAATGGTTTTCAGTATTTATTTTTATGGACATTAATGTTTTAAAATTATAATTCCATTAAAATATTCAAAGTGGTATAGGACACTTTGATTCAAAAATGTCTTTTAAATGGTTTTTGAAAATGGATTGATTAATTCAATATCTGGGAATTATTTATTTAGATTTCAAATGAAATATTGTTATTTAAATGTTTATATTTTCCTTATTTTATGTGTAATAATGGTACATGTACATTATGACAGGTGGTGTCGTGAATACCAGGACGGGTGGTTACGTTATAACCTCCAATGCATTGGGTATGGAAGTCGGCCGTATGGCTATTCCATTAAGTATGTATGGAAATTGGCCGTATGGCTATTCCATTAAGTGATATGTGTGGATTCGACCGTATGGTTATTCCACTTAAGTATGTTTATGTCCCAAGTTACCTTTATATATGTTATGTGTTCTTTATATGGGTTTTATGGTAATCCCTTGGTTACAAAAGGTAAGTAATGATACTTTATTCAGTGAAGAGTTTTTACTACTTCATGAAGGTGAAGGTATTACTTTGGTAGAGTATACATGGTTTACTTGATGTTTGAAAAACTAACATTTTTCATTCTTTTTGTATCCCTTACTGAGCTTTTTATGCTCATCCCAAGTTTTTGAAATGTTTTTCATAGGTCACGGGGAAGGTACATGATAAGATGATAGAGTCAAGGATGTGTCAAGAAAGAATCCAAGTTTTATTTTAAATATGTTTCCGTTGATGGGAAGAATGAATCCTGTCTTTTATGTAACCACTTTGTTTAAAGGTGGAATGTAATGCATATTTCATGATCTAATTCTCTAAAACTCTAAACCTGAAAAGATCCTCAATGTGTAATCTTGTGATAACTCAAGATTATGTAAGGTTTAAGGCTGGGCCTTATAGTTGGTATCAAAGGTCGGTTTAGATAACTTTAGAGGTTAGGGTATTCTTTAAGCATAAGTGGCATTACCATAATTGGTAGGATTTCAGAAAGAGTCTTAGTTTTAGATAAAGTGAATGATTAATTATATCTTAGTGTTTATCTTCCTCATTAGTACTTGATGGTTTTTTTTATATACTCACACTGACCTTTTTGGTTTTAGTAAATGGCTGGATCTAGCAGGCACCAAAGTAACAGTGGATTTGAAGGAAACTGTGACAGTTTTTTGAGCAAGCAACTGAATGATATGGGAGCTGGAATGAGAAATCTTGTGATTATCCTCAACCAACTATCTGGAGTCATGATTGACCACCTAAACTTTGGTGATATATCTAAGGCATCATATATACAAGAAACAAATCCCTACGGAAGTACAGGTTATAATCATAAAGGTAAGTGTGTTCAAAAACCTATGTGTCAAAAATGTGGAAAGAAACACCTAGGAAAATGTTTCAATAGGACAGAAATATGCTATAGATGTGGATATGAAGGTCATAAAGCAAGAACCTGCCATGGAAAAAGGAATCATCTAGTTGACTCGAGGAAAGGGAAAGAAGTTCTTTCTGAGGGATCAATTGAATGTTTTAAATGTGGTGTGCATGGTCATTATGCAAACACATGTCCTATGAAGAAGTTTCGTGAATGGGGTTACCAAGAGCATACAAATGTTCGTTTACCAATACCTAATGCCATTCCGATTGAGGATGAATAAACTGACAGTGACCAATCAAAGTAATGTATTATTTCATGACTATTGTTTTCCTATTTTGGAATCTTAGGATATGATTCATGATTTTGTTTGTAGGAAAGAGGTATTTCGGAATAAGTTGGAAAAGAATGGTTAATGGATCATGAATAATGTTGAATGAGTAAGATGTCAACATATAAGGGCTTCAAGAGTTATGGTGAAATTCTTAAGAGTATTAAGTCTCTTTTAATGATGGGTTACATTAGAAGACTTTTTATATTATGTGTAACCCTGATGTTTAATACAGGCAAATTGTATTCAAGGAATAGTTATCTTTTATTTTGTGGACATAGTTATAAAGAACCATTTGGGTTTATATGATCCTTACTTTTGAGGTAATTATGGGTTACTATATGATTGAAGAGAAAGGCATGAGAAAAAATTTGAGGTTAAATTATGTTATGGTTATTTTTGATGATTTTATCCCTTTTCGGGGAATGATTTGAGAATTATATAGTTTTGGAAAAAGGACAACACGCAGACCGTGTGACTACCCGTCGCGTCGGAAAAAACTGTGGGAATCGAACCCACAACCAAAGTGCGACTGGTATTTAACGCCTACCACTGGACTACGTGAATTCCCTAGTTAGTTTGACTGATTCTTTTTAGTTATATGATTTTATGAATTAAGAGTAAGTTTATTTTGGGTTATTTATTAAAATGATTAACCTATCATGGAGGATATGTGATTAGGTTAATTAATTTTCAATATGAGACTTTAGGAGATACTGATGTTGTTTGGAGATAAATGTTACGATTTAACTTGGAAGACTATGTGACTAAATCCTTCAAATATTTGGGTTTCAATCTTAGATGTGTTTACTTTGAAGAATTTTATGGACAAATTGTTTATATGATCCTTGTTGAACTTTGGGTTTTGTTTGACAAATTTTGGAGATTAAGAATAGATTTTCTTTTTATAAAGGGTTATCCTTTTCTGGTTATCTGATCTTGTACTAGCTTTTTTTGTTTTGGTTTTGGTTAAAGTCAAAAGACATGGGAAATATATATTTCTCTTTTGTGGATTAGGTGACTCTCTAGAAGTTGATTATAGTACTCTTAATGCGAACAAGTCTTCCTAAATACTCGTCGTTTGGGTAAAATATGAGTTTGTGTAAGGAATCTAATAAAAGTTGAAAGTCAACATGATGAGTGATTATGTTTCCTTATGAATAAATTCCTCAATAAAAAGTAACTTAAAACAAAAATGTTGTCTATTAACTTTTCCTACTGGGGAATCGAATACCGTTTAACCCATCACAAGTTTGTGATTTTCTCATGGTTAACTTTCTCCTAAACATGTTTTCTATCACTCTCCATCAGAACATGACCCTTTGTTTTTTCCTCCATGTCCAATTTTCATACTTGGAATCCTAGTATGGGTTAACTCGGGTGACATTTGTACTTCTCTCCCATTCTTTTAAAGTGACTGTTTTACCAACTCTTTTTCCGATGTGGGACTTTCAAGGATGTTTCCAAGCCCAATTTTAAAATTGCGAGGACGCAATTTCCAAAAGGGGGGAAGGATGTAACACCCCAGGTAAATAAAGAATATGACATTTTCATATTTATCCATATTTGTGAATAAAATATTAATATGACTTTAAAGGAGACGCTATGCTCGATGGCGTACCCAACACGCAACAACGAGTTTCTTGGGAATCTTACGTTGCACTCTAATAATAAAATAATATAATTTAAAATGGCAGTTAACGTGTAGATGTTGTATTGGCGGTAATGGATAGAAATAACTAAAATATGATTATATATATTTTTAAATGTTTTTACATTTATCCAATAAATGATAAAGGCTTAAAATACGGAATGAGTTCAATTTTAGGCATTTATACCCTAATTTTTCACTAAAGGTTCACTTATCACCTTTTGATGGTGAACCATCATTAAATATAGTTTTGATCACTATTTTACATTCTTTTGGACCAAATATAACTCTTCTTTAGAATCGGGACATCAAAATTTACTTTGTGTAAATTTTTGGTATCTTTCTGATAAAGTTCATTTTTTAATGAATATTGTAAAATGTTGTAATTTAATTCAAAACCAATTTTTAATCTAATTTATTTATATGATTAGATAATCTTTTGAATTTATTTTAAAGTGAAATTATAAAATATTTTTACCATTAAATCCAATAGTGGTCGTTGGAATTAATTTCACTTTGAAATCGGATTTAAACTAGTATCAATCTTTTGATACTTATTGTTTTATAAAAACACGCTATTTGTCATGACAGCGGGAATTAATTATTAAATTAATTAATGTGACTTATATGTTTCGAATTTTTTAATATAGACTTCATTTTTGAATTCAGAATACCGAATATATCATAGAGTGAATTTTTGGTAATTTTCTGAAAAACTCCAATTTTTTATGAATAGTGAAACCACTAAGTGGTAATCAAGCAAACTGATTTTTTAGTTAAATAAAAGTTTACCACTAATGTTTATTGAATTTTAAAAATCCAACATACATGGTTGTCATTAGTATGTAAAATGTGGTTCAATGGGATGAAAATAATTTTTTGGTGAATAGTAATTTTTTTTCATTAATCGCGATTAGAGGTAATTAGTGTAATTTAAGGTAAAAATGATATTATAAAAATGTGAAAACACCATGACACTTGTCCTAAACCTATTGGGTGAGTCATGGCCGACCAAGACAAGCCCTGGGTCAACTTGGGGACCCCATGGAGCCACTTTAGTTGGAAAATGACAATAATATATTTTTATTTAATGTTAAAATTAAAATGACACAAACATGAGTTGTTTTACTAAAACAATTTTTAAATGAGGTTATACAAGTCCCAATTTTGACTATAAATTTTCATTAGAAATCTAAAAAGATTTCCTACATCATATTATTTTTTATATAATTTTTAGACATTAAATAAATTAAATAATTTATGACATCATGATGATGCAGCGATGACCTCATTATTTAATGATTTAAATAAAATGGAAATATAATGTAATATATAAGACCTACACTTGTCCAAAAACTATTGGATGGAAATATTTAGAATCCTTATCATCTTATCTTCTCAATATTTCAATGTGGGACCTTAGAAATTCGAAACACTTTTGAAAATAAAATAATAGTTTCATGATTTCCAAAAGTGCCCCTCCTCTCCTCTTATAAAAGGCCCCCACCTCTACCTCATTTCACACACTCTTCAAGCCTTTGGCTCGGTCATACCCTGACCATTTACTCTCTCCACATCCCTCTCCTCATCCTAGAGGATTCCCTTTGGGAATAATCCTTTCAAAGGAAGCCTTTAGGCTCAAATCAAAAGGAGTTACACTTTTAAAGGTAATTCATTCTCTCATGTTCATTTGTTTTATTTTGCTTCTCCAACCCCCAAAACTCTTTTTATTTACTTATTTTGTAAAAACAACAGTATCATCAATATACTAGGATGTTTTTATATGATTTATTCGAGCTACACTCTCACACAACTACATCAAATGGTTAAAGAACATACGGTTTCCGTGGATGGCGAAATTCTGCCTCCCGAAACGATGATTGTTCAATACTCATCTAATACCTTCAATGGTGGCCATTATGATGTCAATATTTTTATATATGATATATAATATGTTTATTCTTTACTTAATCTTCTGTAGTTTTCATTTGTGGCTTACCTTTATGGCTTCCATTATGGGTATACGCGATATCTTCAATTTAGGAAGTGCGGACTACTGCCCCCTGAAAGTGATTTGATTCGTTAATACCATATGTGGGATGTGTAAAGGATAAAGTTAATGATATTATATATTTTATTATACTGGAATTATAATATACTCTTATATCATTATGATTCCATTCCAGAAAATACGAAATAGAAATGGAAGTAGCGTTAATGCGTACGTACGGCTTACCGTCTCCATGAACGGTGCATTTCATTTCTTACCTCTAAATGTGATGTAATATTATAAATACAGGTATATGATGAATATATATGATATATATGTTATCCAAATCATTAATATCATTCTGGATATAATGAACCTTTGACCAAATTAACAACAGGTAAGTGTAAGAAGTCTATTTTTGACTTAAGAACCAAATACCGACAAAATGAACATTATTAACTTAAATTATTACATGATGTTCACAACATGGTATAAAAAGGGATAATTAACTTGAAAAATGTTCTTAATCAAGTATAAATTAACTCAATTTTATTATTCAGGAGATTAAAGAACGGTCGGGTCAAGTCGGATACGAGGTAAGGGATCCTACTCCTCTCTTTCTTTATAAGTACACTCTTTTATGTCATTCCTTTTAAAGCTCATATTTCTTGTTATTGGGATGTTATTTTATATTAATCTTACTGTAATTTTTAGGTTCATGTGATGAGAGACCCTATTCTCTCTCATCAATCCATTTTGGAAGTTTTGAGTGGCGCTGTTAGGCTGCCGAGTTTTCGTAAGAGATTTTTCATCTCACTTTTATTCCCGTGAGATTTATGCTAAATTCGCCACAATTTCCTTTGACTGGTGTATGTACTGCCCATTATTTTACTCATTGTGTAATATACTTTCTTTTATGAGTATTTACATCAATGTTGTATTGTCCTTCTTTCACGAGGTGTATGCTTCGAAAGATACCCATGTCGGTAAGGGAACCTTTCACCCTCCTCTTTTTAAAAGACTTCTTTTGTTGGGTCTTTTAATTTACATGTTGTTATGTTAGGATATGTTCTCATATATACTTATTGATGTAAATTTTATTTCCATGTGATGAGATACCTTTTTTTATCTCTCATCAACTCATTTTGATGTGACGCCGTTAGGCTGTCAAGGGAACTTCTTAACCCAATTTCGATTTCTTTGGGTTCAACATGTAGTTATTGAATGTTTCATCCTTTGAATATGTGTGAATGACCTTTTATTATTTTACACTTAATATCCACTTATATTCGGTGTATTTATATTTTTCACACATAAATATGAGATTTATTTATCCTTAATTTAAGGATACCTTCTTTATAATGGATTTCATCTCATTTTACATTTCTTTTGAGACTTCATTGTTGTTATGCACCAATTCACTCTTATATGGTGTGTATACTATCTTTTGACATATTATATCATGAATCCTTTTATTCTCATGATATTATTAAGTTTGTATTAAATGTTATTCCGCAATTATTTGTATTCAAGAGTCTCTCATTTTATTAAAAACTCTTTAACAAAAATATCATTTTAAATGTTTTAAAGATTTATTATTCTAAATCTTTATCTTTAATGTTCATGTTTTCAAAATGGTTTTAAGTATTTATTTATATGGACTTTAATGTTTTAAAATTATAATTCCATTAAAAGCTTCAAAGTGGTATGAGACACTTTGATTCAAAAATCTCTTTTAAATGGTTTTTGAAAATGGATTGATTAATTCAATATCTGGGAATTATTTATTGTGATTGAAAATGAAATATTGTTATTGAAATGTTTATATTTTCCATATTTTATGTGTAATAATGGTACTTGGACATTATGACGGGTGGTGCCGTGAATACCAGGACGGGTGGTTACGTTATAACCTCCAATGCATTGGGTATGGAAGTTGGCCGTATGGCTATTCCATTAAGTATGTATGGAAATTGGCCGTATGGCTATTCCATTAAGTGATATGTGTGGAGTCGACCGTATGGTTATTCCACTTAAGTATTTTTATGTCCCAGGTTACCTTTATATGTGTTATGTGTTCTTTATATGGGTTTTATGGTAATCCATTGGTTATAAAAGGTAAGTAATGATACTTTATTCAGTGAAGAGTTTTTACTACTTCATGAAGGTGAAGGTATTACTTTGGTAGAGTATACATGGTTTACTTGATGTTTGAAAAACTAACAGTTTTCATTCGTTGTGTATCCCTTACTGAGCTTTTTATGCTCATCCCAAGTTTTTGAAATGTTTTTCACAGGTCACGGGGAAGGTACATGATAAGATGATAGAGTCAAGGATGTGTCAACAAAGAATCCAAGTTTTATTTTAAATATGTTTCCGTTGATGGGAAGAATGAATCCTGTCTTTTATATAACCACTTTGTTTAAAGGTGGAATGTAATGGAAGTTTCATGATCTAATTCTCTAAAACTCTAAACCAGAAAAGATCCTCAACATGTAATCTTGTGATAACTCAAGATTATGAAAGGTTTAAGGCTGGGGCCTTATAGTATCACTGAGGTTTTTTCATCCTATATTCCAAAATATAACTAAAGCTTCTATTTGATTCCAACTATAACAACCCAGTATTTACATACGTTAACATTACATAAATTTTATGGAATACATAAAAACATGATACAAATGGAATCCCAAATACAGTACTAGTATAATTCCTTTGGAAACCTGGAAACATAAACATTGGTACATTAATGGGCTACAATATATCCCACTATGTTCTTCTTGAATATCTCCCTTTTTAGAAACACCATAATTAATAGATATCTTCATATCTTAGTTAAGTAAAAATAAAAAGGGGTGAGCTCATATGCTCAGTAATTTTAGTCAAGGGAGACATGTAAGAATAAACATGAGTATATGGGTATGATAATGTTATCATAACATTATAAGGTCACACCCTACATATCATAAGATAATAAAAATAAATCCTCGGATAAATATTGGGATTTCATAAGACATGAATCATATGGAAATAAAGATCATAAGACATCAAAACATAACATATGAATAATACATGGAATTATGGGAAAAAAATAAGCATATAAAATTATTTCCATAGTCATTAAGGCATCTCTTCCAATTATATCTTGGTATTATGGGTTCACTCCCCCATACCATCTTGGTTGTCATAGTCCACTCCCATGTCCATATTAGTAGTATTATTTCAATCCTAATACCATCTTGGAAGTCATGGTTCACTACAATGGCCATCTTAGTATTCAAGGTTAACCCCCAATACTATCTTTTCATATCTCATGTGATATAAATCTCTACCCATTTCATTGTATGGATATATAGGTCCTACCCATCTTACAATAAAATTGTACATACATGTGCCATAAATGTAACACCCCAGGTAAATAAAGAATAGACATTTTCATATTTATCCATATTTGTGAATAAAATATTTATATGACTTTAAAGGGGACTCTATGCTCGATGGCATACCCAACACGCAACAACGAGTTTCTTGGGAATCTTACGTTGCACTCTAATAAAAAAATAATATTATTTTAAATGGTAGTTAACATGTAGCCATTGTAATGGCAAGAATGGAGAGAAATAACTAAAATATGATTATATATGTTTTTAAATGTTTTTACATTTATCCAATAAAGGATAGAGGCTTAAAATATGGAACGAATTCAATTTTAGGCGTATATGCCCTAGTTTTCACTAAAGGTTCACTTATCACCTTTTGAGGTTGAACCATCATTAAATATAGTTTTGTTCACTCTTAAACATTCTTCTGGACCAAATAAAACTCTTCTTAAGAATTGGTACATCAAAATTTACTTTGTGTAAATTTTTTGTATCTTTCCGATAAAGTTCATTTTTTTTAAATGAATAGTGTAAAATGTTGTATTTTAATTCAAAACCTCTTTTTAATCTAATTTATTTATATGATTAGATTATCTTTTGAATTGGTTTTAATGTGAAATTTGAATATATTATTACCATTAAATCCAATAGTGGTCGTTGGAATTAATTTCACTTTGAAATCAGACTTAAACCAGTGTCAATCTTTTGATACTTATTGTTTCATAAAAACACGCTATTTGCTCTGACAGTGGGAATTAATTATTAAATTAATTAATGTGACTTATATGTTTTTAATTTTGTAAAATAGACTTCATTTTTGAATTTGGAATATCAAATATAGCTTAGGGTGAATTTTTGGTAATTTTCTGAAAAACTTCAATTTTTGATGAATAGTGAAACCACTAAGTGGTACTTATAAAAACTGATTTTTCCATTTAAATGAAATTTTTCCATCTTTGTGTTATGAATTTCAAAAATCCGACATAAATGGTTGTCATTAAGAAGTAAAATGTGGTTCAATGAGATTAAAATAATTCTTTGGTGAATAGTAACTTATTATGTTTTTAATCGCGATTAGTGGTAATTAGTGTAGTTTAAGGTAAAAATAATGTTTTAATAATATGAGATGAGCTTTACACATGTCCTAAACTCATTGGATGTGTAATGTCCGACCAAGAAAATACATGGGTCAACTTGGGGACCCCATGGAGCCACTTTGGTTGGGAAATGACATAAATAACTTTTTATTTAATGTAAAAGTAAAAATGACACAAACATGATATGTTTTACTAAAACAATCTTTAAGTGGGGTTATACAAGTAATAATTTTTATTATAAATAGTCATTGGAAATCTAAAATGATTTAATACATCATAGTATTTTTTATAAAAATTTTAGACATTAAATAAATTAAATTATTTATGACATAATAATGATGCAGCGATGACATCATTATTTGATAATTTAAATAAAATGGAAATATAATGTAAAATCTATGAACTACACATGTCGAAAACTTATTGGATGGGTAGATTTAGAACCCTTATCACCTTATCCATGAATTATATCAATGTGGGTCCTTTTGAAACCGAAACACATTTTCAAATAAAGTAATATTTCTTACTTTCCAAAAGTGCCCCTCCTCTCCTCTTATAAAAGGCCCCCACCTCTACCTCATTTCACACACTCCTCAAGCCTTTGGCTCGACCAACCCCTGCCCATTTACTCTCTCCACATCCCTATACTCATCCTAGAGGATTACCTTTGGGCAGAATCTTTTCAAAGGAAGCCTTTAGGCTCAAATCAAAAGTAGTTACACTTTTAAAGGTAATTCATTCTCTCATGTTCATTTGTTTTATTTTCCTTCTCCAACCCCCCTAAACTCTTTTTATTTACATATTTTGTAACAAAACCAGTATCTTCAATATACTAGGATGTTGTTATAAGATTTATTCGAGCTATACTCTCACACAACTACATCAAATGGTTAAAGAACATACGGTTTCCGTGGATGGCAAAATTCTGCCTCCCGAAACGATGATTGTTCAATACTCATTTAACACCTTCAAAGGTGGCCATTATGATGTCACTATTTTTATATATGATATATAATATGTTTATGTTTTCCTTAAGCTTCTGTTTTTTTTTCATTTTGGCCATACCTTTATGGTTTCCATTATGGGTAAACGCGATATCTTAATTTAAGGAAGTGCGGACTACCGCCCCCTCAAAGTGATTTGATTTGTTAAATACCATATGTGGGATGTATAAATGATGGAACTATGATATTATATATGATATTATACTGGAATTATAATATACCTTTATATCATTATGATTCCATTCTATAAAAAACGAAATAGAAATGAAAGTAGCTTTCATGTGTACGTACGGCTTACCTTCTCCATGAACGGTGCATTTCATTTCTTACCTCTAAATGATTATGTAATGTTATAAATACATGAATGTACTGGATATATATGACATATATGATATCTACATAATGAATACAATTCTGGATATAAAGAACCCTTGACCACATGAACAACAAGTAATTGTAAGAAGTCCACTTTCGACTTAAGAACCAAATATCTGCAAAACAAATATTATTAACTTAAATGATTACATAATGATTATAACATAAAAATAAGTGATATAAAAGGAATAATTAACTTGAAAAAGGTTCTTAAGAAAATAGAAATTAACTCAAGTTTATTATTCAGAACGTTAAATAACGATCGAGTCAAGTCGGACCCAAGGTAAGGGATCCTACTCCTCTCTTTCTTTTTAAGTACACACTTTTATGTCATTCCTTTTAAAGCCCATCATTCTTGTTATTGGGATGATCTATTATATTTAAATTACTGTAACTTTTATGTTCATGTGATGATAGACCCTATTCTCTCTCATCAATCCATTTTGGAAGTTTTGAGTGGTGTCGTTAGGCTGCCGAACTTTCGTAAGAGATCTAACCTCTCTCTTTCTTTTTAAGTACTCTCCTTTATGTCACTTATTTTAAGATCCTCTTTGTGATGTTGGGGGATGTTCTTTTATATTACTCTTTCTATACATTTTATTATAATGTGATGAGATACCCTATTTTATCTCATCAATCCATATTTGGAAGTTTTATTTGGCGTCGTTAGGTTGCCGAGTTTTCGTAAGGGATTTTTCATCTCACTTTTATTCCCATGAGATTTATGCTACATTTTCCACAAACTCCATTTAGTGGTGTATGTACTGCCCATTATTCTAATATTTGTGTAATATAATTTCATTTATGGGTATTTACATCAATGATCTATTGTCTTTCTTTCAGGGGGTGTATGTTTTGAAAGATACCCAAGTCGGTAAGGGAACCTTTCACCCTCCTCTTTTTTGAAAGACTTCTTTTGTTGGGTCTTTTAATTTACATATTTTTATGTTGGTATATGTTCTCATATATCCTTATTGATGTAAATTTTATGTCCAAGTGATGAGATACACTTTTTATCTCTCATCAACTCATTTTGATGTGATGTCGTTAGGCTGTCAAGGGATCTTTTTAACCCAATTTCGGTTTCTTTGGGTTCAACATGTAGTCATTGAATATGTCATCCATTGAATATGTGTGAATGACCTTTTATTGTTTTAAACTTAATATCCACTTATATTGGGTGTATTTATATTTGTCACACATATTTTTGAGATTGATTTGTCCTTAATTTAAGGATACCTTCTTTATAAGGGATTTCATTACATTTGACATTTCTATTGAGGGTTCATTGTTGTTATGCACCAATTCACTCTTATATGGTGTATATACTGTCCTTTGGAGTATTATATCATGAATCCATTTATTCTCATGATATTATAAAGTTCTGACTAAATGTTATTCCTCAATTATTGTAGTCAAGTTCCTCTAATTTTGGTAAAACCCATTTAACCAAAATATCGTATTAAATGTTTTAATTATTTGTTCTTATTAATATCCATGTTTTCAAAATGGTTTTAAGGATTTATTTATATGGATATTAATGGATTAAAATTTTAAGCTTCAAGGTGGTATGGGACACATTGATTCAAAAATCACTTTAATAAATGTTTTAAATGGTTTTAGAAATGGTTTCTTTTTGATTGGATTCATTATTTCAATATAATGAAATGTTATATTGTGATTGAAATGTGGAAATGTTATGTTTCCTTTATGCATGTTTTATGTGACACATTTATGTTATGGTTCTTGGGCATTGTTATGAAAATGGGTGGTTCCGTGATAAACTAAGGGCGGGTGAGCCCGATATAGCTCTCCAATGCATTGGGTAACGCAAAGGACAGAAACGTTAAGGTTTCTACGAAGAGATTTAGGGAATATACTGTGGTGGGTATTCCAAACGTAACCAAGAGGGTTACTCCATATGTAAGAATGTTATGAATTCCTCAAGTTACCTTTATGTATTATGTTTTCTATGATTTATTCATGGTTTGATGAGGTATGTTAAAGTGCCTTTGTTTTATGGGTAAAGTATGATTTCATTCTTATGTATATATGAACTCATGTTTCCTTTCCATATTTTTATAACCCTTACTGAGCTTTTTATGCTCATCCCAAGTTTTTGAAATGTCTTTCACAGGTCAAGGTAAGGATGTGTCAAGAAAGAATCCATGTTTTATTTTCAATATGTTTCCGTTGATGGGAAGAATGTATACTGTCTTTTATGTAACCAGTTTGTTTAAATGTGGAATGTAATGCATGTTTCATGATCTAATTCTCTAAAACTCTAAACCTGAAAAGATCCTCAATGTGTAATCTTGTAATAACTCAAGATTAAGTAAGGTATAAGGATGGGCCCTTATAGTTGGTATCAGAGGGAGGTTTATACAACTTTTGGGATTAGGAGTTTTTGTGAGGCACATGATCAGTCAATATAACTATTATTTCAGTTAAATCCTTGTTTTAAAACATTTTTTTCAGGTCAAGTAAAGTCGGTTACGAATGGAAGGAGGAGGATCTCAAATTACATTCCTATCTCTTCCTGATGACATGCTTGCAATAATTATTGCAAAGTCATCTTTGGATGATTGTGAAACTTTTTCTAGAATACAACTCACTTGAAAGAATTTGTTTGAGATATCAAACACCTCCGCTAAACCTCGTTATCATCGTGGATCATGGGTTGTTTTTAGAAAAATACTATTTTCACAATATTGTCATGTTTTCAAGAGAGGTAAATATTATCAAGGTATTTTCAAATATTTTACCTTATCACAAGAATTTGAAGCATATTATGATTTTCAAAATGGTTCTGAGGAAGGAGACCCTTTCGCAACCTATTTATATTTGATTTTAAAATATAGTCTCACATCACATACTTATGTTATTTTGAAAGGACCAATGATAGAAATTTTCAACTCAATTTCGGTCCGACTATTTTTTAGAAATCATGTTTTATCAGATGTTTTGGAATTATATGTCATACATGATTATTTTCCAAAACTATTTTTCTGTGAACACCCATATGACCCATGTTGCACGAGGTGTATTTGGATGGAGGAAGAAAATGATTTTGAAGGATCTCTAAATCATTGTTGTAATGCATGGGAATTCTACCTACGTGAGCAAGATGACGATGAAACCGAGTGGACTCCATGATCAAGGTATGATGTTATTCATTTTGGGAATTGTTTTATTTTATCTTATGGTGGTGAAATAAGACTTCAAGAATTAAGGTGTTGAGATCATAATTAATTTGGACGAAAATTAAAGCTATAAGGAAACTATTGAGGTTAAAACATGTTAGGGTTATTTTTGGAGTTTTATAAAAAGGACAACATGCAGACCGTGTGACAACCTGTCGCATCGGACAAAGCTGCAAGAATCGAACCCACAAAAAAAGTGCAACTGGTATTTATCGCCTACCACTGGACTACATGAAGTCCCTGGTTAGTTTTACTGATTCTTTCTAGTTATATGATTTTATCAATTAAGAGTAAGTTGATTTTGGGTTATTTATGAAAATGATTAACCTATCATGGAGGATATATGATTAGGTTAATTACTTTTCAATGCGAGACTTTAGGAGTGACTGATGTTGTTTGGAGATAAATGTTACGATTTAACTTGGAAGAATATGTGACTAAATCCCTCAAATATTTGGGTTTCAATCTTAGTTTGGTTTACTTTGAAGAATTTTATGGACAAATTGTTTATCGGATGGTCCTCGTTGAACTTTGGGTTTTGTTGGACAAATTTTGGAGATTAAGAATATATTTTCCTTTTATAAGGGGTTATCCTTTTCTGGATTATCTGATCTTGTACTAGCCTTTTTGGGTTTTGGTTTTGGTTAATGTTTAAAGACATGGGATGTATATAGTTCTCTTTTTTGGATTAGTTGATTCTCTAGAAGTTGATCATAGTACTCTTAATGCGAACAAGTCTCCCTAAATACTCGTCTTTTGGAAAAAATATGAGTTTGATTAAGGAATATAGTAAAAGTTGAAAGTCAACATGATAAGTGATTATGTTTCCTTATGAATAAATTCCTCAATAAAAAGTAACTTAAAACAAAAATGTTTTCTATTAACTTTTCCTACTGGAGAATCGAATACCGTTTAACCTATCACAAGTTTGTGATTTTCTTGTGGTTAACTTTCTCCTAAACATGTTTTCTATAACTCTTCATCAGAACATAACCCTATGTTTTCTCCTCCATGTCCATGTTTTCATACTTGGAATCCTAGTATGGGTTAACTCGGGTGACCATTGTACTTATCTTTCTTTATTTTAAAGTTATTGTTTTACCGACTCTTCTTCTGATGTGGGACTTTCAAGGATGTTACCAAGCCCAATTTTAAAATTGCGAGGACACAATTCCCAAAAGGGGGGAAGGATGTAACACCCCAGGTAAATAAAGAATAGACATTTTCATATTTATCCATATTTGTGAATAAAATATTGATATGACTTTAAAGGGGACGCTATGCTTGATGCCGTACCCAACACGCAACAATGAGTTTTTTGGGAATCTTATGTTGCACTCTAATAAAAAAATAATATTATTTTAAATGGTAGTTAACATGTAGCCGTTGTAATGGCGGGAATGGAGAGAAATAACTAATATATGATTATATATGTTTTTAAAAGTTTTTACATTTATCCAATAAAGGATAGAGGCTTAAAATACGGAAAGAATTTAATTTTAGGCGTATATGCCCTAGTTTTCACTAAAGGTTCACTTATCACCTTTTGAGGTTGAACCATAATTAAATTTAGTTTTGTTCACTCTTAAACATTCTTTTGGACCAAATAAAACTCTTCTTAAGAATTGGGACATCAAAATTTACTTTGTGTAAATTTTTGGTATCTTTCCGATAAAGTTCATTTTTTTAAATGAATAGTGTAAAATGTTGTATTTTAATTCAAAACCTCTTTTTAATCTAATTTATTTATATGATTAGATTATCTTTTGAATTGGTTTTAAAGTGAAATTAGAATATATTTTTACCATTAAATCCAATAGTGGTCGTTGGAATTAATTTAACTTTGAAATCAGACTTAAACCAGTGTCAATCTTTTGATACTTATTGTCTCATAAAAACACGCTATTTTCTCTGACAGTGGGAATTAATTATTAAATTAATTAATGTGACTTATATGTTTCTAATTTTGTAAAATAGACTTCATTTTTTAATTCGTAATATCAAATATAGCTTAGGGTGAATTTTTGGTAATTTTCTGAAAAACTTCAATTTTTGATGAATAGTGAAACCACTAAGTGGTACATATAAAAACTGATTTTTCCATTTAAATGAAATTTTTCCATCTTTGTGTTTTGAATTTCAAAAATCCGACATACATGGTTGTCATTAAGAAGTAAAATGTGGTTCAATGAGATTAAAATAATTTTTTGGTGAATAGTAACTTATTAAGTTTTTAATCGCGATTAGTGGTAGTTAGTGTAGTTTAAGGTAAAAATAATGTTTTAATAATATCAGATGAGCTTGACACATGTCCTAACCTCATTATATGTGTAATGGCAGACCAAGAAAAGCCATGGGTCAACTTGGGGACCCCATTGAGCCACTTTGGTTGGGAAATGACAGAAATAACATTTTATTTAATGTAAAAGTATAAATGACACAAACATGATATGTTTTACTAAAACAATCTTTAAGTGGGGTTATACAAGTCAGAAGTTTTATTACAAATAGTCATTGGAAAGATACAAAGATTTCCTACATCATAGTAGTTTTTTTATAATATTTAGACATTAAATAAAATAAATTATTTATGACATAATAATGATGCAGTGATGACATCATTATTTGACGATTTAAATAAAATGGAAATATAATGTAAAATATATGAACTAAACATGTCCAAAACTTATTGGATGGCTGGATTTCAAACCTTTATCACCTTATCCACGAATTATATCAATTTGGGACCTTTTAAAACCGAAACAAATTTTCAAATAATGTAATATTTCTTACTTTCCAAAAGTACCCCTCCTCTCCTCTTATAAAAGGCCCCCACCTATACCTCATTTCACACACTCCTAAAGCTTTTGGCTCGGCCAACCCCTGCCCATTTACTCTCTACACATCCCTCTCCTCATCCTAGAGGATTCCCTTTGGGCATAATCCTTTCAAAGGAAGCCTTTAGGCTCAAATCAAAAGGAGTTACACTTTTAATGGTAATTCATTCTCTCATGTTCATTTGTTTTATTTTCCTTCTCCAACCCCCCTAAACTCTTTTTATTTACATCTTTTGTAACAACAACAGTATATTCAATATACTAGGATGTTGTTATAAAATTTATTCGAGCTACACTCTCACACAACTACATCAAATGGTTAAAGAACATACGGTTTCCGTGGATGGAGAAATTCTGCCTCCCGAAACGATGATTGTCCAATACTCATTTAACACCTTCAAAGGTGGCCATTATGATGTCACTATTTTTATATATGATATATAATATGTTTATTTTTTCCTTAAGCTTATGTTTTTTTTCATTTTGGGCATACCTTTATGGTTTACATTATGGGTAAACGTGATATCTTCATTTAAGGAAGTGCGGACTACCGCCCCCTCAAAGTGATTTGATTGGTTAAATACCATATGTGGGATGTATAAAGGATGGAACTATGATATTATATATGATATTATACTGTAATTATAATATACCTTTATATCATTATGATTCCATTCTATAAAAAACTAAATAGAAATGAAAGTAGCTTTCATGCGTACGTACGGCTTACCGTCTCCATGAACGTTGCATTTCATTTCTTACCTCTAAATGATTATGTAATTTTATAAATGCATGCATGTAATGAATATATATGACATATATTATATCTACATCATGAATACAATTCTGGATATAAAGAACCTTTGAGAACACGAACAACATGTAATTGTAAGAAGTCCACTTTCGACTTAAGAACCAAATATCGACAAATCAAATATTATTAACTTAAATGATTACATAATGATTATAACATAAAAATAAGTGATATAAAAGGAATAATGAACTTTAAAAATGTTCTTAAGCAAATATAAATTAACTCAAGTTTATTATCCAGGACGTTAAAGAACGATCGAGTCAAGTCAGACCCGGGGTAAGGGATCCTACTCCTCTGTTTCTTTTTAAGTACACACTTTTATGTCATTCCTTTTAAAGCTCATCTTTCTTGTTATTGGGATAATCTTTTATATTAAAATTACTGTAACTTTTATGTTCATGTGATGAGTGACCATATTCTCTCTCATCAATCCATTTTGGACGTTTTGAGTGGCGCCGTTAGGCTGCCGAACTTTCGTAAGAGATCTAACCTCTCTCTTTCTTTCTAAGTACTCTCCTTTATGTCACTTATTTTAAGATCCTCTTTGTGATGTTGGGGGATGTTCTTTTATATTACTCTTGCTGTAAATTTTATTTTAATGTGATGAGATACCCTATTTGATCTCATCAATCCATATTCGGAAGTTTTATGTGGCGCTGTTAGGCTGCCGAGTTTTCGTAAGGGATTTTTCATCTCACTTTTATTCCCATGAGATTTATGCTACATTTGCCACAAACTCCATTTAGTGGTGTATGTACTGCCCATTATTCTACTCTTTGTGTAATATACTTTCATTTATGAGTATTTACATCAATTATCTATTGTCCTTCTTTCAAGGGGTGTATGTTTTGAAAGATACCCAAGTCGGTAAGGGAACCTTTCACCCTCCTCTTTTTTAAAAGACTTCTTTTGTTGGGTATTTTAATTTACATATTGTTATGTTGGGATATGTTCTAATATATCCTTATTGATGTAAATTTTATGTCCAAGTGATGAGATACACTTTTTATCTCTCATCAACTCATTTTGATGTAATGCCGTTAGGCTGTCAAGGGAACTTTTTAACCCAATTTCGATTTCTTTGGGTTCAACATGTAGTCTTTGAATATGTCATCCATTGAATATGTGAGAATGACCTTTTATTGTTTTACACTTAATATCCACTTATATTGGGTGTATTTATATTTGTCACACATATTTTTGAGATTGATTTGTCCTTAATTTAAGGATACCTTCTTTATAAGGGATTTCATTACATTTGACATTTCTATTGAGGGTTCATTGTTGTTATGCACCAATTCACTCTTATATAGTGTATATACTATCCTTTGGAGTATTATATCATGAATCCATTTATTCTCATGATATTATAAAGTTCTGACTAAATGTTATTCCTCAATTATTATAGTCAAGTGCCTCTAATTTTGGTAAAACCCCTTTAACCAAAATATTGTATTAAATGTTTTAATTATTTGTTCTTATTAATATCCATGTTTTCAAAATGGTTTTAAGGATTTATTTATATGGATATTAATGGTTTAAAATTTTAAGCTTCAAGGTGGTATGGGACACTTTGATTCAAAAATCTCTTTACTAAATGTTTTAAATGGTTTTTGGAAATGGTTTCTTTTTGAATGGATTCATTATTTCAATATACTAAAATGTTATATTGTGATTGAAATGTGGAAATGTTATGTTTCCTTTATGCATGTTTTATGTGACACATTTATGTTATGGTTCTTGGGCATTGTTATGAAAACGGGTGGTTTCGTGAGAAACTAAGGGTGGGTGAGCCCGATATAGCTCTCCAATGCATTGGGTAACGCGAAGGAGTGAAACGTTAAGGTTTCTCTGAAGATATTTTGGGAATATACTGTGATGGGTATTCCAAACGCAACCAAGAGGGTTACTCCCTATGTAAGAATGTTATGAATGCCTCAAGTTACCTTTATGTCTTATGTTTTCTATGATTTATTCATGGTTTGATGAGGTATGTTAAAGTGCCTTTGTTTTATGGGTAAAGTATGATTTCATTATTATGTATATATGAACTCATGTTTCCTTTCCATATTTTTATAACCCTTACTGAGCTTTTTATGCTCATCTAAAGTTTTTGAAATGTTTTTCACAGGTCAAGGTAAAGGTACATGATGTTATGATAGTGTCAAGGATGTGTCAAGAAAGAATCCATGTTTTATTTTCAATATGTTTCCGTTGATGGGAAGAATGAATACTGTCTTTTATGTAACCACTTTGTTTAAATGTGGAATGTAATGATAGTTTCATGATCTAATTCTCTAAAACTCTAAACCTGAAAAGATCCTCAATGTGTAATCTTGTAATAACTCAAGATTAAGTATGGTTTAAGGCTGGGGCCTTATAATTAACATATCAAAAATCATATCATAACACATGAAATGAATTTGGTATCATAAACATGTTATCATATCATAATCTTTGAAAAAAGATACAGTTTTCATAATCATTTAATCAAAAGAATAACCCATTAAAAGAAGTGGGTTTCAAAAACATATAACCCGTGAAAGAGAAACGAGTTTCATAAACATCATTCCATAAAAATATAAACCATTCGAAGAAAGAATATGAATGAAAACATTTAATAATTTTACCAAAGAGGCAAGATTAACACCAATGGATGTCATCTTAGATGTAAAATAATATTGAAAGATATTTTAAAAAAATTTCTTGAGGATAATATTCTTTCTTTATTGAAAAATTCATTTAAAAATATGAAACAATTTTGAAAATAATTTTATTGGAATGTAGCTTTAAAACATATAATGGAATCATTGAAAACCATAAAACATTTTTAAAATCCTTATTCCTTGAAAATTATAATCAAGGCCATTTTAAAAAATTTCTTAAAATATTGTTTTTGAAATAAAATAGATTTCAGATCGAAGAGAGATATACAATCATATTTTTATTAAAAATAGTTTTTTAATTATCTTAAGTTCCAAATAGTGGTAAAATGGTGATAATAAATGGATATATCATGAATAAATATAGTTCATGAAAATTCATGTGTGATATTGAAATATGGATCATAATATTTCATCAATTGAATCATAATAAAAAACAATCTTGATAAACGATGAGATTGTTTCAATAAACATCTTATCCATTGGTAACATTGAATAACACTCCTAATGTAAGAAAATTATATTTAATAATGCATAAAATTTCATTAAAGTTATTATATTCATGATATAAAATTTAAAATACACCTCAAAATATAATTTATGTGCATAACAAAACATGTGTCTCAATGAAGGAAAATTAAAACAAAATTATCTTATCGATTTGAAAACTTTTGAAACATAAACTCATGAAATAATGACCATAGAATAGATATTTGAGTATATAAAAATTTAATAATAATAATAATATAATAAATTCATTGTAATTATATGCACCAAAAAATATAAAATTATTGTGAAAATGCTATGTGTCTCACATATATAAAAAGTGAGATGAAATTCACTTACCTTATGTCTTGACTCTCATCGTACCCATTCAGACCTCTGGTATAATAAATATATGTTTATTATACATATATCACAGAAGCATGTTATTATATATAATATCATATATGGTTTTAATATGGCTTTATATTTCCTACTTGTTAACAATTCTATGGTAAGGTTTCACTTTGGGTAATATCCACCATGTTCTTCGCATGTGTATTAATTTTTTATATCTTTGGTAATTATACATATATCAATATTTTTATAATTTAAACCATGATATAAATATAATTTATAGTCATTATATGTGTATTGTGATAATATATATAATATAGATGTATAAAAATGGAATACATCATTCATGGAGATGGTTTGTAATACTTATACATGAACATTGTTTCTGTTTAATTGTAGTATTGAAAGAATGAAAGTAAATGACATATATTTATATATATGAATATATATCCTTCTTAAAATATAATTTTTGTTTCACATATATCATATAAGTTCACTGCACCCTTCTTTAATACATTCCATGTAGTTTTTGATTGAATCACATCACTTTGATTGGGCAGTTGTCCACACTTCCTGTAATTAAATTATCATATAGACACTAAATGGAATGTATAAACATTTGTGTTATAAAATAATTAAAGAATATGAAATACATAATATATATAATTTATATCATATATAAATATTTTTCAATCATAATTACCAACCATTAAATGTGGTAAAGGAAAAAAAAGCAATCTGTGTTTCGTGAGGTGGTAGTTCGTTGTATATATAATCATTATGTTTGTTACCCATTATATAGAAGTTTCTGTAAGTTTAGGTTGAAACCATATCATAAAAAATCATAATATTTAGGATAACTTTTTTTGATTTTATAATCATATAATTATATTAAGTTTTTTGGGGCAGAAATAAAATAAAAAAGGGATCTTTAGGGAGGGTTAGAATCTTAATCAGGTAACTCATTTTGGTTTGCGCCAAATGGATTCCTTGGATGGAATCCCTCTAAAAGTGAGGATACAAGAAGTCAGGGATTTTATGAAGTGTATTTGAAATATATTGTCTTAAACAAATATGTTTTGTAATTTTTATGAAGATAAAGATGTGATGGCCTTTTATATGGGAGGGAAAGGACATGCTTGGCATTTTTAAAAACAAGATAGGTGTACCCATGTTTTTACATAAAAAATGCAATCCCAAACCAAAAAAAACTCAACAATATAATTTTTATGAACTAAAACTATCTATAAAATGGTTTTCAAACAAGTGGATAGGTCATTTTGTCCCTTAATTCTATTCCCTTATTAATCTTAATGTTACCTTTATCACTATAATTAATTTTAACAGCATTCATTAATATTTTTAGTAAAAGACTAAGTAGAAGTTATTATATATTTTAAATTTTTGAGATTCCAAATATGGAGTAAATTTTTTCAAATTACAATAACATATGTTGATAAAATTAATTTAAAATTAATTGTGTATATAGAAAGAGAATCGTGGTTTTTATAGTAAAAATGATCAAAAGTTTGCTATGTTTTTATATCCAATTTCAATGTGAAATTGGTTCTAATGTCATAAATTTGATTTATTGATAAATAATTGATCTAATTAAACATTAAATCTAATTTTAAATTTAATTTATCATTATAAATAAATTATATGTAAATTATTTTTGAATTAAAATTCTGTATTTTTTCACTATTCATCCAAAATTGATGTTTCTATGAAAAAACCAAAAATTCACCCTAAGATAATTTCAACATTATAAAATCAAAAATGGAGATTAATTTATCATATTAAATAACAAAAATTTTCTAAAATTAATTTTATTATTTTTCACAGAAATACATGAAAAACTGTTTTTAGAGAAAATTGTATTTTTAAACATATAATGAATCTACCAAAATTTATATTTTTCATTATAAATATGTTATATTAATATAAAAACATTATAAAAAATATTTTAAAATAATTATTACTATTCATATTACTATTTTAATGTCAAGGTTATAACTATAACATTTAAATAATTATAATAATAAAATGATGTTTCGTAGAAACTCGATGTTGCATGTAATTTAAGCCAAGTCGGTGTTGTATATAGCACAAGAAAAATTTGTTGCATTTTAAAGTAATTTGTTAATTAGTGTAAATAAATACATCAATGAAAATCAATTATTTTTAAAAATGGTCTATAAAAAAACTTGATGAGTTACAATAGAGAACACATCTTATTATCTAACAAATTATCAAATGTGATTTCATATGCTAGAATTAGTAAATGAAATATGTGTATAAAAATATAAAAAATAATAATTAAAAACATGAATAAATAATAAAAGGGTATTAGGGTTGGAGACCTAGAACATACCGATACTATTTGACTTACTGATAGAACATATAAATAATGGATGTTAAACTAACTAATTATATAGAAGAAGTGTAATTATAATTCTATAGTATAAACCTCAAACATATTTTGATAGACCAAAGATATAAAATAATAATCTAAAAGGGTGAAATAGAAAACTAAAATACTTCTCCATAATTCATTAAAACATCAACATTCATGGGACATTATGTAATGTAGATGAACACTGAATAAATAAATCAAATAATCCTCATACATTTACCATAACAGAAGAAAAAGAAATTATCATAATAAAAGAATCATAGAGAAACTATGAAAATC
The DNA here is from genome assembly GCA_963277665.1 of Viscum album. Classification (NCBI taxonomy): domain Eukaryota; kingdom Viridiplantae; phylum Streptophyta; class Magnoliopsida; order Santalales; family Viscaceae; genus Viscum; species Viscum album. Next base: position 771,982,977 of record OY728151.1, on the reverse strand, counting down.
ATGAGGACTAACAAAAGAATTATTTTTAGTATTTCAATCCTATAACTCCTTTAGAAAAATAATTTAAGACCATAATATGTAGAATTTTATGAATATATTTCATCCAACTCAGCCTGACCTTCAAACAGTTATATTTTTCTTATTGAGAAGTCCTATAAGAATTTAATTTTTCGTCCAAATAATTAATATAGAAAATTTTATCAAGATGAATCTATGTTGAGAAGAATATTCGAAAATATTAATGGGAAAAAATAAATCCATGGGAGGCACAACAATTAAATCTATAATAGATTTATAAAATTATTCCTCAAGATCTTATTTATATATATCTGAATGTTATGATTTTGAATTTATAAAAATTATATAAGAGTTATGATTTTAGTTTTGATGCGAAAAACAGAAGATTGAACAATTAAAGAGATATTATGATCATACCTTCTTTATATTCACCTCCTTTGTGTCCAAAAATTATTTAGATTTGTATTTATTTTAAAAATACAAAAAAGAATCCCTTCATTTTTATAGTTACATTCATCCTTAAATAAATTGGTTGATGAATTCATATGGATAAGGACCTTTCTTCTAGTTATCTATGATCAAAAAAGTTCCAGGGATATGAAATTTTTTATTATTGAACCCAGATTAAATAATTCATAATTATAAGGACTTTTTCTCATTAAAAAGTAAGAATAGGTTATACTAAGTATTTTTTAGATCTATAAATAATATCCTCCAATAAAGTTTTGTTAAAATGGAATATTTTTATGGGGATAAGAACTTGAACTTAATATAAAATAATGGATGTAGGTATTTAATATCAAAACTTCATTAATATATTCTGTTTCTTGTATTTTCAGCATTTTCCCTTTATTTTCATTATATTTTTTACATTACCATGTCTCTCTATTTACATTAAATTGGATATATTTTCATGAGAAATATTAAATCCAAAGAGAAATCGTAAAATTATTCACTCATAATCCTATTTAATTTCATTTTATATCTAAAATATCTATAGCACTATTATATTTTATTTACCCATTCTCTAGTAAGTATTTCTTGGAAGGGACATATTCAAATATCTGTAGGGTGATTTTCCAGTACACTCTTTTTTATTCTGATTCTTGAGCTAGATTTTTTATAATCATTACTATTTTTGAAATTTTATTTTTCCACTTTATTTTTTATTATTTTACTCTGAATAACATTTTTATGTCTGATCAATTTGAATATTTTTTATAATAGTCTTCTTAATTCACTACCATCTTGATGATTCTTTCCATAGTACATGTCCTTAACATTCTATGGACCAATAATCGATTCAATATATATGGGTGTTCTTTTCGATTGTTTTGATTTTAAATATACCAATGGTTTGATTATAGATTATTTTGAGATGAATTGAATGAAAAATAATAGATAAACTTAGAGAAAATGTATTCCACATTGTGGTATTTATGAAACCACAATATGTTTTATGCCTCAAAAAAACAGATTGTGGGGATATTTTGGAACAATGGCCATATACTTATCTTCATTTCTAGAGATTTTTTCCAGAATTTAAAGATTCAATTTGGAAAAAAACAACATAATTTTTATATCTATTACATAATTTTTTGTGGATATAACAAATATGTATCATACCATTATTCTTAGAGTTAATGGGTGGAATTTCTTATCAATCATTAGAAGTGATAAGTCTTTTAGTTTTTGAAGCCATGTTTTATTTTAAAAAAATAGGTTTTTCCGGTCATAAGTTCATGAGTATTTTTCTATATTATATTTCATGACTCACTGGTTTATACACAAAGAAAAAAATAGTATGTTTAGGTGACTATGTAAAGGAATAGAGTAAAAATATTTTTGATATAGTGATCATGCATCTAGAGAAGAAAACTAATCAATAGTCTAGAGGACACTAAATTTTGTTTTTAGTAAAAGATATATTTTGAAGAGGGAAATAACCTCTAAAAGTAGTGGGTGTTCAAAAAAAATTGGTAGTTTTGTGATATATTATTGACTACGATAAACCATGTCATGGTTTATAGTTCCACGTCATGGTTTAGAAGGCTCTATTTAAAGTTCTATTTTTTCATAGTAAATAATTATAACACATTGAGATAACTAATAATACATTATATAGAGTATTACTAGTTCTCAAATGTTCATGTTTGAGGATAATAAAAATGTACACACTTCACCTATTCATTAGAGACACTTAGGGGGAATTAGAGAATATTTTTTGTGGTTGTTTGCATTGATCCTCAATATTTATTCGTGTATTTCACATTTCATACATGTATGGATTTCACAAAAAACATCATGTTAAATCAACTATTATTTTTGATATCATAAAAAGGATGTATGACATGGTATCATTAATCCCAAGAACCAAGTATATGCCCACTTGATAAATATATTTGTTGAAACTTATAAAAAAAACTCCTGGGTTTATGTTTCATTCTATGTTTCTCATCATCTCTATTATAAATTATTTTATTGATAATTTTGATAACATAAACACTAACTAGAAAATGAGTATTATTTATTTTATTGGAAAAAAAATTGTTACATAAATCCATCAACTCCCTTGACTTAGTGTTTATCACTTTCCTTCTTAGGCACATTAATCGGTATCAGAGCAAGGTTTTTCAGGAGGATTAATTTTTATTCTAAACTATTAATATATTTCCAGTTATAATATCTTTATATATTATTTTTCTCACAAATAATAATTGTATTAAAATGTTCCATGTAAAAGTATTTGAATTGTAAAAAGAGAGGATGGATCCATATCTTCTATCATTGGGGAAGGAAATTTTTAACATCACAAATTATGGTGTTCATCATCCAAAATAGAGATAATTTTTTACATTATAAAATCAAAATAATATTAATTTTTATGGGATATATTTAAATTATTTAATCTAATCTCCCTTAGTGGAGTAATAAACAATATTTATTGATCTAAATTAGAGAACTCTATATACTGATAAAACATTATGATATTCATCAAAGAGATAAAATGTTTAAAGGATCATGATTTCAAATAATTCATGATTAATTATAATATATATAGATATATTAAGATGAATAAATAGAGGAATTATATTTGTGGGTAAATTATATTTTTAGTTTCGTTCAAATTCATGGATAAGTTCCTGAAGAATCATCCAATGAAAAGAAATTGATGATAATACTAATGGACATAGTTGATTGCAAAATTCCTTCGTTTGAGTATCAAGAATTGGGTGGGTTTACAATTGACTAACTCAATAAAATACTATACCATATGATATGAGAAGAGTTAATTATTTGAATAATTAAGGTAATTAAAATTAGGAGGCTACATTTAAATTCCCCAAATTCTTAATGAATAATGTTTCTAATAGGGCTCATCAAGTATAATCAAAATATAGACATAATGAAATATAAATCAATGAGTTTATAAAACTTTTTACAATGGATTAAAAGAGGAAAAGTTATGTACAAAAGGAAAAAATCATTTTAAATATTTTAATTGAGGAAATATAAAACATTATTTAGTAAATTTATCTAATAAAAATAAAAAATAGGATAAGTATAATAAATATAAAAGATTACTAAATATTTATAAGATATTAAGTGAATTTAGTTTAATAAGATTCTCTAATAGAAAGGGAAATCACAATTCAACAGAATTTTCTATCAAATCATAATTTTGTACCTTGGGATGAAGAGTTTAAAGAAGAAGTCAAATTCATATATGATAAAATAGTTCAATATTCCATTTAATGATCTAATCCCACAAATGAATCCACAAATTATTATGGAATAAATGAATAAAATGATGGTAAAAATTAAAAAATAAAGAGTTTTGATTGAGGGTGAGGCTCATGATTTTCTTAAAAGAGAATAGAAAATATTATAAAGAAGTTTCATCATTGATCTAAACCAGAAATAGATATAACATCAATATGGTTGTTAAAAAAGAATCTGAATTTTTTAGAAACTTTTATGATATTAATTTAAATACTATTAAAAGATACAATATTCTTAATATTATAATTTTTTGGGTTTCTAGGGATGGAACTATACTTTTTCAATGTATCAAAAAACATAAAAACCCAAAAACGTATGGTCATTTATGCAATGAAACTAAAACCATGTGCAAATAAAATGATGAAAAACTCTAACTTACACTAATAAGTGACATTTTTACTGTATTCAATGATATTTTTTAAGATGAACACTAAGAGGTTCTCATTGAACCCCCTCCTTCATGGCGTATCAACAGGTTGAACCGAATCACCCATTGGCTTCGATGGGATCACTAAGAGGTGTTTTTCAAACTCCCTCCTCCAATGATATTCCTTCAGTTCAAAAATATTCCTTTCCTTCATGGATATCATACAATATTATATACATTATATTATCTTATACGATATAACTTAAATGAATCATATGTATATAGGATTTTTGGAATATCTCCATCAATCTATTAGTTACACTAATGACTTATAAAATTTGTTTCATTTAACCTTATATTGTATCCTATGTAATAACTTTTGAATCCATATCAAAAAATCATTTTATATAATTAAAAAATAATTATCGAAATATACCATAAGTTTCACCTTCTATCACATCAAGTAAAATACCTTGTGAATATACATATAAATATAGCTTTTTTGATAAACTATAAAATACATTTATCATGGCTCTATGAGTTTTTTCAAAACTATATCCCCATTTATTAAATAATAATGTATGACCCCACAAAACATTATATCATTGAAAAAAAATATTAATTCATGAATTAAAATATTTAAGTAATGATTTTCCTCTTTTAATGAATCAATATTACTCGAGCTACAAAGGGATATGGTATGATCACTAACAAAAACATATATCTTTTTACCATTGTCTACCAAATATATCATATATATGTATTAATTTTCATATAATCCCTTTTTCCAAGACATCAAGTAACTACAATACATGATGTATTTCAATATCATATAGTTAGTCATACATATTTAATTCTTCGTGTATAGATAAACAATATCGATGAATACACCTCATGTTATTCATCTAACAGATGATCACATCACATTCCCCTCACCTAATATATAAACAAGTCACATATCTTATCTAGTAATGGTTTTAAACTCTTTTAGTTTATCTCAATTGAGGGCCCAAATTTCATAAACATTATAAGAGATGGAAACCCCCTCTTAGTTAAGATCTAATTGATGAAATTATCAGTAACATACCCAAACACCACCAGATTAGCTATGAATCAAGAATTTCATAAAAAATATATGAATGTATAATGGTTCTCATAATAGGTATCTCAATAACCATGACTATTAGGTAAATCAAAATATCAAACATAAAACCCTATTATACAAAACACATAGTGTATGACACTCTATGTAGTATACTGAATGGGAAATCTAGTGCATCAAACCCATTTTATACTATAGGACAAAATTTGGTATCTCTTTACAAAATATCACCCATTATAACCTTAAATACATTTTACAACATATAATACTTCATGAGGAATAGTGGTTAGGGATAACTAAAAGTCATACTTTGAGAGGAAAATTATCATTTAACATCATGAGTATATTTATCTAAGATGAAAGAATGATAAAGTAGATACCTCCATTTGTATATCAAGACACATTTTATATTCTTAACAATCATTAAAAATATTAACAAAACTATACATAATTTCCCATATAATCATCTCATATATGATAGAATTCAAGAGATCCCTTATGATTGCTTCATTTTTCAGTTTTTTAAAACTCATTACATATCTATATAATTCTGTCTGCATATCTAGGTTACAATTTAACAAACCCCTCAAACAAAACACTTTCTCCTATAATAACTATGAATAAATCAATTTTTAATAATGATGGAACTTGTGAATAATATTCCTATTGTTTGATACTTAGAAAAAAAAATTAAACTCTTTAATTTACAATATCTAATGTTACGATGTTAATAACTTCTATTGTAAACATAAAACTAATTCTATTTCTATCATAATTATTATTATATGAAATTTATCCATCTAAAAAATCTTTATCTTTTTTATTAAATAATATAACTCGTTACAATAATATTTTAACGATATGACCTAAACCTTTTAGGATATTAAGTGACATTCATTTTTTATTTTAACTAGTATAATACTTTATTTATTATACTTGAACTTCTCTAATTCCAAATATAATCCTAGAAGACTCTAAGAAACTATATTATCTTTAACATATCATCTTAAAAAGTTAAAACTTTTTCCTATTTAGGAAATAATTTTTTCACGTTAGTAGTAATTTTCAACTAAAAACTATTATTTTCATACTGAAAATGTTATTTTATATGGTTGGTGCATTTTTATGAAAAAAAATTCTGTTCTTAAGAATATTAAACTAATGGGCATGGGATTATATCCCTTATGTTTTAATAAACTTATAAATAAACTCCTTTATCTAGGATAAAACAGGTTTATTTTTATCTTCATTTCTAGTATAAAATAGAATTAAAAAATCATATACCATGTGTATTAAAAATTCATCTCAAATTAGTCATAATAAATTATTATTAAAAAACAACTATTCTTATAATATAAGAGAAATAAATTGAAAATATTAATCCCCCGATAGACTCATTTGGGCATGATATATTATTTTACATTTAAATATTTTGTTAAGAAACCCTTTACTTTATTATTTAAAAACTAACTACATGGTAAATAAATTTTTTTCATTGCTTTTAAATTTATTTAAATTTATATCATTTTTGAAAAATACATTTGTTATCATATACCCATAAATATTGTAGAATTGATTCTATAACATTAATACCTATTGTGTAATGTCCACATAGTTTCCCAAAACCCCATAAAGTATCCAAAACATTACATCTTATGAAAACATTTCCCCTCATTGACACATCCATTATGTTTCAATAACCATGGATAATTATTGGACCATCAAATATTCTATTCTAAATTTCATTTTTTTCCATTTTTTAACTTCTATATAGAACCATATTTTAGATATCATATGTCAAGCTCATCAATCCTCAATATTTTTGGAGAAATGGGTGATTTTTATTGAACACAATAAAATTATTTGAAACTTTTTAATGATAATTTCAGAATGAATTCCATATCTATTCCAAGCCTTTGATGATACATTCAGTCTTTTCAAGTTAGTGGCACACTCAATAGCATAGATTATATGAGTACAGACTAATGTTCCCTTGTTCATACTATAACTAAGTCTTTTAAAACCATTGATTAATCATTATAAACTTATTATAAACATATATATTCACATGTTGAATAATTTTATCATTGGTTACTTAGGAAGGTATTGTTTTACTTTATGAAATTTTTTTATCTTACTTAATAAAAAATATTCAGTTTCATAATTGTCCTAAAATTTTATTACATTAAACTTCCTCTATCACTATGGCTGATCCCAAAATTATGTATGACGATGATGATTCAATTTATCTAAAAAATATATATTTTATCATATGAGTATCTTTTTTTACACTTATTTAACATGGAATTTATTAATTTTGATCCCACTAAAAAGATGAAAAACTAGTTGGAAATGATCCATATTTGATTAAGAAATTATTATTATTTGGTATTCCTCTCACCACCTACCTATTTAGGTAGTTCATCATGTCAATAGTGTCATATTTTACTTTTGTATAGTTGAGTGTAAAACTCATTTCCTAAGCCATCATATAGAGAAACCCGAATATATTCATTTGATATCCAAATTCTCTTAAGGTTACAAAATTAAGAGTAACCCAAATTAAATTCTAGAAATATGAACCATAGCCTATTATGATCACTGATTACTTGTTTTCCTTACACAAGATGGTTATGGGGAACCCATATTTGTCTTGACCTACATGGTTATGTAATCATGGTCTTGGAAATTGTTTTATTTTAAAGTATTCTGGAACTTAATTTTTTAAATGTAATTTAATGTCACCATATTATCCAATGTTATTCCCTTTATACGCATGTATGATTTTAATAATTCATTTTGGAATTTATTTCTTTGACCAAATTAATGTGTTTAAACCATATTGATGTGTAACTCTTTAAACAACTCATAACTAACCCAAGTTAAAATCCAACTATATTTATGCATATCCATATTCATCACATGCATAAGGTATATAAAACCCTTTCATGTAAAGACTTAGAATCATATAAAATCAATAGTTCTCATATGCCTAATCTTGGAGTGATAGATAGCCACCCATCTCCCACTTTTCTAGACATGGAATAAACCTATATACCAGTGAGTAGTGTAACATAAATTCTCTCTATATAAGGATACTTTACTCAAGGGAGTCCACAATTCCAATATAAATCTGTCACCTAGTATGCATAAACTGTACTAAACATCTTAACTCAGGATCATAACTCAACATAATCGCAATTAAACTTAAAAAAATTAAATAAATTATAATAACTAGCATTTAACTACTTATATTAATGTATGAAAATTCATCAAAGTAGTTTTACTATTTCAAATAATTCATACATTAATTCAAAGTATAAAAATTATATCTATGAATAAATCATAGAATAAACTAAATAAATGAATAATTTATATATTTAAAAATGAGATAAACTAACTATAAATAATTAAAAAAGAAATATATTATAAAAAAATTAATATAACCTTGTGTTTTGTACATTCTAAAAACCAAAAAAATATACAAACCATATATTTACATATAATATGATCACAATCATATTATTTTATATATGTAATTTACATTAAATGTATGATATAAAATGAAATATAATCATTTTATATTTAAATTATATCATGTAAATAATTTCAATAATCTAAATATCACATATTTAATATTATTTAAACCTTGATCATTTCAATTTTCATAACTAATTTTAATATGCATTATGTAATTTCCATAAATAAGTCATCTTAATTGGAACATCTCAATAAAATTTTGAAAAACTCATAATTTTAAATTTTAAAACATTATATTTTATGTCATATTCTGTAATTTATAAATACCTTATAAATTAAAATTATAATATAATGAAACCCCGATTTAATACATGATTATTAAATAATTTTTATAATATATAAAATGAAAATAATAAAATTTAAAATAGAAACATATGGTTTCCTGGGAAAATTATGTTCATACAACATGCTTGCATGTAAAATTTTAAATACTATTTAAACCGTATATCATGGCCGAAAAAGATTAAATAATAATCTTAATAGTTGTAATCATATGAGGTCATGTATGTAATAAAGGGTGATAAAAAATCTCATTAAGAGGAGGAATAATATGAAAGAAACATGAGACAAAAATAAAAATAGAAAATTGGTGAGCATAATCATAAACAACATATCATAAGAAAATGATCATAATAATAAACATGATATAATCCTTTATAAGATACATGGAATGTGGAATGTGAATTATAATGAAACGTCATAACATTGTGCTAAAATCCCACATAGAAATTATAAACAAAGATGTCATCGAGTTCATGCCTAACATATGCATGAAAATCATCACTTTATAAATTGTGAACAAATCAAGGTTTATATTCATGCATAATACACATAATATAATGATATATATTACATTAGAAAATTAATTATAGGGACATATAATTATGTACCTACCTATCACATCATAAAATGATCATAATCATGCATGCCACTTGGAATGGAAAACATACATCAACACTAAATGTGATTTAAACCTATGAGTCAAAAATGGGTTTCATAGCGATGTCATATATCATATGTGAAAGAATATACATGGAGGTTATAAAAAGAGGAATGGAAACCGTTATTTTAGTTATAAAATGGTATAATTATAGAATAAAATATCATACTATTTGGATAGAATAATAATAAACTAAATATTAATTTATAAGAAATTTTAAAATAAGTATCTTTATTGATAATAAAGAAGGTGTCTAAGAATTCATATATACAAAGTGGAAACACACATATCCATTTAATAAAAAAGGAAAATATAATTTAAACAAATTTAGAATAAATTTTTATAATAATTATAGTAAATGATAGATGAATATAAGATAACCACAAAATTATAATTGGGTTTGAGAGTTCAACGTAAGTTTGGAATAATTTTATTTCATAACATTTACGCATCTTATATAATTATAATACGATTAATATAACCTGAATCCACTATAATAATATATTAATTTATTTTATACTTGATCATTTATCACCATTGAATTATATTTATTGACCTTTTTTAGATAAATATGAACTGGTTGGATTGATAAGATTCCTTAAATTATATAGTTTTTATTTTAGTTTTGTTGTTTTGATTCTTTAGTATTTATATTTTTGTAAATTTATTCCATAATATTTTAATACATTAAAATTGATGTAAAAAATTTAATACATATATATTATACACTAACCATCCATGAAATCTAGAATAATTAAAACATTAAAAATGTCATCACATACAGATTTAAATTGATTGTTAATGAGAAATGTTAAAACGAGGGAGAAAGAGTATATAAAATTTAAATTGATTAAAATATTTATACCATATCATAATAATATAAATATGTTATATAATTATGAATTAAATATTTTGTTAATGTATAAAATAAAAATAGATTTAAAGAGTATAAATAAGAATAATAAGAAAAATGAAAAGAAGAGGATCATTGTATTACCTATTTGTTGAAGCATACTCCATTTCTATGGGACAAAAACGCCGAGGGATTGGGGTTTAATGAAACTATAAAGTCCATGAGTATTATAGGAGTTCTAGGAGGAGGAATTTGGTAAGATATTGGGAATTGATAAGTTGATGGAAATTTATTTTCCATGATAAGGGAGAGAGGTATTTATAATTGAGAGGAGGGGTATTTGGGGATAAAATTTTGTATAATTTATTATTTATAAGGAAAAACATTTAATAATGATGTATTTTAAATTATAAATGATTTTTTCATAAATATATATGTTTTTATGTCTTTAAAATACTTTATACACTGAATTTATTAGTTTATACTAAATAAAAGAAAAATATATGATTTTTTTAATGGAATTGTTTACATTTTTAAGCATTACAAATTACTTTTTTGGTTATTAAATTAAATTTATTGATTTAAAATAATTAATTTATATTATTATGACTATTTTGGATAGATTTAACCTTTTAGGATTTATTAATTCATCATTTTATAAATATTACATCGTAAAACATTAGTATTTTTGAAATATTTATTTTATTATTTTTTCAAAAAATTCATTTGATTTTGAAAATTACCAAAAATTCACCCTTAAATGAATTTTAGGATTTGATTCCAAAAATGAAATTCATTTAATCAAAATAATTTTATAAAATAGGTAATTATAAATATTTATATAAATATTATGGTTTTTAAAAAATACACCTTATTAATAAATACACATATATTTACCTTGAGTTTCAAATTTATTTTTTTATTTTTTTAAATAATAATATTTATTCTAAAATAATTTATTTATAGTAAAAAAAATTTATTTCATTTTTTTGTTTTATTTTTTAAATCATTATTCTAATCGACGGATTGTTTTTCTAATGGTCATATTGTTCTTTCTAAGAGTTGGGTTACTATTCCAATGATCATATTGATTTTTCAGATTTTTATAAATACCTTATATTTACTAAATTAATTATTCAATTTAATTCACATTAATGTTTTATATTCTTTATTTTAATAATTCAAATTTCACTATTAATATTTGTTTTATTTTTTATTGTATTTTTCTCACGTGTGCTAATTCATGGATTCTACAGTGAAAAAATTATTTTTATTCTAGTTATTTTATTATTTTTTGTATATTGTGTCATTTTTCAACATTCAATTTTATTTGGCATATTTATTCTACGAATTTAATTTTAATAATTATTATAATATATTGTTATTATTTTTTATTATGTGGTAAATATATTTTATAGTATGTTATGTTCTTTATGGGATATGTAGTTTATTTATTAGGAAAAGTCTATAAATAAAAGTTTGTATAGGTAAATATAATTTTCATATAAATATTTTTATATATAAATTATAATTCAATCCATATAAATTCCAAGGTATTTAATAATAATACTTAATATAATGGATTATTTTTTCAAAAAATGTCTCGTAAAAATTTAAATACATAATTATAAACACTTTATTAATAATTTATTTTTATGAAATATATAAATTAATTAAATATCCTAAACTAATTTTACTATAATTTATATACAATTTATAAATTATAAAATTTAGTTTTTGAATGAAAAAATTGAAAAATAAATTTTTTCCTATATATTATATTTTCCAACATATCCATATCATAAGTTATGTCTTGGTATATGAAGTGTGTGTTATATATTATGTTTTATGATAAATAATTTGAATCTTTTGATAGGACATGGTTCTTGAGGTGACCTGAGCATAATAAACATAAATATTACATCATTTTATATGAATATTCAATATATATCATAATTATACATTCTCTAGGACAATTAATGTTTAGTGTCATTAGATAATTGATATAAAATAAACATATTTCTTAAAATATCTTCAACATATCCCACAAATATCATAATATTATTACACTTAAATATATATCACACATAAAGCCATCCATCAAACCTGGGTAAGGAAAACATAAGAAAGGGTGATCTTAAATTCTCCATAAGGCATAACATGGGAGACATAAATCATAGGATAGAATAAGATGATTATAAGGGTATGGTAAAATAATAAAGTGTATGTTATAAACATAAAAATTCTATTACACCACAATAATTTATGATATATTTTCTTTCAAATAAATTCAATCTCTTCGATAGCTGGCGATACAGAAAACCTAAGCCACATTTATATTATATAAACATTGTATTTTAATAAAACTAAAATAAAATTCACATTTTAATATTTTTGGAACAAAAAACAGTTTGATAGTATGAATATTGATTTGTAACTAACTTTGTTAATGAAATCATAAAAGGAATTTTGAAATTTTCCTTAGAAGTATACTTTTATGATTAATCAAAGACATAATATTTAATGTTTCCATAATTTATTTATAATAATGATTCATAATAACTATAATAAATAATTTTTTAAATATAAATTTTATAGAAATATGAATAATAATATTTGAAGTTAAAAAAGAAATATTTTTCAGAAAATTGTTTATTTTTCATGAAACTGTTTATTTTTCAGGAAACTATTTTTTAAGGCATAATGTATGTCCATTTTAGTTAAATAAAATAATAATTAATTATTGATGATTTAAATGAAATTTATATATTATATATATAAATATTGATTTAAATACATCTAATTATTACTATAATTCATATAGTGAATGTAAGATCATCTCATGATTAAAATATATATTTCATAAAAAACTCTTTTTCGACATGTTTTGCGGGTTTATTATAAATTAAATATTCCCACTTATGTCATTTGGGTTGGATAAAATTATTTAAATATTTTTAACAATAATAATTAATTTTATTTAATAAGTTTAGCTTATTTTTTTAATAACTATTATTAAAAATAGTAATAAAATAATAAATGGGGGTAAAGTTAAAATGTAGTTTTACATATTAGAGGAGCTTTTTTTAAAATTATTTTTCCACATGCATAAGATTTTAATTTCATAAATTATACTAAATATTTATAAATAATCGGTTCCAAATTATCTTATAAGGAAAATTTTATTTTAATGTTAATTGATAAATTACCTAGGTTAAAAAACTAGTTAACATGGTGAAAACTAAAATGATAAAAGTAAGTATACATAAAATATAAGGAAAGAACATGTTTAAAACATGTTCATTTTTATTTTTTGGTGGTGTTGTTCAACATTAAATTCCTTATGATCCATTATTTATATATTTTGGATGTAATTGGGTGAGATTTACTTCCCATTATTGAATATTTTTTAGTATTTACCAAAATGTCACACCTCCACAATTATAAAAGGGAACTCCCTCCTCTCACTTATTCAAACATGTCAATCCTTTTGGATAAACCAATACCTAAAAAAATACCTCCCTAAAATCTGTATATACATTATATAGGTTCTTTTAATTCTGTAATACAAACCCTAGGGTCCTTTAGAAGATATCCAAAGGAGGTTTCTCTAAGAGAATGTAATTGTCATAATGAAGCTCTTTATTTCTCTATCATCTTCTTCAACCTTAAATTATGAATAAAACTTCCAATATAGTAACACACGTGTCTCTCATATACTAAGAAATTATTATGTAGATTTAATAATATTTATTCATCTCCTTCAACTTTAAATGGGAAACAAATCCATAGCTTGTGTGTATAGAAGACTACAACCTTGTGAATTGATGTACTTTTTTCAATAAAAGAATGTATACATAGAGGATAAAGGAATAAAATGTATAAAACATTTTCTATTTTATGTTTTGGAGGTTTTTATCAAACCTTCCTACTATATAATAAATTATTTTTTAGTTTTTTAGGATCTTGGGTGAGAGTGACTTCCCATTATTGGACAGTTTTAGGTATTTACCAAATCCCACTCTTCCTTAATTATAAAAGGGAACTCTCTCCCCTCACTTATTCACACCTCTGAATCCATTTGGATCAACAAAAACATGAAAAACTCCCTCCCAAAAATCCTTATCCACATTATAGAGGTATTTTTCAAAAGATCATCCTTAGGGTCCTTTAGAAGATATCTAAATGAGGATTCCTTAAGGGAAGATAATTGTATTAACAAACTCCTTCTTTCTATTTATTATTTTACGACCATTAATTATGTATTAACACCTACAATTTATTAAAACAAGTATCTCTCATGTTCTAATATTTTATCCTTTTAATGACATAAATTTGTTTCATCTTCTTCTCCACCAAATGGGAAATAAATCCATCGCTCATACATACAGTGAACTACCACCTCATGAACTAATGTCATTTGTTTTCCATCCCCGAATCCCATAGATAGTAATAATAATGTAAATAATGAATATATGTGATATATATTACATGATATTATTTATAAAAATTTAATATACCAACCAATCCATTAATATCTCACCCATTAACTGTGTAATATCGTGGCTCATGCATATGTACGACCTGTCATCTCCACGAAGTGATGTGATTCATTTTATAAGTAAAACATTCAATAATTATTATAAAAATATATATAATAAGTAAATATGATATTTATATAATTATTAGAATTATGGATATTATGTATATATATCTTATTCACAATAACTAGAACTTTCATGACCAAACACATACGATAAAATAAGGAAATTAACACCAGAACTAATGGAAATATTGAAATATTCTAAACAAATTGATGGTAAAATGTTATAATAGGATCATATATGACTTTATAAATTTGAATATCGTTCTATTATAAATTAATAATGTGATTAAAACCATTATAAATTAGTTTAAATCAGTTTCATCTAAAAGGAAATTTGAGGTAACAAATTTCATCTCAATTGTCATTCCACTAAGACATATTTGTTAATATGAACCTACTCACTTTCACATTTTTTAAATTCTACAGATTTGATGTATTTAACATGAATATATATTTTTTTCATGGTGTTTAATGTTTCAATTAAATTTAATTATTTCAATAGGTTACTATTTGAATGTAACCACAGAGTTTAGAATCTATTCAACAATATCACTTTATTTTTGGTGTGCTTTTACTCTTATTGGAAAAATCTTATCATTTTCCCTTAATAAGCTCAAATAATTTTCTTATACACTATATATTCATGAAGATTCTATATTTTCATCAAATTTTTCCTATCTTTATTACTTGAATCAAGAAAATAAACCCTTAAAAGTAAAACTAATTTTATTTCTATTTTAAATCAGATATATTTTTATTCCATGTGTGTGTTTTAAAACATTATTTTACCAAATACCTTTTATTTACGAAAATGATTTATTAAGGAAATTTTAATTTATCGTTGACTCTTAAAAAGAGGCTTAATGGAGTATTTATACTTTTTTCAAAATGGATATTTTCAATAAAAAATCAAAATGAATGTTTCATTTTTTAACATATATGGTGATAATAGACTTACCCGCCATCATATTATAAGAAATATAAATTATTTTAAAAAAATAATTTTTTTTATTAATAAAACTATTTTATGAAATCATAATTTAATATTTCCCATCCATTCCATTAATTTTATCCAAAGATATGATATTATTACAAAAACCTATATCCATGATAAACCGATAGCCACCTCTCACCTCTTGATTAATTTTGTGATTATTAAATTTTTATTGAGATAATAATTTAATTGAGATAATTTTTCCTTGTAAATAAGATTTATCTTAAACATATATCCTTTGTATCATGGATATGATTATTTTATAAATTATATAGAATTTTTACATATGGTGTTTACTTTTAATGTAATCTGATTAACTGTGGAAATATTGTGAAATTTGAATCCTTTACCAAATAAATATTTTTTATGATATTTAATATTTTTGATAAATTAAATAGCTCAATTTATATATTAGTAATTATTTGTAAATATATTAATGGGTGTATCTTAAAATTATATTGGCCATTAATTCATCAGTAGGTCTCATCATTCCAATCGGTTAGCCAAATTTAATGGGTTTTTACCCACAAATTTAAATTGTCTTATGAATGTTAATGAAAATGTAGATATCATGATTTATAATATCATGATGTACAAAATTGATAATTTCCGTCATTAATAATTTAGTATTTATTATCTGTAATATTTTTGGATTAATATTATCCCTAGATACATTTTCTCTCAAGTTATTGATTAAATGGAAAGTGTTTTAAATTATTTACCATTATATATTGAATTTTCCTTATCTAATTATGATATTAAAGTTATTGATTAAATGGAATGTGTGTTCTATTATTTACCTTCCCATATTCCTTATGCCCTATTGATTCATTATATCTTTCGATGTACGTAATCCATACTGAGCATTTGAGATCACCCTTATTTTTTTCTTTTCCTTGGGATGTGAAGAATAATTCTTGTAATGAGTTCAAGGATGCAAAATATTTTCCACTACCATGATTATATTATATTACCAATGTAAAATGGGTATCATGTATATATCTGGTTCTCCAAAAATGCTAAACTGATTGGTCCATTGGGATTTGACCCCTTGTATATATTCCATTTTAATAAATTACCTACCATCTCTGGGTTACTATAGACAGGTTAGTTACAAGATTCATACCTAGAAAATAATAAATCATATACTTGAAAATGATTTTATATATAGAAGAATGGTAAAAAGGGTTTTAGAGTACTGATCATCATTCAAGATTTGGAACATAGGCAAGTGGAATCATAAGAATAGAAAATCATATTCTTGTAAACATATCTATTTTCAATCATATTCAATTATAATCTTGTGGTCATAGCTTTAAGAGATAATACCCATGTATAAAAATTGGAAAATATACACTCAAAATCATTTACATGCATTATATATTGTGAAAATCTATAATCAATCATACTCTTGCAAAAAAATGTGGATACAACTATTCATAATCATGTCTACTCTTATCTTCACCATCTCATGAGATATTGTAACAACCTAAGATTTTAAAAGAGGATCATCATATTTGATAGAATATTTGACATGAAAACACAATATTATAATATACTTTAACACCCCAAGACTTTACAATAAATTTATATTTAAATAAATTCAATCTCTATAATAGCTTGTGATGCATGCAATGCCGAGTTTAAAAGAAACAAAATCTCTATTAAAATATTATTATTTAAACCATGACTCTTATAACCAATCTGTTAAGATAGATGTTATGTATATGACTAAATAATTTACTATAATATATGTTTTCCACATGTTAATTAGTTATCTATTGATTATAAATAAAAATAAAAAACATTTGAAATAAAAATAAATATTTTATGAAAAAATGCATATTTCTAAAAATTGGTTTCATCACATTTTTTATAACTATTTTAAGATTATTTTTTAATAATTATATGAAATTTATTTTAACAAATTAACTCCATTTTTTAAATCATCATTTAAAATATATCTTTGGGTAATTTTTTGGTATTTTCTGAAAGGTTTCATTCATAAATGAATAGTGAAAATAAATATTTTTATGAAAAATAAACCTTCATTTAAATCGTTTGAAAGTACCATTATTTATAAAATTATTTTAAAATAATAATTAGTTCAATTATATTATAATAAATCTAATTTATATTATTTTAACCAATTATATGATCAATTTTCATATAAAAAACTTTTATTCTTTTGAATGTTTTTCATTGAAAAATTATTTTGTCGATGCACCTGTCAGTTTAGTTATAAATTCAATTCTATAAATTTTATGAATTTTATTTATAGAAATGGATAAAAAAACTTACTCATAATTGTTTATATTATTATATTAATTTAAAATTAATTTTTACCACAATGAATAATGAAAACACTAAAAATTAATTACCATAATTAAGTTGAAAATGGGTTGACCTATCGGTTAAACATAGAAGATAAGGGTTAAAAATTAACTAGAACAAATCCATAACCCCTTTTATTGGTATTTTTATTCATTATAACCTCTATTGTTTGATAATTATTCATTTTTTGTGCCTTTTTAATTTGAAACATGTGGGTATACTTTATTCTTTTTAAAACTTATTTATGTGTCCCCCCCCACCCACTTACAAATGGTCACTCCCTCCCTAAACTTATTCAAAAATATAAAACCATTTTTCTCAAACAAAACCTACCAAAATATCCTTCAATAATACATAGACACATTTTAGAGCTACTGGTCTTCCAAAAATATTAACCCTATGGTCTATAAGAGGATATCCAAAGGAGGTTTCTCTAAGAGAAGGTATTTTTTTACGAATCTCATTCATTATATTTATTATTATTGAAACTTAAATTATTTATTAAAATATAAAATATAATTAAACCTATATATAACTAATACTTATATGCCATTATTTTCATGTAATAATATTTATTCATCTTTTACTCTATAAAATTGAAAATGAAATCATCGATCGCATGTACGGAAAACTACCACCTCACGAACCAATGTAACCTATTTTCCATCTACACATATCATGATTTTATATAAATATGGATTTATTATATATATATTGAATTTTTATGACTTGTTACATACATTTTATATCATTTCTATATATGGTATTTTACTCTAAATGTTCTTTGATTGACTTGGAAAATTATTGTTAATATTTATTCTTTAACCGATATAAAAAATTGATGATATGGCTTATTAGTCATAAATTAAATTGATCATTATATATATAAGTAATGAATTAGAAATGTATATATGGGTAGTTCCTTGTTATATATACCCCCTTTGTGCAGCAGTAGTCTCATGAAATGAAGTATTTATCTAGGTTTAGTTAAATGGGCATCTGGTGTATACCTACCCATTAGTTTAAAATTGTATTATGAAAGGTATTTAAATTTGAGGTATCATGATTAATAATATCTTTACATATAATAATTTAGCTTTTCCTACAACAAAAATTCATTTATTTTTATCCATGATATTTTTGCAAGGATATTATCTATGGATTCATTTCATTCTCAGTTTATTGACAAAATGGATTGGTTTTTAAATTATTTATATTTTCATATTGATTATAACTTATCTAATTATAATAGTCAATATATTAATTAAATGTAATGTGTGTTTATATATTTAACTTACCATATTTATTATTCTTTTTTGACCATTCTTTATTTATTCATGATAACCTCCACTATATGTAACCCTTACTAATAATTTTACCTCACGCTTGTTTTGTTTCCTTTCCCATGAATTCAAGAAGTGTTCTAAGAATGATATAAATGTATATTATAGTGGGAATAATAATATTATTTAAAAACAATGGGTTTTAATTTTGTGTATTCATATGTAATATGGGAATCACGCATGTATCTTGTTTACCCTTCCTACTAAATTATTCAGTCCTTTGGATGTGATCACTTGTATCTTCTAAAAATGAAATTATGTTAACACCAGCTTTGGGATACTAGGTTTGAATTATCTATAGTTGGTATTAGAGTAATTTTAATATAATACATGGAAACTATATTTTGGAAAACATAGATTAAATAACATAACCCTAAGATAGTATTTGAGGATAAGTGTAGAACTACATCCTATATTTTTTTAATTTATAGATAATGTGGTTTACCTAGAAATATGTCCATTTCTAGATACTAAAAGTGGATATGGTTCTGTAAAATATTTACCTATGGTTAATTTCCCTAAAAATATCATATCGGTACTGACTCAATCATTACTTAGTACGTGAAAATGGTCCTTACGGCACAATTCATTTGACACTCCCAGGGGATTTGTGTTGTATAATTCCCATTTTCATTACAAAACATCATGAAGTATTTGAATAGGTTCTGAAAATTAATGACCTAAGTTAAACATAATATTTTTATATTAAAAATAAGGTTTCATAACTTATACATCCTATAAATGATTATATAGTTTTCCCACTATGATTATTGTTTCTCACACTATGATTTTTTTTAAGTTACTAGATTAAACCTGAATGAATCATGTTAACATTGCATTTTAATGATAATATAGTGAATATGGGGGAAAATAGGAAGATATAATAGTGAAGGATATATTTATTTTTCCTAATAAGTTATATAGAAATGTTATTGAAAGCTAATATCTTACCCAACTCCTAGACTCACCAATGAAGACAAGGAATATGTTTGCTAAGATCTTGAGTGGTGGAGAATATAGATGAAACAAAGCTCGATTTTTTTCATGCCATAAATATAGAAAGGGACACCTAGGAAGGTTCCATAAAGGAATATGAAAATGTTATATATTTTGAAATTAATATAATAAAGAAATATTTTTTTTAGGGAAAATGAAGTGTGTGATTGAAGGAAATATATTAGATTATAGGTATCCAATTATAGTTCTTTTCCATAAATGTGAGGAACCAGG
This sequence comes from Viscum album, assembly GCA_963277665.1. Taxonomy (NCBI): domain Eukaryota; kingdom Viridiplantae; phylum Streptophyta; class Magnoliopsida; order Santalales; family Viscaceae; genus Viscum; species Viscum album. The sequence goes on along the minus strand of OY728151.1, from coordinate 771,961,867 downwards.
TCATTACTCAAGTCAATTCCCACATAGAAAGTGTAACCATATCCTAAGGAAGCGCATAATGTTTAAATAAAATGTTTGATGTATTTATTTCTCTGGGATTCAAGATTTAAATTGTAGAAGTATTCTTTCCAATGGTATTCTGTTTAAAAGAATCAAGAAACATTTAAAGATTGTTTTAAATTTTAGAAGCATGTATATATTAATTAACATAATAATTAGGGATAACATCATGGTTTTATGAGGATAAGGTTAATTATATGTTCACGGTAATAAAACCCCATTTTGAAAATTTTTAATGTAGGAATATAACATGATTATGGATATTTTTTGGAAAAAAAATTATGGGAATGCAACCTACTAGTTTAGTTTAGAAAAGAGTTATCTGAGGAAGAATTCCATTAAATTTTTTTGGACTTAAGATTAAAGATATTGGTAAACATTAAGAATTATATTTTATTTTATGTTGTAGAAATTATTTTTCATCACATTTTTTGAACGCATAAGAATTATATTAATATATTTTTTGGAAAATTTATAACCCACATAATAGGTGATAACCCATTTTATCTAGCCAATTCCATGGTTCTTGAACCCACAACTGATGGAAGATAAGGTTTTAGTTTCTACCATAGGCATGTATGTTATTATAGATAATATTTCATTGCTTTTACTAAAATTATTTGATGAATTAAATTTAATGATTAACTAGTGGTATTACCGTTGAGGTTTAGGGATTAATGTATAAATTTTAATAACCATATTAGTATTGAAAAATATTTATAAACATTATGAAAGAGTCTTCACTCTTTTATAGATCTTATGATCTGTTAAAGTTTAATTTTAGTGCTTTATGCATAAAAATTAATTTTTATATTAATTACATGGAGTAAGATATGAATTGGAAATTTATAAAAGAACAACCAAAGGATGAATTTATTCTTATGAAATATAAAAATATAATGTAAATATATTTCATTATTTTCATAAATATTAGAATAATTCCCCAAATTTATGAAAAGGATCTTGAAACAAAACTGTTATCATATTACTTACATATCAAAAGAAACAATGTTCATTTAACTCATCAAATATTTAGTGTCACACCCCATCCCCTGGAGTCCATGATGTGACTACGCCAAACCTACCTTCCATAGGCCCGGGGCTAGTGACTAGCACTGAAATAACGTATCCCTAATATGGGAATGCATTTCCTTTTTAACCTTTATAGAAACACAGTCCAAGAACACAACAAGAAGAAACCACATATACTAGAACACAAAGAATGATACCATGAAGTAAATTGTTGTAGTAAAAGAGTGCTGAAAGTAATGGGGTTGGAAATACAAGCCCAACTGTAAAGTGAAATTACAACTAAAAATGACAAAGTAGCTCTTGGATCGTCCACTAAGGGTCCAACCTAAATGGTATGTACAACTCACGATTAGTTTTCCTAGTGTCACATCATTCCAAATGGTCCACCTCTAAGAAACGTCGAGTCTTGGATCCCTCGGCCATGATCAACATTGTATGTCATCTGCACAAGACATAACAAGGTGTGGGTGTAGCCGATGTAGGGGTGAGTATAACAACACTCAGGAGGGACACTGAGACCCTCGTAGGTCTCCTAGAGTTCCACAAAGAAAAAACCACAAAGAAAGACATCAAATCTGCTTAGGTATATGCCCATATATATACCTATGTTATCAAAATACACTCATATCACAAATGAGGGAAAAATACCATAATGGTTAGACAAAGAAGGTAGAAGTACCACAAATGTAACACCGCGAAGGTAGAAGTACCACACAGGTAGTGCCACGAAGATAGAAGTACCACACATGTAACACCATGAAGACAACACCACGAAGGTAGAAGTACCACAAAGGTAACACCACGAATATAGGCTTACCACATAGGTAACAACATGAATATAGAAGTACCACATAGGTAAAACCACGAAGACAACACCACCATGGTAGGAGTATAACACAAGTAGCATAACAAAGATAGACATACAATATAAGTAACATCATGAAGGTAGAAGTACCACATAGTTACACCATAAAGATAGAATACTCAGCTCACAAATTAGTTATAACTCAATTACAGAAGTACATATGATTAGTCTTATGCTAGATCATCTTATTTTGTTAAGTGGAACTATTATTGACCCACACAGGATCGATAGGTAATAACCCCCACTGACCCACATAGATTCTAACCCACACAGGATTGGTATGCGCTGACCCACACAAGAACAATGAGCAATTCCCCATATAGGATTTGACTCACATAGGATCGGTAGATGCTTACCCACACAGGATCAATGTTCTTTCTTCACGCTGCATCTAGCCATAGGATTCCTCTCACCTGGTGCACTCGAGCTCCGTAAAATCTTCCCTTGAGAAATTGTTTGTACATCGACCGCCAATAATCTCCACAAAGTAGTAACCCAAAGGACTGTCATTTCGTAAGTGTTCCAATGAAATAGATGGTGTGTTGATCAAATGCTCGGTCTGTGAGTTATAAGTGTTTTAGTTCCAAGGTCCCAATTGGATTTGGGTTTGATTCAACCTGGACATACTCCAATGGTCTTGAAATATCAATTGGAGTATAACAAAAGTACAATATCACTCCAAGGGTCCCAACACCATAGACGGTTCATCAAACAGACGTATGGTTCTCAAGATATGGCCTTTTAAGTGTTTCTGGGTCCGGTTGGGCCCAGGTCTGGTCCAACCTGGTCGGATCGACCAAACCCGACTCGGTCGGACCCGGCTGGGCGGGGCCATGGAAGGCTCGGCCCGCTAGGCCGCGGTCTGGCCTGACCCACATGGTAGTGCGATCCGGCCTGCAAGGGGCGGCCCACGGTCCACCTAAGCTGGAAAAGGGGGGGGGGTGTTTCCCCCCTGTATCCAGAACGACCTGAATATTGTTCCACTTCTGAAAAGGCGGCGCCACTTGGGCACCGCCTGATCACCACCGAACCCGTCGGAGGTGCGGGTTATGCCTCCTCCACCATGTCCCACTGCTCGTCGGTGATGCACTGGTCGCACACCTCCCCTTATACTGCCGACTGAGGTGCCGACCACCTCCTCCGACCGCCGCGGCTGACGAGCTGTAACCCTTTTCTCTCTGGCGGTGCGTGACGGCGTGCCACACCTACTCTATGGTTAGACAGTGTCGACCACTCCGATTACCACCACAACTTTATGATGTGGCCTCCTCCTGCAGAACGCACCAGTGTGCCGCCTCCTTCATAGCTGTTCTGTGCCGCCACACTACCGGTCTTCCACGGAAGGCGTGTGGGTAGCAAGCGGAGGGTTCGGGCTGGGTTTGTTAGGCTCGCGCCCTCTGAATTAGATCATAATTACAATGAAAGATTTATGTTTTCAAGAACATCACATGAAATAAAAAAATCAAAACCCTATCTGAGGTTGTTGGAGACCCTCTTCTCTTGAGGAAGGGTGTCGGTGTTCATCATCCTCTGCAACTAGCTTCCAAAGACGCTACTTGTATGTCGATCATCAATTCAGGTTTTTGGTGTCACTTGTCACCGGTCGCCAGAACTACTTGTTTCCTCCAATGGTTTGGTGTCGTAGCACTCTTTTAGCACTTTGTTTCTTGGTGAAGCTATTTCGGTACCTCGCCCCATGATCCATATAAATAATAGAGGGGGAGTGCGAGCAACGCTCGTGGGAATTAATGGGGCCTCATTAATTATGAACCTTCCTAATTACCCAACATTGATGTTCCATAGGATTGCAGAGTCAAGCCATTTATTCCATTGACACATCATTGGTCCCACCTTGCCGCTTTTCAGTTGGAGGAATGAATGAAAATAAAAATTAACTAAGTTAATTTTATTATTCATTTAAAAGTCCAAAAAACTATCTTTTTCTCCGGACCTACTGCAGTCAAAGTGAAACCACCCTTAAGAAAATATCAGCGCTGTGGATTCAACGGTGCCCATGGATTTTTAATCCGAGAACTAGTTCCAATGTTAGAAAATTCCACTCACATGTTTACTGAACTTAACTAAAAAAAGTTCAAAAATTCATTCCGGGCACACCAGGAATCGGAATAATGTGCAGTCAATTTTCGCGGACTCATAATTATTTTATATAATTAAAATAAATCATGTAAAATCTAGGTCTTTAAATTCTCCCCACCCTAGGTATTTTCATCCCCAAAATCCATATCATAGACTAAGGAAACAAATGGGGGTACTGATCATGAATTTGAGCCTCTCTCTCCCATGTGCACTCTTGGAGTTTCAAATGTTTCCAGAAAATGTGCACCAAAGGTATTGACAGCCCATGAAGGACTCGCTCTTGTTGATCCTCAATCTCTAATAGAACCTATGTAAACATTGCCCTATCATCGAAGTCCAGCTCTCCATGGTCAATGATATGAGATGGGTCATGCACATATCTCCTCAACTAAGATACGTGGAAGATTTCATTCACCCTCTCTAACTGTAGTGTAAGTTCCAAGTGTTATTCCACCTCACCAATCCTCTAAAGCTTCATAAATGGTCTGATAAACATCGGTGATAACTTGTCGCCATGGACAATTCAATTTAGTTCCCATCGAGGAGAGACTCGCAAGAATATGTGGTCCCCCTCTAGGAACTCCAAAGGTATCCATCTCATGTCAGCATAAGTCTTCTTCCTACTATGTGCAGTCTTCATCTGCTCCTTGATGATTATCTCCTTCTCAGTGGTAGCCCCTACCAACTTTGGACCCATAAGTGCTGACTCCCATGGGTCTATCCAGCATAGAGGTGATCTTTAGTGTCAATTTTAAAGGGTCTTCAATGGTTCCATACTGATGGTGGAGTGGTAACTATTGTTGTATGATAAATCCACCATGGGAAAGTGATCCTCCCAAGTACGGCTAAAATCTAGGATGCAAGCATGTTGCATGTCCTTCAGTGTCTGAATGGTCCGCTCCATCTGACCATCCGTCTGAAGATGAAAGGAGGTGCTCAAACGTATTTGAGTCCCAAACTCCTCATGTAATCCCTTCCACAACCGGGAATTAAAACGTTTGTCACATTAAGAGACGATCATATATGGAACCCCTATTAAGTCGTACAATCTGGTGTACATATAGGTGTCCCAATCCCTCCACTGATCCCTGCTCTTGGATGCCAACTTGGTGAGTTGTTCAATGATCACCCAGATGAAATCATGTCCCATGGATTTACGTGGAATACCTTTCACAAATTCTATGGAGATTCTATCCCACTTTCACTCTGACACCTATAGTGGCTGAGCTAAGCCTACTGGGACCTGATGCTCGGCCTTCACTTGCTGACAAGTGAGGAATCACAAAACAAACACTACCACTTTCATCTTCATCCATGGCCACTTGTGATAACACCGTAGGTCCTAGTACATATTATCCACACCCGGATGTATAGCCATAGGGGATGTATAGAATTCCCTCAACACCTCCTCCTATATCACCACCGGTACCATGGTAAGTCCTCTGAAGAGGATGACAGGATCCCCACCTTCAGAAAATTTATCAGGTGCCTATCCTGGGGATATCTGATCATGCTGATCCTTGTAGTCAACGTACACAAGCTTCACCTCCCTAACTCGCTGAAGGAGTGGGGGAGTGACTGTAAAATAAAGAAGGTAAGCTGCTCCATTTCTATCCACGAAGGATATCTACAACACTGCTAGTTTCTCTATCGCCTCACTCAATAACTATAGACCAGACCTCCTTCTAAGTGTATTTGCTACCACGTTCCCCTTCCCTAGAGTATAGACTATCTCAAAGTCATAGTCTTGGAGGAACTCTATAAATCATTGTTATCTTAGGTTCAGGTCCTTCTGAGAGAATATATACCTGAGACTCTTGTGATCATAATAGACTGTAAAATGCTGACCCATCAAGTAGTGTCACCACATCTTCTAGGTGAAGACCACTGCTGATAACTCCATGTCATGGGTAGCATAGTTCTGATCATGTTTTCTCAGTTTTCATGAGTCATAGGTGATCACTACTCACTCCTACATTAGTACACACCCAAGTCTCATCCCTAATCTGTCGTAGTAGACGACATACCCAATGCCCTCTTCTAGAAGCCTCAAGATGGGGGCACTCTTCAGTCTCTGCCTCAGTTCCTGAAAACTCTGCTGGAATCTCTCCATCCACACAAAGGGTTGTCCATTCTTAATCAACATTGAAAAGGGTTTCTCAAATCTAGAAAAGTAGAGCACAAATCTCTGGTAGTATCCAGCGAAACCCAAGAAACTCTGCACCTCGGTCACACTCATGGATGAATCCCATGAAATCACAATCTCTATCTTCACTGGATCCACTACAACTCCAGGCTCCAAGATAATTTGTCCCAGAAATTGGACCTCTCGTATCAAGAACTAGAACTTGCAGAGCTTACCATAAAGTTGGTGCTCTCAGAGTGTATCAAGTATTATCTGTTGATGATAGTCATGCACTTCCTCCAATGATGAGTATATCAAGATGTCGTTGATGAAGACCACCATAAAGTGATCTAGGTATGGCATAAATATCATGTTCATGAGTCCCATTAACACTGTAGGGGTGTTGGTCACACTGAATGGCACAACCAAGAACACATAGGGGTTATACCGACATCTGACGTTCACCTTCTACACATCCTCATCTCATACCCTGAGCTAATGATAGCTTGATCTGAGGTCTATCTTTAAAAACCAACGGGCTCCCTTCAGTTGATAGAAAATATCATTGATCCTTGCATGTGGATACTTGTTCTTCACAATCACTTGGTTCAGGCACCAGCAGTCCACATAGAGTCTAAATCTCCTATCTCCCTTATTGGAAAACAAAATCGAAGCTGCCCAAGGAGAAACATAGATCCTTATGAACCCCTTCCCCTGCAAGTTCTCTATTTGTACCCGTTACTCACGAATCTCCGTGGGAGCCATCCAATATTCTGGTGTAGATATTGGTGTCGTCTTAGGGTACATAGCGAGGTAATAGTCTACCTATCTGTGTGGAGGTAGTCCTGGAACATCATCAGGAAATAAATTGGCATACTGGTCCACAATTACAATAGAGATCCGACTCTCAGCATCAACATCTCCAAGTGTAATACTAGCCAACTTATGTGTGATCATCTGTACCCTCCTCTGGGTAATTCTTTCATGTGCTAAAAAGGTTCCCTTCTCACTAGTGAAGGAAAAATCAGTCCCATCCATGTGTAAAAACGTAATTTTTTCCTAATAAATTCAATCTGATCATGGACTATGGATTACTAGTCCGAACCCAAGATGATTCCGTAAGGTCTCGCCGCTGTTACTATAAGATCCAAGCTGAATCTCTCACCTCCTAGAGTTAGCTCACATTACCAGTACGACTGTGTAATAATCGAATATACTCCTGTAAGAGTCTCTAAAAATAAGGATCGAACCAATGGATCCACCAGAATCTCTATGCTCCGAATGAGGGTTGCGTTAATAAAATATTAACTGGCACCTATGCCTTTTAGTACTACAGCAAAAGTGGAGTAGACACAGATCGTACCGCTAATCATCTCTAGAGAACTATAGTCATATCCCTAAGATTCTTTGAGCTAAGCTCATCCCAGTCCTCCTACTCTTTGTGGTCGGGGTGGACCGCTTGGAGGTGGTGGCGGTAGAACTTCAAATCGTCGCCCACCACCTGTTGCACGACCTGCTCCTCTTCCACGTCCTCCTGCTGCCTGCAGAACTCCTTGATCGAATCTTTTCCTCTACCTCAGTGGTCCTTTGACCATATTATAGTCGTCCGTACGAAGGTTCGGACAGTCAGGAGTCATGTGTCCCTACCCGCTGCACGAATGGAAATACCAACTCATCAGCTGTCCTCATCTATCTCATGATCCTTGTACTACCAACCATGTTTCCGGAGGTCATCCACTAGAAGGTCTAGCCAGCTTGGGCCCTTGAATCATCCATCTACTACCAGAAATAGATGAATCTTCTACCTAACGTTTGTTGGTGGGTCTTAGTGTTGGTTTCAACTCATCTAGGAAACTCTCCACCAAAAGCACTATCTCTAGAACCCCATCCTATGTCGGAATGATGAGTGATATCATCGATGTTATGATCTCCCGTCAGAGACCCATATCAAAGGTCTGATCCCTGAAGAAAGGGTCTCGTACCATGTTGGTGGAGTATTGAGATGGATCAGTGAACCTCATTGAGTACTGGGTACAGTCATGATGCCCTACTGTAAGTGCATCAACTCTTGTATACGCACAGAGCGTAAAGTCTCTAGGACAAACTCTGCCATGAAAAGGATCACAAAGTCCACCCAGATGATGGTCACCTAGTTGTGTATCTAGATGATCAATCTACACCATCTCTTTAATGCTTCTTAAATAAGACTGGAAGCTAGGATCACCATCAGATAAGCTGGTGTCCCCACTAAGCAGAAAACCCTGGCCACAACCTTCAGCCAGTCCTCATCCATTTACGGGTCCATCTTAGCTCAGAACCTTGGAGGCCTCTGCCACTGAAACTCATGCAATGTGCTCAGTCAACGTGTACTCTCTTCTAGTGGGTCTGGAGGCATCTACTACCCAATGGGTGGTGCTGCTACTGGTACACCACCTAAAGGTGCTAACACCGTAAGAGGGCCCTGCACAGAGGCCTCATCGCTTGATGGACCATCATCGTGTTCTCTCTTAGAAATCCGGGCTAGCTGTCTAAGTGGCAGTATCCTGAAAGAAAATAGGTGTGTCATGGTAAATAATTTATACTTGGTGAGATAACTCAAATATATTACAAGAAATACCCTTCAAAAACACGTGGAATCTATGTTTTCGTGCACTGAGTCGGAAATCATAATTCAGGGACATGGTGTATGGATACATCGGCTATTTTACCAACACCAGAATCCCCAAACTGAAAACCACACTCATAACACTTAGCACTATCGCCACATAAAAAATATCAGAGTCCCAATTCTTTGGTAGAACTGACTCCTCTGATACCACTTTATCACAACCTGTCCCCTGGGGCTCGTGCCATGACTACCCCAAACCCATCTTCCATAGGCCAAGGGTTGGCGACTAGCGACCACAAAGGCTTATCCCTAATATGGCAAGGCATTTCCTTTTTAACCTGTACTGACACATATTCCATGAACACAACAAGAACAACCACATATAATAGAACGCAACAAAATAAACCACGAATTAAATACCTGTAGTAAAGGAGTGCTTAATGTATAGGGGTTGGAAATACAATCCTATCTGTAAAGTACAAGTACAACTGAAAAGCACAAAGCAACTCCTTGATCATCCATCGAGGGTCCTAGCTAAAGGGTAGGTATAGCTCATGATCAGTAGTCCCTATGTCACATCATGGCAAATAGTCCACCTCTGATTACCATCTAGTCCTGGATCCCTCAGCCTCAATCAACGTTGTGCATCGTCTACACAAGACACAAAAGGGTGCGGGCATAGCCCGTGTAGGGGTGAGTATAACAATACTCAGTAGGGACCCTGAGAACCCCATAGGCCTCCTAGAGTTCCACAAGAGAAAAACCACAAATAAAAACATCAACTATACTTAGGTATATGGCCACACGTATTCCTAAGTTATCAAGATACACTCATCTCATAAATAAGGGAAGAATACCACAAAGGTAACACCACGAAGGTAGAAGTACCAGAGAGGTAATACCACGAAGGTAGAAGTTCCACACAGGTAACACCACAAAGATAGAAGTACCAAATAGGTAACACCGCGAGGACAACACCATGAAGGTAGAAATACCACATAGGTAACACTACGAAGACAGACATACCACATAGGTAAAACCATGAAGATAGAAGTACTATAGAGGTAACACCATGAAGAAAACACCACGAAGGTAGAAGTACCACACAAGTATCATCACGAAGATATATGTACCACATAGGTAACACCACGAATGTATAAGTACCACATATGTACATCAAGAAGATAAAAGACTCATTTTACAAATTAGGTATAACTTAAGTTCAAAATTACATATGATTACTCATAATCTATATCATTTTATTCTGTTATGTGGTACTGCTACTGACCCACACAGGATCGATAGGTAATAACCCCCACTGACCCACATAGGATTTGACCCCCACAAGATCGATATGTTCTGGCCCACACAGGATCGCTGAGTGCTGACCCACGCAGGATATGGCAGATAATGGACTGGTAGATGTTAACCCACACAAGATTGAGGTTTTTTCTTCACGTTGCATCCAGCCATAGGATTCCTCGCACTTGGTGCACTCGAGCTCTGTAGAATCTTCCCTCGATATATCGATCATAACTTGACCACCAAAAATCTTAAAAAAGAAAAAAACCAAAAGACCATCATGTCTTAAGGGTTCCAACATGATAGACAGTTCATTAATCAGATGCATGGTCTGTGAGTTGTAATCGTTTTAGTTACGAGGACCTGGTTGGATTCAAGTTTGATCCAACCCAGTCATACTCCAACTATATCCAAAAATCAATTGGATTATATCAAAAGGACCGTATTTCTCCAAGGGTCCTAGCACTATAGACGGTTCATCAAACGGATGTATGTTTCTCAAGATATGGCCCTTTAAGTGTTTTTGGGTCCGGTTGGGCCCAGGTCCAGTCTGACCCGGTCCGACTGACCCATCCCAGCCTGGCTGGGAGGGAGCGTGGTGGGCTCAGCTTTCTGGTACACAAGGGAGTGTGGCCCAGACCGCAAGGGGGAAACCCAACCATGTGAGGCATGACCCGTAGGAGGGCGGCCCGTGGTCCACCCGAGCTGGTAAAGGGGGGTGTTTCCCCCTAGTATCTCGAACTGCCTGAAGGCCTTTCAGCTTCTAAAACGGCATCGCCACGTGGGTGTTGCTCGGTCTCCATGGAACCTACTAGAGGTATAGGTTCTGCCTTCTCCACCAGGGCTTCGGCCACGGCCTGATGCTCATCGGCGGCATACTGGTCGCGTCACCTCGCCTTCGGTGGCGGACCGATGGTCCAACCGCCTCCTCCAACCACCGTGGATGACTATCCATGACTCCTTTCTCACCGGAGGCACGTGACAGCACACCACACCTCCTCTATGACTAGTTAGTGTCAGATGCTCCAATGGCCTCAGATGAATTATGTTGTGGCCTCCTCTTTCAGCACAAGTTGGCACACCACCTCCTTCAAAGTCGATCGGTGTCGTCGCACCGTTAGTCTTCCGTAGAGGGCGCAAGGGTATCAAATTTGCAGAGGGTTTGGGTTGGGTTTGTTATACCCGCTACCTCCTCGTTAACTCATAATCACAAGGTAGGATTTAAGGGTTCAAGAAATTCACTTGAAATAAACAATAATCAAACCTCTACCGAGGTTGTTGGAGATCCTTCGTGCTTGGGAAAGGGGGTTGGTGTTCGTCGTCCTTCGCAACTAGCTTTCAACGACGCCACTCATATATTGATCTCCAGTTTGGGGTTTCAGAGTTTCTTGTCACCGCTCGCAAAAACCGGCTATGTCCTCCAAATGTTTGGGGCTGCGGTACTTTTTCATCACTTTGTTTCTTGGTGAAGCTGTGTTGGTACCTCCCCCCAAGCTCTATAAAAATATGTGGGGGGAGGGCGAGCAACGCTCGTGGGAATTAAAGGGGCCTCATTAATTAGTAACCTTCTTAATTCCCCAACATTTTTGTTATATATGATTTAAGGGTCAAGCCATTTATTGTCTTGACACATCGCTAGTCCCACCTTTCCACTTGTCTGTTAGAGGAAAGAATGAAAATAAAATTTTACTAAGTTATTTTTATTATTATTTTAAAAGTTCCAAAATCTAACTTTTCCTCCTGACCTACTGTGGTTGAAGTGAAGCCTCCCTTAAGTGAATCCTGATGTTGTGGATTCAACGGTGCCCTAGGATTTTTAATCTGAGAACTTGTTCAAAAGTTATAAAACATCACTCAAGAATTTACTGAACATACGTAAAAAATGTTTAGAAATTAATTATGGGAACACCAGTCATCAGAATCACGTGTTGTAAATTTGTGCAGACTCGTAATAATTCCATATAATTAAAAATTATTACATGGAAAATTCGGGTCTTTACATTTCTAGTTTTTTTGTTTTTTTCATTCACTTTATCATTCTCTTTATTCTGATCAATGACCCCTTCCACCCTCCATTATTATTTGGGTGTTACTTTTCTCTTACATGTCCAAATCTTACTTCCCATGTATGATCTCCTACTTGGAAAAATAGTTTGATTTTTTTCCATATGAAATTTCTAATACCCTTATCCTTTTTCAATACTATTTTTTATTACCCCTTTTTAAAATTTGATTTTCCAAAATGGAATTTTCAAATTTCAAACCCTTAATTTAAAAGTGAATGTTCAAATTTTGAGGATGCAATTTATTGAAGGTGGGTAGAATGTAACACCCTGATATTTAAAAAGAGGAACATCTTGTTTGATAGTGTATATGACCTGAAACACCAATATTAGAAGTAAATTAAATACTCAAATACTTTATTATATATTAATTTTTAAATAAATCCAATCTTTTCAACAGTTTCTTATGCACGCAATACTGGGTTTAAATGAAACACAATACTCTACTAAAATATTATTATTTAAAATACGCCTGTAATAACATATAGATTAAGTTGGGGATCAAGAATAAGACTATCGAATTTATGAAAACAATTTTTTTTCACATGATTATTTTATATCTACTATTTTTAAAAAACATATAAAATAAAAAAGAAATGTTTTCTAAAAAAATTAATTTTCTTAAAAAGCGGTATCGTTGTATTTTTCACACCAATTTTAAAATTAATTTTTACTATTTTTTTAGAATTTTTTAGAAAAAAATGATATCTATTTTTGATATTATCATATCAAAATTATTTTAGTGTTAATTTTTGGGATTTTTCTTAAAATATTCATTTTTCATTGAATAGTGAAAAATACGAATTTTTAAAAAAAACTGCCCTTTCATTTAAATCATTTACAAGTCTCATTTTTATAAAATTGTTAAAAACAAATTTAGTTAAACTATATTATAATTATATAAATTTTTTTATTTTAATAAATTATATGACTGATTTTGTTAAAAAAACATTATATACTTTGATACATTTTTCTTTGGAAACCCCATTTTTTTGATGCATCTGATGATTTTATTTTAAATTGAATTATTCAACTTATTTGAACTAATTTTTTAAAAAAATATTTATTTATAAATAAAATAATTTATATTTTGTAATAAGATCAACTTAATTTTTTATATTAATTAATAGTGAAAATAGTAAAAATTAATTATCGTTATTAAGGTGATAACGGGTTTACCAATGGTCAAACATGGAATGTAATGGTTAAAATGGTGTAAAACATTCCCAAAAACAATTTTATAGAAATAGTTAGACCATATATCCTCAACGGTTCTATAATGAACCATTTTTTCCCTTTTGGAATGTGAAAAACATGGGTACACAGTATTATTTTTAAAAATTCCATGTGTCATCTCCCACGCTTATAAAAGGTCACTCCCTCTATTTACTTCATCACAACTCTCAACACCAATTTCTTATCCAAAACCTGCCAAAATATCTCCCCTAAAACATTATCCAAAATCAATAACAACTACTATTCCAAAAAACTAACCCTGGGATCCTTAAGAGGACATCCAAAATAGGTTTCTCTAAGAGAATGTAATTGTATTAACGAAGATCTTTAATCTTATTTATTATTTTTTCACCATAAATTATTTATTAACAATTAAAATATATTCAAAAAGTTGTATCCCATAAAATAGTACTTTATTATTTTTTATTTAATAATATTCATCCATCTCCTTATTTATTAAATGGGAAATAAAGTCACTAATTGTGTGTATAGAAGACTATTACCTCGCAAACTGATGTAACTCATTTTCCATCAACACATCTCATGATAGTATATAATGATGGATTTAATATATATATATATATATATATTATTTATTATATTATAATACTTATATAATTATAATATCACGTATAACTTCCTACTTTCCATGTCGTCTAAAATATGATAATGTTGCTCATGTGGATGGCAGACTACCGTCTCACAAAGCTATGTGATTTTTTTCACTTATGCTTCACATGGAAAGTAATAAGGTTAAATTTAATTAATATATGTTTTATATATGAAATAAAAATGACTTTAAAAGTTTTATATATTATTTACCTTCCTTTTTTCCATCCGCTGAGAAAAATGGAAACAACATGCAATCATACATATAGTCTACTGTCTCTATGAATGGTCTAATCCATTCTCAATCTATAAATTTTATAGATTACTATAAATACATATATATTTAATATATATGATATTTATATCATGGTTAAATATATGTAGATTATTTAATGTCGATAAAAGTAAAAGGTCCAAAATTACTGAAATAAACATCAATGAAAAATGAAGCAATTATCACATAAATAGTGATTTTAACACAGAATTATTAATAAAGAAGTTATAAAAGACTATAATTAAATAAAATATGGTATGAGATATATGATTATGTTTATTTAATATATTTATAATAAACCTATATTTATTATATAAGTTTTTTGGGCTTATAATATGGAAGTCAAAATTGAGGTAAGGTTTTCTCATCTCACTTTTACTAATGTGAGACATATACCATATTCACCACTTATTTATTTTGTGTAGTGTATATACTACCTATTTGATATGTGATATCATGAATATATTTATCATCATGAAAGTTAATGTTTCATTTGATGTTATTTATTTTATAGGGCTTTTGATTCATAAGTTACAAAGTGGTAAGGGTGTATTTCACACTCGATCAGTATTTAGGATTTTTTATGTTTATGTCACCCATGGGAAGAATTATTTTAAATTTATATCTCAAAAATAATCTATTTTATCGTACTCTAGTTATTCAGGAATATCTCAAGTAGTAGTACAATTTTTCCTCTCTTTTTTACATAAAATGATTGATAAAATGTTTTCATGAAAAGGTAAAAGTATTTATCTTTTTGAATGAAAATTATTTTTAATTCAAATACATGTTTTATAAAAAATTCAAAAAACATTTTTATGTTATCTAGATGATTTATTAAATAAATTTTAACACATTGTATTATTTTTTTTATAAAAAAATATAATTAATCTTCATATCATTTTTCATACAAGCCCTTTTGGATTTTACTAAAAATGTATAAGGAATATTTCTTTTAACATGTATGACATGAATGGAATTTTCTTTTGTATTGAACTCTAAATGTTTTAAACATTACTTTATTAGTTTTAGAGTTTATTTTTAAAGAAATTTATTCTCAAAATATTTGGTAAATTTTATTTTTGAAAATGATTTCAATGTGAAAAGGTTATTTTCCTCAAGAATGTTTTTAGTGAAATATTTATGGTATTTATAAATTTAACAACCCAAACTATTATAAGTGAAATATCCCTTTTGATTTAATTAAATGAATTATTTTGTAAAATAGAAATATAAAACACATGAACTCTATTGATTTGTTATATCTAGTTGAATTTAAATGATCATTAAGTATCATTATAGTTCATAATATAGTCATTGAACATTGATCACATGACTAGTATAAATATAGGGTTTTAAAAAATCCTTTCAACACAGAAAAAGGAGGTGATGGCATCAACTAGTAGAATTTTTCCCTATGAATCCCATTTATTAGAGCTTATGTGGGAGATATTATTCCTAGGATTTCCTCTAGACTAATACCAATCCTAGATCTAACAACTTAATTATGATCAAACCAGTTTACGGTGGAAGTTGAAGCTCATTGAGATCATGACCCAAACCATGTTCACAAAAAAAGCCCCATGAAATCCCAACCATTGCACACCTTACTATTAGAGTTTATTCTGGTGTAATAAAGGTATATGTATCAATTTCCTAGCATAATTATTATGTACATTATTTTTATATATAATAATGAATATAGTTTTATTTTATTGTTGTTTTTTAAGTAAAAATAGTATTTTTGGTTAATATTCAAATTGAAATAAGAAATATATTCAAATAAATTAAAAAAATAATATTTTAGTAAAATATTATTATTAAATTTCTTTTATTAAATATATACTATCATATAATTTTTATGAGACCAAATGTAATTTTAATTAAGATTTAAAAAAAATTAAACCTTCCAATTTTGAATAAATGTCCATTTTTATTTTAAAAGTGAAAATTGAAATACTTATAATATTATTTATATAAAATGTGCATTATTTTTGGAATACATACATCAAAATTATCCAATGGTGAATTTTTCATAATTTTCTTTGATTGTAAAATTTTTGGATAAAAATTAAGTACCATATAAATATATACTGTATTTTATTACATCATAATTGCCCAATAGTGATGTAAGAAACACTATAAAAGGTATATTCAGCAAAATTTTATTTTTAACTTTAAAATAATGTGATTTTATATTTTTTGAGTTATTTTATAAGGCCTTAGTGAATCCACCAAAATGTACAACATATTTTATGATTTTAAGTTCATTTCTTTAATAATGTTACTCACCTCCACTTAAGCAAGGATAATATTTCAATATCTTCATCCCTGGCCCTTATAAAATAATTTTTTCACTCCTATTACTAAAAAACCATTAGTAAACCGTGGGAAGGTTTGTGGTTTTAAATATTTACTTTTATAGATTCCAAAACCTAAGTTTGTCAAATATTAAATAATTCCCCTTTCATTTCTTATAAAAACCAACCTAAGCTCCCACTTAACTTTAATAAAAATTATTTAGCATGTAACTAATCTTACCTCTACTTTCTATAATCCTCCCAAGGTTCCACCCACTCTTAATAATCCCCTCTTCAAACTTTTGTACTCACACAATCAAGTAAGGGTTCCTTCTATTCTCATTTTTATCCATGTATCCCAATATTTTTACACCCATTTTTAATTTAAAAATGATGGGGTGTGTTTTCAAACCTCCCCCATACTAACCTTATTATGTCTAAATGATTATATGTCCCTTTATCTCTCAATAATCCTTCCCACGTACACCCATTACCATGCCAAAATTTCATAAGAGTTTTTCAATTTCTCTTATTTCGTCAAGTATATTTATTATCGTATGCCTTATATTTCCCAATTCCATATGTTGGGATAAGTATTTATCTGACTATATTAATATCCACTACATTTATATATAAGGATGTCTCTCTTTCTCCTTAATCAACCCTTTTAATGAATTTTTATGTCATGCTGTTAGGCTGCCGAAATTGCACCGTGAATCTCCATTCCAAAACAATTGTGTAGGTGAATACCGTACCAATTACATATCAAGGTTGTTCCATTTTATACACATATAACATTTTATTTAGTAATTAAATGTATTTGTTCCATACCATTGATATTGTAAAAAATTATGTTGATGTATAAATCCATGCTTTATTATCTATGTGGCACACTAAATCATGAGAATGAAATGAATGTAACGGGTGCACCAAGAATTATATAATGCTCCAATGCAATGGGTAATGTTTAATATCATGATAAAACATGATGGGATAGGGTTTTAACTAAATTATTTTATTTTAAATTGTCTGCTATGATGTATTGGAATTTTAGCCTTGATATATGATGCAATGTTTTAAGTTGTCGCCACATTTCCATGTTTTGATTATCTTGTTATGTCATGCCTTTATGTTCTTGTTTATGTTATGCCCTATTGATATTCCTATTGTCTTAAAAGTGTTGTATTACTCATGTTATCCCAGGTTTATTCCCTTACTGGGCCTTATAGCTCTCCATTTTCTTATTTATGTACTCAGGTTATCCCATGCAATGTTAATTACAAAATTTTTTTGTGCTCAGGGAAAGGAAGATTTCAATAATGATGTTGTATTTAATGTTTTAAGTTGTTATGTAATGTTACTAATTTCCCAAGACACTAGACTTATCAATATTTTAGGTTGTATTAAGTGTAATTTTATATCATTAAATCATGTATGAATATAATAAAAACAACAGGGTTGATATAATAATCATAAATTAAATCTACCATTTATTGAAATTATTAATCATTAGGGATATGTTGTATTTATACCATCCTTATTTTTTCTCAATATGTTTTACGATAAATTTCACCATAGAATGTATTGATATTATCTTTATTGATTAATTATTTTAATCATTAATTTTCCCTTGAAGAAATCACTTTCTTGTCATCATTGGAATTTACATTTCCTTAAATATCCATTTTATTTATAATGGATAGACTTGTTACATAAAACATATGCCATTTATATATATGGTATTTTTATTTTAAATTTATATGATTAGTTGGAAAAATTATTTTTAATATGTATTCCTTAATCGATAAAGAGATTTTTTGATCAATAAAATGTTTTCTTGAATTTAATTGATCTTTTGATATATAAGGAATCATTTGGACATGTAGATATAGGTGAGTCTAGGATATAGATATCCCCTAGATGCACTAGTAGTCTCATTAGACGAATTATTTGGTTAGACGTAAATAAATGGGATTATGGTTTATACATATCCATAAATTTTAAATTATCTCGTGAATGGTCATGATATTAGAGTATCATAATGCATGAGATCTTGACGTCTAATAATTAAAAATTTTCTTTATTAATAATTTAGTTGTTATTATCCATGATATTTTCACAATTATATTATCTATGGATACATTTCATTCACATATTATTGATTAAATGATTTTTTTGGTTATTTAACTTACCATATTGATTATTCATTATCAAGTTATTATTGTTGTGTTATTTAAAAAATGGATTGTATGTTTATATATTTACATTTTCATTTTGATTATTCCTTATTGATAATGATTTATTTATTCATGATATGTAATCCTTTATGAGCATTTGATCTAACCCTTATTTTTCTTCCTTTCCTAGGAATCTTGCAAGTGTACTATGAATGATAATTGAGGTTATTCTAGGGGAATAATGTTCTTCATAAAAAAAATGTGTTTTAATTTTGGGTGTTCATATATAATATGGTAATCATGAATGTATATAGTTTGATAATATAATTATGTAGATACTAACTATAGGATACTAGGGTTGGGTCACTATATATATCTATATATATTTACCCAATTCATTAGAGGGATATAATGGACCCAACCATTATAGAATCAGAATTCATTCATTTTTATTCAATAAGATCATAAAAACATATATCACTTCATCATAGCATAACCCATGGATAATATAATGGGTTTCATCAATATTTCATCATCAAAATTAATAACCATATTCAGAAAAACAAGGATGGTATCATTGGTTCATATCCCTAGTGAATCATAACTATCCTCAATGGATATTGTTATTGATCAAAATTCCTTTAAAAGATCACTAGAAAATATCTTAAGGAAATTTATCTTTTCATTTTGAAATCCACTATTTAAAATATAATAAATTCCAAGATATCAATAAAAAATATTCTTTAAATTTTTAAATGGAAAATTTTAATTGAATCTTTAAATCAATTATTATTCATTACATATGGAAAATCCATTTTTTGTGGTATACATTAAAAAAATATTTTTTCTACGCCTTTGGTAAAATGTACTTCATTCAAAAAATTATATGAAGATTCTTTATAAACATTTTTATAGAAATTAAAATATGGGTTAAAATTACTTAAATCAATCATTGTGAAATATTTAAAAGATTCTTGAACCCCTTTAAAATAAAATATGGAGATGTATGAAAACATATATCGACCAGAGAGGAAATATGGTCGGTTTTTTATAAAATCATTTTCTCAATGATTTTAAGTAAGAGAGATAAAAATGGTACTATTACCTAAAAATTATTGGAATATCCAGAATATAATGAAATAAATTATTAATAAAGTATAATATCCATATAATTTCCCTCAATAAAAATTTAGTATTGACAATCCTGAAATAAATTGAGATTGTAACACAAATTCCTTACCTCAAGTCTCATCATTCATTATATGAGTTCAAAAATCCAGTATAATAAATATATATTTACTATACATCTATTTTAGAAACATAAAAATGTAAAATTTTCTATGTATAATTACTTTATAAATTCCATTTATCCTTTTATTAACAATTGTATCATTAAAATGAACATCGAAGTGAAAACTAATTTGTTTTCCAAGCATGTTTCAATTTGATGGTCCTGGTACTTGCACATTTTGTGGTTTATTCATCTAAAAAATATTAATTAGGATATAAGTATCATAGTTTTTTATTATATAAAATTTAATATTTATTCATATAAAGTGGTGATGAAAAATGAATGACATAGATTTATGAAGATGATATGCACGAGTGATGTCTTCTCTTTTCGATGGATGGAAAAAAATTAATGTAAAATATAATTAAATTTTATAGAATCATAATTATTTAATAGATATAATATATATTCTTTAAATATATCAATATTTGCAAAAATTTAAAAAGGAAATGAAAAATAAATAGTATTGCTTTGTGGAGGTAGGAGTCAAAAAATACACACGAGCGACATTATCATTTTCTAGCAGATGGAAGGTAAAGTAGTAGATAATATATGATAATATAAAAATATTAATTATTTAATAGGTATAATATATATAAATTAAATCCATTATAATAACCATTTATGGGATATTATGTTGGAAAATCAATCATATTGCTACGCGGAGATGGTAATCCACACGTATGCATATGAGATACTTTCATTTCTCATTTATCGGAATGGATGTGGAAAAAGGTTTTCCCATAATCATAATAAAATATTAGTATATTTATGATAATATAGTAATTATTATAGTATAGATAGAATATATTTATAGTAATTACAATAAGAAATAAGCATTGAAAGAGAGGTAATACAGTAACATCTTCTTTGAGAGACCACATTTGGCTTACAACTTAATCCTTCATAAGATGGTCTTACGGTAATTCTAGGAGATCATGAATGAAGGGATTGAATATAGGAAGGTTTTCGGTATGTTTTTGTTGATATATATGGTAGAAATTGTGTTAATAATTAAGGATAAGAGGTTCCCTAAAATAACGGAGGGGAGGGACAAACATTGAATTACTTAAAATAATTAAATAATATGAGATCAATTTCCTGTGCATGTGGTAGTAAATAGACATGAAATAAAAATTAGGATAATATAAGGTCAAAATATATTCAAAAAAATAATATTTAGACATGTTTATGTGGTATTTTATTATTATATCCTAGTTTAACCCCTCGTTAAACTCATTTTAACACTAACCAGGGTAACAAAATTTTATTGGTTTTAATATTAATTATGATCAAAATTTAAGTTGTTCCAATTAAATTATATCAATTTTGTGATTATGAATATGGAATATTCAATTTCAATAACTAGTAAAAAAATTTTTTAAAATAACTGGATATAACTCAACAAACCCATTATTAGAAAAATATATTTTTAAGCATAAAACTGAGTTTATCTTCATTCGATACCATGTAAACAATATTATATTAATGTCAAAATAATTTACAAAATATATTATCTAATTTTTTAAAAAAATAATTAATTAAAAGATATTAATTTAATTTATATGGATAAAATAGATTGAGTGCATAAAATAGTTTTTTTGAAACCATCTCTTTTTACCTTCAATTTTATTTATTTTAAATTATAAAAAATTGAAAACCCATGAATTCATTTTATAAATATGTAAAAAATATTTTTTTATAATTTATTTGTCCCTATTCAAAAAATCCAATCCAATAGTTAAGAGATGACTACCGAGTGAAATAATAATATTTCAATAGTATATCACGGTTTGTTTAAACTCGGTGTTGTGGTAAAGAAATATGTCATATAAATAAAAATCATTTAAATATTAATATATCATAAAATATAAAAGTGTTGTATTGGCTATCTAACATTAAAAAACAAATATTGTAAATCACTTCTTCTGATATATGTCTTCTATAATATTAACACTTCAGATCCTAGAAATCATGTTATTTTATTGTGATTGATATCGATTAAAATTTGTGAAGCTCTATTTTTTAGCCTTCAATTAGCTCCATAAAAATAATGATTTCCCAAATTTAATGATATGAAATAATTAAAACCCAAACTATTGTTATGTTTCACCATTCCTCATGTCACAGATTGTATATAGTGACCAAAATTTATATTAGGATATCAAATATCATACACCAAACAATGTAATAGTTTATTGATCATATAATCTGATAGAGAATGAGAAATAAAAACAATATATGATTTTTTTCATTTATCAACATGATTTTATAAATAAAAAAGTTATATAAATCATTGATACCACTATTAGGTTTCTTTGGATCAACCAAAACTTGTTCAATACTATAAAAAAAATAAGAAACCTTAAACCCAAGATCAAACATGCATTGAAACTGAAATAATGAATAAATAAAATGATGAATTTTGATACCTTACATCAATGGATTAAACTATTATTATCCTAAATCATATGTTTGAATAAGAGAACAAATATTAATCCACTATAAACCCACCTATGTGGTGTATCCATGGACTGAAATGAATCACCCAACAATCATGTGGGATCCTCTTTTACACCAACTATGACACCTCTATTTAAGGTACATCTATTTTTTCCATATATATAGATTTTTTAGAATGTTTTAAAATAATTTAAGGTGAGATATTGGTGTTCAGGAGACCATAAATATAAAAATTATCTGATGGTGGACATAATGTAGTTTATTAGACAACAATAATCCTATAGGATAGTCAGGGGGAACCAATGTAGAGGTAATTCTTCCTAAAAGTAATCAGCTAGCTGGTGGAGACCACCAACTAGTCGGTGAGGCTCTTTGGAAAAACTAGATCTGACCAATAGTCATCAACTTTCTAGTTTCTTCAGCCAAAGCCTTGTGATGATGTTGTGATTATATGAATTTTTGTTATCCAGAACTACACTCACTCTTTCTCATTATCTCTTGATCTATTCGATTCCCAATGACCTAGGATCCCTCTCTGATGATTTTTTATCTCACCTTCCCTTCAAGCTCCACTATTTGATTCTCAAATAATAGATTGATCCTACGTTCTCCTTATGATGAGTTCCTTTTTAATCAATATCAATTTCCTTCTCTAACACATGATCAAAACAAATTATATCTTTAATGTATTTGTTGGACCCTTTGTGAAATATTTGTTTTCATAATCACAAATAATGCCAATCTACAAATCATATAATTTAATATATAATGTTATAACTCATGATAATATTTTTAATGAATATTTATAACTAGATAGATTATGTCACATTATATAATAAATTTCAATAATTTAATATATTATTATCAATATTTGTGTTTTAATATATTTATAAATGTATATTTACATGTAATTATGAACTTCACTTGATCTGGTATTATTCTATATATGGTAGAAAATTTGTAAGTTTCTTAAAAGTCCCTCACATAGATAGTTCAAAGGAGTCACCATTGGATGACTTACAGATGGGTAATCACCAATATAAGAAGTCACTAATGGATTACTTACCGATAGAACAAATGTCACATCGATGGACAAGTCACTGATGATCGTTCACACTGATTGTTCAAGTTACTCACCGATGGGCGACACATTGATGACAAATAAAAAATGGGAGACACACCATTGATGACTCACTAATGGATGACACACTGATGAACAATTCACCGATGGTTGACACACCATTAGTTCAAAATGAGTAACCGATGAAGACTAACCAATACCTAAACAGACGGATAGAACAAACGATTCGCTGATGCCCAAAGGCACCAATACTGATGAAAAGGACTCACCGATAAAGAGAGTCACTGATGTTGACAGACCAGTTATAATTAATCACTAATAGTTATGACTCACCAATAGTCAAAAAACTATTATTAATTTTTTAATTCAAATTTTTATCTATTGGTCATTTTTAGACAAATTAATGTCTCTAACATTATTAAATGTTGTCTGTAAGATATTTTGGAGACATTGTGAGGTACATGAACATGGGGAGATCTTCGTGTATGTTGGACCTCAAAGTAAAAAAATAATTACATGCTATATCATTAAAGATATGAGGAATGTACAGAAAAGTAGTAAGATAAGATAACCCAATAAATCCTGAAACTCTAGAGCTACTTCCAAAAACCCTAGAACTCAAAGGAAGAACATACGAGGAGATCAATAAGTGAACCAAAACCTACTAAGCTAATCATAATATCTTACCAAATAGAAAATGAACACTTTATACTCTTGGAAGCCATAGTATAGAGACTACGATACTCTGTTTTGGATCCAACTTTTAGAAGAGGACTCAAACTTCATTCCCACCACAAAAAACGATTCTAGAGCTTCACTGAATAACACTCAGTGATTTATAAACCTTATTCTACATCTCTAGCTCTGTTTTGTTCTTTTATTTACATTTCTGAATAGTGTATGCATTTTTTTGTTACACACACACTAACTGTTGTACATAACTGGAGGATAATTGATATCCTCAAACTCACTCTATTTTTATTCTTTATATCCAATGTAGAATAGTGGAAGAGGTAAAGTTTGACATGTTTTTTGTTTTTCCCAAAAATAATTGTGGTAGAGGTCAATTTGACCTGGACATCCTTGCGTGTTGTTGTGAACCCTGATATAGGGTGTGCATCAAAGTTTTTTGTCAATTTAAACTGCTTGGTGATATGTCATAAACCTGTGGAGAGGACTAATTCTCAGCTTGAGACTAAACAACTTGTTTATATCCACTATGTTTGTACATTTTAGTTTCACTCCTTATTTATTACATTTTTTAGAAAACTAAATTGAACATTGATAGTTAGTTTAGCAGGTGTCTATAACTGCTTTGAACTAGTATGTTAGTTTCAAAAGTTGTATTAATCTTTTTGATTAATATAAATGAGAACTAATAAATCTTTTTAGAAAGTAATATAACATTAAAGACTTATAAATTTACTAAATATTGACTTTGATTATTTTTTTAATTGGATGAAATTTTCAAAGAACCAATTTTAACAGAAATTTTTATAGATACTCAATTCACCCACCTCTTGAGTAATATACTCTGACCAACATTTGGTATCAAAGTTATTTTGGAATTTTTAAATTTTCAATGTTTTTTTAAAACCTTTTCAACTGTGATTGATGTTATATTTCGAAGATCTTAAAATTTTGGTTATTTTTGAATTTTTATCCCTTTTAAATCTTTTCAAAGTTTATATTATGGAAAATATACTAGAAGAAGCTACAACAGATAGACCACCTTTTTTAATGGAAAAAAGTATTCTCAGTGGAAGTTTAAAGTGAAAATACATCTAGAAAGCATGGGATTTGAAATCTGGACTGCTATTGAAAGGAAATATACAATCCATGAAACTACTAGAAATACTTGGTATGAATATACCAAGACAGCCTGTAACAATAGTTGTAAAGTAATGAATGCTATATATTGTGCACTAGGAGATGAAGAATCTAATTGTGTTTCTTCTTTTAAGACTACCCCTGATATTTGGGACACTTTTTCTATTTACCATGAGGGATCATCTAATGTGAAAGAGATAAGATTAAATAATTATACTATTAAATATTATGGTTTTAAGATGAATCCTGATGAATCTATTTCGGATATGTATCTCAAGTTCAATGAAATGGTGAACACTATGATCTCTCTCAGAAGTGATATTACTACCAAAGAACAAATTATGAGAATTCTCATATTCATACCAGACTGATAGAGAGGAACTTCTATCTCAATTAGAGAATCATGTGACATTGGTAAATTACCTATCAATGAAATCATTGGAAAGATGATGATATATGAAGAAGATATTAATGTCAACAGGGAAGAGGATGATGATCCAAAAAGAAAATTTGTAGCCTTCAAGAATACCACTTCTAAAAGAAAGGACAAAGATAAATTACAAGATGTTGTTGATATCATAAGTAGTGAAGAATCAACATCAAACAGTGATGAGGAAATGGCCTAGATAGCCAAAATATTCAATAAATTTTATTATAAAAATATGTTTTTCAGAAATCCTAATTATAGAGGGAAGTATGAGAACATGGGAAACTGGAAAATGGACTAGAAAAAAAATGAAAAATTATAAGACAAAATTTTTTATGAATGCAAGTGGAGAGGACATGTCAAAGCTAACTATCTGAAGTTAAAATACAAAAAAGTTGTCTGAAAATAAGGATAGAAAGTATAAGAAATCTGTGAAGGCTACCTAGAGTGCCTCTAAGGATAGCTCCAGTGAATCTGATAATTCTTATGATGATAAAGATGACATGGAAAATACATTTTTTTTACAAACACATCTAAGGTAACCTTATATTCACCTACACACAATTATTATTATTCTGAAAATGAAAGTGGGTCTAAAAATTTGACAAGTGATTAATTGTTAGTGTATTTTAACATGCTGGTAGAGACTTGTAATGAACTAAAAGATAAGTATAAGTACATAAAGAAATAACATTCTCTTACTGTAACCTTTAAATCTAAACATACTACTGAAAAAGAAAATAATTCTCAACTACTAAAGGAAAATAATGAGTTAAAATGTATAATGAACAATTTAAGGAGGATTTAGAAAAGTTAACAAATGAGAAAAAACACTCTTACTCAAATTATTGGTAAAATGGTAACTCCTAAGTACACTTCTAGAATAGGATATCATCTAGGAAAAATGAATTTTTCAAATACACATTTTATATCAAAATCTCAAAAATCTTCCTCCTTACCCAAAAATCAAAATTTTACTACAAGTTCCAATTCTAAAAAATCTTTTACTGCCTCAAGTTTTTCTGGACCAAACAAAGTTCATTTTTGAAATACCATATATTCTAAATAAAGGAGACCTATAAGACAATTTTGGGTTCTTAAATCTTTTATTAATAATGTTACTAGATCCAGAAAAATATGGGTACCAAAATATTCTCTTGGATAAATTTTTTTAGGTAAACTTCCTAAAGAGATCCTATAGAAATATTTGGTACATGGACAATGGTTGTTTAAGACACATGACAGGGGAATAATCAAGCTTCAAGAGTCTCATCAATATTGATGGAGGACAGTTCACATTTGGGGACAATGGTAAAAGAAAAATCATCATCTTAGGCCATATTGGTAACCCAAACTCTATTTTTATATCAAAAAGTACTATATGTTGATGAATTAAAGTATAACTTGATTAGGATATCCCAACTATTTGATGATAGATTTTATTTCAATTTTAAAAATTATTCATTCCATGTTTTTCAGGACACGAATAACTTAGTTTTTACTGATCTTAGAAATGATAATGTATACTCTATAAACACAGACACACTAGCATCACAGAATGTTTCTTGTCTAGGTACCTTTCACACAGATTCTTGGCTATGGCACATAAGACTAGCAAATTGTAATGTAAACTCCCTTAATAATTTAACCAGAAAATATTTAGTTAAAGACCTACCCAAACTAGAGTTTCTAGATAATAAAGTGTGAAATCCTTATTAAAAATGAAAGTAAGATAAAATCTCTTTCAAAAAAAATAAGTTGCTACTTCTCATCCTCTCAAGTTGGTTCACATGGAATTGTTTGGCCCATGTAGGTTTTCATGTCTCAATGGGAGGTACTATGTTTATGTTCTTGTAGATGAATTATCTAGGTATACTTGGATCATTTTCTTAGCTCACAAAAGTTAATCTTGATCTCATTTTACCAAGAATGCTAGGAATTTAGAAAATCTTAATGGACTTAAAATTAAATATCTAAGAATTGACCATGGTCGTGAGTTTAAAAATCAAGACATTGAATCTTTTTTCTCACAAAATGGCTATAGGCACAAATTTTATGCCCCTAAGAAACCTAAATATAATGGTGTAGTAGAAAGAATAAATAGAACCTAATAGTAAATTTCCCAAACTATGCTTAATTGATATGACCTACCGATTTATTTTTGGGATGAATTTGTTAATACAGCTTATTACATAATAAACAGAGTGTTAATCTGACCAATCCTTAAGAAAAATCATTATGAATTATGGAATAATAAGAAGCTTAAGGTAAATTGTTTTAATGTTTTTGGATTTAAAGTTTATGTTCTTAACACTAAAGATAATTTAGATAATTTTTCATCTACAAGTTATGAAGGAATATTCCATGGATATTCTACATCAAGAAAAGCTTATAGAGTATTTAATAAAAGAACCAAATGTGTGAACGAATTTGTAAATGTCATGTTTGATGAAATAGAGCCACATGAAACTAATACTTCACTAGAAGATCTTGAATAGGATATGTCTAATATGGAAATTATTGTTAATACTTCAGACCATACTAAAAAAGAATATGTTAAAACTTCCAGTTCTGTAAATTCATTAGTTTCTTTCCATAATGAACCAGAACCAAGTGGCGAACCTGAAATAACTATCCCTACTTTTAACAAACTGACTTAGACACTTAGAAACCATCCCTTAGATGCTATAGTTGGAGTTTTAGATAGAGGAACACAAACTATTTCTTCTTCGAAAGATCTGGTAGAACATCAATATTTATTGTCACAACTTGGACCAAAAAATATCAATGATGCTATCAATGATGAATTTTTGGGTGATGGATACTCAATAATAGCTTAACCAGTTTGGGATAAATAAATTATGGAAGCATGTTGATATCCCAAAAGATACCTTAACCATAGGAACTAAGTGGGTGTTTAGGAATAATGTAGATAAATCTGGAAATATAATTAGTAACCAATCTAGATTGTTTTCACAATGCTATAATCAAGAAGAAAGAATTTTTCATGAAGAGACCTTTTCACCAGTAGCTAGGCTTCAATCTATTAGAATCCTAATTTCCTATGTAGTACACTTGGATTTAAAGCTTTATCAAATGGATGACAAAATCACATTCTTAAATGGTTATATAATTGATGATGTTTTTGTTGAACCCCTAGGTTTTACAAATACACATTTTAAAAATCATGTTTTCAAATTAACTAATGCTTTATATTGTTTGAAACAAGCTCCTAGAGCTAGGTATGAAATGTTAAGTAAATTTCTTATTTCTAAAGGTTTTACAAAAGGGGTTGCAGATCCTACTTTATTTATAAAAATAATTTATAAAGATGTTTTAATAGCTCAAATATGTGTAGATGATATTATTTTTGGATCTTCTAAAAATTATGTATGTAATGATTTTTTAAAAATGATGCAAAGTGAATTTGAAATGAGTTTGATGGGTGAACTTAAATATTTTCTGGGATTTCAACTACTTCATTACAAAGAAGGTATTATTATAAATAAATGTAAATGCACTAAATATATTTTAAAAATATATTGATTTGATAGCCTTAAGATTATTGAAACACCTATGAGTTATAAATGTAAGTTATATGATGATGAAAATGGGAATTTTGTTGATCAAACTGCTTACAAAGGAATGATTAGTAGTTTTTTTACTTAACTTCTAGTCGGCCTGATATCATTTTTAGTGTGTGTATGTGTTCAAGATTTCAAGAAAACCCAAAAGATTACTATTTAAATGTTTTTAAAAGAGTTTTCAAATACCTCAAATATAAAACTAATTTAGGATTATTATACCCAAGAAGAAAACCTTTTGATTTGTTGAGTTATTCAGATACTGAATTCTGTGGATGTAAGTTAGATAGAAAGAGTACCTCTGGAACATGTCAATTTTTGGGAAAGTCTCTAATATCATGGTTTAGTAAAAAAGAAAAGTTTAGTTTCATTAACAACTACTAAAGTAGAGTACATATTTTGATGGTAGTTGTTGTGTACAAATTTTGTTGATAAAACATATAAGATTATGGATTTTAATTTAGACATATCTCCATAAATTGGGACAATACAAGTGCTATTAAGATTTCTGAAAATCTAATTTCTCATTATAGAACAAATCATATTGATGTAAGACATCACTGTTTTAGAGTCCATTATCAAAAAGTTGATATAACTCTTGAGTTTATTGGAAATGGGCATCAACTTGCTAACATTTTCACCAAAACCTTAAACATTGAGATAATAAGATACATCAAACATGAACTAGTAATGATAAATCTATAATGACTATCTGAACTTATCCCCTTAGAAAAATATGTATGTTTATGAAATTAGTCTATCAAATTGATCTGTGAAACTGATCTGTGAAACGGATCTGCGAAAACAATCTGTCAAACCGATCTGTGAAACCAATCTCTCAAACCAATTTGTTAACCCTATTTGTGAAAATGATCTATCAATCCGATATTTCAAAATAATCTATCAAAATAATCTGTGAAACTGATATGTGAAACCAATCTTTCAAACCAATCAGATTATGTCGATCACATTAAGATGATAGTGTAATACAATTAGTATGAAACTGATAATGTTTTTTTAAATATAAATCTATTTGTATGTTTTAAAATAAAATGATACTGTTTTATTTCTTTTCTTTTTACTATTATTTTATTTTCTATTTTATGAATTGAAATCCCTAAATGATAAAATTACTTCAATCCACACTTTGACCTTTCAATACCCTCACTCTACCTTTCAATCCTTCAACCTTTCAACTCCCTTCAAACATGAACATTCAAATTGAAAAGGATGAAGCACATGATGGAAGGACCGAGTGAATCACCATCATCCAAGCATCATAAAAGAGAATCAAGTGGTGCAGCAGGTTTTGTAAAGGTAGTATTGGGAAGCCCAGTAGTAACTATTGATAAGGAAGTGTCTACTGAGTGGTTGTTGTTGATCATGTCACTTTTGATGAAAGTATTGGAATCTCAAGGGTGGATCAGCTGGTTTACCAACAATGAGA
Organism: Viscum album; assembly: GCA_963277665.1. Lineage (NCBI taxonomy): Eukaryota > Viridiplantae > Streptophyta > Magnoliopsida > Santalales > Viscaceae > Viscum > Viscum album. The sequence continues at coordinate 771,930,996 of OY728151.1, read as the reverse complement.
GACCGTTTTATCCCAAGTTGGTACACTAGTTTTATCTCAATGTTAATGTATCTTTAGAAAAAGCCTAGGAGGCTAAGATGAAGTTTCTATTTATGGGAAAATAGATTTCGTTTTATTCAAAATAATGGACTGTGTATTTAGAAATGACACATGAGGGAATTTATATTGATTATCAGGTTAATATTCCTCCAACCATACACTCAATTTCTTACAAAAATGATTTGAATGAGTTGAATGGAAATGATAAGTCAAGGAGAGAAACTTCCATTGAGTTAGATGGAGAGGGAATATTTATTTTCAAATTTATTCAACATCAAATCTGCCCAAGGAAAGGATATTTTGCAGCTGTGATGTATCAGGATGTCTTCTTGATTTATATTTTGAAGTATGGGGTGAAGGTGAACTTATGTAGGTTACTCATGGTACACATCCATGATATGATCAAACCATCCAAGAAAGAATATTTTTTATACTAACATAGGTTGACTTCGACAATACTGAAGAAGATGGGTTGTGTTGAAGATGGATATAAAGTAATCAATGTTTGTAGTGGATTTTACCTATATAAGTAAATCCACAACAGGATGAAGATATTTTTGAACCCATTGAGGAGAATGTGGGTAGGATATGAGGATAAAATTATTGTGGATTACAATCCCATTGATCATCCTACCATACCAAGGGATCAAGATGATCCAGGTCTTAAACCTAGTGAGGGAGCAATGTATTCTGATGAGGAAGCTGAGCATATGCTACCAAGGGAAGAAGGGTCTCCTATAAATCATAGGAGTGACCCATATATAGTTTATATCGCTAAAGATATGTCTTATAGACCTACCAGTTTTTCCTTGGAATTTCCCTCCTAAGAAGCTTTGTTGGGTGATGAGGATGAGGAAGAGACTGAGGTCTCTGAAGATGAAGGATATGTGAGCAAAACTGATGGTGATGTTGAGGATGATGATGGTGATGATGAATATGATGAAGGTGAGCATGTTAGTGACTCACTAAAAGTAATTAATGTTGAAGATAGTTCTCGTGAGGAATCTTTGAATAGATTATTGGAAGAGGTTGATGGGAAGGGTGTTGCTTATCCTATTGGACTGGATGCTGATAGAGTTGGTGATGGAGATGCTGGAGATGATTATAGGCATGACCACCCTAATTTTTATTCTCAAGGAATAATTCATGAGCTTAATGAAATTATGGCTAGAGCCCAAGAGGAAGTGGCTCAGGATCAAGTTGCACATATACCTTCGATTGAGTAATATCCTGGAGTAGTTGGAGGGACTGGAGTTCAAGAAGAACCTGAAGTTCATATTATTCATGTTCCTCAAAATGTTTTTTTGACTAGAAGACAAGATGAAGAATAATATAAAGATGAGATTGTACCTAAGACTTAAGGAAGAAGAGTCTGGATTGATATAGTGGAGCCCAGGGACTGGACCTATTCTCATGAATGGAATATAAATCCCAGATTCATTCTATTTTGTATGTGCTGTGATTCTGTTGAGGAAAGGGTATCTCCTCCTCCTTCTCTACAAGCACCAGCTAAAGTGGAACTGAATGCTCCAACTTCACCTATAGTACCTCTTGCAGATGAGCCTCTTGTATAGCCAGTTCCTAGTGACTATGTCACCAAGGCTGATCTAGAGCTTTTAAAGACTGATATATGTTAGTCATTGAGATATACTATTGGAGTTAGAAATGAAGATTCTACTTCCTTGGGAATTTCAGAATATGATGCTGTTAAGATTTCAAGAATGGTCATTCAGGAGATTTATCCTAACTTAATTACTACATCTGAGACTATTATTAGAAACAATACAATACTGAGAGAAGAAGTGAAGATAATAATTAATGAGTTGGAATTTTTGACCACTTGTTTCAAGACCACACTTTGTGGTGTTATGGAGGTTCTTAGGAACCTATTTACACATCTTAGATTTGAAGAAGATAAAGAAAGATAATGGAAAGATGATTACTAGTTCCTCTAGTTATAAAGGTACTAGGCCTACTGTTGCCGATGTAGAGTCTCTCGGGACTGTAATGAGGGAAGAGGTCAAGGGTATTCATAGTGATTTTGATAAGGATACCCATTCAAAAATTAACAGAAACACTGATATTGTTTATAATATGGCGAGACAATGTACCAACTAATTCTCTTCTTCTCATAAGTAAATCATATAAAATTTGGATAGGTATTTGTCAAAAAACTATGCCATGAATGATCTGATCAACAACTTCAGTACTTGGATGAGAATCTTAAGCTACCACATGTGACCGAGGCCATTAGGAGGCAAGTGGGTCAATTGAGGGAGTTTACTCCCACCATGGAAAAGTTAATGGAGAACAAGGAATATTTTGAGATCGAAACACAATATAGAGGTGAAAATATCAATGAGTTCAATAAGATTTTGAAGCCTTGCTTGTATGTATAGACTGAGGAAATAGTTGTCCCAGCAGCTACTTCAATTGGACCTAGTTCTCTACCTCTTATTCAGATGTCAGTATCTCAGTCCATGTCTCAGATCAGGCTAGTGATCAAGCAGAAACCTCAAAGTTGTGTATTGTTAGAGAGGAGACCAAGAATTGCAGCCAATGTTCCTACATGTTTGGATTTACCTAGTGTTTTCATTCAACCAACCCTTCTTACAGACACAAGACCACCTCCTGAACCTCCTGTTGACCCTTCATCCCAAGGTAAATCACCTAAAAATAAAAATCCTTAGTTTTGGATTGTTTATTTGATTGGGATTTGTACTTTTTATCTTTATTTTGATTATTGTACTCATTAAACCCTATGAATATCATTTTTCCTTCACTATGTTTTCCAATATTCTTTGTGTTATTTTTTTCTTCTTCTTTGTCTTTATTTTAACCTTTTTTATAATCCCAAAAGGGGGATAATTATGTGGATATAATATATGCATAAATTTTTAATCTTAGGGGGATAAACTATGGTATTGTAAATATAACATGTTATCATTGTATATATATATATCTCTCACCTCTGATACATACATACATATATATATATATATGATTTCTAAAACAAATCACTCAAACTGTTCTAATACAATTCTCTGATATAAAATTAATCTTCTATATCTTTCCGCTGATACAATAATTAGGGGTGAGCATAAAAGGAATGACCTTAGTGATATTGAGATTTTGCATTCACTGTTTAGTATGTTAAGTAATGTAATCTTTATTCCTTACCATTTTGTATAACTTATTAATGCCATGATTTGTGATTACAAAAGGGGGGAGATTGTTGGACCCTTTGTAAAATAGTTATTTTCATAATCACAAATCATGCCAATATACAAATCCTATTAATTCATATATTAAGTTATAACTCATGATAATCTTGTGAATGATTATTTATAAATGGATAGATTATGTCACATTATATAATACATTTCAATATGTAAATATATTATTATGGATATTTTTGTTTTAATTTATTTACAAATTTATATTTATGGATAATTATTAACTTCACTTTATTTGGTATTGTTCTGTATAAGATAGACACTTCGTAAGTATCTTCAAAGTCCATGACACTGATAGTTTGAAGGATTCACAGTTGGATGACATGTCAAATGGGACTCAACAATAGAGGAATTCACCGATGGATGACTTACTGATAGAACAAACATCACACTGATGGACAGGTCACCAATGATTAGTCACACTGATAGTTCAAGTGGCTCACTGATGGGTGACAAACCGATGACGACTCACGGATGGAAAACAGACCGATGATGACTCATCTATGGGCGACACACTAATGAATGAGTCACCATTTGGAGACACTGTTAGTCAAAAATGAGTCACTAATGACGAATCACCAATGCCCAGACAGACCAATAGCACAAATGACTCACTGATGCCCAGAGTCACTGATACCGATGGAAAGGACTCACTAATACAGAGATTAACTGATGTTGATAGACCGATGCCAATGATTCATTGATACTTATGACTCACAGATAGTCATAAAAACTATTTTTAATTTATTAATTCAAATTTATATCTACTGGTCATATTCAAACAAATTAATGTATCTGACATTATTTAATTTTGTCCATAGGATATTAAGGAGAAAGTATGAGGTACATGCACATGGGGAGATATGTGTTTCTACTGGACCTTAAAGTATAAAATAATTACATACTCGGTCATTAAATATATGACGAAAGTGATGAAAAGTAGTATAATAAGATAACCCAATAACTCCTATAAATCCAGTGCTACTTCCAAAAACCCAAGAACTCAAAGGAAGAAAATACAGGGAGATCAATAAGTTAATCACAACCTATGGATCTGATCATAACATCTTACCAACAAGAAGATGAACACTTCATACACCTGGAAGACGAAGCACAAAGACTATGATACTCTGTTTTGGTTCCAACTTCCTGAAGAAGACTAAAACTTCATTTCCACTACATTAAACGAGTCCAGAGCTTCACTACATAACACACATAGATTTATAAACCTTATTCTACATCTATAGCACTATTGTGTTCTTTTATTAACATTTCTATGGAGTGTTTGTATTTTTAAGTTACACACACACTAACTCCTACGGATAACCTGGGGATAATTGATATCCTCAAACTCAGTCTCTTTTTATTCTTTTTATCCCACATAGAACAATAAAAGAGGTCAATTGGGACCTATTTGTTGTTTATTCTACAAATAACTATGGTAGGGGTCATGTGTGACCTAGATAACCTTGTGTTCTTTTGTGAACCCTATTCTAGGGTGTGGATAAAAGTTGTTTATCAATTTAAGCTACTTGGTGTCAGGTGATCACCATGTGGGGAGGATATTGTCTCATCTTTAGAATGAACCTCTTTTTTATATATGTTGTGTTTTTTCCTTTTATTTTTACTCAGTGTTTATTAAATTTTTCATAAAAATAAATTGAAAATTGATAGTTAGTTAAGAAAGTGTTTATAATTGTTTTGAACTAGTAGGTTAGTTTTAAAAGTTGTATTAATCTTCTAGATTAATATAGCTTAGAACTAATCAATCTTTTTATAAAGTAACTGAACATTCAAGACTCTTATAAATTAACTAAAAACTGAATTAGATTATTTTTTTAATTGGGTTAATTTTTCAAATAACCTATTTTTAATGAAATTTTGATAGATACTCAATTCACCCCCTCTTGAGTAATATACTCCGAAAAATAGTATTGATTAGATCTATGGGATTTGGATTGATCCAACAAGTTTTTATTTATTATTCATAGAATCGACACCTCAATTCAAGGAATTAGAATCTTCACACCAATCAGAACTAGGTCATTTTTGTTAGCAAATCTTATCATGTATGTTTGACCTTGACCAGCCTTTATGAATTTTTTTGTTCATAACATTGATCTAAGGATTTTAAATAATTTTGATTTGGGAATGGTTCTATGATTTGGTGGTGATTTTGGACTCTGAAGGTGAACCTTGATACCAAATAATTATTGATCCTAAGGTAGGAATCCCTTATATTTAGTGAATGTTTTATACTAGATCTTATCATGATTTTTGGAATGCATGTGTTTCCTTATGAGACCTAATTTTGATAATTGATCACATGAGTTGTGTGTGTGTGTAGCCCTATGAAACCTAGGTTTAATGTTTTCTTACATAGGGTTTTTTATAGTTGTGACTCTTTCTTGTTATTATATGATGTTTGTTCTATCATAATGTATATATGATTTATATTTTGTTCCTCTCTATATTCTTTAGTTGATATAAATTTCGGAATACAGTCTATCGCCCCAGAGATGGATGTGAGAGATATTGATCAATATGTGCATGGGTTATACCATCCAATTATATGTTTCAAACATGTTTCATGAACAATCACATTGAGGATGGGGATATTTCAAACATGGATAGTAGATGTTTATTCTAGCATGGTGTTGAAGTAGCTAGATATGATCTCTGATGCACTAGTATATATGTTGTGCTTGTGTGATATACTTGTGGTTATTTTTACTCTATTTACTTACATGGAATCCACCATTATATCTTATAGACTTGTGTTAAGGGACATTTGTGGTGTCAAATTAAGTATTGTACTCACACCCTATATGATAATTTTAGTGCACTTAAATATTTCATGTTCAGGGATCCAAAAAAAGGGAAAGGGCCCTATTACGGATGGTTGAGTGGGTTTAGCATGTGATTATGGGTGTTACATGGTGGACCTCAAGATAGATGGTTACTATTGTTTCTATTTAACTAATTTACCTCTTACATTGATACAATATCTATTGGGAACTCTTTTATTATTATTGGTTTATATTTATGAAATTATATATTAATATTTCATGGGTTGGTATTTTTATATGTTTCTACTCTGATGGTTATTATTTTATTCATTGTTTTTTTATTTTTATCACATCTATTATGACACCCTATTTTTTAGATGGTATATAGGGAATCATCTATGCACATTTTTCCTTGGTCCCTAACCTCTAATTGGAAACCTATTGTGTATGTGTAGGTTCACATGAGGTTTTGTAACATCCTAGCTCCGGCCCAATGGTTTAGGTTGGGGTGTCATAAAATCGTATCATATAAACATTTTCACTAGCTTGTTTTTTCTCAATACCTTTATTTGAAAGATGGTAGACATGAGATAAGATGGTTTGGCCTCAGGAATGGGAACTATGTTAGTGACTATCTAGCACTACATATTGGATATCTGAGATTCCATATTATTGTATTTTATGATCTTTTTTTATGTTACCTTTGATTTAAATAAATTTTGGTGATGTTCATGAAGTTTGTATACTGATTTATGGGATTTGGTGTCTGTTCATGAATCATGTAAATCATGTAGGGTCACATTAAATATACTTGTATCTTGTATTAAATAGATCCCATGTAATAAAATTCCTATTAATATTATGTTATGTGCATTGGTGCATTATTTTTGGAATTCATTTATTTGAGAAGGTGTATTTTATGCCTGATTGTATATATGTGGTTGTGAATAATGTGTAAGTATCATAGTTCTACCTTGTATAATGAGTAGTTCTTGGGGTTTTATATTTTTTTTATGAGTATCCTCCTAGGTTAAACCGTGTTATGAAGACTTGTATGCGCTTATGTTTTGTAAATAGTCTATTTGTTTATGTTTTTGGCCTTATTTGAGTTTTTTATAGAATTTCAGAAGATTTAACCTCATAGATGTATTTTCAAACTAGTTCCACCACATATTATTCAAGAGAATGAAACTAAGAATACTACCTTGGTTACTACATTGATTCAATCTATAGAATTGATCCATTTAGGACTCCTTCAGCTTGTTCTTGTTTATTGAAGGGGATCCCACAAAGGTGGGGTGATAATGGTTTATTATGCTTAGGACATCCATCTCTATATACCCCATCCTTCTAGGGAACAAGTGGAACTCATCATTTAAAGAACTTTATTTAGTTCGTTGATAGTATTTTTGATCTGGTAGAGACCCATGAGGATCAAATGATAAATCTTGCAACCTTTATGCTTTAAGGTACAATAGGATGATGGTGGAATTTCATGTTATAGACTGGTAGATATGAAAGGATAATGTGGGATACCTTCAAGGGAATATTTATCAAAAATTTCTTCCTTAATACCTAGAATTTATACATTTTATAAGAGTTACTAGAGCTCCAGTAAGGGATGATGGCAGTGAAAACCTATTTAGTATGCTTTACTAAGCTGATTCTCTTTACTCCTATTCTGGTGGGCAATGAGGCTAACAAGGCTATAAATTTCAGGATCATCCTTCGCCCAAAGTTTAAATGATAGGTTAGAAACTTAGATTTTATATCCTATGTTGTATTAATTCATGAGGCAATGATTATAATTAAGGGTATTGAGGAAGATAGACATGTAGGTCTTCTTCAAGCTACCAAGGGATTGATAGATACTTTCTTCCTCACAGTTATAGTTTCTCATTTTGGGAATAAAAAGAATAAGTTAGCGGATGGACATTATGGTGATGGTAAATGTTAGATAATATTAAATGTTCTTTTACTCCCTATATTTGAGATGACTGATATATGTGCTAAAATTGTGGGTGGAAGGGACACATTCTTAAGTACTGCCTTATTTCTTTTAAGAAATATCACTAGTGTTGAAAGACTGGTCATATGAATTGGTTATGTGAAAATGATTCAAGGATTTGATCATGAAATTCAATTTTTGGTTTGATTAAAAGACCTCCAGAGTAGGTAAATACTCCATAAGGGTCAGTGAATAGAGTGAATCGTGATTCTCTAGGGAATCATGGGGTTGTTGGTGGTAGGGGTTATGATATTCAATAGGATTCAGCAGATTGTAGAGAGTGACCCTTAATAGTTAGATGTATGGACTTGATTTATTTTAAAAAATCAATTTCTTTATTTGATATAAGAACATATCATTCACTTATATCAACCCACGTAGTGGTTTGGTTGTATTTTCCTTTTAAATTCTCTTCAAAGTTCTTTTCTGTCGATACAACCTTGGGAATGAGAGTTTATCTATTTCATATCTGTCCACACATTCCTATAGTGGTTTCTAATATCAATATTGTTTGGAGATTCATGATTATAAATATTATAGGTTATAAAATTATCCTTGTCCTATAATGGTTGACCATCTATGCTTCATATATTAATTTTTATTTGATATGAGTGAATTTGTCATCACCTAAATGTGAAAAATTCATATTGACTGGTTGATGGGACGTCAATGCAGATAGGGTGAGACCAAACCCTCATTAGATAAAAATATTTTCTGTGTAGGTGGATATTATGATCCTTTCAGTGGAGCTGGTGGTAACTCCTTCCTCTTTAACTATAGTGTTAAAACTATTCCGATATGTATTTTTGGATGATTTCATGGGATTTACTCTTAGATGGGGAGTTGAGTTTGAGATCATGCTTTTGCATGGTGTATGAGACAAATTAATTCCACCTTATTTCATAACATGAATATAGTTGAAAGAACTCAAGGTATAGAAAGAAGGTATTGAGTATAAAAGTTTCATCAAACTATGTACTTCCACATAGTGTGATACAATGTTATTATCCTAGAATGCAGAAGGTTGTCTTCAAATATTATGGATTATTGAAAGTTAAATTAGATCACTATGACAAACAGATAAGTATTTTTAATAATTGTTAAATTTTTTATCAATTTATGGGATCCCATGGGTTTTTTATGATTTATCTACATTTTGGAAACCATAATCTTCAAGTCATATAGGAATACATACTGAATATAATGTTTATTAGCAGGTATGGGTTTTATGGGCACCACATCATTCCCTTTGGACTGATGATTTCACAACGGGAATTTATAGTCATCATTAACAATATCTTTTACCCTAATTTGGAATCCTTATTCATTTTATTCATTTATTAAATCATAATATATTCCACGAAATTAGAATCACATTCTAGAAAACTGGAGATCATATTGAGTATACTTCGAGTGCATCATCTTTATTCTAAGTATTCAATGTTTCACTTTTGGATACAAGAGACATGATTTCATGGGAACATGGTTTCTTGAGAAGGAATATAAGTTGAAAATAATAGGTTTGATTTATTCATGTCATGGGTATGTTCAAGGAATGTGTTTAAGATCCAAAGTTTTCTTCAGTTTTCTAGTTATTACAGATGGTTAATTTAGTGATTTTCTAGCCTCATAGTTCCCATGGCCACACTGACTAATAAGGAGGTCAAGTTTGAATGGTAATGAAATTATGAATAAGTATTTTTTAATTATGAATAAATGTTTCATGTTTTATCCTATACTAGTTCTTATTGATCAAAGAGAATTTTATAATGTATTTTTTATGCTTCTAGTGTTGGTATGTGATTTGATTTTAAGTAAGTAGATAAGGTAGTTGTATATGGGTCTCATCAAATATGAACCACAAGTGAAACTAGCCTACGAAAAACATATATTTGTTGAATTTGGTTTATTCATTGAATTTTTCACAAAACTTCCTCTTCTGTGATATATTTATTAAGAATTTGAAGAAAAATAGTAAGTAGTATTTTTTCTTCTAATGTGACATAAATCTTCATCAGATGTGTTGGGTAGAGTACATCCATGTAAATCAATTTAAGATAGATTATACTCCTCAGAAATTCATTATAATTGGGTAGGTATAGAGTATTAATACTCAAGAAGTGGGATATTGGATGTCAATATCAAAATGGAAGCTCATGGACTTATTTGTAAACTAGAATGTGGGTGTAATTAATGATAAAGGTGAAGTGGCTTGTTTACCCTTAATAATATCATCCTTGATGTTGGAATGACTGAATGATAGTCAAAATATTGATCTAGAGTGTTTCAAAATGTGTGAGAGGTTGGAAATGAATGATTATTTTCCTAGATGGGCTTTGGATAGATGTGGTGTGCTTCTAGTTCATGGTAGGGTGATGTTTCTTTCTTATATAAGAGAGTATCTAATGTAATCCTATAATGCTTAACTATGGGAAATGAAATAAGGATCGACCAAGATGTATGACATTGTAAAATGATAGTCCTAGTGGCTCGACATGTAGAGATACATTGCAGGATTTTTCTTCTATTTTCTATATTGTTTAAAGATCAAGGTTGAGCATCATTGACCTAGAGGGTTACTCCAGCCACTTTTATTTCCTATGTATAAGTGGGATGAGGAAACCGTGGAATTTATCATAGGTTTTACTAGGAACCTAATTGTTTGAGATAACGTTTGGTTTTTTCTAGATCATCTAACCAAGATGGATCACTTCATAATGATTCAAGAGACTAACTCAGTAGATTAGTTATGCAAGGTCTATGTTCAAGATATACCATTGATCATGGTATCTGATAGAGAATCATGGTTCACATCACTTATTTTTATATGATTTCAAAATGTGATGGTAACTTAATTTAAGTTGAGTATGAACTTTCATACTCATACAGGTGAAGAGTTTTAGGGAATGATCCATACTCAATAAGATATGCTTCAATAATGTATTCTTAATTGTTGAGGAGCTTGGGATGATCAATTGGATTTGGTAGAGTTATCCTACAATAAAAATTTTGATAATTTATTTATATGTATATATTTGATGTTATATATGGGAATCTATTTCATCACCACTATGATGTCATGAGGTAGCAGAATCCTTATTTATTGGGCCATGTATGGAACAAGAGATCTTAAAGCAGGTGTAGTTGATTCTAAAATGGGTGGTTAGTACTAATAAATAATATAATTCTTGTTCTCAATGACGGATATAACCCATGGAGTTTATTGTGGGAGATAAGGTCTTCTTAAAGGTGTCCCCTCAGTAAGGGAATATGTTTGTAAGGAGGAAATTAAAGTTGGAACAATAATATGTTGGGTCATTAAAGATCATCAAACACATTAAGATGGTGTCCTATGGATTGGATATTTCTACATGATTCAAGTTATTCATAATGTGTTCCACATGTCTTAACATCATATGTATTAGATTTATCTTGTTCATGTGCTCAAAAGAAATGATATTGAGATGGATACAGATGTATATTTTGTGGAGATACCAATTTGGAAAGAGGAATGAATCCAGAATGTGTTGAAAGGAAGTATTGTTCCACTTGTTTAGTCTCTATGGAATCATAGGCCTATTTAGGAATAGATGTAGGAGAAGAATAAATTAAAGAAATGTGGTGCAATTTTTTCAATCAAACCTATAAGGATACTTCTCTGGGATAAGAATTCATAAGAGGGATATAATTTTGAAACCAATATTATTGGTATGCCATTTTTGAATTATATATATATATATATATATTTATTTATTTTAGCGTGTTTTGAAGTAATTTTCAATGGGATAGTGGTGTTCGTGAGTTTAGCAATATAAAAAGGAATGTATAGTTGATGTGTTGTAGTTTTTTAAACCATATAAGTCCCAATTGATAGATGGTGGGTCACCTCAATAGTGTAAATTCTTCCTAGAAGCCACCAGATAGACAATATGGATCCCAGGTAGAACCAAATCTACCCAATATCCACCGACCTACCAGAGGAGGCCACTATCTTGTAGTTGGAATCTACCAGAGCCAAGTGAGGATGATGATATTGTAGGGATTTTTTAAAAAATATTACTCCACTCACTTTCTCTAATTCTATATTTCTCTCTACACTTTTCGATGACCTAGGATCCATCTCCATTTATTTTTGTCTCTCCTCTTCCCCTCTAAATCCATTATTCGGTGCTTAAATAATGGATTAATCATGAATTCATCTTTCAGTGAGTTCCATATCAATATAGATCAACTATATTCTATTCTCCTTGATCAAAACTAATTAGATAATTAAAATATTTTTTGATCTAAAGGTTTTAACATTATTTAAAAAGGGGATATGATCATTGATAAAATAGACATCTAGATTAAGGGAATTGGTATCTATACACCCATAAGACCTAGATCATTATTCGAATTAGATATTCTAAGGTATGTCTGACCTTTAACTACTTTTAGGTTCTGATTTATTCTTAACCTTTATTCTAGGATTCGAAATCATGTCAATTTGGGAATGGTTCTAGGATTCATTAGTTCTTTTGGACTTGAAAAATGACCCTTTCCACTGAATCATTATTTCACCTAAAATAAGAAGACCTTGACATTAGTAAAAGTTCTAAATGGATTCCTAAAATGATTTTTTTAATTCATGAATAGACCTATGAGATCTTTATTTGATGATTGATTACATGAATTGTGCTTGTGAAACCTCATGAAACTTATATTTGATTCTTTTACCTATTCTTTTTTATATTTTTTCCTATTAATTTTTATGTTGTGATGTTTCATCAATCTTGTTGTATACATGTTTCTGAAGTGTTAATTTCTCTTTCATAAGCAACTTATATAGGTGTTTCCATATAAATTATCCCCCCTAAGAGGGATGTGTGATATATTGATCGAAATGTACATGGGTTATCCATTCGAAATGTATGTTTCAAACAAGCTTTGTGAACTATCCCATAGAGGATGAGGATGTGTTAAACAAGGTCAATTGATATTCCTTTGGAATTATGTCGAAGTAGGTAGTGTTAGTCTTTAGTGACCCATTATATTTGTTGCACTTATTCTATATACATTATATTATTTTTAATCTTTTCACTTTCATGGTATTCACAATATATCTTATACAATTATGTTAAGTTCAATTGGTGGTTTCATATGGAGTATTACACTCACACCATACTCGAACATTTCTAGGTTCTTATAGATTTTACGTTCAAAGATACAATGTAGGGAAAGGGCCATCTGGTGGATATTTGGGGAGGTTTAGTTAGAGATTTCAAGAATTGAAGTATCAGACTCATGTAAGATAGTTTTTATGTTTCTGTATATGTAACACCCCAAGATTCTACGGTACGCTTCTCTTTGAATAATGTGATAGCGTGTGTTGTATGCAACACCGAGTTCTAACACACCATAACCAATCAAACTAGCCGTTATGAATAGTAATACCTAATTTTTGAAATTATATATATTTTATATTTCAAAATGGACTTCATTTTTGGATTCGGAATATCGAATTTAGCCTAAGATGAAATTTTGGTACTTTTTGGATAACTTTAATATTTTGATGAATAGTGAAAATTACTACATTTTAATTAAAATAAAACTTTTTTAATCAAAATAATTAATAGTGATAAATTATGAATTTTAGTGGTTTTAAAGTATATTTAGAAAATATTTTTACCATTTAATATAATTTTGGTCATTGGACATAATTTTACAATTAAACCGAACACAAACAAGTGTCAATCTTTTGATAGTTATTATCTCTTAAAAACACGCTTTTTGTTTTGATAGTGGGAATTAATTTTAAATTAATTTCTGCCACATTTGTGTTTTGAATTTAGAAAAATGGATTCCATATTTGGAATCAGTATGTCCAAATTGTGTAAATAGGTAACTTTTATTTTTAGACATTTTGAATAAAAACTGTGGAAAATATTTTATTTACCATGGTTAAGGGTAAATCCGGTAAATAAGGGTTAAAAAATAATATTATAATAATACTAAATTACCCTAAACGTGTCTTAGCCTTATTGGTTGATAAATATTCGACCATAGGCATCTTTGGGTCGATTTTGGGACCCCATGGTGCCACTTGTAGGTGATAGAGACATTTTATTTTAATTAAGTTAAAATGAGTACAAAAATGACACAAGCATATATCTTTTAGAAAAACAATTTTTACATAGGGTTATATATGTTTTATTTTAGATTATAAATATTCATTAGAAAGATAAAACGATTTCTTACATTATTATATTTTATTTATAATTTTTAGACATTAAATAATTTAATTTATTTATGACACAATGATGATGAAGTAATTACTATAATAGTGAAAAATTAAAATAATTGATATTATAAATACCCAAATAAATATAATATGAAACTTTTAATGAATTAAACTAATTTTATAGGATAATATGATATATTATTATTGATTTTATTGACTTTTTTAGAAGTAATAAATCTATTATGAGTTTTACAAAAATAAACTATTGAATACTGTCAAAATTGACATAAAAGGTTCTTAAAACAGATATTATATTATTAATTGATATTAAATTTTTAAAAATCTAAGGTTCGGAAAATAGACATATATAATGATATTTTCATCATTAATGGACCACTTGGGGGTCTCTTGGATGTATATGGTAAGTTTATTAACCATATAATATAAAAATACAAAGAGACATTGTAAAAGTGAAACTAATTAACTTAGAGTTAATACTTAAAGATAAGGTTAATATAAGTACCCAAACCTGTCTAAATTCTATTGGTTGAGTTGTTTTAGACCCATACCAACCTTAAAATTTAAATAATCAACTTTGGATCCACTATAAACCGAATATTAATTTATTATAAATTAATATTTCTAGCTTTTCCAAAGGTGCCCCTCACCCCTCTTATAAAAGGGCACTCCTCCTTATCTTTTCTTCACACCTTAAAAACCTTTTGGTTCAGCCAAACTCTGCCCAAATACTCTCCCATAATCCCTCAATACAACCTAGAGGCATTAGTTGGAACAGAAAGACAACCTAAGGATCCCTTTTGATCAAATCAAAAGGAAGAAACCGAAGAAGAGGTAATGATTTCACCACCCTTTTCCAAGTTCCTTTCTTCTTCCACTTCTTCTTCCTTTGTTGTTACCATTGAAAAATAATAACTATAGTATCATATATATACTGTGATTTTATTATAAATATGGTACAACCATATTCAGTATTCTATCCACACTTTGAATAACATGTCACCATACGTGTGTATGTACGGCTTACCGTCTCCACGTCGTGGTGTAATTGTTATTCAATATATTATTATTTGGATGGGTATAATAATGATGTATAACTCATGTAAATAATAAATATAACATATTAATGATTCTTTAGATATGATATAGCATCCATTTATATATTATTTTAATATCAAAAGAATGATATTGTCGCTCGTGCGTACGTACGGACTACCGTCTCCACGAACGCGATGAGATTCATTCTCCATCGTATCCATTCAAGTATAATTATCATTTGATGATTTAAAAAATGATCTTTAAGGACTTGATATCATTATGGGTATAAATAATATACAACCTATCCTTTACAAACTTGTCTTACGTAACAAAACATATAAAAGAAAACAGGTAAGTTAACACCTGAAACAACGATAATACTAAGATATTATTATCAAATCAATATTAAAAGATCATATATGATATCATATTAATGTATATGATTCTCGTATAGTTTAATAACAATTATTTCACCATTATACAGGAGTTTAACCTACCCCAACCAAGGAAAATTACAAGGTAAGGGTTATTTCACAATCTCTTCATTATCCGAGGTTTATATATGTAATAATCTACTAGGATCTCTTTATCATCCACATCCATGTTTTCTTAAAAATGTATTTCCAAACATTTTTATTATTTACAAGAATATGGGTTAAAGTCATTTATACCGTTGTTTTACTTTTTATAAGATGAATCTTTCCGTCATTTTCAAAACAAGGTCCTTTTTAACCTTTTCGACAGAATTAAGGTAAGAATGTTTTTTTTAACTTATACGGCGGGTGTGGTTATTTTACTCCGTTATAAAATTTTCAAAGATTTCCTTACAAGATTATAAGAATATTTTCAAAGAAAATGTTTTATTTTATATGGATCTTAAATGATTTCAAAAATAGAAAGAGATATTTCTCTAAAAAGAGTTTTGATTTCATCTATGTCAACATCCTTTGCTGGATTTTATGCTTATTTGAAGTTGATTTATTATGATACAAAACTTATATATTGTATTGAAGGTTTTCTGATATGTTTGACTGTGGATGTGCTATTTTTATACCATTCATAGTTTATAGTGAAATTATTGACATTTCGTATGGTAGTTTTAATACAAATGTTTATGTTATGTTTAAACCTTTTCATATGGGAATGCATTGGACTTAATATGTGACGGGTGGAGCCCGCTATAGCTCCTCGATGCATCGGTAGGTCTCATGAGACAAAATAGTGTCTTGTCACAAGGCCTTGACAAAATCTTATTTGTAGTCTTGGCACGAGGCCTTGGCTATGTGGTTATGATAGTCTGGCATTTTGCATTCCATCATTATGAAAGTGGTTATTGATTTTGCATGTGATTATTAGATTAGTAGAATATCCATGTGAATAAGTAAATGGCATTATTTCATTTTATTTATGCCATACTATGTTGAAAGTTCAAGTTTTAAAGGCTTTTGTTTTAGTTATACATTGCCTTAAATGTTTATTCTTATTTATGAAAGTTTCTGCTATATTGTTATCCTTACTGGGCATTTGAGCTCACCCATTTTCTATGTTTTATTTTTCCCAGGAAGTGAAGAAGTAAATTATGAATGATCTTCAGGGATATTATGTGGGGATATGAGTGTGGATTATGGAGACAATATGTTGTTGTAGTAGTTTTTCATTATATGATGCAATGTAAGACTTATGAATATATCTAGTGTTTCCAAGGCTACTAAACCAATCAGTCTTTCGAGATTTGATCTTTCTTGTGATAATTCCAATGTTATGTAATAATGCACCGACTCTGGGTAACTAGGGTCGGGGCGTTACAGTTGGTATCAGAGGAATTTTAGTACAAACCTTGGAAGCTAGATTTAGATAAACTTTGATTAGAGCACGTAGACCTAAGATGAACTTTGAGGATTAGTATAGAAGAACTTCCTAGAATTTTGGTATTGTAGTGATTTTGTGAGTTTTTCGAGCAATACATCCATGTCTGGATACGAGCAGGTAGAGGCAACTCTGGCACAGATGTACCTAGGGGTAAAACCCGAAAACACCGCTTTGAGCTGGACTCGAACGGGAACTGGTGCACGACAACGGGCCTTGCTGCACTCTTGGTTACGACACTCTCAGGGGATATGCTTAGGATAACTCTCATTTTCTTTACAAATCATTATGAAGGGTTTATGAGTATATACTTCCTCAAAGAAAACATTTTTATGATTATGGATTATATCCATAAATAGTTCAATTTATGTTAAGTGTTTTATAAGTATGGGATTATGTATTTTGATTCATAAACTGATCTAGTTTATGCCATTGTTTAGAAATGGCACCTAGTGGAAGAAATGGAAACAGTATCAATGCATGCACTCCATGTAGGGATTTCCCTCCTGCTCAAGATAATTATAGTGGAGCTGGTGATGCAACTGGTGCCGATCAGCTAATCACTATACTGGAACAACTTACTCAGGTTATGAATAATAACCTTACCCGTATGGAGCACCCTGATCCACAGTGTGGAGGATCAATGTTAGATCGATTCATGAGGAAACAACCACCAACGTTCAATGGGAGTAAAAATCCCTTAGTAGCTGAGCAATGGATAAATTCCCTAGAAAAAATATTTCAGGCTTTGGGGAGTAGTGAAAGGGAAAAAGTTATCATGGTAGTTTATCGCCTCACTGGAGATGCTGATCAATGGTGGTCATTGATTCAAAACATGAAGGAAGATGATGAAGTATCAAATATGGAATGGAGGGAGTTCAAAGATATGTTTTTAGAAAAATAATTTCCTCGCAACCATCGAGAAGATATGGAAAGGCAATTTCTGAGTCTGAGACAAAAGGAGGATGAGAATGTCAAAAAGTATGAGGATAACTTTACAAGGTTAGCAAGGTATGCTGGAGATTATATACTTAACCCAAGAAGTAAGATTGATCGTTTCTTTGATGGGTTAAAACCATTTCTTCGTCGAGCATTAGTCTCACAATCCTTTTCTTCGTATGAAGACATTGTCTCATGTGCTATCAAGACCGAAAAGGAATTCTCTAAGTCTTATGACTTTGAAGCAAAGCAAGAGAAGAAGAGACCTGCTGATCAATCTGGGAATGGAAATAAGGGGAAGAAGGGAAAGGTTTAATATCCATCTTGTGGTAAATGCGGGAAGAAACATCCCGGTACTTGCTTGAAGTGAATGGGAGTCTGTTACAAGTGTGGTGAAAAAGGCCACCAAGCTCGTGATTGCAATGGGAAGAAGGAAGATACCAATGTTCAGTGCTACAATTGCAGGGAGATGGGGCATTATTCAAATGAATGTCCTAAGCGTTAGGAGAACATAACTCAGAAAAGGCCAAGGTATCAAGGCCAGGCTTATGCTATCACTACTGCTGAGGTAGAAGCTCCGAAAGACGTGGTGGCAGGTAATTTAATGGTTTTCTCAGGTTTAGAAAATGCATTATTTGATTCTGGATCATCGCATTGTTTCATATCTTCCCAGTTTTCTAAGAAAATTAGATATTTCCAATTTGATTTAACAAAGGAGTTTTCAGTTAAAACTCCTAAGGGAAGTATCATTGCAACAAAGTTTTGTAAATCAATCCCCATTAGAGCACATAAATGTTCTTTATCTGCTGATCTCATCGTCATACCTATGATTGAGCTTGATATAATCCTCAGTATGGACTGGCTTTCAGACTATGATGCGAAGATTTATTGTAAGAAGAAAGAGGTTATGATTCTTGATGATAATGATAAAGAACACCTTATCTTTAGAGTAGAATCATCACCACCTAATTCTTATTTAGATCCACCCCCAGTAGCTCAACTAAATTCAATTATTGGGGAGGAAGAGAATGAAATAACTATCAGTGAGGAAAGGAATGTTCAAATAGAGGATGTACCTGTTGTGAAAGAATTTGTAGATGTATTTCCGGAAGATTTACCTGGACATCCTCCATAACGAGAAGTTGAGTTTTCCATTGATTTAATTCCTGGATCAAGGCCTATATCGAAGACCCCTTATAGAATGGCCACTGTAGAATTAGTTGAACTAAAGAAACAACTAGAGGAATTGAGTAATAAAGGATTTATTCACCCCAGTGTTTCTCCATGGGGAGCCCCTGTTCTTTTTGTTAAAAAGAAAGATGGATCTATGAGGTTATGTATGGACTACAGGGAGATCAATGCTATAACGATAAAGAACAAGTATCCCCTACCTCATATTAATGATTTATTTGACCAACTACATGGAGCTCAATACTTTTCAAAGATTGACCTTCGATTTGGATACCATCAATTGTGTGTAAAGAAGGAAGACATTCCAAAGACAGCATTTCGAACCAGGTACGGGCATTATGAGTTTACTGTAATGCCTTTTGGATTGACTAATGCACCCTCTGTATTCATGGATCTGATGAATAGAGTTTTCAAGGAGTATCTCGATGAATTTGTGGTGGTATTTATTGATGATATCTTGGTATACTCCAAAACCTAAGAAGATCATGAAAATCACTTGTGCATTATCTTGAAGACTCTGAGGAGGCATGAATTATATGGGAAGTTTAGCAAGTGTGAATTCTGGCTTCAGGGGATTTCTTTTCTTGGCCATATTGTCTCTAAAGATGGAATCTCTGTTGATCCTTCTAAGACCAAGGCAATCCAAGAATGGCCAGCACCTACAAGTATCACTGAGGTACGTAGTTTTATTGGTTTGGCAGGTTATTATCGACGTTTCGTCCAGAATTTTTCCCGATTGGCTAACCCATTAATGAAGCTTACACGTAAAGGTGTTCAATTTGTTTGGACAAAAGAGTGTGAAGAATGATTCAAAGAACTGAAGAGAAGATTAGTCAATGCTCCTATATTGACTCTCCCATCGGGGAATGATGGGTTTGTTATTTATAGTGATGCATCAAAGAAAGGACTTGGTTGTGTCCTTATGCAGAATGATAGAGTTATTGCCTATGCATCACGACAGTTGAAAATTCATGAACAAAACTATCCTACTCCTGATCTCGAGTTAGCAGCTGTGATCTTTGCTTTGAAGATATGGAGGCACTACCTCTATGGTGAAAAATGTGATATTTATACTGATCACAAGAGTTTGAAGTATATTTTCTCACAAAAAGAACTCAACATGAGGCAAAGGAGATGGCTTGAATTACTCAAGGATTATGATTGTACGATACACTACCACCCGGGGAAGGCAAACAAGGTGGTAGATGCTTTGAGTAGAAAAGACCATGGAGTTTTGAACAATATGAGAATTGAAAGGGATCCAATTTTCATGGATCTAGTGAAGATGGACATGGGAATAACCAGGGAAGGTGAAACATCAATGCTTTTTCAAATGGTTGCCAAACCATCTTTACTAGAAATGATTAAGAGTTCTCAGACCGATGATGAAGAATTTCAAAAGAAGATTAAAGCTGTGAATGATGGGAGATTGAGAGACTTTGTGTATGAAGATGGAATTTTGAAATTTGGGAAGAGACTTTGTGTTCCTGATATACCTGATCTAAAAAGGGAATTTCTGGATGATGCTCATAGTTCCAATTTCTCTATACACCCTGGGAGCATGAAAATGTATAGTGATTTGAAGGAACATTTTTGGTGGGACAACATGAAGAGGGAGATTGCTGATTTTGTGTCAAGATGTATGGTTTGTCAGCAAGTGAAATGTGGAAGGCAACAGCCTGGAGGAGTCATGCAACCTCTTCCCATACCGGAGTGGAAATGGGACAATATTACGATTGACATTGTCATGGGGCTACCAAAGACTCCTAGAAGGAACGATGCAATATGGGTTATTGTTGATCGTCTTACCAAGTCAGCACATTTTCTTGCTATAAGAGAATATCTTCCCCTGGAACATCTAGCAAGACTATATATTAATGAAGTTGTGAGACTTAATGGAGTACCCCTATCGATTGTTTCTGATCGTGATCCCCGTTTTACATCATGATTTTGGAAATGTCTTCAGAAATCACTGGGTACTGAACTTCATTTGAGCACTGCTTACCACCCTCAGACAGATGGAAAATCAGAACGGACTATTCAGACCTTAGAAGACATGTTGAGATCTTGCTCACTTGACTTTCAGGGTATGTGGGATCAATATTTACCTCGGGTAGAATTTTCTTATAACAATATCTTCCATTTGAGTATTCAGATGGCACCATATGAAGTGTTATACGGAAAGAGATGTCGTACACTAACCTGTTGGGATGACGTTGGTGAAAGAAAACTTACAGGCCCAGAACTGGTGGAGGAAACGGTGGAAAAGGTGAAGCTAATCCAAAATAACATCAAAGCAGCTCAAAGTAGGCAGAAGAGCTATGCCGATAATCGAAGGAAGGATTTGGAATTTCAAGTCGGTGATCATGTTTTCCTGAAGTTATCTCCATGGAAGGGAGTCATACGTTTTGGTAAGAAAGGTAAATTGAGTCCCAGGTACATCGGACCTTTCGAAATTCTAGAACGAATTGGGGCTGTGGCTTACCGATTGGCAATGCCGCCAAGTCTCTCCAAAGTTCACGATGTGTTCCACGTATCTCTGTTGAGGAAATACATGCCTGACCCAATGCATGTACTCACCTATGAGGAATTAGAACTGAAACCTGATCTGTCTTATTGTGAAGATCCCATCAGGATTCTTGATACAAGAGAACAAGTACTGAGAAACCGGACGACGCGTCTGGTAAAAGTTTTGTGGAGAAACCATAAGATGGAAGAGGCAACGTGGGAACCTGAGTAACTTATGATGAAGAAACACCCGAGTATTTTCATGTGATATGTATTCTAGAAATTTCTAGGACGAAATTATTTGAAGGAGGGGAGAATGTAACACCCCAAGCTTCTACGGTACGCTTCTCTTTGAATAATGTGATAGCATGTGTTGTACGCAACACCGAGTTCTAACACACCATAACCAGTCAAACTAGCCGTTATGAATAGTAATACCTAATTTTTGAAATAATATATATTTTATATTTCAAAATGGACTTCAATTTTGGATTCGGAATATCGAATTTATCCTAAGATGAAATTTTGGTACTTTTCGGATAACTTTAATATTTTGATGAATAGTGAAAATTACTAAATTTTAATTAAAAACAACTTTTTGAATCAAAATAATTAATAGTGATAAATTATGAATTTGAGTGGTTTTAAAGTATATTTAGAATATATTTTTACCATTTAATATAATGTTGGTCATTTGACATAATTTTAAAATTAAACCGAACATAAACAAGTGTCAATCTTTTGATAGTTATTATCTCTTAAAAACAGGCTTTTTGTTTTGACAGCGGGAATTAATTTTAAATTAATTTCTGACACTTCTGTGTTTTGAATTTAGAAAAAAGGATTCCATATTTGGAATCAGGATGTCCAAATTTTGTAAATAGGTAACTTTTATTTTTAGACATTTTGAATAATTACTGCAGTAAATATTTTATTTACCATGGTTAAGGGTAAATCCTGTAAATAAGGGTTAAAAAATAATATTATAATAATACTAAATTACCTTAAAACGTGTCCTAGCCTTATTGGTTGATAAACGTTCGACCATAGGCATCTTTGGGTCGATTTTCGGACCCCATTGTGCCACTTGTAGGTGATAGGGACATTTTATTTTCATTAAGTTAAAATGAGTACAAAAATGACACAAGCATATATCTTTTACCAAAACAATTTTTACATAGGGTTATATATGTTGGATTTTAGATTATAAATATTCATTAGAAATATAAAAATATTTCCTACATAATTATATTTTATTTATAATTTTTAAACATTAAATAATTTAATTTATTTATGACACAATGATGATGAAGTAATTACTATAATAGTGAAACATTAAAATAATTGATATTATAAATACCCAAATAAATATAATATGAAACTTTTAATGAATTAAACTAATTTTCTAGGATAATATGATATATTTTTATTGATTTGATTGACTTTTTTTCGATGTAATCAATCTGTTATGAGTTTCACAAAAATCAACTATTGAATAGTGTCAAAATTGACATAAAAGAGTTCTTAAAACAAATATTATATTATTAATTGATATTAAATTCCTAAAAATCTAATTTTAGGCCAAGAGACATATATCATGATAGTTTCATCATTAATGGACCACTTGGGTGTCTCTTGGATGTATATGGTAAGTTTATTAACCATATAATATAAAAATACAAAGATACATTGTAAAAGTAAAACTAATTAACTTAGAGATAATACTTAAAGAAGAGGTTAATATAAGTACCCAAACCTGTCTAAATTCTATTTGTTGAGTTGTGTTCGACCCATACCAACATTAAAATTTAAATAATAAACTTTTGAGCCATTAGAAACCGAATATGAATTTATTATAAATTAATATTTCTAGCTTTTCCAAAGGTGCCCCTCACCCCTCTTATAAAAGGGCACTCCTCCTTCTCTTTTCTTCACACCTTCAAAACCTTTTGGTTCGGCCAAACTCTACCCAAATACTCTCCCAACATCCCTCACTACAACATAGAGGCCTTAGTTGGATCAGAAAGTCAATATATTGATCCCTTTTGATCAAATCAAAAGGAAGAAACCGAAGAAGAGGTAATGATTTCACCACCCTTTTCCAAGTTCCTTTCTTCTTCCACTTCTTCTTCCTTTGTTGTTACCATTGTAAAATAATAACTCCAGTATCATATATATACTGTGATGTTATTATAAATATGGTACAACCATATTCATTATTCTATCCGCACTTTGAATAACATGTCACCATACGTGTGTACGTACGGTTTACCGTCTCCACATCGTGGTGTAATTGTTATTCAGTATATTATTATTTGGATGGGTATAATAATGATGTATAACTCATGTAAATAATAAATATAACATGTTAATAATTCTTTATATATGATATAACATACATTTATATATTATTTTAATATCAAAATAATGATATTGTCGCTCGTGCGTACGTACGGACTACCGTCTCCATGAACGCGATGAGATTCATTCTCCATTGTATCCATTCAAGTATAATTATCATTTTATGATTTAAAAAATGATGTTTAAGGACTTGATATCATTATGGATGTGAATAATATACAACCTATCCTTTACAAACATGTCTTACATAACAAAACATATAAAAGAAAACAAGTAAGTTAACACCCGAAACAAAGATAATACTAAGATATTATTGTCAAATCAATATTAAAAGATCATATATGATATCATATTAATGTATATGATTCTTGTATAGTTTAATAACAATTATTTCACCATTATACAAGAGATTAACCTACCCCAACCAAGGAAAAGTACAAGTTAAGGGTTATTTCACAATCTCTTCATTATCCGAGGTTGTTTATACGTACTAATCTACTGGGATCTCTTTATCATCCACATCCATGTTTTCTTAAAAATGTATTTCAAAACATTTTTATTATTTACAAGAACATGGGTTAAAGTCATTTATACCCTTGTTTTACTTTTTATAAGAGGAATCTTTCCGTCATTTTCAAAACAAGGTCCTTTTTAACCTTTTCGACAGAATTAAGGTAAGAATGTTTTTTTTAACTTATACGTCGGGTACGGTTATTTTCCGCCATTATAAAATTTTCAAAGCTTTCTTTACAAGCTTATAAGAATATTTTCAAAGAAAATGTTTTATTTTATATGGCTCTTAAATGATTTCAAAAATAGAAATAGATATTTCTCTAAAAAGAGTTTTGATTTCATCAATGTCAACATCCTTTGATGGATTTTACGCTTATTTGAAGTTGATTTATTATGATACAAAACTTCTATATTGTATTGAAGGTTTTGTGATATGTTTGACTGTGGATGTGCTATTTTTATACCATTCATAGTTTATGGTGAAATTATTGACATTTCATATGCTAGTTTTAATACGTATGTTTATGTTATGTTTAAACCTTTTCATATGGGAATGCATTGGACTTAATATGTAACGGTTGGAGCCCGTTATAGATCCTCAATGCATAGGTAGGTCTCATGAGACAAACTACTTCCTTGGCACAAGGCCTTGACAAAATCTTATTTGTAGTCTTGGCCGAGGCCTTGGCTATGTGGTTATGATAGTCTGGCATTATGCATTCCATCATTATGAAAGTGGTTATTGATTTTGCATGTGATTATTCGATTAGTAGAATATCCATGTGAATAAGTAAATGGAATTATTTCATTTTATTTATTCCATACTATGTTGAATGTTCAAGTTTTAAAGGCTTTTGTTTTAGTTATACATTGCCTTAAATGTTTATTCTTATTTATGAAAGTTTCCGCTATATTGTTATCCTTACTGGGCATTTGAGCTCACCCCTTTTCTATGTTTTATTTTCCCCAGGAAGTGTAGAAATAAATTATGAATGACCTGCAGGGATATTATGTGGGGATATGAGTGTGGATTATGGAGACAATATGTTGTTGTAGTAGTTTTTCATTTTATGATGTAATGTAAGACTTATGAATATATCTGGTGTTTCCAAGGATACTAAACCAATCAGTCTTTCGAGATTTGATCTTTCTTGTGATCATGCCAATGTTATGTAATAATGCACTGACTCTGGGTAACTAGGGTCGGGGCATTACAGTATAGATTCTTTAACTCATAATTTGATCCACCACCTTTTGGGATCTCTTCTATTTTTTAGGTTTTTATGTATACGATACCATATTGATAATACGTGGGATATTATTTACTATTTATGATTCTACTCTAATGTTAATTTATTCAACTATTATTTTTTGAATATTATTATCACTTTCATTATTTTACTCTGATTTCTACCAAGTACAAAGGGAATAGTCTCCCCCACATTGTTCCTTGGTCCCTCATCGCTGATTGTGAACATCTTGAATATTAGGAGGCATACATGAGATCATGTGGTCTCCCATCTGAGACCAAACTGTTCAGGTTGGGGTGTTACAACCACAGTATGCTATTATATCCCAATGGAAAATGGAGGAGGAGAAAGTGATAAGTTGGAGAATCAGTTGAGGGTTTCATAATGGATTTAACTCACACCATATCATGGGGACTATATCCTTATATATGTCTCGAGAAACTCTTTAGAACTCTCACAAATTTACCCATTCATTCATAAAATATGAGAGAATGGAATCTAATTACAATAATTATAACCTATGTATAATATAACTCTCATTCATTTCATCTTATTAAATGTTCATTGTTAATAATATCCTTTAATGGAAGATGATTCCAATGTTAATATTTAACATTCAAATACCATTGATAATTTACTAATATGATTCATTCTTATCAAAATATTATGATATTATCATACCATATGAAATGATATGGAATGATATAGAAAATTAATTTGTTATAAGATATCAAAAAACATATCAATGTTACTCCATCAAGGCATAAAATATTCATTTCCTTCAGGGATATCATATAATATGATATCCCTTATATTCTTCCATTCAATATATCCTAAATGAATCATATAAATATATTATTTAGGGTAGATATATATCAATAATAGTGAACATGAATGTAAATAAATAGTAGGTTAAACGTATTGAACCAAAGATGTATGAAGCTAAGAATTCATTAAAGACATTTCTATTTCTATTTTTTACTTCTATTAAATAAGTCATAGAATCATCTAAATAAGTGGTGAAGGTTATAAGTTCCACTAAAAACATTATAGTTATTATAAAAAACAATTTACACTCACATTATGTATAAATGATGAAACTAAATAAATGTAAATAATATAAATTGTTTAAATAAGGTCATAGTTTCACAATGAAAAGGTGATGTTACCCTTGTTATTATTGGAGACTGTAGGTGATACACACACTGAAACAACAATTTTTTATGATGAAAATAAAAAATAATAATTTATAGAATAATTTTTTTTATAATCTCATAATAAATTATAATACACTATTAAGAAAATTTCATCTAAATATGGTAAGGTTATAGAAAATTATCACAGTCCAAAATTGAAGCAAATGAAAAAAAACATGAAGAAAAATATTCCAACCAATGAAGAGATATGGGTTTGAAGGAAGTGTTTTTTATTTTATACTTTATGGATATAAGGAATATTTTTTATCGGTACAAAATTTATTTCATTCAATTATTTTGAATCTATAATTTTAGGTATAGAAAATAGTAAAGTACCATGAAGAAACTGATGCACCATTCAAAAGAGAAGTTAAAAGTGAAAAATAGATTTAAATTAATTAAAGAAACATGTGGTATGTGTGATTGAAAAGTAAATAAAGATAATAAATGGATTATTATTCTAATATAGATACTAAATTTAGTGACTCTAAATCAATTAAAATGATAAGTGATGAACAACATTCAATGATGGTTTTTGTTGTATATAAAGCATTGAGGGGATAAAAATGATGGATCATGGATGTGGTTTATCACACATGACTAAAAACAATAATTTATTCAATGACATTAAAAAATGTGATATAGGTGTTTTTACAATTGGGAATTATAGATATTTAAATTTTAAAGTCATTAGAATCACTAAAATCAGTTAGATGAAGATTTCCTCAATTGATATTCCTTTTATTGAAGGGTTAAAACACAATTTTGTGAATGTATCTTAACATTGTGATAATGGAAATTAGGTAATTTTTTTAAATAATTCATGTTTAATTAGTATGTTAAAGGATTTCATGGTAATAATGGAAATATAATTGATAAGTGATAATTTATTTCAAAAATACAATGAAAGAAATTCTTATTATTTGAGTGCGGAGGAAGAAAATTATCCACAGAATAGAATACCTGGTGATTTGAGATAAAAAGACTTGATAAAAAATATTATGTATTAACTAATGATAAATATTACAAAGATAAACTACGGAAGAATAAGATAATTTTATGTCTCTCACAAAGGAAAGATTGTGAACAAAAGTCACAAAATAGTGCAGATCAAAATGAGGATGCCACTTAAACATTTTCATTTATATTTTTATGGTTTTATGAGTATAAATAAAAAAAATTAGATATATATTTAATTTTTTGAATATTATACTCATATTACTTTTGTTTATTTTATGTAGATAAAGTAATTGGCTCTTTATAATTTTAACATTTTTAATTATGTTCCTAAAAACAAATCAAGAATACTATTAAATGATTTTATGCTGATAATAAATCTAAGTACACCAATTAAGACTTTTGATCTTTTTTTGAAATATAGAATAATTTTTTAATATATTTCTCCGTGAAAGCCTCATGAAAATAGAGTAGTTTATTTGAATAACTGGGGATTGTTTAATATGGGAAGGACCATATTATCAAAGTATAGAACCTTAAAATATTTTTAAGCATAAGATACAATAATAGAAATATTAATTCTAAATAAATATTTAAATAAATATAATTTATTTAATACACATTTTGAGAATTATTATTGAAATAAAAAAGAATTAAGAGCCTAAAATAGTAGGGTAGAAATTTTTTATCAAGATCAAAGGAATATAGTTTAGAAAATTTGAGTAATTATCTCATGAATAAATTTTTATTTTCTATACAATTAGAGGAATTATATATAGATGATAAAGAAAGAAAAACTTCAGTTGTAGTAGTATATTTATAAATTGTTCAAGTTGATTCAAAAATTTATAGTGATGTGGAAGGATTGGAACAAGGTGAATCTAAGTTCAGAGTACTTATAAATCAAATAGAGTTTAAAAAATATGGAGGATTATTTGAAGAGGATTTGAAATATTTGGATGAGATCACTGCTATGGAAGATGGGTTAAATAAAAATAAGAAGAACCAAATTTGATAATTATTTTCAAGTCTCAAATAATATAATTACATAGATATAAAATGGTTTATTTGAAATAATGTTGTTGAGAAAAAATATTTGGAACAAAACAAATATTATCTTATTTTAATGGTTTACTCTAAAATTGTGGGTATTGGAATTTATGAGACTTTTATTCATGTTCAAAGTCTCAAAATGATCAGTATTTTTTTATGATTTCTGATAAAATAAAATATAATGATTTAAAAATGGATTTCTAGTTTGTATTATTTAAAGGAGACTGTTATTATTATGTTTATATCAAAACCCATAAGAATTTATTCTTGATAGTGATGGTTATATTGTGTACAATATGAATAAATTGTATTATGGGATTAAACAAGTGACTTGATAATTGTACTCAATGTTATACAGTATCATGAAGTAAATTGAGTTCAAAATATATAAGCTGGGTAACAATATATAATTAAAATAAAATAATACTAACAAACTCATTGTAATAGTGTACGTTGATTAAATGATTTTTCCCAAAAATGAAGTAGAAACTTGTGAATAATTATCTACCCAAATTAAGAAACACATATAATTGGTTATTATTTGATAAATGAATTTTTTTCATGGTTACTCATCTGGTAAACATAGTAGATTAGATTTTTATTTCATAAAAAATTCTAATTGTGAGTTTTTGAAATTATTTGGTAAGGAATAATTAGGATAACTATAATCTTCTTATTTTTATTTGGTCTAAATTTTTCAAGGAAAAATAATTAAAGAGTATATATCAAAATGGTTTTTGAAGGATAAATGAGAGCTTACTCTACTTGATGAAATTAATGTTGAACATTGTGTAAGTGTTTCACTTTGTTCATGATTCCAATGTAATCCAAATAAGATGTATCATATAATTGTAAAGATAGTATTTCATTTTGTCAAAGGAAATTTACTGTATGGATCAAGGTATTAAAATGATAAACCATTAAAAATTAATATTTTTTATGAAGCTAATTAGGAAGGTGATGTGAGAGACTGTAAATATACATCTAAAGTAGTGTTCTTTATTGAATTATGTTTGTTAATTGACACTCCAAGAAGTAAATAATAATCAATTTAAGAATAACTAAAGTCTATTATGTTATTAAATTAAAAAACGGAACCTAAATGATTTTTATAAACTCACATTTTGAATATATAAGAGTTGAAGTCGAATATCCATTGATGATTTCATGCGATAAACAATGTTTAATTAATTTTTCAATGAATCTCATGAAACATTCTAGGACAAAATATAGTGATATAAATATTAAATAATCAGGTATAATGTAGAATATAGTGATATTAAATCTAAATATGTTTCTATAAAGGATAATGTTTATGATATCTTGATAAAGACCTTGAAAAAATATGTCTTTTGGTACTTAAAAATTTTCTTATGAGGGAATTCTCTCCCAAAATCACTATGAGTAAATTTATAATATTATATATATCTGACATTCATGTGAAAAAAAATTAGAGGGGGGATATATTGAGAGATATTCTAGAAAATGAGTAAACAACCTACTTGGAGAGTTGATGAAGTTAGAGAAAAGTAACTAGGGTAGTTTTCTTGTAGTGGGTGACCTGAGGATTGGTTGGTAATAGAAATTCTTGTTAAAAATGTTTTCAAAAAATATAAAGGTTTAGGTTGAATAGACCTCATGCAGTGAGTTTAAATATAGATATTTGAGAATCCCTCATTGATACTTTTTAACATATAAGTGATATTTACTATGATATTTGGATTAATCGCATAAACATAACTCCATCTAGTAATGTGGAATTTTGATTATTCTCACATTTAGAGATTACTATGACTAGTTTATTGAGTGGTTTATTATTGAACATTGAATGTATTTTCATTTTATATTTATTATCAACATAAAAATAGGTTTATTAAATTTCAATTAGAGATAAATTGTTTGAAAATAAATGGTGATATTTAAATAAATGTAAATCATGCCATGGTGTTTGGGAAAACACACTATGGTATGTTTTTTTAGAGAAAAAACTTGTGAAGAGTTTGAGAAAGGAATATTTTAGTAGTATTTATGGTTTTTAAAAAAAATATAGAAATTACTAGATACCATAGGTAAGAAAAACATTTCATGGTTATATCCATTAAGTATTTTTTTATAAAGTAAGAAATCATGGTTTATATTGAGGTTTCAGAATATTAGCAGTGGATTTGATTATACTATAAGGATAGAAAAACATCATTTCTTTTTAAACCTTATTGTAGTTTTAAAAAATGGGTATCGTTGGTCATCATGGCTTGGGTAACAACACAACCAAAACCACTGTTTTTGATCTAGAGTTCCACAAAACAACATGTGTGCCTCCCCATACACAAGAGGTTCCTAATTAGAAATGCGGTCCTAGAGGAACAATGTAGAGATATTATTCCTTCATTATCATGTAAACATCATGGTATTTAATAAAAGTGATAAAAATAAAATCAATAATAAGGAATAAATAAATAAATGATGGTAGTAACAACATAAACATAACGTACCAAACCATGAAATATTGGTATGGCATGTCAAATCACAGAACCCTAAAAAAGGTAAAGGGATCCCCACAGGTGGTGGATCAATATACTAGATAGGAGGAATTAAGAAGAAACAAAAGCAGGAATCCAATCATAATATATTTGTTGAAATACCTACATCTTCTTGTTAAATCTCCTTAACTAACCATTTTAGGTACTTTTCCCTTCACTAGATCCTTGAATATAAAATTTATATGTGAACTGATATTCCCATATAGGAGTGAGTATGATACCCAGTAGAATACCACTAGTGTTAAGTGTATAAGGTATAATGGTGTATTCCATGAAATTAAATAGAGAAAAGATAACCAAAAAGTATATCACATGTGAATAACACATGTTTTGGGTCTTTAGAGACCGACTCTACCTACATTGGATCTATTACAAAATTAATGTCAACCATCCATGCTTGACACATCTCCCCTCAATGGGATAGCCCAAAAAACATGTTTGACACATCCCAATAGAAGGAGTATCACATGTACATGTTGATAAATATCTAACACATCCCTCTCATGGGGATATTCCATATGGATCAACCCACATAATAAACTATAGATGATAGAGGAATAACTCATTCAACTCTTATAAATAGGGAGGGAAATCAGTATCATGTTATTATAAGAAATTGCCATAATAATCAAAAATACACATGCAATTGAACATCAAACATATGTATCATTGGGATACAAAAACACCACATGTGATCCAACATAAAGCATAGGTAAAATCAGTGATAGACAAAAGATATAAAATCATGTTAAGTACCCTTATAAACATGCGATAAAGATAAGGGTAAGCTACCATATATTCAATGACGTTTCAATGACAAGGGTAAAAGTCTGAGTCCAATTGCACCACTCGAGAACCTATAACCATCTTGGATATTCTTTTATTATAATTCTAGTAACAATATTTATGTGAATACATTCCCAAAAGTTAATATAAAATCACACATACCATATAATATCTGCTTACAACAATATTTAAGGTCAAAATAATGTGCATATTCCAAATCACTAAATCCAGGTCATGATATATAATCAATAAATTGGGAATATAATTGGGTTTGACCAAGTATAATAGAATAGATTTAATCTAAATTAAGATATAAATCAATGAATAAGGAATGTAGGTTCAATCATTTTCTAGTCATAAAATGGTGTAGGTGGAATTACAATAGAAAACCTCAAATTAATTGAAATAGAATGGGGTTTGGAGTAGTGGGAAGGATGTGGATGGGAAAAAATGCCCTTTAGAAAATTTACTCTACTAGAATAGACTCAATTCATAGTGTGAATTGTGGATTCAATTCATGAATTCTCGGGATGGTTGATACGTTAAAAAATGTATCCATTTCACATAAAATCTTTGAAAACCCAATTCATTTTGTGAAAATCAATGCATGTCATAAACAATGTTTCACACTCTGAATGAAAATCCTGAATTATACCCATAATCTATTCATGTTGTGAATATTAATTCATGAAATGTACCAGATCTTGTATCCAATTTCCATATTTTGAGTCATTTACATATCCTAACACCCCTATCAGGCCTCAACTCATTTAATTTAACACATTAAGATGTGAAAAAACATAAATGATGAAAAACTTGAAATTTTGGATGTTAAAAATCTCCCCCTATGATGCCTTATAATCCTTAAAATGTGTCTCCATAGTTAATGTCAAATATGTTGAACAATTTCACCCTAATGTTTGTCTTCTACACCCATTTATCTTTATAGATACACGTGTGTTTCCATTGAAATCAAACAATAGGAAAGGTCATCCCTCATAGAACCTTATCACATTGGTTAAAAAACCAAATTGATTACTCTAAAAATTATTCATTTGGTACTAACTTAACATCCCCACATTCAATCACATGTATATGATTAGGTTCATACCTCTAAATATGAGACACAAAGAACACATTACACACTCCTCAATACTGGGGAGGAATATCAAATTGATAGGCCACCATACATATGTGTTCTATGATCTTGATTGACCTAACATAACACAATTTAAAATCCCATTGTTTCCTCAGATTTCTATTCCACAAACGAGTCATCATCTATAAGAAAACTCTATCACCCATAAAAAAACTCCAAGGGTCATCTCTTTTAATTGTAATATGACTATTGTCTATTTGGAACCATAACCAGTCACTTCTAAATCAATAAAACCCACTCTAATTCCTCATTTACTATGATAATCCCAATAAATAAATATTCACCTACCTCATGCTAGTATAGTAGTGAATGACATGGTTATCCAAAGAGAGCCTTAAATGTGTACTTCTAAATAGAATATCGGAATCCATTATTATAAGAAAACTCTATCAAAGCTAAGTGATTATAATAAGATCCAAGGAAATCAAGAACACATGTCTTAAACATATCCACTAGGGTATGGATCATTCTCTTAGAATGCCCATAAATTTAAGGATGATAAACCATAATTAGTTTGAACTGATTCTCCCTTGCCTTCTATAACACTTTTCAAAAACACAATGTCAAACAATAATCTATATTAGATACCATTCTCCAATAAAATATTTATAAATGAAAAAAACCCAAACATAGATTTTTCCAATCTTATTCATCAAGTTAGTCTCTCGAATAAGTAAGATATTTTGTTCAACTAGTCCACTAACACCTACATGGTGTCTCAAACTCTAAAGGTCCTAGGATAAGTAATCAAGAAGTCTATTATTACTTGATCCCACTTCCACACCAGTACTATAAGTGGTTATAGTAACCCTTTAAATCTCTTATTATCATCCTTTATTCTAGGAAAAGTTATAAAATTTGAGACAAGTCTTTCAATGTATCTTTCCTTTTTGGGACACCATAATTTCTTTCTAACATCATGATACATCATGGGTGATCATGGGTTCACTTACCAGTATGAATAAATAGAGGTTTCAATCAGTTCTTCTCTCATGTAAGAAAGAACCATTACTTTTCCATGAATTATAACCACACCAAATCCATCTAATATTCATAATGGAATGGAACCATTAATCACCAACCTCTCACACATCACAATACACTTCAGATCAGGATCTTAACTATCCCTCACCCATTCCACCAATGGGGATTTGATCACCATGGGTACATGGTCTACTATCCTTTGATCCTATGTTGTCCCCAACTACTAGTCTAATATAAAATCTATAAGCTTCCAATCTACTTTGAATGTTCACTCTCCAACTTATTGTGTTTTCATATTAAGGGTCTCTATAATGACATTAACTTTCTCAAGAGAGTACTCTATCTCGAAGTCAAATAATTGTAATTATTGAACCCTATTCCTATGAAAAAGTTTCATATCCCTCTAGGTGAAGATATATTGTATACTATTTTGTTCCATATATATGAAAAATATCTCTCTGAAGAAGTAGCGTCACTAAAATTTCAATTCTTGAACTACAACTACCAACATTTAGTCATGAGTAGGGTAGTTATGATCTTGTGTTTGTAGCTAATGACACATTTAAGAAACCACTTTATGAACCTGCATTAGAATATCTCTTAGGCCAACAACAGATGTATCCAAAATCACTACATACCCAAATCTAATCATAGGAATAATCATAATCAAATCTAATGTCAACATTTTCTTCATCACTGAGAATACCTATTCACACTATTATATCCATTAAATCTTGTCTCCCTTCTTGGTAAGTGTGGTCTTGGGCGTTTCTAGGTGGGAAAAGTCCTAAATAAACCCCCTATAGTACCAAGACAAACCAAGAAAACATTTAATCTAGAACATGTTTCTCAGTGATTCCCAATACATAACTTCTTCTACCATCTCTATATCAACTAATATTCTGACATGAGTAACCATGTGCTCTAGAAATTCCACCCCCTATATCCAAAAGTGACACTTAGATAATTTGGTGTAAAGATGATGTGATTAAACCATATTCCAAATGATATTGATGTTCCTGACATGTGATTCCAATGTCATGGAATATATCAGGATTTTATCAACAAAAATAATGATAAAGGATTCCATGTATGGGTAAAAGATACTATCTGTGGGGGTTGGGATCACTTTTGAAGCATTGTTTTGTCCAAAATTCATAATGAGATGCTCATATATCCAATATCTACTATTTAATGCTATGTTCAATATCTCTTCCTCTTTGACCAGAAGCTGGTGGTATCCATATCATTGATAAATCTTTTAAAATCACTATGACCCCCTTAAGTGATCAAATAAGTCATAGATCCTCAACAACATGTACATGTTATTCATATTGATGTGGTTCAACATCCTTTAGTCCACAAAAAGTTGAATATTAAGATTTTCCTTCTTAGTGAACAACATTAGAGCACCCTAAGGGGAATTTATTAGTCTAATAAATTCTTTACCTTAATGATTTTCACGATATACCTTGAAATATTTCAACTCATCTTTCGTAAAGTGATATGGTGGAATTAATATTGGTCATCCATTGGGCATGAGCTTGATATCAAAATCAAATCCCCTATCTAGAGGTAACCCTAAAAAATAATCTATAAATACATATCTATATCAGTCAACAACAAGAGGAAAATAGGAGTGAGTCTCTGTCTAATCCACATCAAGGAACATTCTTAACACCTATACTAAAAATACTTCTACTTGCTGAGGATATAGTCTCACTTTTCTGGCCTCAACATCCCACTCACCGGTCAGTACAGACTTCTCCCCCTTATGTGAAAAAGTAACTTTTCTCTGATAACAATCAATATATGCACGATTTCTTATTAACCAGTCAATTCTAAGGATAAAATAAAAATCTAGAATCATTTTAATTATAAATATCCATACATTCTCAATTCTAGAAAATACCATCGATCATTATGGTATAATATAAAGATTATCTATTTTATTTCCCATGGGTGTATTGATAGATAATATATCAAAATATGAAGTAATCGATAATTATATCCCATCAATCACTAGAGTATATATTAATGAATGAGTAATGACTATGTCAAACAAAGAAATACATTGTGTTAAAGAAATTCAGATAGTACATAGAACTATCAATGTTCCCATTACACATCAACTAAAGCATGATTGGCCACATAAACCCTGCCAGAAGCCACTCCATGATGCCCTAAAGACTCATGATTCACCTAATTTATCAACCCTTTTAGGGTCTGACCCTGTTTCTAAGTTCATTCACGAACAATATATCTTTATATTTCTGTATGAATCCATGAATCCATGGAATAGAATTACTTTATATGACTGATATTTCTATACCATTGAAATTTACTAAGAGAAACAGTTCTACCCATGAGATCATTCCCTTTTCTTCTATAGTTATATCACATATT
The DNA here is from genome assembly GCA_963277665.1 of Viscum album. Taxonomy (NCBI): domain Eukaryota; kingdom Viridiplantae; phylum Streptophyta; class Magnoliopsida; order Santalales; family Viscaceae; genus Viscum; species Viscum album. The sequence goes on along the minus strand of OY728151.1, from coordinate 771,893,939 downwards.
AGAGTCATATCTAACATAGGAAGTTACAAAACCTCTTCTATACTTGAACTATCAATTGTTTCTCTAGTATCCATCCTCTAAATTTATTTTCTTATTCCTAGAATAAGTAACTGAGATTATGCTGGAAAATATACCTGTTAATCCATTAGAAGCTAAAATAAGACATGTAGATTTATCTTCCTCGATGATCTTATTTATCATTAGAGACTTACAAATTACTACCACATAATTCATTAGAAAAAAATCTCTGACCTTGTGTTTCAACTCTGGACAAAGCCTGATCTAGAACTTTTGTTCCTAGCCAGAAGGTCAGAAAGGTTAATCAACTAATTCAACCACACTGAATAGGATGACACTAACATCGGACCCCTAATAGAGATCTATAAACTCCAAGGATGGTCCATTTTGAGAAAATTGGAGAAGAATCCCTCAAAGAATATGAATTCAAAGTTCACCCACATTATATCTTAATGTTTAAAAACCTGAAGCATAACATGGGACCATCATCAAGTTGTGCATTGAATCATAAATGTTGTAAAAATTACCTTTTAATCCATTAAATTCTAAACTAGATAGAGGATCCTCTTGATGTCTTAAATCCATCACTTTGCATCTTGGGGAATATAATTCCCCAGTATAATGGGGGATGATAGATTTCTAAGTAATGAGTGGATTCAACCATCATCAGCCAACCCGTGTGGGCTCATCCTCCCAAAATATGTTCTCAGTAGAAGAGTCTTAATTGGATCAGCTTTATAGCTTAAATTATTGGAACATCCATGGGGGAATTCTTAGAAACATCCTCATGCACAAAAGGTGGTGAAACTAGTTTCATAAAAAATATATGATGTGGCATTTCATAAAATACCAGACTGAAATTTATACAAATAGAACATATAACTATTAGAACTGATAACAGATCATAGGTGCACAAACAAGGGTTCGCAATCAGGTTTAACCAAAGAGTTTTCCAACAAAATAAATAATAACCCCAGAACCACTACTTGTGGAACAAATGAGATCTAGAACCTGAAAATTAATCATTTCCATACATATACACCCAATCATATAATACTTTGGCTCAAAAAATGAATGCAAGGAAAATGAACTGAAAGAACATATCATAATTTAAATTGGAATTTCAATTATTTATGATCAATCTAATGAAAGATAAAATCATATCGAATGTGATCAAATATTCTTAAACATGATACCAAAATTCAAAAAAATATCATTAGTTAGTATACCAACATCATGTGCATCACCAAAGATGAATCAAATTAGGTAACATTGAATAAAAAGATCATAAATTCCCACTTTATGCAAACTCAGAGGTCCACCATACAGTGATGTTTAGACACTAGAACAGTTCACCTAATCGAGTCCCAACTATATTATCTCGTGTCTACCCTATTATAAATCAATGTTATGAAAGATACAAGTTAGTAAATATGGTGCTCTTGTACAATTTTATAACACCCCAACCTGATCCACTGGGTCTAAACCTGAATTCAACAAAACCTCACGCACCCCCCCCCCATATGAAAGAGGTTGTCAGCTAGTGGTGAGGGCCAAGTTGGGTGATGTAGGGACGTTATTCCATTGGTATCAGGTAAAAATTTTAGTATATAATGGAATTGAAAACAATAAAACTAACAATCAAGAATAAATAAATAAATCATCATATTAACAATATATATATAAAGTACAAAAAAATGAAAAAAGAGAATGGAATGTCAGATCACATGACCCTAAAAAAGAAAAAGGCATCCCCATATTTATTTTATGAATATACTAGATAGAATTAACTAATCAGAAATAGTAGAATACATCTAATCCCAAGGTCCAAACTATAAAACTTGCATCATCCTTCTAAACCTTCTTCACAACCCACTATAGAGACATTTACCTTCCATAGATACCTAGTCATAAAATCAACATTCCCATCAAGATACCTATATAAGGTGTGAGTAAGAGATCTAGTAGGATACCACCATCAGTCCTTAACATAAGTTCATAATATATATTATTGTATTCCATTAATGTAAATAGAGCATAGGTAATAAATAATTATATCACAAAGAATAAAATATATTTCCTGTCCTTAGAGACCATATCTACTCACTTCACCTCTATTATAAAAGGAATTTCATATAGCCATTTATGACACATCTCTCATTGATGGGATATCCCAAAAAACATGTTTAACGCATCCTACTCGAAGGGATAAACCATGAATATATCAATCACAATCTGACACATCCCTCTTAAGTATATAGTTCATATGGATTAACCTACACACTAAACTACAAATGATATAGGAAAAACTCATGTAACTCATAGTCACAAGATGAAATTTCAATGTCATGTCCTAAAAATCAAGATTCATAATCATCATAAGTCCACATGTGATCGAACATCAATTTTAGGTCTCATGGGGATAAAAAAAACACCAAATAGTATTGAAAAATAAGAATAGGTATCATGAGGTACACACACAATCTAAAACATCCTAATAATAACATGTATAAATAGTCTCTAAATATAGGGACCACCTACATTAGGTGAAATGATGTTTTGTCAATACGGGTCAATGACTGAATCTAATTGCACCACACTAAAAACCTAAAACCTTCCCTAAACCACCATTATTATAATTTTAGGATCAATATTGAGGATAATTAACATCCATAAGGAAAGGTAAAATAATACATACCTAATAGGGTCCAACCTTGAAAATGCTCTAGGCCCAAATAATACACCAAGACCAAACCCTAAATCTAGGTGACGATCCTATCAAAAATGAACAATTATATTATTATAACATGTAAATACCCATATATCTGATCAATAAATCTAGAAAATAATTTTTATTTTACAAGGGGAAGATATTACTGTTGATTTAGATTATGATAGAACTCATCAGATTATGAATGTAGGATCAAACCGTTGTCTGAGCATAAAATTGAGGAGACAAAATGAGATGGGAAATACTAAAATCACCAAGAAAGAGAATAGGGATTAAAGTAGTATGAAGGAGGAGAATGAGAAATTGAATGATCATATAAACATTTAATATACTAGAATAGGCTAAATTCAATGCATGAATTATAGATTCACATCATGAATTATTAAGATGGCCAATATTCTGAAAAATGCATTACCTCATCTTAAAATCCTTGAAAACCCCAGTAACATCATGAATATCATCTCATGACATGGACCAAATTTTACAACCTAAAATAAAATCTTTTATTCTTCTAATAATCTATTCATGTTTTAAATATTCATCCATGACATGAACCAGCTCCTATATCCAATTTCCATCTTTTGAGTCAGGTCCTTCTCTGAACACCCCAAACATGCATCAAATCATTTAATTACACCCTTTAATATGTTAAAAGATATAAAACAATGCATACCGTAAAATTATGTATGTTAAATATTGAGTAATTTTAGACATGAAATTACCAAAATCACTAGTTTACATGATTATTAAAACCACGGTGTGGTTATGGTGACTATGTCATGAAAGGGTGGTAAATTGTTTATGGTTTTCCAATCATGGAGTTGGAGAAGAAAACCATTTCATGGCGTAGAGGGATATTCATCATAGTTTTAATCAAATATTTATATTTAAGATATAAATTTATTCTAAAATTCATGTTATCTTAAGATTTATTGTCATGATTTTAGATCTACCATTGACAAGAAAAAACAACAATGTAGTTCAAGCTGCCACATTATAGTTTAGAGTGATCTATTTGAAGGTATATGTTGTATTATTAAAATGTGATAAAGGATTAATAAAATCTTTCAAACTATTTATGTATACATATAATGAAACAAAGACATATATTTAGAGAATAACAAGGTTTTATCTATATATATTCATTGAATGCACGTCCCTTGGATAGTTACATTAATCCTTAGTCATTATTATTGTATGTGAATTTCATAAATATTTGGAGTTAAATTCTATTTTCCAACTATAGATTTAAGATTTATTATACTAAAATTAGATTGTTTGGTCATGAACCATCCCCCGGAGCCCATGCCATGACTATCCCAAGCCCACCTTCCATAGGCCAGGGGCTGGCGACTAGCACCGGAAAGGTGTATCCCTATAAAAAGAAGGCAAGGATTTTAAACCTGTACAAAAACATGGTCCTATAACACAACAAGAATCAAATGTTAAGTAAACTACTGGAGTAAAAGAGTGTTGAAAGTAAAGGGGGCCGGAATACATGCCCAACTGAAACTACGAGTATAGCTGAAAAGTGAAATACAACTGAAAGGAACAAAACAACTATAAAAAGGAAAATAGCTACTTAGTCATCCTTCAAGGGTCCTACCTCAAGGGTAGGTACAGATGACCTCCTTAGCACACCATGTTCGCCTACCTCCTCTTCATACTGCCTATTCCTGGCTCCCTCAAACCTCAGCCTAGCTTCTCATCGTCTGCACAAGACACAACAAGTTGTGGACGTAGCCCGTGTATGGGTGAGTATAACGATACTCAGTGGGGACCCCAAGACCCCCAAAGGTCTCCTAGAGTTCCAAAAATGAAAAACCACAATGCTAAAACCACAAAGGTAACACCACAAAGGTAAATTACCACACAGGAAAGACTCATCTTAAACCCGGCATAAAACTCAGAGAAATAGGATTATGATGCTAACCCACACTAGATCGATATGAAAGTAGATAACCATCCATGAGATTCTCTAGGTATAGTAATAAGTAACATCCCTAGCCACAACGTAGAACACATCTGCTATTGTAGAACTCCTCTATTAAGTACAGTGGGCCTACCGCTTCATACAAAGGTGCTTCCCACTAACCTTGGACTATTGAGGTACTCCTCTTGTCGAGTATTGTGGGTCTTCCACGTCACACAGAGGTGCTCCCCACTGTGGCTTACTAGAGTACTTCTCCTATCGAGTACCATGAGTCTTCCATGTCACATAGAGGTGCTCCCCATCATGGTTCTGCCACCTCACACAGAGGCACTCCCCACTGGGCCTTCGAGTCACATAGAGTCGAAAAATCAGCAGTTGCCAAGTCTCAACCAATCGTTGGGTTCCATACATAGCAGACTTTGGAGAACCACTCCTCAAGACATCGGTTGTACCACAAGTGTTAAAAAGCCTCAAAAAGAAGTACCTCGATGACTTTCCACATCATAAGGGTTCCAACGTAATAGACGATGCGTCAATCAGACACTCGGTCTATGCGTTATTGGCATTTCAGCAATGGGGGCCCGGTTGGATCCGTGTGCGATTCAACCCGTCCGTACTCCAAGTTCCTCCAAGACACTCATGGAGTAAGTCAAAAGGACCATCTCACTATAAGGATCCCAAAACTGTAGACTATTCATCAAATGAACGTCTGGTTCTCATGGTAAGACCCTTTAAGTATTTCTCAGCCCAGTTGGGCCCAGGTCCAGTCTGACCCGATCAGACTAATCTGGCCCTACCTGTTCTAGGATGGGCCGTAGAGGGCTCGACCCACTAGGTCAAGGTCTGTACTAGGCCACAAAGGGAAGGTCGGCCCGTATAGAGTGTGGCCCATATGGGGTGGCCTTGGAGGGCGGCGGCATGGCCGAATGTGGCGCTACCCGCAATGGGGTCTACCCTAGCCACCACTGGGGGGAGCGACCCTAGGTTTTCCCGAACGACCAAAGGCTGTTCAGTTTTCTTTGCAGTGGATGTGACATGTGGTGCCACCATGTGGCACGCGGGACCCACTAGGGTGGGTCCTTCCAGTTCTGTCTCTGTCGGCCAGCGTGCCGGCTGACCTTTCCGGTGGGGAACGACAGCATGCCGTACCGCCACCCGCAGCCAGCCAGTGAGCTAGCTGCCATCCTCTAGTCACCATCGATGATGAGCCATTAACCTTTTTTTCATTGGAAGTGCGTGACGGCATGCCGCACCTCCTCCGTGGCTAGTAGGTTTTGGCCGCTCTGATGACCGCCGCAGCTTTTTGTCACGACCTTTTCTTACTGCGTGCAATGATGCGTTATCCCCAAAAGTATCTTGTCAGTGTCGCCGCACTATCAGTGTTCCATGGAGGCACAAGGATAGTAAGATAGTAGAGGGTTCAGGCTGATTTTGTTAGGCCCGTGCCCTCCACATTAGCTTGTAAACATGATGGGGGTTAAGGGTTTAACAATCAATTTAATTAAACAACCATAAAAACCCTATAAAGATACCCTGCAATAACCTCCCCCAAAAATGGATGAATCGCGGATCAATCTGTAATTCGGTTGGTCTGAATTCTTAATATTATTTAATAATGGGGAAGATTAAATCATTTCAAATAATAAACAAATAAACCCCCTACCTCATAACCCATTAGAGAGCATCTGCAGCTTGAAGGTGGGTTGGTTTTCTTCGTTGCTGCAACAGGTTTCCAACGATGCTACTCGTATGCCATCCTCTTGTTCATGGTTCAGTGTCACCCGTCACCTCCCCCTGGGATCGGCTCTATATTCTAAGGGTCTGAAATTTCGGCACACCTTCAGCACTGCATTTCTTGGAGAAGTTGTGTCGGTACTTTCCCCCAATCTCCATATATATATGAGAGGGGGAGGGTATGTAATGACATTCGAATTAAATGGGGATCATTAATTGGGAAGCTTCCTAATTCTCAAACAATGTCATTAATTAGGGTTGGAAGGTCAAGAAATTTATTGTCTTGACACATTTCTGGCCTCACCCCTTTTCTTGTCCATTGGAGGATATGAAATAAAATAACAAAATTATTTTATTTCATTTCCTTTAGAAAGTCACAAAACTTATCTTTTTCTCCAGAACTACTACAGTCAAAGTAAAGCCTCCCTTAAGTGAATCCTGGTGTTACGGATTGTCATATACAAGAAATATTTTAAAGGTATTTTTTTCATTTAATATACATCCTTGCTTTGTTTTGGGGGTTTACCTAGGTTTTCGGGAGGAATAGATGAGTATTCATGAATTGGGCCAAACAGTGAGCCCAATTTTAGATTAAAAAATAAATTTTGTATCTTCTATAACTTTTTCATTTTTCAACATTTTTCATCCATTCAAATTATTACTTGACCTCCCCTAAACTATTAACACCAGAAAGGTAATTTGGAGCTTTTAGAAATCCATAACCAGGGTTTATTTGGGTTTTTATCTAAGGGGTTTGGCCTGCCCGAAGCCCAATTCCTGTTTTAAAAATAAATTTTTATTATGTTATATATTATTAATTATTTGGGATATTTTGGTGATTCCAAGTGGAGCCCAAGCCCACTAAACCCAACCGCGCGATCCGTCTCTCTCCCCCCTCTTTGGAGCTCTGGTTAATGGTGATATGGTGCCGAACTTAATAAGCTTCCTCAAATCGTCCATATTTGAAGAGGTAAGTTCATTCCCTCATATCTCTATCAATTTTTACTCTTTTTACCCCATTCAAATTCCTAAATGATCTTCATATCCTTGTTCTAAACACCCTTAAAGTTTTAAGATTTTTTAAAATCATATGCTGGTATTTCTGGGGTTGATTTCTACAAGATATTTTAAGTAAGTTGTTCTCCTTCTTTCTTCTTTCAATTTGTTTAGGGTTACATCAAATTTACTTAGGGTTTATTACCTTATCATTGAGGTTCCTAATGTCCATGGATTAGGGTTTAAAAATTAGGGTTTTATCTTGTATTTCATAGTCTGAAATTCTGGTTTTAGGTCTGGTTTACCTTCCTTGAGGTGCAGTGGTTGTGCGTTTGAGTTTTCGCACAAAGGGTTCAAGGGTTTCCTTGGTTTTGGTAGGTGATTCCATTTTATGTACAATTTTTGTGAATTATCTTGCTGTTTTCATGGTACCTTAATGTTTATTTCCCTTTAATGTTTCTGTAAAAATTGGTTTTAGTTGCATTTATAATTAAAATGAATTTTAAGTTCCAATTTTTGGTGAAATTGGGGGTTTTTCATTCAAATCCTTCATTGGTTCATTTTGGGCTGACCTATAATTACTTAGTTGATTTTATTGAACTGTATTATGATTGAAAATCATGTTTTTAATGTTTATTCTTTTTTTTGTTGCTGTGATAGTTTTCATAAATGGTGTTTGGGAAGAAAATGGGCTTTAAGTGCCATGTTTGTGTGAAAATGGTGGTTTTTAAAAGATATAACTTCTTGGTTCACATTGGGATGACCCATAACTGAATTGTTGGTTTAATTAAAGGGTATTGAACTGAAATTTTGTTTTAATGACCTACAAGTGTTCACATAGTGTGCAAAGTGGATACCTTAAAGGGCTTTGGGTGGAAAACAATGTGATGTTTTGAGAGGTTGTTTTATTGAAAATAAAATTATTTTATTGTGTGTTTTAAATGGTATAAAATGTGTGTAGCTACTATACTATTTGATTGTGACCAGTAGTGACATTTTATATGCAAAAGTATTTTTGTTTTTTGCGGAAATATTTTGAGCACAAAAGGGGAAGCCCGGGTACCTAGGTGGGGCGGATTTGTACTAGTACGGCTAGTGGATCAGATGGGTTTTGTCCCTGTTCGACTTAGCATCTGGATAACAACAACTCTAACTAAACTATATGGGTGATGATTGGGGACCACTAGGTTATGGGTATATTCCCTACTAGTGGCTTGTTCATGAGAATGGATTTTTAATGGTTACTCTACACGGAGGTACGAGGTACATAGGGCCCGAGACGACCTAGTGCTTAGGGGTGTTCCCGATTTTGATGCTCATTGGATTTTTGGTATTTACCCTTGTTTTGGGGTGTTTTGGAAGTACTTTATAGTATCTCACATGTCTATTTAATGTGTTAACATACTGGAATTCTTGGATTGCAAATTGTTTTCATTTGAAAGTTGCATTTCTTTGAATTTTAACACTATTTCACCTTGTGTATTAAAATTGCTTGTTTTGTTCACATTGTATTGCATTCTCTTTGGAATCCTCTAGTGGTATCATATTAGGCTTAGTCTCACACCCTAATTACACCCCTTGGGTGTATGTAGACCTGATTATGCTTGACTCAGGTAAATGGAAGGCTAAGGGTGATGTCGGTTCAGGGTGTTAGTCCCCATCGTTGGGGCGGAGTTGCGGAGAAGGCTTGCATGTGATGACCCCGTTGTCGTGTGGAGTCCATGGGGATGTATTTATGTTGTCATTATTTTTTTTAGACCACTTTAAGTGTCTTTAAAAATATGTATTCATTTCTGGTTTTTGTTTAAACAAAGTTTGGTTTACATTTTTCAGATTCAGTTTATTGATTGTTTTTAATGTTTTATGCCTTCATATTCGGGTAAATCGTTCCCAAACAAAAAAAATGATACCCGGGCACTTGTTCCAGCCCGTGGGGATAAGTAACGCCCTTCGGGTCATGTCACGGGCTAGGTTTGGTGCCAGTTTTGGCGGCGACCAGATTTGGTTCGTGACAAAATGGTATCAGAGGAGGTTTTCTCCTTGGGTCATGTTATTTGGGGAAGAGTCAGCATAGTCTGGAGCTAGGATTTTTGGGACTTAAAATTTCAGTCATGGGTAGTGTGCCTAGCCAGCACACCTCATTACAAGATTCAAGTCACCATGTTTAGTATGTATTTATCTGAGTCCTTTGGTTTTCTTGGTTTAATGATGACTATGGAAAATGAAAAGAGAGTTGGGCGAATAATCTCAGTGAGCTCGCAGGGCCTGAAAAGCCATGTGGAGCCATGGATATTTCCCTAGAATACTCTCTGTGATGGCGAAGTGATTGGAATATGTCTGCCAACCATATGTCCAAGTCACCCACCGAAACTAGTTTCTTCTCACATTGTCTTGTGTCTCTTTGTTTTGGAATCTTGGAAACTTGGTTTTTTTTGCAAAAAAAATGACTTCACTTTAAGGAGTGTGAATTTTTGTGAAGTTATTTTCTAGTAAATTTAAAATGGTTTTATGTTTTTTTAATGCCTATAAATGAAATTTCAGAATTATTTCAAAAGGGTAAATTATGTGTTTACACCTCTTTTGAAAGTATGAACTATGTTAATTGGGGTTTTGAAAATATGTTTCTAATGGAATTTTTTTTAAACCGTGGAAAAGTGTTTTGGATTGAATTAAGTTTTCTAGAATTTTTGTGTGGGGGTTGAAGATGGATTTTGGGTTTGGTGACTACTAAACAAAAAAAAAATTATGAATATTTAGAACCTTTTCATGAAATGAGAAGAGTTGAGTTCTTAATTAAATGGAGATTTGTGAAATGGTGTTTTTCATGAAATTAGATTTGTTTTGAAATGGGTTGAAATGTTTTGAAATGATTGTGAAAGGAATGAATATGTGCTTTTATTGAATTATAGATTCTTTTCTAAATTGTTTTGTGAGATGAAAAATTGGGTTTTGATATTATGGTTATGGTTTTTGAGAAAGGGAAAGTGTGGCTAAAAGTTTTTATTTTAAAAAGAGGAAAGGTTTGATTTTTAGTAATTGGTGCTCTCAAGGGTGACCACATGTATAGGTTTATTTGGGAATGTGGATGGATATGAGGTGGGTTCCTAGTGTGGGATGTAAACATGCATGTGTGAGGCTCATGAGATACCATTGGAAAATGCGCAACACACCAACACTGTTTTTTTAAATAATTGTTTTTGAAGGAAAGTGTTGTGTTTTGATAATGTATGGTTGGGAGGTATGGATTATGTGTTTTCAGGATTATTATAGTGGGATGTTTCGAGTTCAATAACCCCTCTTGTTTGAACGATGTTTTGGTTTGGTGTTTCATTGATAAGTTGGAATGAAGTGTTGGTCAGTGGTCACTTTTGAGGAAAAGTTTGGGAGGCCAATGTGGTGGCTCCCATTATGTGTTCGGTTCAGGTTTGTGGTCTTTTGTGACCAAATGACCAGATCAGTTGGGTCCTTCAGTTTTCTTGTAGGCAAGGGTACGCCCCCATAAAGTTTTAATGTATGATTCATGTTTGGCCTATGGTGATTCACCGTTGGATGATCCTCCAATTGATCAACATAAGGACTTTTTTCTTGAGGTTTGGAGATTGAGTTTACCCCTCTTCTTTTTCAATTATGTGGATCCCCCTGTAGTGGGAGAGTGTTTGTGTGAGGTTGAAATAGACCTTAGTTTCTTATGTTTCCTAAGTTGTTGAAGGTCAATGAAGTTCAGGGTTGTCATTGTATAATGATATCTTAAAGGGCCTATGGGTCTTTCGTCAGTATCATTGAAGAAAGAGTTCATGTTAGGCCACCAGTGTGCAAGATATGGTTGAGAGTGGCTATTATGGACACTTGCTGGAATCATGTGCTGTTTGGGAATCAGTACAAGGTCCCTCTCTTTGTTTTTTATTTTATCCACAATGCTCATTTTTGGTGATGCCTTGCGATGTCATGTGTCCATTTGACTATAAGGGTGAAGATTGTGCAATCTTATGAGAGTCGCTATTTTGTTGGATGTGTGTCTCCCTATAGGGAATTCTAAATACTATGTTCTAGAGGAATGTGTTTATATATTTCCTTTCATTCCTCTGTTTAGCATCTGAAGAAAAAAAAAGGGGGTGATGTGTGTGCATCCTCTATGTTCTTGTTTTGGTAAAATGATGGTTTGTGGAAAAGCGGGTTTGAAGTGTGTCATGTCTCAATGAGACCATCTGAGATTACAGTATAATTATTTTTGGCACTGGAAGAAGATGTTCAGTTTAGAGGTTTCCAAATCCTAACTGTGAGGCCGAAGATGCTTCAATCCACTGAGCTCCAGCCATAGGCCCCGGAGAGAAGCCGACATGTAGTTAGGGGAAATCCTAGAGTCGTTCAATCTTTTGGTCAAGTTCATATCCTCAATATGAAAGATAGGAATAGTTTAAGCCTCTGGTTTCATCGCCTTGTTCCAATTTCTCACATTTTGTGGAAAGATGTGTGAGTACCTTGTTCCCATTTCATACCCTGAGTTAATTTTTTCCCCTTTGGGTTCCCTTGTGTTTTTGGAGAAAAGGTTAAAATTTGGGTTAGGCAGGTTGAAGTGCATAGTTTGTGCGTGGTTAGTAGTAACCATGTGCCAACCTAGGGGACCATGTGATAAGAGACAGTAGCTACCGCATGGTCTCTGCACATCCATGATCCTTGAAAAAGGAAACTATGTGAAGTTTCCTCTTTGGACAGAATGATCCGCACAGTTAACTCGTTGTTTCCCAAACCGTGTGAACCAACTGTGCGGCCATGCCAGATCCTTAAAATTCTGTTTTTTTTGTTGTTTTTATCCCATTCCATTTAGTTAAGATGGTTGGGTTTTGTTTTGGGTATACCCACAATGGGACTCATTTAAGTTTCGTTGGAAGAATTCTGATATTAATCTACCCTTAATGCTGGGAATTCCGTTCGAGGCCCCCTGTTAGTGTCTTGATTTTGTCTTAAGGAAAGTAGTGTTAATTATTATGGTGGGGAGACCCATCATGGGTATCATGTATGTTCACTTTGAAAAGGAATAATTTTATTTTAACCCTTATGATGGGGAGACCATCTGTTCCTTCCCCAATTGTTATCCTTATTCTATCTAAGAAAATTGAGTTGTCCCTGGTGGTGGGATGTCCAGATTGGGTCACCCCGTACTAGTGACTCTATTTTCTCCTTGGTGTATTATAGTTAGGAGATAGTATCTTTCAAGACTATCTATCTAAATTTTTTTTACTGGGGTTATTTTGGGGTTGGAGAACACCCATTGGTTTTGTTTACGTAATGTTGTGGTAGCGCTATTCGAGTTCGTTGTTTGTTTCAAGTGGATTGCTTGAGCGTCGTCTTGTAGTGTTTGAGGTGTTTTGTTTTGGGATGTTTTTTTAATGTTTTTAATAATTTTAGGTATGTGGGGTACTTTTTGGTACGTGAGAGTATTATCTTCCTTTTTTTGATCAACTGGAGATGTTCGTCCTTTTTGAAGCGGGTGAAAACGTGGCAAGGATGTTTGTCTTGGTCTATCATTTGGGCTTTGCTTTTGCATCTGCTCTTGTTGTGGCATTCCGGGGGCGGAATTCTTTATGGTGGGGAGAATTGTCACATAAAAGAAATATTTTATAGGTATTTTTTTCATTTAATATACATCCTTGCTTTGTTTTGGGGGTTTACCTAGGTTTTAGGGAGGAATAGATGAGTATTCATGAATTGGGCCAAACCGTGAGCCCAATTTTAGATTAAAAAATAAATTTTGTATCTTCTATAACTTTTTCATTTTCCAACATTTTTCATCCATTCAAATTCCTACTTGACCTCCCCTAACCTATTAACACCACCAAGGTAATTTGGAGCTTTTAGAAATCCATAACCAGGGTTTATTTGGGTTTTTATCTAAGGGGTTGGGCCTGCCCGAAGCCCAATTCCTGTTTTAAAAATAAATTTTTATTATGTTATATATTATTGATTTTTTGGGATTTTTCGGTGATTCCAAGTGGAGCCCAAGACCACTAAACCCAGCCGTGTGATCCTTTTCTCTCCCCCCTCTTTGGAGCTCTGGTTAATCGCGATATGGTGCCGAACTTAATAGGCTTCCTCAAATCATCCAGATTTAAAGAGGTAAGTTCATTCCCTCATATATCTCTCAATTTTTACTCTTTTTCCCCCATTAAAATTCCTAAATTATCTTCATATCCTTTTTCAAACCTCCCTTAAAGGTTTGAGTATTTTTAAAATCAAATACTGGTATTTTTGGGGGAGATTTCTACAAGATATTTTAAGTAAGTTTTTCTTCTTCTTTCTTCTTTCAATTTGTTTAGGGTTACATCCAATTTACTTAGGGTTTATTACCTTATCATTGAGGTTCCTAATTTCCAGGGATTAGGGTTTAAAAATTAGGGTTTTATATTGTGTTTTAGGGTCTGAAATTCTGGTTTTAGGTCTGGTTTACCTTCATTGAGGTGCGGCGGTGGTGCGTTTGAGTTTTCGCACAAAGGGTTCAAGGGATTCCTTGGTTTTGGTAGGTGAATCCATTTTATGTGAAATTTTTGTGAATTAGATTGCTGTGTTCATGGTAACTTAATGTTTATTTCCCTTGAATGTTTCTGTAAAAATTGGTTTTAGTTGCATTTATAATTAAAATGAATTTTAAGTTCCAATTTTTGGTGAAATTGGGGGTTTTTCATTCAAATCTTTCATTGGTTCATTTTGGGCTGACCTATAATTACTTAGTTGATTTTATTGAACTGTATTATGACTGAAAATCATTTTTTTAATGTTTATTCTTTTTTTTGTTGCTGTGATAGTTTTCTTAAATGGTGTTTGGGAAGCAAATGGGATTTAAGTGCCATGTTTGTGTGAAAATGGTGGTTTTTAAAAGATATAACTTCTTGGTTCACATTGGGATGCCCCATAACTGAATTTTTGGTTTCATTAAAGGGTATTGAACTGAAATTTTGTTTTAATGACTTACAAGTGTTCACATAGTGTGCAAAGTGGATACCTTAAAGAGCTTTGGGTGCAAAACAATGTGATGTTTTGAGAGGTTGTTTTATTGAAAATAAAATAATTTTATTGTGTGTTTTAAATGGTATAAAATGTGTATAGCTACTGTACTATTTGTTTGTGACCAGTAGTGACATTTTATATGCAAAAGGATGTGTGTTGTTTGCTGAAATTTTCTGAGCACAAAAGGGGAAGCCCGGGTACCTAGGTGGGGCGGATTTGTACTTGTACGGCTAGTGGATCGGATGGGTTTTGTCCTTGTTCCACTTAGCATCTGGATAACAATAACTCTAACTAAACTATATGGGTGATGATTGGGGACCACTAGGTTATGGGTATATTTCCTACTAGTGGCTCGTGCACGAGAATGTATTTTTCTATGGTTACTCTACACTGAGGTACGAGGTACATAGGGCCCGAGACGACCTAGTGCTTAGGGGTGTTCCCAATTTTGATGCTCATTAGATTTGTGGTATTTACCCTTTTTTTGGGGTGTTTTGGAAGTACTTTTAAGTAGCTCACATGTCTATTTAATGTGTTAACATACTGTAATTCTTGGATTGAAAATTTTTTTCATTTGAAAGTTGCATTTCTTTGAATTTTAACACTATTTCACCTTGTGTATTAAAATTGCTTGTTTTGTTCGCATTGTATTGCATTATCTTTGGAATCATCTGGTGGTATCCTATTGGGCTTAGGCTCACACCCTACTTACACCCCTTGGGTGTAAGTAGACCTGCTTATGCTTGACTCAGGTAAAGGGAATGCTAAGGGTGATGGCGGTTCAGGGTGTTAGTCCCCATCGTTGGGGAGGAGTTGCAGAGAAGGCTTGCCGGTGATGACCCCGTTGTCGTGTGGAGTCCATGGGGATGTCTTTATGTTGTCATTATTTTTTTTTAGACCACTTGAAGTGTCTTCAAAAATATGTATTCAGTTCTGGTTTTTGTTTAAACATAGTTTGGTTTACATTTTTTAGATTCAGTTTATTGATTGTTTTTAATGTTTTATGCCTTCATATTCGGGTAAATCGTTCCCAAACAAAAATAAATGATACCCGGGCACTTGTGCCAGCCCGTGGGGATAAGGAACGCCCTTTAGGTCATGTCATGGGCTAGGTTTGGTGCCATTTTTGGCGGTGACCAGATTTGCTTCGTGACACGGATTCAACAGCGCCCTTAGATTTTTAATCTGAGCAATGGTTCAAAAGTTAGAAAATGTCGCTCATGCGTTTACTAAACATACCTGAAAAAAGGTTCATAAAAACACTTCAGGAACTCTGGGACTCGAAATCACACACCGTCAATTTTCATAGACTCATAATAATTCCATATAATTAAAAAATTACATGGAAAGTCTGGGTGTCTACATGTGTGATGTGGGATCATATTCTCTAAACACCAAGGATATAGCCTTTTAATAAAATGGTCAGTGAACCTTATCAAAACTCTTTTTTTCATGTGCCATTTTATCTTTATCACTATCTCTATTTTTAATTTCTTTCTTGATTATTTAGATATCATACTCATTAATTATCATGGGAGTATTATTTTTATAGTAATTTTTTTGTTATACAAATTCACCCCCCCCCCCACAATGCTTCTAACATTATTTCCTAGGTATAATAATTATTACTTTATAAATATATTTATTTATATATTTCTAAAGTCCATCTCATATACTACACATATAATTATCCTATTCCATTTTCTTATAACCCATTTGTAAGTCCATAAATATACTATAATAATCCTAGTTATTTATAAAGAAACCTTTTCATATAATTCTGTCTAAATTTATAAGTTTGTCATGTATTTGGGGTATTTTGGATATATAATTTCATGGACGGGGGTATGTCTATGGCCATATAACATATATCTAGTTATTCCTTTACAGTGACCCAAATAAGAGTACACTTGATATTAACACAATTAATCATGTGGTACAGATTTCACCTTTACTGTAACTTCTTTCTTAAAGAGTTTTTCATCCCTATTGTAAATTAAATATATAGGTTGCATAATATTAATTTTTTAAGGAGAAATATACATTATTAAATTAGTATCACCAAATAAATCCATTTTATTCAGTCATATTCTTATATTGATACATTGATTTTGACATTAATAACTCTTTGATATGGGGATTTCAAATAACTTTGCTCCATATGGTCACATTTATCATAAACCCTAAACTATATACACCCTAAACATCATTATTCAGATTGAATTTTTTCCATATAGATATCCCTACCATCATATTGGTTAGCCAAAATTATTTACATGTTCATATATTTCTAAATTATATATGAATAAACTATTAAATTTCTTACTTTAAAATATAATTTAATATACTAATAAGTTTTACACTATTGAACATTATTCCAAGTATTTTTATGAAATTTTATTCTTTTATTGAATGTACTGAATGATATATTTTCCATGTGGGTCCTTGAATTGTACCTCCCCACATTGTAATGGTATGTATCATGAGAAAATAAATATAGGTTAATGGGTGAATCCATATCCCATGAATAATATTTCTTGAATGAGGCCTTAATAGATTGTTAAGTATTTATATAATTATGAATTATAATCATTATGTCATCAATTATTGTGTATTCATTATGTTATTCTCATATATTACTTTATATGTGTAGTGAATCACACTGATCTACCACTGAGGTGGTACTCGAGTCAGCTTGCCGCTTGTCTAGAAGGACATTCCGGATCCCAAAAGACAAAAAAGTACTATTGGGCATCAAATATACTCCATTGGGGTTGATTTCTACCAATAAAACAAAATTTATCAACTATAAATATTCCAATTGATAATCTAGCATGATAAAACATTATTTTGGATTGACAAACCAAATAAATCATTTCTGTAGTAAATAAACCAGATCAAATGATTCATAACACATAAACATAACACAAAATCATAAAAAAGGAAAATATACAAATCCAATACATCCCAAAATCAAATAAAAAATAAACTTTAATATAATAACATAAATTATAAAATGAATTATTAACCATAATTTCTAATATAGAGTGATACATTGGGAGAACAAGATACCAAAAATAAAATAAAACCACATCAAACTATCTCTAGGAAACAAGTAAAGCATCATCAATTACTTCCACGAATATAACCAAATTGAAAACCAATAACCAACTGTCACGTCCATAAAAAACCTAAACTAATCATGTAATATGATTGGCATGATAAAAAACATCCCTTAGTTTTCCTCCCCACACCCATTAATATCCTTTAGAGATAAATTAATTTCATGATAGTTTTGAATAAAAATAAAATTATAAGTTTCACCTTATATTAAAAAACAATAACATGTTATCCTTACTGAAAACAATTCTATTTAAAACATGGGAATCACACCTTTAAAAAACCCAAAATACTAAGGGGTGTATATCACCCTTTAAAAAGGGGTATATATTTTAAAAGTAGAATGTGGTGGACTTTAAAAGTTATAAAAAAAATAGATCAATCCATTTTACCTTCTTTCAAATATTTTCACAAAAAATATTTTTTCAATATAGGTTGAAAATAAAACCTGGATTTAAACCAAATAAATAATATAAATAGAATGCATAATCATTGAAAGGGTCATAATACCAATAGGTAACTGTATAAAAAATGTTACCAGTGAACTCGAAAGCATGAGGGGAAGGAAATCAATGTGTAGAGACAAGGTCCCAAAAATAATAAATTAATATAAATATATGAATCATGGTGACTCGCTAGGTTAAAACATGATGTTTTCCTAGATTTGGTATAATGGAACACTTATCTGGTTTTGTGAACCGGACAATTAAAAGACCACTCTAGGTCTCACCATGTTACAAGTCCATCATGATATCTTACTTGGCCTAATTGGTATAAATCTGTAAGATTAGGTCACTCAGCCTAACTAGGCCCAAACCCCTAGCTAGTGAACAGTCTATAATAGGGTAACAGTCATACAAATATTCTACATAGCGACATATGGTTTCCATTAAATAATATGATGTTCATAGAATCGGGATACTCTATTGAGAAGGGTCGTGAATCAGTAGAGACTAGTTTTTTACAATTTATTTTCACTTTTAAACAACATATATAACATGTAAAAGTTTAACCCACTCAAATATAAAATATCATTCTCACTCTATCATGTAGAATATGTAGGATCAAAGAACATGTATATTTTTTTGAGGATTAACCTCTTTTGGGAATGAGAAATATTACCCAATGTTGGCTAGTCTTCTTAATCGTGTATTTTTCACTATATTTACAAGTGAATATAAGCTTACAGGCATTATCATTGTATCACAATATACTAATCTTCATTTACACTTGACTATATAGTTTCACACTATAATACAGAGACACATAACCATAATGAGAAGCGTCTCCTTGAAACTTTAGTTTCTTTTGTAATAGAAGATGATGATATTCCTCCTTGAGCCTTCATAATATTCAATAAAACTAGTTCAATTGTTCCACCATCTAATGTGAATTGACTTATCAAAACTCAAACTTGGATCTGATATATTGACTAACTGAGCTGAAGTAGATGTGTATAATGGCTTCAAAATTTAAAATATTACAACCTATTCTTTTCTCTGTATTTCAATACCCATATCAATGAAAATCATGCAGTATCTCTCTCGAACTTCTCACAATATTTAGGAAAATAAAAAAACTATAATTTTTTTTATTTAATTTCATTAAATCATATTATATATTTTCATTCTTGATATTTATTCTCAACAAAGTTTTAATCCATGAACCTCCTCATTTGTTTATTTAGTTAGTATTGAGGACATGCACCATGTTCTTAGAATATTTTTGATGTTAAATAATTATATGTCTCCTATAAAATACCTCCCCTACCCTTATTATTTTTTATAGGCTCAAATAAATCCTTTAAGATTACTCTAAAGTTTTTATTATCATTAAATAATTATTCAAAAATGGAATATTTTTTAATTTCTAGGAATTCCAATATTTTTCTTATAACAATCAAAAAATCATCTTCAACCTATAAAAACTCAATCCAGATCTTCACTTCTTCAGTTATTTCCTTGACTATCAAAAACTCAAGAATATATCATGAATCGCTACATAATAATATACTTTTGATTGTTTTATTTGAATAATATCATAACATCTTCACATTAAAATACTACAATAACTTGCTGGTGTTCCAACTTTAACAAACTTAACTTCAAGCACACTTTTAATATTTCAAAAAAAACAATCTTGATACACTAAATATATATGAATAATAATCACCATTTTAAAAATCTCACACGAATCATGTTGAATCACATTTCAAATATCAATATTTAATAATTTAATATTAGTTTTAGAAAAATCATATTTTTCTTCTTAAAAAAAATCAAATTCTCGAATCATTAAATTTTCAGTCTATAGAAACCTCAAAAACCATTTACATGTTTACGATTATGATCATTTAATTATTATATTGTAGATATATTCCATGTTCATTTAGAGTTAAAATCAGGATTATGTGAATATCATATGTTTTTCTTATATCCTTGGATCATACTTATGATGTCTCAAAAATCATATATACATGGATCAAATGATGTATACCCAAACATAATTCATTTTTACAGTGATATGTTATGGTTATGAAAAACAAAATTCATACATTGACTTGGACTATGGTTATTTAGAGACATATCATGCTTACTCAAACTTATATAATGGAAATTAAATCCATAGATTATGGTTATGTAGTTTATTGAATCATCAGTATCATGAAAAAATGTGATTCTTGTGAAATTATGGTGTTATCCTTACAAAGGGTAGAAAAAAATTATTAATCCTATATATATAGAATTTATTGAAAAATATCAAAAAAAAAATCTTCACGCCATCATTCTATATATCAATAATCATCCTATGATTCTTAATAATGATTTCCAACAAAAGAAAACGAAAAACAAGTCTATGAGCTCTTGGCACATTAATCACTCACTTTTGGATTTGTTAGAAACCTCCATTCAGTTCTTTAAAATTATCTCAAACCTAATTTAAAATCATCTAATCTCATGCGAATCATAAAACCATATCCAATATCAAATATATTTTTCTTTCTCCATGCTATCAGATTATGTATTTTTTTTAAATAATTTTACTCTATTGTAACAAGAAAATACATCCAAGTGACTCAAATGAGATCCCCCATAATTTATACATCCATTCCTTACATCCATATGAATATCTCATATTATAATATCCAAATATATAGAATATAAAGTATTGAACCCCCCCCCCCCCCTGTTAAAGAGTTGTGTCTCTCTATTTCTCCCCCTTTTTTAGAAAAATATAAATCCAAATGGGGGTATTGTTTTAAAACTTATTAAAAGGAGGGTAGAGAGATAAACATGATGTTCTAGCCTGACTGACAATTAAATACTTATTTCAAAATAACTTTTGAGTAAAAAATAGGAAACCAAAAATAAAATCATACAAGAAGTAACCCAGATAAATACTACATGTGAATGCCCCTCCCCAACAACAACATCTTTATCTCAATCCTATACGTCACCTTACTGTTTGGAAAGCTATATTGTGTAGGGTTTCCCAAGCCAGGTGCTGATATTAAAGCCATTCCCTATCAATCATCCAAATCTGAATGGCCATGCCCAGATGAATTCTTCCTACTATAAATCCTCGTCTTGTACTTATTCATTTAGATTGTTGGTTACTATCAACATCAAAATTCAGAATTAATCTAAAAACCAAAAACTACCTCATATCCCGCCCATTTCATATTTAAAAAACAACCACTAAGAATATACCAAATTCCAAATCAAAAAAGTCACCAAAAATCCATTAAAACAACAATGATTGTCGATCTCCCTAAATTGGCCACTCAAGCCCACATCACAAATGACCAAGAAAATAATCGTGTTTCTCTGCCTTGGAGAGAATGGAGGAATCCTAGAACCATAGAAAAAAAACAAGAAAATACAGGTAGAACAAAATGTTAGCGATGTGATGGCCTAAATTCCTATCAACTATAACAACTCCCTCAATCGCCACATCAATAAGAAATTAAGAAAGTAAGAAGAGGGAGAGGAAAACTACACTAGAGCATCCAGAAACACATCAGAGAGGAAACTGAAGAAACCAAAATGTGCATCGCAGATGCAGCTGCATAAACTAAAAATTACATCACCGAGGAAACTAAAGAAACTATAGATGCACATCATATATTCCTCTAGATAAATAAGGAGTATCACAAATCCAAGAAAGTCAGGATAGGAGAAAACAACACATGCGGAAAAGTAAACACAAACATCATTGGTTGGCTCCGGAGGATCAAAATTGATGTAGGAAAAGGAAATATTTGAATCACTGAATTACATGAATGCAAACTACCACAACAAAAACCTAATTCATGAACTGAAGTTTATCAATGTTTTCAAAGATTTTATTTCAAGTATGTTCCACTTATTTATAACTTCTATATTAGAATAACTTTTTTAAGATATATTCAATATAATTTTTGATAGAAATATATTCTAATGTGATATATCCAATGGAAAATTATTCCTTAAATAAATTTTTGATGATGTCTATTTTTTTGGATATGTAATGCTAAATAGGAATCTTTTATGGATTTATTTCACTCTATTATTCATAAAGTATCTTCAAAAGACTCATAGTATCAATTTTTAAAATATATATACGCACATGAATCCGTAAAATATATGTATATTCTTATTTAGTTTTCACATGATCTACCTCATCTATGCTAAGTTTCATTGAATTTTTTCTTATTATACCATCCCACACAATCTTTTCCAATAAATAAATTCCTACCTAAATTGGGTCTTCTTTGATAAAATTACCAAACCTATCTAAATCAGTGAAGACGAGTATGTTCAGGTTTATACTATATATGTATGACAACCCAGAGTTCATTATTCCCAAAATATATATCAATAGAAAAATTTATGTAAGCATGTGTGACTCCTTTATGTCAAATCACAAATCGATCACAAAGTTTCATTAAATAGGTGATGTTGGGGCTTGAATATATTAAATAAAAAAAGATTCAAATGACTCTTTAGACTCCTTTTGATCAATATTTCTTCCACTATAATCTTTAATATGACTTATAATTAATCTCTAATCTCATAAAGTATGTTAAATATCTCAGTATTGAAATTTCAAATGTCATTTGCATCAATTTATCAAACTCTTCATATAAATAAACTTTTTCTAATAGAAGATATTATATCATTCATGTTCACTATAATAATAAATGTACTAGGGGACATCTCTTTAATGTATAAATTTCTATCCAAACTACCTTTTTTGACCACCATTTTATTTAAGTAGACATCATGTATGGAATCTCAATCCCATAGATCCTATTTTAGGCAATAAAATACCTCTTTGTGTTTACACGCTATTTTTTCATCAATATCTAGAATGAAACCATTTATTTTCTCAATAAATGCTTCCTCTTTAAGTCAACTTTTCAGAAATATTGATTTTACATCCATTTATTAGAGTCTATATTGCTTGTGTGTATCTATATCCAAGAACATCCTTATTATTTCAATAATTTATACTAAATAAAAATTTTATTCAAAATAAATGCATTTAATTTTTTTAATATCCCATGAAAAATAGTCTATCCATGATTTATACTACCAAACCTTTCCCATTCATCTTATTTATAAACACCCACTTTTCCCTAATGATATTTTTATCTTTTTTCCTTAAGAGTATCTTCTAAGAGAATTTATTTTCAATTTGATTCATCTCATCTTCCATGTCTTTAAACCATTCTTCACACTTAATATCTTTAGTAACAGTTCTTCATTCAATCTGTGTTATAAGAGTTGTTTTGTTTTTTATTATCAATATTCTTATGGTTTAGTCTAGTGACTAATATTTTCTTATTATATTCTTGGTATAAACATGATTTTTCACACTTATATGTCTTAAACCTTGATTTATAGAAGCATAATTATTTTTTTTATAAAAATCAATGCCAAAAATATTATATTTAAATTATTTTTTATTATAAAATATGTTTTTAAAAAATATGTTTACCATTATCTTCTGTTAGCTCATCATCATCCTCAACAAAAAACCTCTAATTTATGCTTATTTTTAATGATTTTTACATCAAAAAATACATATAATTTTTTAAATATTTTACTCCATCACTTGTACCCATTTTCACAAAATAAGTATCCTATAAATATCTCATCATCAGCTCTCTCTTCAAACATTCATATCATATTCACACTCATTTTATATAGAATATAATACAAAACAATTTGAAATATATGAAATTAGTATTATTATTATAACACATATCATAATGAGTTAGTTGTTTCTTGGTTCTCAAAAAACATTGGTTGTGTGTTTTTGAAATAATACATACATCTTCTCTCTAGAAATATTTTTAGATTCTATTTTTAGCTAACACTATCATGCCCATCTCCAGGATGATAATTTTATTTCCCTATGAAACACCATGATATTGGTATTATATTTTGTTTTGATTTTTTTATTGATTCCATTTTTGTAAATGTATCACTAAAATCCATCACATGTGTACTCCTTTCAATAATTGGATCTAAATATTTCGATGTAGAGTCACCACTCTTTCTCTGCTTGTCTCTTAAATATTTTAAACATCTCAATGGCTTCTGACTTATTCACGATCAACATCACATTTTTCATTTGATTGTATTAATAAATGGATTTGATGAAATATAAGTAAACTATTATAGAATTTTTATTTATGGGACCACATACATAAATATGAATAAGCTCTAGTAGTCTAGAAGAAAAATGGATAACTTTTTATGTGACTTATGATAAATCTTCCCTTTTTAAAATTTATCAAACACATCATCTTAATCTATCTTTAGCTTGATAAGATCCCTTAAAAAATAATTCATGACTATTTTACATAGACTTCATTGGAAAAATATGACAAATCCACATGTTTTATAATATGCACTCATCTTTTACACTCAAGAAACATGGATTGGTAGGACCATCGGTTAGAAATTGATTTCCATTTGTTCTCTTTACTTAATAAATTATCCTTATAAACTATAATATTTTAATGATTTATGAGTAATTATTGAACAAAAATCTCATTCCCATCATTGTGTATCTGAATAACATTCAAAAGATTTTACTTTAGCACTTCAACAAAAAATACATCCTTCAATTTCAAATTTCGAGTTACAGTTTCAATTTCACAAATCCCCTTGATTATCAGATAAAAATAATTACCAAATGTGATTGATCATCTGTCATGTTTCTTAATTTTTTTAGAATAATCAAATCACTTTCATGTGGGAAAAACATCCACTATCAAGAACTCATGATTTTGATCTTCTATTATCCTTAAATTCCACTTCATCTTGAGATGATTTTTCATACTTGGGATTATGAATTCTCATACCTTTAACAATATAAGGAATATATACTAGAATTATTTTCATGAAATTCTATGATAAAGTTACTTGCTACTCTCACCTATTACTGGTTTCTTTGCGACACTCAAAACTATTCTAATTTTTTAAATTGGAATTATTTCTTTTCACAGATTTACTCTTCTAAGAATCATATTTCATCCATTATTAAACAATCCCCCTATATTCATTCCTCTTCATAGGAAATGAAATATTGTAATATCATTTGTAATACTTGTTTAAAAACCCTCCATAACACCAGAAATAGCCTTAGAGTGTGAATATTCTTGGATTATAGAAGTTATTTCTAAAATACTATCTAGAATTCAATTTTTATTACACTGATTGTGTTTGAATTTTCTTCTATTTTAGAGTTAAATGGTTCCCTAAAATCCCCCTTTTATTTATGAATATGATTTTTATGTTTCTCATAATTTTAATTTTTCCATACATAAATAGATTTTTTATTTTTTAGACTATTTGTGAAAATACATTAAAATAATATTTATCAAGGATAAATTTAACATGATTAATTTTGTAGGTCCTCCTAGCCACGTTAGAGGATTTTCCCTTGACATAAACCGATTTTTGAAGTTATATTTCAACTTTTTTAGTTCATTATCAACCTTAATACTCATATACTATGATTTATATAATTATTATTCATCTAAATCAAGTATTTATTCAAGAACTTTTATCATCACTACATATTCAACAACTTTACATTAGGATTAATTTTATGAGTAAGGGTTGATTCTTTATTTTTCAAACTCATTATTATATTTAGTTGACTTAATTTTATATTTATATAACATTGTAATTATTTATTAAGTATGGAATTATAAGCAAGATAAGGATTAATATAATTTTTTAACATATTATCTAAAACATTTGGTTCTAAATCATTTTCTTTACTACTTGAAGTGTTAAAACTATTCAAAATATGGTCTATCAAATTGGACAATTTTTCACTAGATTCACTTTTATAATTACTTATAGATGAATGATTATCTTATTCGACTTTTTTTATCATATTTATCTTTTTTATTATAGAATTATTCTTCTTATTTCTTATATATTTGGAATATCCCATTTTTCTTTTATCCCAATTTTTTTTTTTTTGATATTTCTCATCTTCATAATATTTAAAATCTATACCCTTATTCTTAGGATAATAAATCAATAAAAAGACCAACATCATTTCATTTGAAACATATAAGATGAAGTTTCCATGAGTTTTTTCTTTTTCCCTTCTTGAACCTCTTTGAAATAAGAGTAATGCTTCTTTAAATATATCTATCATCCTCTTCATTTTTCAATCACATGAATCTGTATCCTCAATGTTTTATTTTATTTTTAAATTCCTTTTGGCCCCAAAATTCATTTCATCTTTAACTACCTTCTTAAGAGATGGGATTTTTATCATATAATGGGAAATGATATTGTTATGTAATTAAAATTTTAAATGTCATATTTATCTTTAATGGATGAGATCATACTGTAAAATCATTCTGAATGTTTCTTGTATGATTTTTGTAAATGATATAATATTTTTCCTTTTCTCTAGACCATAAAATATTACTTATAATTTCATTAAACCTTGTAAGATAATAATCAATATTTTCATACTCAATAATATTAATGTATTTAAACATGATTCTAAAAATATTTAATTTTACTTTCATGAATTTTTTATTTCTAATATAGCTATTTTCTATATTTTCTTAAATTTCGTTGGTCGATTGTAGTCCCATAACTATTTTGAAAACCTTTTCAAATAAATACATAAAAATAGAATTCTATATCATACCATAAACATATATATTCCTTTTTGTAAAGGTAATTGATGTATCCTTTGAAATGGGTGGAAAATCAAAAACTACAGTATCTTTAACTTCAAATCCATGAGATAAAAGATATGGAAATATTCTATCCTTATAACTACTGTAGTTCATTCAATAAATTCTAGGCTCCCTCATGTTGTTAATATAATTCATATTGTCTATTATAAACACTAATGGGATCAATAATGGGAGACCTAATTTTATACCAATTGAACTTCCTATGATCGAGATACTTCACTGAAAATGGGTTAAATCAGTGTAGTCTAGTTTTTTTACAATTTCCATCCACTTTAAATAATCCTCCACAACCTTTTAATGTTCAATCCAATCAAATATAAAAGCCCAGCCTCACTCACCCATGCATAAGATATAAGATAAATAAAAAAATTCAGTTTATAATGTTATGATACATCATAAAAGGTCTATTACTTTCCATAGTTGGTTATCCAACAATATAAAAAAATTCATGAAAAAAATCATTTTTATGGTTTTAGTGGGAACTATAACACCTTAAATTTTAATTAATTATTATTTTTTTAATAAATTAAAAATCATTGATTGATTTTGTTTCTTGATAAGATTAATTAATATGAATAACCAAGTTAATATTAAACTTCATGTAACACTGATTATATCTTGTGGTATATGAAATACAATGTTTGGCTTATGTTGCACACACTACTGAGTTTTACTAAACTACAATATACTATTAATATTATTATTTAATATGATTATTATTTCCAAACTGTGGGAATATCTTGAATGAATAATATAAACTAACTTATGAAAATATCTATTTTTCACATTTTTATTAGTTATCTATTAATTATAAATAAAATAGTAATTATTTAAAAGAAAATGAAATGTTTTCAAAAAAATTGTTTTTTTCTAAAATATCGTTTAACCATACTTGTCACGCATAATTTAAAATTATATTTTACCATGTCTAAAATTTTATAAAAAAATAAAATTAAGTTTTTAAATAAGAATTCCAAAATTATCTGATGGTAAATTTTTTGTATTTTTCTAAGAATCTTCATTTTTTGATAAATAGTGAAAATAATTAATTTTAATAGAAATTTTTCATTTAATTTAAATAAATTATATTTATAAATTATATTTTTAGTGTGTTTTATAGTCAATATAGTTCAATTATATGTATATTAATCCCATTTAGGCCATTTGAATCATTTTTATATTGAATTCAGATATAGAAAAATATAAATATTTGAACATTTTCACTTTAAAACCCCGCTCTCTTATCGGATTTGTTGGATTATTTTTAAATTAAATTCTTCCAATTATGTGAGTAAAAATTGGGAAAATATATTATATAGTTATAGTTAGAATAATTTATATTACATGATAAGGATAACTTAATTTTGTGACCATAATGACTAGTGAAAATAGTTAAAATTAATTATAGTGATTAAGGATAAAATGTGTTTACTTAGGGGTTAAACAATGAATATAAGGTCTAAAAATGACACAACACTTGTAAAAAACAAATTTTATTGAAATAATTAGACCCTTATTACCTTACTCAATAATTGTATATTTTTTGGGACAATTTTATATGAAAGTGACCCATATATTAATTAATGTAAAGAAAAAGACAAAAAAGTACATTTCTCCCTTTTAATTTATATAAAGCATTGGAATATGGAGGAAATACATAGGTCCAGTTATAAATATTATTTTTGAAAATAATTTATTTATTTACCATAGTAATTTATTTTATTTTTTTATAGATGATATAATTACATAAAATTCTTAAGAAACACCAACGCATGAATTATTTAGTTAATATATAAATCAATCAAATGATATTAAAGAAATTAAAAGTAAAGTAAATTGAATGAATTATTTTGTTAAATTATTATTTTTTGATGAATACATTATTTTAAAATTTTGTGAGCATAATGGATTTGATTTAAATTAATGTCTTGATATTTTTTAATTTAAATTAAATGAATGGTGTTAAAATTGACATTAAAGTAATTTTATAATAAATGATACGTTATTAATTGATTTATAATTAATAAAAAACATATTGTATATCAAGTGACTTTAAAATTTTAATAAATATTAATTATGTCCCATTAATAGACTAATTTTTAATTAAAATGTCTATATTTTTTGTTAATTGGTAAAAAACTTAGTTATCAATGTTGTGGTTTAAACAGTGTTTTTAAACGATACATGAAATTGTGTTAAAATTAATTTATATAAAACATAGGATTTATAAATTTTAAATTATATATCATATCTATAATTATTGAGTCCAAATTATCTTTAATTATTACTTTAATTTAGTCTTAAATCTTAAATTACATAGGTTATAAAACTAGATACCTTAATGAAAAAATGATAAAATAAGTAAACTTAATAATTATGGAACCAAATGTCTAAAAAATGTTTATAAATGTGTGGTGGAGGTTTTTATATTACTTATAATCTATCCAATCCGTTAATTATTAGTTTTTTATACTCTTGAGGAAATATTGGCATCCCAACAGTGAACACTTTTGGGTTTTTACAAGAAGGTCACTCCTCAACTATAAAAAGGCACCCACTTCTCAAACTTATTCACACCTATAAAGATATTTTTATTGACCCATATCTACACAAACAACATCCCATATTCCATCACCAGATACTATAAACCTTACTTTGGGCATAAGTCCATCATTTTAATACTTTAGTGAAAAACTAAGGAGAATACCCGAAGAAGAGGTAATGTTCTTCAAATGAGTGTTTTATTTCATATCTTCCTCCACCTACTTAAATTTTTTTTATATCATGATTATATAATAACCATAGTATCTAAATTATAGATAGATGTTTTAATTTTAATGGAATGACCTAGAACCACACACACATCTATAAAATCTATTTTGAAATCATCGTTCGTCTGTATAGAGGACTACTGACTCGTGATCCGATGTCATTCATTTTTTCATTGACACTATTGAAGGATGGTAATAATTATGGAAATAATATTTATATATGATATTTATGATATTTATGATATTAATATTCTTCTATAATTATTATATCACACATACCTTCTTGCTTTCAATTTTTTGGGAATATAATCATATTGTTCATGTGTACAATAGGGTATTGCATCACGAAGCGATGAAATTCATTCATGCTACGCATGGAATATAATAAGGTTGGGTTTAATAAAAATATGTGATATATGTGACATAATAATGATACTATAATGATAATATATACATATATATATATATATATATCATTTACTTTCTTTATTTCTTTCAATGCAAAAACAAAATGGAAAAAGTGCTCATGTGTACGTGTAGCCTACTGTTTCCATGAACAATTTATTTAATTTCATATAAATAAATTTAATGGGTTACTATAAATACATGTATAATCAATATATGTTATATTTATATCACATTTTAAATTATTTATATTATGAAATCATGATCAAATTAAGCAGACTAGAAATAATAAGCCAAAACTAATACGAAAAACAAAGTGGGTATTACCTGAAATGTTACTTTAACATGGTATTGTTAATAAATGGGTAATATAAAGTCATTATTATATCATATATATTGTGATATATATATATGAGTATTTTTCTATAATATATTTATAATAAAATATATTTATTATATAGGACGTTTGAACAAATACGAATGATTTTATCGTATTTACACAAAATAGAAAGTATGATGGTATGTGTTATAAAATAATTAAATAACCATAAATACATAATAAATATAATAAAAATAAAATATAAATATATTTTCCATCATAATTACCACCATGAGAGGTAGTAAAGGAAAAAACAAACAAACATAGTTTCGTGAGGCGGTAGTTCTCTGTACACATAAACAGTATGTTCGTTACCCATTAGATGAAAGTGTGTGTATGTGTAGGTCAAACCCTTAACATAAAAACATATTAATATATTTAGGATAATGTTTTATATAATCATGTAATAATGTGAGTTTAGTGGGAGGATAATGGAAATAAATCTCAAGAGCTTGAGGAAAGATGTAACCTCTTTTTCAAGAAACTACTATTAGTTTGCACCAAATGGATTCTTTTGAATCATTTATTAACAAGTGTAGTCTTATATAGTGAGGTTATATATTTTTATATCTTATTTTAGTATATATCGGTTGATCGAAATTGTATTTAGAGGTGTGAGGAAGTTATAGGAGAGGAGGCCTTTTTATAATGGAGGAGGAGTGGCACTCTTTTAAATTTTGGGAAAGGGAATTCCACCCATGTTTTTTCCATGTAAAGTGGCTCACATAATAGTAAAATTCCATTAATAGGGATTATAAAGTCTAAATATGGGCATAAAATGTATTTTGGAAAAGTTTATAGGTCATTTGGACCCTTAATTTTATGGTTTAATCCCTTATTAAGCTTAATCTCACATTAATCATTGTAATTAATTTTAAATACTTTCACTAATATATTTGGCCAAAAACTAGGTTGAACTTATTAGAAATTATAAATTATTCTTATTCCAAATATGCAGTAAATTGTTTCAATTGAAAATCACATAACTCTTTGAAAAGAATTTAAATTTAATCCCACAGACTGGACGACAATACGGGTTTCAAAAGTAAAAATGTTCAAACGGTTCCAAACTTTTTATATCCAATTTCATATTCGAATTGATTAAAATGAAATAAATTGGATTAATTTATAAATAATTAATATAATTTGACTTTAAAATCAAATTAAAATATAATTTGACAGTATAAATAAATTATATGAAAAAGAAGTTTTCAATTAAAATTCAGTATTTTCCACTATTCATCAAAAAATGAAGCTTCTCATAATAATACTAACAAGTCACCCTAACCTAATTTTTATTTTTACATTTAAAATATGAAGTTTATTTTGACATATAAAATATATAAAGATTCCAAAAAAAATTATTTAAAATAGGTTCTATATTAAAAGGGGGTAGTAGTGTCTTAATAAAATATTGGTTTTTATGTGTAATATTGAGTTTGTTCTTATTTTATGCCTATAAAATATAACGGGTAAATATCAAAAATATTTTATTAAATATAATATATATATATATATTACATTAATATCACTCACTAATTGTAATTAATTTAATTTATTAGAATAAAATAGTTTTGTGAGAATCAAAATAGTTTTATATATAAATATTCTTATTATTTTCAATTAATTCTTATATTAATTTATAATTAATTTTTAACCATTTAATTGATTTTATATTTGTTTAAACCATATATATTTTTAATTTAGTCAATAATACTCATAACTACTAATTTAACGGAAATGTTTATTATATCTTCTTATATTAAATAATAATATTTTAATTATATATTATTATTTGGGAAAACTCAGTATTTCATGTAATTCAATCCATTCAAGAAACTCATTATTTCATGCATTATATGCTAACTCAGTGTTTCTTGAATTGCAAGATGTAAAATATATTGAATTTATTTAAAATATAAATATATTATAAATTCATGGGATATTATATTCCCTTATGTGCTTGGTGTTGCAGTTCATACATGATGTCGAATAAAATGTTCTTAATTTAGATTTTTGGGGTCGTATAATCCATATATTATTCCATCAAATGGGAAATGAAACCATCATTCGTGTGTATGGAGGATCATCACTTCACAAAACAATGTAATTTATTTTCCATCACCACCACTCATAACTTGTTATAATGATGGATTTAATATATATATATTTATTATTCATGAAATAATTATAATTATATATATATAATATCATCAATTTTCTCACCATTTAATCCATTGAAAAATGATAATGTCTTCTATGAATACTTGTAGATTACCACCTCCATAAAGCGATGTCATTATTTTTTTTATCACCACCTCACATGGATGATAAATATAGGTTTATTCTAAGATATAATATTTTATTTATGATATAATCGTAATTATTTTAAGAAAAAAATAATATTTACCTTATTTATCACTTCTTTTTTGAGAAATTGAATTGTTACTCATACATGCATACGACATACCATCTTTATGATTGTACCGTAATTCATTTTTCATAACCATATGTCACAGTTGGTCTCAAAAAGTATAATTAATGTATAAAAATGATAATTATTTACTGATTATTATTGTGTATATTATGTAATAAATATCCCATTAACCATGGTATACATACTAGTTATTTTGAGGTTATGAACTGAACATCCTTAAAACACCTAATGTGGACATAAGTGATTAAATAATTAAATGTGTCATTAAAATAAATAAATAAATTGATTAAGGATAAAGGGATTAAACCTTTATAAGTATATTAATAAAAAAATAATTGATATAATATTATTATATATGAGTTAAAGGACATACATGGAAAGTTTGTACTCAAGGTAAGGGATTTTTTCTATATTTACCTTCATTAAGGCATGTTTTAATGTTATAAACCTAATATATTTTATATGGTGTATTTTTTCCCTTTTACTTTTTATATAAATAATCATTCATAATTTATGGTATTTTAATTTACAATTCAAATTATTTTATTCCAATGGATTTGACATTAAATTTACCAAGTGGTAAGGGGTTTCTCTCAACTCAATTTCCATTTGTTGGGTTATAACTCTTCTTATTTAATTTGTTATTCCATGATTATGCGTAATATGATATATTAATTGTTTCATGTTTTATTTAAACTTTTTTAATATGGATTTAATTATTTTAACATAATAAATTAATTGATTAATTATCCCTTCCAAATTTATAATCTTTGTAAGGGTTCTCTTTATATCAATATCATTTTCTTGAAACATGTTTCATGTCATACATCATGATTTAATTGAATGGTGTAATTACATCCCCATGAATTAATTTTAAAATATTACTTCATTTAATTCAGGTTATTTATATATCCATATCATATTCTTTCTTTCAATTAATTTTAATTTTGAAAGTTACCGAAGCGGAAAAGGTTTTATGTTACCATATCATTTCTTTTCAAGATTATTTAGGTTCAAGGTTCCTCTATGGGGAAATAATATGCTCTTATTTTATAAAACCACATAATTTTTATTGTATTATGGTTTTTAATGTGTTTTACATTTTTACTTTCTAGTTATTCCTTTATTTAGTAAAGAAACATCAATAATGTTATTGTTAAGTGATATCAAACTGGTACTTTCTTTTAGATCAAGAATCCTCTTCTTCCATATCCATGTATTCTAAAACTTTTTTGAGAATATTCTATTTTAGATATAAATTATTTAAAAAATTTATTTTAAATAATATTTAAACTTATTTTATATGGTTTTTAAAAGGGGGTTCTTAACATTTTCCACATGGGTCACTTTAGACACTCTTTACAAAAGTTTGAAAAGAATGTTTATTTTTAATTTTTACATCTTGAATGTATTTTTATATCATCATGACCATTGTTTTAATTGAATATTCATTTATATGTTTCTAATATTTTTTTCAAATAAAACTATTTTAATAATAATTTGTGAATTTTTAGTTTTTTAAAGGTAATTTTCAAGTGGAAAGGGTGTTTCCTCAAGAATGTTCTTAATGATCATTTTATGATATTTTTATTCATCAACCACAACAACCCCTTATTTCACTTATGTTCTACTAGGGGTATGTTGTAATGGTGTCATACTTAATAATTATATAGTTAGATTATGATTTTTTCAAATATATTTTCATGGAACTCATTTATGTTCCATTGGTAAATCAAACTTTGAAAGAATAATGGTTATTATTATATTGAAAAATGTAAGATTTCATGTGTTATAATTATTTTATGGTTACTTGAAATTTATCATTATAACAAGTGATATTTTTGTATATCATTATGGTAGGTGGCCCTGATATATCTCTCCAATGCATTGGGTAAAGGGATAGAGTAAACTGGTTAGGTTTCTCTTAAGAGATTATTGGAATTTAATGGGTTGTTTATAGCATTTGTAAGAGTGATAATAATAGTGATATGAAAATGATGTTACAAGTCACCAAAAGTTTTTCATTATTATTTTATAAATTTATAATATATAATTTTTTCAAGGACTGTTTTTACATGGATCATAATTTTTGAATTATATGACTCTTATATTATATTAAAGATTTATTCCATGTTTCATGATTTATTATCTATGTTTTGATGGTTATGGATTCTCTTCTATAATTCTTATGAACATTGATTATCTCATCATACCCTTATAATCAGATTATGATCATTGATGATATTGTATTTTTAATAATTATTTTTACCCTTAATGAGTGTTTTAGACCACCCTTCTTATTTTTTCCATTTTTACAGTTTATGAAGAAGGATGTTAAATGAATTATTTTTACAAATGTTTAATGTAGGAAGAATTTTATGGGAGATGTGGAATATGTAATGTTTACTAGGAAAAGATATGTGTAGTAGGAAAATAATAATTTAAAGAAATAGGAATTGTTATGTAAGAGTTGTTCCTAATTATATAAAACTCTACACCTAAAACATTCTTGGGTATGTGAGTGATTTAATATTTCCTTTCAATGTTGTAAGTTTTGGATTGTTGAAATTGGTTTATGCTTATCATTGTCAAATCCAAATATTTAATTATTATTTTTTTAGCACAAGATCTTAGAGTATAGATTTGGGGTTGTCATATAAAGTGTAAGGAAGGTGGTGGTAGATGTTAGATGGCATCAGTATAAAGTTTTTTTGGATAAAATAGAAGAGTATAAAGATGTTGGTGATGGGATGTTGCATTATTATTCCGAATTGAATTCCCCTTCATAACCCACTAATGACTAAGTCAATAATTACTATCATTCAAGAAATCTTAAAGGAAAACATCTAATCATTAATTCATATGGTTTTACGATGTAAAAATAAAATAAAAAATGATCTTTTAAAAACTACTTGAGGATATATTTTTATAGGACTACTATATCTATTATTAAGTAACATAATGGAATTTCTTCAAATAAAATGGAAATTTAGAGTTCATTAGATAATAATCCATCTCAATAGGATTATATTCTATATTTGAGTCATAAATAGAAATTTAAGGTCTTATTATTTTATAACAAACTGCATATGGGAGGTAATTATATGAAAATTATGAAATATTTACATAAAAATTCTTAAACGAGAACAAATATTAATTTCAAAAAAAAGTATCCTTCAAATAAAAGGTATCGATGTTAATTGAATTTTCCCAAAATAAGGAATATAAGGATAATGTGTATTCTAAAATACATTAAGGGGCCTATTATAATAAATATATACCTAAATATTTAATATTTTTATTTGGAATTGTGTCGAGATTTTAAAACTAATCATCCTTTTTTTGAGGGGAAGATAAAATTTACATAATTTAATTTGAATTTTTCTTTAAATGGAAACATTTGGTATTAATGTTTTCCTCAACCAAAATTACATATTTTTTTAGTTTTCCATTCTATAAAATATATGTGGGGGTTTATGTACACATTTTTCTTCGTATAAAGGATAATACTCATAAATATTCTTGATAAACAAGTTCCTTAATGGGGGAGGTATCATAGCAAGGATTCCAAGCCTAGATTTAATAAAGATTTTTTTATTTTTTATAAGTTTTATTAGAAAGATATTAAATCATGATATATAATTTATTAATCATAATAAAAATAATGGCTACTTATATATTAATCACTTTATTTTATTAATTGTATCTTTTTTACTTTATTACTTTCCTGCTTTCTACTGATGTTATGTACACTAAGTTTTGTTATATATAGTTTGGGTTAATGTGTTACCCTCCCACTGGGTAAAATATATTCACAACCTTTACGTTTTCCTCTTTAATTCATATAGATCAGGTTTTATGTGATTTAGGTAATGGTAAACCGCCTATACACAATTTATGATGGCGACAAGAGAAATAAGTCTTGTTTTCTTATAATATGGTGATAGTAATATTTGATTATGGTGTTAAGATGGTTTTAATTATTCTTTTAACAAGATGGATTGGGATATAACAAACTCATTTCTAGTGTTATTAACTCTTTATTTTATGACCATGTATCTATTTTTGGTTATCTTTTAGACCAACTACTAGTATATATTATGGTTTTATACACGTTTTCTTTTTCATACATATAGAATTTGGTATATGTGATTTTACAAGTAAAATGGATACTTATATCAAACTGGTTTTCCCTTCAATGAATATGATATTACTTTTATTTATGACCTAAGTCAACATAGTTCATTCAACAAATTTATCTATTTTATATATTTTATTTAATAACCAAAGAGGGTGAATTACTTCCTAGAATTTTTCATTATCTCTTCATGTTTATTCTATCCATTGGAAATCAGGAACCACACTTAAAGCCTTTTTGTGATCCATCTCTGGTAGTATTCAAGTATCAAAGTTAGGTAATTTCAAAATAGTGTCATGGCACTATCTTGGGTAATGTATTTAGAGTAGTATAGATATATAACTATTAAGACTTATAAAGTAACCCATAAATATTCCAATCCAATATAATAATGGTATATTATTGAGTTACAAGGGGTAATCAGGGTTATACCTAGTATCTTTTTTACTTTTTTTATTTATTTTGAGTCTAAGGCATTAAGAGTAGGAATTAATTATAGACAGGGTTAGGATGGCCTGAAATATTGTTTTTAAATTATATTACAAGACATGAAATAATTTAATAAAAATGATTTGAATGATAGAGGGTATATGATTAGGATTTTACCATTACTATAAAATCATTGATTCTAGTTTTCCCATTCTTTGAAGTTGGTATAATATGATTCACTTCATTAATGTATAATATGTCACTATATAACCACATATACCTATTCAAGAATAAATGAATGAGAAAGATCTATTTTCAAATATATTTTTCATTAACATGTTTTGGAGGGGTTCAATCTGTTTATTCAAGCTACAAAGTAGGGATTACCCTGATGGGAAAAATCAACTAATGAGTTCCCTCCATCATTTTGGGAATATATCTCACAATAAGAAGTTTAAGAATGGATTGAGTGGCATCATTTAATCTATGAAATTATTGAAACATCTGTCTAGAATAGGGTGTGATTAGTGACCTTTATTATTGATAAAAGATTTATATAGATGGAATGATCTTATAATGGAAGAAAATAAAGATTATGTTACAAAAGATAAGGGGCCATATATTTTATAGAAATGAATTCTGATAGACAAATTATAATCTATAATCCTTTAAATATATTAGAGTGTAAGTGTTTCTCTTCCTCCTCAATTGAGGATACCACTGAAACGATGCCACTAGTGTGGGAATCTTAAACACATAATTCCATATTATATATTGAAAGTCAAATATTCATATATATATTGTTGGTTTAAAATCTTATAAATTTTCTATAAACTTCTTCCATTTAGATCAGGTTTTAAACATAAAGAAGTTATAATAACACCAATACAATTTATACAGAAGATCAAACAATGTTTCTAAGATCAATTCTCTCCACTAAAAATGGGGGATATATTAGTGGAGACAATTTTTTAGAATTTATTTTACTTTAAATCAACATTTTTGACTTGTTAAAGTATTTTCCTCACAAATATGAACTTTTTACCTCACTCGTTTATGCAAGAAATAAAATTAAAATTAACATATGTATTTTTACAAGATTTGACCCCTTTCAAAAAACCTACTCCTTATCACAATTGTTTATGCGCCCTAATAGTGGATTCATAAAAATAATTATAAGATTATTACAGACTAAATCCATGAGCATATCAACTAACTGTGATATTCTAGAGTTGCACATGATTTTATATCTTTTCCCTTTAGTATAATATGTTCACTCAGAATAATAAATATATCCTCAAAGCTTTGGTTTCATTAGAAGTAATAGATGAAGATCTTCCTATATGATCCTTGTATATATTCAAGAATTGTTTCTCACACAATGGAGTATCTGATGTAAACATGACTCTCAATTATCAAACTCAAATTCAATATTATAAATTCATGAGCTCAAACAGATATAGATGATGGATTAAATACTTCAGCTTTAGTCACTCTCTATATTACACTTTTTTTCTTAACTTCTTTGATACAATAAATCACATACATACTTTTTAAAAAATAACCCCATTTTCAACATTCTAGTAATTCTTAGAATTAAAATAATTTGGTAATAATAAATTACAAATCAACATAATCAAAACTTCACACAAAATAATCATACACAATGATCCCTCTCATTTACAAAATTAGTTAGAATAACCAGCATGCACCAAAATATCCTAAATATTATAAACTTTTCATTACTTAATGTCTCTTGTATAATTCAAAAACTACTCATCTTCTCATATAGTTAAATACAAAAACTCATTTGAGAGTATTCTAAAATTATGATCATCATTGAAGAATAATTCAAAAATATTATATTTGTGTATTTCAATGAATATATTTCATCTTCTTTTTCCTACAATTTCTCAAAAAAGTCATACTTAATATTAATGAACACACAAAAACTTTTAAAATGCCTTAGTATCAAAAATCATCAAAAAATGAAAATTCAGTAAGTATTGCTGCATAATTATATATTAGATATTATCTAAACATCAAACCAACAGAACATCGTTGCATTAATTGATTTTATTGTGTTATTCCTTCAAAAAACATAACTTCCATCAGTTAAATTAATTTTTAGATAAACCATATTTACATAGAATTTTCATTCTTGTATAATTTTTCTAGTTTTTATCTTCCCTAAGTATCAGCCTCTCTAAACTAGTTGACATAAATAAAAAAACCATTTTAGTGTTTATGATATTTATATCCATGTGTAATAGCATTGGAATCATCCCAAAAAATAAAATCCATTAGATATTAAATCTAAAAACATATATTTTTATCCAAAATCATTATAAAAAATACTAACTATAGAAGTCATATGTTTCATAGGTTACTTAATTTCATAAGTCTTTGAATAATTACGATAAAAAATGATTATGTTGAGTTCTTAAGGATTTACACTCAAAAGGTAAAGGCATAAACCATTCATTTTCCTTTTTCATTCATCAAATAAAACTAAAAATCACCCATTCAAAATAATATTTTTCTAGAAGTCTCACAATAAATACTTACACTCAGTCTCAAAGTCATATAATATGATTCATAGTCATAAAATCTATTTAGAAAGTCTTATGATGGTCTAAATAAATTCTAGAACCCTTAAAAAACTTATATAAATTATTCAATATCACTCTCCAAATATTTATCCATCTCAAAAATATATTGAAAATGTAACATCCTTGGTAAATAAGGAATAAGACTTATTTCATATTTATTAAAATTTGTTAATTAATTATTAATTTTACATTAAAGGGGTTTCTATGTTTGATAGCATACCCGATACACAACAATGAGTTACTTTGAAATCTTACATTGCACACTAATAATATAATATTATTATTTTAAATGGTAGTTAACGCCAAGCCGTTGTATTGGTGGGAATGGACATAAATAACTAAAATATGATTATACATGTTTTTCAAATTTTTTTACTTTTATCCAATAAATGTTACAGGCTTAAAATGTGAATGAATCTAATTTTAAGCTTAAATACTCTAATATTCACTAAAAGGTCGATTTACCGCATTTTAATGGAGAACCCTCTTTAAATATAGTTTTGGTCACTTTAATAAATCTTATTTGATAAAATAAACTCCTTCTTTATAATGGGGACATCAAAATTTACTTTGTATAAATTTTTGGAATTTTTTCGATAAAGTTCATTTTTTAATGAATAGTGAAAATATTGTATTTTAATTAAAAAATATGTTTTAATCTAATTTATTTATATTTATAGATTATATTTTTAATTGGTTTTAAAGTTTAATTAGAATATATTTATACCTTTTAATCCAATTTTGTTCATTGAAATTAATTTCACTTTGAAATTGGACATAAACAAGTGTCAGTCTTTTGATAGTTGTTGTTTCTTAAAAACACGCTATTTTTTTTAACAACAGGAATTAATTGTAAATTAATTAATTCCACTTATATTTTTTAAATTTGGTAAAATAGACATCATTTTTGAATTCGGAATATCAAATATAGCTTAGGCTGGATTTTTTGTAGTTTTTTGAAAAACTTCAACTTTTGATGAATAGTGAAACCACTTAGTAGTAGTTAAGAAAATCGACATTTCATTTAAATGAAATTTTACCACTTCTATTAATTGAATTTTTAAAATCCAAAATATATGGATGTTATTAGTATTTAAAAATTGGTTCAATAAGATGAAAATAAATTTTGTTGAATAGTAATTGTTGACTTTTATTTGCAGCGGTTAAAGGTAAATATGGTAATTCAAGGAAAAAAGAATATTATAATAATTCAAAATTACCTTAACACTTGTCCAAAACTTATTGTTTGAGTCATTTACGACCATGTTCATATTTGGGTCTATTGTTTTGACCCCATTGAGCCACATGGGAGTGATAATGACACATTAGATTAATTAACTTAAAGTAAAGGAAAAAATGAAAAAAAAACAAATATCATTTAGTAAATTAATGGTTACAAGGGGTTATATAAATTATATATTCAAATATAAATATTAATTAAAAATATAAAAAGATTTCCTACATCATGGTAGTTTTTTTATAATTTTTAAACATCATATAAATTATATTATGTATGATGCAATAATGATGTAATATTTACCTCGTTAATAATTGATTTAATAAACAAGATTATAAATATTAAAACAATATCCAAAACCAGTCCGATTATTATTTGATGAATTTATTTCGACCATTATTAATCTTATATTTGACCTTAATGAGTTTTGGACCTTTAGAAACCGAATATATTTATATAATAAAATAATATTATCACACTTTACTAAGGATCCCATCCTCCCCCTTATAAAAATCCCTCACTTTTAACCCATTCCACACACCGCTTAAGCCCCTTTTATCATCCAAACGCTTCCCAATTAATCTCCCTAAATCCATATCCTACTCCTAGAAGTCATAACTTATGCGGAAGGCACTTAAAGAAGACCTTTTGGTTCAAACCAAAGGGAGTTACCCAAATTAAAGATAACGGTTTTGCTTAAATTGTTTTGTTTTATTTTGTTTTATTTTACTTATCTAACCCCATAAAATATTTTTATTCCATTATTTTATAACAACAACAGTATACTCAATATACTAGGATGTTTTTATTAGAATTATTCTAACTACACTTACACACACCTCCATCAAATGGGTAAAGAACATAATGTTTCTGTGGATGGAAAACTAACACCTCATGAAATGATGATTGTTCAATTATCTCCTACCACCTCTCAAGGTGGCCATTAAGATGGAACTATATATATGTGATATATATTATGTTTATGTTTTCTTTATGATTCTTTATTTCTCATTTATAGCATTACTTTATGGTTTCCATAGTGGGTAAATACAATAATCTCATTTGAGGAAGTGTGGACTATCACCCCATCAAAGTGAT
Source organism: Viscum album (assembly GCA_963277665.1). Classification (NCBI taxonomy): domain Eukaryota; kingdom Viridiplantae; phylum Streptophyta; class Magnoliopsida; order Santalales; family Viscaceae; genus Viscum; species Viscum album. The sequence continues at coordinate 771,851,670 of OY728151.1, read as the reverse complement.
ATGACTCATTAATTACATATGTGGGATGCATAAAGGATATAGTTAATGATATTATATATGATAATATACTGTAATCATAATATTCCTTTTTTATCATTATGTTTTAATTCCATTAATATACGAAATTTAAATGAAAGTAGTGTTCATGCGTACGTTCGGCTTACCTTCTCTATGAACAGTGCATTTCATTTATTATCTCCAAATGTTATGTAATATTATAAATACATGTATATACTAGATATATATGAAATATATTATATATAAATCATTAATATCATTTGGGATATAATGAAATTTTGACCACATGGAAAATTTGTAATTATAACAAGTTCATTTTTTACTAAAGTTCCAAACATCGACCAAATGTATGATATGAACTCAAATAAATAACTAATTGTTATTGAAAAGTAATTAGTGAAAAAACAAGGAATAATAAAAATTAAACATTTTCTTAAGTATAAATTAACTTAGGTTTATTATTCAGGAAGAACACGGAACATACGAGTCAAGTCTGACACGAGGTAAGGGGATTTCTTATCTCACTTTTCATTCCGTGAGATTTCCATTGTTCGCCACTTACTTATTTCATATGATGTATTTTTTACGTCCATTTGATATATATAATATCATTATTCTCTTTATATCCATGGTATTCTCTTATTTATTTGGTGGTTATTAACTTTTGGTCATACGACTCGATTGATTTCAACGTGGCAAGGGGGTTTTCATCTCACTTTTATTATCATAAAATTCATGCTATAGTTTACACTATTTTATTTTTTCTGGTGTATGAACTACCCATGATTCTATTATTTGTTTAAAATACCTTAATTTATGGGAATATACATATTCATTTTATGGTCATTATTTCAGGAGTTTTATTTTTCGTAAGTTACCAAATCAGTAAGGAAACTTTTTAACCCAATTTCCATTACTTGTGTTAATCTTCTAATTCTAAATTATGTTATGCAATGATTATGTGTGGAATCACTGTTTATTTATTTATGTTTTCATTTCCACTCCCCTGTGTGTGGAAATAATTTTTATACACTTAATAACTCCAATGATAAATTCTCAAGTCATCGATATGAACTTAATAAGAGTAATTTTAACTCAATTTCTATTCATTGAGATAAACATCCAAGTCATTGGTTTTGTCTTAAAAAGAAAATGTATTAATGTACTCTGATTTTTTTACACTTAATATCCAATAATATTGAGTGTATTTCTATTTTTCACACATTTGTATATAATTTATTTATCCTTAATCTAAGGATATGTTTTTATACAAGATTTTGTCTGAAATTACATTCAAGTGAGACTTCAATGTTATTATGCACCAATTAACCCTTATATGGTGTATATACTGTCCTTTGGAATATTATGTGATGAATTCATTTATTATCATGATATTATAAATTTATGATTTAATGTTATTCCTTAATTATTTGTATTAAAGCATCTCTCATTTTGTTAAAAACTCTTTTACTAAAAAATCATTTTTAATGTTTTGAAGATTTATTCTTCTAAATCATTCTTATTAATGTCCATGATTTCAAAATGGTTTAAAGGATTTACTTATATGGAAATTTATGTTTTGAAATTTTAATTCCTTTAAAATTTTCAAAGTGGTATGGGACACTTTGATTCAAAAATCTCTTTATTAAATGTTTTAAATGGTTTTGAAAATGGTTTGATAAAGCATTGATTATGTCAATATCTTGAAATCATATATTGTGATTGCAATGTGGAAATGTTATTTTTTTCCATAATGATGGTTTTACCAATTCTGAATATGTAATGGTTATTGGGAATTGTTTACGTATACGGGTGGTTATGTGATAAACCTAGGGTGGCTGAGCCCAAGATAGCTCTCCAATGCATTGGGTAATGTGACAGAGGTAAATGTTAATGTTTCTCCTAAGAGATTTAGGGAATATACTGTGATGGGTATTTCAAATTTAACTCCCTATTTAGCTGTGATAGCTATAATGTATGTTGGATATGGATTCCATAAGTTACCTTTAGGATTTATTATTTCTGTGTGTTATTCATAAATCTTATGATTTCATAAGGTATGTTATTATTGAAAAGTATGGTTTCATTGATTTGTATTTATTGTTGGTATAATGAATTATTTCATTATTTTATAACCCTTACTGAGATTTTTATGCTCATACAAAGTTTTTGAAATTTTTTTCACCGGATATAAGGAAGGGTAAAATAAAGGAAATATTTATGAAGATTTATATCAAGAAAAGAACTTTTGTTTATTTAAGGAGTTTTATTTTTGTGAAACATTGGATAGAGTAGAAGTGTATTCTTTGTAGTTTTTGAGATGTAATATAAACATTATGGCCTAATTCTCTAAAACTCTAAACATGAAAATATTCTCAATGTGAATTATTGACATAATTCAAGACTATGTAATGTTTAAGGTTGGGTTCTTATAGTTGGTATCAGAGGTTCGTTTAGACAACTTTAGGGATTAAGAGTTTTTTTTAGTCTCTAAGTATACTCTTTAAGTTAAATCTTTATTTTTTTGAAACATTTTCAGATCAATGAAATTATTTTACAAATGGAAGGAGGAGGATCTCAAATGACAATCATATCTCTTCCTGATGACTTGCTTTCAATAATTATTGCAAAGTCGTGTTTGGATGATTGTGAAACTTTTTATAACATACAACTCACTTGCAAGAAATTGTTTGAGATATAAAACACCTCCACTATACCCCGATATCATCGTGGATCATGGGTTGTATTTAATCAAATCCTATTTTCACAATATTCTCATATTTTCAAGGAATTTTCAAATAGTTTACCTTATCAAAATATTTTGAATAATATTATGATTTTTAAAAAGGTGTTGAAGAAGGAGACCCTTGCGCAACATATTTATATTTCATTTTAAAATATAGTCTCTCAACACATACTCATGGTATTTTAAAAGGAACACTGATTTAAAGTTTCAACTCAAACTCAGTCCGACTATTTTATAAAAATCATGTTTTATCAGATGTTTTCAAGTTATATTTCATAAATAATTATTTTCCAAAACTATTTTTTACGAACACCCTTATGACCCAAGTTATACAAGGTGTATTTGGATGAAGGAATCTAATGATTTTTAAGGATTTATAAATCATTATTGCAATGCCTATAAATTATACCTACGTGAACAATATGATTATGAAACCATATGGACACCATGATCAAGGTATGATGTTATTTCTTTTTGGAATAGTTTTATTTTAATATATGGAGGTGAAAAAAATTACAATATATAAGATGGTTAGGTATTAATGTTTTGGGATAAAAATGAAAGGTATAAGAAAAACTTTATGGTTAAAACATGTTAGGGTTATTTTTGAGTTTTATAAAAATCACTACATGCAGACCGTGTGACAACCCATCGCGTCGGACAAAGCTCTAGGAATCAAACCCACAAACAAAGTGCGATTGGGATTTACTGCCTACCAATAGACTACATGAAGTCCCTGGTTAGTATACTTATTCTTTTTAGTTAAATTATTATATGGATAAAGAATAATTTGATTTTGGGAACTTATGTTTTATTAAATGGATATCCTTAATATAGGAAAATGATTTGGTAATTAATTGATAAAGGTTATTTTGGAAGATGTTATCTATTTTGAGGAAACACTATATGCCTGTGGAAAATAAAATACTTTGGGATTTCAATTGAGGAGTAATGGTGGAATTTTATTTTGTAATAATATCTATTTTTATTGTGGACATATAGAAATTTGGGTTATTTATGGAAATGATTAACCTATCATAGAGAATATTTGATTAGGTTAATTACACTTTAGTATGAGGCTTTATGAGTAGTCGATGTTATTTGGAGATAAATGTTAAGATTTACTGTAGAAGACTATGTGATTAAATCCTTATGTGTTTTGGGTTACAATCTTAGTTTGGGTTTTTTTGTATAATTTTAAGTACAATTGTATATTGAATGGTTGTTCTTGAACTTTGGGTTCTTTTTGTTGAATTTTGGTGATTAATAGTAGTATTTATTTTTATAAAAGATTATCCTTTTGGGGATTATCTGATCTTGTAATAAAATTTTTGGTTTTTGGTGATTTCTAAAGATAAGGGAAATATATATTTCATCTTTTGTGGATCATTATTCTAGTGATTTTGATGTGACCAAGTCTGTTTGAATACTCATTGTTTGGAGAAAACATTAGTTATTGGTAGAAACTTATTAAAGGATGAAACTATACTTAAGGTAAGAATATTTTCTTATTTTCTTATTCTATGTAGTAAATTAATTCCTTAAATTATTAAAAGGAAACATAAAAAAACATTGTCTATTAACTTTTCCTATTGGGGAATCAAAGAATGTTTAACCCATCATAAGTTTTTTATTTTCTAGGGGTTAACTTTCTCTTAATCGTGTTTTCCATCACTCTCCAACAGAACTTGATGGTTAGTTGTTCTTCCAAATCCATGTTTTCCCTAAATTCAATAAAAGTATGGGTCATCATGGGTAACCTTTTTATTTATTTTTCTTTCTTTTAAAGTGATAGTTTTATTGACTTTTTTCTAATGTGGGACTTTCAATTAAGTTTCTCAGCCCAATTTTTTTTAAAATTGCGAGGACGCAATTCCCAAATAGGGATAAGGTTGTAACATCCCAGGTAAATAAGGAATAAAAAATATTCCATATTTATTAAAAAAAATTATTTAAATAATAATTTTACTTTAAAGGGGTTTCTATGTTCGATAGCGTACCTCATACGCAACAATGGCCTTCTTTGAAATCTTACATTTCACACTAATAATATAATATTATTACTTTAAATAGTAGTTAACGCCAAGTCATTGTATTGGTGGAATGGAAAAAACTAACTAAAATATGATTATAAATGTTTGTTAAAAAATTTTACTTTTATCCAATAAGTTTTAGAGGCTTAAAATGTGAATGAATCTAATTTTAAGCATAAATACTCTAATATTCACTAAAAGGTCAATTTACCACCTTTTAATGGAGAACCCTATTTAAATATAGTTTTGGTCACTATAATAAATTCTATTTTACCAAATAAAATCTTTATTTATAATGGGGACATCAAAATTTACTGTGTATAAATTTTTGGTATTTTTTTTATTAAGTTCATTTTTTAATTAATAGTGAAAATATTGTATTTTAATACAAAACTGTGTTTTAATCTAATTTATTTATATGGTTAGATTATATTTTTAATTTGTTTTAAAGTGTAATTAGAATATATTTTTACCTTTTAATCCAATTTTGGTCATTGAAATTAATTTTACTTTTAAATTGGACATAATGAAGTGTCGGTCTGTTGATAGTTATTATTTCTTAAAAACAAGCTATTTGTTTTACAGATGGGAATTAATTTTTAATTAATTAATGAAAATTCTATGTTTTGAATTTTTTAAAATAGACATCATTTTTCAATTTGGAAAATTAAATTTATCTTAGGCTAGATTTTTGGTAGTTTTTTGAAAAACATCAATTTTTGATTAATAGTGAAACCACTTAGTAGTAGTTAAGAAAAATGAATTTTCATTTAAATGTAATTTTACCACTTCTGTGAATTGAATTATAAAAATCCTACATACATTGTAGTTATTAGTAAGAAAAATGTGGTTCAATAAGATTAAAATAATTTTTGGTGAATAGTAACTTTTGACTTATTTACCACGGTTAAATGTAAATAAGGTAATTCAAGGTAAAAATAATATTATATTAATTCCAAATTACCTTAACACTTGTCCAAACCTTATTGGTTGAGTCATTTACAACCATGGGAATCGTTGAGACGATTTTGGGACACCATCGAGCCACTTGGGAGTGATAATGACACATTAGATTAATTAACTTAAAGTATAGGAAAAAATGAAAAAAACAAATATCTTTTAGTAAATTAATTTTTACAAGGGGTTATATAATTTTTATTTTCAACTATAAGTATTCATAGTAAAGATAATATGATTACTACATCATGGTATTTTATTTATAATTTTTAGCTATCATATATTTTATATTATTTATGACACAATAATGATGTAGTATTTACCTCATTAATAAATGATTTAAATAAATAGGATTATAAATATTAAAAAAAATATCCAAAACCTGTCCAATTATTATTGGATGAATTTATTTCAACCATTAGTAATCTTATATAAGACGTTAATGAGAATTTTACCTTTAGAAACCGAATATCATTATATAATAAAATAATATTATCACATTTCTCTAAAGAGCCCCTCCTCCCCCTTATTAAAATCCCTCACTTCTAACCCATTCCACACACCTCTCAACTCCTTGGATTGTCCAACCTCTGCACAATTGAGCTCCCTAAATCTCTATACTCCAGTTAGAGGCCTTAACTTAGGTATAAAGCACTTAAAGAATTCCTTTTGGTTCAAACCAAAGGGAGTGACCCAAATTAAAGGTAATGGTTTCTCTTAATTTTTTTTGTTTTATTTTGTTTTATTTTGTTTTATTTTACTTCTCCAACCCCATAAAATATTTTTATTCTTTTTTTTATCACAACACCAGTATGATAAATATACTAGGATGTTGTTATGAAAAGTATTCTAACTACACTTACACACACCTCCATCTAATGGGTAAAGAACATAATGTTTCTCTGGATGGAAAACTAATGCCTCACGAAATGATGATTGTTGAATCATCTCTTACCACTTATGAAGGTGCCCATTAATATGGAAATGTATTTATATATGATATATATTATGTTTATGTTTTCTTTATTCTTCTGTATTTTTTATTTATAGCATACATTTATGGTTTCCATAGTGGGTAAATACGATAATCTCATTTGAGGAAGTGCCGACTACCGCCCCCTCAAAGTGATATGACTCATTAATGCCATGTGTGGGACATATAAAGGATAGAGTCAATGAGATAATATATGATAATATATTGGAATTATAATATAACTCTGTATAATTATGTTTTAATTCCATTAAAGTATGAAATAGAAATGAAAGTAGCGTTCATGCGTATGTATGGCTTACCGTCTCCATGAATGGTGCATTTCATTTCTTATCTCCAAATGTTATGTACTATTATAAATACGCGTATATATTGGATATATATGAAATATATGATATCTAAATCATTAATATCATTCTGGATATAATGAAATTTTGACCACATGGACAATTTGTAATTACAACAATTTCATTTTTGACTAAAGATCTGAACATCAACCAAATGTACGATATGAACTCAAATAATTAACTAATTATTATTGAAAAGTAATAAGTGAAAAAAAGTAATAATAAAAATTAAAAAATTTCATAATTATAAATTAACTTATGTTTATCATTCAGGTAGAACACGTAACATACGAGTCAAGTTAGACACAAGGTAAGGGGATTTCTTATCTCACTTTTCATTCCATGAAATTTCTATTGTTCGCCACTTATTTATTACATATGGTGTATTGTGTACATCAATTTGATATATATAATATCATGATTCTCTTTATATTCATTCTATTCTCTGATTCATTTGGTTTTTATTAACTTTTGGTCATACGACTCAATTGATTTCAACGTGGCAAGGGGGTTTTCATCTCACTTTTATTCCCATGAGATTCATGTTATAGTTTCCACTATTTCCTTTTGTGTGGTGTATGTGATGCCCATGATTGTATTATTTTTTAATATAACATAATTTATGGGCATCTAAATCTTCATTTTATGCCCATTATTTCATGAGGTGTATGTTTCGTAAGTTACCAAATCAGTAAGGTAACTTTTTAACCCAATTTCCATTCCTTGGGTTAATCTTATAATTCTAAATTATGTCATGAAATGATTATGTGTGGAATAACTATTTATTTATTTATTTATTAATTTATAATCCCCTATGTGTGGATATAATTTTGATACACATAATCACTCCATTGATAAATTCTCAAGTCCTCGATATGAACTTAATAAGAGTAATTTTATCTCAATTTCTATTCATTGAGTTAAACATCAAAGTCATTGGTTTTGTCTTAAAAAAATACGTGAATGTCCTATGATTGATTGACACATAAAATCCAATCATATGGAGTGTATTTCTATTTTTCACAAATTAATTTATAATTTATTTATCCTTAATCTAAGGATATGTTTTTATAAGATATTTCATCTCAAATTAAATTCCATTGAGACTTCAATGTTGTTATGCTCCAATTAACTCTTATATGGTGTACATACTATCCTTTGGCATATTATATCATGAGTTCTTTTAATCTAGTGATATTATAAAGTTCTTATTTAATGTTATTCCTCAATTGTTTGTATTAAAGCTTCTTTCATTTTGTTAAAAACTCTTTAACTAAAATATCATTTTTAATGTTTTGAAGATTTTTTCATCGAAATCTTTCTTATTAATGTCCATGTTTTCAAAATGGTTTTAAGAATTTACTTATATGGACATTTATGTTTTAAAATTTTAATTCATTTAAAATCATCAAAGTGGTATGGGACACTTTGATTCAAAAATCTCTTTATTAAATGTTTTAAATGGTTTTGAAAATGGTTTGATAAAGCATTGATCATGTCAATATCTTGAAATGATATATTGTTATTGCAATGTGGAAATGTTATTTTTTTCCTTTATGATTATTTTAAATGTTCTGAATATGTATTGGTTATTGGAAATTGTTTACGTATACAGGTGGTTCCATGATAAACCTAGGGCTGGTGAGCCCGAGATTGATCTCCAATGAATTGGGTAATGAGACAGAGGTAAATGTTAATGTTTCTCCTAAGAGATTTCGGTAATATACTATGTTGGTTATTCCAAATGTTACTCCCTACGTAGCTGTGATAGCTATAATGTAATTTTGATATGGATTCCATAAGTTACCATTATGATATATTATTTCTGTGTGTTATTCATAAATCTTATCATTTCATAAGCTATGTTATGATTGAAAATTATGGTTTCATTGATTTGTATTTATTGATGGTCTAATGATTTATTTCCTTATTTTATAACCCTTACAAATATTTTTATGCTCATCCCAAGTTTTTGAAATGTTTTTCATAGGATATAAGGAAGGGTAAGAGAAATAAATTATTCATGAAGATTTATATCAAGAAAATAACTATTGTTTATCTAAGGAGTTTTTTTTCTGAAACATTGGATAGAGTATAAGTGTATTCTTTGTAATTTTTGAGATGTAATGTAATGGTTATGGCATAATTCTCTAAAACTATAAACTTGAAAAGATCCTCAATGTGAATTATTGACATAATTCAAGATTATGTAATGTTTAAGGTTGGGTTCTTATAGAAAAAATACAAAAACATCTCATCAGCCTCAAATAACTTCCTTCATTCTCTTCCAGCATATTGAAAAAAATTCAATATAAGAAAATCTTCATAAAAAACTCCAAGGTTACTTCCATATCCCAAATTTTTATTTTGATAAACTAAAATAAGCTCCTTCTAATTTACTAATATATGTATTATAACACATAAAAATTATGAAAATCCTCAAATTATAGTATTTCTCTCATTATAAGACTCTTTGACGACACAATAGAATTTGTTTTTTATAGAATTTTGTACCTAGATTATAAGAAATTATGGAAAAGTAACATAAATGAAATCCCCCTCTATTCGAATGTTATTAAATCTACTTCATATGTCTACCCAACATAGAAATTTCACTAATGTTAGATGAACAAGTAGTTAACACTTCCCCTTTCAACAAGAATTCTCCCCCATTTGTTAAGAGTAGTCTCACCATTTTTTCCCTTAATTAATTCATCCCCAATCCTAATGGGGGATTATTTCATATAAATTCAGTTGAGGAGATAATTATAAAAAAGTATCTTTTTTCTAAGAATAACAAACCTCTCTCTAGATATATATTTTGAGAAAATATCATCTAGTTTTTTTTCAATAAACTCAAGTATCACATCTCTATTTACCGTTTTTCTTTAATAAAATGATATTAGATATCAATATAATTTGATAAGGAATTATATATATAGTTCACTAAAAAATAAATAGATATTTTTTCATAATTTATCCTATATAAAACCCCAATATTATACGTTATTTATCTTCTTAAATAAATTCAATTTATTCGATAATTTACATTGCAAAATGGAAGCGTGATATACTATAAAATATTAACAAGACTGTAGGAATATAAATTTAATCGTTGGAAATAGTAACATTTACATTAGAATAATAACAACACATATAAAATCATAAATAAAATTGGTATCTCATAAATGAAAATATGATATAATTTTATCCTAGAATAAGTAAATAAATGTTTTAAAAATGATAAATTAAGTGTTTGTATTTTCGTGGAATGTAAATTATTATTTTAGATTTCATAATTAATATAATGATTTAAAATAAAATTTATTTTAACAATATATATTCATAAATAAATATTTTTTTGTATTATAATTATAAGATAATTTTATGAGACCATAATTAATTTTTCAAAGTGCCGTAAAATCGGTTATAATATTAAAATCAGAATTTTTCAAATAAAAGTTGATTTTAATTAAAAAAAATTAACATAATTTGGAAATTATTTTCATAAAAAAGATTAAATTTTATAAATCTTCACATATAAAAATATCTAGGGTAATGTTTTGGGATTTTTCTGAAATAGATGAATTTTGGCGAATAGTGAAATACGGTAATTTCTAGTATTTAACATTTTAAGCCAAATACAGTAATTTATGAGTCATGGATGATGTAAGAAACAATTATTTAGAACTCACGTTAACTAGGTACTATATCTGGCCACATGTAATCAACACTATTGACAGTCTTGATCCTAAATAATAAAAAATGAATAAAATAATAAAAAACACCCCTCTCCTCCCACTATAAATACCACCCCTTGCATCCCCATCTCCTAAAAACATATAATACTTTAATCTTGTATATATTATGACCAACTCCATTCCCAAGATCCTTACCCACATCCATGAAATTCTAGTCTTAGCAAAAGACCAAATCCAAGGGTCTTAAAGAGGTCCCCAAGGAGATGATATCTGAGAGGTAAAATCCTCCTCCTTTCTATTTTAATTTATTTTATTTTTGTATCCTCTCCTTGCATACCGTATAAAAAGTGAAATGGTAATTCCAATATTATATAAATAAAAAAGGTTTATTATGTTAATGTAATATCCATAATTATTTCCCTTATCTTCTCCTTTTATTTTAAAAATGAAAACATCATTCATGAGGTGGCAATTCACCACCTTCATGGATGATGCGTTTTTGTTTTTTGTTTCCGCCTTCAAGGCTGGTCATAAAACCATTTTTATTTTTAAAAAAGATTATGATATGTTTATTAAAACTTATTTCATTTTCAATAACTATTATATAAACATAATATTAAAAAAATGATACTAGTTTGTGATGGTCATAAAAATGACAAACTAAACTGATCGTTATTCATTAACATTTTATATGATTAATCAACCTCATAACAAAAAACTAAATGATATATTAGGACCATTTATAAACCTATAATTACATTAATATCAATCCATTCCAATTATATAGTTTTTCATTAATTTGAAAACAACTCTCATAATTATACACAAGGTAACCGACCATAAAACCATGAAACAAATGCTCCCGAAACCATGAAATTAAACATTATAACTCATCAAAATGGCCATAAATGAAATTAATAAAATTATAAAAATAAAATATATATTTAATAGGTTCTTTGATGAGTAATTTTTGAATCTAATATGATTATCCAATACATTAAGTACAAGTGCATAATGCTTTAGGAGAAAAGGTAATGGGTTTTCCGTCTCACTTTTTATTTATATGATAAATATGTTTTATTTTCCACTAATTTATTTTTTTTTTGAGTGTATAATGAAAGTTTATATATAATATCATGAATATAATTATATTCATCTTATTAAATGATTTATTTGATAATTATTTCTTTTATGGGTCATACCATTCTACAGATTACAATGTGGTAAGTTGTTCTCATCTTGACTTTACCTATGTGAGATATATTACTTATTCAACACTTATTTATTATGTGTGGTGTAAATTATTCCCTATGATATATCATATCATAATTTAATTATCTTCATGGAAATAAATTATTCATTTTATAATTAATACTTTTATAGGGTATATGATTTGATTGATTACAAGTGGTAAGGGACTTCATCTCAATATCTATTTCATTGAGACTTACTTGGAATTGTACACCTAATCATTTTTATGTGGTCTAAATACTTCCCTTTTCAGATCATTTTCATTTGGAAATTATATTTATCTTAAATATCCATATTTCTTGCTTCATGGATATGATTATTGTCTAATCCATATACCATTTTTTACATAATGCGTTTACTTTGAATGTTATTAGATTAATTGGAAAATAATGTTAAATTTATATCGTTTACTCAATATAGAAGTTAATTGATAACACACTTTGATTTCATGAATTGAATCAATCATTTCAGTATTTTAGGAATGCTTCATACATTCAAACTTGTGTGGGTCCTGGTTATAGATAGCCCCTTGATGCATCAACAAGTCTCATGAGACAAAACAATTGGCGACAAACCCTTCAAATTTGTTTCCAAGAAGAATTGGATGAGTTTCTACCATCAAACTAAAACCATCATGTAAAAGGTCTTGATGATAGTGGTTCATGTTCCAGATACATTGTTTCTTATAATTAAGCATTCCATTCATTCTTTATTTAGTTATTTCTATTCATGATATTTTCACTATGGAAAAAATATATGGATGAATTTTCATTCCCAGTTTATTGATTAAATGGTGGGTGTTTTTCAATTATGTCATATTGATTACGCTTCACTTATTATTGATTCATGTTTCTAATGATGTATCCCTTACTAAAAAATTTATCTCAACATTTTATTTTTTTTCCTTCCTCAGGTTATGAAGATGAAATCATTGAATAAGTTTCATGGAAGTAGATTATTTTCCTTTTTTATGTTCTATGCTTAATTTCCAATGTAATAAAAAAACCATGCATGTATCTAGTTCTACAATTAAACTAAATTGAATGATCTTTGGTGATATGATCTCTTGTATTTATTCCATTGTAATAAAATAACCACCAACTCTAGGCTACTAGGGTTGGGTTTTTTATAGTCGGTATCAAAGAAGGTTTACCAGAATCCTTGGGAACTAGATGTTAGATAAACATGAGAATTATAATAAATCCTTATATTGAATTTTTTCATCAGTACTCATGATGATTATGAAATTACTCATGGTGTGCCATTATTTAGTGATGGTTCCTGATGGAAGGAAGGAAATCAATACCCATAGATAATGTATGGATTTCCCCACTGACCAAGTCAACATAGTTGGTGTTTTAGGTGAGTAGATCATGACCATATTAGGATATTTTAGTTAGTTTATGAAAAATAACCATACTACATATATGTTGGATCATTTCATGTAGCATAATCCCTTGTATTTTAGTGGTATTATTAATAAAATGGTATCTGATAAATGTATCAAGTCCCATGAAAATATATTTAATGCGTTGGGATGTGATAAAAAGGAAAAGGTAATGCTAGCAATATATTGCATCAAGGGAAATGATGATCAATGGTGTTTGTTGATCCACACTTATAAGGAGGAATATGAAATATAAGACATGGAATAGAGAACTTTTAAATAAATATTCTTTAACAATTAATTCCCTTTGTGATCAATGATCTAAAATGAATAGAAAATTCCTTATCATAAAGAAAAAGGAAGAAGTGAGTGTTGGAAATTATGAGTCTTTTTTCACAAGAATAGCCAATTATTCTATAGATTACATACATGATTTAAAAAACAAGATTGATAATTTCTTTAAAGGTCTTAATCCATGTATATAAAGGGCACTAGATTCTCAATCATTTCTATCAGATGATGAAATTGTATTAATTTCCATAAAAATAGAGAAGTAATTTTCTAGATCCTATATGTTCAAGGTAAATAAATTGAAGAATATATCCTCTAATAACCATGAAAAATTTAAATCTTCTAATAAGAATAGGGGAAAAATCTATTCCCATTATGTGAAAATTGTGGAAAGAATCACCCTGGGAAATGATTTAAAGGCATGCAAGTTTTTTATAATTGTGGAGAAAATGTTCATAGAGCTAATGAATCTAAGGGGAAGATATAAATCAATTATATTCAATGCTTAAAATGTAATGAAATGTGGAATTATTCAATCCAATGTCCCTAGCATCAATGGAATCTACTATAGAAGTGGCTAAGGGAAGATGGACAAACTTATGCAGTCACCACAATAGAAGTAGAAGTACCCAATAATGTGGTGGCAGGTACATTAATCCTATATTCAAATTTATCCAATGATTCATTTCATTATCGATCATCACACTCTTTTATATCATCCTATTTTTCCAAGAAAATATAATACTTCCCATTTTATTTAATAATGGAGTTTTCAGTCAAAACTCTTAAGGGAAGTCTCATTGCAACAAAGACGTGTCGGGAAGTCCCTATTATGTCATATAAACAAGATTTATTTTTTGACCTTATCATCATAACTATGTTTTACATTGATATAATCCTTGGTATAGACTAGAATTAAAAATATGATGTGAAAATTTATTTCAATAATAATGAAATTACAATTTGTGAGGAAGATGTAGAATTCTTTATCTTTAGAATAGAAGATTCATCATATAAATATTATATAGATCTTATAGGATCATAAGATATTAATTAAATGGATATATTATAAGAGGGTTAATTTTATTTTAACAACATAGTTTAAAATATTTAAACTAAACAAAGCACCAACCTCTTTATGTAACTTTATCATACTTGGACTAAGTCTAATTATCTGAGCCACATAATAGGAACCCGAAATCAATATAATTAATTTATAGTTAAAATATCACAATCAAAAATGGATCTGATTATATAAATTTATGTTTATCATATTTAGATTGATATTGATAAAATAATTTGTATTATAGAGATAAGTATAAATACTTACTTTCCTTAACATGCACAGTGGAAAATAAACTTGTAAAGACTGGTTAATACAATAGCTATATATATGTAAGAATGACTTATAAGATATTATAAAAAATTTATCACTGTTAACCATGAGATTAAGGTATTAAATAACCTTTACTAAAGGTATCAACCTTTTTATACTTATAGTAAAGTCTGTCATTCCTTACTAGCAATGCCCTTTATATGAAGATCATATTTTCTCTATCTTCCTATCCTTGTAAGACCTTGACATAATGGTCAGATCTATCTTACTATCCTCATAGTCACTTGATCTGGTGGATCATATTCACTATATTTTTATTCCTATAGTCCCTCGATCGTAGCACTGATCATACGTGAGTTACAATTAAAAATGTACGTAAGGAGACAACCTAAAATGGTTTCTTAAGAACTAAAACTTAATAAAGAAATACCCTGACTAAGAATAATCATTTCATGTAGAGAAATATTCAGAAGTAAGTAATAAACCACCTATCACAAAAGTAACTAGCTCTAAACTCTTAAAATGATTTCATATTTATATGTGATCTCCCAACTGTCATATTTCCATGTTTGTTTCAATGGCCTCAGACACCTATAACTTGAATGTTCATGGTAACTAAAAGTCAAATGTCATATTGATTAACACCATAGTATATTAAAAGTATTACTTATGATAGCAATAATTTTAATAATTCTTATTATAAAATTGAGTTAGTTCAACAGACTTCCTTGTCTATTGTTAATATGATAATCATTATCAAGGTCAGTTCGATTGTTTTGGTACCATAACCAGTCCGATGGACATTAATTATGTTAGTATGAAATACAAGATAAAATTCTAACTCCTAGTTTGATTAAAGTTTAGTTAGATAATTATACTCATACTCAATACAATAAACAAAATTAATAAATATAATTTTACATTTTTAATACTTTAGAACTTATTCTATGTATGGTGAAATATAATGTTTTATACAAAAACATTCTAAAACACTCAGTATATAAAAATGTTAGTAAACTTTTTTTAATAATGTTTTTGTGATTTCCAAAACTAAAGGAATTGAAAATTAATAAGTAGAGATTCTAACTTTACAATCTCCCCCTTTTTGGAAAGCACATACCCCAAAAGTTAAATGAAAAACTATCTTTGAAAAACTTGCAACCCATTTCTTTTATGAACATTGTATTCGGAGTTATTATTTAAGCCTTAACTCCCTCTAAGTTTGTATCTCTTCCGAATATAATGGAGAGTAAAATGTACAATATGATAGAATCCACATTAGGATAATATATTTCCCTTTTAAAAAATCATTCCTTTGGATATTTGTATTCTCCACATAATGAAATATTTCCCCTTTATATAACAACTCTTCCTTTATAAAAACTTTTTTCCCTTTTGTAATACTTTCTCCCCCTTTATTTTAAATTCTCCCCTTTTTGATTTTCCAAAAGAAATGGGGAATGAATCTGAAGTTTCTAATAATGTTAGAAAACATACCATAAAAAATAATTGAAATAACTAATCAACTAAAAAAATATGAAAGAAAATAAATCCAATAATAATTGGAAAACATTCAAAAAAATATTATTTGGATTAAAATTTATTTAATTCATTACAAACAATTCAAATTTTTTACAAAATAAATACATCATAGAGTTAAAAAATAATTTAGCCATTCTTAATAAAAGTCTTTCTTCATCTTCTCAAATATTTTTTCTGGAATCCAATATTTATATTTCAACTTCTTAACTTCCTCGTAAAGTTCTTTATTTTTTTCCTTAATACATCCACTTCGACTTGACACAACTTTAGTCTTCTCTACTCTAACTCCATATCTTAGATCTTTTGTTTCAGAACATCCATATATTCAGTACGATCATTGGTTGCATCTCTGAACTATTCAATAAAATTTACTCAATTATTCATGACTATCAATAACTAATTGAAAGATTTAGCTGATTCTATAATGAGATTCATAATTTCATCAAACTATTATTTATGCATTCTAATATCTTAATCAACTTGATATGACCACTTCACCAATTGATTACAAGACCATTTATGAGTATAAGAAGTTTTTTTTAAAATATTAATCTCAACTTCATTCTAAATTAATTTTTATTTTAAATATTTTATTGAATACAATTTCTCATTAATACTTTCTTGAATTATCTGAATCTGATATTCTAGCTTTGTAAAGTAAGAAATAGTCTCTTTTTGATAATTTTATTTCATGCATATATATTAGAATGTTTTAGTATATTTATTTTTTTAATTAAAAGAATAATCCTTCCAAATTTTTGTCAAATTGACTTGTTTTCTGTTTTTTGGCAGGAAATTATGATTATTTGAAAAAGGAACTAAAAGAGGAGGAATTAGGAGCTAAAAGAAACTTCACACTGCGAGCGAAGTGAAGCAATGTGACACTGGATTTTTAAATTTTATTTGGACAAGGAAAACTAGAAAAATAATGATTACACATCGTGTATCTTAAGTACACATCGTGACTTCATAAGAGGGGATTTCATCATGCTAGAAAAGTCATGATCACAATACATGCTTTGAAAGATTATTACACATCATTATTCCCAGTTAAATATTGTGACATCATTAAATAGTAAAAATTCATGTACAAGATTTGTGTAGATTCAAAATATGTGGAGGTAATTGTGGATCAGGATTACATGATGTGAAACAATATACATGTTGTGTAATGTGTCGGTTAGAACCAATACAAATCCTAAAAATAGAGGAGATTCTTCTTCTGAAAATACAGATTCATATTTTTTGTGAGAGACCAAATCTTGGTGCAATAAGCTGATGCACCCTCTAGGATTTCTTTTCTCTCTTTTTATTATTCTTTATTTTAATTATTATTATTCCCAATATTCCTATTATCCTTGGATAAAGGGGTAATACCTCCTAGTTCTTGGGTAATGTAAATAGAATGGGAAGGTGTTATTGGATTGCTTTATTATATTCATGTATTTAGTTTTCAACAATTTAATTTCAACTCCCAATCCATTTTTTTTATTTTATCATTACTATTGATAATTTAATTAAAAAGGAACATCGATATAGAACAACTTGAAAACCTAAAGAAGGCATGACATTTGTTGAATTTATGGGAAATTGGGTTTAGAAATAGTATCTAGACAAACTTGATTTAGTTACACACAAAATTTCCAGACCAAAAGAAATTAGGAATATTCGCATTAAAGAGAAGATACCATAGCCATTGGATCTACCTCATCTAGACTTTGACACCAATCATGAACTAATCAATATATTTTCTAAAAACCAATTGTACCCAAACATTAAAATTACAAAACCTTAGCATGATTTTTAAATCTTTTTGAAAAAACTAATCTATCAGATGATTTGTTTTTATTTTACCTTCATAAAATCAAATGAAATCCATTATTTTCTCACCTCATTCAAAAAATTAATAAAATTAAGTCAATTGAAAACCTATTTAAACTAATTCTCCATCTCTGTGGGTTTGACGCTAAAATTTCATAATACTATGTTTCAAGTAATCAGGAATATTTTTGTATTTATAATTTTTTTCATAGTACTATAGGGAACTAACGACGCCCCATGGTTCTAACAAAACCATACCTTTTTCAGGGATATTAGCCTTTTAGTTTTTTAGGATTCCAATTTTTATTTTATTTCTTTATTTTAATATCTCCACTTACACTGGGTGTGTTAATGATTTGATTTAATATTTTTAATCTTTAATGCAAAATTATAACACTCAGTCAAAGGAAAAAGTCATCATTGATATAGAAAACCATATGGAAACAAGCCCAAAGATTAAAATCAATACTACCATAGAGGTTTCTGAGAAAATATAACCATGTGGAGTTCATCAAAGCGATCAGAGGAAGCAGACGCTCATAGACTACCGGAAGTTGTTGAACATAGGATTGAAACCAATCATCCTAGAACCCCCCCCCCCCATTATTGTAAACCACTTTGAGATAAATCTGGAAATCATCTCAATGATCATTAACAAAAAAAATTCACTGGACTTCCACATAAAGATATTTAAAAAAATTGGGAGACTTCATCATGATTTGAGATACATTTCAATTTCAAAATGTCTCAAGCGATGTTGTAAGACTTATTATTTTCCAATTTTACTTACAAGATTGATATTGACATTGGATTCAAAGCATGCCTACACATTCCATCGCCACATGGGATGAAATGACAGGGAACTTCCTCACCTTATTCTTTCCACCTTCAAAGTTGATGGACATATGAGAAAAACATTTTATACTTTTGTCAAGTTAAATAAGAGTCATTGTATGGTGCATGGGAATGGTATAAGGACGTGAAAATAAAATTCCATCGTTATGGAATAGAGTTGTGGATACGAATAGAAACTTTCTACTGGGGTTTATCATAGGGAAACGGGTCATTTATTGATGTGACAGTTGGATGATCTTTAATGAAGATGTCTCCTGAAGCAAGATACAACTTACTGGATGAGATGGAAAGAAATATATTTCAATGGAAATGAGAAACAATGAAATAGAAATTCATCCATGAAATCAATAATAATGACTAGATGAAATCACAATATGAGTCACTGACCAAGAAAATGGACATCATGATGGACTAGCAATAAAACCCCCAAGATACGTGTATAAAAGATGATAATTGTTCTCGATTATAATCATGGTAATAAATTTCAGTCATAGAGGCCTCAACAACAACAACAACAACAACAAGGAAAAGGATCCCAACAAAGGCCACAAGGGTACCAATAACAGGCACCACAAGGACCCATACTGACAAGCTAGGTTCATTCATTAGAGGAGACGCTGAAAAAAATCATGAATTCTCCTAGGGTTTCACCCATGGAAATAAAAGAAGAAGCATCATACCAAAAGGACACATTAAGGAATATAGAGATTCAAGTTGGCCAAATTGCTGATCAACTTAGAGTGATACCCAGAGGAGTACTACCAACATTCCCTAAGGAATGGCCATGTGAAGATTTTAAGGCTATAGTGTTTAGAAGTGGAAAGGAAACAAAAGGAAGTGGTATAGAATTTTCAGGATGACCACAAGTTAAAGCAAGAGAAGAGGATGTTGAGAGTAGAAAGTAACCAGTAGATGAAGAAGAAGAAGAACCACCTCAGTACAAACCAAGGATTCCTTTTCTAGAGAGAATGGTGAAATTGAAGAATAATGTTCAGAGAGGTTAATTTTTTGAACAATTATAAAGTTTCATATTAATATACCCTTTTAGAGGATCTCAAGAACATTCCAACATAAACAAAATTCATGAAAGAGATGTTGAAAAAATAATAACAAGATGGAAGATATTGGAACATCTCCACTCACATGAGAATGTTCAGTGGTGGTATTAAATGACCTACCTAAGAAGAAAAGAGATCCATGAATCTTTTCAATTCCCATATTTATCAGAGATAAAAAATGTTGGAGTTATTTTTGGTACATAGGTTTGAGTGTCATTATCATGTTGTGCATGACATTCAATTGTTTGTGACTAGATGGACGGAAGACAGAAAGAGAACTCCTTCAATTAGCATATTCAATAGTAAAATCCCTAAGAGGATTCATCAAGGATATCCTAATAAATTTTTAAAAATTATACCTCCCCATCAACATTATAATTCTTGATATGTAAGAGTAAATAAATCCATTCATTTTGGGATGTCCATATTTAGCCATAAGTCATGCACTGATCGATGTTAAAAGTGTAGAACTCTGACTAAGAGTTAGAAGTGATCAATTATGTTTCAACATACACTAGGAAATGAAGAAATATGATGTGTTATAGGAAAATGAGTTTCAAGAAAGAAAAATTGATAAAGTTGTGGATGTCACTGAGATTAAAGAGTAACAAGAGTTAAATGTTATTGTGGAAGAGGATGTTCAACTAAGGAAGAAAGAAAAGGTAAAGACCAAGACTGTTCACACAAAGAGAGAGACTGACTCCACTAAATTAGAGAAAGGAAAACATGTTTGGATAATACATGAACTTAAATTTAGTTCATCGAGATTGAGGAAGAAATGGTGGGTTGGTCCAATGGAGATCAAGAATGTACTACCATCTGGAAGAATCAAGTCATTCAGAGAAGAAGGAAAGGGGCCAACCTATGTAGATAGGACACAACTGAGACCATTCATGGACCCTAAAGAGGTAAAAAAATTATATAATCCATCACATGAGCTAAATCTAAATTATTTAAGGTCAATCTAATGATGTTAAACAAAAACACTTCTGAGTGGAAACATGAATTTTTTGTTTTTTTTTATTTTCTATTTTTAGAGTTGTGCATGCTCCCACACTAATTATTCCAAAATTCATTAAAAATGGAATGTTCATTCATTTTTTATGTTTAAATTTTAGGACCATCAAGACACAATATGGAAGCAAGCAACAATAACATGAAAACCCAAATTTGGAAAACCAATTACAAGGGGAGTAAGAGTTTAAATTATATATTTTCTACTATACTCCCCAAATTTAATTAGATAATTAACTTCTAATTTCATTCCACAATTGATTAAATCATTAAAAAAACTGATCTATGAGACATAAACTACCTTGTACTATTATCATTCCATGTATTTAGATTTCTTTCTCAATAAATTTGAATGAGAAAAATGTCACAACGAATGAGTATAGATAATCATGTGGATTAGGAATTGAAATATCATGATTTAGGGGATCTTGTTGATCATTGTAAATGATTTTTTTATATTTTTCCATGATTTGAATTTTTGAAGTATTCATTAATTGATTTATTTATTCTTTTTCATTTCCATGAGTAATTAACCCAACCATTTGTCTATTTCTTGATACATCCACTGAGCCAATATTTTCCATTATTTCTATTGTATATTTCTTGAGAAAATCATGCATGTTATCTTCTATAACTTTCATTGCATCTTATCAAAGCTATGACTTCACATAATCACATTTAAAATTATTGAATCATTATATTTGTTAGCCCTAATCCTAAGATTCACCATGCATTAACCCATTTTTAATCATGTAGAAGCCATAAATATCCTTTTTGGAAATTATCCATGCTACGAGCCTATATTATTTATTACTACCTTCCTATACATTTTTTCATGATATTTAGAAGAATAAGTGTGGGGAGGAACATTATTGTATGTATTAGGATATACATTACTAAGGATATTTTTCTGGGTACTTTTTTATTATGATTTGGGGATAGTCCATGATATCTTTCATTATATTACATTATGCATCTCTCATTCTAAAAAACATTTGAAAAAAATTGAGAAAAAATTCGGTTTTGTTTTCAGAGGATATAAAATCACAATTTTTCTGAATGACTATATTTTGATCAAATCTAGTTATGTGATGGATGAGATATTTTTTCTAAAAACAACTTATGAAAAAGAAAATAATTTTAAAAATGGAAAAAATATCAAGAGAGTTTTATTCATTCATTACATGTACATATAACATGATCCCACTTTGATTTTTTTGGGGGAAGAGAGAGATTATATTTATAAAGGGAGACATTTATTGAGATGATTCTGATTATCATACAAAATGATTTAGAGTCTAACCTCCTTTTGAGATTTACTTTTCATCATTTACTTACATACCATAAATCCTTGGAGTCATTTGAAACTTAACATAGAATCCCTCATGGTTAATTATGATATCTATCTTTATGCGGTGGAGATGTTAGATTCCTTGCAAGCCTATGGTAAGTTACATGTTCTTGTGGTATGTGCTGAATTATATTTACATTTGTACCATGATAATGAGTAAAAAATTCATGTTATGTAAATTTCAAGTGTCATGCATATTAATAATGAATTGAAAAATAAAAATGAATTATGGAAGAAAATTTTCTATTTTAAAAGAGAAAAAGTAAACTACTTGGTTAGTTTGTTTCTTTGAAAAATGAGATATTGATGAATTTTATATGGGTGATGATAAAACATTTAATTTTTGATTTTATTAATTGTTTTATTGAAATTTAATTTAAATAATGGTATGTTTAAAGTTCTTTATAGTATCTTGAGATTCTATTCTTGAAGACAAGGCTAAAACCAAGTGTAGGATTATTTGATAAGTATATTTTAGAATATTTAAGTATATTTATTTTTTTAATTAAATGAATAATCTTTCCAATTTTGAATCAAATTGAATTGTTTTATGTTTTTTGGTAGGAAATGATGAATATTTGAAAATGGAACTAAAAGAGTAATTGTGAGCTAAAATACACATCACCCCACGAGTGAAACGAAGTAGAACGACACCAGATTTTTGAAGTAGAAGTGGACCTGGAAAACTAGAAAAATAATTATTATAGGTCATGTATCATCATTACACATCATGACTTCATAAGATATGCCTATTCAATTCTATACAAGTCACTATCGCAGTACACGCTATGAAAGATGAGAACTAGTTTTGAGTCCCTGTTACATGTCGGGACATTAGTCAATGGTCAAAATCAATGTATGAGATTTATGCCGACTAAAAATACGTATAAGAAATTACAGATCAAGATTACATGATGTGAAACACTATTAAACATTGTATAATGTGTCGGGTAGAACCAATATGAATCCTATAAATAGAGGGGTTGCTATTGCTAAAAATACAGATTCATAATTAAAGTTAGAGACCAAATCATGGTGCAATAAGTTTATGAACCATCTCTGAGTTTTTAGTTCTTTTCATTAATCTTTATTTTAATTTTTATCCTTCCTTATATTCCTCTTATACTAGGATTAATGGTTAAACCCGTATATTCTACGGTTATTTTAATAGAAGGGGGAAGGTGTCGTTGGATTGATTTATTCTATTCATGTATTTGTTTTGCTTCAAGTTAATTTCAACTCCCAATCCCCTTATTTTTATTTTATCATGGCCATTGATAATTTAATTAAAAAATAACTTCAATATTGAACAACTGACAATCGTGAAAAATGGATTAACATTGCCGACATTAGGTGAATTGGGATTAAAAACAGTATCGAGACAAACTTGATTCGACAGCACCAAAAATTACCAAACCATGGGAAAGGGAATTATTGCGTTAAAGAGGATTCAACATGAACATTGGATATTCCTCCTCTCGACTCTTACACCCATCATGAACTAATAAACATATTTCCTAAAAACCAATTTCACCCAAACCCTAAAATTACAAAACCCTAGAAAGCTTTTTAAATCATTTTGCAAAACCAATCAATCAACTGCTTCATTTTTATTTTGCCTTTGTAAAATTGAATCAAATCCATCCTTTTCTCACCTCCTTCATAAAATTAAATAAATTAAGTCTTTACAAACTAAATAAAAATAATTCACTATTATTATGGGTTTGACCGTGAATTTTTCTAATAATATGTTTCAATTAATCGAATTGGATATTTTGGGTTTTTTTAAAAAGATTACATAGTATCATAATAATTACCCATAGGGATATCAAACAGGGTCCATTTATAGGGATATTATCCTTTTAGTTTTTTACGATTGCAATTTTTATTTAATTTATTTATTTCAATTTCTCTATTTATTTTGGGTGTGTTTATGCTATTATTTTAGATTTTTAGTCTTTAATTCAAAATTACAACACTCAGTGAAAGGAAAAAATCATCATTGATTCTGAAAACCATTCTGAAACAAGCACATATATTGAAATCAATATAAGAATGGATGCCACTGAGAAAATCCAACCCACTGGAGTTCATCAAATAGATCATGGGCAACAGACGCTCCCAGACTATGGGTAGTCATTGAACATATGATTGAAACCGATCATCCTAGAACCCCTTATTACAGCATAGCACTTAGAGATAAATCTAGAAATCATCTCGATGATTACAAAAAGTGTACAATTCACCAGACATCCACATGAAGATCCAAACAAACATTTGGGAGACATCATTGAAATTTTTGATACATTTCAATTTCAGAACTTCTCATATGTTATGGTAACACTTTTTCTTTTCCAATTTTCTTTACGAGATTGAGCTCAAGACTGGATGAAATGATTTACTGCACATTCTATCACCACATGGAATGAACTGGTTTGGAACTTCCTCACCCACTTATTTCCACATTCAAACTCTATAGACATTTGCGAAAACATTTTAAACTTTTTTAAATTTCAAGAAGATTCATTGTATGGTGCATGGGAATGGTATAAGGACATGATATAAAAATTCCCTCATCATGGAATATAGTTGAGGATACTAATAAAAACATTCTACATCATTTTATCATAGGAAAAGATGTCACATTTTGATGATTTGGTAGGAGGATCATTAATTAAGAAATCACTTAAAGAAAAATCCAACTTATTAGATGAGATGGAAAGAAATAGTTTTCAATGGTAAGGAGAAGGGATGCAAAGAAAATGGATCCATTAAATCAATAATAATGACTAGATTGCAGCACAACTAGAGTCAATGACCAATAATATTGACATCATGATAGGACAATAACAATACCCCCAAGGTACGTGTATAGAATATTCCAAATAATCTGATTACAATCATGGTAATCAATTTCAGGGATGGAATCCCCAACAATGACATCAAAAACAAGGAAAAGGATACCAATAGAAGAAATAAGGGTTCCAACAAAAGGAACCTCTAGGGCCCACACTGACAAGCTAGGTCCATTCGTTTGAGGAGACACTGGAAACATTCATTACTGATTTTGGGGATTCACTAAAGGAAATAAAAGATGAAGCATCATTCCAAAAGGCCACATTAAATAATCTGGAGCTTCAAGTTAGCCAAATTGTTGATCATATTAGAGTGAGATCTAGAGGAACACTACTATCATGACCTGAGTAATTCCTATGTAATGATTTGAAGGCTATATAGCATAGAAGTGGTATGAAAAAAACTATGTGGTATTGAATTTTCAGGATCACCACTAGTGGAAGAAAGAGAAGATAAAGCTGAGAGTTTCAAGGAATAAGTAGCTAAAGAAGAATAATAATAACTAAATTAACACAAGCCAAGGATTCCTTTTACAAAGTGAACGGTGCAAGGGAAGAACAATGTTCAGAGAGTTAAATTTTTGCAACACTTTAAAAAAAATTATATTAATATACCCTTTGTAGAGGCTCTCATGAACATGCCAATATATGAAAAAATCATGCAATAGATAGTAACAAACAAGAAGATGCTAGAAGAGATTAGAACCATTCCACTCACATGAGAATGTTCGGTGGTGGTATCAAATTCCCTACCTAATAAGAAAATATATCCATGTATTTTTTCAATTATCATCTTTATCAGAGCTAAAAAAATGTGGGAAAGATTTTTGCGACATAGGTGTAAGTGTCAATATCATCTCATACACAACATTCAATAGTTTGGGACTGGATTCACAGAAGAAAACATGAGTACTCCTTTAATTAGAATTCTCAATAGTGAAATTCCAAAGAGGAGTCATTGAGGATACCCTAATCAGTGTTGAAAAATTCTACTTCCCCATCGACTTTCTAGTGTTGGATATAAAAGAGTAAAGGAATCCAATCATTCTAGGAGGACCATTTTTGTCCACAGGGTTTGTGTTGATTGATGTTCAAAGTGGATAACTCTTCCTACGAGTTGGAATTGATCAACTAAGTCTCAACATCCATCAGGAAATAAAGAACTATGATGTGCAAGAGTAAAATGATCATGATTAAGGAGAAATAGTTCAAGTTGAGGATGTCGGTGAGATTAAAGAGCTATTAGGGTCAGATACTATTGTGGAAGAGGATGTTCAACTAAGGTAGAATTAAACGCATAAGAACAAGACTCATTCCACCAGATAATAGACCTACTACACTATATCTGATAAATTACAAAAAGTATGGATGATTCATGAACTTCCATTTAGTTTATAATGATTGAGGAATAAATGGTGGGTCTTTCCAACAGAGATCAAGCTAGTACTACCATATGGAAGAATCAAGTTGTTCAGAAAAGTAGGGAAGATTCCAACCTATGTGGATAGGACACAACTGAGACCACTCATGGAACCCTAATAGGTAAAAAACATCAATCATCTCTCATATGAGTTGAAGCTGATGAAGGTAAAGACAATCCAATAATGTTAAAAAAATCACTTCTTGGAGGTAACATGAGTTTTTTATTTATTTTCTATTTTTAAAGGCATTCATGATCGCTCTCAAATTATTTAAAAATTCATTGACAATGGACAATGCATTAACTTTATTTTTTTAATTTGTAGGACTATCAAGACCAAAGGCGATAGAAGGCAGCAAGAGCATGTACAACCCAACTTTGGACAACTAATTTCAAGGCGAGTAAGAGTTTCAATTATGTATTTTCTACTATACTCCCCCAATTTAATTATATAATCAAATTTCAATTACATTCCGCACATGATTCATTATTTAGACAACTTATATTGGAGACATAAACTACTTAGGGATATTATCATGCCATGTATTTATATTTCTTTGTCAATAAATTTGAATGAGAAAAATAGAAAAAAAATTATAGATAAGCATGTGGATTTTTATTTGAAAAAATCATGATTTAGAGGATCATGTTGATCATTTTAAATGAAATTTTTTCTGAAATTTTTCCATGCTTCGAATTTCTGATGATTTCATTCATTGATTTATTTATTCATACACATTTCCATGAGTAATTCATCCAACTATTTGTATCATTCCCAGGACATACACTAATCTAATATTTTCCATTCTTTTTATAGTTTATTTCTTGAGAAACTTGGGCATGTTATCTTCTATAACATTCATTTCATCTTATAGAAGCTATAACTTCACAGAATCACTTTCAAAATTATTGAGTCATTATTTTGTTTCCCTTATATTGAGACCCAACATGAAATAATACATTTTTAATCCAATTGAATCCATGAATAGCCTTGTTAGGAAATGATCCATGTCACAAGTCTATCTTATCCATTCATACCTTATTCTAAATTTTTTTCATGATATTTAAAATAATAATTATCGGGGAGGAAGATTATTGGGTATATTAGGATATACATTATTGAGAATATTTTTTTAGGGTATTTTTCATTATGATTTGGGGAGAGAACATGATATCTTTCATTTTATTTCATTATTCATCTATCGTTCTAAAAAACATTTGAAAAAAAGTTAAAAAAAAATTGGGTAATTTTTTAGGAGGATCAAAAATAACCATTTTCCATATTGATGATATCTTGATCATATGTGGTTATGTGATTGATGTGTGATTTTTCATAAGTACAACTTTTTAAAAATAAATAAAATGAAAAAAAAATATCAAGAGTGGTTGATTCATCCATTACACATATATGTATCATGATCCCACTTTGAGTTTTTGGGGGAAGAGAGATATGAAATTTGAAATTGGAGACATTTATTGAGATTATTTTTATTATCATGAAAAATTATTTAGAGTTAAACCTCATTTTTGAGCAATACTTTTTACATCATTTACCTACCTACCCTAAATCCTTATAGTTATTTGATCCTTAATGGTGAATCCCTCATGGTTAATTGTGATCTCTGTCATTATGTGGGGGAGATGTTAGATACATGGCAATCCTATGGTAAGTTACATGTTCTTGAGGTATGTTGTGAATTTTATTTATATTTTTACCCAGATAATGAGTGGAAAATTCATGTGATGTAAAGTTCTAGTGTCATTCATATTAATAATTAATTGAAAACTGAATATGGAATATGGAAGAAATTTGGATATTTCAAAAGAGGAAAATTAAAATACTTGGTTAGTTTGTTTCATTTAAAAATGAGGTGTTGATAAATTTTCTACGTGAAATCCTCAAACATTTTATTTTTCATTTATTCAATTTTTTTTATTGAAATTGAATTTAATGCATGGTAAGGTGAAAGCCCATTATAGTTTTTTGAGATTATATCCTTTAGGACAATGATGAATTCAAGTGTGGGGGTATTTGATAAGTGTATATCATGCATATATTTTAGAATGTTTGGGTATATTTATTTTTTTAATTAAATGAATAACCCTTAAAATTTTGAATAATATTGACTTTTTTATGTTTATTGGCAAGAAATGATGAATATTTGAAAAAGGAACTAAAATATGAGAAATTATGAGCTAAAAGATACTTTACCCCGTGAGAAAACTAAAGCAGCATGACACCTGATTTTTGAAGAAGAAGTTGACCACGAAAATTGGAAAAATAATGATTACACATCAAGCATCTTACGTACACACAATGAATTCATAAAAAATTACATAGTTGTGCTAGAAAATTCTTGACTATAGTACACATTGTAAAAGATGATTACATGTCAAGTGTCCCAATTACACGTTGTGACATCATTCAATGGTCAAAATCCATGTACGATATTTGCACAGATTCAAAATACATGTTTGTAATTGTATATCTGTATTACAAGATGTGAAACACTATTACATGTCATGTAATGTTTCGAGTATAACCAATCTGAAACCTATAAATAGAGGAGCTTCATCTGCTAAAAATACATATTCAGATTCAATTTCAAAGACCAAAGCTTAGAGAATGAATCCATTTTTCCCTCTCTGAGTTCTATTCTTTATTTTAATTGTGATTTATTTTAATTTTTGTCTTTACCCATATTTCTCCCACCCTAGGATAAAGGGTTAAACCCTCCTAGTGCTAGGGTAATGTAAATAGAAGGGGGAAGGTGTAATTGGATTGATTTATTCTATTCATGTATTTCATTTTCTGTAATTTAATTTCAACTCCCAATCCCTCTATTCTTATTTTATCATGACCATTGATAATTTAATTAAAAAGGAACTTCAATATTGTGAAACTAACAACCCTAAAGAAGGAATGACCATTGTCAAATTTATGGGAAATTGGGTATAAATATGGTATTGAGGAAAACTTTATTCGACAACAACCAAAATTACTAGACCTAGGTAAATTGGGAATTGTCACATTAAGTAGGATATACGACGATCATTGGATCCACCTCATCTTGACTCCAACACTAATCTTGAACTAATCAACCTATTTCTTAAAAACCTATTTCTCTCAAACCCTAAAATTACAGAACTTGGGAACACTATTCATATCTGTTTGTAAAACCAATCAATCAGCTACTTTGTTTTTATTATGCATTTTTAAAATCAAATCAAATACATCTTTTCTCACCTCCTTTTTAAATTAATAAAATTAAGTCTTTAAAAAACATAATAAAACTAATTCACCATCTCAGTGGGTTTGACCCCAAATTTTCCTAATACTACATTTCAATTAATCGAGTAGATTTTTTTGGGTTTTATAAAACCAAATTGTATAGTACCGTGGGGAACTAATGATTCACCATGGGGCTATTACCTTCCAATATTCTCAACACATGAACAATTTAATTGAAACCTTTATGCACTATTATTCATGTTGATTCTGATTGTCCAGGGTCAGGATGGGGAGGTTTTTTCATCTTCTTCCAAATTCCATTTATTTTTCATTCTTTTTTTCATTTTTTTGAACTTACTATTCCAATTACTTAAAAAAATTCTTATAATAAGATATTTCCATAATATCCACATCATCAGTGTTGGCATTTTCAAAAACTGTGGTTTTTTAATTTTTATCTCCTTCATGAATCTTGGATGATGATTGAGTTTATTCTGATGACGATGATGCTTATTCCTGAGTACAACTAGATTTTTCTCCCTTATTATCCTTGGAGAGTAAAAATGATGAGGATGATGATTATTATAGTGGATCCTTTTCCGATTGAGTTTCCTCATCATGATTTTCTTCATTTCGATCTTGTTCATCTTCCTCTTCTTCTTCTACCTCTACATCTATTTCTATTTCAACTTCTTTGTATTATTATTCTTCTTATATTTCATCACTTTATTTTTCTTCCTTGTCTTATTATTATTTTCCTAATTACTCTTTTTCTTTATATTCCTTATCTATATCTTTTTTATGTTTTCTATAAGTTCTAATAGTTTCTATTCCTACTAATTCTGATTCTTTTTCTTGAACGATTGACTATGATTCTTCCTCACCAACCTTTCCTTTTTTTCCCTTATCATCCACTGAAGGGATCTCAGGAGGCACTAAAGAAGTTACATCACCATATACTACTAAATGATCTTGAAATATTAATCTAAATTATGTATTATTCTAATCAGTATGAGATTTTGGATGCACATGACCAATAGTCGCCATCTCAACGCCTTTCAGAATACATTTCACAATTCTTTTATATTGTAATCTCTTATTCTACTTTCCATTCTTCTGCTATTTATCTAAACATTCTACATAATTAATTTTTAAAGTTTTTATTCTATGGGATTAAATCAGATTTTTGGATCCCCTAGTTTCTTCTCAGAATTATCTTTAATCCACTTCTCAAAACATTCATCTGAAACTTTATTTTATTTCTTCCTCTTTTAACAAAGTGGGGTATCTACTTTTCTATTATTTTTATTCTTAGTACCGTCCTCATAATTCCTCAATGTTTTCACTTTCGAAACAACACCATCATATTTCTCAACAAACTTTTTTGAATTAGCATCAAAAATCAATCCCATTATGGCCATCGTATCATCACTGGTGAATGAAATTTTTCCTCAAACTGGATATGATGTGTTTTATATTTTGAACAACTTAAAGGACTCAAAAACCATTTTACTTATAATATTTGAAAACATCCTAATCTTGGTATTGGTTGAAGTTGTTTTGATATTCTCTATGGTTAAAAATATAAACATTACCAAGTCTATCTTTCTCATATTCACTAAATAATCTAAAACGAAAACATTAGAAACTTTCAAATTATCTCTATATCCCTTCCCCAAAATGAGATACCATTACATACATAATTCTAATACTCTATTATAAAAATTCATTTGGGATAATTTTCTAGTCTTATCGTATTCTGAAAATAATGAATCTTAAACTCTGGTTTTGTTATAACCATCGAGTTTATTTTGTATCATATTTGAAGAAAAATACACTTCCCCCACTATGGGTACTCCCACCAAATTCATAACATTCATAAATAAAAAATTATACAACTTCTCAAACATGGAAATTAAATTAAATATTTAGTGTCCTCCTTAAGAAATTTTAATGAAACATAGAAGTCATGAACTACATTAGGATAGTACAAATTAAAATCATCATCACGTTTTTGTACACAACCCGACTATCATCCTTGAAATAAATTTTTATTCTTCAGAGTAGAATCATATTTCTCATATCATGATAATTCTGTAATCCTATCCCTAAATATGAACCATTTAAAAAAATCCTCCTTATTCGTCATCATATCTGAAATGGGTACTGATAATGGGATGAAAAGGAAATATTTTGGACTTATGAATTTTAGGGGTACAGCAAGTTTGGGTGTAAACACTAAACAACTAATGTAGGACAAGAGTAGGACCTTACATTCTATAGGAACATAGGTTAATGGATATCCTTATATAAGATAATTGATGGATGAGATGAAAAACCTTCTGATCTATTAGACAATATTCATCTGAATATAAGTTTTTCTAAATGTTTGGAACTATCAAGGTTTTAATGTTTTTATCATAAAGAGAATCAATCCAAATAGAATTTTTTTTAAACATTCAAAATAAAAAAATATAAAAGATTAAAAGAATAATAAAAACAAAATTTATAAACTATTATAATGAAATAGTGAAAAAACATAAAATAATAGAATAGTACCATTATGAATGGGAAGATCCATTAGTATTTATAACCTATTCTTCTTGGTTTTTGAAAACTAAAAAGATTATAATAGTTCTGACATAAAAAAATGAATATGATTTTTTAGTGAAAAAACTAATTATGATAGTTTTTGTGAGAAAACTGAATAAGATAGTATTATTAAGAAAAATAATTAGGAAAATTTTATTAAATCGAAAAATTTTCACAAAAAATGAGTCCTTAAATTTTATAAGAATTATTGATTCTAGAAAGCACATTGGGAATTCATACTCCAAAAGTTTTATAGAGGATGATTTTGGAAAACTTATTATGATAAAAGGTTTAGAAAAAAATAAAAAATTTATAAAACTAAAAATCATAAGAACATTTAAAATGTTTTGAAAAACATGAATCAAATTTACTCTCCCTATGAAAATGAGTAACTTAATGTAAGGATATGGGTAAATAATAAGTATATATAAATTATTATTTTATGTTGATAATTCCTAGATTCTATTTAATGTATTCAAATGTATTATAAATAAAAGGTTTTGTAAAAATATAAGTAAGCTGTTCTTGCATTCCGATGAACTAAAAAATGATATCTCCTTTTACTGTGTGATCCAAGATTAAATGGTTTCTTATATCTATGTGTCTATCACATGAGATATTTTCAAGGTTTTTAATTAATTCAATGAAACTATTATTTTCACAAAGTATTTGATTTTTATTAAAACTCATTCCATAGTTAGTGAGTATGTGTTGTATCCATAACAATTTATCAAAAAAACATACAGATTCCATATATTCAGCTTCATTGGAGGAAAGTACTATTGAATGTTGTTTATTACATGACCAAGAAACTAAATAATCTCTTAAGAAATGATATGGTTCAGAAGTGCTTTTCTTATCCATTCTACATAAACCAAAGTTAGAATCCAAAAAAACTGTTTAATTCAAATCAAAATTTAGTGGAATTGAAAATTCCTAAATCCATAATTCCCTTAAGATAGAAAAACTAATAATTTAAGAGATTTTGTTTAGGAATATTTTATATTTTCATGATATATTTCAAATAATCATATTCAAAACATTAATTATGGATGAAAATGGGATTCTTAAAATCCATATAAAGAATTGGTAATTTGATATATATTTTAAGGATGTTTTTTATTTTAAAAACTAAGTGGGTTTTCAATATAAACTTCCTCCTTAAAATATACATTGATAAATGCACACTTCACATACAGTTGATAAAGTTTGAAATTAAAGAACACTATAAAGTATAGAAGTATTCAAATAGATTGGAGTCTTTATAAAAGTTCTTAGATTTCATTACAATCTATAAATTCTTGTTAATTATAACCCTTATAAATAAATGCATCTTCCTTTCCAATAATTATGCCATTATCATCACATTTGTTTCAGAAAAACCCATTTTACTACAATTATAGAAGTTTCTTTTGGTCATTAAAATAAAGTACAAATTTTGTTCCTCTTAAACTCATTGAGATCTTATTTTATTTACTAAATCCAATCCTCATCACTTAAAGCCTCATCAATATTATTAGGTTAAAATTGGGATAAGAAATATAGATGTTCAATTTTATTTCTTAAGGAACTTTTAGTCCTAACAGGTTAATATACAACACCAATGATACTTTCACTAGGATTATTTATAATAAAAAACTAAATTATTAGGTTTTGAAGAATCTATTATTCAAAAATACATACAATATATTTTACAGTAATAACATTAGAAACTAATTCTTAAGTTATTTCATTATGAGAAGAACTTTCTAATAAAGTTTGAAAATCAGTTTTAGAAATAACGTCCAAGGATGTATGTTGAGGTTGTTCAAAAACAAATAGATCTATTTTATAAAACATAAACTATACTATTTACTCTATAGTATAATAATTTTTATCACAAACTATATAAGCCTTATAATAAGGGTAATAACCTAAAAATATTCCTTCATCATATTTGGGTGCTAATTTATGTAAATTATATTTAGTAATCATGATGAATACTTTACAACCAAAAATGTTGATGTCATAAATTTTTTGTTTTATTCCTTTCCACAACTCATAATGAGTTTTAATAAGAAAATTTCTAATTAAAACTCTATTTATAATATATAAGGCAGTACTAAATGATTCAGCCAAAAAAATATTTTGAAACTAAGTATTGAATTTTTGAAAATTTGTGTTCAATACCTTTCTTACTATAAAAATTTTCAAAATAATAATTTAAAAATTCTCCTCTGGGATCAATATGAAAAGATATCAAAAGGAGGTTTTTTCAAATTTTTAAATTTGGCTAAAAAACATCAAAATAAAAAATGGATTAAAATTTCTTTATGGGAAAATAAACCCAATTATATCATGTGTAATCATCAACTTAGACCTATAAATATTATTTTCCATCAATAATTATAGTTTATGTAGGACCAATAATTCCATGTGCACTAAATTTAATTCATAAGTAGATTATACTTCATGAATAGATTTAAAACACTACTTATGTTGATTACTACATTGGTAAGGGTCATATACTTATGAAGTATCAAACCGAAGTTCGGTTTGATCCTTAATAGTACCTTTATAAGTCAATTTAGATAATTTTCTAAAGTTACAGTGTCCTAACATTCAATTATATAACCAATATTGATCTTCCACTTCACTAAGTCAAGGTAATTCTTGGATCCTAAGGTCTTCTATGTTAATTGTATAAACTATATCATGTCGATTGGATGAAATAATAAATTCATCCTTGGAAATTTTTACTAAACAATTATCATTTCTAAATTTAAAAAGCTAAAATTCATCACATAATTGACTTGTTATTATAAGGTTGTTCTGAAGACCTTTAATAAATAAAACATTTGAAATAACAGATTTACCAAAAAGAATAATGTTACCTATTTTGATAATCTCTCCTTGAGAATTATCTCTAAATGTGACTTTTCCAACATTAATTTTGATAATATTATTGAATAAGTATTTGTTACCAGTCATATACCTATAACATCAACTATCCATATACCTTGTATTTTTTTTTGGTACTTTCATTGTTTTCATGAAATAAAAAAATTGCACCCAAACCTTCTTAGGTCATGTATTTTTAGAAAATAATACTTTTCATAACCATATTTATTTGATTTGTTTTGGGTAGATTTCATTTCATTATAAAAAATGGATTTATGAAATCTAGGTGATTGAACATTTTTAAAAGAAAAATCTTTTTCCCAATGTCCTCCACTTTGACATTTGGTACAAAATGTGCACTTTTTGGAATAAAATAATTATTACTAAAAACATGTTTTAAATGAGTAAAATTCATTCTGGTATTATTACCAAGAGTTTTAATTTGACTATACATTTTATCAAAATTTTATTCTCTAGTATTAATCTTTGAAAAATGTTTCTTCAAAGAAAGAAATTTCATATTTTAGTTTTACAACTAAATTATTATCTTCATTAGTACTCTTTTTGAAACTGAGTTTATCAAAATTAGTTTTGTAAACTATTTTTCTCAAAAAATACTTTTTCAAAATATTTAGAAATAGATTATTTTTCTGAATTAGTTTCATGAAGATATTTAGAAAGATATGTTATTTAATTTGTTAAAAGATTTATGATTGAATTACCCGTAGAAATTAATTATTTACAATTATAAAGTTTTTTGTAAATCTTATAATTA
This sequence comes from Viscum album, assembly GCA_963277665.1. Classification (NCBI taxonomy): domain Eukaryota; kingdom Viridiplantae; phylum Streptophyta; class Magnoliopsida; order Santalales; family Viscaceae; genus Viscum; species Viscum album. The sequence continues at coordinate 771,815,217 of OY728151.1, read as the reverse complement.
TAATTTTATAAAAGTTTTTAAAATCAGGAAACTTCATCATAAGAAGGTAATTAATTATCTTCACTGGTTGAGGATGATTCTTCATCTAGATATGTATAATTTTTCTCATCAAGATAATTAGATAAAAAAATTCATATTTGTAGGATTTTCATCTTTTCATACATTTTCTAAGAGAAAATTATTAACCATGCATACATTAGAAAAAATACCTATGATCATTTCTCCAGAACATTCATTATCTGAAGAGATTTATAAAGAATCACCTCCACTAGAACTCCATGTGTTGAAAGATTTATAACTTTATTGCCTTTATATTTGTAATAATTCTTAGCATTTCATTATAATTATTTTCTTTCCAGTCGTTCCTCTTCATCTTTGAAAAATATGGTTTAATATATCCAACTTTCATACACTCATAACATGATACGTTATCTTTATTGTAAAATTTATCCTTAGGACTATTTTTTATCGGTATTGGAAATCTTTCTTATTGATTACATTGTTCATCCTTCTCATAAGATTAGTCTATTCATTTTTATAATTTTTAGATGTAATATAATCATATTGAACAACAACTTTATTCTTTCTCAAATATTTAACAAATATCTCAAGAGTTTGATCTTTAGTAGGAATAGTGGTAATAGTAAAAGAAAAACAACCTTTTTTATTTTTTTTTTCATCCTCAACATCTCTATTATGTATCCCTTCTTATTGCATAAGAGTTCCAATGAGATCATCCAAGGTAACATTATTTCAATTTTTTTCTCATATACAACAGTTCATTTCAATTCCCACTCATTGGGAATGATATCAATAATATTTTCCACAAGAATTGCATCATTAATACCCTTTTAACCAAGGGATTATAAACTATTTATGATTTTCATGAAGCTATGTTGCATCTCTATAACTGATTCTCTAGGTAGAAAATCAAAATCCTAATAGTATTCTCTCAACATATCTCTTCGGGTATCAATAACTTTATAATTTCCAAAGTGTGTGACTTCAAGATTTTTTCATATACTATTTTCAACTTCACGTGAGGATATCTGACTGTAAATTATTCTTGTCATAGAACTAAAAAAAGTGTTCCTTACTCTGTTGTTAAACTGATACTCTTTCTTTTCATCATGTGTAAAATCAGTAACATTCTTATCATGAATCTTTTAGTCTCTAGTAAGCATAAAAAAATTATCAACACCATAATAGATAACCAAATTTTCCATCCTATCTCTCCAGTACTCATAATCAGAACCATAAAAGATAGGTATCTTGTTTGGATTTATATTTTTTATGGAACTGAAATTAATACCCAACATATTAAAATAACAGAAAATATTTTCTAAAAATATATATTAGTGTAAAATAGTTTATAAACAAAAATTTATAGCAAAACTTAATAAAACATACAGTTGATAGAAGAAGTAAAAACTCATTAAGTATATGAGTAGTATAACCTACTCTAATACCCATTGTATGATTATAAGATCCATCTTATATGGATATATTACAAGAGGGTGGTGAATTTTATTTTATAAACATATTTTAAAATATTTAAACTAATCAAAATACAAACCTCTTTCAGTAACTTTATCGGACATGGACACAATCCGATTATTAGATTCAAAGAATCAGAACCATAAATTAGTCTGATTAAATAAGAGTTAAAAGATTTTAATCAAAAGTGGATTCAATTACATAAGAGTACATTTATCATATTCAGATTGATACTGATACAAAAAAAATATGTATTATAAAGATAATTACAAAGAATAACTTTATATAACATGAACAACATAAAATAAACTTGTAAAAAGAAGTTAATATAGTAGATATGTGAAAGTAGGAATGACTTATAAGCTATTATTAAAAATTTTATGTATTTTCACCTTAATAGTAAGGTAGTTAATAACCTTTACTAAAGGTATCCATTGTTTTATACTTACTGTAAATTCTATCTTTACTTACCAAGAAATCCCTTGATATGATGATCATATTTTCTTTGTCTTATTATCCCCAAAATCCCTTATTATGTTGATCAATTCTATCTTAATATACTTTTAATCCCTCAATCTGATGGATTGGATTCACCATATTCCTATCCTCATAATCCCCTGATCATAACAATGATGAGACATGAGTTATAATTAAAAAAGTGTATAAGGAGAAAACTTGATAAGGTTTCCTAATAATGAAAACTTACTAAAGAAATAAACTAACTAAAAAAACAGTTCACAGAACTAACTCTTCATAAGTGAGAAATCAAATATTTCTCAAAAAAAATATCCTTCTATAAACTCTTCAAATGACTCAGTATTTATAATTGATCTTCCAATGGTCATATTTTCATGTTTTTTGTGACAGCCTCAGACACCTGGCACTTGATAGCTCATCGTAACTGAAAGTATACCATAATATTGATTAACACCATTATAGTGTTAAAAGTATTCCTTATGAATGAAATATGTTTATGTATAATAATTATAAACTTCAGTCAGTATGATGGACTTCTTTAGCCATTTTAAATACAATAATATTTATGATGGTCAGTCTGATTTTTTTGGTAATGTAACTATTAAGATGGTCATTACTTTTTTCAGTACGAATGACAAGACAAAAATCTAACTTCTAGTATGATTAAAATTCATTTCGATAATCGTACTCATACTCAATATAATAATCATCATGAATAAATAGGTTTACATTAGAAATAATTTAGAACATATTCAATGTATTTTAAAAGATAATTTTTTCTAAAAAAACATTCTAAAACACTTGGGACATAAAAAGTTAGTAAACATGTTTAAATAAATTGTTTGTGATTTTAAAAACTAAAGGAATAGAAAAGTAAAAGTAGAAATTTTGACTGAATATATCCACCCCCAGTATCTCTACTAAATGAAATTATTAAGTAGGAATAGAAAACCACATATATGGATGAGGAAAGTAATCTTTAAATTGAGGATATTCCAATTGTATAGGAATACATTGATGTATTTCCTAAATAATTACTTAGACACCCCTCAGAGCATGAAGTTGATTTTACCGTTTATTTAATCCATGATTCATGAACAATATAAAATACTCCCTATTGAATGGAAACTTTCAATTAGTGGAGTTGAAGAAAAAACTAGAGGACTTGAGTAATAAGGGATGTTTTACCCTAGTTTTTCTCCATGGGGAGCCCCTATTCTCTTTGTTAATAATAAATATGGGTCCATGAATCTATATATTGACTATACTAAATTCAATTATATTAAAATAAGTAAAAAGTATCATTTTCCTCGTATTGATTATTTATTTTATCAAATTCAACGAGCTAAATATTTTTGGAAGATTGACCTTAATTTTGGGTATCATCAATTGTGAGTAAAGATGGAAGGTATTATAAAGATATATTTTCATGAGAGTTTTGTAAATTACAAGTTTACAGTAATGAAATTTGGATTGGATAATACACCCTTGGGTTTATGGATTCGATGAACATAATATTCAAGGAATATCTTGATGGTTTTGTTCTGGTATTCATTGATGATTTTCTGGTATATTCAAAAACTTATAAAGACCAAGAGAATCACTTGTAGATCATTCTTGCGACTCCCAGGAGGAAAGAGTTATATGGTAAATTTAGTAAGTGTGAATTCTGAATTTTGAAAAAAAAATTCTTATCCATATTGTCTCTAAGGATGGAATATCAGTTGATGTTGTGAAGATAAAGGCAATCCAAGAATGGCCTACACTAATGAACATAACTGAGGTACGTAGTTTTATTGGTTTAACAGGTTACTGTTGAAATTTCATTCCAAATTTTAGCTGATTGGATAGCCTATTAAAAAAGCATACTTGTAAAGGGGTTAAGTTTGTATGGACAAAACAATGTGAATTTTTTTTTTGAAGAATTGAAAAGAATATTAGTCAATGGTTTGATTTTGACTCTACCGCCAGGAAATTATTGTTTTAAATATACAATGATGCATCAAAGAAAGGACTGGGTTGTTTCCTTAATAAAAATGATAAATTTATTGCATATGTATCAAAGTAGCTTAATATTAATGAACAAAATTATCCAACTCATAATCTTGAGTTATCAGACATAATGTTTTCTCTGAAGATATGAATACACTATCTCTATGGTGAACAATGTGAGATATATATGGATCATAAGAGTTTGAAATACATATTTACATAGAAATAATTCAATATGAGTCAAAGATGATGGCTTGATTTACTCAAAGATTATGATTGGTCAATACCCTACAACCCAAGAAAAGAAAACAATGTAGCGAACACATTAAGTAGGAGAGATCATGGACCTCTGAACCAAATGATGATTCATAATGATCTTATGGTTATGGATATAGTAATGATGGGTATGGTAATTGTTAAGGAAGGGGAAACATCACTTCTTTTTCAACTTATTGAGAATCCATATTTATTGAAAAACATAGAAAGTTGTCAATCTAATGATGATATTTTTCAAAAGAAAATTTAATCCATTAAGGATAGAACATTGGTAGTCTTCATGTATGAGGATGAAATTTTGAAATTTTTGAAGATTTTATGTGTTTTATAAATGCCAAATATAAAAGGGAACTATTATATTATTCTCATAGCTCAAATTTATCTATAAACCTTGTTATTACCATGTTTTATAGAGATCTAATGGAACATTTTTTTGTGGTATAATACGAAGTGGGAAATTGCTGACTATATGTTAGGATGCCTAGTTTTCCAACAAGTGAAGGATGAGAGATAGAATCCTAGAGGAGTCATGAAACATATACCTATTCTTATGGGGATGTGGTATGATATTACGATGGACTTTTTCATGGGACTACTAAGGAAACCTAAAACGAATGATGCGATATGGGTTATTATTGATCTCCTTACAAAATTGGCACATTTTCTTGCTATAAGTTAAGATTTAACTCTTGAGTACCTAGAAAGACTCTATATTAATAATGTTTTAAGAGTTCGTGGTGCACCACTATCAATTATGTATGATCAATATTCCCATTTTACATAAAAGATTTAGAAGACTCTTCAGAAGTCTTTAGATACTGAGCTTTATTTGAGCACTACTTACCATCCTCAAACTGAAGGATAGTATAAAAAGACTATATAAACATTGGGAGATATATTGATATCATGCCAAATTGACTTTCATGGTATTTGGGATCAGTATTTACACCATAACATAATTGGACATTAACAGTGCTCTCCTTTACCAGCACTAGAAAAAAGCGTTGAATAATGGTACCTTTTATTAGTGATTATTTGTAGGGATGATAAATGTACCCTTTATCAATGTTTTTTTAGTACTGATAAATGGTAAGATTTGTCAGTGCTTTATTTTTAACACAAATAAAGGGGTATCCTTTATCAGTGATTTTTTTTAATACACATAAATGGATCATTTATCAAGGCATTATTAGCGTTGATAATGATGGGAATAAAATGATATAATTAAATAAATAAAAAATAAAAATGATTTTATTAAAAAAAATATTAAAAATGTAATTAACTAAATAATTATTAAAAAATGTATAAATTGATCATACAATATATAAATTATAATTACTAATAAATAGTATATATTAAATATATAGATATATCTAAAATGAAAACTAAACAAATAAAAATTAAAAATAATTAAATCCAAAACATATTAAACATTTTATTAATTAAATAATTATTGATAATGATAATAAATAGTATATATTAAATATCTAGATATATATAAATGTATATAAATATGACTTATATAATACAAAATATTTTTGTTTTACATTAAATAGTAATATATAGTGAAAAATGGTTTATAATTATAAACTAATATGAATTAAAAACAATGACTAATTGCATATATTAATGGACATAATTCAATGTCTCTTGATTTTTCAATTTAATATAGATAAAATGTGTGTTATATTGATTTTATGTATACATAATTAATGAATTTTTATAGACAACACATACACACAAAAATTTAGGTAAATAATGAAATCTGATATTTAAACACGTACACCTATTATTAATGTAATTTATTCAAATTTTAGTATTCATTCTTGAATTTCATTATAAAAAGATACATTTCTTATATGATGTATTTAATCATGGTAAATATTATGGATTTATTTTTAATTTTATTATAGTTAGGTATTAATTCATTTTTAATATGTTTTATTTTTTATTTTTTTGGGAATTTAATAAATTTCTATTATTTATTTTACATATATTTATCTACTATATTTTAATATCTTCAATATGTATTCATATTTATTTCGACATATATCTATACTTTTTAATAATTTATATTTAATTAATAAAACATATTCATTTTTCAATATTATTAAAGTCTACCCATTTTTAATTATTCAATTTCACTCATTTTTAGCATGCATGCACTTGAGATTAAATATTCGTTAATAATGTTAAAAAAATATTTGTAAAAAATATTTGTAAATAAATATATTTTTAAATGTATATTTATTTTATTTATACATTTATATATTTATAATTATGAATAAAAAAATATTATTTTTTAAAAAAATTATTTATATAATTATAAATAAATAACTATATATTTAAATAATTATAAAATTATAATATTTATATTTAAATAAAGAATATATTTTCTTTATTTGTATTTATATTTATTTATTAATTATATATATGATTATATAAATATATTTACAAATTAAACTATTTATACTTATAATTATAAATCCTTTATCAACACTTAAGTAATAGAAACTGTTAAAAGAAATATTTATAAGTGCTTTTTTAACACAAATAAATATTGCTTTTATCAGATTTTTTAGCATGGATAAACCACTATCTTTATCGGTGCTAAAAAAGCATTGATAAAGATGCCTTTTATTATTACGAATTAGTTTAGCACTAATAAAAGGGATCTTTATCAATTCTTTTTTGAAAGCACGGATAAAAGTGTCTCGATCTATTTAAATAACCCTAACCAGTCACAAAATCATCGTTATATCTGAACACTTACACGGAATCCACCCTCTATTAGTGATCCTCCTTGGTAAATTGAAGATAAAATCAATTCTCAAACAATTTCAAGGATCAAATCCAGTGCTTGAATGATTCAAGGGTTGAAATAATCCAATGATCTAATAATTTCCTAGTTTTCGATATCTATAATTTCTCTTCGATGATTAAAAGATTCAAGAAAAGGTATCTTAGTTTCTCTTCCCCCACCTCAACCATTGATTTCTTGTATAGAGATATCTATTTTCAGTTTTTTATAATCATTAATTGTTTACTGTCGACATATACATGTGGTAAAAAATGTTTATTGGGATGTTTGGTTGAAAGGAGATAGGGTTGTCAAAGCTTCAGTAATATGTGTGAAGGAGTGTCTATCCAAACCTCTTAGCCTCCGCTCTTGATTTTCCATGTTATGTTGGGAATAATATTTTAATTTTCAATTATTTTATCCTTCCATTTGTGTTGGTTCATGGATTGTACACATTTAGTATATTTATAGAGTGAAATGAATTTTTATATCCATTTTATTTTGATTTAATTGAACATTTGATGGAGATAAGGATCGTGATCAAGAGTTTCTTCTCCATAAGACTCCATATTTTTAAGGGAATATTATCCTAAAGATATAGAGGATTGGGTGGAGAAAATTGAGAGGATATTTGACACCCTCAACGTTCCACCTTTCATTAAGGTGAAATGTGATGCCTTTATGCTTCAATTTCCTAGCCCAAGATTATGTGAGATGATGGTCCAGGCTAAATGAAATGAATATATAGAATGGAAACACCAATTTAGGGAAGGCCCAAATTCCTTTGAATTGTAAAATATCTCATCCAAATATTCAAATTAAAATATATGAGTAATTTTAGAGGGAACTCACATTTGAAGATCGCTAGTGGAATCAAATGTCCATAGCCACCTAATAGATCATATCCAAGAGAAAGTATCACTATGGGCGGCCAAGGGTTATTTCCTTTAAATATTTAATTAACACTATGTATATTATACATTAATACATCTAAAGATATATCATTATTTAACATTTCCTTTTATTTTTAATATATTTTAAATGAAAAACATTTATCTTAATAGATCCACTATTTATAAAATGATAAGTACCCATTTAACTTTTCAAAAAAACATTAATTACATCAATTTACCTATCATGTAAGATAAAAACCCAATATCTAATATGAAGGGATGTTTCTTTTGTAAATCCTTTAGTGTGAAATCAAATATAAATTCCTTTTTCATTAAATTATTTTTTATATAATACTTTTCTATTTCTTTCTCCATATCCATCTACTTTTTTAGAAAAAATTTACAATCCTTCTTACAATAGTTAAATTTGTCACATGTTCAATAGAGTCCATTCAATGGTTGAACTTAATCATCCAATTTTACTTATTAAGATTCATCTCACCTAAAAACTATTTTTTAAGAGCGGTCCATCTCCCATTTAACTTAAAACCACTATATCTTCTATAATTACTATTATTTATTTAATTATGACAAAAAAATGTATACTATGAGACCAAAATCACCATAAAACCCATAATGGGCATGAAAATTAAATTTTTTATAAATCATACTCTTATTATACTTGGAAATAATTCATGTTTTCGACTTATCTATAAATAATTATTGAATCAATTTATCAACTAAGAATTTTTAGATGTTTAAAACCTTTATTGTTATTAGGTATATTTTTTCCTAAAATAATTTTTTCTATTCTTTATCGATTATAAATTGAAATTATAATTTTTATATTTTTTCAAATATTTTATATACAATTAATATTAAATTCAACAATTCATTAGGTTGTTACAACACTTGTTCCAAAAAATATAATGGAGGTTATCAAATTCTATATATGTTGGAAAAATTATTGTAAATTATTTTTAGGTATTTATCATTTTAGGTCTACATGTATTGGTTCCACCCCTAGGAATATCTAATTGCCATCCTTTTATATGAAATAACACTTTATTTATTAAAATTTTTTATCAATCCATTTTTATATCTTCTGGTTGATCAAATGATAGTTTATTATTATTATTTATCATATTTGGGTTTCTTATTACTCCTAAATTGCCAATATTATATTTTCATTTTTTAAGGGATTTAAGAGATAACTATATTGCTCATCTTAGTATAGGTAGTAGTAGTTTTATTAGAGGATTTAATGTACTAAAGTGGGATTTCTCTTATAAATATAGAATTCATAGAGGCCCCAAGGATTTATATATCATAAAATTTCCCCACTAGGACCCCTTGAATCACAAAAAAAATGTTTATCCCCCCCCCCCCATCTCAACTTCAATAGGACACAAGTTAATAACTACTGCCTAGTTTAATTCTTAGAAATGGTAGGTGTTACCCCTTTATAGAACACAATGCAATATAAGTGTCATACTCATTAGCTTCATCTCTTAGACTATTATTATTGCAATTTTTATCTTAATACTCATCCCCCAAATCTTTCATTATTCATGTACTACTCTAAGAATTAATCATCCCATGGATGACTAAGGATTACAGTATTTTAAGAAACATAGTTACATGTCCATAATATATAGAGGATTTGTGTCAAACAACAAGATGTAATGATAAATGTTCAGGAGATGAGATGATGAGGATGAAAGTTGTCTATAACTTTTACCTTTGAATGAATTCTGAGGATAACGCCTACCATAGTGCAGTAATTGGTTTCTTAAATTAAATTTTCCATTTTATTTAAAGCATACTGAAATTATTTGAAATAATCAAATGTTGTGTTTTCCTTATTAGAATTAACTATAACATTCACTTTTGATAATTAATATATTATGTGTATTTATTTATTTTTTTCAAAAAATTAATATTTTTTTAACCCAATAGGATGGATATGAACTGAAAATTGATGCCCACTAATTTTTTGATAGAATATTATGAATATAGATTTAAATACTTCCTCAAGTTTGCAATAGAGCATGCATACAACCCTTTCCAGATCTTTTTTACATCTTCACATTAAAGTGATTATAGAAAAAATAGTCTTGATGGGTTGGAAGAACATTTTATTTATCATAGAATAGATGAAAGATATAAATTTTGGACTAAACATGGGGGGAAACTGAATGTTCACACCGATTGGGATGATACTACAGTTTATGGATCATTTGATATGAATAACGGTGTAAATGATGATGAAGATCAAATGAAATAAATGAAAATTGAAATTTAAGATGACCTTCATGATTTTCCAAAGTTTTTTGAGAAGTAAAATAGTTGTTCTAAGAGACAATTGTGTACCGGTTGTACTAAATAAAAAACATTGTCAGCTGTATTAAAGTTATATAATTTTAAATATGGTAGTTGATATAGTGACACCTGCTTTATAGAACTAATTGTTCTCCTAAATGATATGCTACTATATGAAAAATTAACTACCATGTCAAACATATGACACTAAATGAATGATATAATAAATGGGAATCATCTATAAAAAAATATATGCTTTTCTAAATGATTGCATATTGTTTTTTATGGACCGTGAATCACTCATAAAATTCACTAACAGTGGTGAGGATCGATACAAGAAAAATGAATCCATTCTTTAAAAATGTGTATGGTACTTTCCTATCATTCCACTATTTATAAGACTATATGGATGTTAGGAAACTGTAAGATGATTGACATGGAATGCATATATAATAATTAAATATGGGAACCTATGCCATCTAGAAGATTCTCTTTAGTGTATGATAATTGGTTAAAATGTATCTTGAATTTTTAAATGAGAAAAGAAACATTTATCTTGTGTTATCTAAAGATGGAATAAATCTTTTTGGTGTACATAGTAGTATTCATAGTATATGGCCCGTCATATTGGTAAATTATAACTTTCATCCATGGTTATGTATGAAGCATAAATACATTATGTTGTCTATATTATATATAGACCAAAGAAAACCGGAAATGATATTGATGTCATTTTCGCTTCATTGATCAAAGATCTGAAATTGATGTGGGATATAGGTGTTAAAATTTATGATGATCTTATAAGTGAAGAATCCACATTAAGGGCCATGTTGTATGTAATGATAAATGACTTCCCCTTTTATCGAAATTTATTATTATATATCATTAAAGTAATGTTGGGGTGTCCTATTAGTCAAAAAATCACACACTCAGTTCGTTTGAAACATTCCTCGAAGACTTTGTTTTTAGGACATCATAAATTTTTACCCAGATGGCATAAATACCAATCCTTGACAATAACATTATATGGGAATATCGAACAAGATACAACACTGTCTTTAATAATGGTATATCAACTATTTGATAATGTAAAATATATTGACACTATTTTTTAAACCATTTTTGAAAAACATTACGAAATCAGGTTGGAAAAGAGATCAATTTTCTTTGAAATACCATATTGGAATTGTTTGTATGTCTAACACTTTCTTGATGTAATGTATATAAAAAAACATTTTATTGTTTTATTATCACATTACTAAATGTTCCTAGAAAAATGAAATATTTCATCAAGGATAGGTTAGACATGATTAACATGGGGATAAGGGAAGAGGTGGCACTGGTGAAGGGTAAAGGGTGGACTTTTCTTCCTCCAGTTTCTTACACACTATACAAATAGGAAAAATTATAAATTTTTCTTTTCCTTAATAGTGTAAAAGTTCTATAGGGGTTTTCATCAAAGATCTAGAATGTTGTTTCAATGACTAATTTGATGTTACAAGGAATAAAATCACATGAATGACATGTTTTGATGAAATATTTGATGTATGTTGCTTTACGTTTGATTTTTACTCAAAATGTATTTCATGCACTAACCAAACTATGCTTCTTTTTCAAGACATATACAATATAGTTATACTCTTGATGAAGTTTAGAATCATGAGTAAGGATTTAATAGTCATATTATTTGAATTATAGCAAGGGTATATAATTCAAATGTTATAACTTACACCATTTTTGTAATAAATGGTTATACATCCTATACAAATAAACATGATGACTGCAGTGCGATGAAAAATAGTGGTGTTTCACTTGTGTTATAAGTGAGGCACATATTTGGTTCCAAGTATAGAAATATAATTTATGAAAATATTCAATATTTTGGCATTATCTAATAGATATAAAAGTTGGATTATTCAATATTACGAGTACAAATTTTCTATTTCAAATGGGTTGACAATATGAGTGCGGTGAAATTTGATGAAATGGGCTTTGTGAAGGTGAATTTCTATGTGGAAGGGGAAACACAAGCCTTTCATAATGGAATAAAAAAAGTGAAAGTATTTTATGTCTTAGATATATCAAAAAGGAATTGGTCAATTGTCCTACTATCTATTAAAAAAAATTTTGGGTGACATGAAAATTCAATCAAGGGTGAATTTTTCATTGGGTGATCATAATCAGTTCATCTCAGTCCCAATGGATAGAATTTGTTGTACATTATAGGTGAACAAAAATAGGGGATTTGAATTATTGATGGAGGAACCAAATCCCTAAAACCTTTATAAATACATTATAGAGTTCAATGAGAAGGTAAAATTGTTTTTTAATATACTATATTTTCCTCATAATATTAAATGTTCTCTACTAAATTAAAATAATCTAAATTAACTATTTCACTAATTCTGTAATAAATATCTTCTATATATGATGTTATTACCAACACCTTAGAAGAAAAAACTATAATGAAGGAAACCCTTTGGAAAGATGTAAAGGTAATGTTACGATATACTTTCTCTATTTTACTGAAATATTGTATAACGAAATGTTGATTTAATTTTCATTATTACTTATAGAGTTCATTTATTTTAGAATATTTATATCCATATTTCATTATTTTGACACCAAATCTTCCAAATGATTATACTCCCTCAAAACCCTTTTACCCCTACAGTGTTTCATTTATCACTTTTCTTCATGTTCCATCCAATTCCTTTGTAGGAAGAAAAATGATGCTGACTTTGCTCAATAACAAAGGTAATATTGATATTTTCACATTAAAACCATTTTCCATAGAATTAGTTTATTGTTTCATATTTATGTTTAATTTATTTTTTTCCGTATTACTCACATAATAATTATTTTCCTATATAGGTGGATTCTTTTGTTCGAGTTGGGGTGATCGATCCATATTTCATGCCTTTTTGTACCAAAATATCCACAAAGTTATTCTCCCTCAAAACCATTTCAACCCTATAGTTTTTTCATTTATCAATTTCTTCAAGTTACATCCACTTCTCAATTACAAAGTAAATCATGATTTTTTCACTGTAAAGTCATTGTTGATAAAATAAATGTATTTTTTCATATTTATGTTTAATTTATTTTGTTTATTATTACTCATATAATAATTGTTTTCTTATATAGGTGTATTCTTTTGTTTGAGTTGAGGTGGTCTATTTGAATATTCTAATTATCATGAGATATTGGACTTCGAGTCTCCAACTAAGATAATGAAAATAAGGAAATGTGTTAAAAATGTATGCAACCATCATGAAAAGTTAAATTCATAATAATTATTTATATAATTTTTTCATAATTTTATATATTATTTTTTAGTTAATTTCCTTATCATTTTTATCAAATACTTATTTATTTCTTTTCACATATCTTTTGGGTAGACATATTTTTCTTTTAACAGTCTGCAGTAAGCCACAAAAGACATAAAATGTTCATTTTAGCCAATGTTACCACCCTTTCCATTGCCTTTATTTATCGAACCACCAACACTATATATTTAGTCAATGTTCATAGATGAAAAACCCTTCTCATTGTTGAAATCAAAAAGAATGGAGGAAGCACATTTACCCAATGTGGTGAATTCTCAAGATATAACGGCACATGATCTTCCTCTAATCATCTGGACTTCCACAATAAGAAATGTTTTTCAGCTAAGAACATCGATTAAATATGAAATTTTCTTATTTAAATAAATAGAGTTAATTTAAATCATGGTAACATTGGTATTTAGGATGTTTTTGAGACATTAGGACATGTGCGAATCATATACACCTCAATCTGACACATTGTGTGACCAGTGTGACTCCAAATGATTATTTTTATTTAAAATTGACATTAATTTTAGTAAAAAAGAAAACGGACACACTCAAAACCTAGAAAAAATATTCATATTATTTTAATAATTTAGTAAAATGATACATAATTTATTTTTGATGTGTAGGAATTATCCACACCTCAATATGATACATGATGTTACGGTTATGACTCAAACGGTTCATTATCATATTAAAGTTGATATTTTAGTTCAAAAAGTATCACTCATTGAAAATTGATAAAACAGACTCATATTTTCTTGATAATTTAGTGCATTAATTCATAAATTATTTTGGACCGGTAAGAATTGGTCTCATGTCAAACCGATACACAATGTGATCCGTATGAATCAAAGTGTGTGTTTCCAGTTTAAAATGATATTTTTGTAAAAAAACAAGTAATGTACTGAGAACTGAGAAAACAATTTATGATTTTTTTGATACTATAGGAAAAAAATTCATAAGACATTTAAATGTGTTAGAATCATCCGCACCTTAATCTGTGGAACGTTGAGACCAGTATGACTCCAAGTATGTCTTTTTATTTAAAATTGACATCACTTTTAGTAAAAATGACAAGTGACCTTCTCAAAACTAATAAAATACATTTGTATTATTTTGATAATCTAGAAAAATGATCCATATGTAATTTTTTACTTATATTAATCATCCACACCTCAATCTGATACATGATGTGCTCAGTATGACTCAATGTTTCTGTTATCAGTTTAAAATCAACATTTTATTTCCCAAAGTATCTCTCATTGAAAACCGAGAAAATTCACTCATATTTTCTTAATAATTTATTAAATTTATTCATAAAAAAAATTTATGTGTAATAATTGGTATCACATCAAACCAATACATGATATGATCTTTATGAGTGAAATTACGTGTTTCTAGTTTAAAATCACATTTCAGAAAAAAAAAAGTGACATACCCAAAACCAATCAAACACATTTGGATTGTTTTTATACTTTATAAAAATGATCTATATGTCATTTGAGATGTGTAGGAATCAGACTCACCTCAATCATATGCATGTTGTGACAGTTATAACTCCATGTGCATCGTCTTATTTAAAATTAACATCAATTTTAGTAAAAAGGACAACTGACCTACTCAAAACTGAAAAAACAAATTCAAATTTTTTAATACTTTATAGAAACAATACATAATTAATTTGGGATGCGTAGGAATCATCCTCACCTAATATGATATAATATATACCTGATATGACTCAATTTGTTTGTTATCTGTTTAAAATCTACATTTTAGTTAAAAAGTGTCACTCACTGAAAACCAAGAAAACTCACTCGGATTTTCTTGGTAACTTAGTACATGGATTCATAAATAATTTTTTATATATAGGAATTAGTCTCAAATCAAACTTATATATAATGTGATTGGTATGATTCAAGGGGTGTGTTTCCAATTTAAAATGAAATTTTAGTAAAAAAGGCATGTAACATACTCAGAATTGAGTAGAAAAATTGGATTGTTTTGATACATTATTGAAATGATCCATAAGTCATTTGAGACATGTATGAATTATCTTCACCTCAATATGATGCATAGTTTGACCAGTATCTCCAAATACATCTTTTTATTTACAATTAACATCAATTTTAGTAAAAAGGAAAATTGACCTACTCAAAACTAAGAAAAAACATTTGTATTGTTTTGATACTTTATGAAAATAATCCATAAGTAGTTTTTTATGTATAGGAATCATCCTCACCTCAATTTGATACATGATTTCCCTGGTATATCTCAATGTTTCTATTATCAGTTTAAAATCCACATTTTAGTTCAAAAAGTGTCACTACTGAAAAATATAAAATTGAACTTGGATATTCTTGATTATTTAGAAAAAAAATAATATTTCATTTTTGACTTGTAGGAATCAGCCTCATATCAAACTGATACATGAAATGATCGGTATGAGTCAAAGTGCGTGTTTCCAGATAAAAATGACATTTTAGTAAAAAGGACAAGTAACGTACTCGAAAATGATAAAATTAATTCATATTGTTTTAATAATTTATTAAAATGATCTATATGTAATTTTAGATATTTAGGAATCATCCTCACCTCAATCTGATGTATGGGGTGACTGGTATGACTCCAAGTGCATCTTTTTGTTTAAAATTGACATCAATTTTAGTAAAAAGGACAACTGGCCTACTCAAAACCAAGAAA
This sequence comes from Viscum album, assembly GCA_963277665.1. Lineage (NCBI taxonomy): Eukaryota > Viridiplantae > Streptophyta > Magnoliopsida > Santalales > Viscaceae > Viscum > Viscum album. The sequence goes on along the minus strand of OY728151.1, from coordinate 771,798,925 downwards.
ATGCATTTGGATTGCATTGATACTTTTTTAAAATGATCCATAATCTATTTTTTGACATGTATGAGTCAAACAACCCTCAATTTGATACAAGATGTACCCTTTATGACTCATTGTGTTCATGATTAGTTTAAAATTATAATTTTAGTTCAAAAAGTGTCACTCACTAAAAATTGAAAAATCACACTCAGATAGTATCTATAATTTATGAAAATGGTTTGTAAGTTATTTGCGATGTTTATTAATTATTATCATGTCAAACAAAACATTATGTTACCAATATTAGTCAAATTGAAAGTTTCTAGTATAACATGAAATTTTAGTAAAAAATAAAATTAGCGTACTCAAAATGAAGGAAAAATATAATGATTGTTTTTATAATATATTAAAATGATCTATAAGTTATTTAAGATGTGTAGGAATCAGTCTCACATTAATCTAATTCACAGTGTGACTGGTATGACTCCAAGTGTGTCTTTTCAATATATAGGTGTCATTTTAGTTTAAAACGCACTTCACATCGCCAAAACTGAGAAAATGAGCCTATATTTTTTTATTTATATCTGATATTACTTAATTAATTTTATTGTGGTTTTATCTTATACTTATTTATATTGAATTGGATAGGGGAGGGGTAATAAACAAATGAAAAACTGACTAAATTTGTACAGGGAGGCTTGAAACAGAGACCACCCAAACACAACCATAGGACACAACCACTAGGCTACGACCATGGGGTTTTATCTTATACATATTTAATTGACTTTCACATAGATAATTAATGAATATAAACAAGAAATGGTGTGATGTGTAATAATCAACAGCAACTCAATCTAATACATAGTGTTCCTGGTATGAATCAAAGTTTAGTTTAAAATAAACACTTTCCATTAATTTATTTCATTATATTATTTCTAACATAAGAATTGTTCTCTTATATAGTTGATTCTTTTTCTCAAGTAGGGTTGTTTTATTAGGAAATAGAATGATTTGGGTTTAGGATCAAAATAAAAAGGTACATTAATGATTTTTAATGTCTTTAATAACTTTTACTTATATAATTATATAAACCAATGTTTAAAATATCTATAATATAGTTTTTTTATATAAATTTTTTTTACATTTAATGCCATTTGAATTATGTATTGTTACTTGATTTTTTTTGATATCTGGTGGTGTTTTATATGCTATAGTGTGATATTATAGCACATTAAAATGGTATTTGAGTGTTTTTTTACATCACACTACAATATTTCCCTTTATCAATGCTCCTATAAGAAATAATAAAGGTCTCCTTTATTAGTGCAAAATTAAAGTTCTCGTAAATTCTTTCCTTTATTATCACTTCTAAAATCACTAATAAAGAACCCCTTTATCAATATTTTTTAACACTGATAAAATACTGGGGATTTTAATCTTTCTCCAGTATTATGTACTTATCTAGCACTGATAAAGGCCATTTGTAGTGCTATAAAAGTCCTATTTTGTAGTAGTGTTACCTTTGGTGGAGTTTTTCTACAATAATATTTTCCATTGAAGTATAAAAATAGTGCCATATGAAGCATTATATAGAAATATATTTAATGATCCAACTTCTTGGGATGAGTTAGGTGAGAGGAAACTTATAGGACCAAAACTTATTGAAGAAACAATGACAATGGTAAAGACTATTCTGAGTCATATTAAATCATCTTAAAGTAAGAAAAATAGTTATGCTGAAAACTAAATAAAGCATATAGAATTTCAAGTGGGAGATCATGTATTTATGAATGTATCTCCATCAAAGGGTGTTATAAGGTTTGGTAAGAAAGATAAGTTGAGCCCCAGGTGCATCGGACCGTTTCAAATTATGGGAATAATTAGAGTTATAGCTTACTGATTAGAAATTCCATTATATCTCTCCAAAGTTCATGATGTATTCCACATACAATTGTTAAGGAAGTACATGCCAGACCCAGTGCATGTAATGTAGAGACCCGAATCTTGGCGTACATGGTTATTACATTACTTTTTCGGAATACTTAATACATAACAAAAACAAACACACAAGGGCTGTTATAGTTTAGTGGCTTTGGAAACTCGGAACATAATCTTCTAATCGTGGTGAAAGATCTTCAACATCTCCCATAAAGATCTTCCCCTTTTTTTTCTTACCTAAAACCTTTATTTATGTCTTGGGGAAAATAAAACATATAAAGGGTGAGATCAAATTCTCGGTAAAGGTAATCATTGAGAAAATAAAACAAACCATATACATTTGAACTTCCAAACATGAACATAATGTTTACACATCAAAATATTGAGTTGTGAAATAAATCTTGGTAGTACGTAAGGCATAAGTCATAAAAGAACATTAATCATGATAAAATATAATAGGAATAAAACATTTAATTGTGGAAAACTTTTAATCACATGATATTATTTCCATAGTAACCAAGGCATTGCTGCAAAGACCATCTTAGTGGACAAAGCCCCTTTCTGAATCGAGTTCACTCCTCGTTTCAGTCCTATAACACTAACCTGGATTAACTTACCATTCCAGCCATGTCTATCTCATGAGATATAAATCATTACCAAATGAATTTGAGGGAAATATAGGTCCCACACATCTCATAATGAAATCATTCTTACTTTTTCCACAACTTGAACATAAATCTTTCATCATTACCCAAAGTATAAAATAGGTTTCATAAACATCATCCCATCATAACATAATACATACAAAAAAATGGAAATCATTTCATCATAAGAAAAGTTAAACCATGTAAATCATAGAGAAATTATACTTGAAACATAAACATATGAAATAATTCCATCTTATATGGAAAATTGTTTTGATAAAACACTTGAAATTAATTCTTGAGGAAAATATCATTTCTTCTTCAAAATCATTTTCTTTTAAAAAAATGCCATTTAATTTTAAGAGAAAAGGATTTTTTTGAAAATAATCATGAAATCATGTAGAGAAAGCTCTAATTAAATAAGGCGTTATGAAACCGTAAAAATCTGTTCATGCCATATAAGTTAAAAAACATTCTTCTCGTACTTTTTCCAGAAAAGTCAAAAAGTACCTCATATGGTAAAAAAAAGAAAGATTCTTTACATACCATGGGGTAAAAGTCCAAAAAGGGTAAAAAAGACTTTGAAAATACATGGAATAATAGTAAGAAAAAATGAATTTTTTTTAGAAAACATGGACATGGATGATAAACATAACCCCAGTAAATACTTACGAATAAACAATCTCGGATAAGAATGAGATTGGAATCATTATCCCTTACCTTATGTCCAATTTCTTCCGTATGTGTCCGAGACTCCTTTATAGTGGGTTTAAACATATTATTAACATTCAACCGAACCATAATAATATTTATGATATCATATATGATTCACTTACGACTTTATATTATCCGTTCATTTGTCAATTCCATGTTAAAGCAGTGTTTTGGGTAAAATCGTTTCATTTATCGTCCGAGTTTTGACTTGTAATTATTAATATGATTAATTATATCATGATTACTTAATTCCAGAATATAAAACATGATTTATATATAATATATATTCATAATATACATATATATAATAGATAGATAAATGGAAAGAAATACACCATTCATGGAGACGGTAGGTCGTACGTACGCTTGAACGTTGTTTTTCGTTTTCTTAATGAATTTAATGGAATTAAGTAGATGAAATAAATATATATATACATAAATCCAGTAGAATTATTATGTAATATATTTCATGATTACTTATTATATATACTTTATAATCATTCTTTAGTTGTTAACATGGAAAATGAATCTCATCGCGTCGTGGAGACGCTAATCTTTACGTACGCACAAGCGATGATATCGTTCCCATATTTATTGAATGGAATTTTAGTGGATGATATAATATATTAGAACCGGTATGATGTTATAATAATCATATATAGTTATTCTCTACACCATTATACCCATCCAAGTAAGGTGGTGGTGGAAAACCTGATTACACCACGGTGTGGAGACGGTATTCCGTACGTACACAAGCGCGGTGATTTCGTTTTCCGTAGGATGGATAGAAGGTGAAATAGGTTTGTTTAATATTTATAATAACATATCATTCTATAATTAATACTGATGTTATTACTTTATAATGAAACAACTAAAGAAGATCAAGTAGAAGAAGAATGAAACTTGAAAGAGTTGGTAGAAGAGATTACCTCTTCCTCGACGTACCTCCTTTAAACTTCTTCTTAGGGAACTAGAGTTGGAATTTTTAAAAGACCATAACCTCTATGATATAACTAGATAGGTTTAGAAGAGTAATTTTTAGGGGTTTTCCGAGCTTCAAGGCTCAAAATGGAGTGAGGATAAGAGGGAAGGGGTGCCCTTTTATAAGGGAGGATAGGGGCACCTCTGGAAAAACTTAAATTATTATTTTATAATAAAGTCACATTCGGTTTATAATAGATCCAAATTTATTTATTTATAATATAAAGTGGGTATGGGTGTAAATCCTCTCAAGAAATTGGTTTTAGATAAGTTTAGGTTACTATTTTAACCTTATCATTTAGATTTATCTCTAAGTTAAATAATTTAACTTTTACCGTGTCTTCTTGTTTTCTTACACTATATGGTTAATAAACATACTATAAAAAGAAAAAAGAACCCCAATTTGTTCACTATTAATATATATAATCTTATCTATGTTATTCTGAAGAACCTTAATTTTTTCAGAAATATAATAACAATTAATAATATAATATTTGTTTTAAAAACTATTTTATGTCAATTTTGACACTATTTGGTAATTAATTTTTGTGAAAATCATAAAAACTTGATTAGTTCTAAAAATTTTAATTTAATCAATAATAACATGTCATATTAACCTATAAAATTAGTTTAATTCATAAAAAGTCTCAAATTACATTTATTTGGGTATTTAGAACATCAATTATGTCAATATTTCATTAATAAGGTAATTACTGCATCATCATTGTGTCATTAATAAATTAAATTATTTAAAGTCTAAAAATTATAAATAAAATAAAATTTTGTAGGAAATATTGTTATCTTTCTAATTAATATTTATAGTTGAATTTATCTTAGTTATGAGCCTATATTAAAAATGTTTTAGTTATTAAACTTTGATTTTAACAATTTTAACTCTTCTTTAAATAGAATAATAACAAGTGTCCTAATCTAATCTAAGTGGTCCTAAAGGGTAATATTTTGTTCCTATGGTTTTTTTGGTCGAATTAAACTTATCCAATAGAATTAGGACATGTGTTAGGGTAATAATAATATCATTTTTACACATAATAACCCTATTTGCTTTTAACAGTGGTAAATAAAAGTAAAAAGTTACTATTCATCAAAAATTATTTTTATCTTATTGAACCACATTTTACTCCATTAAATTAACCAGGTCTCTAGTATTTTTAAAATTCCACTCACAGAAGCGGTAAAATTATGTTTTATGTAAATTTTCAAATTCTCCTAAGAGGCAGATAAAAGACGGTGAAAAGTTCAATAAAATTTTTATATATCTAAAATTATTATGAAATGACTCCAATAAATTACATTGAACATATATAGGTATTATGTATCAATTTTTACCTAAAATAAATTTAAATAAAATAAATAATTATTTAAATAAAAAGTCGGTTTTAAATAGTAACCCAGTGTTTTCACTATTCATCAAAAATTGAAAGTTTTCAGACAAATACTAAAAATTCACCCTAGGATAATTTCGATATTCCGAATCCAAAAATGAAGTCCATTTTGAAAGATAAAATTTATAAAATTTCAAAAATTGGGTATTACTATTCATAACGGCTATTTCATAATAATATTATAATAATATCTCGTTTAGTGAAACTCGTTATTGCGTACTACACATGCTATGGAAGAAGGTATTGATTGCGTGTAATGAAAGTCAAGTCAGGGCTGCATGTAGTGAAAACTCTGTTCGGTGTTGTGAATAACATAATCAAAACTTATTTCATTTATACATTAAACAAAATCTATATTTAATGTTGCATAGAATAATTTCCACAAAATGAACTTGAAATTGTGTGTAACACAAGCCAAGAATAGTGTTGCGTATACTGTAAGATAATATGGTATTGCGTATAGTACAAGCTAATCTTGGTGTAGTATATAATTGAATACATCAAAGAAATTAAAAATAATATATCTCATAAAATCTCATGGTGTTACATTCTACCCCCCTTAAAGTGAATTTCTCCCTCAAAATTCACCGGGGTTATAAATCATTTACTACTTGAAAGTTTCATTCATAGAAACCCACATCGTAAAAAGGAATACTAAATCATCATTTTAAAAAAGGAGCGTTATAAACATAATGGATACCCAATGTAACTCATCACTGGGTTTCCACATAGGAGAATAATGGTGAAAATATGGATATGGAAAAGAAATCTAACTATCATGTTTAGATGAAGAGTGGTAGAGAACATGGCTACGAAAAATCCAACAATCATAAAACCATAAATTTGTGATGATCTAAGGTACCATCTGATTCATCTGATATGAAGGAACTAGGACAACATTTTTGGTTTTCAAGATCATTTTCTTAATGTTGAATAATTTTGGAATTAAAATAAATACTTACTTGATTTTGGTACAATCTTACTTTTGTTTTTTCCTTGAACAATTTCAACTTCATCTCTTAAAGAAATGGAGTTTAATTTGTCTTCCGTGAAGTATTAGTAGATCATGCAATAGAATGATAGGTCATTCCATCTATCTCAAACATAATGTTAGAAAAAGTTATAAGTCCATCTTATAGTGAGATTAATCGTATTTGGTTCCAAAAATGAACTTCTACTTCATCCATCATACCGCTTAATAAAATAAAACTAGTTTCTACTAACAAGGGACTTCATGTTGTCCAGTGGTAAGCGATAAGGGTCTATCGTACTTCGGTTGTGGGTTTGATTCCCGCAACCTTGTACGACGCGATGGGTTGTCGCCCATTCTGCAGGTTGTCCTTTTTCTAAAACTATACTATAATAACATTCCAGAAATAATATCGAAAAAAAAGTTATATCCTTAAATAATACTATCTGATGTCCAACATAATCCATTCCAATCTTTAGGCTTATCCAAAATACATCTGTCAAATCTCATAGTATAAAGAAAGCAATTATTTGAAAGGTCACATAACAAGAACGTGAATACAATCATTTATCCCCCATATATCATAAGATATATCTCGGTGATCGCATTTCAAACATGTGAACACCTTAATCATGTATTCTCTTGAAACATGAATTACCATAAAATCATTGTGAAAACATGAATGTTGTCAAAAGTCAACTCTTTCCATAAACCAAAATCCAAAAATTTCTATATACTCAAACCATGATATAACTTTGTCCTTATATCAGTCATGAGCTTATGAATACTATCATAAATATTATTTTCTCCTTATCCCTTCATTATGTGCATTTTATCTGCTTTCCAAAAATATTTCAATCACTTTTCATGGTTACCGGTACAATTTAATTATTTAAATCTAATACATAGATATTCCAAAATTCCACGATACCATAAATTAGATTCCATGATACTAATTTGAAATCCCATTACATAAACACTTAATCATTCCACTACATCATTGTCATACTCAACATCACAAATAGCGATCTCATTTGACTTCCCATTATCCTTTTCCTTAATAGGTTTCTCACATCAATCATCATTAACCCTTGGATTAGGGCATTGATTAACATAATACCCCATTTCCTGGCACTTGTAGCATTTAAGTGTTGGTGGTGCATTCTCTGCAGTCTTTTATTTATTGACATCATTAGAAAACTTTTTCCTATTACTTCGGCACTAAGCCACTCGATGACCTTATTTTCCACACTTGAAACATTTTCTAGTACCTTTTAGACAATCTCCACCGTGCTTCTTTCCACACTTTGAGCATAAAGAAACATTCACCTTTTTTTCACTACTGTTCTGAGATTTTTCTTTGAACTCCATCTTTTGTTTCTTTTCAAAACCATGAGATGGATATATAGCACCAACTTCCAGTTCTACCTTGATATCATAGTCTACAATTTCTTCATAGCTACTGAAGTCTCTTATAGCTAATTCCCTTCAAAGACTTGGTTTTAAGCCACTGAATAATCGATCAACTTTACTTTCAGGTTGGATGATAAATCCAGATGCATACTTTGTAAGACATGTAAAATTTGCTTCGTATATACCAAAAGATTCATCATACTTTTTCTTAAGCTCAAGGAACTCCCTTTCCATCTATGTTCGAAGAATACGAGGGAAGTACTTATTGAAAAAAAAGTTCTTGAACTCGTTCCATTCCATGGATCCAATTTCATCTTAGGGCCTTGCATTCTTAATTAGAGTCCACCATTGGTCTACTTCACCTTCTAAACGGTAAACTGGTAGAATGAATTTTTCATGTTCTGAATAGCGATGTATGGAAAATATATTTTCAATAAAACTAATCCATTGTTTAACAATAAGTGGATTATAAGACCCACTAAAATAAGGTGGACGTTGCCTCATGAATGACTCAATAGAATATTGTTCCATTCTCTGCTCATTTGGAATTCCAGAATGATTCATAGCTTGTGTAAGTATAGCAATAAGATTTTTCACTCCATCTCCCATAACATTGGTTTGTTCTAAAGAATAATCATTGCCTTTTCCATTACATTGATCAACATGGTTCCTTTGGGTTCCACCGATCTTCTAAAATCCAAAAAGAATAGTGTGAGAGGAAAAAATCATGCTAGGGAAAAAAACATAATAAAGGGGTAGTACCTTCAATATCTAAAATATTAGGTTTAATTCGAATATCTTTAACATAATTCTAGGACTATAACCTATACTTATACATAACCTTAGGGACATCCCAACACATACCTTAGAAATATATCTAGGGATCTCACTAAAGTTTTCACATCCTAGTTTCAAAAGGTTAACTAAACCTTTCCTCTGATACCAAATGTAGAGACCCAAATCTTGGAATACATGGACATTACATTACATTTTCGTAATAATTAATACATAACCATAACAAAAACACAAGGACTGTAATATTTTAGTGTCTTTGGAAACTAGGAACATAATCTTCTAATCGTGGTGAAAGATCTTCAACATCTCCCATAAAGATCTTCCCCTTTTTTTCATACCTAAAACCTTTCTTTATATCCTGGGGAAAAGAAAACATATAAAGGGTGAGCTCAAATTCTCATTAAGGGTAATCATGGAGAAAATAAATCAAACAATATGCATTTTAACTTCAAAACATGAACATAATGTTTACACATCAAAATCTTGAGTTGTGAAATAAATCTTGGCAGTACGTAAGGCATAGGTTATAAAGGCACATTAACCATGATAAAATAGCATGGGAATAAAACATTTAATTGTTGAAAACCATTAATCACATGATATTATTTCCATAGTATCCAAGGAATTGCTTCCAATACCATCTTAGTGGACAAAGTCCCTTTCTGAATCAAGTTCACTCTTCGTTTCAGTCCTGTAACACTGAATCGGATTAACTTACCGTTCCAGCCATGTCTATCTCATGAGATATAAATATTTACCCAATTCATTGGAGTGAGATATATTTCCCACCCATCTCATAATGAAATCATTCTTACTTGTGCCACAACATGAACATAAATCATTCATCATTACCCAAAGTATAAAATGGGTTTCATAAACATCATCCCATCATAACATAATCCATAAAAAAATTGATATCATTTCATCATAAGAAAATTGAAACCATGTAAATCATAGAGAAATTATACTTGAAATAAACACATATGAAATAATTCCATCTTATATGGAAAATGGTTTGCATAAAACACTTGAAATGAATTTTTGAGGAAAATATCCTTTCTTCTTCAAAATAATTTTCTTTCAAAAAAATGCCATGTAATTTTAAAAGAAAATCATTCTGCTGAAAATAATCATGAAATCATGTATATGAAGCTTTAATTAAATAAGTTATTATGAAACCGTAAAAATATGTTCATGCCGTATAAGTTAAAAAAACATTCTTCTCATACTTTTGCTGGAAAAGTCAAAAAGTACCTCTTATGGTAAACTAAAGAAAGATTCCTTACATACCATGGGGTAAAAGTCCAAAAAGGGTAAAAAGATTTTGAACATACATAGAATAATAGTAAACATTTTTTGAAAACTTTTTTAGAAAACATGGACATGGATGATAAACATAACCCCTATAAATACTTAAAAATAAACAATCTCGGATAAGAATAAGATTGGATTCATTATCCCTTACCTTATATCCAATTTCTTATGTATGTGTCTAAGACTCCTGTATAGTGGGTATAAACATATTATTAACTTATAATAGAACCATAATAAAATTTATGATATCATATATTATTCACTTATGACTTTATATTATCCGTTCATTTGTCAATTTCATGTTAAAGCTGTGTTTTGGGTAAAATCGTTTCATTTATCGTATGTGTTTTGACTTGTAATTATTAATATGATTAGTTACATCATGTTTACATAATTAGATAATATAAAACATGATTCATATATAATATATATTCAGAATATATATATATATAACAGATCGATAAATGGAAAGAAATACACCATTCATGGAGATGGTAGGTCGTACGTACGCTTGAACGCTGTTTTTATTTTCCTTATTGAATTTAATGGAATTAAGTAGATGACATGCATATATATATACATAAATCTAGTAGAATTATTATGTCATATATTTCATGATTACTTATTATATATACTTTATAATCATTATTTAATTGTTAATATGGAAAATGAATCTCATCGCGTCGTGGAGACGGTAATCCGTACGTACGCACGAGTGATGATATCGTTCCCATATTTATTGAATGCAATTGGAGTGGATGATATAATATATTAGAATCAATATTATGTTATAATAATCATATATAGTTATTATTTACACCATTATACCCATCCAAGTAAGGTGGTGGTGGAAAAACCGATTACACTACAGCGTGGAGACGGTATTCCGTACGTACGCACGCGCAGTGATTTCATTTTTTGTAGGATGGATAGAAGGTGAAATAGGGTTTTTTTCATATTTATAATAACATATCAGAATATAATTAATACTTATGTTATTACTTTATAATGAAACAACTAAAGAAGAGGAAGTAGAAGAAGAAAGAAACTTAAAAGAGTCGGTAGAAGAGATAACCTCTTCCTCGACGCACCTCTTTAAAATTCTTCTTATGGCACTAGATTTGGTCTTTTTAGAAGACCAGAACCTGTAGGATATAACTAGAGAGGTTTAAAAGAGTAATTTTTAGGGGTTTTCCGATCTTCAATGCTCAAAAGGGAGTGAAGAGAAGAGGGAAGGGGTTCCCTTTTTACAAGGGAGGAGAGGGTTACCTTTGGAAAAACTTAAATTATTATTTTATAATAAAATCACATTCAGTTTATAATAGATCAAAATTAATTTATTTCTAAGCTAAAGTGGGTATGGGTATAAATACTCTCAAACAGTAGGTTTTATACAAGTTTAGGTTTCTATTTTAACCTTATCATTTAGATTTATCTCTAAGTTAAATAATTTAACTTTTACCGTGTATTCTTGTTTTCTTACACTGTATGGTTAATAAACTTACTATAACATGTCAAAAGAACACCAAGTGGTTAACTATTAATATATATAACCTTATCTAAGTCATTCTGCTGAACCTTAGATTTTTAGGAATATAATAACAATTAATAATATAATATTTGTTTTAAAAACTATTTTATGTCAATTTTGACACTATTTGGTAATTGATTTTTCTGAAAATCATAACAACATGATTAGTTCAAAAAATGTTAATTTAATCAATAATAACATGTCATATTAACCTAGGAAATTAGTGGAATTCATAAAAAGTCTGAAATTACCTTTATTTGGGTATTTATAACATCAATTATGTTAATATTTCATTAATAAGGTAATTATTGCATCATCATTGTGTTATAAATAAATTAAATTATTTAATGTCTAAAAAAATAAATAAAATACAATTATATAGGAAATATTTTAGATTTATAATGAATATTTATAGTCTAATTTATCTTATGTATAACCTTATATTAAAAATGTTTTAGTTATTATACTTTGATTTTAACTATTTTAACTCTTCTTTAAAGAAAATAATAATAATTGTCCTAATCTAATCCAAGAGGACCTAAAGGGTAATATTTTATTCCTAAGGTTGTTTTTCTTTGAATTAAACTTATCCAATATAATTAGGACATGTGTTAGGGTAATAATAATATCATTTTACACTTAATTACCCTATTTACTTTTAACCGTGGTAAATAAAAGTAAAAAGTTACTATTCACCAAAAATTATTTTTATCTTATTGAACCACATTTTACTTCTTGATATTAACCGGGTCTCTCATATTTTAGAAAATCCACTCACAGAAGTGGTAAAATTATGTTTTATGTAAATTTTCAAATTCTCCTAAGAGGTGGGTAAAAGACGGTGAAAAGTTCAATAAAATTTTTATATATCTAAAATTATTATAAAATGACTCCAATAAATTACATTGAACATATATAGGTATTATGTATCAATTTTTACCTCAAATAAATTTAAATAAAATAAATAATTATTTAAATAAAAAGTCAGTTTTTAAATAGTAACCTAGTGTTTTCACTATTCATCAAAAATTGAAAGTTTTCAGAAAAATACCAAAAATTAACTTTAGGCTAATTTCAATATTTCGAATCAAAAAATGAAGTCCATTTTGAAAGATAAAATTGATAAAATTTCAAAAATTGGGTATTACAATTCATAATGGCTATTTCATAATAATATTATAATAATATCTCGTTTAGTGAAACTCGGTATTGCTTACTACACACGCTATCGAAGAAGGTCTTGATTGCGTGTAATGAAAGCCAAGTCAGGGATGTGTGTAGTGAAAGCTCTGTTTGGTGTTGTGTATAACATAATCAAAACTTATTTCATTTATACATTAAACAAAATCTATATTTAATGTTACTTAGAATAATTTTCACAAAATGAACTTGAAATTGTGCGTAACACGAGCCAATAATAGTGTTGCGTATACTACAAGATAATACGGTGTTGCGTATAGTACAAGATAATCTTGGTGTAGTGTATAATAGAAGATATCAAAGAAATTAAAAATAGTATATCTCATAAAATCTTGGGATGTTACACGTAATCACCTATGAAGAAATATAACTGAAACCTGATTTGACTTACTGTGAAGAGCCTGTCAAGATTTTTGATACTCAAGGGCATTTATTGGGAAATTCGATGACTCTATTAGTAAAGTATCTTTGGAGAAAACATAAAATGAAAGAATCAATGTGGGAACATGAGGATTTAATGAATAAAAATCACCCTCATATTTTTAGAATGTAATATTCATGAGAATGTTCGAGGATTAAATTTTTGAAGGAGGGAAGAATATAACACCGCAATATTTTACGGTGTGTATCTTCTTAAATAAATTTAATTTAATCAACATTTTACATTGTGAAAATGAACTATGATATACTATTAAATATTAACAAAGACTGTTGGTATAGTAATGTAAACGATCTGAATATTAATGTGTCCATTAAAACCATATCATCTCCTATGAAATTATAAATAAAAGTTAGGTATCTCATAAATTAAAATATGGTATATTGGTATTAGAGAAAATGTAAATAAATGCTTTGAAAATTATAAATTCATTGTTGATAATTTTGGGGAACGTAAGTGTATTTTTACAATTCTATAATTAATATAATGATTTATAGAAAAATATGTTTTCATTAGATATATTCATAAATTAATATTTTTTCGTATTATAATTACCATAAAATTTTGTGATCCCATAATTAATTTTCCAATGTGTCGTAAAATCGGTTATAATTTTAAAATCGATATTTTTCGAATAAATGATGATTTTAATTAAAATTAAATTTAAAAAATATAGAAAATTATCTTTATAAAATGGATTCCATTTTTTAAATCTAAATGAAAAAAAATGGTCATGGTTACTTTTTGGGATTTTTCGGAAATAGTTGAATTTTTGTGAATAGTGAAATATGGTAATTTACAATATTTAATATTTTAAGACAAATACATGAATTTTTGTGATGTTTATAATTTAATTAACCATCATTTTGAACTCAATTTCACTAGTTACTGTAATTATTCAAAATAATGAACACTATTTATAGTCTTGAGCTGAAATAATAAATAAATGAATAAAATAATCAAAAACACCCCTCACCTCCCACTATAAATACCACCCCTCACCACCCCTTATCCTTACACCCTCTAAGACAATTATTCTTGTCTAAATTATATCCAAATTACTTACCAAGACTCTTCCACATTTCCAATACCTATTGGTTTTACTAAAATATTAAATCCAAGTGTCTTAAGGAGGTCCCCAAGGAGACAATATTCGAGAGGTAAAATCCCCCTTCATTCTCATTTAATTTTTTTTATTTTCTTATCCTCTACTAACCTCCCATTTAAAAAGTGTAATGGTAACTCAAATATTATATATATAAAATTATTTTATTAAGTTAATGTAATATCTATCATCAAGTCTCTGGTCTTCTCCTTTTATTCCAAAAATGTAAAGACCATTTGTGTGGTGTCGATGCACCGCCTTCGTGGATAATGAATTTTTTTTTATTACCACCATTAAGGATAGTCATAAAACCATTTATTTGGTTAAAAATATTTTAATATGTTTATTATAACATATTTAATTTTCTAGAACCATTATATTAACATAATATTAAATAAAATGGTACTAGTTCATGGTGGTCGTAAAAACCTCCCAAATAAAATAATCATTTTTCATCAACATTTTATTGGATGATTCATCCCCATACCATATAACCAAATTATATTTAAAGACCATTTAAAATATTTTAAGTGTATTAATATCATTCCATTCCACTTATGTATTTTTTCTTCCATTTGACAAGAACTCCCATAATTATATATAAGGGAACTGACCATAAAACCATGAAAGGAACACTCCTAGAACAACGAAATTAATCATTATAACTCATAATAATGGAAATAAATTAACTTAATAAAATTTTAATAAATGAAAAATATTTTTAATAGGTTATTAATTAACTAATTAATTAAACTTATTTGATTATATCGGACATTAAGTACATGCGTAGAATGCTTTCTGACATAAGGTAAGGGGTTTCTACTCTCACTTTTTATTTCTGGGAAAAATATGACTTATTCAACACTAATTTATTTATTTATTGTCTATATAATGAACTTTCATATTTTATATAATTAATATTATTATTATTATCATATTCAATACATAATTCTACAATTATTTTTTTATGGGTCATACAGTTCGACTGACTACAAAGTGGTAAGGTTTTCTTATCTCACTTTTACTTCTATGAGATATATTCCATATTCAACCCTTATTTCATGTGTATGATCTAAATAAAACCCTTTTATATGTCATATCATGAATTTAATTATTGTCATGGTATTCAATGCTTCATATGATAATTATTCTTTTATGGGGAATATGATTCAATTAATTACAAGTGGTAAGGGACTTTGTCTTAATCTCCATTTAATTAAGACTGACTTCGTATTGTGAACCTAATCATTTTTATGTTGTGTATCTACTACCATTTTGAGATAATTATTCATTTCAAATTATATTTCTCTTAAATATCCATGTTTATTGTATCATGGATATGATTATTGTCTAATTCGTATACGATTTTTTTACATATGGTGTTTACTTTGAATGTCATTTGATTAACTAGGAAATAATGTTAAATTCGTATCTTTTACTCAATATGGATATTCATTGATATGAAATATTGATTTAATGAATTAAATCAATCATTTACATATTTGGGAACTCATAAGACATACATACATGGGTGGGTCTAGGTTATAGATATCCTCTCGATGTATCGGCATGTCTTATGAGACAAAATATTTGGTGACAAACCTTTTTCATTTGTTTCCATGAAGAATCGGATGGGTTTCTACCCTCGTACATAAAATATCCTTTCAAATGTATTGACGGTAGTATTTCTTGTTATAGATACGTGAAATTCAATAATTAACCATTTCCTTCATTCAGTATTAATTTATGACTATTCTTGATATTTTAACTATGAAAAAATCTGTGGATTCATTTTAATTCTATGTTTATTAATTAAATGGCATGTGTTTTTTAGTTACTCCATATTTATTATACTTTAATTATTATTGATTCATATTTCTACTATATGTAACCCTTACTAATCATGTGAGATCACCCTTTTATTTTTTTCCCTTACCAAGGCTATGAAGATGAAATATTTAATTAAGTGTCAAAGAATCAATTTGATTTCCTTTGTTTTGTTATATGTTTAATTACCAATGTAATAAAGAAAACATGTATGTATCTAGTTCTACAAGACTAAAAATCTGAGTGATCCTTGGTGATGTGATCTCTATTATCTATTCCATTGTAATAAAATAACGACTAACTTTGGGATACTGGGGTTGGGGTTGTTACATCCTCAAAGGATTCTCAGTTGTAATCATAAAATATATTAGCTAAGTAGTTAAATATAAAAACGTGTCACTTTCATGTGTAGTAGCCAAATACTCTACATAATTTATTCTATCTATCACTAAATTTTATTTCATAATTTACCAACTTACACATCCTTCACCAATGAAGAAACTCCCATGTAAAGTGGACCTCCTTTCAGTGTAGTCACCTCCCCAATTTGTATTAGTGTAGAGAATCAAGTTTCAATCTTCACTACATATTTCTAATATTCAATAGTTCATTGTTATCTTCACATATTTTAGAACACATTTTTATACAAGAATATGTGACTCACTTGGGTTACTCTGAAGTCTAGCACATATTTTTACAACATAATCTATGGTAGGTATTGAAGTAGTGAAATACATCAAGGTTATAATAACTCTTATAAACTCTATTGGAATAACCTTTATTCCATTATCATCCTTATATAGTTTAGTTCTAACTAAAATTATATTTGAAACCTCTCTTGACTCATCCATACCAAAATATTTCAAAAACTCTCTATAATATTTTTTTGGTGACATAAAAATATAATATTATTTCTACTCAATCTATAATCTAAGAAATTATTTCATTTCACCTCACATAGACATTTCAAACTGTTTCTTTGTTTGCTCAAACAATTACTTACAAAGGTACACATTATCACTAGAAAAACAAATATCCCCATCATATAATATAAAAATCTATTTTACTATGGATAGTTCTTTTACATGTATATTTTTTCAAATCTCCCTTTATAAATCTCATATGTCTTATAAAACCATCAAATTTTGAGTACCATGTTCTAGGAGCTTGTTTTAAACCAGAGAGTAACTTTTTTGATATAAAATCCATCTTTCCATCAACATATAGTAATAAACCCTCATGTTTCTCAAAAAAAATCCTTCCTCAATATCACTATTCAAAAAAGATGATTTCACACTCATTTGGAAGACTTTGTATTTGTTTTTTGTAGCCACTGCCAAAAACATTAGGATAGTTTCAAATTTTTTTACTGATACAAAGGACTCTTAAAAATAGATTCCTTAAATTTTAGAATATCCCTTTCACACTAACCACTCATTGTTCCTTGTAAACTTATCTTTCTCATTCATCTTTTTTCTAAACACGTAATTGGTGTTAATGACATTTTTATTAGCTATACCAAGAAAAATCTCCCAAGTAGATTTTCTCCCAATTTGATTCAACTCATCATTAATTGTTTATATCCACTTTTCAAGAATAATATCCACATCCACGGTTATTTATTTAACCTGTGATATAAGATTTTATTGGTTTTCAACTCTCAGTGTTCTTCTTGTTTGGACTTGTAATATCATTATATTAAAAAAGAGAATAAAATCCCTATTTTTGATAAATTATAAATGTCATATGTGAAAAAATGATTTGTTAGTGAAAAATAACATAAAATGTGTTAATGTTTTTTCATAAGGGTAAAATCTCAATTAACACTTTGGAATATTAAATCTAAAATTTTTCATCTAATAAACTGAGTTAGTGTGAGATTCTGAGCCTCATAAATCCTCAATGAAGATAGAATAAAAATATTTAATATATGATATTAAGAACACACAATGTTTTTCAAAAAAATGGAATAACTCCAAGACCATTCATTGTATAAGAAATATAAGAGCATGGTCAGGTCCGAAACATTTTTTTTACCCTAGGATGGGTATAAATTTTTAAGGTGTCGGATGTTTTTATGTCTCTATCATGAGATAAAGTTATTAAATAATATTTACTATATTATTTTTTTAAATAAAATATCTCTCAAATGGTGCATCATATAACAAATATGAGACCACTGTTAGCTTTGAAACGTGGTGATTACTCTAGTTAGGGTATAACATCTGAAATTTTCAGACATTTGGATGCCTCACTTGAAAAAAATAACCCTTTTTTAATTATTTTTTTAATAAAATTTTTGAATATAAAATAATTAATATCTCTCAAATGGTGCACCATATGGGAAATCTGAGACCACTTATAGGTCTGGAATGGGGAATCTATCCTAAGAGGGGTTTAAATTTTATCCCCAATGTATGTTTCATGTTATTTAATTTTGATATTAAATAATTAATTTAGTTCAATAATTAAATAAGAATTTAATTATTAATTTTTTTCTATTATTTGTCAACATGTGTGAGCACCATTGTTGAATATGTGGTTGATTCAAAACCATGAACATCGATACATTTTGACTCCTAAATCATTGTAATTTCTTATTTTGGTAAAACTAATAACTTTGCATTCAATTTTAAGTTTAATCTCATATTTAAAATGGACATTAAATTTGGGGTTTTCAAGGGTATTTTTTTAGGGTTCTTAAAATGGTTGAACACAATGGTCTTCTTTATTAGTCAATCTCATCGAATTCAAGAAACCCAAATCTTCCTTGACTGCGATCATGGGCCTCAATTTCAGGTGCATGGCCTTTTTTCCAATACTCATGGCTCTCGATCTCCCTTCTCCTTGCTTATCCATTCTACGCATAAGAGAAAATGGTGAGTTTTATTTTTTCTTTTTTTATTTATTTTTTTATTTTTCTATTTCTATTAAAAAAATCATGTAAAAATAATAATAATAATAAATAAAAAAGTTTATATTTATAAATCGATCAACATAAATTATCAACACATAATTTATTTAAATGATCAAAAGATAATTACATCAAATTATAAATAGATAAAAATGAATAATTATTTAACGATAATTTCATTAAATTATAAAAAGATAATTGTGCCAAATTATCAAAGATAATTACTTTGAATTATCAAAGGATAATTGGGTGAATTATTAAAAATAATTAATATAATTATTAAAGGGTAATAATATAAAATTGTTAAATGATATTATTTAAAAATTATTATCAAGGATAATTCTGAAATAGTTTTATCAAAGGATATAATTTATAAAACTTTATGTTTTTTTAAATTAATTATAATCATAAATAAATATGATGAAATAAATAGTTATATGAAATTTTCAAATAATAACTTTAAATAATTATCAAATGATAATTTAGTCAAATTGTTAAAGGATTATTATAAGGTAATTATTAGATGACAAAGATTAGCAAAATTATCATAGTATAATTTCATGTATTATCAAAGTATAATTACTAAATTTATCAAATGATAATTGTGAAATTATTAAAGGATAAATTATAAATGTAAATTTTTAATAAAATTATCAAAAGATAATTATAAAGGATAATTTATAATAAATTATCAAAATAATTATAACATGATAATTTTTATTAAAATTCTCAAAATTCATTTATAAGGGATAATTTATGAAAATTTAACAAAATATAATAATAAAAAATAAAATTTAAGAGAAATTATCAAAAGATAATTATAAAACAATAATTTAGAAATTATCTAGGAGAGAGATTGTATCTTCACATGTGATATATTATTTCATTTTGAAATAAAAAAAACTGGTATTTGTTATAGGAACCCTTGACTAATGTCGAACATTGATGTGTTGAGGGATGCAATGATTAGGCCACGAGCAGGTGTATTGAACCACATGGGGTGGTTTATCTTTGTTGATGATGACGATGACCTTGAGGTAGAAGGTTCCTTATCTTTTAGACTCATTTACACATGTTCCCATTAATATGATTATGCATAGACATATTTTTAATGACCATGCTATATTATGATTTCATGTGGGTGTGTGTGTGTATCCCCAAAATCCTTATGATATCATGAGTACTTGTAGCTTATTATTCGTGTTTAATTTTTGGTCACATGTATTTTGTGTGCTACTTTAGCAATGATAATCTATTATTCTTTCCCATGTATCTTACATGATATGTGTGCCTTATGGTATTGTTATTGGAGCCTAAGATAGGTGGATACGCGTGACATGTTATCCCTAGAGGGGGAGTGTGTATGACTTGTGATAGTGACGACGTGGTACCAATGAATGAAGTGGGAATAAGACGATTCCTTGGGGATGTCGTATGATTCACTCAATGACTAATGGATGTTTAATAACTATCAATCCCTAGTATTCACTCAATTAAGAAGGTATGTTGACTAGATCTTGGTCCCTATTATGTTACTCGATGAAAAAGGGTTGTTGAATAGCTCTCAGTCCCTAGTATATGCTTTGATGACTAAGGTATGTTGATTTGATATCACTCCCCTGTATATACAGAGAACATATATTCTTGATAAGAATTTATTTTGAGTTTTATGATCACACAATGCTGAGAAGAAAGATTTATTATCCCCATGGGGAATCCTTGATTCATCAGACACCTTGATTATCCATCTAGCATAGAGTTGAAGTAGGAACGACCCGGAGTTGTGGCAGCTTGGTTAGTGCACGACTGCTCGGTTTTGGATTGTGTGTTACTGTGCTTGTTACACATTTATTATTATTATTTAATTCACTTTTATACTTGATCACATCAGGTTAAGGAAGCCTTGGTGGTGTACTACTGAGTCTTTTAATCATAACCTTCTTGGGAATTTTGATGAATTTGTAGATTGCATGAGGAATTTGGTGAAGGGAAAGAACCCTATGGTGGATATATGAGAAGAGGATTGTGGATCTAGTAGAAGGTCTAGATATACTCTGTAGGATCAACCATTTATTTATTTACTTTATCTCATTTATTTTCTTTGGACATGCTTTCCTCTTACTAGAACTCAATTATTTTATTACATGTATGTCATTTTAACCTTCCCCATGTTTACACTAATCATTTATTATATTTTTAATTGTTTATTAATGATATTATGACATGATACAAAGGGTATAGTATCCTTGATATTCCAATTAAGACCATAATTGTTACTCATCAGCCTCTTGTGTATGGGGAGGCAAGCATGAGGTCATTTGGCATTCTAGCTCAGACTCAGTGATTCACGTTGGGAAGTTACAAGATGGTATCAGAGCATTAGAACCCACTAACTTGTTTATTATCTTATCTTAGGTTGGGACTATTTAGAAAGGAGATAGGACATTACGACATGGGTAGTGTGACTATGTCAGTGTCTTTCCAGCACTGTGTAGTGGACCTCCGAGTTTCCATAAATGGAAATTTATGTTCTGTTGTTACTATTGATTCCCCTTGGGTGGTGCACATGATGTTATATGTGATTTATGAGATTTCACATATGTTCATGCATCATGACTAGGCATTTAGGTTCGCATGCCATATATATACATTTTATTATGCTTCATAATATTTCAATAGTTAAATTCCTTGAATTTTTCTATCTATTCGGGGTAGTTAGTTTTGTGTGATATATCTTATTTTCCATGTTGTGTGATATATCATTATTCAAATTAATTAGTTTAACTGATCATTTTTTTGTGTTAGTATATATATGATGATTGTGACTAGTATACCGAGATTGAAACAAGGGTTAGTTCTAGGAGGGGTATACCTTGTGTTAAGGGTGGACTCCAAGGAAAACCTTGTTTGATACCATAGATGGGTTAATAGAAACATTATTTGTTCCCATATACTAATTAGATTTTATCCTAACAACTGTGTTCTTTTATGGAGTGCTTCCTTCATGTTACAGAGGATGTTTCCCTGATGTAGTGTATAAAACTACATGGGAAGTAGCCTAAATACTTTTACAAGGGAGGAGGCATCACCATTACCACTAGACATATACGATAATTCATATGAGAGTTCTCACACCCCTACTATTGATATAGGTAGCATGGATCATTCAACTAGAATATGATCACTCTGTACCAGTCCTAGGAATAAGAGTTTTCAACTAGAGTCATATATGTCATGATTTTCAAATCCCACGTTATTCATCCTTCTAGAACAGAGAAGGCCCTCAGGATACTAAAAGGTTGGTCGATACCTTTTTTTGGAATCTTTGACCTAGTATATACTTTGAAGGATTAACATGTTAAGTTGAGATTGATCTCATTCCAAGTGTGAAACCCATTTAGATACCCCTATATCGTATGGAACCAACCGACCTAATGAATCTCAATGTCTAGTTGGATTACTTGTAAAGGATTCAAAAAAATTGTGTAATTCACCATGGGGTTCATTTTTTCAATGAAGGTTGATAATAGTCTTCGGCCTTGAATCAATTACCTAAACCAAAATCAGGTGACAATGAAGAACTGATATTTTTTATCAATGATCGATGATCTTTATGATCATCTATGAAGATCCTGATGGTTCTCCAAGATTGATCTTTGATCAAGAAATCCCTAATTGCGAGTTAGAGGAGTATATTCTAAAGAAGGCATTTCGGATCAGGTATGGATTGTACAAGTACATGGTGATGTCATTTATACTGATGAACGCAACTACAATGTTCATGGCTCTCATGAACAAGACCTTCTATATATTCTTGTACCCATTCATTAAAGTGTTCATCAAAAAATCCTCATCTACTCACTGACATAAGAGAAACATGTTAGGCACCAAGATATTTTCTTATGTACACCTCAATCACATAGTCTTTACTCCAATCTCTCAAAGTGTGAATTCAGGATTCGAGAGGTAATGTTCCTAGGATTTTTGGTGTCTGAGACTAGTATATCTATATACATAAAGAAATTTAATTCATTCAGGTCCTAGACATGTCACCATGTGTTTGAGATTATGATAATATTGGGTTTACCAGGATATTTCTGGAGGTTTATCCATGACTTCTCATGACTATTAGCCCCCATGACATCATTGAAAAATAAGGGAGTAAAGTTATAGTGGTTAGACAAGTGTGAAGAGGCTTTCTTTGAGCTAAATAAAAGGTCAACAAGAGCTCCAGTACTAACACTCCTTGATCCTGGGATTGGTTATGGAGTATATTGTGATGAATCATGAGTTTTTCTAGTAGTATTATTGATGCAAAGAGAGAAAGTAGTAACATATGGGTCTCATTAGCTACGACCTCATGATAAGAACAACCCTACACATGAATTAGATCTGGAAGTGCTGGTTCACACTCTGAAGTGTTGGAGACACCATCTCTTTGGTGAGAGATTTATTATTTACACATACCATAAGAGCCTTCACTATATCTTAACACAAAGGGACATGAATCTAAGACATAGGCGCTCGATTGAGTATCTATAGAAATTTAACTTTTAGATGATATATGCACCTGAGAAGGGAAATTTCAATGTATATTCCATATCCATAAGTCATAAGCTGAGTTGGAACTTGGAAAGAGGTCCTCATAGGAGTAGTGATGCTTGATGAGATTTTTTTTGTTGAATAGAGGATGGATGCCTTAGAGGACCATGGTTATATGACTTTTTATCCCTATATAGTTACATCATCACTTGTGGAATGAGTAAAGGATGAATAGGTAATAGACTAAAAGTTTTCAGTAGTGAGGGAATAACTAGCTGGTGATGATTCAATTCCTGGATGGTCGATGGAAAAATAATGATGTGATCATGGAACATGGGAGAGTAGTGGTCCCTACTTCCATCAGAGAGGAGCTGATGAGGGATTTACATACCTCTTTATGGGAAGTACATCTTAGTGAGACCACAAAGTATCATTACATTTGGTGATAGTTTTGGTTGCTATGATGAAGATATACAATGCTGGTTTTGTCTCTTAATGCCTCTCCTATAATAGGGTGAAGTTTGAGCACCAAACTCTTAGTGGATTGTTGCAGCCACTCCTGATTCCTATGTGAAAGTGGAAGAACATTATTATGGACTTTTTATGGGGTTACCTAGGACCCCATGGAGTCGTGATTCAGTCTGAATGATTATTTATTAGTTAATGAAGTCTTCTCACTTATTACTGATCTGAGAGACTCACTTTGTGGAAGAGATGGGGAAGCTCTATGTCTGAGAGATCGTGCTCCTGAATGAAGTCCCTTTGAGTTTTTTTGATATATATATGCATGTTTTAAATTATTCTTTTTGTGGGGATTTTTAAAATCCTTAAATATTCAACTAAGTTTGAGCCGGAGTACTATCCTTATACCGATGGATAGTCTGGGTAGACCATACACATATTGGAGGATATGCTTCAAGCTTGTGTGCTAGACCTCGTCAGAGAATTTTTTGATAACCTATCCTTGATTGAGTATTCATAAAATAACAATTATAAATCTTTGATTCAAAAGGAACCTTATGAGGCTCTTTATGGGAGGCTATGTCACTTATAGCTCTATGGGCATGAGGCGGGTGTCGAAATGGTTGTCGTCCCCAGTATGGTTCAGTAGACCTCTGATAGAGTGAATCTGATATAGAAGTTATTTATCACCACCCATAAGAGATAGAGACCATATGTTGGCTGAAGGAGGAGACCCTTAGAATTGTCTCTATGAGATTAGGTTTTATTCATGTTGACTCCATGGTTGGCGCACAAACATCTGGGGAAGCATAGAAAGCTAGCACCACATTTTGTTGGACCCTTTGATATCACAAAGTGTATAAGGGTAGTAGAATATCATCTAGACCTCCATTATCATTATCGATGTATGCATGACATTTTCCATGTTCTACAACTTCATAAATTCATACCCAACCCTATGCATGTTTTACACTGCAAGGAATTTAAGCTGGGGATTGAATCATCTTGTGAGGACAGTATGATGTGAATCATATATTGAATATAAAAGGAATTAAGATGGAAGACGATACCACTAGTCTAGATTTGGTGGTAGCATGGGTGGATCTAGGAAGACACGTGGGAGCATGATTCTGATGTTTAAGATCAATGACCTGATTTTTTTGAGTAAAAATTATAGAGATACTTCTCGAGGATGAGAAGTAGATAGAGGGGGAGAATTTTAATATCCATATTTTTGAAATGAGGATAAAATACCTCTTTTTGATAAATTATAAATGTCATATGTGAAAAAAAAATGATTTATTGGTGAAAAATAACATAAAATGTTTTCCTTTTCATAAGGGTAAAATCTTAGTTAACACTTTGGAATATTCAATCCAATATTTTTTGGGTAATACACTAAGTTGGTGAGATATTTTGAGCCTCATAAAACCTCGATGAAGGCAGAAAAAAAATATTTAATATATTCTATTAAGCACTCATAATTTTTTTAAAAAATAATTGAATAAATACTAAATGGTGAATTGTATAAGAAATTGTAGAACAAACCTAGGTTCAAAATGTCATTTTTACCCTAGGATGCGTATAACATTCAAAGGCGTCATACATTTGGATGTCTAGATATTGAGATAAATTTATTGAATAATATTTAATATATTGTTTTAAAAAAATTAATATATCCCAAATGGTGAATAATATGAGAAATCTGAGACCACCATTAGGTTTGAAACACGGTGTTTACCCTATGTGAGGAATACCATTTGTAAGCATCATACGTTTGGATTTATCGCTCACAAAAAATAATCCTTTTAATTTTATTAATTATTTAACCCATTTTTTGTCTATTAAATAATTAATATCTATCAAAAGGTGTTCCATGTGGGAAATATGAGACCACTGTTGGGTCTGGAATGGGGTGTTTATCCTAGGTGGGTATAAATTTTATTCTCAACGGATGTTTGATGTAATTTAATTTTTATATTAAATAATTAATTTATTTTAATTATTAAATCCAAATTTAATTATGAAATACTTTTTTTATTTTCTCTTCCTATTTAACATGTCTGAACACTATTGTTGGATGTGGGGTTGATTCAAAACCTTCAATCTCAATGAATTTTTGCTCATAAATCATTGTTATTATTTAGTTAGGTAAAACCAATAAATTTGCATTCGATTTTAGGTTGAAACTCGGATTAAAAATGGAAAATGAATTTGGGCTTTTCAAGTCTGCATTTTTAGGTATCTTAAAATTGCTAAAAACCTTGGTCTTCTTTGTTAGTTGATCTTATTAAGTTCAAATAACCAACATCTTCCTTGAGTGCGCTCACGGGCCTTAGTTCCAGTTTTTTCAACTCCTTGCTCATCCTCAAGGTGCTTGATCTCCCTTCTCCCTATGTATAAATGTTACACATAAGAGAAAACGATGAGCATTATTTTTTTATTTTTTTATTTTTCTCCTTATATTATAAATATCATGGAAAAAATAAGAAGAAGAAGAAGAATAAATTATTTTTTTTATAAAGTGATAAACATAAATTATCTAGAAAAAAATATTAAAATGATCAAAATATAATTACATCAAATTATAAAAGGATTTAAAAATGAAGAATTATCTAATGATAATTTCATAAAATTATCAAAAGATAATTTCCCCAAATTATCAAAGATAATTGATTTGAATTATCAAAGGAAAATTGGGTGAATTATCTAAAATAAGTAACAAAATTATAAAAGGATAATCACGTCGAATTGTTAAAATAGATTCTTTAAAAAGTATTATCATGGATAATTCTTAAACAGTTTTATCAACGGATATAATTTCTAATAGTTGATTTTCTTAAAAATTAATGATAATCATAAAAATTTATAATGCAATGAATAGTTGAATAAAATTTTCAAATAATAACTATAAAGAATTATCAAATGATAATTTAATCAAATTATTAATGGATAATTATAAGGTAATTATTATATGAAAAAAATTATCAAAATTTCCATAGTATAATTTCATGTATTATCAAAGAATAATTACTAAATTTATCACACAATAATTTTTAAATAATAAAAGGATAAATTATAAATGGAAATTTGTAATACAATTATCAAAAGATAATTATAAATGATAACTTACAATAAATTATCAAAAGCCCTATAAAATGATTATTTTCATTAAAATTATCAAAAGGCAATTATAAGGGTTAATTTATGAAAAATTATCCAAATATAATTATAAAACAATAATTTAAGAGAAATTATCAAAAGATAATTATAAAATGATAATTTGGAAATTATCCTGGAGAGATATTGTATCATTGCAAGTGATATTTAATTATTTTTGAAATAGAGTAATTGGTATTGGTTCTAGGAACCCTTGATGAATGTCGAACATTGGTGTGTCGATGGATATGATGATTAGGACGCGATGAGGTGTATCAAACCACATGGGGTGTCTTATCCTTACTGTTGATTATGATGAACTTGAGGAATGAGGTTTCTTATCTTTTGGGATTATTTACCCGTGTTTCCATTAATATGATTATGTGTAGACATATTTTTGATGACCATTCTATATTTTGATTGCATGTGGGTGTGTGTGTGTGTGTGTGTATAGACCTAGAATCCTTATGATACCATGATTACATGTACCTTATTATTCGTGTTTAATGTTTGATCACATGAATTGTGTGTGCTACATTACTTATGACGTTATGTTATTCTTTCCCATGTATCATACATGCTATGTATTCCTTGTGGTATTATTCATAGAGCCCAGGATAGATGGACCTTCATGACATTTTATCCCTTGGAGGGGGAGTACACATGACTTGCGATAGTGACAAAATGGACTAATGAATGAGGTAGGCATCAACGATTCCCTAGGGATGATGTGTGATGCACTCAATGACTATGGGATTTTGAATAACTCTCAATCCCTAGTATACACTCAATGAAGATGGGATGTTGACTAGATCTCGGTCCCTAGTATGGTACTCGATGAAAAAGGGATGATGAATATCTCTCGGTCCCTAGAATATGCTTTGATGACTATGGGATGTTGATTAGCTCTCGGTCCTTAGTATGTCACTCGATGAATAAGGAAAAGTGATTTTATATCATTTGATTACATATATAGAGAAAATATATTATTGATGAGAATTTATGTTGAGTTTTATGATCACCCGATGCTGAGAAGTATGATTCATTAGCCTCGTGGATAATCCTTTATTCATATGACTCCTTGATTATCCATTCGGCATAGAGATGAAGCAGGTATGACTAAGAGTTATGGCAGTTTGGTGAGCATACAACCACTTGGTTTTGGAATGTGTGTAACTATCCTTTTTATGCATTTATTATTATTATTTTATAAACTTGTATACTTGCGCACATCATGTTAATGATTTATTGTGGTGTCCTAAGTCTTGTACTCACACCCTACTCGGGAATTTCAATGCACTTATAGATTGAAGGAGTAATCTGGTGAAAGGAAAGGGACCTATGGTGGATAGCTGAGAAGAGGGGCATGAAGCTGGTAGAAGATCGAGATAAACTCTATATGATCTTGCATTTTTTCTTTACTTAATATTTTTTATTTCCTTTGGACATGCATTTTTCACTTAATAGAGATCCTTTATTTGTATTACGTGTTTTTTATATTTATTTTCCACATGGTTCCTCTGATTGTTTATTATATTTTAATTGTTGATTATTGATCCCATGACATGATAAAGAGGGTATAGTCTCCCCAAGATTCCACTTAAGACCCTCACTGCAAGTCGGAAACCTCTTGTGTATGGGGAGGTGTACATGAGGTCACATGGAATTATGGCTCAGACCCAGTGATTCAGGTCAGGATGTTACAAAATAGTATCAGATCATTGAGACCCAGTAACATATTTATTCTCTTGTCTTGGGTTGGTATAGGTAAGATAGGAGATAGGAAATTGGGAATCAGGTAGGGGAATTATGTCATTACATGGCTATCACTGCATAGTCAACCTCTAAGTTTCCATAAATGGGAATTTATGTTCCGTTGTTACAATTCATTCACCTTGGGTGGTGCAAATGATGTTATATGTGATTTATCAGATCTCGCATACATTCTTGCATCATTACTAGGTATGTAGGTTAACATTACATATATATACATGTTATTATACAGTATAATTGTTCAATATTTAAATTCCTTGAATTTTGTTATCTATTCAACATATCTTGTTCTGGGTGATATATTTGTTTTTCAATGTTGTGTGATATATCTTTATTGAAATTAATTAGTTTAACTGATCATGTCATTGTGTTAGTATATATATTATGATCTTTACTAATGTACATGGATGGAAATAAGGGTTAGTTCTATGAGGGGTATTCGTTGGGTTAAGGTAGACTCTTAGAAAAACCTTATTTGATCCCATAGACTAGTAAAGAGAAACATTGTTTGATCCCAGTGACTGATTCAGTTTTATACTAACAATTGTGTTCTTTTATGGAGTGCTTACTTCAGGCTACAGAAGATGTTTCCATGATGTAGTTTATATAACTACATGGTAAGTACGCTGAAAAAAATCTACAGGGGGAGGCATCACCATTACCACTAGAGGTATAGGAGAATTAATTTGATAATTATCCCTCAACTTATTTTGATATAGGTATAATGGATGCTTCAACTAGAATACAATCACTTAGTGCATGACCTAGGCATAGGAGTTCAGAAATATGGTCAAATATGTCATTATTTTCAACTCTCACATTATTCATCCTTCGAGAGCACTGAAGGACCTCAGGGTACTGAAGGCTGGGTTGAGACCTTTTTTTAGGATCTTTGACCTTGTAGAGACTTTGAGGGATTGACATTTTAAGATGAGATTGGGCCCATGCCATGTGTGCAAGCCATGTTTATACCCTTGTATCATATGGAACCAACCAAGCTAAATGGGCTCAATGTTTCACTGGATGGCTTGGAAAGGATTCAAAACGGTCATGTACTTCACCATGGGGTTCAATTTTTTTCCCCAAGAAGGCATACAATAGTATTCATCTATGTGTCAATTACAAAAAGCTAAACCCATAGATGTTAATGAACCAATATCCATTTTTATGGATCAATGATCATTCCAATCAGATATGGGGAGCCTAGTGGTTCTCCAAGATTGATCTTCGATCAATATATCACCAATTGATAGTTAAAGAGGATTACATTCATAAGAAGGCATTTTGGAGTAGGTATGGACTATATGAGTACTTGCTAATGTCATTCGGATAGATGAACATACCTACAGAGTTCATGGACCTCATGAACAAGATTTTCTATCCATTCCTTGACTCCTTCATTATAGTTTTCATCAAATCAAATATTCATCTACTCACTAACACTATAGAAACATTCTAAGAACCAAGATATTTTCATATGTATGCTTCGAGCACACATGCTTAATGCCAAGATATTGAAGTGTGACTTCTATATTTGAGAGGTAAAGTTCCTAGTATATGTGGTGTCTGAGACTAGTATATCTATATACCCATATAAATTCTAGGCCTCTATTTCCTAGACATGTCCCCACATGTTTGAGATTATGATATTTCTGGGTATATAAGGATATTTTTGAAGGTTTATCTAGGACTTCTCAGAACTATTGTCACCCATTACCTCACTGAAAAAGAAGGGAGTAAAGTTCTAGTGGTCAAAGAAGTGTGAATAGGCTTTCCTTGAGCTAGATAAGAGGTTGAAAATAGCTCCAGTACTAACACTCCTTGAGCCTTGGATTGGTTATGCATTATACTGTGATGCATTAAAAATTGGTCTAGGAGTAGTGTTGACGCAAAGAGATAAGGTAGTTGTATATGGGTCTCCTCATCTAAGACCATATGAGAAGAACAACCCTACACCTAAATTGGAGTAAGAAATGTTGGTTTATGCTCAGAAGTATTGGAGACACCATCTCTTTGGTGAGAGATTTATTATTTACATGGACTATAAGAGACTTCATTGTATCTTCAAATAGAGGGACTTGAATCTGAGATAGATTCACTGGGTTGAGTATCTATATACCTTTAACTTTGAGATGACATATTCACCTAAGATTGGAAATGTCAAAGTGGATTTTTTATCGATAAGGTATAGGCTGAGTAAGAACTTTTAGAGAGGTCCTCATAGGTGCAGTGATGCTTGATGAATTTTTTTTGGTTGAATGAAGGATGGATGACTCTGAGTGCCATGGTTTTAGGAAAATTTCTCCCTTGATATTCAAATCCTCTCTCTTTTACTGAGTAAAGGATGAAAAAGGAATGGACTTGAAGTGTTCAGTAATGAGGGAACAACTAGATGTTGATGACTTAACACCCAGATGGTCGATGAAAATGATGACATAATCAAGGAGAATGGGAGATTTGTGGTCCTTAGTTCCATTAGAGAAGAGACTCTGAGGGATTACCATACCTCTACATGTTCAATACATCCTAGTGAGACCAAGATGTATCATGACTTCTAGTGATATTTCTGGTGCCCATGATGAAGAGATACAGTTCTGGTTTTGTCTCTCAATGCCTCACCTATCTGAGGGTGAAGGTTGACCATCAGAATACTGGTGGATTATTATATCCACTTCTAATATCTATGTGGATGTGTAAGGACATCATGATAGACTTTTTATGGGGTTACCCAAGACCCAAGGAGTCATGATGCAGTCTGAATGATTGTTTATTAGTTAAAAAAATATTCTCACTTATTATCGATCTAAGAGACTCACTCAGTGGAAGAAATGGGGAAGCTCTATGTTTGAGAGATCATGCACCTTCATGAATTCCCTTTAATTTTTTCATATAGATATGCATTTTTTACATTGCCTTATTGGAAGGTCTTGTGAAAATCCTTAATAATTAGCTAAAATTGAGCATGGTGTACCATCCTTAGACCAACAAATAGTCTGTTTAGACCATATACATATTTGTGGATATGATTATGTCTGGTGTTTTAAACCTTAGAAGAGCATGGTATGGTCCCCTAGACTTGATTGAGTTTTTATATAATAACATTTATCATGATTCAATTTATATATAACCTTATGAGGCTCTTTATGTGAGGTTTTTTCACTCATTGATATATTGGAAGGAGGTGGGTGAGGTAGCAGTTGTTGGCCCCAATTAGGTATATAATACATCTGAGAGAGTGCATCTAATACAGAATACATTGTTCTCCACTTAGAGAAGACAGAGATCATATGCGGACTGAAGGAGGATACCCTTTGAGTTTTCTGTGTGATATAAGGTTTTCTTAAGTGTGACTCCATGGTTGGGGCACTAATTTCTGGGGAATAAAAGTAATCTAGCATCACATTTTGTTAGAACCTTTGATATTACCAAGCAGATAGGGGTAGTATCATATTTTCAATACCTCCCTTCTCGCTATCAATGTATTCACGACATGTTATATGTGTCACAACTTCCGATATGCATACCTGACCTTACGCATGTTAAAGATTTTGAGGACGTTGAGATGGGTATTGATGCAAATTTTGATGAGTTTCTAGATTGTATCATATATCTAAGAGATAAGGTATTATGAGGGAAGATGATACCACTAGTACAGATTTGGGGGAAGCATGTGGGGATCTAGAAAGAGGCATGGGAGCGTGAGTCTGATGTTCCAGTTCACTAACCTAAGTTGTTCGAGCAAGACCGCTAGAGATACTTCTTGAGGATGAGAAGTCGATATATATGGGCATTTTAATATATTGATTTTTATAATGATAATAAAAGACAAATTTTTAATAAAATATAAAATCAGAGGTTAAAAAATTATTTATCAAAGAAAAATAACTTAAAATGTGTTAAATTATATTTAGAAGAGTAAAATCATAGTTAACACTTTGGAATATTCAATCATGTATTTTCAGGGTAATATGTAGATTTAGTGTAAGATTCTGAGTGATGTAAGGCCTCGACAAAAATAGAATAAAAATATTTAATATATTATATTAATCACATACAATTTTTTCAAAATAATTGAATAACTCTAAAATGGTGCATCGTATAATAAATTTGAGACCATCGTCGAGTACGAAATGCAGTTTTTACCCTTGTATGGTAATAAAATTCGAAGGTTTTAGACATTTGGATGTCTTACTCATGAGATAAAGTTATTAAATAATATTTAATATATTATGATTTTAAAAAAAATGTCTCTCAAATGGTGCATCGCATGAAAAATTTGAGACCACCTTTAGGTTCGAAATACGGTGTTTACTCTAGGTGGTTCAAAACATTTGTAAGCGTGGAACGTTTGGGTGCCTCTCTTCAAAAAATAACCCTTTTATTTTAATAATTTATTTAATAAATTTTTTGAATATTAA
Organism: Viscum album; assembly: GCA_963277665.1. Taxonomy (NCBI): domain Eukaryota; kingdom Viridiplantae; phylum Streptophyta; class Magnoliopsida; order Santalales; family Viscaceae; genus Viscum; species Viscum album. The sequence goes on along the minus strand of OY728151.1, from coordinate 771,765,407 downwards.
ATAATTATTATCTCTCAAACGATGCACCATATGGGAAATCTGAGATCATCGTTGGCTCTGGAATGTGGTGTTTACCCTAGACGGGGTATAAATTTTATTCCCAACAGACATTTTATGTTATTTAATTTTTATATTAAATAATTAATTTAGTTTAATTATTAAATACGAATTTAATTATGAAATATATATTTTTTAATTATCTATTCCTCTTCAACACACGTGAACACCACTTTTGGATGTTGTACTGATTCAAAACCTCAATCTAAATGCATTTTGACTCTCAAATTGTTGTAATTACTTATCTAGGAAAAACTAATGACTCTGCATTCAATTTTAGGTTGAATCCCGAATTTAAAACGGATATTGAATTTTTGGTTTTCAAGCCTTAATTTATAGGGTTCTTAAAATGGATGAATGACTTGGTCTTCTTTGTTAGTCAATCTCATTGAGTTCAAGCAAACCACCTCTTCATTGAGTGTGATCATGGGCCTCAGTTTCAAGTGTGCGACCTCTTTTATCATCCCAAAGGTGCTTAATCTCACTTTTCCCTATGTATACATGCTACACAAAAGAGAAAATGGTGAGTTCTATTTTATATTTTTTTTATTTTTTTTTATTTATTTTTCTCCTTTTATTCTAAACATAATGGAAAAGAATAATAATAATAATAAATTTTTTTGTTTATAATATGATAAAAAAATATCTAGGCATAATTTATTAAAATGATAAAAAGATAATTACATCAAATTATCAATGGATTAAAAAAAGAAGAATTATCTAATGAAAATTTCATCGAATTATCTAAAGATAATTGCATCAAATAATAAAAATATAATTACTTTTAAATACCAAAGGACAATTTTAAGAATTATCAAAAATAATTAACAAAATTATTAAAGGTTAATAAAGTCAATTTTTTAAATAAGATTTTATAAAAATTATTATCAAGGATAATTCTTAAACATTTTTATCAAAGGATATAATTTATAAAATTTGATTTTTTTAAAAATTAATGATAATCACAAATAATTATCATTCAATATATAGTTATATAAAGTTTTGAAATAATAACTATAAACAATTATCAAATGATAATTTATTCAATTTATTAAAGGATAATTATAAGGTAATTATTAGATTAAAAAGATTATCAAAATTATCAAAGGATAATTTCATGTATTTTCTGAGGATAATTATTAAATTTATCAAATAATAATTGTGAAATTATCAAAGGATAAATTATAAATATAAATTTGAAATAAAATTATCAAAAGATAATTATAAAGGATAATTTATTATAAATTTTCAAAAAAAATTATAAAATTATAATTTTAAGTGATAATTTATGAAAAATTATCAAAACATTATTATAAAATTATAATTGAAGAGAAATAATCAAAAGATAATTATAAAATTGACAGTTTGGAAATTATACAGGAGATAGATTGTATTATCGCATGTGATATTTTATTTATTTTTGAAATAAAATAAAGGGTATTGGTTCTAGGAACCCTTTAAGAATGTCGAACATTGATGTGTCAATGGGTATGATGATTAGGATGAGAGGAGGTGTATCAAACCACATGTGGTGTTTTATTCTTTCTGCTCATGATGATGACCTTGAGGTAGGAGGTTCTTTATCTTTTGGGATTATTTTCACATGTTTCCATTAGTATGATTATGTATAGACATATTTATGATGACCATGCTAGATTGTGATTGTATGTGGGTGTGTGTGTGTGAAGCCCCGAAATCCTTATGATACCATCAGTACTTGTATCTTATTATTCATGTTTAATGTTTGATCACATGTATTATGTGTGTTACTTTACTTATGATAATATTGTATTTTTGTCTAATGTATCCAACTTGTTACATATGTCTTATCGTATTGTTCTTGGATCCCAAGAAAGGTGGACCATTGGGACATGTTATCCCTTGGAGGGGGAGTGCACATGACTTGTGATAATGATAACGAGGGACCAAAGAATGAGGTAGAAATATAAATATTCCCTAGGGATGCCATGTGATGAACTCAGTGACTCAGGGATTCAGAATAACTCTCAATCACTAGTATGTACTCAATTAAGAGGGGAAATTGACTATATCTTGGTCCCTAGTATGTTACTTGATGAAAAAGGGATGCAGACTAGCTCTTAAATCCTAATATATTCTTAGATGACTAAGGGGTTTGGATTAGCTCTCTATCCCTAGTATGTCACTCGATGGATAAGGGAATTTTATTAGCCATCATTCCCATAAATATATAGAGAACATATCTTCGTTATGAGAATTTATGTTGAGTTTTACGATCACATGATTTTGAAAATCATAATACATTATCCTCATGGATAATCCTTGATTCATTTGACACCATCATTATCCATCTAGTATAGAGCTGAAGCAGGTAGGACCAAAAATTTTGGTAGCTTGGTTAACACACGATCACCTGATTTTGGATTTTGTGTTAATATGATTGCTAAAAATTTATTATTATTATGTCATACACTATTATAATTTAGAAAATTAGGTTAAGAACACATTTTTAGTGTCATAATGAGTCCTCTACTCACATATTACATAGGTAATTTGATGCGCTTGTAGATTTCCTGACAAATCTGGTGAAGGGAAAGGTCCCTATGGTGGATAGCTGAGAATAGGAGCATTGATATAGTAGCAGATCAGGATGGAATATGGAGGATCCAAAATTTATTTGTTGACTTTATCTACTTAAATTCATTTTTACATGATTACCACTTACTGGAGATCCATTATTTGTACTACATGTGTGCCATCTTTACTTTTCTTCATGTTTACTCTGATTATTTATTATATTGTTAATTATTGATTATTTATCCTATGACATGAGACAGAGGGTATTTTGTCCCCAAGATTCTACTTTAGACCCTCAGAGATAGTCGACAACCTATTGTGTATGGGGAGGTGTGCATTAGGTCATGTGGAATTCTAGCATGGACTCGGTGATTCGGGTCAGGATGTTACAGGACTAGTGCCTCCAGTTTGTATATTATATTCTCTATATCAACATGATTTTTCAACCTTTAATATCTCAACCCCTTGTTATTAGTATCATTATTATCAAAAGTATGATCATATCCAATTTTAATTACATTCTATAAAATGTTTTATTGTTTTGTAATCTGTTTTTTTTTTAATTCCTCTTGTTGTCAGCTTGTGTTAACTCCTATTTGGTCTCAATAATCATATCTAATTTATGATTAATTTCAATGAATTTATGGCCAAAAAAATACATTGATTTATTTAACCTCCTATTCTATCACCTGTATCCACTTCCATCTGATAATTATCCCATAAAAAATACTTCACTTACTTTCTCTTTAAATTTTCCTAGATTTCAACCCCTGGTATTTATAAAACATATACTATAAAATACATTAAAGTAATTTATAGTTAGAATTATTTTTGTTCCAAATATTATATAGGTTTATATGTTTGTTAACTTTTAACATACATTAGTTCTAAATGTCTACAATAGTACACATATATTATCTTTATAAATGTTTTGATATTTTATTTTTTAATAATGTTGTCTGGCCCATTTACACAATTTTTCTATTCTTACTCTTGGTAACACCATTTTATTTGGGATTGTATGGCATTCTAAACTAATTATTCATTCCATTTTTTCAATATAATTCTTCAATACATCACATATACACTCCATACCACTATCATACCTCATCTTCTTGATGAAGATCCATAACTCTTTTTCAAATTGTCTCCTAAAAATTTTAAACATCTTAATGTGCTTTGAATTTATCAAAATGAACATCACATAATTCATTTTATAGAAACCATCAATGAATGTGAAATTTTTTCCTATTACTTCCATGTAAGTTAGTATGGGTAATTTTCAGTGATCTAGTAGAAATAATGTATACCTTATTATGTTATTTCTTGTGACATCGTCCTTTTTTTCTATGCTCAAAAAACAATATCACTTTCTCCTTTCAGATTGGGAATTTCTCTCAAAACATTATGTTTTTTTAATTTTTATTAGAATTATTTATCCAACATAATCAAACCACCTATGTCAAATAATACTCTCATATTGTATATCTATGAAACAATAATTGGTTAGATATCCTATCAAAAGTAGATTCTTATTCATTATTTTTCCTTGTGCAATGATCCTTCCATTATTAGAGATTCTAATTATACATGATTATTTTTATGAATAACCTCATAACCATTATTACATATCTAACTGACACTAAATAGATTATTCTTTAGTCCTTATAGTTACAATACCTCATTTAGCTTTATATTTTGAGCTTCAATTTCAACTGAGTCAACCCCTTGATTTTCATAGAAAAATCATTCCCAAAGGTGACAGATCCACCTTCATGTTTCTCTGTATTCTTTTAATATCCATATCACCTATCAAGTGGGAAGAATTCCCACTATTAAGAAGATATTATTTATTCTTTTTTTAATATTTCAATGAAATTTCTTCTAGATATTTATTTTCTTCTTTATGGTTTTGAATTCCCTTTCCTTTATCAGAATAGGATACTTGCCTTAGAAATATTGACATACACATCACTACATGATGAACTGATTGCTCACAAATACCACACACTTCATCAATACACTCAAATATATTCTAAATTGTATATTTGGAAGTATTTTTCTTTATGGAATATCTTCTCTAAAAATTTGATTTCTTTTCCTCTTAATTATACCCCCAACCTTCATACATCATTATATATAGTAACATATTATACCAGCATGTGTATCTCATATTCCCAAACACTCAAAAGAACCAACATTAGCCTTGGAATATAAACCTTTTAGGATAATAAAAATTCTTCTTAAAATATTGTCTATATTTTTTTTTCTCATTTAACACTTTGGATCAATATTTTATTTATTTTGGTAACCATTGGAATTTTAAGTGTCCTCATTTCTTATACTAATGTGAGGTAATAACAATCCTCATTTTTTTGTCCATCTTTGACCATATTTTGAGTTTGAACCTACATTGTTAGTAAAAATATTATTGTGGGTAAATTCTTTAAATATATAGTTAACCTAATCTTTTATACAAATTCCCTCATCATATTTAGAGGATTAGTACTTTACTTAAATAGATTTTTTATGTATCCATTCAACTTGTTCTTCCCATTTGTAGCGGTAATACACAAAGACTATCTTTGATATTTATTTTTCTTTCAAAAAAATTATTTAGGATAATTTAACATAATAATATATTTAATGGATTTCATCTGAATTTTTTTGATTTCATTCAAAAGGGCTGCTTATTTATTTTCAAACTCATTCTTCTCTTTAGTTTTCTTCATGTTTTCTTTCACTAGATTTTTATTTTCAAGATTAAATATGGTATTCTAGAAAATAAAAGATTCAAAATCATCCTTTAACATGTTTTTTGGATAATTTGGTTCTAAATCATCTTCATCATTGCATGAATTATTAACCCCTTTTTCTTCTTGAGATATAAAATTTGTAAATTTATCACTGGATTAATTTTTTGATTCACTGTTGGAAGAATGATTTGTTTCCTATTATTTTCTAATAATATTTCTTATATTACTTCTAAATAACATCTTCTTGATTCCTACATATTTAAATACTTATTTTAAATTTTTACCCCCTTTTTTATTTTATTTCTCATTATCATCATATTCGCTATCTTGACAACTTTTCTTTGGAAGGATTATAGAAAAATTTTCGACTTTATTTCATTATTTACAACTTATTAGAAATCTACTTTTACCCTTGTTCTTTCATTTATTGATAATATTTTAAATAAAATAAATAATTATTTGGAAGTATTTATCCTCAGAAACACTTGTATTAGCGTTAAAATGTTTACACCCATGAACATAACATCACACTAATTTTTTATCGAGTAACATTTTTTATATACCTAATTTTTTTCGTTGTAAGACTTTGAAATATTTCTATAAATATTTTCAGTGCTAGGCATTGATACGGCGTGCGATTTTGAGTCCCGGTGTGGCTAGAATTAATTTTATAAAAATATTCAATATATTATATATTCTGCATACATGGTTAATTAAATATAGTGTGATAACTCCCAAACAATTGATTAGATTGGAAATCTGAGACCACAATCGGGTCTGAAAAATGGTGTTTACCCTATGTGTGACATAAAATGAGTCATTGTGGGATAGTCAGAGCCCCCACTCATTGGAGGTGCATTTATGTTATCTAATTAATTGATTTATTTAATTAATTAAATTTCATTTTGGTTTAATGAATGGTTATAAATATGTGGTTTGAGGATTTCATCCAGGGTTGGTGCATAATCCTCCCATTGTTAGAAGTTCTCTCTTTCCCCCACCCTTTGGCAATTTCTTCAAAGAATGAATAATAGTGAATGATGGAACATTAGATCAGATTGGTTCAAGACATAGTGAATGCAATGGATGCTCCTACTTCATTGAAGTATGAGTTCTTCACCAGATATCAATACAATCAAGAGTTAGGGATTGTCTTTTTGGGTTTTATGAATTTACATAAAAAAAATATTGAGCATATCTAATATTAATATTCGATTTGTGCCCCTGTTGTGAACCATTTCATGAGTCGTAGTATTGAAATTCTGTTATTTATCAGTTTTTCTAATTAGGATTTCTCATTCTGGATTGGTTGGCCTATACTTCTTGGACCAAAATCATAAAAAATTCTTTTATCTACTTTTCATTCCCTTTTTCTATGCTTTCTTCTCTATTGCAGCCCCACGGTTCCCAACTCAATAGTTTTCAGGCGACCCGAGCTCAATCAAGCACCCAGATTTGATCCAGATTAGTGAAACCAGAAATGAAATCATTAGTGGATTATATATTTGGGATTTTTGTGGTGAATGTATAGTGAATACGAAGGTGTTACTATGTATCATCAAATAACAGAGGCGTATGGCGTGCTTAAGAATCTGTCAAACCCACATTATCGAACGAGGCTGATTCATGGAGAACAGTGATGGGAATTTGTGTTCTTCGACCATATCTAGATATTTTGTAATGACATTAGGAGATTTTATCCACGATTGATTCAGATTCAAAGTATGTACGATAGATTGAGGAAACCCAAAGTTTTTTGGAAAACCCCGAATTTTTTTTGAAAAATCCTAACTTCACATCATGTTCAATGAAGAAAGCATGGTGTTTAGCCTTTATTAGTAGTATTGCTAGGTTTTAGGAGGATATAAGAATGACACATCATGTACTTTCCATGAAATTCCATGTATCAGATTCCCAGTTGAAGAAATCCATGTGAAGGAACACATGGCCAGACACATGCCATTTGTCGATTACATGAACATGGGTTAGCCACATGGGAAGCATCCTATATGGATTGACATACATTGTACCAAAGTACACGGACATGGGGTCTGAGTACACGGACATGGCTAGAAAATATTGCTCGGTCCCTGGATAGTTGGGACACTTCATGTAGTCTACCTACATGGCGTATAACTCTAAATGGTATTGGGTTCATGTACTATCCAAAGACACGACTATACAGTGAAGAGGGTCCACACACCACGGGGGGGCTCACATGCCATGTTTTTTTTGAGCTCATCTGAGAAATATTCAAACCATTGTATCTACTTCAATTGAACTCATAATTTGGCTAGTGAGATGCTTATACTGAGTGATTTCTATATAGAATGTGATGGTGTCCTCAGAAGTGTATTTTGATATATGATGTGATTGTTCTAGGTTGCCACGCACCGAGGTGACACATGATGATGGCAGTGATCATACAATATCTCCAGAATAGTTCTATACTTCCCCTCCAGCCGGGTTGGATAGTGGAGTTCCCAAATGGTAGTATCGGGATTACCCTCTAGCAAGACTAGGTAGTGGCATTCACTGATGGTAATATAGGGATTAACCACCAGTAGGATTGGGAAATGGCATTCCCTGATGATATTTTCAAGTTACCCTCCAGTAGGATCTAGGCAGTGGAGTTCATCAACGTACTGAGCTTACCTGCCAGTAGGACAGGGTAGTGTCATTCCCCAATGACATATTTTGGGTGTAACCCTCCATCCAAGGTAGGCAGTGGCACTTTTCTAATGACTCACTAGGCTTACCCTATAGTAGTAATGGGCAGTGACGTTCCTTAGTGACCTTCCCAAGTGGTACCCTCCAGCCAATCTAGGTAGTGGTGTTCCTCAGGGACTAGTAGAGAAGGAACCTCCTATCACACTAGGGCATGTGATCCTTTCCAAGACCTGTGACCCCTCAACTATGTGGCATAATGACAAGGCATGTTTTTACATACCTTTGGACTCACGAGAAAGATGGATGTTGTCTCCACAAAGAAGCGTTCTTGTGAGATGACTTAAAACCATACAGGTGAGTCAGTGCTTCCCAAAGAGGATAGTATCAAGGTGTGGGGATTGATTCCCTTTGACTTCTGTTTCCTGGTCAGATACATGAGGTTCTGGGATTTAAACATGGACTTACATTGTAACTATTTGGTACTCATCTTCTTGGGCTAAGATGTGAGATGGAGATCTACTTACTCTCTCTTTTGGGCTTCATTGACTAAGAATATATATATATATATATATCCTGTTATAGTACCCACTCCTTCTATTCTGGTTACTCTCCTTCTAGGGGAGTCAAAGATGTGTTGGGTATACCATGTTCTTTTTTTGTCTAGATTATTATGGTTGGACGATTATACTCTCCTACTATATGTATAAAATACTCGATGAGAAGTTCATATTCGCACCATTTTTTTCTCTTTATGTTTGGTTAAATCTACTTTCACTCTCTTATCGGGTTGATCTATTCTCTTTTTCTATACCATGTTCAATATACTTATTTCCCTCTTCAGTTGTATAACTTATTGCTCCCCCTTCCCTTTTTGTGGTTCTCTAATTGGTATTCATATACTCACCCATATATGGGTTTTTCCCAACATTTTTTGTGTCTTTTTCAGATGATGAATATGTCTATCATGACTTCATATGAGATTAGGGATATAAGGTTGTTGGACCATGTGTGGTTGTCATAGATTGGGATACTGGAGCTGGGCTCTCATGGTATTTTACAATTTTCCAATTTTTTAGTTTTGGACATATTTCTGGGTGGGACTAAATATTTTCGTTTCCTTTCAGTTTATACTATCGTACTTCGTACTCTTTAGAGGTCTATGCATGTTTGGTTATTTATAATTGTGTTTCATATTTTATTTCTTTACCTCTACACTTTTTCATTGATTTGGTTTCATGTATTTGTTTAGGTACTTATTAAAAGGCCTCCTGAGTTAGTTATTCTTTATATGCTAGTTGCCACCCCCTGGCCTATGGAGTTGGTCTTGGCGTAGTTGTGACTCGAGCCTCGGTGTGGTTCGGGTCATGAAATACCGGTATCATTGGTGGTTCATTCCTTGGGAATTTGTTTAGATGTTCCCTAAAAATGATTTTTTGGGTTTAGGGAAATAGTGTTGAAGTGTCTCGACTTTGGATCTCAGGCCAAGGAGTCCAGTAATGGTGTGGGTGGCCGACGTATCCATTCATCAGGTACTTGATTTCCCACTTTTCAACTCGGCACCCTAAGACATTTTTTACAGGGAACAATGGTATATACATCATATAAGATTTATTAAATGGATATCCTTACTTAGTCAGCTACCCATTGTCATTAATATATATATATATATATTCTCAATTGATCATAGTACTCCTTGATAATTTGTAGGATTCCTCCAAAATGACATCCATCTTGGATACCAACTCTGGTTCATGATGAAGACACTATGAGTGATGAGGCCTCGGATTAGGTTTTATCATGTGATCCACTTCCTCTAGGTGGGAAGGTAGTAGAACCTCAACCTTTTGAGTAGTAGATAGTCCCAAAATATAAGGTTGAAGACATGTATTAGCTGAGCGCACTTCACGAGTTCCAGCATCAGAGACCGCTGAGCTTCCACAACAAGCTAGATCCCCAGGCAGTAAAGGATTGTCTAGAGTATGTGGTCCACATATTAAGGAATTTTAAGACCCAAAAAGATTGGTTGGTGTCTTTGGTATCCATACTTTTCCATGGATTAGTTGGGAATTGGTGGATCCTGGTTACATAGATGCATGATGATTCATCACTCTCACGGGATGACTTCCAACAGCTATTTTGTGAGGAGTAAAACCCCTCCTGCTAATGCTCCATCCGAATTCAGGAGATTCTGTAGATTTAGTAGGGAGGGATAATCGAGTAAGAGTACATGTCAAGGTTTACACCCCATACACTATACTCTATCAACATGATCAGAGATGGATACTTCGGAGCATGAAAGTTTGATAATGGACTTCGTAGAGATATATGAGCCAACGTAGTGCCCTTATTCATCCCAACCTATGAAAGGGTGATAGAGATGGCACTTGTGATAGAGATAAATCAAATTGAGGGATTCTGTATAGCTAGAGATGGTGGTGGGTTTGATAGGTATGAATCATCTATAATAGCAGGCAGGCTCTAGAGATCTCAGAATAGGAGACCCTTCCATGAGAAAGATCAAGGACATGATTGAATAGTGTAGGGGTAGCGCAAAGCACTAGTGAAACCTAGCGAGATCCAGTGTTATGCTTGTTATGGGTGATGTCACATGGTACGAGACTTCCTGACAAGACATGATGAGCATCCCAGGTAGATGGATGATGGACCACCACAATAGAGGCAGTACCATGATTAGGGATCTCATAGGTGAGGAGAGGGTGGTCCCTATATAGGCAGAGCTGGAAGAGGAGCGGGAGGAGTTGTAGGTGCGGGATGACTATATTAGATTATTCCACCACCACCACTAGGCATACCATGTCAGACTCTAGGAGCTGGAAGTCGGGGCTATAGGTAGCTGTAGGATTTGAATGTCTACAATCCTGTTGGGTACAACATGATTCAAGGTAAAATATATGTTTATTCTACTCTTGCCTCAAGTATTAGTAGACATAGGTTCCATCCATTATTTTATCTCTCAACTCTGGGTATGGAAGTTAGATCTCCCATTAGAGATTATAGTATAATATATTTTCATTGAGTTTTCTATAAGGAATGCTTCTTCTATGACTTTCATATGTTGATAATGTGAGATATCTTTTGGACTAGATAGGTTTAAATAGTATCTACTGATTATCACGATGGAACCCTAGGATGTCATTTTGGGCATGGATTGACTTTCTAGTGTTCAAGACCAGATTGACTATCACCTCAAACTACTCAAATTCCTGAATACTAATGGGATGAGGTTATACTTTTTTAGTGAGAGAGACATCATAGCAGGATAAGAGGGTGTTTTGAACAAGACATTAGAAACTATTACCCATCATCTAGAAAGTGTGACCCTTAGTGTAGAAATCTCTTTAGGAATTTGTATTCCTTCTGTTATGGAGGATTATATGGGAATCTTCCCCCAAAGACGTTTTGGGACAACCTTTGTGATGATATTTGAGTTTTGAATTTCAACCAGGGACTACCCTGATATCTTCTATAGCATATCGTATGGCACACATAGAGCTCTAAGATCTATGGTTACAGTTAGAGGACCTTCATGAGAAAGGTTTCATCAGACCCAATGTGTCCCCCTGGGTAGCTCCATTTCTATTCTTCAAGAAGTAAAATGGGATCTTACGACTTTTCATTGATTATCCTCACCTGAACCAGTCCATGATTGAGAATAAGTTCCCCTTGTAGAGGATTGAAAACCTCTTTGATCAATTTCAATGTGTGAGATGGTTCTCCAAGATCGATTTCAGTTCCATCTACCACCAATTGTGTGTTCATGTGGCTGATATTCCAAAGTTGGCTTTCTGATATCGCTATGAACACTACAAGTTACTATTGATTCCCTTTGGTGTGAAAAATTCCCCCATCACTTTTATGGACTTGATAAACCATATCTTCCAGACATACTTGGACTAGTTTATGGTTGTCTTTATTAACAAAATACTCATCTACTCTAAAAAAGAGGAGGATCATGCAGATCACTTGAGGATGGTTCTCAATTACTTTGAGATCACTAGCATTACAGAAATATCTCAAAGTATCAGTTCTAGATTTTTTGGATTCAAGAGGTTAACTTTTTGGGGAATGTCATTTCTAAATAGTGTTTAGTCGTAGATCCATCAAATATCGGATAAGTGATTTCATCGAAACCACCAAAGAATGTGTAAAAGGTGTGAAACATACTTAGTTTGGTAGGGTGTTATAGAAGATTTGTGAATGACTTCTCCAGGATCACATCCCCTTTGACCACTATGATGTATAAGGGATATTCTTTTAACTGGTTCGAGTAGTGCCAGAAGGCCTTTGAGGGGTTGAGGTAGATGCTGAATATCACTCTAGTTTTGAGACTAACAGCAGATGGCATTGAGTTCATAGTGTATTGTGATGGATTGGGAGATGAGCTCGGTTGCATGATGATGCAACAATAGGCGGTCATCACATATGTGTCATGGAAGTTGAGAACCCATGATAAGAACTATGCAACTCAATATATTGAGCTATCAGTAGTAGTCTTCTCCTTGAGGATGTGGAGGCACTACCTTCTAGGAGTGTTCTTTGTGGTTTACTCATACCATCAGAGTATCAGGTAAGTATTCACTCAAATAGACCAGAACCTGAGATAGCAACAATGTTTGAAGTTCCTTTAGGACTATGATTTCGAGATAGTCTACACTCTAAGAAAGGGAAATGTTATAAAATATTCCCTTAGTAGTAATTCCTAGGATCTCTTAGTGCAAGAATATTTGGAATAGTTGGCTTCCCTGCAACTACCCCAAGTGGAGAAGGAGGGTATAGTTTTCTTACAGCCAATGGTGTTGGTTTCATCACTCCTTGATCATTTTAAAGAGTCCTAACTAGGTGAAATTTCTTGTGAAGTTCTTCATGATCAGATATCCACAAGCAATGCACTATATTGATAGTTTAAAGGAGGGATTCATGAGATCTTATTTCAGGGATGAACAGTGGTTCCAGTCATGATGCGGGAAGAGTTGATATGGGAGTTGCATACTTCCCCCCTAGTTTTACATCCTAGTATGGGGAAGATGTACAGGGATCTTCAGTAGCAATTTTTGTGGTCTGAAATGAGGTATAGCATACCTGAGTTTATCTCACGATGCCTCACCTATCAATATGTAAAGGCTGAGTACCGGGTTTTGGCAGGTGTTTTGTAGCCTCTTGAGGTCCTAAAGTGGAAATGGGATGGCATATCCATGGACTTTTTCATAGGTATTCTTCACATAGCATAATTCCATGACACCATCTTGGTGATAGTGGACCGACTCATGAAGTCGAAACACTTCCTTACCATCAGGGAGTAGAGTTTGGTGGAGATTTTGGGGTAGCTATACATATGAGATATCATCCTCCTTCACGAGGTACCCTTAGCGATTTTCTTTAATCATGAAACATGGTTTATTTCATGATTATAGAGAGGCCAACAAGAGGCATTCAGGACCTAGCTGAGGATGAGTTCAACCTTTCATCCTCAGACCGATTGTCAAATAGAGCGCATTATCCAAGAGCTAGAGGAAATGTTGAGTTCTTGTGTATTGAATTTCACCTGAATATGGGAGGACCACCGGTATTTGTTAGATTTTTCATACAAAAATAACTGCCACACCACCATTAGCATGGTTCCTTTTGAGTCCCTATACGGTAGGCCTTGTAGGTCACCCTCCTACTAGATAGAGGTTAGAGATTCATCCGACGTGGGCCCAGAGTTTGTGAAGGTGACCAGAGAGAAAGTTCATGTAATCCATGAATAGATTAATATGGCCTAGAATAGACATAAGTCCTACACATATCATCATTGTATTCCCTTGGAGTTCGAGTAGGGAGATAAATATTCTAGAGAGTCTCCCTATGAAGAGGAATGTAGAGATTTGGCTAGGGAGGCAAGCAATTCCCAAGGTTCATCGGGTTGTTTGAGATCCTGTAGAGGTTTGGCAAGGGTTCCTACCACCCTATCATACCCCCACAGCTGGAGTGGGTGCATGAAGTCTTCCATGTGTCACATCTATGGAGATACATGCATGATTTTATGAACGGCGTCAACTGGGGAAATTTAAACATTGAAGACAGATCCACCCTTGCAGAGGACCCAGTGGAAATCAAGGATCGACAAGAGTAGACCATATGTGGATGGACCATCGATTTTTTTTCATGCTTTGGTAGCATTAAAACATATAGAATAGTTCTTGGGAGCACTAGATCCAGATGTGGGCTCAGTATACTGAGTTATTTTCTTAATTTTTCTTTTAAGGGATGAAAATATTGAATTATGGAATGATGTAGAGACCCGGTTTTACCTTTTAAGACATTGAAATATTTCTATATATGTTTTCATATCTAGACGTTGAGACTGCATGGGATTCTGAGACCCGGTGTGCCCGGAATTAATTTTATAAAAATATTAAATATATTTTATATTTCTTGCACAAAGTTAATTAAATATATTGAGATAAATCTCAAATAATTTATTGGGTCATAAATCTGAGACCACGTTCAGGTCCAAAATTCATTTTTTACCCAAGGCGCGACATAAAATGATTCAGCATGGGATGTTCAGACCCATCGCTCATTAGCGGTAAATTTAAGAGATTTAATTAATTAATTAAATTAATTAATTAAATTTATTTTTGACCTGATGAATGGATATAAATATGTGGTTAGAGGATTTAATCCATGGTTTTTTCATAATCCTCCCACCACCGATGGATCTTTCTTTACCCCACACATTGGAAATTTCTTCTAAGAACATAGAATGATGAACGACAGAATGTTAGATCAGATCATATAAAGGTGTGGTGAACACAACAGATCCTCCCCCTTCATTGGAAAATTCTTTTTCACCATATATAAATCCAATCAAGTGGTAGGTCTCATATTTTGGGGTTTTAAACCTTTGAATTAAAAATATTGATCATATTGAACATTAATCTTCGATCTGTACCCTTGTTTGAAACTATTTCATGAGCTTGAGTATTGAAATTCAATTCTTTATCGGTTTTTCTAATATGGATTTCATGTTCGAGAAAAATTGTCTAACAACTCTTGCAAAAATATCATAAAACATTTTTTATGTGCTTTATATTTCCCCATTCTATTCGTTCTTCCCTATTTGAACCCCACGTTTCCCAGTTTGATAGTTTTCGGGTGACCCGAGCTTGATCAGGCGTCGAGATTCGAGGCAGATTGGAGAAATAGTGATGAAATCACAAGTGGGGCATAGATCCAAGATTTTTGTGATGAATGGATGGTGAATATTAAGGTGTTACTCTGGATCATCAACCAATAGAGGAATAGAATCATGCAGAAGAATTGACCAAACCCTCATTATCGAATGAGGCCGATTCATGGCTAACGGCGAATGGAATCAGTGTTCATTGTCCAAATCCGGATATTTTAGAATAGAATCAGCCAATTTTGGCTATGGTATATTTATATTTGAAGCATTAATATCATATCAAGGAAACCTAATGGTTTTTGGAAAATCCTAACGTCATGTTCAATGAAGAACACATTGTGTGTGGCCTCCCTCAACAGTGGTGCTAGGGTTTGGGAGGAGATAAGGATGACACAATGTGTACTTCCATTAACATTACATATATTATCTTTTAGTGTGAAGGAACACATGGCCAAGAACATGCCATGTTCTGATTACATGGACACGGGTTGGCCACATGGGCAACATCCTGTGTGGACCAACATGTCATGTACCAAAGTACACAGACACGGGGTCTAAGTACACGGGCATGGCCAGCGGACATGGCCTGGTCCCCAGATAGGAGGGACATTCCATGTAGTCCACCTATACAGTGTATACCTCTATATGATATGGGACCCATGTATTAGTCAGAGACACAGCTAGGTAGTGAATAGTGTCCACACGCCATGTGGGCCCCCTCACACGCCGTGTACTGTTTCAGATCTTCTAATTAATATTCAAACCTCCATATCTCATTCATTTGAACTCATATTTTATCACATGAGATGCCTATCCTAATTTTTTTATGCGTAAAACATGATGGTTCTCTTATAAGCATCTTTAGAGATATGATGTGAATTCCCTGGGTCGGCATGCAAAGAGCTGACACCCGATGATGGAAACATACATACAGAATCACCAGAGCAGTTTTGGACTTACCCTATAGTAGGTTTGGGTAGTGGAATTCACAAATGGTAGTACAAGGCTTGGCCTATAGTATGACTGGGTAGTGGCATTCCCTAATGGGAGTACTAGGCTTACCCTCCAATAGGACTAGGTAATGGTGTTCCTCAAGGATCTTTATGTGTTACCCTCTAGTAAGACCTCGGAGGTGGATTTACTCGATATATCAGGATTACCCTCTTGTAGGAGAGGGTAGTGGAATTCCCCAATGACATCTTCTAGGTGTAACCCTCCATCCGGGCTGGGCAATGGTGTTTCCCTAATACCTCACCAAGCTTAACCTCCAGTAGGACTAGGCAGTGGAATTCCTCAGTGACCTTCTTGAGTTATACCCTCCATCCGGGCTAGGCAATGGTGTTCCTTGTTGGATACCAGAGAAGGAAACTTCTATCATACCAGATCATGGAATCCTTTCTAAGAATTTTTACCCCTTTATTGTGAGGAAAATTTATGAGGTTTGGTTTGGCATACCTTTAAACTCACAAGAAAGAGGGACATTTTCCCCACCGAGACACATTCTTGTGATGCGACTTAAAACTGTGTGAGAAAGTTAGTTCCACCCAAAGAGGATAGTATCAAGGTGTTATGATTGATTCCCTTTAACTTTTGTTTCTTGGAAAGATGCATGAGGTTTTGGGCTTTGAAGATAGACTTACTTTGGAACTGTAGGCTACTCATCTTCTTGGGAATAGCTGTGAGACGGATATTCCCTTACTCTATTATTTGGGATTCTTTTACTATGCATATATAAATCCTTTTTTAGTACCCACTCCCTGGTTTTTGTTTACTCTCCTTCCATGGGAGGTGAAGACGCGCAGGGCATGTTATATTATTTCTGTTTCAAGCTTCTCATGGTTGGACGAGTCTACTCTCCTACTATAGGTAGCTAAGACTCAACAAGAAATTTATCTTCCCAACATTTTAGTATACATACTTTTTAATGAGTCTAACTTCAATATGTTTTTGTGTTTATTTTTTCTCTTTTACCATACATTGTTTTATTTACTACTTTCCCTCTTCATTTGTATCTCTTACTACTCCCCCTTCCCCTTTAGGGGTGTTCTACTGGGTATGTATATACTCACCACTACATGGGATTTTCCTAATATGTTCTGTGTCTTTTGTATATGGTGGATAGGTAGATCATGAATTTATATGAAATTAGGGAGATTAGGTGCTTAGACCACATGTGGTGGTTGTAGATTGGGATACAAGAGTTGGGCTCTCTCAGTTTTTTACTCTTTTGCAGTTTTTTCTAGTTGGGACATATTTTTGGGATGTTGTGTATTTTTACATTTTCTTTTTACTTTACACTACCATACTTCATACTATTTAGAGTTCCATGTGTGTTTGGTCTATTTATAGTAGTGTTCATATTTTATTTATTTCTATATTCACTTTTTCATTGAGTTAGCTTCATGCATGTGTACATGTACTTAGGAAAAGGCCTCCTTGAGTTAGTTATACCTTCAGTGCTAGTCACCACCCCCTGTCCAATGGAGGTGGTTTTGGGGTAGTTGTAGCTCAAGACCCAGTATGGGTCGGGTCGTGACACATTAGATTGTGTATATTTGCACTATATCACAAGATATTGAATCTAAATAAGAAATGTCTCTTCAAAGATTCAATTTATTCAGAAATAATAGATGAATATATTACTCCATGAGACTTCTATATATTGAATAATATCTTCTCAGTTCATTC
This sequence comes from Viscum album, assembly GCA_963277665.1. Classification (NCBI taxonomy): domain Eukaryota; kingdom Viridiplantae; phylum Streptophyta; class Magnoliopsida; order Santalales; family Viscaceae; genus Viscum; species Viscum album. Next base: position 771,747,491 of record OY728151.1, on the reverse strand, counting down.
TATATTTGATGTAAATTTCCCTCTAAATTCCCAAAATAATATTCAATACTATGAATTCTTGAGCTCAAACAGATATTGATTAATGCTTCTCAACATCATAATTTGGCACTCTCTGACTCACCCTATTTTTTCTCAACTTATTTGAAAAAAATAACATAAACACTTTTTTTGAAATCATCTCATATTCAGTATTCTCATAATTCAAAAATATTTAAAATTTTAGGAATAATAAATTTCAACTCATCATTCTTGAAACTTCACACAATAGATTCATATACCATGATCCCGATCAATTATAAAATTGGTTAGACTCTCAAGCATGAACCATGATCCCAAGAATATTCTAAAATTTTAATAACTACATGTAACCTATATAATTCGATAACTACACTTATAATCATTCGGTTACATAGAAAAAATATTTTGAGATTATAGAAATTATAATCATCATTAAAGAATCCTTCAAAAATATTATATTTGTGAATTTTCATGAATACCCATCATAGTCTTCTTCCTGTAATAGCTCAAACAAAATGTAAAGACCCTGACACTAGTAACTAGGATCTAGTGTCTACATTATTACATTATAATAAGATACAAAAAATTATATCCCAAAAAACCAAATAATTTTGTAGCCTTGGTAAACCAAATACATAATTAAAATTAAAATTAAATTTAAAAAAATAAAATAAAAAATTGTTTTATTTGATAACACCATTATTCCCATTATCATATCCCTATATATTAATCATAAAATAATTCCCAGTATCCTTGGGAAAAAATCATAAGAACAGGGTGATCACATATGCTCGATAAGGGTATGCATACATCATAAACTATTATGAATAAATAATTATAATCAATATATAAAGGTAAAAAACTAAAACACCTTCCATTTAAACAATAACTTGAGAATAATATGGCAGGAATAAATGACTATCAAATAAAGACCTGTATATAATTAAATGATCTTGAAACTTATCCATGAATATTCTAACTAATAGAATAATCACATAGACATCAATAACTAATATCATAATGAGGGAATATATAATTCTAGACATCTAAAACACATTTTCAATACCTTTCATAGGATAGTTTAAATCTATAGGTAAAATCCCATTTAATTTGATCAAATTATTTGTCTCATGAGACCTGTTTATGCATCGAGGGATATCTATAACTGGGACCCTCCCATCACTAAATAATTCCAATGCATTTATCTTATGAAATTGGGTGAAACATAATCAATATAAACATTTTTATTAAAAAATAAAAAATGAAATATTAATAATTACCCCAATCAATAAACATAATCATAAACCACCTACAATGATATTGTGATTTGTAATAAAATTGTATATCCCCAGTCAAAATGACTATAAACCATACAAATAAATAATAAGGATGATATAAATACAACATATCCCTATTTAATAATAATTAAAATAATGGTTCGACATCTTTTATGAATAGAAATACCATAAAACTATTACTAAAAACATTTTTCAAGAAAATAACCTTTGCCTGTTGAAAATACCCTTTTAAAACAAAAATTTCAAAAAAAAATTGAAAAACAATTACTTCAAAAATAAACATTTAAAATTGATAATTAATATTTAGAACATTTATTGGTTATGAATTTATAAAATTCCATTCATTACATACATATTAAAATAAATATTCCTTTTACATTTTCAGTAAAATCCAAATAGGCATTGTTTGGAAATGATATGAAGAACACTTTGAAAATATTATGTAAAAACATAGACATGGGTAAAAATTCCATTAATAAATCATTTGGATAATGTTAAAAATATTTTGAAAAATATTTTTATAAAACATGTATTTGGAAGAAAATTCATTTTTGACCGAAAAGATAAATAATGTTGTATTTTATTAAAAATATTTTCACAATCATTTTAAGTTCCAAAGAGAGGAAATATAATACTATTACATGAACAGTTCCTGAATAATAAGATGATATTAATATATATTGGTTTAAATAGAGTAATAGAAAATAATTTCCACAAGTGATACTTAAACATAAGAAATCCTGAATAATGATGAGATTGTGAAATAAACCCTTACCACTTTGGAAAATTTTGGATCATAATCCCCACAAAATAAATAACATCAAATGAAACATTAAATACCATCTAGATAAAGATATTAATTATATATCATATAAATGGGTAGTATATACTCTACAAAAAATAAATAAGTGGTGAATATGGCATATGACTCATGGAACTAAAAGTGTGATGAGAAACGCTTATCTCATGTTAGACTTCCTTCATATGTGTTTGAACCTCTTGTATAATAAATATAGGTTTATTATAAAATTTTTAAATAAAAATAATCATCTATATTATACCATATATATAACCACCCTGCTTTTTATTACACACTTAAACATGATTTATTGCATAAACATTCACTTAATACAACCCATAAGATCGATGGGCCTAGTGTATTTGGGGATTAGGAACATTACATGACAACTTAAGACATAAAATACAACATATTTATTGAAAACTTCTTTTATATGACCACAACTTTCCTTCACACTTAGTATTGCATGGGATAACCTAAGCACATACATAAGAAAAGGGTGAGATATAAATCCCAGTAAGGGAGTAAACATAGAATAATATGAATAATACATTACATGTTGGAAAATATACATATCAATGGATCATAAGAGAATCATGAAAATAATGTCATGATATATCATGATTATCATAACATGGGAATGTGGAAACAACTTAAAACATTGCATCATTAACATAAAAGAATCAGGTAAACCCCTGTCCCAACATGATGGAAAAAATTACTATAAAGGAATCAGGTAAACCCCTATCCCAACATGATGTATCATGATAATAAATATTATCCAATGCATTATAGTTCTATTTGGGTGCACCCTTTATAATCATTTCAATATTATGCTTAAATGTGCCACATAGATCATAAAACATGGATTCATTCATCATCATAATCTATTCCATGATAAAGGGATATGTAATAAATATAATTAATTCATTAAAAAACTTTTTTGTTCATAAAATTGAATACCCCTGATAGGGAATGGGTACGGTATTCACTACTCAATTGTTTTGGAATGCAAATTTGCGGTGCAATTTTGGCAGCATAACAGCGTGACATAAAAATTCATGTAAAGGGTTGATAATTGTGAAAGGGGTCTCTAATAACATATAAATTAAATTTAAAGTAAGAGTTTAAAATAAATACATGTCCCAACATAAGTAATTTGTAAATAGTAGGCATAAAATAATAAAGAAACTTGAAGAAAGATGATAAATAGAATAACTTTTATAGAATATTGGTATGGTAATGGGTGTACATGGGAAGGATTAATGAGATATAAAGGCGTATATCATCATTAAATAAATAATTGAAGTATGGGGTAGGTCTAGAAACCTACCATATTATTTGAAATATAAAATAAAACAGTGTAACTATATAAGGAAACTTGGATAAAAATGAGAAAGGATGGAAACCCTTACTTGAGTGTGTGACTTAAAAATCTTGAAGAGGGGATTATTGATAGTTTGGGGTGCCTTGGAAGGATTATAGAGAGGTTAGGATATACTATGGACGTGATACAAGTATTTTTAATGAAGAGAAGTGGGAGATTGGGTGTGTTTATATAGGAAATGAGAGGAGAATTCATTAATATTTCACAAACTTAGGTTTTGGAAACTATATAATTAAATATTCAAAACCAAAAACCCTCCCATGGTTTTTTCCAAATAGGAGTGTAAAAAAGTTATAATTTAAATGGCCGAACATATTAAAATATTTTCCGTGCTTATGTGGAGGTGAGTCACATTATTAATGAAATGAATTTAAAATCATAAAATATATTATGCACTTTGAGGTATTCAATAAGGCTTTATAAAATAAGTAAAAAAATAAAAAATCACATTATTTTAATGGTAAAACATATATTGGGCTGAGAATACCCATTATACTATTTATTACTTCATTTTGGGGTCATTAAGATGTCATAAAACACATATTTTATTTATACAATATTTAATTTTTACCCAAAAAATCGATTATCTCACAAAATTATGAAAAATTCACTACTGGATAATTTGTATATCCTGATTCAAAAAATATTATTTATTTATCTATATAATTTTATACATATGTGAATTTTAACTTTTGAAATGGAAACAGTCATTTATTGAAAATTCATGGGTTTTGAAAAAAAATAGTTTTCAAACCTTGATAAAAATTACATTTGACTTCATAAAAATTATATACTCGTTTATTATTCATAAAATTAACTTGATAATAATATTTTATTAAAATATTAATTATTTCAAAAATTCATTAATTCCTTAAAATAAATTCTTTAAAAATACACTTTTTATTTTCTCATATAAAAATCCCACTCTTATCAAACTAATTACCTAATCTTTTACAGAAAAGGAACTGATATAATCATCATTTATAAGAATTATTTTCATAATATTATTAATAAAAACCATAGTTTAATATAATAATGTATATATTTCTCAAAAGTACCATTTTTACGTGAAAATTCAATTTATCAAATTCTTTATTTTTTTAAGAAATACTATTCTTGTAAATGAATTGATGGAATACGACTCTTATTTATAAAAAGGGATTGCACAATAAGTAACTAATACCTCATTACATCATCCCTCATAACACTCATATAAGACCTAAGGGTAAGGTTTGCGATGGTGACAGACTCTTGGGTCGGCTCGAATAACATCACCCAGGTGGTATTCTCTATTAAATTGAACTTCTCTTGTAGGTGATTCCATTCAAGCTTAATGTGTTAAATCTTGGCTTGGGCTTGGTCAAGAGAGAAGCCCAATGACGCTACCTCCTTTATAAGCTATAAAAAATGAGCTTCGTAGGGCCTGATTCTACTAGATGCAGCCATCCTCTCCTTTATCTCTGTTGAAATAATTTTTTTTAAACCTTCTATTTATATCAGTCATGTGATCACTGTTCAACAGATATATTATCAACGGTAATGATAATTAATGGTCATTTAAACCCAATAATAATAAATAAAAATAAAAAAATACTGCATGAGTTTTCTATATCTATAAGACATTAAAATGAAGGTAATTTTATTTATAAATTATCATGTCGTTACAATATATGATCCTCTTATAATATTTTTCAACCCATTTGTAAATAATATTTCATCATTTTCGTTGTTTCGGGTGTTAACTATCATGTTTTCTCATGCATGTTTTGTCATGAAAGTTTCAATTCTTGTACATATGATATAGTAACATAATATATATAATGATATTAATATTACATTAATTAGTTTTTCATTAGATACATTTTTACAACCATTCTTGATAATTGTACATAGAAAATTAATCGCATCACTTTGTGGAGATGGTAGGTTCTACGTATGCATGAGCGACAAAAATATTCCCTTGATGGATGAAAGGGTAATAAATTGTATGATATATTAATTTTAAAAAATTTATATCATTTAATATATATCACATATATTTATTAAATTTATCCTTATTACCTTTTATGTAAAGAATAACTGAAAAGTGAATCACATCACTTTGTGAGGCAGTAGTCAGCCATATACATGAGCGATGTTATCGTATTTTAAACAGAGTGTAAAATAAGAAGGAATATATGATATTATAACTAAATGAATATAATTATATCAAAAATATTATATAAATACATTAAATAAAAAATTATATCCAAACATGAACATTATTTATGGAAAACTAGTTAAATCAGTATGTGAGGTGGTAGTCTACCGTTCACATGGTTAAAAATTTAATATCTAATTTGATAGAAGTGGAGACATATAAATATTATTATATAAAAATAATAACATTTAAATATAATATATATAATTTTGATTTTATATTGTATATTTTAATACATAATTTAATTTTTCAAAATAAGAAATGAAGAGAAAGAGCTTAGTGAAAAAAATTACCTTCTCGTAGAAAAACCTCCTTTGGATATTTTCTTAAGGACCCTATAGTTGGTATTTTTAGATACCATAAGCACTAGAATGTGTCTAAGGATGTTTTGGGGAGGATATTTTCAGTTTTTTTGGCCAATTCCATTATTGGTGTGAATATGTTTGGGGAATGAGTGCCCTTTTATAATTGAGGAGGACTGGTGTTTTTGTAAATACCCAAAACTATTCAATAATGTGAAGTCAATCTCACCCCAAGTGCCTCTAAAATTGATAAATAATTGATTGGAGGTAATTTAAGGTCGATAAAAACCTCCACCATAAAAAACAATACATTTTTTAACCATTTCATTCCTTATTCTTTAAGTTTACTCATTTTTACCATTTTAGTTTTCACTGTTGTAATTGGTCTTTTTAACCTAGGTAATTTATCCACTAATACTAAAATGAAATGATAATTATTATATAATTTATTTCCAATTAATCTAAACATTATATTAAATTTATCAAAAAAATCTATTTTTTGTAAATTTAATTTTAACAAAAACACATATAACGCACAAAACCTCATTTCAACCTTAACCAGTTTAATTAATTTAATATTTTCTTACTAGTTATTATGAAGAAAAATTAATTTTAAGTTATAAAATAATATTAATTATTTTTATTAAAATTATGGAATCCATTTTATCAAATTCAACTGAGATAATTGGAAAATTTTAATTTAAAATTATACTCATAGAGCCGATAAAAAATCTGTTTTCCGAAGAGGAACTTTTCATAAGTATAGAAAGATTTAATATCAAAATTCAATATGAAATTGATTACACTAAACTAAATTGTGTTTATTATAATATATTTGAACTAATTTTACTATAAAAACTATTTTAAATCAAAATTTAACCTTTAAATGATTTGAATGAAAAGGTAGTTTTCAATGAAACCATGTATTTTTCACTCTTCATCAAAAAATTAATATTTTTAGAAAATTATAAAAAACATATTCCAATATATTTTTGAAATCATTATTTCAAAAATAAAGATCATTTTTTAAAATAAATTTTCTAAATATGGTAAAGTTAATTTTAAATTATATGTGCAATTTACAACAAAATCATCTTTTAGAAAAATATAATTTTTTATAAAACATTTTATTTTCATTGAAATGATTCTTATTTTATTTCTAATAAATATATATCTATTTAATTTATTTTTTACATTTTTAAACTATATAATATGTGACACCATGATTTTTTGTGATTTTTTAATATATTAAATTTATTTGATAGTTTGTGTTACATGAAACACCAAGTTAATCTTGTACTAAATTGAACACCATCTTAAGCTTGTGATACACACATAACCCAGTTAAGAATATGCTACATGAAAAACCAAGTTATCCTTTGTTATACACTACACTAATTTTTAAAAAAACCATGATATACTATTAATATTATTATTCAAACATGATTGTTATAGCGTAACTCTTAAACTTAGGGATATGAATAGTAAAAACTTGTTTTTAATTTTTATGTATAATATTTTTTATATTAAGAAAACATATTAATAAAAAATTGGTTAAGTTCACTTAAAATATTTATATGTTTTGAAAATAATTATTATTATAAAAATGATTTTTATATTATTCCTTTTGTGAATAATAAAAAAAATTAATTTTTGAAACTATTAGAAACTTAATTTGATAAAATAAAATTCATTTTTGAAATTAGTGTTTCAAAATTAACTTAGTGTGAATTTTTAGTATTTCTTTGAAAAGTTTCATTTTTTTAGGAATAATAAAATATAATAAATTTTAATTGAAAACTTACATTTTGTTTAATTTATTTATAAATTTAAATTAGATTTTAAATAGGTTATAAAGTTAAATTTGTCCAATTATACACCCATTAATCCAATTTAGGTCAATAGAATCAATTTTATATTAAATTTTTATATATAAACTTTATTAAATTTTGACCATTTTCTCTTTAAAAATACACAGTCTCATCATGTCTACATCATTAATTTTAAATTAAATCTTTCCAATTGTGAAAATGGAATTTGAAAAAATGTATTCCATATTTGGAATCAGTATATTTTATATTATCTAATAAATTTAACATTATTTTTTACCAAAATGAATAGTAAAAACAATAAAAATTATTTACCATGGTTAAGGTAAAAACATTTTTACTAGGGCTTAAACTAAAACATAAGGGGTAAAAATAATCAAAAACTTGTCCCAATCCCATTATATGGAAATATTTAGACATTATATATTTTAGGATATATAATGGTCTATGATTTTTGAATCATCCTAGACCCGGATGCTTCTCAGTAGTTCCCCAAGTCAGGTTGTCCACATGGCCTCAAGCGCATCTCCCCAAATGGTATAGGGTACTAACTAGATGCAAGGGTCTAGGTGTGTCTATGTGGAGATTATTCCCTCATTACGAGATTATAACATAGAAAAAATTAATATAAGTCAATAGAAAAAATAGGTACAACAAGAAGACAGCAGATAAATAAACAAAAAAGGAATATATAACAAGCCAGAAGTGTCTCATATAATATGATGCGGATGATATATGTATCTAGAGAAAATCCAAAATATGTACATGGATGTATGATAAAATATAGTTATCCAAAATACCAAAAGTGAAAAAAAAAGTAAAAAAGTGATATCTTTGAATATCATTATGAGAATCCTCTAATTCTCGTGATCCCCTAATCCTCGTATGACACAACAATCAACTCTGAAACTATGGGTTCTTTCCATTGTAATTTTTTATATTCAAGAAATATAATTGTGTTCCCAAATGGATTCCCAAATAGGGTGTGAGATATCATCCCAGTAGGAAACCACCCAAAAAAGTATAGATTTCAATCTGTGTAATATAAGCTAAGAAGAGTAAGTAAAACAGGTGAACAGGAAAGCAGGAATCAAAAGTAATTAGCTCATGGCACATAGAAAACTACTAAAAAGTAATACCAAAATCCTCTCAAGTATTCTCTGTTAAAATGTTTCATCTCCTATAAAAAGTCATCAATATAAATAGAAGCAACCAACATGGTATCACCGCACATCCCAACCTGTTACGTCAGACACAACCTTACCGTACAATCTGAAATGTCAAAGCATCCATGGCCAAGCCATATAATCAAATGTATCACATTTACATGGCCATGAAGTAATAACCAAAGTGTCATACCATGAAGGGATGAATCCAAGGTGTCTAATACCAAGTCATCCTCATCGAGTCCCATGAGAATCTCGATTAAAACTTGGTATAGGCATTGATTGGAGTCCTAAGAGAATTCCATATCTGACATGTCTTACATGAGTCCAAGCATGATGATCTAAGGGGTATCAATGCCCAAGGAATCCTAAATAAACAAGACCCATGTATAATCCCAATCCAAGGAATAAACTATCGTGTCAAGATCCTAGGATCGTCATTTAAGGCATCTAAACAATCACTATTCATACCATTTCATTCATTACAAATGAGTCTACCCACTCATGTAATCCAATTCAAATTCAAACATGTCACAAGGGTATACCCACCCATTTATAACCATTCACAATTAAATATACTACATGGGTATACCCACCTACTCATCACAATTCAAGTTCATAGAAACCCAATGATTATACCCACTCATTCATGCAATTTCTAAAAAACCAATTAAGGAATACCAATTTGATATAAGTCATTAAATAAGTTTATAATAATACAATGGAGAAAACCATCTCCTAAGCAAGCTATTCAATTCCATTTATTTGTAAATAAGCCTCTTAAAACTAGGCATGTTCAAAAGCACACCCCTTCGGTGGGCTAAATAGGAATAACCTGGGTATTTTCACAAGGCTCACCCCATGGGTGACCTTATTTGGGAAAAAACACACTAAATCATATAAAGGAACTTATGGGAATCCCTAATAGGCTCTAATAAATCTATTCAAATTAACTAATTTAATTCTAGAGCCACGCCAGAAAGTCTGACAGGTGGAATAATGGTCGATAACCCTATAAAGCACCAAAAACTAAAAAAATGTATATACCACCTACCTTATCTAGGTAGTGGAGTGGTCATTCATTATTACATCCGAATTTGACTCGTTTTAGGATAAATCTGATGAATAGAAGAAGAACATGAAATTATGGCATGTGATCCTAAATATAAATAGCACAGCTAATAGCCATAAGAATAGAGAATAGATAAAAAGGAATTTAGATCTTTCTAATTTGGATCTGATGAGACAAATTGTTCTTTAATTGAATATTAGATGAAGGATCCACCTAAAATCCTATGTTATCCACCTGTGCGATCTTCTCAAACCCTCCATTATTTTACGTAAGAAGTAAACTCAATTTCGGTTTAAAATGAAATTTATTTAATTTAAATTTTTTAAATTTATCAAAACAGAAGGTGTTGCATGGTTTAGGGTACACAGTTTGAAAATTTATGTACCAATTGTGCACAGTTTTCTATAGGCCAAGTGGCACTCGCGCGGTTTACCCACACGATTTACTAACCGTGTGAAGAGTCACTATCAAGTTCTGCAAAAACAATGGTCCTAGTCACACGGGAGTTCACCTCTTCCCTCATGTTTTCCTCAAACCTTGAAAATTGTACACCTTATATACCCATCCTCACATGGTTTTAAAAAACTGTGTGGCCTTTCCCACATGGTAGTACTAAATGTGTTCCACATTAAAATCACACTGAAAACCTGGTTTCGGGCTCCCAAAAATCCTTGGACACCCTCATTACACCTGTAACCTAAAAGGGTACTCACATTAAGAAAAATTTAAGAATTAAAATTAAAAAATATGGGATACCTACCTTATAAAAAACTTGGGTTCTTACAATTTGAGCCATGCGACATGAAAAAAACATATGTGGAATTATTTCTTTCAAAAAATTACAAGTGTGCCACTGACCTCATATATAAAAGTTCACTCCCTCTCCTCTATTATTCACACCTTAACCACATTTTTTTATCCAATACCTTCACAAATAAATTATAAACTTCCCTCCTCTCATCCTAAAATCCGTAGTTTGATTAGAAATCTAACCAGGGAAGTCTTTTGGTTAAAACCTATGGAGGAACCCCAAGTAAGATGTATTGTTCATCAACAAGCAATTTTGTTTTATTTATTAATCCACCTCCTTAAATGATTATTATACCATGATGATATAATAACCTTAGTATATTCCATTTAATAAGATATTTTTATGTCAAGGTCTTTACATACAACAATCTTTACTACCATTAAATATGTTTTGAAATCATCAACTGTGTGTACAGTGGACTACCGCCTTATAAACTGATGACATTTTTTTCCATTACCACTTCTCAATGATGGAAATAATGACGGATTTATTTTTTATATATGAAATTTATGATATTATTATACTTCTAGATTTATTATATCACACATAACTTCATACTCTCTATTTTTAGGGAATATGATATTGTTTCTCGTGTGTACGGCAGACTACCGCCTCGTGAAGCGATGTGATTCTTTCACAGTTTACATATAAGGTAATAAGGATGGGTTTAATGAAAATATGTGATATTTATGATATAAAAATTATTACGGAATGATAATATAGAATTTAACTTTATTTATTTTAGTCTAACAAGAAAATGGAGACAACATTCTTGCATACGTACTGCATATTGTCTCAATGAACGGTTTATTTCATTTTCTATCACTAAATTTTATGGATTAATATAAATGAATATATAATAAATATATAATATATTTATATCAGGGTTAAAATTATAGATATTATGAAATCATGGTAAAATTAAGAGGACCAAAAACAAAAAATCAAAACATATATGAATAACAAAGTGCTTATTACCTGATATATAACTTTAACATGGAATTATTAATAAGAAGGTAATGAAAGGTCATAATAAAATCATATATGGTATGATATATATAAATATTATTCTGTAATAGGTTCATAATAATCATATATTTATTATACCGGAGTTTTGAACACGTACTACAGAATTCAAGACTTTAGGTAAGTGTCTTTTGAATCAATTTACCTTATTTGAGACATACAATATGTTATGCACCAATATTCATTCATGAGGTGTATATACAGCCCCATTGACATGTAGTATCATGAATTTATTTATCCTCATCATATTTTAAGTTCTATTTTATGTAATTCTTTTATAGGGATTGTGATTCAAAGTTACCAAAGTGGTAAGGATTTTATGTTACAATCACGTTGTTTATGAGGATTGTTTATGATTATGTTTCTGAAGAAAAATTATTATGATCCACCACTCAATAAACTCTTTAAATTTCTTCTCCTTTATTTATTCATGATATTTTCGAGTAATAGTACTATTATTCCACTCTTTGGTACTTAAAATAATTTTAAAAATGTTTTTAATAAAGTCTTACTTTATTTATCTCTTCGGTCAGAAATCTATTTTCTTCCAAGGCCATGTTTTCTAAAAATGTCTTCAAAGACGTTTTATTATTATAATATGACTTTTAAAAGAAATTTTCACCAATGTTTTAATTTTTTACAAAATATTTTTGAAACGAATCGCCATTTCATTTTACATGCAATTCATATTTGTCCTTTACTAAAAAAGTGAAAGGAATATTTGTTTTAATGTATATGAAATTAAAAAAACATCCCATCATCATGAATAATATTTACTTTGAAACTTCTTTTATAAGTTTTTATTATTTTCAAAAAAATGGATTTCTAAAATTGATTATTTTTTAAAAATTTATTTTCAATAAAAGGTCATTTTTCCTCAGTAAATGTTTTAAATGATTGTTCAAAATCATTTTCCATCTAATATTTCATTCGTTGATGATACATATTTCTTAATAGAAATATAATTCAAGGATACCATTATTATTATTTCTCAAAATAGTTTATTTTTATTATGGTGTACTATTTATGAAACCCATTTTTATTCCACAGGTTGTACCATGATAAAATATTATGAAACCCACTACTTTTACAAGGGTTATTCTATGATGAAATGATAAAATGATTATGAAATTTATACTTTTCTATAGGATATGATATGATGAAATTTTTATAAAACCCATTTCATTTCATGGGTTATGATATGATAAATGTTTTATGATCATGTAGAGCACATAAATATGTTTTTCATCATGAGATGTGTGGGACCTATATCTCAACCAAATTCATTAGGTAAAGATTTATATCTCATGAGATATACAGGATTGGAATGGGGAGTGAAACTATTTCAATAAGGGACTTCATCTTCCATGATGGAATTTGGAGTGAACCTTGACTAATATTATGGTTTTGGGAGTAAACATGGTCAACTATGATGTCCATGTAAATGATCCTTGACTAATATATAATTGTTTTTCTAGATTATGTGTATTACACAAATCTATGTCTTATTCAAATGTTATGCTCTCATGGATCATGTTCTTTGATTTCCTTATAATTCATCTCTTATGAACTACCAATATTTAGTCCATGACATGAGATTATGATCTTTTATATGTAGGGTATGAATTTAAAAAGTTATTATCACATTCTTATACCCTTATGTTCATGTTATGGTTACGTATCTCCCTTATTTACCCCCATTGAGAATCTGAACTCACCCTTTATTACGTTTCCTTTCCCCAAGTTATGAATAAATTTATTACATATGGTTTGTATAATAAGGGTGTTAGTTATGAATATTAGAGTGGGATATAGTTTGGTTTACCTATGGACCAGTTGTTTGTGTTTCCATGTTTCCAAAGACACTAAACTATTACAAACCCTAGGCATGTGTTTGTATAATGTAATGAATATTCATAAAAAATGATGTAATATCTATGTATGATAATCCAACATCCCTATAGTTGGTATCAAAAAATAGGTTTAATTAAACTTTGGAAACTATGATGATAAAATCTTAGTGAGATCCCTAAGGACATATCTAAAGATAAGTCTATGGATGAGTGAATGTGTGGGAAAATATCCTAGAAATTTTGTAAAGGATAGACTGAGTGGTTTCCAAGAAATTACATCCCTAGCTAGATACTACAAGTGGAGTTTTCTCTATAATAGATATACCTAGGTGTAATAACTCAAAAAATGGTGCATTAATCTAGACTCAATCGTCACCTAGTTCATGAAAATGACCATTTCCACAAACCTAGTTTGACACTCTTAGGGGATATTATTTTGTTATTCAAAAACTCTTTATAAACCATTATGAAGTCTTTAAATAAATGATGACCATGAATGACCTAGGATAAACCTAAGGTGTCGCAGATTAAATAAGGTGTCATAATTTAGACATCCTGTAAGTGATTTTTCATAATAATTTGGTTTCCCATCATGATTATTATTTCTTATACTTTGATTTTTTTAGTCAATATATGGAACCTGAATGAACCATGGTAATGATGAGTATGATGTAAAATTCAATGATTTTCCTCCTAAACATATAAATATTATAGAAACTGTAATTAAAAATCTCATTTATATGTTAACAAATATTTCTCAATCCATGAATTATGATGTACTTCCAAACAAAAAAGGAGGGAACAACATTATTTTGAGCCCTTTATAAGGTAACATCCACCTTATATTAGTGGAAATTATTATCTAATAGTTTTTTAATAATTTATTAGCACCACTAGAAAGATATTTTCCATTATCTAGTGTTTTGAACAAGAAAATTTTATTTGGTTGTCTACCATTTTGAGGGTAAATTGGATCAATGGTGGGCCCTTATCAAGAATATGAGGCAACATGATGAAATTGAATCCATGGGTTGGGATGAGTTCATGAAATTATTTTTCAATAAATACCTTCCTCTTATTCTTCATACAAATATGGAGCAATATTATGTTGAGTTAAAGTGAAAGGATGATGAAACTTCTGGTACCTAAGAGTAAAATTTTACAAAACATGCAAGGTATGCTTCTGGTATTATCATCGAACCAACAATTAAGATTTATCAATTATTCAGTGGCATAAAACCAAGTATCTGAATGGAATTGTCCATAAGGTACTTATGTAGCTATGAATATGTTCTTTTATGTTCTTTCATAGTGTAAATAGAGGCTGGAGTTATGTATCAATCTCACGGTTTTGATAAGAATAGAAAAATGGAATTCAAAGGAAAATCTAAGAACCATGGATATAAGAAAATGATCTTTCCATTAGGCTCAATGTATGGGAAGAATCATAGATGAAATTTTCTTAAGGGGATTAGTAAATGTTTTAAGTGTTTAAGGGAAGGTCATCAAGAAATTTATTTCCAAAGTGATGGGATGAAGATAGCTAACGATGTGAATAGAGATAAAGTGGAATAGAATACACCACCTACACTATAGTGTTTCAAATTAAAGGATTATGGGAATTATTCTAACCAATACCCAAATATAAAGGTTAGTGATGGTGATAAACTTCAGAAACCTATTAAGCTAGGAGAAAAGTTTAAATCTCATGTGATCACTATGTCTGATGAGGGGTGTGATTACAGTGTGGTGAATGGTACACTTACCATCCACTCTATAAATTATAATGTCTTATTTTTATCTGGATATATCCATTCATTCATATCTAAATAATTTTATAAGGGTATCCAAATGACACCCAAATTATTAAATGTAGAATTACCAGTGAAAACCCATAATAGTATGATAATCACATCTCAAGTCTATGATACATCTCCTGTTGACATTAGCAGGAATATAATTCCTAAAAAACTTTTCATTCTTCTTATGGTTTAATTTCATATTATATTGGGTTTTATTGGATTTCTATACATAAATTAACATCAATTTTCGATTAAGGTAAGTCATGTTAGATATTAAAAACCAACTTATGATCATATAACAATGTGAAGATAAGCATAATCTTTTTATAGAGGTCACATCCATTTTATGGGTCAAAATTCTCATTCATAAAGGGTGTTTATCTCAGATGGCTAGGTAGAAATTCAACATCGATGATATGCATATTGTGTGGGCATTTTTTGATGTCTTTCTAGAATAGATTCCTAGTCATCCACAAAAACATGAAGTCGAGTTCTCAATATAACTCATACCTAGTTCCATAACAATTTTAAATACTACCTATAGAATGGAGCCTATTGGGTTTCAAAAATTGAAGAAGAAACTCCATGAAAACCTTGTAAATGGATTAATATGACCAAGTGTGTCACCTTGGGATGAACCTATTATTTTAGTGAAAAAGAAAGATGGATAAATGAGGCTCTACATTGTTTATCAGGAGATGAAAAATATCACAATTAAGAAAAAGTATCTTCTTCATTGTATTTATGACTTGTTTGATCAACTACGTATAGCTCAATACTTTTCTAAGATTTACCTTCATTTTGTATATCCTTAATTAAGGGTCAAAAGGGAAGATATACCCAAGACATCATTCCATACAAAGTATGGAAACAATAAATATATAGTGATTCTATTCATCCTTACTAATTACCATTTTATCTTCATAGATTTAATGAATATAGTATTTAGATATTACCTTGATCAGTTTTTGGTATAGGTGATATTCTTATCTACTCAAATATCAAGGAAGAGCCTGAATTTCACTTGAGAGTTGTAATAAAGACCCCAAGGAAGGAGAATCTATATGAAAAATGTATATAGTGTGAATTTTGGATTTAAAAATGTTTCACTTTTTGGGTCACATAATCTCCAGAGAGGGTATATCTGTAGATTCATCAAATATTAAGTCTATTGAATATTGGCCCAGACCAACCAAGGTTACTGAGATCTGTAGTTTTCTTGTTTTAGTTGTTTATTATAAAAGATTCATGGTGAATTTCGTATGAATATATAATACTCTAACCATATTAACATGGAAGGGAGCCAAGTTCTTTTGGATATATGAATGTAAGGAAAATTTCAAGGAACTGAAGATAATATTAGTTAGTGCACCTATGATGTCATCACCATATAGTAGAAAAGTGTTTTAAATATATTGTGATGCATCCAATAAGGGATTAAAATGTTTTATTTTGCATAATTACATGGTTATAGATTATGCCTCATGAATATTGATGATTCATAAGAAAAATTGACCAACTAATGAGTTGGAGTTAGTTATAGTGATTTTCTGTTATATATATAGAGGTGTTATCTTTATGGAGAAAAGTGTGATATAAATACTGATCATAAAATTTTAAATAATATATTCACAATGAAAGATTTGAATATGTTACGAATAATATGGTTAGATATGATTAAATATTATGAGTACTCAATACATTACCACCCTGGGAAAGAGAATAAGGTGGTCGATGCTTTGAATTGAAAGGATCATGCTAGCTTATCCATGGGTATGATTAAAAAGATCCAATATTTATGGATTTTCAAAGGATGGATATACAAATCCTGAAGTAAGGGGAAAATATTATCTTTCTCAATTGAATATTAAACCATCTATCCAAGTAAAGATTAAATAGGTTTAGAAGTTATATGTAAAGCTGAAGAATAAGGTTAGAAATGTTCTTGAGTTTAGACTTGATCATAGTGTAATGATAAGGTTCAGTAATCATGTATGAGTTCCATCCATAAGAGATTTGAAGAATGGATTATTAGGGGAAGTTCACTGTTCTTCATTCTCTATTCATCTTGTATGTATGAAGATGTATAGATATTTGAAATAGTTTTTTGTGTGATTTCATAAATAGAGATATCATAAATTTTGGATCTTGATTCTTGGTATTTCATCAAGATATTCTTGAAAGAAAAAATTCTAAGGGTATGTTACATCCATTACACATACCAAAATGGAAAAAGGAAGACATCATCATGGATTTTTTTCATTGTACTCCCCAGAAATTATAAACAGAATAATGATATATGGGTTTTAGTTGATCATCTTACTAATTCAACACACTTAATTTCTTTCAGAGAAGACTCATCTCTAGATTAGATTGTTAGGATATACATTAAGGAAGTGGTGAGGTTGAATGGAGTACTACATTCCATTGTGTCTGATTAGGATTTGAGGTTCACCCTTAATTTATGGAGAATTATTCAGCAATATTTTGATATAGAGTAGAGTTTTAGTACTCTATATCATCCTCAAACAAATGGTCAATCTAAGTGAACAATTCAAACCCTAATGGATATGTTGATATCTTGTTATTTGGATTTCAAAGGTGGTTTGGATCAAAACCTTCCTCGAGTTGAGTTTTTATGTAGCAATAGCTTTCACTAAATAATTCATATGAATCCTTATGAAGCCCTCTATGGAAAGAAATTTAGATCTCCAATTTATGGGAATAAAGTAATAGAAATAAAGATATTCAGACCTGAGATAACTAAAGAAATGGTAGAGAATGTTGGATCTACCTAGGACACTTTAAGGAATCATAGAGTTGGCAGAAAAGTTATGATGACAATCACTGGTGTGATATAGAATTTAAAGCTGGTAAAAATGTGTTTCTAATAATTTATTTGGGTAATATGGTTATGATATTTAGGAATAAAAGGAAATATATCCCTAGGTATATCAGCCCCTTTGAAATTATTGATCGTATTGGGAAGGTATCTTATCGCTTGGTGCTTCCAAAAACCTCTCTAAAGTCCACAATCTGTTCCATGTATCTGTACTGAGGTATTACATACCTGACCCTTCACATGTACTAAACTTATAGGACATTCCACTTGAGAAAGATCTTTCTTATGAGGAACAATTGGTGGATATTCTAGATCATATAGAGAAAGTTCTATGAAATAAGACCACTCACCTGGTTAGTGTTTTTTGGTTAAACCACTAATTTGAGAATGAAACATTGAAATTTAGGATATTATGAGGTAGAAGTATCCTCATTTTTTAGAGTGATGAATTTTGAGGCTGAAAATCATTTTAACGGGGGTAGAATGTAACACCCCAAGTTTATGTGAATTTCTTTTGAATAATTTAATTTTCTTTATATATTGTGTTACGTGCAACACCAAGTTAAGTTTGAGATATGTGAAACACCAAGTTAATCTTACACTACATGTAACACAATTTTAATATTATTCTACATACAATACTCAGTTAGTCTTCATTACACATGACACTAAGTTTTTAACAAATCCACGATATACTATTAATTTTATTATTCAAACGTGGCCGTTATAACCTAGATGTTAAAATTAATGATATGGATAGTAATAAATAATTTTTAAATATTATTTATAATGGTTTTATATAAACAAAACATATTGATAAAAATGTACTTAATTTTCCACAAAACATTTATATGTCTTGAAAATAATTTTTCTCATAAAAATGTTTTTTATATTATTCATTTTGTGAAAAATAATAAAATTAATTTATGATACATAATTAATTTTATAAAATAAACTTCATTTTTGAAATAATAATTTAAAAATTATTATATGGTGAATTTTGTGTATTTTTCTGAAAAAGTTTAATTTTTTGATGAATATTAAAAAATTGAATTTTAATTGAAAACTGCTTTTTCATTTAATTTATTTATAAATTTAAATTATATTTTAAATTGGTTTTAAGGTAATATTAGTTATATTATATATCCATTAATCTAATTTATGTTATTTTAATCAATTTAATGTTGAATTTTTATATAAAAACTTTGTAAATTTTTGAACATTTTCTCTTTAAAAACTTTCTTTCTCTTTGCATCTACGAGATTAATTTTAAATTAATTTATGAAACTTATATGACTTTAAATTTTAAAAATAGATTGAATATTTTTAATCATAATAATTTATATTCTATAATAATGTCAACTTAATTTTTTACCAAAATTAATAGTAAATATAGTAAAAATTATTTACCATAGTTAAGGTAAAAATTATTTTACTAGGGGTTAAATTAAAAATATAAGGGTTTAAAATAATAAAATAATTTTAAAACACTAGTTTTATTGATATATATATATAATATCTCTTATATCCTAAATAATGGTCCTTTATGGGATCCTTTTGACAAGAAAAAAACTTGGGTGGAATTCTTTCTTTCAAGAAATAACAAGTGTGTCACTCACCTCACTTATAAAAGGCCACCACATATCCTCACTTTTCACACCTAAAAACCCATTTTTTTTTTATCCAATACCTACAAAAATCAGTTCCCAAATACCATCCTCTCATCATATAATCCTTATTTTTTTCAAAAACCCAACTACATATTTTGGTGCAAACCTAAGGAGGATACATGAAAAAGAGGTAACATTCATTAATGAGCATTTTTATTTTATTTTGTCCTCCATATACTTAAATTATTATTTTAATATGATTATATAATTACCTAAATATATTAAATATTCTTATATTTTTTTATTTTACGTTAATGACCTACATCCATCTCTACATCCATCAAATGTGTTATGGAATCATTGTCTATGTGTAGAGTGGGCTACAGTCTTGTGAACCGATGTCATTAGTTTTTCCATTAACACTATCAAGGATGGAAATAATTATAGATTAATTGTTTATATATGATATTTATTATATTAATATACTTCTAGAATTATTATCTAACACATACTTTCATACTCTCCATTTTGTGGGAATACGATAATGTTGTTAGTGTGTGTGGCAGGATACCACCTCGCGAAGTGATATAGTTCATTCCCATTTTAAATGGAAGGTAATATGGATGGGTTTAATAAAAATAATTTATATTTATAACATAAAAAATATTCTTTAATTATAATATATCATTTAGCTTTATTTCTTTTTATCCAACAGGAAAATGGAAACAACGTTCATGCATATGTACGACATATCGTCTCCATAAACGGTGTATTTCATTTTATATCACTAAATTTTATAGATTAATGTAAATATATATATATATATATAAATTATATATTATATTTATATCATCCTTAAAATTATATAGATAATTAAATCATTATCAAATTAAAATTACCAAAAATAAAAAAACAAAATATATACGAAAAAGAAAGTAGTTATTACCCAAAACACGACTTTAACATGGAATTGTTAATAAACAGGTAACAAAAGGTCATAATAAAATAATATATGGTATGATATATACAAATATTTTCATGTAATATGTGTATAATAAACTTGTTTTTATTAAAAAGTAGTTTTGAATGTGTACGATGGAATTCAATACTTAATGTAAGAGATTTTTGTCTCAATTTTCCTTCTTTGAGATGTATGTCATGTTATGCACCAATATTCTTTCATGGCGTGTATATACAGCCCCTTTGACATGAAATATAATTAATTTATTTAACCTAATTATATTTCATGTATCATTTTATATTATTCCTTCATGGTGTTAATGATTCAATGTTCTCAAATTGGCAATGATTTTATGTTACAAACTCGTCATTTATCAGGATTGTTTATGATTATGCTTCAGATAATAAAATATTTTGATCCATATCTCTAGAAACTCGTGAATTTTATTATCCTATAGTTATTCATGGTATTTTCAAGTAATATTATCATTTTTCAATCTTTTTTACTTAAAATAATTTATAAAGTTTATTTAATAAAATTTAGATTTATTTCACTCTTCGGTTAGAAATAAATTATCTTTCAAACCCGTGTTTTCTAAAAATGTTTTAAAAAATGTTTTATTATTATAAAATAATTTTTAAAAGAAATATTAACCCATGTTTTTATTTTATTTTTAATGTTTTGACAAGAATCTTCATTTCATTTTCAAAAAAAAATTCATTTGTCCTTTACAAAAAATGTGAAATGAATCATTGTTTAAACATGTACAGCATGAACAGAACATCCCGTCATCATGACCATTGTTTTCTTAAAATATTACTTTATAAGTTTAAAAGTTTATTTTCAAAGAAATTTATTTCCAAAAAAATATGTTTTAAAAAGTTATTTACAAATAAAAGTTTTTTCCCTCAAGAAATGCTTTAAATGATCATTCAAAATCATTTTTCATTTAAGATTACATTTATTTGGGTCACATATTCCTTAATAGTGATATGATACAAGGATACCATTCCAATTGTTTCTTTTAATGGTTTATTTTTATAATGGTATTATTCTTATGAAACTCATTTCTCTTCCACATGTCATACCATGATAAAATTCTTATGAAACCTACTTCTTTCTCATGGATTATTCTATGATGAAATGATAAAATGATTATGAAACATTTTACTTTTATATAGGATATGATATGAATAATTTTTTATGAAACTAATGATTGCCTATCACAGGGTTTGGTCAAAAGAAATATTATTTTTCCCAATGAATCATAGTGTCAGACCAAGGTCATCTCAATTGAAAAGATTTTCCATTTGGTTCACCCGCTTGATCTATTTCACCTAAGTTATCTCTATTTTTTTTGATTAATTTAAGAAAAAAAATATTTTTGGGTTTTTTACTAATTTTCTAATGACATGAAAAATGAAAATTTAAACTAACATGAAAACTATATCTACTGAGTTAAGAAGAAATTACTTTGTTTTGGCGTTTATTTAAGGTTCAACCATTATTCTCCTTTATGTGTTTGATTTTAGTTTGATAATCCAAACAAAAAATATAATGTTTAGACTACTATTATTTATTTATAAATTGTGAAATATAATTTAATTCCTAAGAACTCTTAATTCCACCACCTCCTTTAATCAAGTTTGATGACACTCCATGGTCTAGGCGGTGCCATCTTCCAAGACCCACCTTATTTGATTTTGTTTCATCCATTAATTATCTCAAATCCTTTTATGTTAGTCAATGGAGATAGGGAAAAATGTTCTAAATAAAATAATAGAATTAAATTGAGATTCATTTCATTGGTGCGCAATCATCTAATCAGAGACATTTTCCTCCTCATGCATGCTCATAAATTTTATCACAAACTTAAAACTATAATTTAAGGAAATTCAAGAACACATCGACCTCCCCCCCGGGCCAAGCCATGGGGTTAGCCTCTCATTTCCAAGAGTAATAAATAATAATTGTGGAAGTGGTATGAAAATAATAATAGATAGAGAAAATAAAATAAATAATGGTGGATGAATAAAATAAAAAAGGAAGAATATGGGATGAGTAGAGAGGGGGAGAGATAAAATAAACAGAAATAAGAAAAGAAATAAAATATAAAATTTATAAAGAATGTTATAATAATAATAGTAGTAATTTTAATTATTATTATAATTATAATTAATAAATGATTTTTAATTGAAGAATCGGAAACGAAATAATAAAATAATAATTTAAAATAATAATTTTATATTATTAATCATTATTATTATTATTAAATAAGAAGAATGAAAATAATAAGAATAAATTTTTGGAATAAAGTTAAGAATGCATGAATTTATTATAAATATAAATTATAGTTTAAAACATAAAAAAATAAAGAAGAAATAAATAAAGAATATGAACAAATGGGGGAGGAAGAAAATGGTGCATCACGACTCCTTGGTGGATATCTCCTCCTTATTGGTCGACTGATGGTATGGGATCATTTTTTAAGGAGTTTCTTTCCTTATTTTATAAGATAGAATTTATCTTCGAAATTTTGTGTGTTTTATCCCCAATAAATGGAAGATTCACATGTGAAAATTTTCATGAATGTTTTTTATAAATGTATTTAGTGTCTGTCATCCAAATTTAAGCATATTTTTTTCATGAGTAGAGAGAATTGTGTTAATTTTATTCTGAGAATTTATTCTTATCAGGAAGCCTCTCCATGTTCTATATCTCTAGTTTCCCATGAATTAATGTCCATTAAAATGGGAAATGCACATGTGTATACCTTCATAAAAGTTATTTATTAATTTCTTTCTCATATTTTGTACAATTTTCATCATATTTGGCCCACCCAATCAGTAGTTATTGTACCAACATTAAAAATTTCTAGATTAATGAATAGTTTTCAAGTTTGAGCTTGTGAACTAGGTTTATGCTTCCAAATAGTGGATTTATATTTAGGTTGAGAAGGGGAAGTTGTATCCCAAATAGAAAGTAATCCTAAAGAAATTAATCACATCAATTAGATAATTAATATTAATGTTGTGATTAAAATAATGAATTGATTAAAATATTTCAAAATTCTAGACTTAAATAATTTTCATATTTTAGCTCATTTTCATTCTATAAATCAAATTACATATTATTTTAAAAATAAATTGAAATAAATTTTTTTATTATTTAAAATAATGAATAAATAATTAGAATTTTAATAAAAATTGCACTTAATTTTGTTCTTTCAAATACTCCAAATACCCCCACACTTAAACCATTTTTATCCTCAAGCATAAAATATAAATGAGGAGGTAAATAGGGCACTAATATTATCAATATTAAAAAATTTAATTCAATAAAATCAAAAAAAAATCAATGTAAAATCAAATTTTCAAATTCAACATAAAATATCAATTCAATTTCTCATTTTTCAAAGAAATATCCAATCCATATATTTTTCTTTTCCCCTTCTAAAGATGATGTATTTTCTCATTTCATTAATTCTATCTCCTCAATTTATTATTATCAAACATGTCAAGTCATGATTTATCGCACATTTGAATCTTTTATCTCATCCATCATGATATAATTCAAGTAGAGTTATAATCATATCATGAGAACATGCTCTTTATCCATAGTCTTGTAAAGGAACTACTTTATACACTTTGTAAGGAAAAAAACACATAAAATCATGAGGGCTTAAAATCATGGAAGAAATTTCGCTAAGGATTACAGTTGGTTGTGCTTGATGTTAAAAATTAATGTTCAAGGAGGAGTTTTATCTATTAAATCATAAATCATGATATTAAAAGTAAAAGTTTAATGATATTCTCCCAATCAATTTATGTAAACTCCCAACTTCCCTAAAAGTCTAACATAAATATTATGATCTATTTAAGCATAATTAATGATTTGTTCCGTCTTAAATATATTTATTTATTTATTTATTTATTTATTTATTTATTTTAATACTTTTTTTATTTTTAAAATAAAAATTTCTTTTTTACTTTTTTTTAATTTATGACTATAATATACCTCATATCCACCACCTAACCATTAATGATAAAAATAAAAGCTCTAGTAATGTAGATTTTTAGTTTAACTAAATCGCAACCCATTTTTGACATTTTTTTCTTCTCTTTGTCATTTTTCTTATTTTAATTTATAAGAGGGGGGAAAATATGGTATAATGAATGATTCCATAACCTTTTAAAATTCCCACAATAATCACCACCACAGTATTACTTATAATGTAAATCATCTCGTTTACCATGATTCCCTTCACCCCTACACATCAACTTTAAAATATCATGCAGATACTAAGAGGAGGGTAGAAATGGATAAAAATATCTTGAAACATGGCTCATTACTCTAAAGGTCATTCATGTTCTCTATGTTCTGAATAATTATTGATATAAAGGTGTTATTTTTAGGTTAAGTTGTAATAAAAATATTTCATAATAATTTATTCATGTTTTTTTATAGTCATAGCTTTGACAAGTTCAAATGAATGTTCTGGAAGGTGTCATTACGCAAGATCACTCATGAAATATGATTAAGATAAAATAAGAAGTACTTGGTATATAAATCCTATCAAGAATGGCCATATGATATTATAAAATCACTCAAGTAATGATTAATAATAACAAATAAATTCACATGTATTTCATAAATTCAAAGCATGAAAACTGGTTGGGAAATTTAATTTACATGAATCCATTTATTCCTTAAATTATTTTTCCTCATTTTAATATCCATGTTTTACTTTAATCATTGAATTTTCCATTTTACACATTCAATTTCATTATCCTTGAAATATAAAACATATATTCATAAGATTCAAAAGAAAATCATGTCTCCTAGATTAGTCAAGTAAAACATGAATTCAAGCATTGGTATGTAATTTTACTTTAAATTCAAAACATGATTTTGAAAAAAATGTAAGGAGTATAAATGTTGAATAAATAAAAGGTGAACTTAATTTTCTATAAATCCTAGTCCATTTCCTTCCCTAGTTTGATGCCTCCTTCTTCCATTATGATCCTATAAAAGATAATTAAATAATTAATCACAAGTATAAAGACATTAAAGCTCCAAAAGTTAGAAGGGAGTGGGCTGCATGCTAGACTGCTTCCTAAGAAATGAAATTGAAATCTAAATTACTAGAAATGAAATAAAAGGGATATGTCTTGGTATATTCCCCCAAGTAGGCCCTAAAGTTTTACTCCCTCTATAGGGTAGTACCATGTCTTATCCAAAATCAGATGGTGGATAAGGTTTCTTTGATTTGAACCACCACATGTGGCTTTTCCTAGCTTATGATTAATCCATGTTCTTAAGGAATGATCCATGGATATATTATAACATATCATCCCCCTTCACAATGAGGTATAGCTGACATGGTGGGGGTATTATGAAGTATGGATCATTCTCATTGTTGGTTTCTACTTTTACAACCTCCTTCTTTTCTAGTGTTTTCTTGCCATGGTTTTCATGAATTGAGTGATCAAAGGGAGAATATTAAGGTAATTATACTTGAATAAAATTTCAATTTGAATTTTTAAAAAGTAATTTCTCACTTTCAAAATGATCATCCTCTTTTCTGATTTCCTCAGGCCCATAAAAGTGGAATTCCTCATAATGGGGCTCCTGAAATGTAAGTTAATTGAAATTAGGGAGATGCATGTGTTCCTAGACATGTACAGGACCTGGTTCTTCATCACCCTCTAAGGCATAGATAAGTTTGTATAAATCTGTATGATAAAAAAGTATGGAGTGATTCACAATTCAGATTCAATATAATCAAAGGATATATAGTAAAATAAAGATTAAAATCCATAACTTGGTTCAGTTGTAATCTCTTCCTCAGTGGTAAGTGCCTCCTAAAGTATACTCTTAGTGGATGGAGGTAGCTAGTTGGGATCCTCCATTTTTACTTCAAATTATACCACTTGAGGGTGTCTTCCTTTGAGGGTGTTGGCTCTTCTTCTTTTCAACATGTGGGGATATCAAGTAGTTCCTTGAATTCATTCCAAATTTCATCCAGTTCTTATTGATCTCCTACATTAAGCTTAGCAGGCATTCCATCCTTCATTTCCTCCTCGGGTAAGACAAGTTGAACATATTTTAGTTCATGTTCAGACTCAAGTTTAGGTTCTTCTTATGATTCTTGTAAGTATGCAGTTATCCAATCCATTTTTCTTTGGATATATTTCACCTTTTCATCAAGATCTTGAATATCATACTTGAGTATGTTTTTGACCACTTATTCCTAGAAATATTTTGGTGGAACATATTTAAAAAAAATTGAGGTAATGAGGAGCACTCTTCTTGTGTTTTGGGCATGTATTAATTAAATTTTGGGAATTACTCTCAGATTTTAGTAAGTTCCCTAGCCAATCCTTCAAACACTATTTTCTCAAGGTTCTCCTTGAGATCCTAGATGAGGTAATTTAATTCCTCATATTTGAAAATTTGGTTCTGGTCCCCCCTAATGTTTCTAGCCCATAATGAAACATTATCTTCTGTAGACCAGGTTGATTTAGCTACTGGCTCTTTCACTTAAGAGTATTTTTTATTCCGATAAATGAGAAAAATAGTCATATAAAAACATCAAGGAATACTTTTTTAGTTTTTTTATTTTATTAAAATCAAAAAAATCTATTTTATAGTTGAAATATAAAAAGATAATCAAAGTTATGATTCAATCCCTAGAAACAATTCTATTTTTGATGCATACCTATCATGGGGAATGGTCGAAGGAAATATTATTTTTCATAGTGCAGTACAGTGCTTGGGCATGGTCGTCTCACTTGAAGAGAATTTCATTTTGGTTCACTCACTTAATCTATTTCCATAAACAATATCTTTTTTTATGAATTTAAGAAAACAATGACAATCATTTGGGGTTTTTGATTACTTTTTTAATAACATGAAAAATAAGAAATTAAACGAACATGAAAACTAGATAGAATTAGTTAAGAAGAAACTACCTAGTTTTAGTTTTTGGTTTAAGGTTCAATAATTATTCTCCTTTATGTATTTGATTTTAGTTTTATAATCTAAACATGAAATATCATGTTTGGACTTCTATTATTTAATTAGAAATTATGAAATATCATTGAGTGCCTAAGAACTCTTAATTCCACCTCCTCCTTTAATAAAGGTTGATGACATTACTTAGTCTAGGAAGTGTCATATTCTTGGACCCAACCCAATTGATGCTACTTTATACGTTGATTATCTCAAATCCAATGATATGAAGATTTAATCAATAGTGAGGTAAAAATGTTTTAAATAAAATAATTGAAATAAATTTAGTTGATTTTCATTGGTGGGAAGTGATAAAATTAGAGACATTCACCTCCCCATGAATGCTACTAAATTTTATCACAAAATCAAAATTAAACTTTAAAGAAAATTCACAATCACTTTGATCTCCCCTCAAGCCAAGCCTCAAGGTCAGCATCTCATTTACGAGAGTAGGATATCACAATGGTGGAAGTTGGATGAATAGAATAATAATAGAATGAAAATAAAAGAAATAATGGTGGATGAATAAAATAAAAATGGGATAATAGGGGATGAGAAGAGAGATATAGAGATAAAATAAAGAAAAATAAGAAAATATATAATTTATATAATTTATAAATAATTTTAAAATGATAATAATAATAATTATTATTTTTATTTTTATTAAGAAAGGAATTTTAATTGAAGAAGAATAAAATAAATAATAAAATAAGTTTTTAAAATAATATTGTTATATTAATAATAATTATAATATTATTATTATTATTATTACTTTTATTTTAAATTATTATTATTATTAAAGAAAAAGAATTACAAGAGTAATAAAATGGTGGAACAATTTTAAGAATGCATAAATCTATGAGAAATAAAATTAAAATTGAACATATAAAACAAAAATAAAGAAAATAAAAAAATTAAGAATAAGAAGAAATGGGGGAAGAAGAAGATGGTGTAGCATGGATCCTTGGTGGAGATATCCTCCTTAGTAGTCGATTGATGGTATGGGATCATTTTGAAAGGAGTTGATTGCCTCCTTTTATTGGCTAGATTTCCATTCAAAATTTGATGTGTGTTATCCCCATTAAATGGAATATTAACATGTTTACTAATTCATTAACGTTTTTCATAAATTTTTTTATCATATCCCCTCCAAATTTCATCATATTTATCTATGTGCAGAGAGAGTTATATCCATTTTACTCAGAGAATATATTCTACCCTGGTAGACTCTCCATATTCCATATCTCAAGTTTCCTATGCATTAATATCCTCAAAAAATGTTGATTCATGTGTGGATGCCTTCATGAAAGTTTTTCATCCATGTCTAGTGCATCTCTCTTATAAATTTAAAAGAATTTATTCAATCCAATAATTACCTATAGTCCCAACATAAAAAATTTCCATATATATTATCAATTTTCAAGGACCAATTTTTGAGCTACTTTTGGTATTCTAAATGGTGGATTTAGATTTCATTCCAAAAGGTAATGTTTTATCCAAAAAATAAAGTAATCATATAAAACAAATCACATCAATCGGATTGATAATGTAACAGTTATGATCAAATTAAAAAAAGTGATTAAAATCTATCAAAATTATTGACTTAAGAAATTTTCATATTGTAGCCCAATTTGATTATATAATCAAAATTACACATTATTTTAATAAAAAATTGAAATACATGGGTTTTATATTTTAAAATAATTAATAAATAATTACAATTTGAAGAAAAAAATTCACTTAGTTTTGTTATGTTTGAAGCCTATTTCATTTCACAGTTTATGATATGATGATTATTTAATTATCCTACAGAACGCATAAATATGCTTCTCATTATTAGATGGGTGGGACCTATAAATCCCTCCAATTCATTGGGTAAAGAACTATATTTAATGAGATATAGAGGTTTATAATGAGGAGTGAACACTATTCAGTAATGGAATTCTTCCGTTGTGATGGTCTTGGGAGTGAACCTTGACTACTATAATGGTTTGGGGAGTGAACCCATTCTACTATGATATCCTAGCAATGAGCCTTGACTAATATGGGAATGATTT
Organism: Viscum album; assembly: GCA_963277665.1. Taxonomy (NCBI): domain Eukaryota; kingdom Viridiplantae; phylum Streptophyta; class Magnoliopsida; order Santalales; family Viscaceae; genus Viscum; species Viscum album. Next base: position 771,717,444 of record OY728151.1, on the reverse strand, counting down.
TATATGCTTATGTGTATTCTGAAAAACTATTAATTATGACAATTATATGCTCTTAGGGATCATGTTCTTTGATTTCCTTATGATTCATGTTTTATGAACTACTAATATTTACTCCATGACTCAAGATTATGATATTTGAAATGCAGGGTATGGTTTTCAAATGTTATTATCATATTATCATACCCTTATATTTATGTTATCCTTATTTATCTCCCTTGCATACCCTTACTGATCATATGATCTCACACTTTCTTATGTTTACTTTCCCCAAGTTATGAAGAAATGCATTACGTTTGATATGTCTAATAAGGATGCTAGTTATGAATATAAAAGTGGGATATGATGTAGTTTACCTATGGATTAGTTTTATTTTGTTTCTAGGTTTCCAAATACACTAAAATATTATGCTCATCGTCCATGTGTTTGTGTAATGTAATGAATACTCATAAAAATGAAGTTAAATCAATTTATGATAAGCATGGGTTCCAATATAATTTTTATAATTTAGTTAGTCATATTCATAATCACCAATTAGATGGATAATTTATAATGGTATACTATATTATGGTTCATTTAGACTCAGTGTTGCATTTATCTCTAGCTATCGAAGAGATTAAATTTAAAGAATTATATTTCATAGGCTATTTAAGCTTGGTATTGTGTGCCACACACACTATCAAACACAATTTTATTATTTTAGATTTTTTTACTGTTACATTATACCACCTTAAATAAATTGTGTCCTCGCAATTTAATCTAGATCTCAATAATCAAGGGTTTGACATTTGAAAATATATTTTTTGTAAACACACATCCTAAAAAGGGTTAATAAAACATCATCTTGATAAGAGAGAAAGGGAATTATGAAGGTCATCTAGAATAACACATAACTTGGTTTCCAAATGGGAGAAAATTTGTGGGAAGTGAAGATATGTACATAGAAGAAAAGTGTAAATAATTATATAGAGTGATGGAAATCATTGATTACAAGAAAGTGAATAACACAAAAACCATAAATCTATGATAAGTTACGAGACAATTTTATTCATAAAATTTAAAGGTAATATGATAAAATTTTAATTTCAGGATCCTTTTCCTAGAGTTGAGAGATAATTTTACCATGTAGATTAAGAAAATAAAAAAATATACTAACTTGATATATTTCTATTTAATTGGCACAATTTCAACCATTAATTGTGCTTCTATCAATTCCCACTTCATTTATTACTCCATAAAATGAATATAAAAAACGAATTTTTATGTATGAAGCACTAAAATTAATTATTAATGGATAAATAAATAAAAACAAGTCATTCCTCATATATCTATAAATATTTCAAGAACAAAATGGTTAGCAAAAGTTATGCAATATTACATTAATTTCAAAAACCTCAAAAATAATCCCAAATTTCAACTTAATCAAATTCATAAATAGTTATCCTTAAGAATCGTCCAAAATATGTCTATCCAAATTCAAAGTACCAAAATTTAGAAGATATATAACTAAATTTCTAATGTAAACTTAACATTATATTCCCTAGATGATATAATTTATCTCTTAATGTCGCATACCAAATATGTTAATACCTTGATCACCCTAAATCCTTAATAAAAACATGCATGCTCCCAAAAATTATTTTTCTCCTTATTCTTGAAATAAAATCTCAAATTATAAAATTTATTCCATAATTCCAAAAATGTAGTAAACTACAACAAAGTTAACATTAACCATCAAATCACTCACCAATTTCAAGGTCACCAATAATATCCCATAAACATATCTTTATCCTTATTATCACAACATTGGGAATATATTAAGGGTTATCCTCCCCCAATTATGTGTTTTCCAAAAATATTAACTTTCCACTATATAACTTTTCATTATTATTGATATCATTCATCATATGTATTCAAATCCCTAAAAAACTACTATAATATAATCCTTATACATTTTATGATTCTTAAAATAGGAATTTCATTGATAAAATTCATCTACAATGTAATTATTGAATCAAAATACACAATAACATTAATCAATCCAATTTTTTCATACTAATAGCATTTTCTTGACCTTGATCCCATAGCTTATTTTAGGGTATATTCCCTTGATGCTTGGTACATTCATTTTTGTAATTCCACATATCTTTATAGTTGAATCATTAAACTCTAGAAACTTCTTTCTTTCCCTCTTAATCATGATCATGGTGGAATTTTTATCCACACTAATAGAAAACTCACATTACCTTGAAGAAAGTTTCTAGGTGTTTCTTTCCATAATTATCACCTTGGGAAAATCCTTCTTCCCTTATTCCCTTTATTAATATTTTTCTTTGTCATATTCTTCTTCTCTTGATTCTCTTTTAAGCCTTAAAACATGGATAATTATTTCTATATCTTTATACCAAATGATACTATGTACTCATATGATGTGAAGGATTGGGAGCATAGTTCCATTCTAAAAATTGGATTAACCCCATTAAATAAATTGTCAATCTTTCTCTTTATATAGTGTTTGTAGTCTGTATCATTACTTGATAATCTTATAAAGTTGGATTCATACTTAGAAACATTTTCTTCTTCCTTTTATCTTATAATAAGGAATTTTCTATCCATATCTACTTTTTTTCTCATGATTAAAACACTTTTCCTAGAATAGTAACTTAAAATTCTTTCATACCATGTTTCTTGTTTTTATTCATCCAAATTGTTTTGAATCAATAATCACTATTGATCTGCATCTCCTGAGAAATGATAAACATACATGAAACATTTATCCATTTAATTGATTCCCATAGTGAGAAATATCTTCTCTAAGGAACTTATCCATTGCTCATCTACAAATGGATTTGTAGTTTCATTAAATAATGTTGGTTTCTGATGCATAGAGTTGTCTAAAAGTTTTACACCACCTGGTGGATCAACAGGATTCTCTATACAGGCAAGGTTATTGATAATAACATGATTCAACGTCCCTAATATGGTTATAATTTTATCAGTTCTAGTTGTACCTCTATCTACAACTTCATTATCTTTCCCAAGAGGGAAATCCCTATATAGGTTATGGTAATTCATACAATTTACATTACTACAACTTTGTTCCATTTTTAAACAATTTCATACACTATATTAGATTATAAAATCATGAAACATAATGTATATTCAAAAAAAATAGTAAAACAATTAACATAAATTGAAAATTTTATGCATGGATGATCTCATAATCATAAACATAGTTTCCTTAGGAATGTTTTAAAATCATAAAAAATATTTTCATAACCTTAATAATGGTTTATAAAAAAATATGAATTGATCCAATAATATCCCCGAGGAGTGTCAAACTCAGTGTGTAGTAAGGATCATTGTTGTATACCAGGTAACACTCATGTCAAGCTTGATGTGCCTTTTTCAGAGTTATTAACCATAGGTACATCTCTACAAAATCTAAGTCCACTTGTAGTATCCATACAGGGATGTATTTCTAGGAAAACAACATAATCTCTACCTTACCAAAATTTTAGGATATTATTATACATATCCTTAAATTATTTCATTGGGTTTGATTCCCTAATATATATTTTACTAAATCTAGTTCCCAGGGTTTTTACTAAACCTTCTCCAATACCAATGGTAAATACCTTGACTCTAGTAACCCAAATCTTATGTCTCATTTATTACATTATCACTAGATATAAGAATTCAAATGTCAAATGACCAAACTATTTAGCAATATTATTAAACTAGATACATTCTTGAAATTCACATTAAATTTTAAAACATAAAATATACGAAGTGTTTTATTTGATAATTCTCTTATTCTCCTTAGCATATAGCTACATATCAATCATAAAATACTTCTGAGTATCTTGGGAAAAATAAAACATTATAAATAAGTGAGCTTATATGATTAGTAATGGTGTATGTACAGAGTAAGATATCATGAATAAAAAATTATAATCAATATTTAAAGGTAAATAACTAAAACACATTATATTTGAAAAATAAATTGAACATAATATGGTAGAAATAAATGTAGATCAAATAAATCCATATAAATAATCACATGAGCTTGAAACTTATCCATGGTTATCCTAACTAAAATAATAATTACATGAAAATCAATAAATAATCTTATAATGAGGTAATATATAATTTATAACATCTAAAACATATTTTCAAGACCTTTCACAAGACAGTTTAAAATTGTGGGTAAAACCTCATTTAATTTGGCTAAATTATTTGTCTCATGAGACTTGTCGATGCATCAAGGGGGTATCTATAATAGGGCCTCACCCTTCTCTAAATAATTCCAATTCATTAATCATATTAAAGGGGTAAAACATAATAATCATAAACATTCATATTGAAAAAATAACAAAAAAATGTTAACACTTACCCCAATCAATAAAAATAATCATAAACCATCCATATAAATATAGGGGATGGTAATAAAATTTTATATCCCTATTAAGACCGATCATAAACTATCCAAATAAATAATAATTATGATATAAATACAACATATACCTATTTAATAAAATTTAAAATAAATTTTTGATGTCGTTGATAAATAGAAATTCCATAATAATGTCATTAAAACATTCATGGGGAAAAAACCTTTATATTTTGAAAATCACCTTTTAAAACAAAAATATGATAAAAGATTTTGAAAATAATTTCATTTGAAAATAACCTGGGTAAATATAAAAATAATCTTTAAAAAAATTATTGGACTTGAAGTTGGGAAAAAATTTAATGTTGTGTATAATAAAATAATGATTCATTTCACATTTTCGGTAAAATCCAAACAGGTATTGTTTTGAAAATGATATGAGTATTCCTTTCAAAAAACATTTTAAAAAATAAAACATGGTGAAATTTATTTTAATAAATTATTTGGATAATATTAAAACATTTTTCAAAAAAATTAGAAAACGTGTATTTGGAGGAAAAATCATTTTCGGCCGAAAAGAGAAATAATGTTACCTTTTCTTAAAAAACATTTTCTCAATCATTTTAAGTACCAAAAGAGGTAAAATAGTACTATAACTTGAATTTTTTTTAATAATAATCATACATGAAAATATATTGAATTTAATATATTATTATCAAATAATTTCCCAAAATTAGACTTAAACATAAACAATCTTGTATAATGATGTGATTGTGAAATAAATTATTACCACTTTGGTAACTTCTTAATTGTAAGCCCCATAAAATAAATAATATAAATTTAAACTTTAAATACCATGAATATAAATATATTTACGATATAAAATATCAAATTTTTATTTATACACCACCCAAAATAAATAAGTGGTGAATATGGAATATGTTTCACAGAATTAAATGTTAGATGAGAAACCCTTACCTCAGGTTCAAATTACTTCATATGTGTCCAAACCACCTATATAATAATTATAGGTTTATTATAAATATATTAATTATCCATAATCACATATCTCATGCCATATATGACCCTCTTATGATATTTTAACACCATTTTGTTAATAATATTTCATTATTTTCATTATTTCAGGTGTTAATTGTTTTGTTTTCTCATTCGTGTTTTGCTATGAATTTTATAGTTCTCGTAAATAAGATATAGATCCATAATCTCAATAATTTTATAAATATTATAAATATTATTATTATTTAATTTGATAAGTACATATTACCATTATTAAAAATTGTATATAAAAAATGATTTTCATCGCTTCATGGAGGCATTAGGTCGTATGTATGCACGAGTGACAATATCATCCCCTTTATGGGTGAAAGGGTAAATAAATGTATGATATATTAATTTTCAAGAATTTATATCATGTAATATATATTAAATATATTCATTAAATATATCCTTATTACCTTTCATGTAATGTTTATGTGAAAAACAAATCACATCGCTTCACGAGGCGATAGTCCAGTGTACACACAATCGACGTTATCATATTTTAAACAAAATGAATAATAAAAATTTTTATGTGATATTATAACTCAATAATTGTAATTATATCATAAATATTATATATATATATTAAATAAATTATTATATCCTTCCGTTATAAGTGTTAATTTATAATGAGTTACATCAGTTTGTGAGGCGGTAGTCTGTCAGACACATGATTGACGATTTCGTATCCCATTTTATGGAAGTGTAAAAAGATAAATATTATACCATAAGCATAATAATATATATATATATATATTAGATATTTTTTTATTATATTGGAATATTTAAGACATAATTTAAGGTTTTAAAAGAAGAAAGAAATAGAAATAACATAGTAAATACAATTAGCTTCTCTTAGAGAAACCTCCTTTAGATCTCTTATTAAAGACCATACAGTTGGTCTTTTGGGAAGAAAAATATATTTATAATATTTATAAGTGTGTTTGGGAAGTTTTTTTAGTATTAGGTCAAGGAAAATGGCTTTAGAAGTGTGCATAAGTGAGGGGAGTGAGTTCCCTTTTATAATTGAGGAGGAGTGTCATTTTTGTAAATACCCAAAACTATTCAATAATGGGAATTCACTATCACCCCAGGTGCCTAAAAAAATGATAGATAATGTATTTTATGGAATTTAAGGTATATAAAAACCTCCATCCCATAAAATAACACATTTTTTAATCATTTTATTCCTTATTCTTTAAGTTTACTTCCTTTTACCATTTTATTTTTCACTACAATAATTAGTTTTTTCAACCATGGTAATTTATCCATTAATATTGAAATAAAAATAAACTTATTACATAATTTGTAACCTTATAATTATAAATATTATATATATTTTATCAAAAAAAATTATATGTTTGTGTGAAATTAATTTTAACATAAGCGCATTTAACATGAAAAACCTCATTTTAAACTTAACCTCTTTAATTAATTTTATAGTGTTTTTACTAATTATTATGTACAAAAAATAATTTTATCTTATTAAATAATATTAATTATTATTATTCCAAATATTTAATCCATTTAATTAAATCCAAATCACATAATTGGATATTTTTAATTTAAAATTAAACCTATAGACAAGACAAAAAGCAATATTCCAAAGAGAAAATTCTCATAAGTATGGAAGTTTTTAATATAAAAATTCAATATGAAATTTATTCTACTGAAATAAATTGTATTTATTATGATATAATTAAACTAATTTAATTTTAAAAATAATTTTAAATAAAAATATAACCTTTAAATTATTTAAATGAAAAGGTCGTTTTAATAAAAACCAACATTTTTTACTATTCATCAAAAAATTATTATTTTTAGAAAATTCTCAAAAATTCACTCTAAGATAATTTCAACATTATTATTTCAAAAATTAAGTTTATTTTGTAAAATTAATTTTCTAAAATTATTAAAAAATTATTTTTATATAATGTGTGTAAAGTGGAATGAAAAGCCTTTTAGAAAAATATAGTTTTTCAGAAATCATTTCACTTTCATTCAAAAGTGTCTTATTTTATTTTTAATAAATAGATATACATTTAATTTAATTTATACATGTATAAACCATATAATTTTCATGATTTATTTATTCTTATCCATACCCAATAATTTAATAGTTATGTTATAATGGTATACAATATTATAGTTCATTTAGACTTGGGATTGTGTGTGTTTCAAGGTATCAAAGAGAATAATTTCAAAGAAATATATTTACTGTGTTGTTTAAGCTCATTTTTTCATGTAACATATTCTATCAAACACAATTATATTTTTTTATAATCTTTGGGTGTTATATAAATCCTCTTCAATATCTATAAACATAGAACTGCATTTCAAAATACCTCTAGAGCTAAAATCATTAGAACATGGAAACTTAGCAAGAATCACTACATAATATGATATTAGTGATTATCAAAACATTTAACCATTAAAGAGTAATTTCATTAAAATACCATAATTATTTTATGGTGTTCCTCCTTTCAAAAAAATTATCTTTTAGATCTATATAAACTTTTTAGACAAACTAAAATTATGCATAATTTTTATTATTCCATAATATCGCTAATTTTGATATTTCTTGAAGATCAGTTTCTCTAAACTTTTTGGAAAGATTCAAACCCCTTTTTTCATGTTTATAATATTTAAATCCATGATTAATAATATTCAAATTATATCAATTAATCTAATCCTTTAGTTATTAAATCAATAAATTTCAATTTTCTTCCAGTAGCATTCTTGAAAATTTTCTATGTATAAAAGTCATACTCTACAAATGGTACTTAATTTTGTAAGTATTTGAATACTTAAACTCAAAAAATTATAACACCAGGTTCTCAAAAACCTATTCTTATAAAGGAAATTTATATATTCATTCCTTTTCCATTTTCTTGCCTCAACATAATTCCATACACTCCCATTACAATTCAAATGATTCTAGAAGTCTTATGATAATGACTTACACTTGGACTCAAAGTCGTAGGATATGATGTAGAGTCATGTGATCATCCCTAAAAGTCTTAATATGGTCTCTATAAATTCTATAACACTTCAAAAACTCGTATAACCTCTTTAATATTACTCCATACATATTCAACCATCTCAAACAAATATAGTCACCTAAAATAACTTCTATCAATCTCTTCCAATATGTTGACAATAAATTCAAACTAACAAAAACTTTATTAGAAACACTAATGGTACTTCAATTATTCATTTAGGTGAGGGTCTGTATGTTATTAGAGGTATTATTCTTATAAACTCTATTCTTTTATATTCTATATTTGATATATAGCCCTCTCATTATTTCATATATAAATATTTGGAAACCCTCCTTAAATTTAAACTGTAATTATCTTCGACTCTTGGTTATGGTATTTTTTATACAAGGGATTATTATTCTTTTATTTTTCATAATTCTATATCTCATTTGGGATTGGGGGTAGAGTTGACTTAGAAAATTGATATTATTGATACTCAATTGGAAAAAATGGATAGATATTAGTAATAGGTATCTTTCTTGAACACTTATGGTGGGTTAATTTATAAATCTCTCATATTCTAATACTCTTAACATGAAGATATTCAACCCTAACTTAGTGACATATCTGTTAACTTAATTTAAAGATCATATAAATTGCAATGGATGGTGTGTTTTCTTCTATTATCTTAATGTAATTAAGTATACTCTTATTATAAAATTCGAATTCTAAGTAAGGCATGCTAGATTAAATCAAGGGGTGTGTATCATACACATCTCATATGGTATGTCGATTAGGGGTGTCAAAATTGGTAATTCAAAATCATTATATCCTATGGTAGGATTATTTATTGATGTATTTCATAATTATTTCTTAGTATTTAATTTTAAAAACAAAGATAAATTCATTATCAATCTTTTAACTATAACAAAACAATTTATATTCCACTATCATATAAAACATCCCAAGATAAGACAATTAGATATTAATATTGATAATTTTGAGTCTAAAGTATTTATTTTACCTAGAATATCTCTATACAGTAATCATATTATTTTCAATAATAAAATTAGTGGAATATTTTGATTATGTTTTGGTCTTCACAAGTTGAATAAGGTTTGAGATTCATTACCTTGAATCAATTATTTGTCTAATAATTTAAATGGGGGAAATGATTTTCAAATATTGAATTAATATTTAGGTATCATCAACTCTGTGTTAGATCTAGGGATATTTCTGAGATGGATTTTTGAATATAGTACAACCAATTTTGAATATCTATCTATTCCATTTTAGTTAACTAATTCATGTGTTGTTATTGTGGATTTGATAAATACGATTTTTAATTCATTTTAGACTCGTTTGTTTTATTGCTTATGGATGATATCCATATGTACCCAAGAAAACGAGAAGTTCATGTAAATAATATCTGAGTAGTATTAGAAAAATTATGGGAGAAAAATCATTATGTGAATCTTTCTAAATGATCATTCTATAATAATGAGGTTAAATTCACTAATCAGGTTTTAACTGAATCTAGAATTACTATAGATACTGAGAAAGTAGTTGTGGTGATATCTTGGTAAGTTTCTAAGAATGTATTTATGATTTAGAATTTCTTAGTAATTTCAATATATTATCATATCTTTATCTATAATTTTTCTTATATGGGCACTAATATGAATACTTTGACTAATAAAGGGGTTAAATTAATTTGTTCACAACATTATGTGTTATATTTTTAGAAATTAAAGAAAAGACTTATTATATCTCCTATAATAATTTTCCTAGAGTTAATAAATGGATTTTAGGTTAATTATGATACCAATTTTTTGGGTCTTAGAGGTGAATTGATATAGGTCCATCATATGGTGGCCTATGATTCTAGTCAAAAATGGTCTCAAAATAAGAATTATCTAGCCCATGATTTATAGTTTCTCACGATAGTGCATGATTTCATGTTCCAGGGGAACTACTTATTCTATGACTGGTTTATGATTTAAATTTACTATAATATCCTCAATTATATCTTCTATCAATGAGATCAAAATTTAAGATAGAATCAATAGGTTAGATACTTGAAATCTATTGAATTTTAACTACTCTATACATTAGGAAAGAGCAATATAGTGACTGAATACCTTAGTAAGAAGTCTCAAACTAAAAAAGGTACATGGGTGAGAGATAAGTAGAACATTATATCTGAACTATTTGAGTTTTATCTAGATGTATCAGGAGATAATAATGAGATATATTTATATGTTATTGATCTAATATCATCATTTTTTGAAAAATTAAAAGACTCTTTGATATTTAACATAACTATATCATAATTCAAGAAATAAAAAATGATGGGGAGATCCTAAATGGTTGGTATCAAGATTATAATTCTTTTCTCTATATCCATGGAATATTTTTGGTTACCACTAGTATAAATAAATATATTGAAATATAGTATCACTAATCTCATTGATTGTTTCACCCAAGATTCTCTAAGATGTATTGTGACGTGTATAAGTTATTTTAGTGGCCTTCCATGACATGATACATCACTAAATTCATTTCAAAATTTATTACTTATTAATAGTTAAATTAAAAAATATTATCAACCTATTAGTGAGTTATATACCCTTATTATTCCCATCTAGAAAGGGGATGAGATCACAATGGTCTTAGTCATGTGCTTACCTCATTCTTCAAGAGGTAGGGACACAGTTTGGTGGAATGTTGATTACCTAAACAAAACCACACAGTTTTTTAATGTCATATAATTATATTCTATTTATTAATTAAATAAATTATAGGTTAGAGTGATCATGAAACATCATGAGGTACCAACTAGTATCTCATTAAATCGGAACCCAATGTTTTCTAGGAGATTCTGGAAGGGGTTACAAAACAATATTGGTACTCAAGTTAAAATATGTATAAATTATCACCCATAAAAGTATGGTCAATAAAAAAGGACCATTAATATACTAAAATATATTGTTAGATATGTTATCATTTACTTCAATTGATTGGGGGAGGATCATTTACTTCTCATGGAGTTTTCCTATAAAAACATCTACCAGTCGTTTATCAAGATGGATCCGTTTGAGTTACACAATTATGGGCCATTTTATTCTCTATTATTATAGATAAAAATGATGAGTCATAATTTATTTGTCCTATTATAGTTGAGGATAATTCTAGGTAGGTTATATTGATCCAAAATTCATTTATGATTACGCAGTGTCCTTAAAAGTATTATATTGATCATAGGACATGGCCTATGGAATTTAGGGTTGGATAGCATATATTTATTTTAGTATCTCCTTGATTAGATCATTTATAGATATGAAATAAAGGTAATATTACTTACTAATTATTTTAATCCTTTGAGTTTTTATATTATATTAATGAAATTGTGAAACTTTTATCCTTAACTCCTTGGTTTAATTACATGCATAATGTATTTCATGTTTCTTAGTTGAGTAAATATATGATAAATCCTACTCGCATTATTTTATATGGTGATATGAAAGGGTATTTTGATATTTCATTCATGAATAATCCTATTAGAATCAGTTAGAGTAGTGGGTGTTCTTTAAGGGAATGAAATTCCTTTAGTTTAGGCTTGATGACACATTGTCATCATTTAGATAAAACTTGGGAATGTAAAGTAGAGGTTCAAACTCAATGGAAGGAATTATCTCCATAATATCACTGAATATGGTCATTTTTGAGAATCTTGTTATTTCATAGTTTCTAATGAATCTCATCATTTTATGTCAGTTTTCTTTTACATTTATAGTTCTTCCACTCTTGAATTGATAATCATAAGAGTTAAATTAATATTGGAGGATGAGTGAATATATAAATAAGAAACATAGTTTGGAAATAGTGTAGAAGAAGTAATTGGTATCCAGTTTTAGGGTGTCAGGTACCCAGTGGTATCTAGTGGGATTCATGTACTTCTAATGAAGCCTCCAAATACATAGTTTACTTGTATCAGGTATCCAATAGACACCTAAATTGTTTCTTAAAATAAAGGGTAAATTATTCATTTCATGATAAAAATAAAGCCTTATACATTCATGTCTCAATATTTCCTTCATGGGGTTTCATATCTACAAACTACTTTAGGATTGAGTCTAATTTTATAGAATTTTAAATAATGGAATGGTTTTTACTTTAATTTAAGTTGAAAACTAATTTGGGAAGCATGGAATCAAATATAAGGTTTTATCACCGAGAACTCCATAATAAAATGGATTGATTAGAAGAATAAATAGTATGGTGAATAATATATGAAATAAATTCCACATTGAAATATTATTATCAAGGAACTATTGTAAATAAGTTTGAAATTGGTGTTATAAATTCAAAATATGGCCTTACATAGTCTAAGAGAGAAGGTGACACCAGATGAGATATTGAATGGAAGGGATATAAATCTAAAATACTTTATAGTTTTTAGAATTAAATGCTTTATCAAGAACAAAAAATCCACTCATGGAAAATATAAAAATTAAATGGATGAATGAATATTTATTAGTCATTCTAATAATATAATGTCCTATATAAGTATTTTAACAAGAGGCTCAATAAAATTATTAAAATAAGTAATATGAATGGGATTGAAAATAAATATATAAATACTTAAAGTGACTCTTAACTGGAATAAATTCATGGAGATAAATATGATCATGAATTTATCTATTCAAGGTCCATATACATCCCATGAGAAGGATTATGAGATCAAATTGGAAGTTGAATATTAGGTAGAGGTGAATCAATGACAAACTCAAAGTACAAAATAAAGAAGAAAAGATGAATATGATAAATCCAACGTATTAGGTGATGAAGTAGTACCTACAGAAACCCATAGAATGAAGAACATTGAGAGCACAACTTTTTTATCATAGTTGAATCTTAGATCATTTTAGGTGGCTGAAAATAATGAATCATGGGTCAAGTCCATGTATGATTATCTTGATAAAATTAATATTAAATGTACATGAGATATGGTGAATATGCCAACATGAACACAATGTGATTGGAAGAAAGATAGTATTTAAGAAAAAAAATAATACACATGAAAATGTGGTTAGAAATAAGTCTCAACTTTTATAAAAAGGATATATTCAAATTAAATATATTTATATGGAAGAAATAATTTTACCAGAAGTAAGGCTTGAATAACATTATTTATTCTTGATAGTGCAACTAGTGAAAAAGTATATTTTTACATGGTTTTTTTTTAATTTGACATCATTTTTTAACTACCTTTGATATAGGAGACATTAAAAATAATATTTTTGAGTTTGGTTTTTTGAAAAACCATGTTGAAAATACCTTTCCAAATCAGTTATATAATTTTAAAAGATGTGGAAAAAAAATTTCCTTTCCATGTATATTTTAAAATAAAACTGAAATGGAAAAATTCCAATATAATTTTCCATGTAAGCTTTTCAAAAAAACAAACATGGAAAGTATACTTCGATGTTAGTTTTTGAAAAAAAACCAATGTCAAAAGTCTCATAATTATGATTACACATATATTTATAAAAAATAATCATGGAAATCACTATATTAAAAAAATACATTACATTTTCTGAAACCATTTGAAACATTATATAAAGAAACCAAAAATACCAGATTGAAAAAAATTATATAAATACTCATTTTTTAGAATTTAATTAGAAGATACATACCTGATAATTTGAAATTTAACCACACTTAAAAAAATAAGAAAACAACAAATATTGGTAAGTAATACATTCATATACAACTTGAAATCATTGAAAAAATAAAATAAAAATCAATGTTATAATATTAAAAACATAATATTTTAATATAAAACCTAAAATAATATAACTTACCTTAATGGATAGTATCTTCTATGTATATTAGTTTTCATATGAAACTCATAAATATTCTCCAAGGAAGATGAAATATGGGATAATATTTTTATCCCATCAGAAATATCACAATTTTCTGAATTTATTTCATCTTTAACCTTTTGTTTCTTTTGTAATAATTCTTTTGATTTTGTATACTCCTATATAAATTAAATATAATAAAACATTATATGTAATTTTAAATAATATTTAAATAATATTTAAAAAACAATGAATACATACTATGTCAAATGATGAATAATACTAGCCATACAAAGTAAAAAATGACCCACAAAATATTAAACTCTATTAACCTCCTCTATAGGCAATGTAAAGAGATTATTTAGATCAATAATATCATGTAATGATACTCTTACCTGACCCAAATACATAGGATGGGGATGTATAAAATCCCCCAAAATATGTTTGACACTATATACTACAATATGTTCATGGGGATCTCCAGTATAAAACTCATAGTATAAGGTCAAATCTTAATGAGAAGTAGAGGATCTGAGTAGGAATTATGTGCAGGTAGTGATTGTCTCATCATTTTTTCAAACATATCATGCACAAATAATTTAATTTTATCCCTCATGGACTATTTTAAGTCTTTCATATCATATTTTATGGAATCTATTTTTGTTTCCCTTAGTTTCCTACTTTGATGACCAAAAATTTTCCTAATACTGACACCCAAGTCATGTCCTCTTACATGGATGGACAGTTTTGGATTTTCTAAAGCAGTTACTAGAATTTTCATCCTATCATTAGGAATAAAATTTCCATATATTTATTTATCATTATATTCATCTTGGAATGATAAATTAAAATACTATATTAGTGTTATTAATTTAAAAAATATATAAACATTTAAGGAAAATAAAATTTAATTTCTTACAATTCTATCTGATACATACTTAGATTGGTTTGTAAGATACTTTTCCTTTTTTCCTTCTCACCCTTTTCTATTTTTAATGGATAGTATGGGAGATGGATTTTATAAAGTAGCCCAGAATACCTTCACAAACTGGTTCCCAACCTGATCTATCACATACCCTAAGGGGATTCCCAATCCCCATGGAATGGAGACTAGAACCAAGATATCAATAATAACAAGTGGGAACGATTTCGCCCAACCTTAAACTAAAAAACATGGAATATACATACATAAAAGAAAGAAAAAACATAGAAAACCTTAATAAATATATTACATAACTAGAAGAAAGAATCAAAGACAATACAACTCAAAATAATCTAACAAATTTCTATGTATGAGTCCAATATCAAAGGAAAAAAATCCAAAATGAGAAATAGCTACTCCATGTGATAAGAGGATAACATCCCATTATCTCACCACTAGCTGCCCATGACCAGCTGACTAAAACCTCACCACCCCACTATGGAACCTTTCCTTTCCTTGCATCAAAAGATATAACCAGCTCTACATAGTGCTAAAGGGTTTTGTAGGGTGGGAGCTAAACAGGATCAGTATGATCCTACTCTGATGTTCCATAACAAATCTTTGTATAGTAGTATTAACATGATCAACGTTAAATAAAACAAGGCATGGTAATCAGTTAAATAGTTTTTATATCAAATTCATTGTAAAAAAATTTCTCTTTTTTAAACTCTAAATAATCCAGGTAAAAAATCAAATAATATCACATATAGAAAAATAGGTAAGTAAATATGAATAATAAAAATCAAACCATGGGTAAAATAATTCAAAGTATCACTATAGGTCTGGATATCTAGAATACACATACCCAAACAAAGGCAATAATGTGAATAAAACCCCTAGATATAAGCATCAATTCTAGGGAGTATAGGAACACCCCATAAAGTGAACCTATCAATAGTGTATAATAAGTCCTTAGGACACTTGTCCTAGGGAATAGATGAACACCCCATGAGTGAACCCTATGATAGTAAAAATGGATGTGGCATATTGCTACACCTTCCACCAAAGTATCCAAATCATCCAATGTACTACCTTTTCCAAATCATTTCATCAAAACCATGCCTTGAAAACCATTTCAAAAATCCATTTCACAATGCTTTGAAAATAAATTTTCTTATACTAAAATAATGGAAGAACCATCTTTTCTCAATAACTTGATTACACGTGAAAATAAATAAATCATAAAAAAATAATTTATAAATCAATTTATAAAACTACAGAATTCAAGTTTCATCCAAAAAAGGAAAGATATAGAACCACCTACCTCAAACTCATGTCACAAACACCCGCAATAGGATCTGATAACCCTGGAAGGATTGAAAAAAAAAAGAGTACCTAGAATTGATTACCACATCTGATAATCACATTACACAAACAAAATAGATGGAATATAGGGTATATCATAGCATAACCCAAATAAAATTAACCCATCACATTGAAATAAACAAAGGAATATCCCTTGGAAGAAGATCGCACAACAGATCTGGAGAGGATTAAATCGAACATCACCATAGGCTAAATGAATTCACAAATACAGCACAACATTGCTACCACAACTAATGTCAATAAATAATAAAAGGATGATTACCCTAAGAGAACTAACATAGCCACTAAGGAGATTAAATGTTGAATGGAAGAACCTAGAAGGAGAGGAGACACCCAAAAATCACCTGGAAGGGGAGCCTACAGTTCGAGGGAGATACATGTGCAACAAATGATAGAGGAGTTACACATTTGGAAGATAAAATCCTATTAGGTTAAAGGGTTTATGATATATAAAAAATTATGTTGTAAACCCCCTATGAATCATATACACCAAAAAACAAGTCACCTCACGTTAAAAATTACATCTCAGGATTTTACGATTTAAAATTAGGAATTATGGAATAAAAGGAATTTACACTGTAAAAAGGGGTTTGTGGCTTGCAAGATTCTTATTTCATAAACATTTTCATGACTTATTCCCATTGACTCATTTATATCTTAAACTACACATTTATGATAAAAAATAGTCTTAGAGGTAATTCCAAACCCAAATTCTATAATGAATCCAAAAAACAACTTTTTAATCTCTCTAAATTCGAAACAAAATCTTAAAAATCAAAGTCGAATACCTTAAAATCTGGGTTGTTATGATCTTTACACCATAAGAATTTATATCATTTGCAAGTCATGTGGAATAAGGATTCTCTATAAATAGTTTATTTCACTAGTCCCACATCAATGATTCAGGATCCCAAGTCTCATGAGAATCTGATTCATATCACCATAACACACTGACCAACATAATAGACTTTATAAACAATGATTTCACCGAAGAACTAAAAATATCTACTATATGATCTATAATTTAAAAGTATGTATCTAACTCAATATCTTCCCAACTCAGAACATGAGATAGGTCATGATGGAACTTCTTGAGATGAGATATGTGGAAAACATCATGAATACCTATCAACTGAGCTGGTAATTCCAACTGATACACAACCTACCCAAGATACTAAGTGTCCTCAAATGGTCCAAAATATCTTGGATCCAAATTTCCCTATTTTCCAAGATGTTGGTGATGCAACCAAATAGAAACCTTCAATAAATCCTAGTCTCCAGTGGAAAACTCCAAAGGGTGAAGTCAATAATCTGAATATGATTCCAATTGACTTTGAGTTGTGACCAGATGCTAACATATATCCTAAATCCTATTTTATTTCTTGTGAATGAGACTCGATCCCGTAAGGGAGGCCTCACCCACCTCTATACAAAAAATAGGTTATCTATATGGGTGACCATAAAAATCCTTTAAGGGAACCATTCTAATTGACGATTGATAACTATTTTTATAATAAAACTCAACGAGTCCCAAATAGTAACCCATGATCTACCAAAATCCAAGATGTAAGGGCAAATAATATCCTAAAATATCTAAATAAAATTCTCTTTCTAACCATCTATCTGTGGATGGTAAGTTTTACTCAACACGACCTAAGTCCCCATCACCTCTTGGAAACTTTTACAAAACCAAGAGTTAAATTGGATCCCTATTAGAGATGATAGAAGAGAGAACCCCATACAACCACATAATCACTTACACATACATTTTACCCAAATATTCGACTTTAGTGGTGTCCCTGGTCAGAATAAAATAAGCAGATTTCATTAATCGATCAATCACCGCCTAGAGAGAATTCTCCCCTCAAGGGGCTTTTGGTAATCTAACAACAAAGCCCATCGACACCTTGTCCCATATCCAAACCGACACCATAAGAGGCTATATGAAATAAGAACTTTTTAGATTATTTTCCTTTATATATGGGAAATATAATAATGGGACACATAATATAAAATTTCATGCTTCATACTTAACCACCAAAATCTATATATCTTGTCATAATACATTTTCATAGTGCATGGATGAATAGTCCATGAAAAAATTTTATATTAAAACAAAACTAAACTCCTCATATATATTGGGATGAAAAATATATACCCAAAATAGATAATACTATCTAAAGGGTGAGACCTACCAGAAATGCTCTCCTCGCTATATAGGGTTTCTTAAATTCCCCTAAATTCATCGTCCTACTACTGACCAAGTAGAATAGAATCAAGTAGAGATGATGATAAATGAACACTAGTCAGAACCATTCATAAAACATTATCCTAGTAATATATATGACACTAAGTGGAGATTACCATAATTTTTCACTCTTCCTTTGATTAAAAAATGTCTGTGATGGAACATTCCTGGTATGAGCATTTGTAATGACATCCCCCCCCTTGGGGTGTAGGTGGTTTTGAGGTCAAAAATATGAAGGTATTATACCCATCACCTATGTCTAAGATTCAAGTAGTTATGATAAAAGATATAGATCATAATATTATGTTTGGAAAATAATATTAACCTCTCCCCAAATAGATAGTGTCCCCACATTTAAGTGCATCTAAAACTGTGAAAATCTCTAAATCATGAGTGGGGTAATTATTCTCATGCTTAAAAAGATGAAAATATCCATAGGTCACAACATGATCAAATATTATAAACACATAACCCAAACCAGCACCAAAATCATAACAGTATACTACATACCCCTTTATTGGTCTAAAGTAAGATTAGAGTAGGAGCTGGTGTCAGACTTCATTTCAGTTCACTGAAAGAAGACTGGAATTTTTCATATTATGTGAATCTCACTCTATTACTGGTAATAGTAGTTAAGGGAGGAACAAAATTATAGAAATACTTGATGAAACACGAATAATACCCAAAAAAACCAATGAATATCCAAATCTCAAAGATATTTTTTGGATCCTTTTATGAAAATATAGCATTCACCTTCTTAGTATCAACTTATCATCCACATTCAAAAATCAGGCACCTAGAGAACTTCACTTACGAGGCTCAAATTTTTCATTTTGAAATATTTCAATTAAGTAAATGATTTCTCAAGATTACCAAAACCGTATTTATATGGTTCTCATGCTCATGCTCGGGTCATGAATAAACTGGAATATCGTCCACAAATATGTTGAAAAATGTATCGAGATACGGATGGAATATCCAGCTCATTGGAGCAATAAAAACTAAAAGAGTTTTTTTAAAAAAAAAAATTTCATCATAAGATATTCATAATGGTCATACCCACTCATAAAATCCATATTTGGTATATTAGACTCTAAAACTCTAATATGATGACAACCCAACCAAAGATAAATATTTAAAAACAACTTATCCCCTTTAAATAATAATAAAAATAATACACATGGGAAAAAATATACTTATTCTTATCCATCAACTAGTTCAACTTCTGATAGTCCTTGTATAATCGAAGTGAGCTATTATCCTTCTTAGAAAATTGCACTGGGCTTTACCATGGAGAAACATTAGGGAGAACAAAACCCTTTCCTATCTAATCATCCAACCGAATCTTAATCTCTTTCATCTCCACTAGTTCCATATGATAAGAGGGTATCGATATCAGTTGTGTACACATCACTAGATCCATCATAAACTCTACCTTACTCTCTGGATGAATACTAGAGAAATAGTTTTGGATGATATCTGGAAAATCCCTAATAGCCAAAGTAATATCACCAATAGAATAAATGATATTGGGATTAACTATAAAAGCTGACAACAAACTCTTAAGCTCTGGGAAAAATGGTCATATATGACCCGCCCTTGGATCCCACTCTCCCTAAAACACTTAATAGCCCCCATCAGTAGAAAGGAATGACACACTCCAATAATAACAATCAAACTCATCATGATGATCGACCATCAAATCCATCCCAATGATGTTTTAAAATATATCCAAATCAAGAATGAGGAAATCCCAGACTAACTTCTTGTCAACTATCGATAGTGAACAAGACATACACTAAAGTAACTAATATGTCCTCTTCCTAAGAGGAGTCGCTAAATATATAATAAAGGAAATGAGATCTTTTGGAATTTTCAACAAATAAAAAAATGGGTAGATATAAATGAGTGGGAGGATTCAGTATCAAATAAATCGGTTGTTATATAAGATGCAATAAAGATGGTACCTCTCACTATTATTGGACCTGCATTAACCTCCACTGTAAAGTTATCCATTTCATGAAGATTCTTCACTCCATATATCTATGATTGGATCCCTATAGACATTGAATCATATGAACAAACTGTATTATCCTTTGGATCTGATGATCTTTGTCCATAATTAGGTATAGACATAGCTTGTAAAAATTGATGCAAATGATCATAGCATCCACAACCATTATAAATATTCACAGGTGTAGAATAAGAACATTGGGTGTCCCTGAACTTTCCACACTATTAGAAAGTCAGGGGAATACTATTGGTTTTAAATGATATTGAAAAGCAGTTCCACTACTAAGAACCACCTCCACCACTCTTGTGGTGCTAATTCTACTTCCTCTTATTTCCATAAGCACTACTAAAGCTGACACTATATGGAAGAGAAGGAATGGAATGGAAAATATTGCATGTCATGTCTATTTTATTCATCATGTCCTAGTCTACCATCTTCGTATAGCTGTAGATATATAGTATAAATATCATAAATCTAATATCTGGTCACGAACCCTATATGTACTTTTGATATTTAAACTCATCATTCTTCACTACCACCAAAGTAAAGTAAACTAGCTTTGTGAGCCGATTGGTGTACGACGACACCAAACACTCTCTCTACTGCAAAAAGAGGAACTCTAGATACTTTTTCATCATAAAAGACTATAGATAGAATTAAAGGAAGAAGAGGGTCTTTAAAAACTATAATTCCGAGACAAAATGCATATCTACCTATACCATGGAATCCCACCACCACTTGTTGGGACCCTTGAGACTGAATGCTAAGCACTTCTCCTTGATATTCTCAGGTGTGTTTATGAAGTAAAAGAACTGATAAATCTTTTTCATCAAGTCCTATTCCTCTTGGGGATCATTCATATCCTTAAAGGATGGGGGATTATCATGTAATAACTCCTAAGATTGATCCATTTCTTCTCTATCTCTAGGTTGTACCTTATAAATTCATTCTGGACATGCAGTACATTTTTTTCCACCACACATACTACTCATATGATATCCTCTATACGATTTTGATCTAAAGGTGGATTACTTTGAGGATCATACATTTAACCCTCTTGTGGAACCCATAGAATATGTCTCATAGTCATGTCAGATCACATAAAAAATATAAGAAACAATCATATGACAAGATAATCAAACTTCAAAATAGAAAACCCATAAGAGAAAATTGGGATTAAGATCAAGAACTCAACATAGGAGACATATATACCAACATCCCATGGAAACATGAGTCTCATCATAGTAATATCTATCTAATTACTCAACACAACCTACTTATCAAGTTACAACAATCCCACCTCATGTCTAAAAACTTCCCAATATTGAGCATAACCATGCTCTGATAAAAAATTGTCATGATCTGGATCAGGATACCCTCACAAACTAGTACCCAACCCAATCTGTCACATACCCAAAGGTTTTTTCTAATCCCCATAGGTTTTCTACTAGAACATAGGCATCAAAAACAACTAGATGGAATGATTTTTCCCAACCTAATTCTGATAACATGTAATATACATACATAACAGAAATAAAAAGTGGAAGAAAACTTGAATAAATATATTCCAAAACTAAAAGAAAGCATAAGAAATGATACAACTAAGAATAATCTAATAAAATTCAAAGTATAAGTCCAACAGTAAAGTGAAAATACCAAAATAGAAAAAAAAATCTTTTTGATATCTGAACAATGTACAATTAACTCAACACCATCTACCCATTATCAGTTAACTAAAATCTAATCTCCTCATTGTGGCACCTTGCCTTTCCATGTATTAAGAGACATAACCAAGTTTTCACACCATTAAAGGGGTGTGCAGAGTGTGTGATATGATCCCACTTAGATGTTCCCTAAAAAGTCTTTGTACAACAATCTAAAAATGTTCAAATTTAAATAAAATGAGGCATGATAATCAGTTAAACAGCTTATATATCAAAATCATCATAAAGAATTTCCCATTTTTTCATAGTTCTAAATAATTTAGGTAAAACAGTTTCAAATCATGTCACATATATCAAAACAGGTAATCAAATCCGAACAATACAAGTCAAGGCACTAGTAAAATCATGATAAGGATATCTATAAGTCATGCTAACCAGAACACTCATACCCAAAAATATAAAATCATGTTTATAAATCCCATATACATATTCATCGAATCTAGGGAGCATAGAAATACCCAAGAATATAAACCTCCTATTGTATTAGTTTGTTTCCTAGAACTAACGTGAATAAAAAATTGATTACCATATCATTTATACAATGGGTTATTCATGATGTTACCTTACCATAATAATATTGATATTTCTACATCCACTATTTAAATAGTAATTTCCATATATTATTTATCAATTTAAAAGGTTATAGAAATTCCCTAGATATAATGGTAACCTTGAGATACTATGAAATTAATATCAAACATATGTCCTATGGTTTAGATAAAACATTCTGATGGGATACCAATGATTTCAAACTATCAGGTGTTGGGGGGTCATAATCATTGAGACGTATTCTCGTGAATTTCTAACCTTTAGATCTCTAGTAGGTGAGATCATGTGGACAGTCCTACCAATAGGAACACATCATGTTTTGAGTGATATTGGTTGTTCTTTACTATGAACATGTGCATTGGTCTCATAACTTCAGATCATTCTCAATTTTTGTCATCTGATAATGTGCATTAATGCAAGGAAAAACCCATGACATTGAATTCATAGTGAGGTAGCTTGTGTTGGGTGTGTCAATAATGTTATGGCATTAGTTTAATTATCAAGATAGAATTTTTTGTGTTTGAGTTGAGGAAGTGATATCTCATTCCCATTTAACTGAGATGTTAGTACCTTTACTAAATCCAGTGTCATGGTAAAAGAACTTATGTTCATTCAAAAAGTTCCATGAGTAATAAATCAAGGAAAGTATGATGACACAAATGTGTGTCCTACTTTATAATATATCATGAGACAAAGAGATTATATTATATAGTGTTTTTTATAGGATGGTAATTCTAACGACCCAAGATTGACATACATGGAAATTACATTTCTTTTGTGGAATACATAATACATTACAAAAATAGACTCCCAATGACTGTATTAATTTAGCGTATTTGGAAACATGAAACACATTCTTCTTTCTTGGTTAAGGATATTCAACATATCCCATAAATATATTTACCATTAGTTTTCTAACCAAAAACCTTTCTTTTTATCCTGGGGAAAATAAAACATAAAATAGGTGACCTCAAATGCTCAATAAATCTAAACATGAAGAACATAAAACAAAACATAAATATAAGAATGTAAAAACATGAACATAAATTTTGAATATCAAAATCGTGAGTCATTAAATAAATCTTGGTAGTTTATAAGGCATCAATCATAAATAATCATGAACAATGATAAAATAACATTGACATAAAACATGTAATTGTGGAAAGAAAATAAGCACATAATATGATTTCCATAGTAGCCAAGGAATTTCTTCCAAGACTATAATAGTGAACAAATTCCATTACTGAATTGGGTTTACTTGTCATTCTAGCCACGTATTATTGAATCATATTTACTTGTCATTCCAGCCCTATATTACATAATGAGATTTAGTTGTCATTCTAGCACAGTATTACCAAAACAAATTTTCTTGTCATTCTAGTCATGTTTATTTCATGATATATAAATCTTTACCCAATGAATTGGATGGATATATAGGTCCTACCCATCTCATAATGAAATCATTCTTACAGGTTCCACAAAAACATAAATCATTCATCATAGAATATCCCCAGAAATAAAATGGTTTCTTAAACATCATTCTATCATAACATAATACATATAAAATATCATTCCACCATTAACACAATAAAATAATTGTAATAATAGGGATAGAAACAGAACCTTGTTTAAAGAGAATCATCTTATATGGAAAATAATTTTGATAAAACACTAGATTTTAATTCTCGAGGAAAATATCCTTTTTTCTGGAAATTTTTTTTCTTTTCTCAAAATGCCATGAAATTTTAAAAGAAAAAAATTATTTGAAAATAAACATTAAATCGTGTAAATAAATATGTATGGAAATAAGGTGTTTTTAAGATTTAAAAATCCATTCATGTTGTGTAAGTTAAAAAACATTCTCCTTGTACTTTTACTGGAAAAGTCAAAAAGTACCTAGTAATAAAAATGATAAAATATTCCTTTCATACCATTTAACAAAAAATCAACAATAGGTAAAATTAAAATTAAAAAATATAAAAGGATAGATATAATATTCTGGAATACTTATTTAGTAAACATAGATGTGGATGATAAATATACCCCATTAAATACTTATGAATAAACAATCTTAGATAATAATGTGATTGCAAAATTATCCCTTACATTAGGTCTGATTTCTTCGGTATGTGTCTGACACTCCTGTATCATGGGTAAAAATATATTATTAACTTGTAAAATAACCATAATAATATTTATGATATCATATATGATTCACTTATGACTTTATATTACTCATTTATTTATCATTTCAATGATAAAGAAAAGTATTGGGTAATAATTGTTTTATTTATCGTACATGTTTTGACTTGTTATTATTGATCTTATTATATAGATCATGATTCACATACTTAAAGAATTTAAAAAATTATTTATATATCATAAATATTCACTATATATATAATATATGGATAAATGAAATCGAATACATCGCTCATGGAGATGGTAGGTTGTACGTACGCATGAACACTATTTTTGTTTCCTTATTGAATTAAATGGAATAAAGTAAATGAAATATATATATAATAGCATTATTATTTCATTTATTTCATTATTATTTATTATATATACTTTATAATCATTCTTGAATGGTTAATGTGGAGAATAAATCTCATCGCATCATGGATATGGTAGGTCGTACGAACGCACGACCAATGATAGCATTCACTTAATAGTTAAATGGTATGAAATTGGATGGTATATTAATTATAAATAATAATTATAACGTTGTATTTATTATTTATATTCATTATAATAATCATTATACCCATCCAAATTAAGAATTATTGAATAAAAAATTAAATCATGGCGTGGAGATAGTAAGTTGTATGTACGCACGCATGGTGATATTGTTATTTGTAGGATGGATAAAATGAGGTAAAAAAATGTACCATAATTATAATAACATCTAATAATGTATAATATACTTGATTTATTAATTTAGTATGGGAAAAACTTAATAATAGTAATTAAAAGAAGAAAATAATTTTGAAAGAGGTGATAAAACAATTACCTCTTTTTCGAGTGTATCTTTTTGATTTGCACAAAAGGTCTCCCTAGGATGGATTTATGACCAAATTGTGTACTCTAGGATGAAGTTAGTAAAGTTTTTAGTATATTTGGTCAGGTTTTGGCTGATACAAAGGGCTTTGGAGGTGTGAATAAAAGAGAAAGAGAAATTCCCTTTTTCTAGAAGAGGTGATGGGCACTTTAGAAAAGTCTTAAAATATTAATTTATTTTAAATTTATTTTAAATTTATTTTCAGTTTATAATGGATCCAAAGTGATTTATTTAGATTATAAGATGAATGTAGGTCTAAATACTCTCAACCAATAGGTTTTAGACAAGTTTAGTTCAAAAACTTAACTTTATATTTTAGCTTTAACCCTTGGTTAAAAACATTAACTCTTACCATGTCTTCTTGTATTTTCATAATATATGGTTACTAGTGTTAATATAATATGAAAAGAGAACAAAAAGTGGATCATTATTGAAATTTTTAAAATTATATAAGTTATTTTTATGAATCTTAAATTTTTAGTACTGTAATATCATTTAATAAAATAGTATTTTTTAACTCATTTTTGTCAATTTTTACACAATTTAGTAATTGATTTTTGTTAGTCATAAAAACATGATTCCTTCAAAAAAAGAATTAAATCCTCACTAAAATGTCAATTTCATCCAAAAAATTCTTTTATATCCTCATAATTTTCAAATTACATTTATTTTAATATTTATAATATCATTTTTTTGAATATTTCATTAATAAGGTAATCAATGCATCATCATTGTGTCGTAAATAAATTTATTTATTTAATGTATAAAAATTGAAAATAAAATACCATGATGTATGAAATATTTTTATCTTTATAATTAATATTCATAGTCAAATATATATGTTATATAAACCAAAATAAAAAAGTTTCAGTAAAAAGATACATGTATATGTTATATTTCCCTTTACATTAAATTAATTATTATTACATGTCATTTCCACACCCAAGTGGTTCTCAAATTCCAAAATTTCGTTCTAAGGATTATTTTGGTCACCCATAACTCATAAAATAGGATTAAGAAATGTTTTTGGGTAGTTTTATGTTATTATAATATTATTTTTTTACCCTTTTTTACCTGATTTACCTATTAACCATGGTAAATAAAAATAATTACTGAAGTTACTATTCATAATGTCCCAAACTAAAAGGGACCTATTTACATATTTTGGAGATTATTATTAAAAATATGGAATCTATTTTTATAAATTCATAACACATAATTGCAAAAAAAAATTAAAATTAATTCTCGTTGTCAAAACAGGAATACGGGTTTTTAAGAAGTAAAAACTATAAAAAGATTGACATGTGTTTATGTCCAATTTAAATGTGAAATTACTTAAAAAAAACAAAAATTGTATTAAATGATAAAAATATAATCTAATTACACTTTAAACCCAATTAAAAATATAATATAACTATATAAATAAATTATAAGAAAATGCAGTTTTGAATTAAAATGAAGTATTTTTACTATTTATTAAAATATGAATTTTATCCGAAAAATACTAAAATAAATTTTTATGTCTTGATTCAAAATAAGAAGTTTATTTTTTCAAATATAATATATAAAATTTTAAAAAACTAGATTTAAAATGGGTGCTCCATCAAAAGGTGGAAAAACTGCATGTTTTGAAAAATACATCTTTTATCCGAAAAATTGAACTTGTTCTTATATCAAGTCTAAAAAACACATAATATGAATGTTAATATTTTATAAAATTCAAAATGTGGTTAATACTATTCATAAATTCTAGTTTATATCCCATTAAATAATAATATTTTAATAATATATCGTTGTTTAGAGAAACTCAGTATTGCATACAACGCAAGCTATCGAGTAAGGTCGCTCATGTGTATAATGCAAAACAAGTCTGTGTTTTGTTTAGTAAAATATTCCACTGGTATTAAGTATAAAATAATCCAAAAATATTTCTTTTATACATTGAACAAAATCTATACTTATTATTGTGTGTATCGTACGCTAACTCAGTGTTGCATGTAACATACGACAAGTCGGTTTAGTGTGAAAGGAATATTTGACTTAGTGCATTGAAATACATAAATGAAAATTTTAATTTATTCAAAAAAATGGTCCATAAAAACTCGTGGTATTACATTATACCACCCTTAAAATTAATTTCACCCTCAAAATTCATCGAGGTTATAAAAGGTTTACTACTTGAAAGTTTCATTCATGGAAACCCACATCATAAAAAGGAATACTAAAACTACATTTTAAAAAGGAAAGTTAGA
Organism: Viscum album; assembly: GCA_963277665.1. Classification (NCBI taxonomy): domain Eukaryota; kingdom Viridiplantae; phylum Streptophyta; class Magnoliopsida; order Santalales; family Viscaceae; genus Viscum; species Viscum album. The sequence goes on along the minus strand of OY728151.1, from coordinate 771,688,991 downwards.
AAAAAAAGGTTACCGAAATTAAATCATCACTATTTTTCCATAGAGAAGAGTATATGTGGGAAGTGAATACATGGATATGGAAGAAAAATTAAACTATCAAGTTCTGATGGATAGTGATATATAACAAGGTTTGGAGAAAGTTAACAACCAAAAATCCATAAATCTGTGATGATTTAAGGGACCATATGATTCATTAGATAAGAAGGTACTAGGATAAAATTTTTAGTTTTCAAGATCCTTTTCCTAAATTTTAGGAACATGAGAAGAAATACATACTTTATTTCAGTATAATCTCGTTATTGGTTGTGCCTTGAACAATTTCCACTTTATCACTTATTCAATTAAAGGAAGTTGAATTTGTCATTCCTAAAGTGTTAGCAGATCATGTGATCCATAAATTTAATGATAGGTTATTCCATATATCTTTATCACAAAAAGGTTATCACAAGTTATCAAACATTCATAAGTCCATATTTGGTGAGATAATACTTTATTCAAACAAACTTCATCTGATGTTTAAACTTTCTAAAAATTTGATAACCTTAAAATCCTTATGAAAGATAAAAATCCAAAATAATAGAAAAAGGTTCACAAACTCGTCTTAACATTTATCCCCCATATATCATAAGATATCTTTGGTTGGTTACATTCCAAAAATGTGAACACCTTTATCATGTATTCTCTTAAGTCACGGAAAAAACCTGAATTATCAGATATCCTTAAGTCACGGAAAAGTTGTATAATTCATCCATGATAGCATAAACCTCTTGTCAATAACTCCATAATTAGATCTTAAGAAACAAGTAACAACCAATTTACTTATTCAAATCCAATATATCTTTAGCCAAGCATCATTATTTTAACATAAGTGACACATTAAGGGTTATCTTACCCTTAATCATGTGTTCTCCAAGCATATCACCTTACCCTTAAATCATTTTTCTGTCTCCTTAGAACTATTCATCATATCCTTTCTAATTCTCAATGAAAAATTTATACAAAAACACATATATATTTCATGATTCATATAACATAATCTTTGAATTCCAAAACATATACACCTCAATCATCCAACATTATTCTTAAACCATTACTCAGGATCCATCATCTTCATCTTTCCTAAAATATGAATCATGTATTAAGGTTTCTCAACCTAAATATTATTAGGTTTAGTGTAAAAAATATAGTAATAACATCACATAACTTTCACATGTCGTTTATAATCTCTTTAATCTCAATAGTATGACCAATACTCGTACCATCGTCATGATTATCTTCATGATATTTCCACTTAGGAAATAGATCTTCATTATTCCCATAATTTCCACATCTAAATCATTAAATGGTTAACCATGATTAATGTAGTTCGTGTTATTGACTAAGACCAGAAAGAAAAGTGTGAGAAATACATATCAGATATTAAAAATACGTAATTAAGGTAAATTACATATAATATTTCAATCTATGATATCTTAGGTTTAATCCTAAGTAATTAATGATTATCATAAAAACTCTAGGATTGTAACATATATATCACTTATCCTTAGGAAATCCCTAGACATGTCCTTATAAATATATCTTGGTATCTCAGTAAAGTTGTCACATCCTGTTTTCCAATGGTTGACTAAACCTTCACTCGGATACCAACTATAACTACCCAAGATTGATATTCATGGACATTACATTTCTATTGTGGAATACATAATACATTACACAAAATAGACACCCAAATATTGTATTAGTTTAGTGTCTTTGTAAACTCGGAAAACATTCTTATATCTTAATAAAAGATCTTTAACATTTCCCATAAAGATCTTCCCTATTATTTTTACTACATAAAACTTTTCTTTATATCTTAGCGAAAACAAAACAAAAAAAGGGAGAGCTCAAATTCTCAATAAGGTTTAACATGGATAACATCAAACAAAACATAAAAATAATAATGTATAAACATGAACATAAATTTTGAATATCAAAATCGTGAGTCATGAAATAAATCATGGCAGTTCGTAAGGCATAAATCATAAATGAACACAAACAATGATAAAATAACACTAACATAAAATATGGATTTATGAAAATAAAATAATATCATAATATTATTTACATAGTAGCCAAGGAATTGCTTCCAAGACCATCATAGTAGAAAACGTTCACTATTGAATTGGGTTTACTTGTCGTTCCATCCATGTATTAAAGAACCAAATTTACTTGTCATTCTAGCCATGTATTACTGAATCAGATTTACTTCCCGTTCTAGCCCTGTATTACTGAACTAGATTTTCTTTCCATTCCAGTCATTTATATCTCACGAGATATAAATCTTTACCCAATGAATTTGATTGAGATATAGGTCTCACCCATCTCATAATGAAATCATTCTTACATGTTCCACAAAAACTTAAATCATTCATCATAGCATAACCTAAGAAATAAAATGGTTTTCTTAAGCATCATTATATCATAACATAATCCATATAAAATATCACTCCATCATTAAAAAATCAAATCATTGCAATAATAGGGATAGAAACATAACCATATATAAAGAGAATCATCTTAGATAGAAAATAATTTTGACAAAACACTCGAACTTAATTCTTGAGGAAAATATCCTTTCTTCTTCAAAAATATTTTCTTTTCTCTAAATGTCATGAAATTTTAGAAGAAAAGAATTTAGTTTAAAATAAACATGAAATCGTGTAAATGAATATTCATGGAAATAAGGTTTTTTAATACATAAAAATCTGTTCAAGCTGTGTAAGTTAAAAAAACATTCTCCTCGAACTTGTGCCAGAAAAGTCATAAAGTATCTCATACTGAAAACAACAAAAGATTCTTTTTATACCATTTTAAAAAAATTCATCAATGGGTAAAGTTAACATTAAACAATTATAGGATTATAGATAGAATATTTTGGAATAATATTTTTAGGAAACAAGGATCTGGATGATAAATATACCCCAGTAAATAATTATGAATAAACAATCTTGGATAATAATGAGATTGCAAAATTATCCCTTACCTTAGGTCCAATTTCTTCCGTATGGGTATGAAACTCATGTATAGTGGACTTAGCCATATTATTAACTTTTAAAAGAACCATGATAATATTTTTCATATCATATATGATTCATTTATGATTTTATATTACCATTTTATTTATCAGTTCCATGTCAAAGCAACGTTTTTGGGTAATAATCATTTTATTTATCGTACGTGTTTTGACTTGTTATTTTTAATCATATTACATAGATCATGATTTAATTAATTAAAGAAATGTAAAACATGATTTATATATCATAAATATTCAATATATAAATATATATAATACATATATAAATGAAATGGAATACACTATTCATAGAGGCAGTAGGTCGTACATACGCATGAACATTGTTTCTGTTTCCTTATTGAATTGAATGAAAGTAAGTCAATGAAATATATATATATATGTACATAAATTCAATATCATTATTATATCATATATTTCATGGTTATTTATTATATATACTTTAGAATGATTCTTGAATGGTTAATGTGGAGAATGAATCACAGCGCATCGTGGAGATGGTAGGTCGTACGTATGTATGAGCGACGATATCATTCACTTAATGGATAAATGGTATGAAATTGGATTGTATGTTAATTATATAGAATAATTATCATGTTATATTCATTAATTAAATCCATTATACTGATCATTATACCCATCAAAATTAAGTATTTTTTAATAACAATATACACCACAACGTGGAGATGATAAGCCATACGTACGCACATGTGGTGGTATTATTATTCGTAGGATGGATAAAAGGAGGTATAATATGTTACAATAATTATAATAAAATATATGAATTTATAAGATACTAGATTTATTAATTTAGTATGGTAACAACATAAAAATAGGAAGTAGAAGAAGAAATGGATTTTGAAAGAGTTGATAAAACAATTACCTCTTTTTTGAGTATCTCTTTTTGATTTTCACAAATGATCTCCCTAGGATGGATTTATTCCAAAATTGTGGTCTCTAGGATGAATTTAGGGAAGTTGGGAGTAGATTTTGGCAGTTTTTGGCCAAGAAAAATGGATTTTGATATATAAATAAAAGAGAGGGAGAAGTTCCCTTTTATAGATGAGGTGATAGGCACTTTAGGAAAGTCTTGAAATATTAATTTATTGTAAATTACTTTTCGGTTTTTAATAGATCCAAAGTGATTTATTTATTGGTTAATATGAGGATACATTATAATATTCTCAAAAAATTTGTTTTAGATAAATTTAGGTCACAAAATTAACCTTATCTTTTAGATTTAACCCTTAGTTGAAAACATTAACTCTTATCATGTCTTCTTGTGTTTTCAAAATATATGGTCACTATAGTTACTATAAAATGCCAAGAAAACAAAAAATTGATAATTAATGATATTTTAAACATTATATAAGTCAATTGGACTAATCATACATTTTTATAACTATTATATAATTTAATAAAATAGTATTTTTTTTTAAAAACTCATTCATCTAAATTTTGACACTATTTAGTAATTAATTTTTCTTAAAGTCTTAAAATATTGATTCATTCGAACCAAAGATATTACATCATCCATCACATGTCAATTTCATCCAAAAAATTATTTTATTGCATAAAAATGTTAAAATAACTTTTATTTTAATATTTATAATATCCTTTATTTGAATATTTCATTAATAAGGTAATCATTGCATCATCTTTGTGTCATAAATAAATTTATTTATATAATATATAAAAATTATAAACAAAATACCATGATGTAGGAAATATTTTTATTTTTATAATTACAATTTATAGTCAAATAGATAATTTATATAAACCAAAATAAAAAAAAATTAGTAAAAAGATACATGTTTATGTTACATTTCCCTTTACTTTAAATTAATTATTATAACATGTCATTTTCACACCCCAAGTGGTTCTCAAATGCCACAATTTCGGACTAAGGATATTTTTTGGTCACCCATGACTCATCCAAGAGGATTATAACATTTTTTAGGGTAGTTTTATATTATTATAATATTATTTTCTTACCCTTATTTACCTGATTTACCCTTTAACCATGGTAAATAAAAATAATTACTGAAGTTACTATTCATAATTTCAAAAAATAAAGGGGACCTATTTACATAATTTGGACTTTATGATTACAAATATGGAATAAATTTTCCTAAATTAAAAAAAAATTAGTATAAATTAATTTAAAATTAATTTTCATTGTCAAAATAAGAAAGTGGGTTTTTAAGAAGTGAAAAACTATCAAACAATTGACATGTGTTTATGTCCAATTTAAATGTTAAATTACTTAAAATGACCAAAATTATATTAAATGATAATAGCATAATCAAATTACACTTTAAAACCAATTAAAATTATAATATAAATATATAAATAAATTATATTTAAATGTAGTTTTGAATTAAAATGCAGTATTTTTCACAATTCATTAAAATATGAATTTATCAGAAAAATACCAAAAAATGAACCAAAGTAAATTTTGATGTCCTACTTCTGAATTAGTGGTTTATTTTTTTCAAATATAATATATAAAAGTGTTAAAAACTAGACATAAAATGGGTGTTCCATTAACAGGGGACAAAAATTCATTTATTGAAAAATACTTCTTTTATCCAAAAAAATGAATTTGTTCTTATATCATGTCTAGAAAATACATAATATGAATGTTAATGTTATATAAATTCAAAATGTAGTTAATACTATTTATAACGTCTAGTTTATACCCCATTAAATAATAATATTTTAATAATATATTGTTGTTTAGTGAAACTCGGTATTGCATTCAACGCAAGTTATCGAAGAAGGTCACCCTTGCATGTAACACAAGACAAGTCAATGTTGCATGTAGTTCAAGATTTCTTTGGTGTTATATATAAAATAATTCAAACTTGGTTCTTTTATACATTGAATAAAATCTATACTCAATGTTGTGTGTATCATACACCAACTTAGTGTTGCGTGTAACATATGACAAGTCCTTTTAGTGTGAAAGGAATGTTTGACTTAGTGCATTTCAAGATATAAATGAAAATTTAAATTTATTTGAAAAAAAAGGTCCATAAAAACTCGGGGTGTTACAGTTGTTGTTGCTATAACTATTCCTTGTCTCTTTAGAGACATTGATGGGTTTCTGGACTCCACTCATGGTCTATAAATAGTATTCATTATTATCGAGATAAGGTCCAAGAGGGTCACACACAATAGAGTATTTAAATTTTTTTCCTATTCTGGTTAATAGGTATATAAGACATAGTGGGACCTACTATGGGATTTGAGATTCTTCAAAGTATAATCAATCACCGATGAATAAATAAATTCACTATTATTCAAGTACAGAATAATTTATTTGAATTTATTTATTAAAATTATTCACAAGGTCTTAAGTGAATACAAGGGAAAAAAATATTATACTAATGAATATATTTTGATATTCAGGGATCGTTTAATATTGTAGGAATTGTTAATCAATTTAATTACTTAGTTTTATCACATAATATATTTATTATATATTATAACTAGGTAATAAAATATAAATGACATTTATGACATAATAATTTCATCATAATGTGTCATTTATTTCTTATTTAGTGGGAGTTGGATATATAGGGGTAGGGTAACTCTTATCGAGTATTTGGATATCCACTATATAAGTAGAGAAGTACTCTCATTCCAATGACTATTCCTTCAGAATTGATGTATTCTCTCTCCTCCCACATCTTAGAGGGAGAAATTATTTGTGCAAGTGATCAATCTAGGAAGGCCTTCGCATATCAAAGGGATGGGATCGAGGTGGTTATTGCGGTGTGGAATGAGTCATCAGAGCTTCGTGCTAAAACATAGTTTTTGATAATTGGTGTATGCATAGATTCTTAAAGAATGTGTGGATTATCTAGATGGGTTCAACCTTGGATCCTTTGAGAAACTGTGGCTAGTGAAGATTCTTTGTCAATCACTCTTCAATATGAATGATGTATTTTTTATGTTTTTATTTTTTTTCTTAATTAATTCACATGAGATCCTGAAACATCTACTAGGGCTCGGAATGATGGATATATCGAAATTTATTCGCTCTAGTAATGAAAAATTTTAAATTCTCATCCCACTAGCTTCCACTTCATACTATATTACCTTAAATTGGTATCATAGTGACACATGAAAACATTTAGCCAAAAATAAATTAAATTATCATTAAATTTTAAAGAGGGTTTTGTTACGGTCCCAACGATATAAATGGAGTTTCAATCCAACATCGAGAAACCAAGTTATGGTCATTCAATGTTTTTAATAAGGATTGAAATCTATGGTTTTTGAGTTATAAAAATGATGAAATTGTATATATTTATATTATATATATATATAAATGTTAATATACCTGAAGGTAGATGGATGGTGGTGAATTCTAGCATTCTCAAACCATGATAGGAATTCTAATGGCCAGAATATTGATTTTTAACCAAGGGATTTTTCCAAAATATGGGGAATTCGAGATTAAAAAAACTATCCTTATTTTATTTATCTATTTTAAAAATAATGAAAAAATTACTAAAGAGTTTGGGGTGAATATCCAAGGAAAGTGGGTGTGGGTGGAAAGTGATAAAAAAAATATATTATTTTTTTAAGTAAACCTAGAAGGATAGACTACATGGAAGAAAAATATTTTTTTTTAAATATGTCTTTTTTTGTTATCTTCCCAATGAATCAAAAAGAAACAATGTAAAAACCAAAAAACAAAAAAAGGGGGTCAACTGTTGGGTAGATGCCTATATTGCCTCATCCCACTGGTGTATCTCCCTCCTCAAGCACTGGTCATTGCAAACCACCCTCACTATCAGTCTCCATCTCCACCTATATAGGACCTTCTAGGACCACCACAATCAAACAAAATCTACTTCCTCAACCCACCACCAATGTTTCGGCCAAATTTTCACCACCCGAGCTCCTCCATCATTTTAATATGATTTTTTCATGCTCTGCTGACCACCTGATCACTTGGCCACCATCATGTCTAGTCCCCTACTAGGAAAAACCTCCCATGTAGCATGGTCGACCCCAGTACTGCTTCCTCCACCCTAGTCTTCATGCTCGATTATCACCTATTGGGGGCCTCATGTCAACCACTTGTGACTCCCATGTTGAAGGTCGGATCCCACACCAACCATCCCATGTGATTCCTAATCCAATCGTTCAGATCCAAGTGACCTCATCCTTAAACAAGCTGGGGTGGGTTCTACGACCATGAAAAGACTGAGACAGGTTTATCCTGACCCGTATAGCCCAATCTGGGGTCTACACAAGAATCGGGAACAAAATTTATAAATATATATATAGACGCACACACGCACACATATATACTTGCATCTATGTATATATGGAGATATATATATATTAAAAAAATCCTAATTTTAAAATTTAATTAAATTGGGAATAATTAAATTTAATTTTTGAAAAGTGATATATAAATTATTTGAATTAAAATTAGTTGATTTATTGTAATTCATTTAATACCCTTGACATAGATTTATTGAAAAAATATTTTTTATTTTTCATTTAATCATGTATCAACGGATCTTAAGTATTGACCGACTAATTTGGATTTAATTTTTTAATTTTTTAAATTTTTATTTCATGTGATGTTTATTATTAAATAATTATTTATATAGTCTTTGTATCATCAGTATTATTCATTATATGAATAAGGGTCCACGCTCCCAGATAAAATTTATTTATCTATATTTTCACCACCTCAAATAACCTCACCTATGTAAAAAAATTATATTGTGAAGAATATGGTAAAGGACATTGTAAGACATGGACCACACTAATATGAGGCGGTATTCCAGAGTAGATGTTAAGACATTAGACTTGGGTGAAAGTTGCAATATGAGTCAAGACCTAAATCAAGTATTATATCTCTTAGGTCATGGTCAATCCATTGATTATAGATGGATAAACAAATATCAAATGTTTTGATCAATCATGCAGTTTATTTAATTTATACATTGCTTATTATTTTTATGAATATGAAATATTTTGTAATCACATAAAATAATAAACATAAAAAATGAATAGATTAAATAAATTTAGTACATGATGAATGTATTTATTTTTATTTTAATGTCATTTGAGAGTGAAATCACATAGAATGTGCATATCATATAGAAAATGATTTCATTTATCGATAAATAACAAAAACCAACAAAGAAATATTATGTCATAAATGCATTATCTTAATTAAATTTGAACAAGAATGGGTGTACATGGTTCTCATTAGCCCTAGTTGAGGGTTCCTCCTACAAATTGGGAGTTCTTATGATAGTGATGGGTTGATTTAACTAAAGATAGTAGAAAATAAGTAGTCATAGCTATCTTGTTTCATCTTTTTAGGAAAATAATTGGGTAAATCAAATTATGATTTGAGAATTTGGGACTTCACTCAATAGATAAAGGAGTCATGAGTTAATGTGGTTGGACTACCTAGTGCCTACCTTGGAACTCTCAGAGTAGTGTCATAGCCATAGCTTATAGACTATGATGAGAGGTTTCAAGGATCCTTTCCACAAGAATACTCAAGAGACAGAGTATTCCAAATCTAGTATTGGGGTCTACTGGAGTTTGATAAAATAGTGGAAGACATTCAATGATTAAATTAATTGGAATTGTATAAATTAGTAATCAATATTAAATTACAAATATGCTAGATTTTTTGTAGAAAATGGAATGTAATAGAACAAGTACATTGTGATAAATTTTTGATAGAATTCAATGTCATCTCCAGTATGAGTTTCAAGAGTATTACTGGAACTTCTAGGAAGTACTACAATATAGAAAATTCAAGGTGTTTTTGTCCCTACTAACTATTGAGATACCTTAGGAAGAGAGGGTGTGAAAGGTGTTTATAGGAGACTCATGCATAATGAATTTAATTTATACAACATATTTTTATCATCAATGTTTGATGTGATTTGTAGAAAAACATCATGAAATGAAATATTTCAAACATAGTCTCATATATGAGAATCTTTCAAGGATAATGTGAAGAAATAACTGAATGGGTGATGATGAAACTGGTTATATGTAAATTGAATGATATATCGTGATCTTTCAATACATCACTTTATAATATATTTTTCACCCAATTACTTATATTTCTTTTATGATTACAAAAATTAACAGCATAAATAAAATGATTCATTTATTTTTATTTATATTTCACCAATAAAATAAGAACCCAAATAAAGATTTAAATTTTTTCTTATGGTGAAGAAGTTGAAAGACAAGTCGAAAATCCCATTGGAAAGTGTGAAGCCAATCGAAACTTTGAATATTACTTCATGGAAATTAGGAAATAAATTAAAAAGGAGGTTATTTTATTTTCATGTAATGAGATAATTCTATGGAAGATAAATATAATAAATTGAATTCAAGAAGCAAGTAGTCAATTCTTATTTAGGTATATTCATCAATTATAAGTAATTATTTTTATACTTATTGGGTATTAAATACATCACTATTATCACATATGTGTATTAAATACAGTAACCAAATTGGAAAATAAACATTGTAAGAAGTAAAGTGTGTTCTCAAAGTGCATGAGAAAAGTTGATTCCTTAGTCAGTGGTGAGAATCACACAACTTCAAATTGGCAAGTAAATAGTTCTAGTTGAAATATTATTGAGTATAACCAAAAAATATATCTCATTTTTTCATTGTACACAAGGATAAATTATTCTAATTTATTAATAAATATTATTTTTGGTATCTTATAATCAGCCAATAGTTCAATGAAACATGAATCATAGGAAATACATGATGAATATAAAATGTAAGACTTATATACCCAGTTGTGGAAAGGTAATACTTTTTTAGTTAAAACTACATATTTTTTAACAATATAACCTATATAGTTTTAGAATATTTATAGTTAAAGACCATAGGTATTATCGACACACTTATGTACTTAGTTTTGGACAAATAAACCTTTAGAAATAAATATAAGTCACAAATCATTCAAAATTAGTATAGCTAGAGAGTTTGAACTAATCCAAAGGTAATATAGGGGTAACTATACTTTATAATTTTCCTTTAAGTTTTTTATATAATGTAAAAGTAAATTATGTAATATCCATGGTTATAATATATTATTTAATTTGGGTCTTTTTGCTGAAGAATATCTTGACCAAGAATTCATAGATCATTAAAATGTAGCGTGCAGTAATTTGAAAATGCACATTACCTTTATACACATCAAAATTATGATGTTGGTAAGGAGGATTGATGATGAGTCTTACATGAAAACATTGATCATTAAAATTTATCCTCGAGTAATTCCTAAATACATATTTTCTTATACATATTAGTGTTGTGGCATATGTAAAAAGAAAATCAATGTTATGATTCATTTTCATTAAAGATAATTCAATTTTTTGATACATGATTCACAAATCACAACACTATCCCATAACCATATGAGCACTATAATGAAAAAAATATATCATATGATTTATATTATGATATCAACCCATTATTTCATAATAACATGTGTTTAGATGAAAAGATTTTGTTAGGATATAAACAATCTTGCATCAAGATGAACACAATGTGAATCTAAAGTAATTATAATAAAGTTTTATTAGGGTTAATGTCTCTATTTTCAATAGTCAGATAAAGATTTAATTGGATTTATTCAATGTCAGAGACACAAAAATAGTTGACATAGGAACACGTTCTACAAGAGCCTATGGGAAAAGGATTGTTCTAAGGACACATACTATGTAGGAAGGATAAAACCATGGAAATGGTTTTACATTCACCATGGTCAATGTTACATTATTCATTGAGAATAATAAATCCTACAAGTAAGAGGTATATGGGAATCAGCTAATATTGATAAGATAAATTAAAAATAAATAATGGATTCCATGTATCAAAGTATAGGGGATTATTATTTTGAATATTACGGTGGGTAATCAAGTGAGATTATACATGGGTGGTACAAGTGTAGTACCAATAAGGCTATATTGGTTATACCAAATCATTATACCTAAATCCATTAGAATTTTACTAGTTGTAACTAATTTATATGATCATTTTATTGAGCATTGGATATTAAGACCACCAATCATGGAAGGTGTTTATATAAAGAAACTAGAAAGGGTGGTGACATCATAGAATGCCAATAGGGGATAAAAGTTATTTAAATATACTTTAGGATTGAAGTAAGAAACTAAATAATATAATATTAATTTGTAATTATCCTTTCCATGTGTTTACAAGAGGATAATGGGAGAACCATTGTTTTCCAAGTGAAATATGTTCAATAAAATATAGAAAATAGTTATTAGTCTTACTATTAGTTAATACCATGATGAAAGTAAGTCTCCAAAGATTGAATTAAAGTAGAAACCTAAGTTATAGAGAATGATAACTATTGAGGTAGATCTAATAGTCTCTTGGACCTAGTAAATATTATATATACCGACAAAGGTATTGACAAATACAATTTGGAACAATTCAAGTGAGAATTGTTACTAATTTTATATGGCATAAATATCTCTAATAAGACATGCATAGGCATGGGAGGAGATTAAAGAGGTGATTATAATTCTATAAGTTGTAGAAATGGGTATATAGAATATTAAATTTTATGTACTATATATGATATTTACAACATATAATTTACGGTAGGAAAATATCAATTATATCTAGGAGAACAACATAGGAAGAAGTCAAAACTAGTCATTTTTACTTGTGGAATTATAAGGGATATATACCTTGTATATGGAGAGGAAAGGATATTAGGTATAATGGGATATAGATTATTCTTCCTTTAGATTGATATTATCTAATATCATAGTTAGAATAAGGTTATAAGTAGAAGAAGATAATTTAATCCATTGGTAGCCATAGGTACAAATACTGAGTGCATTATGGATTTTGAGGTAGCTAAAGAAGTAGTGTATAAAATGCAATGATTTTTTCCAGTTCTTGGGATCGCACCAAGAAAGTAAATTTTTATCATAATATAAATTATTATAATTCTACTACTATTACTAGCTGATATTTCAATTTTTTACAGTGAACAAATTGGATATACTCAGGGATATCATCTCTTGATAAGTATTACGCATGGACATAAAGTCCTAGATAGTAAAATTTGCATGTGGTGGAAATATGGTAGGACCATGAATAAATCCATAACTCAATAGAAATATGATCATATCATGTGAGAGCTAATAGGGATAGTTAAAAGGTTGGATCTAGTGAAAGTTGGAGTGTTCTAATAGTGGGTTCCCTAAACCCATCTTGAATGGTACTTTTTTATTACTATATCATGTATATAGTGAGTTATGCATGATGTTACCATACTATAATAGTGTTTATATTTCTACCTACATTATCTTAATGGTAATTTCCATATATTATTTACCATATCAAAATTATATATCAGTTTCTAGGATATATTGAGAACCTAAATATACTATGAAATTAATATTAAACATGTTTCATATGGTCTAGATACATAATTTGGACTGGAAACGGATGATATATGATTATAAGGTCTTAGGGGATTATAAGAATTGAGACTTATTATCATTAATTTCTCACTTAGTGATATTTAGTAGGTGAGATCATGAGGATATACCCACTAATAGTAATACCACATGTTTCAGGTGTCATTGGTTAATCATTTCTATGAACTTGTGTATTGGTCTCCAGACTTGAAATTATTATCAATGTGTCCCATTTGATTGTGTACTTTGATGAAAGGAAAAAACCATGATATTAAATTTTTACAGTGGTAGCTTGTGTTGGGTGTGTCCTTAGTGGTATGACATTAGTTGAATGATCAATATATAATTTGTCCCTTCTGAGTTGATGAAGTGATATTTCAGGCCCAATTGATTAAGATATTAGTGCCTTTAGTAAATCTATGGCCATGGCAGAAAAAGGTAATTCTGTCGAGTAACGTTAGTGAATAATAAATAAAGGAAAGGATGACAAAACAAGTGTCTGTCCCTTTTTATGTGATATCATGAGATGAAGAGATTATATTACATTATGTGTGTTTGTAGGTTGTTTTTCATTTCTCAGACTATTCCTTATTTATTTAGGGGACTTGATGGGTTTCTATACTCTACTCCTGGTCTATGAATAGTGTTCACTACTATCGAGATAAGATCCTAAATGGTCACACAAAATATTGTATTCAAGAGTTTTCCCTATTATGGTGAATGGGTATATAGGACATTATGGGACCAACCACAGGGTCCAAGAGTTGTCCAAGTATTATCAATCGCCAATGAATAAATAAATTCATTCTTATTTGTGTATAGAATAATTAGGTTGAATTTATTTATTAAAATTATTAATAAGGTATTAATTAAATATAGAAAAAAATATTATATAAATGAATAGTATTTTAATATTCAAGGATCGTTTAATATTGCAGGAATTACGAGTCAATTTAATGGGATGGTTTTATCATGTAATATATTTATTATATATTAAAATTAGTTGATAAAATATTAATGATGTCTATGATGTGGTTAGTTCATCATAACGTTTCATTTATTTCTAATTAAGTAGGGGTTAGATATATGGGGGCTCGGGAACCCATATCGGGTATTTGGACATACACTATATAATTAGAGAACTACAATCATTAAAATTACTATTCATTCATTTAGAATTGTTATCTTATCTATCCTCCTACAATACAAAGAGAGAAAGGCTCTATCTAAATGATTGATCCAAAAACACCTTTGCAGATCGAAGGGATGGGATCAAGGTGATCGTCATAATGTCAAAGGAATCATCAAAGCTTCATGCTAGCATGAGAAATTTGAAAATTGGAAAAAAAAAATGGATTCTTTAACCATGTGTGGATGATATATAGGGTTTTAGACTCATATCAATAGAGAAACAGTCACTGATGACAACATAATGTTGAGCGTCATCAATCCGAATGAGGTATTCATTCTATTTTTATTTTATTCTTAATTAATTCACACAATATCATCATACCTATACTAGGGTTATAATCTCTAGAAACAATAAAGTTTTATCACTCAAGTGATGAAAAATTTTAAATCCCCGGCCCACTAGCCTCCTCTACACACTCTGGAACATTTACCTTCCAACATTGTCTAACAAGTCCCTAGAACTCTTGGCCTAGGGAGTAGAGGAACTCCCCATGAGTGAACCCACTGACAGTAACAATATATGTGTCCTATTAATACACCTTACACCTAAGTACGCAAGTATTCCCATATTCTCTACATTTTCCAAATCATTTCCTAAAAACCATTCCCTTAAAACCAATTCACAAATCCATTTCACATTTCTTTTACCAAAACAAGGGAAAAACCATATTTTCTCAAAAACTCATTTACACACACAAATAAATAAATCATTCCAATTCATTTATAAAACAAAATAATTCAGGGTTCATCCAGAATAGGATAGAAAAAGAACCGAATACTTTGAACTTGGGTCGCACACACCCACAATAGGATCAACCAACACTGGAATGAATGAAAATACAATAATGAATGAACTATAATTGATTATCACATCACAGAATCACATTACATAAACAAAATATATGGTATAGAGGGTATATCATAACATTCCTCGATGAACATTCACCTACCACACTGAAACCAATAAAGGACCTTCCCCCGAAAGAAGATCGCATGACAGATCTTGAAAATATTAAAAAAAACATCACAGTAGGGTCAAAGAGTATAAAAACGTAGTGAAATGCTACTATCATAACCAATAGAAATGAAAAAATAGAATTTATTATTACTCGAATAAAACAAAAATATCCACCAATGAGATCGAGCGCCAAATTAGTGAACCCAGAAAAAGAGGATACATCCAAAAATCACCTAAAAGGGTAGCCTAGTGTTTGAGGGAGAGAGTTTCACGATGAATGAAAGAAGATTTACACATTCAGTGGATAAAAACCTGCTATGAAAAAAGGTTTATATTGTGAAACAAGGTTTTATAGTGTAAACCCCCCATGAAACATATAATCTAAAAAACACATCACCTTATATTAAAAATATTAGCTGATAATTTTATAATGTAAAATAGCGTCTTACGATGTAAAGAGGATTTTCACCATAAAAATTATTTTGTTTCTTGCAAGATTCTTGTGTCATCAACCATTTTAAAGACTCATGCCAAGAAAAAAAATTACACTAAAAAATATATTTATATGAATTAAAATGGTCTTGCAAGCAGTACTAAACCCAGATTTTGTTGAAACTCCAAAAAAATAACTTTTCAATCCCTATAAACCTAAAAACACTCTCTTAAACATTGAAAGATCATAACTTAAAATATAGGATATTATAATGGAGTACCAAACTAAACCTATTATAAACCACTAAAAGATTTAGAACTTAATATAGAAAAAATTTATGCAATCATATTTTCCTACAGTAAATGATTCCCTCCATGTGATAAAGTATGAGGATATACATTCTGCAATTGGATCTCTTGGTGAGATCTATTAAAGGCTTGTTACATTAAAATAAACTAATAACTAATCAGGTAATATATAAGAGATTTTATAATATAAAAAAATTATCATACACTAAATGCTTCTTCAAATCGGTTGGCGAAAAATTTAGTTCATGTCTCAACATCTAAAAAGTCATACTTGAGGCATTGGTTTTCATTCTATAACATCCCAAAAACATAATTTTTTGAAAATTTAATTTTAAAATATCTCCATAAAACCACCTCTAGATATAGACATATTTTCTTAGTTTCTTTCATTTCTTGAAATTAGAATGTCATCTATAATTGAATAAATTAAATATTAATCATATAAAATATATAATATTCAATGAATGAGATAAAAATAAATCAACTGAGATATTTTAACATTACAGACCCCCATAACTTCTTTATCCTCATCATATCAATGGACTTACAATCAGAATATACAATGATAATTCTGAAATGGCTCTGTAAAGAGATATAGCTTGTAAACAAAATTTCATTTGATCCAGTTGGGTTATTATTATCATAAAAAATAATATGTATCCTCTGTGCTCCATGAGAAAGTGAAAGTTTTAGTGAATGTGTAATTCCATTTTTATTGACTCTAGTAATAATTTTATCTACCTAAGAATAAAAACAGTCTACCATAATTGATGCAGTAGTATTCATGAAAATAATTTTAGTAAATTAAAATTTAACTGTCATTAAATAATTTTATTTTTGAATATTTAATAATATGAAAAAATAGATATATAACTAGATAAATGTTCCTCTACCTCTATGTCTGTTATTGAAATAGATGAATGTAATGATATTTTGTGTAATTACATATTATTAGAAAAGTAAATATTAAAAAACAATGAATACAAAAATATGTATGTAAAAACTAGTTTCACACAAGTGTAAGTTTAAAAAAATTATTTCATGATTCTTACCCAAAAAATAAGAAACTTAAATTATAAAATATAAACATTAATTCTAAAATGATAGAAATGATCAACATTTATAAATTTAAATATCATAGTTACAAAAAATAGTTCTTTCATGTATGTAAATTTAACCAAAACATAATGATGCACCTCAGGTTTCTCAATCAAAAAATATTTAAACATGATTATTTAATATAATATTTAACACAAAAAACATATATATAATCAATACATATATAATTAAACTTCAAAATTAAAAAAAAAATAGAGTTTTTACACATGTAAAGTAAAAAAAGGAATAAAATATAAATTTTTACTTGAATAATTTGAGAATTAATTTGGTTTTTTACCATATATGTTTATCATGATCATTTCATATATAATGGACTATGCTTTCATTATAATCATTATTATTATCCATAAATCACGTAATAGATTAAGAAACCTCACATAATTCTATAACACCATCATCATCCTCATCACCTGGATGAATTATTTTCCCATACAAAATGATATACCAATGATCACTTGATAGATAAATAACATAAAATATTTTCCTTTCATGTGTCACCATGATAAATGGTTTCTCTTTTCCACTAAATCTTTTCAAATCAATGAGTGTAAACCCATAATTATAATGGTTCACACCACTATTACTATCAACCCAGTTACACTTAAACATTGTTACTTTAAAATTAGTATAATTAGTATCCTATATATCATTAATAACTCCAAAATATGTCATTTATGAAAAAATTGGGTTTTTATCTTTTTCACTCGAAAAATGCAATGCTTTAATGATAAGAATTACTCCCATTTTTTTGAAAATTACTCTTTTCATCCTAATGTTTTGTATAAAATGTGTAACCATTAATATCAAAACCAGACCATGTAACCACATTAAGAGACGATCCCCATGCCAACCATTTCAATGTTTCTGATGTAGATAAATTTTTGTTGATTTTTTCATTAAACCATGAAAAAAATTACTTTTATGATCATTCATCAACCACTTTTAATTTCTTTTTACATATCATATCTTTAATCCACTAATATGTGATTATATATATGGTTGAACCTCATTTGTGTTTATTAAAATGTATAAATGTGTTTTCATAACTTCATCTTATAGAATGAAATTTCCCTTTAAGTCATTAATCCCTCTACCTTTACTAGAAACTATCCAATATTGAGATATAGTGAGACCAATATGTTACACTTTAAACAAATAATTAGCATAGAACTCAATCACTTATTCTAATACATATTTCAAAATAATAAAGGCCTCTGGTCTATGAGTGTTTTTCACATATCCCTTCAAAATTTTCATATATCTTTCAAAAGGATACATCAAATGTAAATAAATAGTCCCACATATTCTTATCTCATTCACCAAATTAATCACCAAATGAACCATTATATAAAAAACAATTGGTGGGAAATACATTTCTTGTTGAAAAAGTATGAGAACAACTTCATTCTCCAACACATATAAAAACATTTGATCAATGAATTAACTAAAAATATATTTGAAAAAATATATAACCTTATGATATTCTTTATGATAGGTTTCAAAAATATACCATGTAGTGTAATCAGTAGCAGTTTTAGCATCAATACATAAAATTCATGAGACTTCATACCTGTTAATTTAAAATCCTTTAATGATACAAAATTATTCACTTTTTAGGAATATCCATTTGGTACTTTAATAACATAAATACATTTACAAAAAATCATCTTCTCACTCTTTCTTAATGTGTGACAAGTCAGGGATAGATATGTTCTATTTCCTTTTATAGTAGGATCTAACTCCAAATGTATTTCCATATATATTAAGTCTAATCTAGCATGAAATCCATCTTTTTTCTTTCCTTTTATGTATAAAAAGTTCCAATAAAACTATCACATGCTTTTCTCAACATGAATAATGTCAATGTTATGTTTTATCTCTAAAAATATACAATAAGGTAGTTCCAATAAGATATATTGTTTCTTAAAGAAATTTTTTGATGAAAATAAATTCCATCATTTCAAATGTAAAATAAATATTTTTCTCCTTGTCATAATATTTTCAATTGAAAATGGTTGTGGGAGGATATTATATTCCTTTAAACCATTAAATTATTTTTTCAATCTATGATATGTATAATCAATTCAATAACAAATCTTTGATTCCCCATGTACACTGTATTTATTCCATTTTCCAATTGGTAATAGGAAGACTCTTATTCACAAATTGTGTATGATTTATGTCCTTAACACTGTATCTAGATAAGTTTCCATATATAGGAAAGTCATTTATAGTGAACATTGTCATAACGTGAAGAAGAAAATACTCTTTACTATATGCATAAAAAATTACAACACTTATCTCCCATAAAAGTTTCAATTCATCAATAAATGGTAAAGGATGAAAATCAATATCTTTTCCTCTCTATTTTGGTCCATAAATCCTCAATCTCATCATAATATATTTTTTCCTTCAGACATATCCATGGGGAAAAGCTTTAAACTACCAAAAAAACTGGTCACAAACTACATTGGATATTAATGCTTCAATATGGATTCATTTCATCTATGCACAGTCCCATTTTTTGATTTCTAACTTCACTTACAAAATTAATAAATTTTCTACCAAATGTATTCAACTATGTTAAATCAATAGGGTGAAATAATTTTTTATCAAATTTTCACCCATATTTATTCTATATCTACATTTTTATATCATTGGAATTTGAAATAGACACTTAAAATAAGTAATTATTGGAAGGTACCAAATTTATTCAATAAGAGGTTTATTTTTAGTACCTAAGAATGAATTAGAGTTGATTTTTTTCCAAAGATATTGTACCCAAGTGGTAGAGGCTCCTTCTTGACATCCAAAAGACCCAGAATCAAATCCATATATGGGAGGAATTCTCGGGTACTATAGCAGCATTGTAGCAGGAGGTACTGTGGCAGTACTGTAGAAGTGGAGGAACTGTATCAGTGGTGAAATTATAGTATAGGAGGGTATTATAGCAGGAACTATAGTTGTGGTAGTACTATAGAAGGTATTGTAGCATCCCGAGTACTATAGTAGTACTACTCACCGAAGGGCCATTTGGGCCAAAAAAATGGGCTTTTCAGGCCTTGTATTCAAACCACATTATCTTGGGCCTTCAGGCTATGTAATGGGTCTCCCTCTACCCAGTCTGAAATAAGTCTTTTATTTAATAATTAAAATTAGGCTTATCCCCAACCTTTAAAAAAAGAGTTGAATTTTTCATCCATTTTATATCCTGATGTCCCATATTTTGTACATTTTTAAAAACATTCATATTCCTTCCTATACAACACACAATCATTAGGGAAATCATGCATATTTTTATACCCCAATAACATTAGGAATAATATTTTATTTTCATTATAATTGGAATATAGAAGCTCATTGCCATCTAGAAGTAGGTCTTTTAAAATTTCAATTAATTCAAAGAAACCTTATCACTCCCCCGATTTCTTAATTTCAAGTTAAATAATATCATAACTACTGGTCACACTATAAATTTAGTGTAACTTAAGAATATTGGTTTCTAAGAATATCCATACAATTGTTCAATAGTTATTGTTTTTTTAAGGTTTCAATACCTGAATTTTAAATTAATTCTTCAATATGATCCTTTGTCTCATGCGGAATATTTTCATCAACATAGATGTTGAATTTTTTTTACATCATCATGCCAGATCTAGTATTTATAATTATAATTGCAACCATATAAGATGATATCATCCTTAATTTATAGGGAATTTAACTTTCTAAAATTAAAATACTTCATGCATAGAATACAAAAATCATTGTTTTGAATATTTTGTTAATAAAATTTCAAGAAATCATCAACTCCTTTTTCATATTTGTCAGTGGTTATTTTTAAATTTATTCAATTACAATCCATTTTTTTAGGGTACCCATAGTTCACGAATAACATCCATCCAATGACAAAGCTGGTTCAAAATGTAAGATAAAACTTTCCAAATTTCAAAACCAAAATTTTGAAATACTGCCAAAATCAACATCAAACAGCCAGCAACCCATCTCGATCCACACCATGGGGAGACCTCGAACCAGACCACATTGCCATAATCATATCACTAGCCTAACATTTCATCACCATCACTGCCATCATGCATTCACATCAACAAAGTCATCATCCTTAACTTTATAAAACTGTTGACCACATCTCCAGCATCTACCTCCAAAATGTAAAAAATCCTCAGAGTAATGTTGTATAGTCTGCTAAAACAAGACCACTGCCATCATCATTTCTAGATTTGAACCCAAACTCATCATCGACGATCGAATCGTCATCACCATCAACCTCTTGAAGCTGCCCACTCAGACACACATCCCAAAGACCATGAAGACCTCTACGCAGCTCCACCTTGGAGAAAATGGAGGACTCCTAGATCCAGAGTATTGAAAAAGCAGGCATTTTCAAGATGAAATAGTGACAAAAACCTTCGTTAATTATCGATGCCAAAGAAATTCAACCCAGGAACAGCCGTCACAAACAACCTCGAAGCAACCAAACAACCAGAAGCAAAAAACAATAGAAAAAAACCCATCTAAAAACATTCCCAAAAGGATTGAATTATGCATTGAAAAAGGAAACATATACAGAAACAAAACCAGGTAATAAACCCTAAAGAAAATGAGAACTAGAAGAAAACAGGTAAATGAACAAGAAAAGGAGAGGAAAAGGGGGGGTAGAAAACCTAAATGAAGAATAAGGAGACTCTAGGAGATCCACGACTGCCAAATTGTAAATCCAAAAAACTATTTGAATCTGATTCTCCCAATCTGACCTAGAATAGAGTGTCTAATCGCGAGTTCAGAGCATAGAAGAAGAAACCGAGAAGGAACCATCGCGCCATCACTAGAACCAGAAAGAAGGACCGGACCTGAGAGCAAACCTACACGGACCAACCATGAGAGAGAACCTGGCACTAAAACCCTAGAAGTTACATTCTGAAGGAAGGAATGAAGGTTGATGAAAAGACGAGTGGGGAGAAGAAAACCTACCGGAGTGAGTGAGCAGGAGAGAGCTAAGAGCCAGGGGATTACGGAGCCATCAGTTTTCCCTTCTCTGATATATTAATTACCTAATATCACAATATAAAATGTTAACATATTAAATCATATAAATATTAAAATATATATATATAACAATATAAATTTTAAACATAATAGCATATAATGAAAACAATCAATTATGGATAATTATTTGATCATAAAAAACAATTATATACAATGATAAAAATAACATTCAAAAATAAAAATACAAGTGATTAATCATATATAAAAATAGATAATTTAGGAGTTTATAAATTTTTAACATATAATTTTTATTAAAAATAATTTATCAATGAAAAACAAGTTACAAAAAAATTATTAAAAGTCATTATATCGACAAAAAAATTATAAATGAAAAAAAAAATAAAGAAAAAAATGATTTAAACCAAAAAAATATAAGGATAAAAAATTTATAAATAAAAATAGATTCAGAAAAATTACAGTGAAAAATAATTGTTAATCATTAAAAATTTATAATATTAAATAAATCAATAATGATATTATAATTGATAATAAAATTCAAACAAAAAATAAATAGATGAATCAAATTTATAACTAATATATTTTTTATTTATCTTCAAAAAATATAAATTATAAAATATAAAATTTGGAGGTCAAAATGGAAAATTGGTCCTAAATTATGATGAACTCACTCAAAATCAATGGAAATAGGGAGAACACTGCAATATTGAAGAATAAAGTTTTCAAAAAATGAAGTAAAAAAAATAAACAAGAAAAACCTTCAATTATGGTTGTCGATCAATTGAAATACAGTTCCCCTAAACTAAATAATATTTAGGAACGTTAAATAAAGATGATGGATGGAATATTTATAATAAAAAATATGAAATATGATGAAAATCCATTGAAATCTCACCATCGAGGGTTGTTGGGTGTCGTCGGTGTCATCAAAGTTTGAGAGGAGGAGGGATTTGATTGAAAATAAATGAGGGTTTTGGGTGATGGAATATTTTTAAAAAACTTTTAATGTTTTTTAATTAAATGGACATTAAAAGTTTTTTTATTACATTTAATGTTAGTTTTTTATAATACTAATGTAAAAAACTTCCATGTATCACTTTTAATATCAGTTTCTAAAAAACCGACGTTGAAACCTTGATGCTAAAGCCTATATTTATACTAGATTGGAAATAAAAAGGAGTTATAAATATAGTAAATGGATGTGAAGAAATGATTCATAAATATAGTATTTAAAAAGGAATTATGCATTAAATAACCATATGTATTTATACTAATGGATTATGGAAACAATTTTTATCATCTAAATAAAGAATTATATTTGGTAAAAAATAACCTTGATATTAGTATGACAATTTGGATACTTACTTGAAGAAGTTGGAATTCAAGAGATTTAGTGTTGACCACAAACTTTATATAAACAATACAAAGGAAAAATACTTCATGGTACTCATTTATGTTAAAAATATCATCTTTTTATTGTAATTAAAGTTGAATCATGTGATTAGTTTACAAGCTTGATGGGATTAAAATTCAATAATTCAATGATTGTAGAACTCACTTACTTTATTATGATACTAGTAAATCAATTATATGAGTATAAATTTATCTCCCAAGTAAATTATGTGAATAAATTCTTGAAAGAAAATTAATTTATGGAATAAATATTGTTTCAACTCTCATTATGGTAGGAACTAATCTTATAAATAATTAAAATAGAAATTTTATAGATCTAATATTTTTCCATATAATCATTAGAAATTTTATTTACTTGATGATACATGATTGGATATTGTATTTATAGCATACTTAAATACTT
This sequence comes from Viscum album, assembly GCA_963277665.1. NCBI lineage: Eukaryota > Viridiplantae > Streptophyta > Magnoliopsida > Santalales > Viscaceae > Viscum > Viscum album. The sequence continues at coordinate 771,664,581 of OY728151.1, read as the reverse complement.
GTTTTCAAATAAATTTGTTTGAATAACATCACATGTTATTAAAGAGAATAATGACATATTTTAAAGGTATTATTGATTATTATTATCATATAAATTATTAAATAACAAATAGTTGATGGTATATAGTGATGCAGATTAGGATGGAGATATTATATATAAAACAATCTATAAGTAGTAGAGCTTTCTAAATAAGAAATATATGGATTGGTTGGTTAACCAAGAAACAAGAGTGTATTTCTCTTAGAATAGCTAATTAGCATAAATTTTGTCTATAAAATCTTGTATCTAACTAATTTTGATGAATCAATGGTTGGAAGATATTTTCAAATAAGTAATGGTTCTTATAATGATATTTTATAACATCTAAAATTCAAATTATCCTATAAAAACTTAGTAAAAAACATTAATATGGATAATATTGAAGTTTAATATCAATATATTAAAGAAAAAGTGAAATAATATATTATAAAAGTGGAGTATATTTGTGAAAATTAGAAAGTGATATATATTTTCACAAAACCACTATCTACCTTATCATTTGAGAATTATTGGTTAAATCTTGGAGATGAACCCCTTCCTTAACATAAGGAGAATTATAAGACCCTTTATACTCATGTTTTTTAAATTGATATAAGTTGTTGTTCATGTGTCTAATGTTAAGGAGAATTCCCATTGAGTTTATTGTTAAAAGGGTAGAAAAGTAGAATAATTTTTTTTAAAAAGGATAAAAGGAGTGAGAAATGGGGGAAAATGTGATCTAAGGGGAGTTCTTTTTTTAATGAAATGATGGAGTTATCAAATGGAATAAGAAACTAAAAAATATAATTTTCTATTACTACAACATGTTTTTTTTCTAAAATAGTCATGGTATATGAAATATTTCATAACCTTGAAATAGTTTTATTAAAACTTACATTGTTCTATATATGTTAGAAATTTATGTGGTGGTTTTATAAAAATAATCATGGAAACAATTATCAAAAGACAAATTATTATAAATATAATAAATCCATGTCATGGTTTACTAGTGAAATTCTCATGGTTAGTATTGTAAAGATTTTTCATATGGTAAAACCCATAATTTTATCTTATAAAAAATGTCTAGTGTCTTGTAATTTTAAAGAAAAATATTTTATCTTAAAAATCATAAAACTTTCACTAATATGAGAACAAAGGTACTAAGTTGAATAAAAAAATGTTTAAACCATACTAAAAACTTTTTCGATGATGTGATCTCAGTTTAAAGTGGATTTTACAAAGTGAATTTTTAATTTTTTTGCAAACTTTAAAATAAGGCTAATATAAAGGTTTTATATTGATATATGTTATTTTTATAAAATATAATTTGAAATGTTTATATTAAAGGCCTTATTTAAAAATTTATTTAAATTATACCAAAAGGTGTTTTATTGTATTTTATACATCTTTAAATAAAAATAAAATATTTGATATTTAGTTTATGTAAAAAATTTACATAATATAAAATAAAATTATATAATTATAAAAGCTTTCACAAATATTATATATCTTGAATATGAATAAGTTCATATCAAATATAGTGTAAAATTATAATATTAAAGTGTTAATACTGAAATAAATATTAAATTTTATTTATTTATTTTATGGAATTTTCATGTAGCATATCTAAATTATAAGTGTTTATGATTTACTTTATTTATAAACAATTTATAAATTTTTATCTTTTGTATAAATTTCTCAAATTTTTATCTATTTAGTTCATTATGTACTGTGTTATTCATGAATATAAATGTTATACTATGAATTAATATATATGATTTAGTTTAAATTATTAAATTACTTCTTATGAATGTTTGTACCATACATTTAAGGAGTTACATGCTAGGTATGATATAATATTTAGTTACATTAAACCATGAATATGATTTTTTTATAGATTATGAACATAAAATTAAATTTTTTTTATGATTGATGCATCGTAATGGAATTGAGGAATATCTTAAGTATTGATCCGTGGATATTGGGACTTTGGGTCAGACTATTCACTAGCCTTGGGGCTTAAGCTTTGTCTAGAAAAGTTGGGGTCATCTACCTAGAACATTGTGACTTCTCTTGTAAGGATTTTGAATTCATATGATTTTAAAAATTAAAATAAAGAGTTTCGTGTTCCTTATGTATGGAATGAATTTATATTTTGGTAAATATAATTGGATTTTATTTTTGGGTAATTAACAAAAATCATGAGTTATATAAATAGATATACATTAATATGAATTGAAAGTAGTAATTTGATTAAAGGTATAGAATACTAAAAAATAAATTATTAGAATCATTCATACATGAAGTAATACATTAGAAAATATAGTGATATTTGAATCCCCATTAAAATAATAAGTGTTATATTCTTTCTAAAGCAAACACTTGTTACATCCTCAATCACCCAACCGGGTAGGTGTTGTCGAACTAGGGTGTTCATAGATTATCTTATGTAATGAAACAAAGACATGGGGGATATTAATAGGATTTGGTTCCCATACATGGAATAATATTTAGGTTACATTTAGTTGGTAAACAATATGGTTGGTATAATTAATGACTAGTATTGGGATAATCCATATGATGGATTTGGAAAAATATTTATCTGCTCAACCATCCCAGAGTCATATATAGCATGATTGGAATGATGTCCTACTTAAATAGCTAAGTGGTGTATAGAATTCCAAAATCGACTAATTACTTATTGAAATATAGATCTTGGACCACTAATATATATGATGAAATTAAAAAAGGTCATTGTTTAAATTTGATGAAACATAATAAAATTCCTTATTAGATGATTATAAAACATGATTGTCGTATTATAAAACCTTATATTGTAGATAAAATGGAATCATCATCATCAAAATTAAATTTTAGATCAATATAGAAAAAGGATTAGTTTAACGAAAGAAACTTCTTAGACTAGTATAAAAACTTAAGAATTTATATTAACCAATAAAGAAAATTCAATGTGTTGGACATACCCCTTCTTCGGAATTCAGGTGTTGAAGTTGTTTGATAAATGAATCACGATGAGATAAATCTAATAGAGGTTTCAAAAGTACTCTTTAGGTTTAATATGATTGATGGAACTTCCATCTCAACTCATGTGCTCAATATAATTGGTATATCAATGACTTAGAGAGGCGGAGTGAAACTCTAATTCTTTATTTGGATACAGGCTTCATTTTATAATTATTTTTAGAAAGGTTTTGATAATTAATTGTGAACTACAATATAAAATAGTTTAATAAAATTTTACCTTATCTCCAAAATATGTCTAGGATAGCTGAGTAGGAAATAAGATGTCGAGGATTAGGTTTTATAATGATATTTTAAAAAGTTCAATGTTTAATCTAAAAAATAATATTAGATTTTCTAATTGTCATCTGGGATAAAATATTTTATCCAAGATACTTATTAAAATGTGGGATAAAAAGTTACCACCAAACATTAATGGAATATTTTAAAAAGTAAATACATCCTTTTAAAATATTTCTCTAAAAATATATAATACCATATAAGATATGTTTTTTAATAGTTTATTTGTTAAATATTACCAAAAAGAAAATAAATGTTATATCCTAGCACAAAGGTGTCTATTTTTTAGGAATGTTTTTTTATTTAAATACTTTTTAAGTAAATAGGATAAAACTTAGTATATTACAAGGAAAAAAATACAGACAAAATATACCCACAAACCTCAATTTACCTATAAGATCCCAAAAGATTTGAAAAATGAAAACACGTAAACCTTAATAAGTTCCTCAAATAAATTATAAATTAGAAAAAGGTTATTTGACTTGGGATCACATTTAATAAATAAAAAAAGATTAAAGTCTTCTCAATCTTGATTAATTAAAATAATTTTCTTGAAAAGGGAAGCAATATGGTCTTAGACCATTATGTATTCCTCAATATTGATTTTTCTCTCATTAGATTCATGAAATAAGATGAAATATTCATAATCAACCCATTTTGTTTTATTTTTGTTTAATTACATATGTATTAAAAGATCATATATTCTCTCAATATCCTCTTTAGTTCTGAGAATGAGAAATTCCTCTTCCATAACATCTTTATATTATATTAGAATCCTCAAGGGAAAATATTCTCTAAAAAACTCTCCCACGATCACTTTTTTATCTTATTTGTCATTTATCAAAAAAATTAAAGGTATTTACAATATGCTCACTATCCTTTGAGTGATTGAGTGGTATTTTGGTAGATAATTATTTTTCTCTAGGACATGTGTGAAACTATCTTCATCAACTAGAGACTATTTTCCACTCTTAAGCGAAGTCAAGTATCATGCTTCCTTAGATTCTCAATCACCGTTCATGTCAATAGGTATATAATTTAAAATAATTTCAAATAGAAAATAAGCATGTGATTAATATTAGAATCCTATATTATATCCACTAAAAGGATTATTTCATTTGGACTATGTTAGTGATGAAGGAAACATAGACTTTGTATCCATCAATTGTGTACACATAGATAGGTAAACTTATGTGAGAAGACTAAATACCACATGAGTTGAAATTAAATAATTAGTTCCCCCTTTCTATACAATAATGTTTTCCTTTTCATCAAGTTTTGTGATATTACTAACATTCAATTTCAGTACAAAAGTTTTATTATTAATTCAAGAACCTTCAATAACCACCTAAAATGATATTGGTAACACCAATAGATGGGTCCCTTGATGTAAGAACAATGAATTATCCAATAGTATTAGATACACCAAGGGAATAAAATTCCTAAATATGAGTCTACATTTTCTGAGATAGAACTGAAGCACTAGTAATCCCTTTTACAACCCCAATTAATGAGAGATTATAAACATATTTACCCTTATATTACTCAATATTCTCTACCAATAGTTAAGTAAACATTCCAAAAGAAATAACTATACTAGAACAATTAAATAATTCTTATAGGTTATCTTATGTCATTTTTATATATTAATAAATAAAAAACAAAAATACTTACAATCTCATAGTTCCACCATATTTATTTATCGGTTCCTAGGTAGCCAACATTATTCCCTCATTAACCACCAAAGATTTAATAGGTTGTCTTCAATCCTTTGGAAAATGACTATATTAATTGTACCTAACATGATTTGGTGGGGTATTCAAATAGTATACACATTGAAAGAATACTTTCATCTCATCCTTAACCTATAAGTATAGTTTAATATTCTCAATTATATCAATCTCAATATAAAAATGTTCTATGAATGGTCTAAAAAGATTAATAGTAGATTAATCAATTTTAATCAGGTTACCTAAAGTATTCAAAATGAACAATATGTTATCTAGTAAAAAGATATGAATTGGGATACTTATGAGTACAACCCAAATTAGTATCACTAGTAATTCATGGGAATAAAAATCAAAGGGAGTCCATTTAAATACCATTGTCTCATAACCCTTAATTTTCTATAACTCATAACATTGGAAGTTATAATACTAATTGGTAACATAAAATCATAAAAGCTCTCAGAATTTATTAAAAGACCGATTTTAATGATTAAAACCCCAATTAACTATGTAGTATGTCAAATAAAATCCAATCCAAGACTTGATCCCTTAAACAATCCCACAAGATTGAAATTAAAGTTTTTCATCAAATCCCTGATCTCATCTTCAAAAAAAGACCACTTCAAGAACTTCATTACACTAAAAATCAAGGGAAAAATATATTGTATTAAATAATAAATAATATTGTGGATATTTTATAAGTACTATTTGGAAAAATAACCTTCCTCTAAAATAATATTCAATCATCTTCTTCCCTACATTAGTCGTGGGTGGGTCGGTTATCACTATTTGAATTGTCTGTGTAATGAATCATCCTTAAACATTTTATAATATTGAATTTTAAATAAAGAATTAATTTTATTATATTTGGGGATATTCTTTTTATATATTTTTATAATTAATCCCTCACCCTTACAAAAATATATATTACATCACAAAGTGGACACTTCTATTCAGTATCTATTTTTCCCATAACAAACCTTTAATGTATACAAATTTTTATTTTAGTGAAATAACTTCAAAATTTTTATATTGAACTCATACATGTACCAAATAATATTTAAAACCTAGTAAAAAGTATTTTAAAAAATGGTATTAGCACAAAAACTCTATAAGGGACATATAAAAATAATTAAAGAAACCAATTAGACCACAAATACTTATAAAAATTATCTTTTTCAAAATAAACCTTGGGCTAAAAATAAATGTTTTATTACCCAATAAATAAACTTCTATGAACAAATAATTTCATAAAACATTTCATAAGAAATTTTAATTCCAAAATAAAACTCATAAAGGCTTCTTTACGATCAGGAAAAACTCATAATAACTTTTTTACAAAGCTATACATTTCACCCTTAATAAGTATCATATACTTTCCATTAAACCTAATTTCATTAGATTACCTTGTGAAAGTATAATAATTCTATATAAACCCATATAAACCATAAAAAAATCTTATAGGTAACTTGGTACATCATTTTCATATCACTCTTACAATCAATCTTATAAGTTAAATAACCAATATGGTCGAATTCAAACATAATTATTAACCAACCCATTAAAGGGTCATTATAGACCCACCCATCCATGGTTTATAGTAGAACCACCTATCCATGGTTTATAATGGAACCACCCATAATCATAAACAATTCCCATAACCATAACATAATCATAACATGTGAAGTCTTGTATAATAATATTCTTTTAACCCAAAAAAAATATTTCTCGATATAAAAATATCCATTCCATTAAAAACATTTTTTTAATACCCAAAAAAATGAGAAGGGAGGTTTTTATTTAATAAAAAAATTAAATCTTGAAAATTAATCCAAACATAAAATAATGGTTATGGTAGTGGGAAAAAAATTTATGTCATATATGTTAAAATAAAACACTCCTTTTTCTTTTTGTAAAGATGTTTAAAACATTCCATGTGAAATATAAAAAAACATTACTTTTAAAAACCATAAAATAAAAATAAAATTTTATTAAAATATAATTCATTAATATCCAAATAAATTCATTCATAAAATAATTGTAATAATATGGACATAGAATAAAAATATTTATAAAATAAATCTTGAAAAAATTTAAAATAATATTTTTTAATTAATGTGTCCCTTACCTTGATTCTATCTCATCACATACATTACTTATCTTACTCTTATTTAGAAAAACTCTTATGGTTAACACAAAAAAAATTCCTAGGCCTTTTTTATGATCAAACTAATGCCTCTGTGATGTGGGAGGGATGTAAAGAAGGTATTTGGGTGGGTATTAGATAAGATAGAGTGTAAAATTATGGTTTTTATTATGAGGTAATAATCCATTAAATTTAGGTTTAAAAAATTAATTTTATTTATATGAAAGTTTATAAGAAGTTAAGAAATGTTTAAGGAACATCCAGGTCTTTTTCGGAGCCCAGATATCTTGTTTTTAGAGAAATAATTATAACGTGCATGGTTGGAATTCATTTGGTGGTAACCATGCTGATCAATAGTGATTCCCAGTAAGAGTAGGTGCACAGTTTGGAAAACCATGTAAGTTGTGACATCATTGAACTCTCGCTCATAGATCTGGTTCTAATACATAAACATTACATTTTTGTATTTGATACCAATAAATGTGACCCAATTTTTTCTATCAAAACATACAATGTCAAAAGGAAATATCATATCACTTACATACACATGGACCTTTTAGATTTAGAGTTTTATAAAATTAGGAAAAACTCCTAACCACTTGGGTTCCCTAAAAACTAACTTATCAAGATCAACATCATCATCTCCCACTATACTCATATTTTCTTATTTCACATTCGGTTATCAACATCATCAAGTGAAACCCTTCTAGACAAAATTAATTTAACATTATTCCTCATAACCTAGGTAAAAGGAAACATAATAAGGATGAGATAAAATGATAAGTAAGGGTATACATAATCATTAATAAATGAAAGGAATAATGTAGAATAAGATCTAAATAAGTTTATGATAACATAATCATAATGCATGATCATAACATAAGGAAACTCATAACCATCAATACATAGATCATCAACCATGAAACATGACATAAATCCTAGAAATTCATAATACATGAATCATAATGTAATCAAATAACCTGATCTATAAGAACATAAAGTAGGCATAAGACATTGAATTTTTTCATACACACAATCATATAAAATCATTTCCTTGGTATTCAAGGCCCATTTCCAAAACTATCATAGTTGATTGGGTTTACTCCCCAAATCATCATAGTAGTCAAGGTTCACTCACAATACTATCATATTATATTGGTTTCACTCCCCCAATCCATATTACTATCAAAGTTTATCTCCAACAACTATCATAGTGGATTGGGCTCACTCCCAAAAGAATTGTATCATCCAAGGATCACTCCCAAAACTATCATAGTGGGAAAAATTAATTCACTAAACTAAGGTCACTTCCCATTTCAGTTCTGTCTATCCCTTGTGATATAAATTTTTACCTAATTAATTGGAGGGATATATATGTCCCACCCATAAAATAATGAAAATCTTATATATGTGTGCCACAAGATCATAAATCTTTCATCATATTAAAACCCATAAAAATAAAATTTATTTCTTAATCATTTCATCATAACATAACTCATAGAAAATAAACGGGATTCATAAAAATAATACCATCATAAACATAAAACATATAGAAAAATAATAAAATGATATCCTTGTATAATATCCCTATTAAATAATATGTAACATCAAATAATGTTATCTTAAATGGAAAATTATTTTGATAGGTCACTTGGAATAATTCTTAAAGAAAATAACCTTTCTATTTTGAAATCATTTTCTTAAGTCATGCAATTATAAAGGAAAAAACATTTATTTGAAAATAACCATATAAATTTGTAAAGTAATATTCAAATAATTAATTCATAATGATGGTGGTAATAAAAAATCATGTTTTATAAGTTAAAAAATATTCCATCCATATTTTTTTGTTGGAAAAGTCTCAAAAAAACTCATTTAAAAAACAATAAAAATATTCCTTTCAAATTATTTTGTAAACAGTTAAAAATGATTAAAAATAATTTTAAATGATTGTAGAATAATATTAAAAAACTGAAAACATTTTTATAATACATTTACATGGATGATAAATATTCCCCATTGGGGACTTAAATATAAACAATCCCAATTTTTTATGAGATTGTGAAATAAACCCTTACCACTTTGGTATCATTCAAATAGTACACCCCATGAACTAAAGAAACTTAAATGGATATGTAAATCCCAAAAATTTTAGTATAATAAACATAAAATAAATTGTTGGGTAGTATATACACCACACAAAAGAAACAAGTAATGTGTAAGGCATGTGTCCCACAGAAATAAAATTGAGATAGATATCCCTTACATCAAGTCTTTCATTTCCTCATTCACATTCAAACCTCCTGTATAATAAATATGGATTTATTATAAAAGTATTAAATTACCATATTTATATCTAACATATAATTTATTATTTATTTATAACATATTATCACCCATTTTTTAATAATTTGTTATCAAAATCATTGTGCTGAGTGATAACTACTTTGTTTTCCAAGCATGTTTCAGTTTGGCAGTCTCAGTCATTATACTTTTATCATGATCCTATAGTTTACTTTATTTTAATAATGATATAAAAATAATATATATTTATTATAGAAATATTTATAATCATTAATAAAAATTAGAGATAGAAAAATTAATTACACCGTTAATAGAGACTGTAGGTCATACGTAAGCATGAACGTTGTATTCACTTTTTGAAGGATGAAATGAAATATAAAAAAAATAATTCACCTTTAAATAATCATTATTATATCATTTATATCATATATATATTTATAATTTCCATCTTATTTACCATAAAATTAAAATAAAAATAAAAAATTAATCACATCACTTTGTGGATGGGGTAGTCCACACGTACACAAGAGTGGCGTCATCATTTTCCAATAGTTTGGAAGGTAAGAAGGTAGATATTATATTTTCATTATAGAAGAATAATTATTTATTAAATATCATATATAAACTTTAAACCTATTAGTAACCATACAAGAAATATGGTGATGAAAAATGAATTGTATCGCTACATGGAGACGGTAAGTCGTACGTACGCACAAGCGATATATTCACTTCTTTTTTTATGAGAAGTAGGGTGTATAGTGGTGATTTAATAATCATAATAATATTTAATAATATTTATGATAATGAATTTAATATTTTATGATGAGTATCATGAATTTTTATGAGGTAAAGAAGAGTAGAAAAAGAAAGTGATCGATTATGGCGATTACCTCTTCTTTGAGATGACTACATTAGATCCCCTCTTAAGGGCTCTAGGGTTGATCTTTAGGGAAGAACAAAACCTATATAATGTGGATAAATAATTATAGAGGATTATTTTTTAGGTTTATTGTTGATATATAAGTCTAAAAGTGGTTTAAATAAGTAAGGGTGAGATGTCCATTTATGATCGAGGTGAAGGGCGGTTTTGGAATTTCTCAAAATATTAAAATATAATAAGACTATTATAGATTCAAATGCTTCAAAATGGTATACAACTGAACATGAGATGAAATTTTTGACCATATATTATCAAATTTATTCTTATTTATGATTTTTATGATTTTTAATAAATTTAATAAAATATCAATCCCGTAAAATATCATTATTGGCAATTGTGATACTATTCATTAATTTGACATTAAATACATCAATAAAAAAATTAAAATACCAAAAAATATTTATTATATCATAAAAATGTCATGTTAATCTCTATAATTCATGTATCACCTTAAATATTTCAAATTATATTACTTTTAATGTTTTTAATATAATCTATTTGATTATACCATTAATGAAATAATTATTTTATCAGCATTGTGTAAGAATTAAGTTAATTAATTTTTACTAAAAATTAAAAATAAATAACCATTATGAAGATAAATATTTTATATTTAAAAATAATAGTTATGGTCAAACATAACTTTTAGATAACCCCGTATTAAAAATTTTAAAGTTATTAAAACCTAGAGTGTGACATGTTTGACTTTTCTTGCAATAAAATATTATAAATGTACTAATCACATCTAAATTACAATAAATGGTCATATAACCGAACTTGGAATGATTATGGATGAAATTTACTCATCCAATAAAATTTTTATAGGTGTTAGGGTCACTTTCTAGTCCTTAGAATTTTTTTACCAATAATTACTCGATTTACCGTTTACCGTGGTAATAAAAATTACTAAATATATTATTCATAATGTCTAAAAAATGGAGTCTATTTAATAATTTTTTAACTACTGATACAAAATATGGAATTCATTTTTAAAAAATTAATTCACATAATTGGTAGAATTTAATTTAAAATTAAACTGTAAAAATGCAATGAAAATTAGTTTTCTTGAAAAGTGTGTTTTTAGGCCCAAAAATGTATTTATACCAAAATAAGGTATAAAAATAATTCATTTGTAATTAAATGTATTAAATATAAATATATAATTCCTATTTTACTTTAAATAATATTCAAAACATAATGGGACTTTTAAATTAATTAATTTATTTGAAAGAAATGATATTTTTACAAAAAACGGCATTTTCCAATATTCACTGAAAAAATTAAACTTCTCATAAAAATATAAACATTTCACCATAAGTTAATATTGATATGGTGACATAAAAAATGATATTTTTTTTAATAACATTTCTAAATGTTCTAGAAATTATTTTTTTATTTATTCTCAAAACATAATAAATTTTTTTTGAAGAAAACATATCATTGAAGAATAAAATAGATTTACTAAAATTGAGTGCTTATTGACTAAGAATTAATAATTAAATTTGTTTTTATTAGAACCTATATATATTGTAACAACCTAGGTATTTATAGAATAATACTTTTTCATTTCTATTAATATTTGTGAATAAAATATTAATTTTACGTTAAAAAGAACACTTTGTTCGATAGCGTACTCAACGTGCAACAACTAGTTTCTCTGAAATATTATGTTGCACACAATGTTGAGTTAAACCAAAAAATAATACAATAATATTATTATTATTTTAAATGGTAGTTAACTCCTATTCTATAACATTGTGTTACATTTTCAGGTACTTTTGATATTTCTAAGTATCTCTATTTTGGAGTGGCGACTTGGGAGAGTCGGAAGATTTTTAAATGATTTTTTGAGGCAAAGGGGAAGTTGCATGGTCGGTGCACGGGTTGTCTAAACCATGCGGCCAAACCGTGCGCAGTTGGTACTGGAGACAGAATATTCTGCACGGGCAGCCCACGGTTTATCTAACCGTGCAGCCAAACCGTGCGAGAAGGGTGTCCAAGACAGAATCTAACGCACAGTTAGTGCACGGTTTGTCAAACCATGCAAAATAACTATGCAGCCACTTAAATGAGATCCTTAAATTGTGGATCTCACTCGGTTTTTCCTCTAAATGCCTTGTTTTTCCTCCTAAGCGGACCTAACTCAGGATTTTTCTTCTCCTAAGGTCAGAGAAGGTTCTTCGATCATTCTATAGGCGATCCAAAGGCTCCTCTTGGTGAATCAAAGCTGGATTCTTAAGGTTAGTGATCATTGTTCATTGTTCTTGATCGGTTTCTTAGATATACTTAGTTATACTACTCTTATTCTCTCGGTTTCTTATATCTACGCCTGTTATGGGTAGTACTAAGTGTGTGGTACAAAGTATGATGAGTTTTGGTCTTGATCTTTCTAGGAGAAGAGATCTAAGGAGGGCCCTTGAAGATGTAACCCATTCTTCTTGAGCACCCTCGACCGTTTTGGTTTTGGTCAAAAACTTTCGAGGTAGGTGGTTCTGTAACGACTTTCCAAATTGATTATCATTTTATTGTCTTGATTTATTTAAATTGTTGATTTAAATTCAATTACTCATGTTCTATTTCAATAAAATTGACAAAAACTCGATTCCAGTTAATCGAGATATTTGAAATGGTTTTGGCATAGAAATTTGGAAAACCCCAATTCCATTTAATTGGGTGTGTTTATGGAAGTTGGATGATTTAAATTGTTGAATTTAATTTGAGTATTTGATGGAAATGATTTCAATTAAAATATTTAATTTAATTGTGGGAATAAATTGGGTAATGATGGAATTGGTTTTGAATGGATATCAAACTGGTAAAAATGGATTAAAATGATTTGATAGAAACCCATTGGTTTTATCTTGTGAAAAGGGAATGTTTTGAATAAAACATATATTGGTTTTAAATGCAATGAAATTGGAACTTTTGAAATGGAAGAATGGGATTGATCGTATTTTAATCATTCTTAAAATAGTTCGCCCATCATGTAAGAGCGCATGAAATCCTTACGTAGTTAGTGAGTTATTTGGATAAACTCTACACTACAACAATGTTCTAAAACATACTTACAGCGGGTCACATCCCCGATGGGTTGGTGAAGAGTCTCCTTTGGCCAGTGTCATAGGGACATGTGTATACAAATTTTTTTGAGTTCACATAGAGAGTGTGGAATCCTATAACTAGTTAATACTATCATACCTTTTTGGCATATGACCATGTTGCTTGCTTGTTTATTTATATTTGAGATATAAATGTATGCCAATGCTTTTGAACCACCTTACACACCTGCGGAATTTATATAAACTATTTTATATAAATGTTTTTCTTAAGCCATTGTTTTATAAATATTCCATCATTGTAAATCTGGTGCTTAAAGTAATTTTCCATCATTTGAAAATGTACAGCAGGTTTTGTTAAAAATGTTATTTTGGATTTCCAAACCTATTTATTTGAAAATTGGAAGATTTTCTTGGGAAAATCTATATTTGGCATCTGTTATAGAATCATTGGTGGCATCCTACTGGGCTTTGGATCACGCCCTACTTTTGCCTTCAGGTGTTTGTAGATTTTCTTCTTTCAGGTTCGAGAAAAGGGAAGGGATCTCTTGGAAGTGGATCCAACTGTTGATCTTTGGTCTTGGTGAGTTGTTTCCTTAGGGACCTTGGGCTGTTTTCCCATTTTTAGTACTTGGGATGTAGTACTTTGGGCTTTTTATGACTCTTTGTATTCTGGTACATTACTACCAGTGGAGTTTTGTTTTGTTATGCATACTATCTTGTTTCTTTCTTCTGCATTGTTGGTGGAAAAATCATCCTCACTTGCATGTTGTGTGATCTCAGGTGCTATTCATCGACCCGTCGCGATAGGGAATGACCTTCGGGCTATGTGAGGGTCGGCTCAGTTATCAGGTTACCAGGGTACCAGGGTTGGTTTGTGACAAAGTGGTATCAGAGGAAGTTTAATCATCCTGTCTTGATGATAGTATGCATTTGATTTTTCTTATCGGGACTTAGGAGGTAGTTATGATTGAGTGCATGGTCAGCTCTCACCACAATGAGCCTTAAGTTACCAGGCTTGGTTAAGTAAATACAACTTCTGTATTAGTTCTAGTATTTTCCTTGTTTTGATTTGGATAGAGTGGAATCCAAATCTTATTATTCCTTCTTTTAAGAATAGTTTTCTATGCTACTCGGTTAGGGTGTTAATCTATGTCTTTTTATGCTATGTAGCATCATGCATCCGAGAAGACGTGGAGCTCAGATCCAAAAACAGGCTACTGCTAAACCTCAGCAAGCGAGTCCTATTGTGGATCCGAGTCTGATTGAGGTGATTGTTTGCACTGTCCAAGCTTTGGGACATGCACCACCTCTAGTTCATGTTCAGACTCCAGATATAGATCCTCTTAGTGAAATTATTTGAATTCGTTCTCAAGAGTTCTTACTCCATAAGCCTCCAGTTTTCAAAGGCTCCACTGGCCCTCAACATGCTGAGGAATGGTTGAGTAAGATTGAACATCTTTTTGGGTTCCTGGAGACACCTGAGGTGATCAAGGTGAAGTGTTACACCTTTGTACTGGAGTGACCAATTAGGAGATAGTGGGACACAATTGTGACAGCTGGGAAACATGACGGTTTGGAGTGGAAAGACTTTAGGGTTCTTTTCACTAACCAGTTCTATCCAGAATCAATGGTGTTGGCCAAGGCTGAGGAGTTTTTCAAGCTTGAGCAGGCCAACAAAACCGTGACTAAGTACTCAAATCACTTTTCTGAGCTGGTACAGTTTTCTCCTGAGATTGTATCTAATGAGAGGATGAAGGCTTGATTATTCGAGTTTGGACTTCGATCAGATATTCGTTCTTAGGTTTTCTTACTGAAACTACCTAATTATGCTGACGTGCTAGATAAGGTGATGATGGTTGAGATGGACTTGGAAAGAAAATCAGGGTTGAATGATGTTCTTTTCCCTCCTAGTGGTAGTGTGGATTCCTTTAAAGGAAAACGGAAGCGTGACTTTTCTCATGGTGGTTCTCGATAACAGAGTTATTCCAGACCTCCGGTAGTAGCAGGAGGGGCTTCTTTGACTTGCTATCAGTGTGGGAAGCCAGGTCATTCTAAGAGGGTTTTCACTGAGGCACCCAAGATCTGTAGCTCTTGTGGACGTTTAGGGCACTTAAAGAGATTCTTCCATCACTTTTTCTACTCCACGTGGTGGAACAGGATCATCAGCACCTCTAGAAACTGCGGGGCATTCAAATTCTTCACGTATAAAAGGGTTCCAGCCACAGTCATCCAGAACAAAGCTTCTTCATGTTGTGGAAGAGCTTCCAGAGGTAGCTGATACAGGTCCTGCAACTGTGAGAGGTACCATTATGTTAGCTTCATCTTTAGTGACAGCTCTTTTTGATACTGGTTCATCTCACTCTTTTATTTCAACCCATCTTGTTAATCTGCTTAATCTACCTATGTAACTTTTATCTTGTGCGATGGATATTACTACACCCCTTGGTACAATGAGAGACAAGGGTCTCTGTAGTCCTGCTTGTGTCTTCTCTCTATCAGACATTGATCATGCTTGGAGTTTCTTGGTTCTTGACATAAAATCTTTTGATGTAATTTTTGGGATGGATTGGCTCATTTCCAATAAAGCCTGAATCTATTGTTATCTTTGATGGGTCTACCTTACTACACCTAGTGGTGTGCCTCTTTTTTTCAAGGATAATGGGACCCAAGGTCAAGAAGATCTGGAACTTCTTATCTAGAGTTGGGGAAAGTTATATCAGTGTTTTCTTTTGAACTAGAGAGAGATTCTAGGTGTGGTGATCTTTCTCCAGTCATCATTGAGTTTCCCGACGTGTTTCCTTCTAAATTATCTAGTTTTCCACCAGTAAGGGGGTTGATTTCCCTATTGAATTAATTCCTGGTAGTCAACCAGTTTCTATTCCCTCTTACCGAATGGCTCCAGGTGAACTAAAAGAACTAAAGTCTTAGTTATAATATCTTCTTGAGAAAGGTTTTATACACCCGAGTGTGTCACCTTGGGCAGCACTTATTCTCTTCGCCAAGAAGGCTGGTGGTTATCTTCGCTTATGTGTTGATTACCGAAAGCTCAATCGAGTTACGATAAAGAACAAATATCCATTACCACGAACTGATGATTTGTTTGATCAACTAAAAGGGGAGAAGTGGTTTTCAAAAGTTGATCTTCTATCTGGTTACCATCAGTTGAGGATAAAATAATCATAAATTCATAAGACCACTTTTCGGAGTAGGTATGGCCATTATGAGTACCTTGTTATGCCCTTTGACCTAACAAATTCTCCTGAAGTTTTCATGGCTTTGATGAACAAGGTTTTCTATCAGTATCTAGATACTTTATTGGTAGTATTTGTGTATGACATTCTTGTCTACTTCACGTTTGAGGAGGATCATGTGCATTATCTGAGAACAGTTCTGAGTCTTCTATGGAATCACTGACTTTATGCCAAGATTTCAATGTGCAATTTTTGGATTTGGGAAGTGAAATTATTGGGACATGTGGTTTCAGAACAAGGAATATCAGTTGATCCTGAGAAGGTGAGGGCCGTTATGACTTGGGAACAACCACTAAATGTTTTTGAGATTCAGAGATTCTTGGGCTTAGTAGGATATTATCGCCAGTTTGTTGAAGACTTCTCAATGTTAGTTTCTCTAATGACTACTCTGACCTGAAAGGGAGTGAAGTTTTCATGGAATGATAAATGTCAGAGTTCTTTTGTTTAGCTAAAGAGTCTCTTAACTACTATTCCAGTGTTAACTCTTCCTGAGGCTGGGATAGGTTACGTGGTCTTCTATGATGCATCGGGTTCAGGGTTGGGATGTGTCCTTATGCAAGATAATCATGTTTTTTCCTATGGATCTAGCTAGATTAATCTTCACGAGAAGAACTATCCTAACCATGACCTTGAACTTTCAGCTGTAATGCATGAAATTAAGTGTTGGATACATTACCTTTATGGAGAAAGGTTTATTATGTATTCAGACCACAAGATCTTGAGTTATATCTTCTCTCAAAAAAGATTTTAATCCCCGCCAAAGGCATTGGGGGGAGTACCTACAATCTTTTGACTTTGACATTGCCTATACCCTAGGGAAATGGAATGTAGCTTTAGATGCGTTAAGCAGGAAACTTCCATCACAGGCTATAAAGGAATCTTCAGAAAAGTGGAGTTTGATGGCTCTTTTTTCTCAATTGCATATTGGAGTTCGGTGGAAGGGGAATGAAGTTTCTTTAGCTAGTGTTCAGTTGACTTATGCTCTCCTCGAGTTAATTCTTCTGGAACAACAACTGGATGATTAATTCCATAGCATTAGGGACTCTATTCATGGTGGGGAAACCGATAGCCAGTGGTCATTCTCCAAAGAGGGTGTTCTGTGTTATCGAAACCATTACATTGTTCCATTAGCAGCAAGGAAGGATGTGATGGGGGTTTGCCATAACTCTCAGTGGGTTGTACACCCAGGAACAATGAATATTTTCTATGACATGCGGTGACATTTCTGGTGGCCAAGTATGAGACAAGACATTGTTGAGTTTGTATCTCGTTGCTATACATGTCAGCAGGTGAAAGTCGAGCACCAGAAACCTTCGGGTTTGCTTCAACCACTTCTAGTCCCCACATAGAAGTGGGATGAAATCTCTATGGACGTTTTGGTTGGGTTAACTGAAACCCAGTGCAAGAAGAACGCGATATGGGTTATGATCGACCAGCTAACCAATTCGGCTCACTTTATACCTATTCGAGATACAACCAAAGTTGAGAAGTTGGGAAATATATATGTGAAAGAATTTGTTCATTTGCACAGATTTCCATCTACTATAGTCTCTGATAGGGATCCTTGGTTTACTTCTCGCTTTTAGAGAGGCCTTCAAGAGGCACTGGGATCTCAGTTTCATTTGAGCATGGCCTATCATCCATAGTTAGATGGCCAGATAGAAAGAGCTATTCAGATCCTTGAGGATATGCTCTGCGCTTGTGTTCTTGACTTTGGTGGGTCTTGGGATGATCAACTGGGACTAGTTGAGTTTTCTTATAACAATAGTTATCAGTATGCAATCAAAATGGATCCTTTTGAAGCTTTGTATGGCTGTCCTTGTAAATATCCTTTATGTTGGTCGTAGATTGGTGAAAGCTCTTTGGTAGGACCGAGTTTGGTCCAAGAGACGACAACCAAGATCCAGTTGATTCATTATAGAATGTTGACAGCATAGATTCCTTACAATTCTTATGCTGATCGTCACCGTAAACCTTTAGAGTTCTCGATTTGTGACCAGGTGTTCTTGAAAGTTTCACCCCTATTAGGTCATTGATGGCTTGGGAGGTAAGGGAAACTTGCTCCTCGTTTTGTGGGACCTTTTGAGGTTGTTGGTCTTGTAGGGAAAGTTTCATACCATCTAGCTCTACCACCAC
This sequence comes from Viscum album, assembly GCA_963277665.1. Lineage (NCBI taxonomy): Eukaryota > Viridiplantae > Streptophyta > Magnoliopsida > Santalales > Viscaceae > Viscum > Viscum album. The sequence goes on along the minus strand of OY728151.1, from coordinate 771,645,679 downwards.
ATCTGACATCGATACATAACGTGTTCCATGTATCACAGCTGTGAAATTATCTCTATGATCCATCTCATGTTGTGAGCTGGAGTGATCTTGAGATTGAACCAGATTTATCTGTTACTAAACGACTAGTCAAGGTTGTTGATTCTGAGACCAAGGTACTTTGTGGGAGAATGATACCTCTAGTCTCTGTTCTATAGAATCATGGTTCTGATTCTAATGAGATGTGGGAAAGGGAAGCACTAATGAGAGAGCAGTGGCATCATCTTTTTTAAGTGTAGGTTTCTTCATAGGATTTTTGAGGACAAAAAGACCTTATGGTGGGGAGGTTGTAACATCACGTTACGTTTTCATGTACTTTTGATGTTTCTAAGTATCTCTATTTTTGAGTGGTGACTTGGGAGAGTTGAGAGATTTTTAAATGATGTTTTTAGGCAAAGGGGAAGTCACACGGGCGGTGCACGGGTTGTCTAAACCATGCGGCCAAACCGTGCGTAGTTGGTCATGGAGACAGAAGCTTTCGCACAGGTAGCGCACGATTTATCTAACCATGCGGTCAAACCATGCGACAAGGGTGGCCGAGACAGAATATAACTCATTGTTAGTTCACAGTTTGTCAAACCGTTTGAACTAACCATGCGGCCACTTAAATGATATCCTTAAATTGTGGATCTCACTCGGTTTTGCCTCTAAATGCCTCGTTTTTTCTCCTAAGTGGCCCTAACTCAGTATTTTTCTTCTCCTAATGTCATAGAAGGTTCTTCCATCATTCCAGAGGTGATCCAAAGGCTCCTCTTGGTGAATCAAAGCCATATTCTTAAGGTAAGTGATCGTTCTTCATCGTTCTTGATCAGTTTCTCAGATCTACTTAGTTCAGCATCTCCTCTTCTCTCGATTTCTTAGATCTACACCCGTTATGGGTAGATCTAAGTGTGTGGTACCAAGTATAATAAGTTTTGGTCTTGATCTTGCTAGGATAATAGATCTAAGGTGGGTTCTTGAAGAAGCAACCCGTTTTTCTTGATCGTCCTCGACTGTTGTGGTTTTAGTGAGAAACCTTTGAGGTATGTGGTTTCATCCGGACTTTCTAAATTAATTATCATTGTATTTTCCTGATTTATTTCAATTTTTTATTTTAATTCAATTTCTCAAGTTCTCTTTCAATAAAATTGACCAAAACTTGATTCCAGTGAATCGAGATATTTGAAATGGTTTTGGCATGGAAATTTTGAAAACCCCAATTCCATTGAATTGGGTGTGTTTATGGAAATTGGCCGATTTAAATTGTTGAATTTTAATTGTGGATTTGATGAAAATGATTTTAATTAAATTGTTGAATTTAATTGTGGGAATAAATTTTTTTAATGATGGAATTGGTTTTGAATGGATTTCAAACTCGTGAAAATGGATTAAAATGATTTGATAGAAACCCATTGGTTTTATCTTGTGAAAAAAGGCATGTTTTGAATAAAACATGTTTTGGTTTTAAATGGAATGAAATTGGCACTTTTTAAATGGAAGAATGGGATTGATCATATTTTAAGCATTATTAAAATAGTTCGCCCATCATGTAAGAGAGCATGTAAGCCTTAGGTAGTTAGAGAGTCATTTGGATACACTCTAATCTATGACAATGTTCTAAAACATACTTGCGGCAGGTCACATCCCCAATGGGTTGGTGACAAGTCTCCTTTGGTCGGTTTCATAGGGACATGTGTATACACATTTTTCTGAGTTCACATAGAGAGTGTGGAATCCTATAACTAGTTAATACTATCGTACCTTTTTCGCAGATGACCATGTTGCTCACTTGTTTATTTATATTTGAGATATAAATGTATACCAATGCTTTTAAACCGTCTTACATGCCTGCTAAATTTATATAAACTGTTTTATATAAATGTTCTTCTTAAGACATTGTTTTAGAAATATTCCATCATTGTAAAGCCGTTGCTTAAAGTAATATTCCATCATTTGAAAATGTACAGCATGTTTTGTTAAAAATGTGCTTTTGGATTTCCAAACCTGTTTATTTGAAAATTGGAATCTTTTCTTTGGAAAATCTGTATTTGACATCTGTTTTGGAATCTTTGGTGGCATCCTTCTGGGCTTTGGCTCACACCCTACTTTTGCCTTTGGGTGTTTGTAGATTTTCTTCTTCCAAGTTCGAGCAAAGGGAAGGGATCTCTTGGAGGTGGATCTAGCTGTTCATCTTTGGTCTTGGTGAGTTGTGTCCTTAGGGACCTTGGGCTGTGTTCCCATTTTTAGTACATGGGTTGTAGTACTTTGGGATTTTTATGCCTCTTTGTATTCTGGTACATTACTCCCAGTGGAGTTTCTTTTTGTTATTCATACTGTCTTGTTTCTTTCTTCTGCATTATTGGTGGAAAAATAGTTCCCACATGCATGTTATGTGATGTCAGGTGCTAGTCACCGACCCATGAGGATAGGGAACGCCCTTCGGGCTCTGTCAGGGCCGACTCGATTATCAGGTTACCAGGGTACCTGGGTTTGTTCGTGACATAGTCGTTGTATTGGTAGGAATGAACAAAATTAACCATATTATGATTTTACATGTTTTTTAAATATTTTTACATTTATCCAATGAATATTAGAGGCTTGAAATAATAATTATTTATATTTTAAGCATGAAATACTCTAATATTTTTAAAAGGTCAATTTACTACATTTTGATGGAGAACCCTTTTTAAATCTAGTTTTTTTCACTTTTATATGTTCTATTTGAAAATATAAACTTCTTTAATAGAATAGAGACATAAAAATTTACTTTGGATAAATTTCTGGTAATTTTCTAATAATGTTTGTTTTTCTAATGAATAGTGAAAAATACTGCATTTTAATTCAAAATTGTATTTTCATCTAATTTATTTATATAGTTAGATTACCCTTTTAATTGATTTTAAAGTGTAATTGTATTATTATTTTATCATTTAATCCAATTATGGTCATTGGAAGTAATTTCAATTTTAAATTTAACATAAATATATATCAATCTTTTGATAGTTATTACTTCTTAAAAACACGCTTTTTGGTTTTGAAAATAGGAATTAATTTAAAATTAATTACTACAACTTATGTGATTTGAATTTATAAAAATGGATTCCGTATTTGGAATCAAAAGGTATAAATTGTTTGAATATATACCTTTAATTTTTGTACATTATGAAAAGTAACTTCAGTAATTATTTTATTTATCATGGTTAAAGGGTAAATCTGGTAAATAAGGGTAAAAAATAATATTATAAGAATATGAAACTACCCTAACACATGTCCTAATACAATTTTATGAGATATTTCTGATCAAGGTCATATTGGGATCTATTTTGGGACCCCATGGATCTACTTGGGAGTGATAATGACATTTTATAATAATTAATTTAAAATAAAGAGAAAAATAGCATAAACATGTATCTTTTAGTAAAAAAAATTGATATGGGGTTATATAAGTGATATATTTGACTATAAATAATAATTAGAAAGATAAAAATATTTCCTACATAATTATATATTATTTTTAATTTTTATATATTAAATAAATAAATTTAATTTTGATACAATAATTATGGAGTGATTGCTTCGTTAATAAAGGATTCAAGTAAATAATATTATAAATATTAAAATAAATGTAATTTGAATATTTTGATGTCATACATGAACTTTTTGGATGATATTGACATATTATATTTGTATTAATTAAGTTTTTTCAAAGGAATAATGTTTTTATGGATATTTAAAAAATTCATGATATGAATAATGTCAAAATTGACATAATTCGTATTTTAAAATATAAAATATTTTATTAAATATTATAAAATTAAAAAAACAATATTTGGTAAAATTGTTTTTATAAGTATAAAATTTTATTAATGATTCTTTCATTAGAAATTTTTCATGTTTTTGTAACTATTTTCATTCTCAAAGTGTTAAATTCTTGATAAAACTGTAAGATAAAAAAAGGATAAATAAAAAAGATAAGGATTAAAAAATATCCAAAGCCTATATTATTCTTATTGGATGAATTTATTTCTACTTATAGTCATCCAATATTCTAACTAACTGAATTTGGAATTATTTTTTATTGAAATATAATTTATAATAAATTAATATTTCTAGACTTTCCAAAAGTACCCCTCCTCCCTCTTATAAAAAGCCACCACATCTACCCACATAACTCACACCTCTAAAGACACTTGTCTCTTCCAAATTATTCCCAAATAAGCTCCCAACATCCCTAACTTACTCTTATAATCCTTACTTTGGGCATAAGGAAATTCAATAAAGCCTTTTGGTTCAAATCAAATGGAGTTACATGTTTTAGAGGTAGTGTCTTCTCTAAAATTTCTTTCCATTATTTTAATTCTCCACTCCCTATACTCTTATTATTCTTTTATTACATAAAAAAACCAGTATCCTCAATATACTGGGATTTTATTTATGACAATTATTCTAAGTACACTTACACACACCTCCATCAAATGGATACGAACATATTGTTTCTGTGTACGATGAACTACTACCTCACGAAATAATGATTGTTCAATTTTCCCCTACCACCTCTCATGTTGGTCAGTATGATGGAACTGTATTTATATGTGATATATATTATATTTATATTTTCTCTATGATTTTATTTTTTTCATTTACATCATACCTTTATGTTTTCCATAATGTTTAAATATGATAATTTCATTTGAGGAAGTGTGGACTACCGCCCCCTCAAAGTGATAGGACTTATTATTTCTATACATGAAACGTATAAAGAATGGTGTTAATGAACTTACGTAACATATATAACATATGATATTATACTAGAATTATAATATACATATGTATCATTTATTTTTCATTTCTTTAATATGAAAAATAAATGAAAGTAGCGTCCATACGTATGTACGACCTACCGTCTCCATGATCGGTGCTTTCATTTATTATCTCAAAATCTTATGGAATATTATAAATACATATACATATATATATATACTAGATATATATGATATTTAAAACATTAATACTATTTGTTATATAATGTATTTTTGACAACATGGACCATTTGTAATTATATCAAGTTCATATTTGACTCAAGTACTGAATATCGACAAAACGACCGATATGAACTTAAATAATTTTGTAATTTTTGTAACATGATGATAATTAATATAAAATGAGTAATAAAATTGAAAAAATTTCTAAAGAAATTATAAATTAACGTAACTTTATTATTCAGGAATATAAATAACGAACGAGACAAATCATACTCAAGTTAAGGGACTTCGTCTCAATCTCCATTCATTGAGGCATATTTTAATAATATGAATCTTCTTATTTTATATGGTGTATAATTATACACTTCTTATTTTACTTTAATTCATTGGTTTTCAAAACCTATATTTTTTTTAATAAAGTGTTTTACTAAACGACAAAGGGAATGTTTATTTTTAACCTACATAGTGACAAAAACCTTTACGACACCACGAGAATTATTTGATATTTAGATTCCTTAACAAGCCGTAATGTTTTTAAAAGGTAAATAAATATCATATACCCTTTTATTTATTTTCTTATTGAAAATTGTTTTGATAAATCATTGATTATGTCAATATCTTGAAATGATATTTTGTTATTGCAATTTGGAAATGTTATCTTTTCTTTATTCTTGATTTATTTGTAATGATTATGTTATGGTTCTTAGACATTGTTTATGTATATGGGTGGTTCCATGATAAACCGAGGTTGGGTGAGCTTGAGATATTTCTCCAATGCATTAGGTAATGTTTTTTTAGGTAACGTTAATGTTTCTCCTAATAGATTTAGTGAATATATTGTGATGGTTATTACAAACATAACTCCTTATGTAGTTGTGAAAGATACAATGTAATTATGTTATGAATTCCACATGTTACCTTTTTGATTTATGATTTCTATGTGTTATTTATAAATCTTATGATTTCATGAGGTATGTTAAAGAGATTATGTTTTATGATTGAAAAGTATGAATTAATTGATTTGTATGTATTGATGGACTAATGTTTTCTTTCCTTATTTTATAACCCTTACTGGGCATTTTATTCTCATCCCAAGTTTTTGAAATGTTTTTTCACAGGGTATAAGTAAGGATAGGAGAAAGGAAGAATTCAAGAATATTTATATAAAGAAAATAATTCTTGTTTTATTTAAGTAGTTTTATTGTTGTGAAAAAATTAGATAGAGTAGAAGTTTCTACTTTATAATATTTTATATGTAATGTATTAGGTATGGACTAGTTCTATAAAACTCTAAATATGAAAAGATCCTCAATGATAATTCTTGACTTAACTCAAGATTATGTAATGTTTAACTCTAGGGCCATATAGTTGGTATCAAAGGTCTGTTTAGATAAATTTAGGAGTTAGTATATTTTTAAATAAATATCTATAAATTATTTTTACTTTATGATATAGCATTTTAAGATTACCATTTTGCTTAACCTAATATATTTTTTTGTTCATAATGGTTTTTTGCAGAGGAAACAATGCAGCTATGATGGGACGATATTAAGAGGAAAACAACCTTCCAAATCAGCAGCCTGAGATGTTCAGAATCAGAACTGAACAGTTTTTTGTAGTGATGGAATAGTTGAATTAGGCTATAAATGGTGGTGGAATATTTGCAGGAGATCATCTGAATCAACCACAAGGGAACAGGTCAGTACTAGAGCATTTGATGAGGCAACATCCCCCATCATTCAGAGGACCATCTGACCCAGTGCAATTTGAAAGGTGGATTAAAGCACTAGAAAAGATTTTTGATGTCATGGGGTGTTTAGAACATCAAAAGGTTAGTCTCTTTGTTTACCGTTTTGAAGGTGAATTCGTTCAATGGTGGTATATGGTTAAGAATATTATGGATAGGGAGGAGATTTATTCCCTTGATTGGATGAATTCAAAGGTATGTTCCTTGAGAAAATATTTTCCTAAGGCAGTTTTACTTAGGATGGGAAAAATATTCTTGTAATTGATTTAGGAGGATGACTTAGTGGATTCTTATGAAGAAAAATTCACTCAATTGGCAAGGTATGCTCCAAATTTCATATGGTATATTGATAGTAAAATCAATCATTTTTACTTAGGATTAAATCCAAAGTATCGATGTGAATTAGCTTCTTGTGAGTTAAAAAGTTATGAAAAACCTATTTGTTGTTCAGAGAAGGTGGAAATGGAGTTTACTTATGATTTGGTGTTGTTTGAAAAAAAATATAATAAGAGGTCGAGGTGGAAGACTAATGGGAAGAACTCTTCAAAAAAGTCTAATAGTAAGAAACTTAAGTTTACAATTTGTGAAAATTGTGGTAGAAATCACACAGGGGAATTCCTTTTGAATTCTGGTAAGTGCTTCCAATGTGGTAAAATGAGACATAAGGCTCGTAATTTTACTAAAAAATATCAAGGTAGTGGTAAGACAAAATCATATTTACAGTGAGTAAAATGTTTTAAGTGTAATGAAATGGGTCTTTATGTAAATGAGTGTACAATGAAGAACTCAAATGAAGGAAAGTAGCTGAACTATAAGTTGAAAGGGGTGGTGAAATCATTTTAAACTACTTCAATAGATGTTATTCCAACAAATGAATTATTATTAGGTATATTTATTGTTTATTCAGATTATTCTAATATGTTTTTTGATTTTGGGTCTACACATTCTTTCATTTTTTGTGAAATTTTCTAGTAAATTGGTAATTCCATATCAAGATATGAATCCAGAACTTGTGCTAAAAACACTTAGAAGAAATTTTGAGACAAAAATAAATTATAATAACCTTCATATCCTTGTGTGTATAAAGATTCTACCTGCAAACCTTATTTTTTTCTTCTATTAGAGTTTGATGTTATTTTGGGTATGGATTGGATTTCTGTTTATCATGCTAAGTATGATTGTAGAGCTAAAGAGTTTTATTTTTAGAAATAATTTCAGTTTGTGTACAAGAATAAACCCTTCATTTTGAAAACATGTTAGTAAGATAAGAAACTAGTAAAATATGGAAAAAAATGTTACCTTTCACATATTGTTGAAAACAAAGGAATTGTTCAGATTAATGATGAACTAATGGTAAATGAGTATCTTGATGTTTTTCCTCTTGAGTTTCCTGGTATAATACCTAATCAGGAAGTTTAATTTACTATTGACTTAGTTATTGATGCTAATCCAATTTCAAAACCCCCTTAGCGAATGGCTCAAATTGAATTTTTATATTTAAAGATTAAATTGTAGTATTTATTAGATAAAGGTTTCATTCGACCTATCACATCACCATGGGGTGCTCCTATCATGTTTGTTAAAAATAAATATGGTTCAATGAGACGTTTCATTGATTATAGATCCTTTAATAATATCACTATTAAGGACAAGTATCCTTTTCCTCATATTGATGATTTGTTTGATCAGCTCTAGGGAGCTTAGTATTTTTCAAAGATTGACTTGAGGTCAGGGTACCATCAGTTGAGAGTAAAGGAAGAAGACATTTTGATGACCATGATTCATATTAGATATGGCCATTATGAATTTATAGTTATGTCTTTGGGGTTAACCAATGCACCTTCTATATTCCTAGATCTTATGAATAGAATTTTCTATGAGTTCTTATATAAGTTTTGGTCATGTTTATTGATTATATTTTGGTTTATTATAAAAGTAAAGAGGATAATAAAAGTCATTTAAGGGTTTTATTGAAAAATATAGAAGAAAAGAAACTATATGGGAAATTCAAAAAGTGTGAGTTTTGGTTACAAAAAATTTCATTTCTTGGTCACATTGTATCTAAAGATTTCATAACTATTGATCCTCCTAAAACAAAAGTTGTTAAAGAATGTCCAAGACCAAAAAATATAACTGAGATTTGAATTTTTCTTGGTTTAGTAGGTTATTACTGGAGGTTTGTTGAAAATATTACATGGTTATCTAGTCCACTGACTAAGTTAACTTGAAAAGGTGTTAAGTTCATCTCGAAAAAAGAATGTGAGTAATATTTTCATGAATGAAAAAGAATTTTGGTCAATGCTCTAGTTTTGGAACTACCATCCAAAAATTGTGAATTTGTTATCTATAGTGATGCTTTATTGAAACGAATTGGTTATGTCCTACTACATAATGATTAGATAATTACTTATACTTCATGTCAGTTGAAATCTAATGAGTTAAATTACCCTACACAATATTTGGAATTAGCTGCTGTTTGTTTTCTATAAAAATTTGGAGGCATTATTTGTATGGCATAAAGTGTGAAATATATACTGATCACAAAAGTTTGAAGTATATATTTACTCAGAAAAAATTGAACATGAGATAGAGGAGATAGATATAATTAATCAAGGATTATGATTTCATGTTTAATTACTATCTAGGAAATGAAAATGAAGTGGTTGATTCTTTGAGTTATAAAATTAATTCTATATTAACTATGCTACGTTTGGAATGAGATCCTTTGGTTTTTGATTTTATGAATTTTGGATTGGAAGTTTTTGGTGCAAGGAATTCCTCTATTTTCTTTCATGTGGTAGTGAAATCATCTCTATTATACAGAATAAAGAAAATGTAGAAAAAAGTCCGTGAGTTGTAGAAAAATGTAGAATTGGTTCAGAAGGGTAAGTTACCTAAATTTAACATTGATAAAGACTATGTTTTTAGGTTTGAAAGGAAATTATGTGTGCCTTGTGATTCTTAGTTAAAGAAAGATTTATTATGTGAAGCTCATAGTTCTTCATTTTCATTTATTCTTGGTAGTACATCTTTAGAATTATTACTGGTGGGATGGAATGAAAAGAGATATTGCTGACTTTACCTTGAGATGTTTGATTTTTAATAAGTTAAAGTAGAGAAGCAGGTACCAAAAGGTATAATTAATCCTTTTTCACTTCTAGAGTGGAAATGAGAAAATATATCCATTGATTTCATAGTGGGATTACCAAATACTTCTCTAGGTAACAATGCAATCTGGTTTATTGTTGATCGATTGATTAAATCTGCTCATTTTCTTCTTATTCGAGATACTCTGTCTCTAGATCAACTTTCTTGATTGTATATTAAAGAGATAGTTAGGTTACATGGATTTACCTTCTCAATTGTATCTGAACGTGATCAAAGGTTCACTTCTAACTTTTGGAAAGTCCTTTAGAATTCATTAGAAACTAAATTAAATTTCAATACATCTTTTTATCCTCAATCAGATGGGCGGTTAGAATGAATATTTCAGACCTTGGAGGATATGGTACGTGCTTATTCACTAGATTACTAGGGAAGTGGGATAAACATCATTATTTGGTTGATTTTTCTTATAATAACAGATTTCATTCCAGCATACAAATGGAACCATTTGAAGCATTATATGGAAATAGGTGTTGAACTCTAGCTTTTTGGGATGAAGTAAGTGAAAGAAAGTTGATAAGACCTAAATTGGTAGAAGAGATGGCAGAAAATTTTAGTTGATTTAGAAGTACATGAGAATAGCTCAGAGCAGACCGAAAAGTTATGCATATAACCAGAGGAAGGATCTTTCTTTTTTGGTAGGTGATCATGTCATTCTCAAAGTTTCTCCATGGAAAAGGGTGATGTGTTTTGGTAAGAAAAGAAAGATGAGTCTGAGTTTCATTGTGCCCTATAAAATCCAGGAGAAAGTTGGATCAATTTCCTATAGAGTGGATTTACCTCCAATTTTATCCCAGGTACATAATGTTTTTCATGCTTCAATGTTGAGAAAGTATATGTTGGATCCATATCATGTTTGGAGTCTTGAGGTACTTAAGTTGGAAGAGAATCTTTCTTATGAGGAACAACCAATCCAGATTCTTGACCGCAGAGGGCCAGTGTTGTAGAATAAGGTGATTCATCAAGTAAAGGTTTTTTGGAAAAACCATATGGTTGAAGTGGAAACATGGGAATCTAAAAATTATATAAGGGATAAATACCCACACTTATTTGATAAGGGAATAGAATTGTGAGGATGTCATTCCCAAAATGGGGGAATGATGTAACAACCCAAGTATTTATAGAATAATATGTTTTCATTTCTATTAATATTTTTGAATAATATATTAATTTTATGTTAAAATGACACTTTGTGCGATAGCATACTCAACATGAAACAACAGGTTTTTCCAAAATCTTACGTTGCACACAATTTTGAGTTATACCGAAAAACAATACAAATAATATTATTATTATTTTAAATGGTAATTAACGCCTAGCCATTATATTGGCAAGAACGAACAGAATTTATTATATTATTATTTTACAAATTTTTTAAATGTTTTTACATTTATCCAATGAATATTAGAATCTTAAAATAAGAATGAATCTAATTTTAAGAATGAAATACGCTAATATTTTTAAAAGGTCGGTTTACCACCTTTTGATGGAGAACCTTTTTTAAATCTAGTTTTTGTCACTTTTATATGTTCTATTTGAAAAAATAAACTTCTTCTACAGAAGTGGGACATAAAAATTTAATATAGATAAATATTTGGTAATTTTCTGATAAACTTTATTTTTAATAAATAGTGAAAAATACTACATTTTAATTAAAAACTACCCTTTCATATAATTTATTTATATAGTTAAATTGTCCTTTTACTTAGTTTTAAATTGAAATTGGATTATTTTTTTACCATTTAATTTAATGATGGTCATTTTAAGTAATTTCAATTTAAATTTAACATAAACACATGTCAATCTTTTGATAGTTATTACTTATTAAAAACACTCTTTTTGGTTTTGACAATGAGAATTAATTTTAAATTAATTACTGTAACTTCTGTATTTTGAATTTGAATACATGGATTACATATTTGGAATCCAAAGGTCCAATTTTTTTGAATAGTTACCATTTATTTTTGTACATTATGAATAGTAACTTTAGTAATGATTTTATTTACCATGGTTAAAGGGTAAATCTGGTAAATAAGGATAAAAAATAATATTATAATAACATTAAAACTACCCAAACACATGTCCTAATCCTATTGGATTATATATTTCTGACCAAGGGAATACTTGGGTTTATTTTAGAACCCCGTGGATCCAATTGGGAGTGATAATGACATTTTATAATAATTAATTTTACAATAAAGAGAAAAATAACATAAACATGTATCTTTTAGTAAAATAATTTTTATATGGGGTTATATAAGTAATCTATTCAACTATAAATTGTCATCATAAAGATAGAAATATTTCCTAAATCATGATATTTTATTTATAATTTTTATACTTTAAATAAATAAATTTAATTATGACACAATGGTGATGAAGTGATTACTTCATTAATAAAGGATTTAAATAAATGATATTATAAATATAGAAATAAATTTAATTTAAATATGTTGATTCCATACACGAATTTTTTGGATGATATTGACATACTATATTTGTATTAATGAAGTTTTTTCTAAGGAATCACGTTTTTATGGATTTTTTAAAAATCCATGATATGAATAGTGTCAAAATTGACATAATTCATATTTTAAAATATAAAATATTTTATTAAATATTATAAAATTCCAAAAAAATAAAATATTCTACCATATGATTATTATAAGTCTAAAATTTTATTAATTACTATTTCATTAGACATTTTTCATGTTTTGCTAACTATTTTCATTCTCAAAGTGTTAAATTCTTGATAAAACGGTAAGAGTTAAAAAAGGGTTAAATCAAAAAGATAAGGATTAAAAAATATCCAAAAAACTATATAATTATTATTGGATGACTTTATTTCTTCTTATATTAATCCTATATTTGAATTAAATTAATTTGGACTAATTTTTAATCAAAATATAATTTATAATAAATTAATATTTCTAAACATTCCTAAAGTGCCCCTCCTCCCACTTATAAAAAGCCACCACCTCTTACCACGTAACTCACACCTCTCAATCCCCTTGAATCATCCATATTCTAAAAAAATATGCTCCCAACATCCCTCCCTCCTAAAATTCTTACCTTGTGTAGAGGGAAATTCAACAAAGTATTTTGGTTCAGATCAAAGGGAGTTACATGTTTTAGAGGTAGGGTCTTCTCTAAAATTCATTTCCATTATTTTAACTCACCACTCCCTATGATATTACAATTATTTTATTACATAATAACACCAATATCCTCAATATACTAGGATTTTTTTAAGATAATTATTTGAACTACACTTACATACACCTCTATCTAATGGATACGAACATCCTGTTTCTATGTACGGCGAACTACTGCCTCACAAAATGAGGATTATTTAATTTTACCCTACCACCTCTCATGGTGGCCATTATAATATAACTGTATTTATATATCATATATATTATATTTATATTGTCTATATGCTTCTTTATATTTTATTTACATCATACCTGTATGCTTTCCATAATGTGTAAATACGATAATTTCATTTGAGGAAGTGTGCACTACCACCCCCTCAAAGTGATATGACTTATTCATGCCATACATGGAATGTATAAAGGATTGCATTAATGAAATTATCTAACATATATAAAATATTATATTAATACTATAATTATAATATACTTATGTATCATTTAGTTTTCATTTTTTTAATATGACAAATAAATGAAAGTAGCATTCATGCGTACGTACGGCCTACTATCTCCATGAACGATGCATTTAATTTATTATCTCAAAATGTTATATAATATTATAAATACATATATATACTGGATATATATGATATTAAAATCATTAATACTATTATAGATATAGTATATTTTTGACCACATGGACAATTTGTAATTATATCAAGTTCATTTTCAACTCAAGTATCGAATATCAACAAAACAACCGATATGATCATAAATAATTATGTAATTTTTATAACATTATGATAAGTAATATAAAATTAATAATAAACTTGAAACAGGTTATAAATCAAGTATAAATTAACATAAGTTTATTATTCAGTAATATAAAGAATGAACGAGACAAATCGGACTGAAGGTAAGGGACTTCATCTCAATCTCCTTTCATTGAGGAATATTTTGATAATATACATCTCCTTATTTTATACGATGTATAATTATACCCTTTTTCTTTTAATTTAATTCAATGGTTTTCAAAAGGAAAATTTTCTTTTATGAAGTGTTTTACTAAACGATAAAAGGAATGTTTCTTTTTAACATACGCGGTGACAACAACCTTTCCGCCACCACAAGCATTATTTGATATTTGGCTTCCTTGACAAGCCGTAATGTTTTTAAAAGGTAAATAAATACCATATACCCTTTTATGTATTTTGGTATTTAAAATGGTTTTGATAAATCATTTATTATTTTAATATATTGAAATTATATATTGTGATTGCAATGTAGAAATTTTATCTTTCATTTATGCTTGATTTACTTGTTATGATTATGTTATGGTTCTTGGGTATTGTTTACGTATATGGGTGGTTCTGTGATAAACTGAGGGTAGGTGAGCCTGAGATAGCACTCAAATGCATTGGGTAATGTGACGGAGGTAAACATTAATTTTTATCCTAAGAGATTTAAGGGACATGCTTTGATGGGTATTCCAAACATAACTCCCTATGTATCTGTGAAGTTACCTTTGTGGTTTATGATTTCTATGTGTTATTCATAAATCTTATGATTTCATTAGGTATGTTAAACATATTATTTTTTAGGATTGAAAATAATGATTTCATTGATTTGTATGTATTGATGGACTAATTCTTTCATTCCTTATTTTATAACCCTTACTGAGCTTTTTATGCTCATACCATGTTTTTGTAATGTTTTTTCAAAGGGTATAAGGAAGGTTAAGATAAAGTAATAATTCAAGAAGATTTATATCAATAAAATAATTCTTTTTTTATTTAATTAGTTTTATTATTGTAAAAAGATTAGATATACTAGAAGTGTCTACTTTGTAATATTTGAGATGTAATGTATTCGTTATGGCCTAATTCTCTAAAACTCTAAACCTAAAAAGATCATCAATGTGAATTATTAACTAAACTAAAGATTATGTAATTTTTAAGTTTGGGGTTGTACATATATATAAATTTCAAAAGGTATTAAATCTTATTTATACTCTCCAATTTAATAGCTAGGACATAACTGTCACATTAAATAATAATATTATAATAGTTTATCATGGTTCATTTAAACTAGGTGTTTCTTTAAGAAATAAAATTATTTAAAGAAAAATGTCTGCTTAAATCATGAGGTGTTACACAAAGGAGTCTACATGAATTATAAAAATGGTTTAGGTGTGTTGCAGATCTAAAACACATGGTTCATGCATGGTTTTTTCAACTGATCATGTAACCATGTGAAGGGGTGGTTTAGGGATAGTGAGAATGAACAGTTGGTACATGTTAGCTTCTCCCTCTCATTAGAAGATCATCCATGTCCTCTATGGTTTAATCTAGTTCCTCTTTTTGATATGTGTTTCATTCACCATTCATATCATTGGATCCATATTGGTAAGCTCTTTGATCCACTTCCTTCCTTTCTGGTTTTATTTTTCCGTATGGAATGTTAAATCCATGTGAGCTAATATGTCCTATTTTCTAGGTATTCTACAATTTATCTTATTTCTCCCATTCTATCCTAGATTAGAGGCCAATAATAGACAAGGAGTCTACTTTCCATCTATGTTAGGTGGTCTAATTATTTTCTATAAAATTCTAGTCATTTATATATTGCATTATTATTCCAAATGTCGTAAATTCTATGTGTCACCTCTTAAATTTATTTTTTCCTAAATTTAATGTATGGTCTTATACCTACATGACTCATGTGATCCATATAAGTAAATAGAGGTTCAGATACTCAACTAAAATAACCCTATTGGGGTGTTATACTAAATTATGTTAAATAAACATTCTTTATTATGAAATTAAACTAACGTTGAGGTGTGTTTCCTTTCCCATTTTAATTGTGATGTTAAATGAATTGGAAGAAATGTAAATGGAATTAAATTAAATATGTAATGGTGATCCCATGTCCCTAAGACTTACTCCTTCTCACTGATTCTTGATTTATACATTATAATGAAATAAAAAAAATAAATTAAATGTGTTGTTAAATGGTATGGATAGAATGTGAGCAATTAATATTTAGTATTCCATGTTGAGAATGATACATGGGTTCCAACTCATAATTCCATGGATGGGATCATCATGATTCTTGAATTAAAATTAATTATAAATGGAATTATTACATCCTGGGTGACAAATAGATTCCTATATGGAATTCCTTGGATGGGCTCACCCAGCAAGTGGACTTATATTATATGATGAGACACACTTGGGTCCCCTATGTGGAATGTAGAGGATGGATTTAGAGGGAAGTTCATTATATTACTCCATAAGTGACACTTGGGTTCCTTATATGGAATACCAAGGATGTGCTTAGAGGGAAATCCCATTACACTATTTTTTGGGCAATACCTAGGTTCCCATGAGGAATGACATAGACTGGCTTATAGGGTGATGGGTTCATAGTATGCCCAGATCATTTCCTAGGTTCCCTATGTAGAATACCTTATATGGGATCAGTATTCCAATCAATTAATTAAATGATGTGTCTTCAAATCAAATAATATACTTGGATTTGGTCAATGCTTTATATACATTAAGACTTTGTTTTTTACGAACTGACCCATGCCGAGGCTCGAGCTGAAACTACCCCAAGATCGCCTCTATAGTCCAGGGGGTGGAAACTAGTGCCAGATGCACAGAAAACGTGGGGAGGTCTTTTCCTAATAACCTATACACACATGCGCAACTAACTCAATAAAAATTTATATAAGGAAAAAGGAACAAAATATACAAAACTGTAATAAAAAATGAAACCAAACATATATTCATAGACCTCTAAATAGTATGAGTATAGAAAAGTAAACTAAAAGGGATAGGGTAAAAATACATACCCAACCAAATAACTTCTATAACCCAGAAACAATTGGAAAAGAAAAATAGCTAAGAGAGCCCCACTCCTAGTTCCCAAGCTACGACCACCGTACGCGGTCCAAGAACCTCATATCTCTAAGCTCCTATGAATTCACAATAAACATGTATGTTGTCAACAAGGGAACACCAAGTGTAGGAAAATACCAAGTAGGGGTCAGTATAAAAATACTTAATACAATTCCCGGAAATCAAATGTGAGCAAAAAAGATGTACTGAGTAGGGGAGTAGTAGATAGAACAAGGTATAGATGATAGAGTGCATCTCAACCTGACAAGAGAGTGAAGTAAACTCCTACACACACAAGTAGATATAAATGGTGATAATATGAACTTCTCATTGAGTTTTTTCTACCTATAGTAGGATAGTATACTCGTCTAACCACAAGAATCTAGACACAAAAATCATGTGGCATACCCCACGCGTCTTCGGCTCTCTTGGAAAGAGAGTAACAAAAACTCATGGTGTGGGTAATATAAATATAATATATATATATATATACCTATCCAAGAAACCCAAATGAGAGAGTAAGGGGATCTCCATATCACAAGATCATCCCAACAAAGTGAGTAGCCAATAGTCCTAGAAGTAACCACCATCGGTGCCTAGCATCATCATGTTAGTCCTGAACTGCAAGTTAAAGGGACTCAATCACCACACCTTAATTCTATCTTCTTTGTATGTCACTATCTCACCCTCAAGATTTTAGGTCATGTCACAAGGATGCATCTTGGTGATAAAAGTGTCCATCTTCCTCTTGATTCTAAAGGTACGTCAACCACATCTCGTCACTATGTCGCACAGCCAAGGGATTTAAAACTCGTTGTAGGGGAACCACTCTCTAGTGTGTTAGGGGGATTCCACTCTAATAGTCATTGTAGAGGATCCACACCCTAGTGTGTCAGGTGTATTCCACTCTGATAGTTGATGGGGACCCACTACCCTACCTAGTTGAAGGGTACTACCTGGTAAGAGTCATCAATGGGACCCACTACCCATTCCAGCTGGAGGGAAGCCTAGAAATTCCATTAGTGACCACTTTATAGCCCAGCTAGAGGTAAACCTGGAACTTATATTAGGTACCACTTCCCAACCCAACTGGAGTTAAACCCTAAACTACTCTATCTATTACTATTGGATGGTACCTCTCAAAAAACAGTGAGGAACTCTAGTCATCCCTATTGTATGGTACCTCTTGGAGAGAATCGAGGAACACTGGCCATCCCTGATTCTTCATACCTTTTAAAAATCATCGAGAAACATTGTCCATCCCTGATGGATGGTAACTCTCAGGAAGAATGATTTTGTAGTCATCGGGTGTCACCCCATATAGGCGTCACTCACAGAACATCTCACATCGTATCTATGAAGCCACTATAGAGGGAATCGTCATGTTCTATGTGTAAAAAAAATTAGAATACACTACTCGCATGCCAAAATTTGTGTCCAAAAGAAGGAGATATGAGTTATAGAATATTTTTAAAGTAGTACATGGAGTGTGTGGGTCCCACACATCATGTGGACCCGCCTCATCATTTGGTCGTGTACCTATCCATTCTCAGGTACTAAATTATGAACAAGTACCCCTAGGCATGCTTGTGTACTCCAAGAGTACATGGCGCATCTAGTCAAAAATTTCGACAAGCGTACAACACTCATCCTTATTCCAGAGCATCAAAAATTTAACTTTGCCGACACGCCTCATCAATGACCCAAAAAATTTGATCACATCTCTTCATACATCTTCTCCACTCTTACATGAGTCGAAGCTAACTCAAGCTATGAGTTTTCTCAAAACACATCAAAAGCACCATCCACTGATAGACTTTTCATGTTTCCACATTTAATGAGATCATGAAGAAGGATCTACACATTCAAAAGGATCACATCATTGCAATCCTTACATAAAAACATGAAAGATCTACTATTCATTATCCCCAATCGGACATCTGATGGAAAAGTCGCAAGTCATTGCATTTTTTTAGAAGTGTCACATGGGACCCACACCTCGGTCTTGAAACAAATAATATGGATTGCGTCATTTTCATCCCTATGGAAAAACTCACGAGATGGACTTACTCATTCATCCAAAAATGATACCCGGTGAAAAAGTTTCATTTCACCGCAAAGTGAGCGAACTGGGCCTCATAGGGCCCGCACCCCCAACCTTAGGTTAAACACATGGAAGTATTCTTAAAAAAAATAGGGACCAGAATCAGACCACCACTAAAGGTACACTAAACAGGCATTCAATTTAAAAGTTAGGTCTGATACAAGGTCATTGGATAATAATATATATTTTTTATTATTATTAAAATTAGGAATTTCATGAAACAAAGAAATGAAACCCAGCCTTAAAAGTATAGAACCAGTATAAAAATATTCATATTGGTGATAGGGACACGTGGAAATAGAAGGTGCATCAAAGGGACTTCAGATGTAGGTGCTACATCAGGATGAAGGAACCGCGAATAATAATAATTAAATTATTATTAATAAAGCGATCGTTTCTCACCACCCACCTTCGAGATTGAAATTTAAAATTATCAAAACCACATCAAATGGTTCATCTCGACTTGAGGATCGTGCTTCCATAGATGGAATGTCAATCAGATGCACCATTTAAGAGATACAGCTTTCTAAATCCTCATGGCCCAAAAAGAGTTGATCTGGCCTAGTCTAGCCAGACCGATCCATGTGCGCCAACCCATCCGGGCTGGCCCAGTTCAGTTTTTCATAGCCCGAGGACCATCCTGTATAGCTTAGACCTCTTCCTCCCAGCCAGTCTGCCTATCGCCAGCCTGACATGGCCCCCTACCTCACTAGCTCAGCATGCTTCCAGCCA
The DNA here is from genome assembly GCA_963277665.1 of Viscum album. Lineage (NCBI taxonomy): Eukaryota > Viridiplantae > Streptophyta > Magnoliopsida > Santalales > Viscaceae > Viscum > Viscum album. The sequence continues at coordinate 771,625,880 of OY728151.1, read as the reverse complement.
AACAGCTCAGCTCCCTTGTGTCAACGGATGGCCCGTAGTTCACAGGTTATGATCCATACCTCGATACCATCATCTTCCTTGGCGCCTATACCTTAACCCAGCAATAACATTAGTTCCCCCACCGAACTCACTCCATTGTGTTTCCCATCCCCCTACATTCATCAGTCCACTCTCCTCTAACCGCCTCACCACCATGCTCCAGTCACCTGTTGTGACCCCACATCGGCTAGCTTTCCAACTATATCTACTCTCCCATGCCACCCTCAACGGACCCTGTGTTCTGCCATCACTTTTCGGACTTGCTCAGTTGGTCCCTTCCACAGACCACAACAACTCCACCACTCATCTGATTTCAAAACCAAAAGTTATTCTAGGATCCTCGGATCATGCTTTTCGTAGACGCAAGCCTCACTCAATGATCCATTGGATATTTGACATATCCAAGATTAAACTTCAACAAACCTGAAGAACAAGGGAAGAACATGATGTAGAAAAGTGTTTTTGGTGAGGATTTATGGACATGTTAGTGTGGCCATCAATGGTGATATTCAAAATGAAGAAAAAAAAAGTAACAAAGGATTTTTGATTAAAAACTTGAATCAAAACTCAAAAGTAGAAGAAATCCTACCTCATTTGATTTGTTCATCATTGAAGAAATGCCTGTTGTAATCCTGGTTCAATCCGTCAATGTTTTGTTCTTGATCTACCCTCAATCTGCTGAAGAACAAAGAGAGAGGGGGGGGGAAATAGTATTTTTAGAGAGAGAGAAAGTTAGGGGATAACACTAATTCTAATTCTTAAACTTCTATTTATAAAAGCCTCGCTTGTCACGGAAGTTCAAAATTCCTACACCCCTTATTTTTATGTTGTGATTAGGAAAAAAATTCCATCTCGAACTCAATAGAGGTATCATATTTCCAATATGAGTCCCCATTTGAAATTTATTTAACTCAACATTCAAGATAAAATAATAAAATTTAATTATTTTATTTACGATTTTCCCCTGGGTGACTTTTCTCATAGAAGTCCTATCCTGACAAAATTTATGCCCCACCTAGGGTAAACGCCACATTTTAGACTCAACCATGGCCTCATATTTCTAATCTAAGCTATCATTTAAGAGATATCTTATTCCCATTATGTGAATAGAACAAAAACACTTAATATTTTTGTATAATTTATTTTTGTCACATTAGGCCTCGGAATTCCATGATGTCTCAGCCCCTAGCTCTGGAAATTTTCTTAGAAATATTTCAAATTATTAAAAGGAAAAAACTAGGTCTCTTCATCATTCCCTCCTTCAATATTTTCGTCCCCAAAAGGAAAAACTTGGGAAACAACCCAGGATACTGAGACCTCCTCTGTCTCTCCCACTCCCAGGGAAAATCCTGGATTTTTTTGTACTATAACGACATGCAAAGCAGGGGGATGGTCCATCCTAAAAAGGATTACTCCTATTGATGATGATCTTAGAAACACACGCATATCTCTTTAGCTACGACATGTGGGAGACATCATTTTCCCACTACATCTATTGTGGGTATGTAAAAGTATTAAGCAATTATTCCATCTCATTGTACGGTCCCAATCGGCCTTAAGAAAATTTGGGTATGGTTTACCTCCCTATCCGAACCTCAGTATCCCACATCGCAAATAAAATCATTTTTTGTTTCTAGAATAGGGTTTAGTGATTCCCTCCTTTAGAATATCCATCTGGTGAAACACCTAAGGATATCTGGTCATGCAAGATTCTATAGTTCATGTCTTCTAACCGAGACTCTCTGACATGCTTGGGAAGTGAAGGAGTCCACACCATCGATTGAATAAGATTTATACCTCCTACTCCACCAGGGTCAGCTACGAGGAAGTTAACTATTCTAAATCTTCCCACACTAGGTGAGCCTAGGACATCCTGCTAAGGGGATATGATACAAAATTCCACGTTCCTAGAGTATAGAATATCTTGAATGCATATCCTTGTATGAATTTCAACTATTATTGCTACATCATGTTTGATTCTCTCTAGGGGAATTCATACTTGAGACTTCGGTGATATAAAAAACCCATATAGCACTCTCCCAGAAGATAGTGTCTCCACATTCTCAGGGAAAAGACTACCACTGCTAGCACCAGATAGTGATCCGCATCATTCTGTTCATGGGGTCTCCATCGCCTCAACATGTACTTTATAAATATAGTATTAATACTTGACATTGAGCATGCAAGGCACCAATGAATAAGGTTGGTGAGTAAAATCATCCAACCACAAGAGGCTAGACACAAAATCATATGGCATACCCCATGCATCTTTCCCCTCTTGGAATTAGAGTAATCCCCAAAACATGCACTCTACTGATCCAACTAGTTTCATCCCAAGAAAAAGGAGGTCGAGCAGAAAAACACCACTGGTAATGCTATGACCTGCTCTGAAACTCCTCTACACAACCCCTCCATGAATTCACAAGTTTGAGGAACTCTTCCACCACACCTTGATACTATCCTCTTTATTCGGCACTGACTCACCCTCATGGTTTTTCTCGCATCACAAAAATGTGTCTCGGTGATGGAAGGACCCCTCTTCCTCATGAATTCAAAGATACATCAAACAACACCAACTCAAGGTTACACCGGTGCCCCATGTTACCCTGGTAAAACCTAAATAATGGAGTAAGTAGAGAAGAGTAATTCACACAGTTTATAACAAGTTATACTGAAAAAAAGTAAAAAAGAAAATGGTAATACCTCTTATCATATCATTCTCAGAAGGATTATAGGCATACAAAGCGTACGGATATCCATAGTCCTAGCTATTAGCTTCCTGAGCCTGATGTGGGATACCTGGTGGTGGTAGAAAGAACTCATAATGTCGTCCCCCACCTCTAGATTCTCTTCCAGCACCACCTCCCTAGGGACCACCCTGATGGAGGTGTTCTCTCTGCCATGGTGTTCTACCAGCTGCCTGCCTGGTGTTCTCAGCACGTCTGGTCAAGAATTCTTGTGCCATATGACATCACCCATCACAAGAATAACATCATCCCTCCCCAAGCTATCCCTACACTCTGCACTGCCTCATCCCCATACTACAATGTGCTTGAGACTGATTATGGGGAGGCCTCCTATGTTGAGATCTTATCGACTGGCATTTTCTAGCTGCGGCAGACGTCTCAGCTCTGTTACACTCACTACCACAACAATTTTTATGTCATACCTCTGGTAGAAAACACTTTTTCACCAACGCCTTCTCCAGCACCTCATAATATGTGGGGATCCATAAGGTTACTATGATAGCATGGATCTCTCTATGGAGTCCCAGGTCAAAATTATGTGCTTTGAAGTATCTGTCATGGTTCATGTCTAGAGAGTAGTGCACAAGGTCTGTGAACCTAGTTGCGTACTCATTCACCATCATCCCTCTCAACTAAAACTAAAGGATATCCTAAAGTAAAATGGAGCACAAGAAGGAGGGTTATTACTCCTCACAAAACATCTCCTGGAATTTATCACGCAATAGTTTTTACTCATCATGCATCTGAGTAACCATGCTCAACAAATGTCAAACTGCTCAATGGAAAAGGTTGGATACCAAAGACACCATTTGATTTGTCAATGCCCGTGTAATCCTTAAGAGGCAGACCGCTGACTCTAAACAAACCTTTTCTTCCTGAGGGTCGGGCTCACTGTGGAACCTCAGTGGTCTCTGTTTCTGGATCTCATGAAGTGTACTCAGTCATCACACGTAATCATCCCACTCTACTAGGGATTTATACTACTCAATAGGTGGATGTGTTTCTACCTTCCCACCTTGAGGAAGGGGATCACATGATGGGTCTTGAATTAAGGCTTCATCTCTCACAGAATCATCGTCATGAACTGGAGCTAGTATCCTAGATGGATATCGTTGTGGAGACATCTTGAATATTATCAAGTCACATCGCAGTCAAATGAGAATATATATATATATATATCAACAACAATGGGTATCTAACTCAATAAGGATAGACAAAGATTCAATCCTATATGATTCTTGTACCATTATTCCCTACCACAAGGGTCTTAGGGTGCTGAGTCAATAAGTGGGTAATAAGGGTTTGGGTGAATAGATACGTCGGCTACATGTACCATCACTGGACTCCCTAGACTGATAGCCTCTCTAGGGAAACTTCAACATTATTTCCCTAATCCCAACCAAGACCTTTTTAGGAAAAAATTTGAACAACGTCCCAAGGGTTGAACCACCTTTGATACCACTTTATTACAACCTGACCCGTGTTTGGGATCGAGCCTCGACTACCCCAAGATCACCTCCATAGGCCAGGGGTGGAAATTATCACCAAAGGAAAAACAAACTTCAGGATGCCTTTTACTAAGAACATGTACACACACAAGCATCCAACTCAATGCAAAAGTGTAGAGAGAGAAAGGAACAAAAGATACAAAACTACTATAAAAAGAAACCAAACATATATGCATCAACCTCTAAATAGTACATGTACAGGATATTAAACTGAAATGGAAAGGGAAAAAATACATGCCCAACCAGAAAATTACCACATCCCAGCAACAATTGGAAAAATAAAATAGCTGAGAGAACCCCTCTCTTGGTTCCCAAGATATGACCAGTGCATGCGGTCTAAGAACCTCGTATCCCTAAGCTCCTCTAAAGTCATGATCAACCTACTCATCATCTATAAGAGAACACCAAGTTTGTTCAAATACCAAGCTGGGGTGAGTATAAAAATACCATGTAGGATTCCCTGAAGACTCAAGGGAGAAGAAAAACATGTACTAAAGAGGGGGTAGTATTAGATAAAACAAGGTGAAGAAAAAGGAGTGCAGCTCAACCCAACAAGAGAGTGAAGTAAACTCATGCACGCACACGGATATTGAAATGGTGAGAAGATAAAATTTGCATCAAGTATTTTCTACCTATAGTAGGAGAGTAGACTCATCCAACCATAAGAATCTAGACACAGAAATCACATGGCATACCCTGAGTGTTTTTGCCTCTCCTGGAAGGAGAGTAACTAAAACCCAAGGAGGGGGTACTGTAAATAGAATATATATATATATATATATATATATATATATATATATATTTAGTCAAAGAAACCCAAATGAGAGAGTAAGGGGATCTCCATCTCATAATCTCATCCCAAGAAAGTGAGTTTCCAACAGTCTATAAAGTAACAACCATCGATGCATATCATCCTCACGTCGGCCCTGAACTTCAAGTCAAAGGGACTCAATCACTACACCTTAATACTATCCACTTTGGATGGAACTATCTCTCCCTCACGGTTTTAGGTGGAATCACAAGGATGCATCTTGGTGGGAAAAGAGTATTTCTTCCTCATGATTCTAAAGGTACATCAACCACATCTCTCCACGGTGCTGCACAGCCAAGGGATTTCAAACTCATAGTAGAGGACCCAAGACCTAGTGTGTCAGGGGTATTCCACTCTATTAGCCATCATAGAGGACCCACTCCCTAGTGTGTCAGGGGTATTCAACTCTGATAGTCAATAGGGACCCACTACCCAGCCCAGCTGGAGGGTACTCCCTGGAAAGATTTGCTGACAGGACCCAGTGCCCAGCCCAGTTGGAGGGAATCCTAGAACTACCATCGGGGACCACTTCCCAGTCCAGCTAGTGGTAAACCTAGAACTACCATCAGGGACTACTTCACAGCCCAGTTGAAGGTAAACCCAGAATAGCTCTGGCCATCCCTACTGGATGGTACCTCTTAGAAAAACATCTAGGAACTTTCATTATCCCTACTAGATGGTAAATATTTGAGAGGAATGAGGAACAATGGAAATCCTTAATGGATGGTACCTCTTTAAAAGAACCAAGGAACACTCTTCATGCCTAGTGGATGGTACCTCTTGAGAATAACACTGTTTTATTCATTGGGTGCTTCCCTAGAAAGGTGTCACTCTCAGAATATCTCTTATCTCATCATGGAATACACTATAGAGGAAATCATCATGTTCTACATGGAAAAACACTTAGGATAGGCTAATCACATTCCAAAATTCATGTCCAAAGTAAGGAGATACAAGAGGTAGAAGATTTTAAAAATAGTACACAGTGTGCGTGGGGCCCACAAATCATATGGCCCCACCTCATCATCTAGTTGTGTACCTATCCATTCTCAAGTACTAAATTTTGAACAAGTACCACTATGCGTGCTAGTGTACTCCCAGAGTACAGGGCACATCTAGTCAAAAGTCTGATGAGCATGCAACACTCATCGTTAGTATAGAGGTTTAAAATCATAACTTCACTAACACGCCTCCTCAATGACCCAAAACATTTGACCGCATATATTCATACATCTTCTCCACTCTCACAAGAGTCGAAGCTGACCCAAGTTGTGGGTTTTCTCCAAACACGTCAAAAGAACCTTTCATTGATATTATTTTCAAGTTTCCACATTTATTGAGATCACGAATAAAGCTCTAAACATTCAAATGGATCACACAGTTTCAATCCTTGTGAAAAAACACGCAATATTGACTACTCATTCACCCCAATCAGACATCTGATGGAAAATTCACAAGTCACTGCATTTTGCTTGAGAAGCGTCATGTGGGGATCATGCCTCAGTCCTAAAACAAATTATATGGATCATGCCATTTTCATCCCCATGTAAAAACTCATGATATAAAATACTCATTCAACCAAAATAGATACCCGGTGAAAAGGTTTCATTTCACTGCAAAGCATGTGGACTGTTCTTCATGGGGCTTACACCCTCGGCTTTAGTTTAAACACTCGGAAGTAATCTTAAAAAATTCTTCCATGTACTAGGATCATACCTCCATTGATAGTGCACTAAACATATGTAATTTTTAAAATTTAGGTCTGATACAAGGTCCCCAGATAATAATAAATATTTTATTATTATTAAACTTAGTCGTTTCATGAAACTGAGTAACAAAACCAAGTCTTAAAAGTCCCAAACCAGTCTAAAGAGATATGCCTTGATGAGAGGGACATGTGGTTATAGATGGTATGTCAAAAAAAATTTGGGTGCTAGAACTATGTCTAGAAGAATTAACCGAAAATAAAAATAAATAAATTATTAATAAAAAAGTGAGTGTTTCTCCCCACCTAACTTCGAGCATGAAATTTAAAATTCTCAAAATCACCTCAAGTAGTCCGAATCGACTCAAGCATCATGTTTTTGTAGATGGAAAGTCAATAGGTCACGTTGTTTATGAGATTTAGCTTTTTAAAGCCTTATGGCCCGAAAATAGTTGGTTTGGACCAGTATAGCTGGACCGCTCCGCGTGGCCCGGCCCATCCCGGCCATCCCGGCTCAGTTATCCATGGCCCGAGTCCCATTCTGCATAGTCTGGACCTCTTCCTCCTGGACGGCCCATCTACTGCCATCCCTGCCTGGCCCCCCACATCACTGGCTTTGTATGCCACCAACCGATCATCTTGGCTCCCCCATGTCAACAGATTACCCGTGGTTCGTAGGTCGTGCTCCCTACCTTGGTACTTCCATCTGCCTCGGTGCATGTGCCTCATCCCAGCCACGGCCTCAGTGCCCCACCAACCTCGCTCTATCGTGTTGCCTAGTTCCATGCATTCACTGGTTTTCTCGCCTCCAGCCACATCGTACCACTATCCACCTCACCTCTATTCTCTGATCACCTACCATGACCCTACTTAGACTAGCTCTCCAGCCATGGCTACTCCATCATACCACCCTCTGCGGCCTCTGCATGTCGCCGCCACCGGCCAGCCTTGCTCTGGTGGTCCCTTCCACATACCATTATGACTCCACCACTCATTCAATTTCAAAACCAAAAGTTTTTTCGGGATCCTTGGATCAATCTCTTCATATATTCAATCCTTGATCAATGATCCGTTGGATATTTGACACATCCAAGATTAAACGTCGATAAACCTGAAGAACGTGTAAAGAACACAATGAAAAAAAGTGGTTTTCAATGAGTATTTATGTTCATGTTAGTGCGGCCATCAATGGTGACATTAAAAATGAAGAAACAAATAATAAACAAAGGATTTTTAATTCAAAACTTGAATTAGGACTCAAAAGTAGAAGAAATCCTACCTCATTGGATCGGTTTGTCGTTGACGACACGCCCAATGCGATCTCACTAGGATCCGTTGAAGTTTCATTCTTGATCCACCCTTGATCCGCCAAAGAATGAAGAGGGAGATAGGGAAGAGAGGATTTTTAGAGATATATAGAGAGAATTAGGGGCTAACCCTAATTCTAATTCTTTATCTTCTATTTATAGAATCCCCACTCGGTGCGGAAGTCCAAAATTCTTGCACCACCTCTTTTAATGTCACGCTTAGGAAAACCACCCCATTCCAAACTCAATAGAGGTCTCAGATTTCCAATTTGAGTCCCCTTTCAAATGTTATTTGACTCATTTTTTGAGATAAAATAATTAAATTAAAATATTTTATTTACGATTTTTCCCCTAGGTGACTTTTCTCATAGAAGTCTTGTGCCGACAAAAGTTATGCCCCTCCTAGGTTAAATGCCACATTCCAGACTCAATTGTATCCTCATATTTCTAATCCAATATATCTTTTAATAGATATATCTTTCCCATAATTTTCATAGTACAAAAACACTTAATATTTTTTATAATTTATTCTGGGAACACCGAGCCTTGAAATTGCACATTTTCTCAGCCACTAGCTCTATAAATATTCCTAAAAATATTTCAAAGTCTTACAAGGAAAAAACAGGTCTCTACATTGTTTCAATTATTTATTTAAACCTTAAATATCATGGGAATTATTCTTCCCTTATATTAATATGATCAACAGGGGATGCCTTGGTTATGAGCCTTGGGACCTAAGCCTATTATACAAATTGAATCATAAATCATAAGAATTTGGATACATACCGTCTTAGGACAAAGCAGGAAACATTCGATAGGTGATCCATGAGAGACCTGTATTGGATTGGGTATTATGTATTTCTTTTACTACTTATATTATTTTACCTAGACGTTTTTTCATTGTATACTCTTGGACTAGATATCTTTAGACACCATTGGTGGTGGCCTACTGAGTTTTACTCACACCCGGTTCAGGACACTAATTAGTACTTGGAAATACTTCATGGATGAAATTAGGGACAAAGGTAAGCATCCAGCTATGGATGCCAGATTTTCTATACTATGATGGAGTACGAGAGTAGTGCATTGAGCTTATACTCATGATTCTATTAGCTATAGATTTTGATATATTATACATGTTTGGTATATCAAGTTGTATATGCTTGTTGCTTTGTATCCTATGTATCCCCCATTTTTTATAGAATATATATGTGACATCATTTTTATATGAAATTGGTTATTTTTTATTCTACATGTTCATGTTATTTGGATGATTTATCTTCCATTAATTCTCTATTAGTTTACTTTATTACTGATTCCACTAGTTTGTTCATTTATTATATCATTTTATTATACTTTGATCATGATGGTATAGTCTCCCCACTATAACATCATAGACCCTTACTTCTATTTTATATCCTATGGTGTATGGGGGAGTGCTTGAGGCCATGTGGTCGATCGGGTTCAGTTACTTATGAGTGAACCAGGTTGGGGATGTTGCAAAGTATTATAAGAGAGGTTTCATTTCATTGCATTATTATTTTGGGATGGTAGAAATGAGACTAGGCAATACTAGAATTTGGTGATGTGCATGTTCTTGATAGTAGTTAACCCATGTATAGGGAAAAATACAACTTTCCTAGGATGAGACTTGTTTTTTTTGGAATGTTTCTATTATAGTTGTATTGATTTCACCATTGGGTGAGACACATGATTTGTGGTATTTAATACTATTATTAATATGAATTCTCTTTTACCCTCGGCCCTATAAAGAAAGAAATTATTAGCCCTTGCATCATTATAGGAACCTAAGGATTTACTATCATGCATATGCCATGCCATGTTTATATTATTGTGTGCATTGTCTTCTGTATATTGTTAGTTCCTTGACTGTTATATTTGAAAATGTGCTAGAATTTCTTATAGGGATAAAATTATTGGATTAATTAAAGTGTATTCATAAACCTAAATGGTGTTTTCCCATATCTCTTGATGGTGGAACATTAATTAACAAATTATAGCATGTTTGAGCCATGTAATATTGGTCCCATGGTCTAAAACATTAGTTAGTTTTGATTATATGGATTCCAATTATAATTTATAAATCAAGTACTTATATAAATTATAAATTTTGATTCATCTAATTGAGCTATTATGTCTGGACTTATTACATACTGAGACTGGTGATAAAAGGTTTGGTTTTAGTAACATGATGTGTCAATTATAACTTATAAAGATTAGGTCTTTATAACATGAGAATGGTAACTCATCTAACTGGAACATAATATATATATATTGATTATTTAATAATTAAGTGATATGGTTTACTTTAAATGGGGATTCCAAATACAAATTAATGGGTGTCTTATTCTATAACTTGCAATTCAACCTCTATATACTGAGAACTGTGACATATAAAAGAGAACTTTCCTTTTACCTTACCTTAGTAGTGGGTAGTTGGGAGTATCTCTTACGTTCCTTATGACTTTTTGAACCACCTAGATCTGTAATTAGGAGTGTGAAGAGGGTTGTTGAAACTTATATAGTATTTCTTTATAAATTTCATATTCTTACATCTGTAACCTATTAAATGATAAAACCCCATATTGAGGTGTGCAATTTACATTGTAGGAATATTCCACTATGATGGCTGCAAGTCAGGTTCTAAGACGGTGGAGAAGACCATGCTTCAGAGGTGGTGGTCCCTGAGACACTCATATTACCTCTTGAAGTTCCACTTTTGGAACCCCATATTATTCTTGATTTGAGTTTCAATACTCATTTTCAAGAGGGTTTCTTATGACTTTTATAGTCTATACAGGGATTCTTATGACCAACCCCTTTTATGGAAGAGTTGACTATGGATTTCTAGTAGTAGAACCCTCCTTCATTTTCAATGGAAGGTGGTCTATGGGATACTGATTCATGGTTCAAGGCTATTTTTTCTATATTTGAGCATCTTGAGACACCTTATGAGAATAGATTAATGATTTATATATATATGCTTCATGATTCTTACAAGCGATGGTGGAAATTTATTAGCTAGAAAGATCTCCATTGGGAAATGGTCTGGAGGGATTTTCATATTGCCTTCTATGATTACTTCTATCCTAATATGTTGAGGTATGATAGAGCTAAAGATTTTATGCACCTAGAGAAGGTGTCTTTATATGTTATATACTTCTATGATTTCATTATGGAGCTTCAAAACTTCACACTAATTCTTCTAGGTGATGAGATTTCCAGGACTAGGTGATTTGAGGATGGAATCAGGTATGACATATGATCACATGTGAATGTATTTCGGTTGACTATCGTATACAAGATATTGAACTAGGAAATCATCACCAAGCATAATCTGAGAGTGGATGGAGGTATGGGCCATAGAGGTTTATCACCTAGACCTAAAAGTACTTTGACCAGCAGTAGGAAGCATCACATTGAGATTTCTCATTCAGGAAGCAGTAGTCATAGTGTAAAACTATGTATCTAAGTGGTTTTCATCAGTATGGTAGGTTGGGACACATGAATACCCAGTGGATCAAGGACCCATCTGAATGTTGGGATTGTGGAGATATGGGTCATCTTCTGTGATTTTATAGAAATTTTCATCTGGTGGACAATGAGAGGGGATCTGCACTGATTCTATAGTTTGTAAAGGGGTTAGTAGCTCCACGTTAGGTAGTAATCTGGAGTACTATCAGCCGTTTAGACCAAGGAGGTGGTCATGGTTGAGGGAGCGAGGCTCTAGACACATAGATCCAGTAGAGAGGGACTACCCATTGTAGTTGGACTATATCTCAGGGTTTTGTTTTGGGGTTGATATATGCAGTACAGCTGATACCCTGGGAGAAGAGTGAATATCCTACTATAGTTCAAGGTATGATTTTAGTAGCCTCTCCTTTAGTGTATTTTTTGTTTTAAATGGAAATTCCCACTCATTTATATTTTTTTAAATTACGTAAATCCCTGGGCTCGAGATTCATTATTTATGTGTGGTAATGACACTTGAGAACCCACTGGGGATCCAATCAGAAAGTGTACGATAGTGAAAGGGGTCCCCTCTTTAGTTAGGTGGCTACCAATTTTTTGAGACCTCTTCATCCTCAAGATGATAGGTTTTTACATCATTTTTGGGATAGAATTGTTGATTCCTTACCATGAACATATTGATTTGTATCATTAGATGGTGTCCTTCACATCACTTGAGCGAATTAACTATATTTATAAGGGTAAATGGGATGTACAAGTGAGTTAATTTAGACTCGAGCATTGTGGTATGGGAGGAGTGACAACCCATATTACTAGCCTTTATCTGGATGATCAGGAAATGTGATGTATAGATTTCCCTCCTATAGTGGATTGTTTTAAGGATGTCTTTATTGATGAATTTTCTAAGAAACCTCCTAAGCAAGGTTGATTTTACTATTGAAATAGTTCTAGGAGTAGAACTAATATCCATTCCTCTTTAAAGTATGGATACTAATGAGTTGGAGGAGATCAAGGGATATCCAAAGGTCTTGGAAGAAAAGGGTTTTATATAACCTATAACTTCACCTTGGGGTTTTCCTATGCTTTTTACTAAGAAGCTTGTGTAACCCTTAGGTTTTTTGTTGATTACCAGAGATTAAATAATATTATCATGAAGAACTAGTATCATATACCTCATATAAATGACCTATTTGACTAGCTTTAGGAAGTGAGGATCTTCACTAAATTTTATTTGAGGTTAGGATATCATCATATTCATACTAGACCATTATATATACAACATACAGTGTTCAATATTAGATATGTATTGAATCGGTATTTGGTCATGTCTTTCAGTCTCATGAACACATCATAATTTTTCATGGATCTAATTATTCAAGTTTTCTACCATTAATTGGATTCATCTTTGGTATTATTCATAGATAAAATCTTGGTGTACTCACATACTCAACATAAACATTACAAACATATTGATATTGGTTTTTATTACACTAAGAGAGCACTATATGTATGCTGAGGTCACAAAATTCAACTTTTGGATCAAAAAAGTTCACTTATTGGGTCACATTATCTCAAATACTAGAATTTATGTTGACATAGAGATGGTGAGAGTTGTGGTTTCTTAGGAGAATCTAAAGAACATCTATGACATAAAAAGTGTTTTGGGGATATCTGGATATTATAGTTGCTTTATTTAAGATTTATCATGCCATAAAACACCACTCACAGGATTGAGGAAGAAAGGAGTTAAGTTTGCATGGTTTGAATCATGTGAGAGAGCCTTTCAGGAGCTGAAAGGAAGATTTAATTCAATGTCGATCCTAATTTTATATGAGCCCAGAAGAGGCTATATAATTTATTTTGATGCATGAGGAATCAGGATGGGAGTATTTTTTTTGTAATGAGATCAAGTTTTGGATTATGGATCTCACCAGTTATGGACTCATGAGCATAATTACCTGACACATGATCTCATGATACAAGTAGTGTTTCATGCCTTGCATGGTTGGATGTATTATTTGTTGGGAGAGAATTTATTTGTATAAACAGGTCAAAATTACTAAAATACATATTTATGAGTGTGGATTGAACCTCAAGTAATGAATATGGGTTGAATAACTCTAATTTTTTTGACTTTTAGCTTTCTTATATGCCTAGGAAAGGAAATTTTCTAATGCTCTGAGTCGGAATACTCAAACTCAATCTTTTTATGAGGTTAGTAGTAAATTGATGCTGATGGGCCTATTTTATAAGATGAATCTTTAGATTTATGAGCATCATAAGAAACCTATACTTATAGATTTGGTGGTGACCTCTTCACTTCTGGATAGAGTGGAGATGAGAAAGTTTTCTAACACTGAGGGATTGGTCCTACGGAAGAGCGTTTTAGGTGATGGCCCACTACCTAGTTGGGTCATTGATAGGGATCAAGTATTATGAATTCATGGATGATTATAGGTTCCTGAAGATATCTAAGAGGAACTAATGTGAGGGTATCATGAATCTTCTTGGGCAGTACATCTCGATCTTATGAATATATACCATGAAAAGATCTACTAGTATTGGAGTTTGAGGATGAAAAGGTAGAGAGACATTTTTATATGATGTTCCACCTATCAATAGGGGAAGGTGAAACACCAGTGGCTAGTGGGGATTTTGAAACCATTGCCTATTCAAAAGTGAAAATAGGATAATGACACAATGGATTCCATGACAAGTGTACTTAGTTCACCTTAAGTTTGTGACAATATATGGGTGATCATAGATAGGTTGATAAAGGTCTTTCTCTTCTTACCTATTAGATAGACCTTTTTAAGTGGATGAGCTTGGAAGGATATATGTTAGGGAGATCATACTCCTTCATAGAGGTCCACATACCATCATATTAGATAGGTGTTTTTAGTTAACATCACAATTCAAGAAGGGGTTTCTTAAGGCTCAAGGTTTATAGGTACTATTAAGTACAGCCTATCACCCTCAGACTGATGGTTAGTCTAATCATATGAAACTAGTGTTACAGGACATGCTTTGAGATACATCATGGACTTTTGAGTTTATTGTAAGAAACACCTACCAATCACTGAATTTTATTATAATAATATCATTCAGGAAACTATACAGATAGATACTTGTGAGGCCCTATATGATAGGTCATGTCATTCATCCCTATGTTAGTTAGAGGTAGAATAGGTATCATTATTGGGACCTCGTCTCGTTCAATAGAATAAAAGCAGGTGCAGCTTATTAGAAAGCATATAGCTACATATTAGTCTAGGAATATGTTTTATTCTGATAATCACTTTCGACTTGTAGAGTTTGAGGTGGGGGTCTTTTTTTTTATGTGTCTTGCCTAGACTGTGGCATTGATAGATTAGGTAGTAAGGAAAGATAACACCAAGATTTTTCAAACCTTTTCAGGTATTGTAAACATTTGGGATTATTCATTATTGAATAGAACTCCCTCATAGATACTAGGGTATTCATGAATTCTTTCATGATTCTCAATCACATCATTATTTTTCTAACTGATCTTATTTCTTTTAACCTTATGAGGTTGAGTTGGATGTTGATGCTTATTTTGAGGAGCACTATATTTGTATCATTGATCAGTGCATGAGAGATATCTGAGGAAGAGTAGTTACTATGGTATGGGTGTTATGGCAGCATGGTCATGTACAGGATGAAACCTAGGAGTGAGAGGATGATGTATATTCTCAGTGACTGGAAGTATTCTGAGATGATAATATACCACCATCATAAGGGAAACTCTGGGATGAGTTGTTTTAAGGAGGGTAGATTATAAGATCCTAGTTCTTCGTATGAGGTATGAATCCTTTAAATTCAGTTTTAAAAATTTCATTTTATTTATAATGAAGGTATTAATAAGTTAAGGGAGGGTTTGAGAGTTATGGGGATTGTTCAGAGCCCAAAGCTCTAGTGTTTGGAGAAATAATATGAGGTGCATGGTTGGAACACGACTAGTGGTAACCATGAAACTCAACTATATAGCCCAATAAGAGGTGTGTGGTTTGGAAAACCATGTAATGGAGGTTTCACAACCATGTTAAATGGTGAGTGTGTGTTGTAGAGCTGAAACATGTGGTTAGTTCATTTTTTTTAATTGTGCACCTAATCATGAGAAGGGGTGGTTTGGGGACAGTGAGCATGCATGGTTGGTGCGCAGTTAGGCCAACCATGCAGCCAAACCATGAACCCTTTAAAAATATGTTAAATTACCTTCTTACCAGTCCTTAATTTTAAGTTTAATCCTTATTTATCTTTCCCTAAATCCCAATGTAGAATCTCTATATCGTTGAAAGATCCTACCTATCCTCTAGGATTTGATCTATCTCCTCTATTTAATGTTTGTCTCATTTTTCATTCATCTCATTGGATTCATTACAGTAAGCTCTTCAGTCCCCTTCCTTTATTGATTGTTTTATTTTTCTATATAGAATGCTAAATCCATGTGATATAATATTCCCTATTTCTAGGTTATTCATCTATTTCTCTGATTTCTATTATTTTATCCCATATTATAGGCCAATAACACACAAGGAGTCTACTACCCATCTAAGGTAAGTGGTTTAATGTTTTTCCCTAAAATTAGAGTTTTTTATATATTGTTCCATTGGTCCACACACCATAAATTTCATGTGTCATCTCTTAAAATGAGTTTTTACAAAATTAAATATATGGAATTAAACCTACATAACCTGTGTGACTCGTAAATGTCAATAGTGGTTGAGAGCCTAAACTGAAACCATCCCCTTAGGTTTTGATATTAAATTATTTTAAATATTCATGCTTTGTTATGAAATTAGAACACCCATGGGGTGTATTCCCTTACCCCTTTTAATTGGGATGTTAAATTAATTGGATGAAATGTAAATTAAATTAATCTTAAGTGGGAATGGTGAACCCATGTCCCTAGGACTTCATCCTTCTCTCTTATGCTTTACTTATCCCTTATAATGAAATAACCAAACTGAATTAAATGTGTTGTTAAATAGTATGGATATATTGTGATCCATGACCATTCAGTATTACATAATGAGGGAAATAAATGGGTTCTAACTCAAAACACCATATATTTTCTCATCGGGCTTCCCAAATTAAAATGAATTATAAATGGAATTATTATATCATGGTAAATACATGGATTCCTATATATAATTCCTTAGAAGGGATTACCTAGCTGATGGACTTATATTATTCCACAAGAGACACTTGGTTCCCTTATGTAGAATTCCAAGGATAGGCTCATAGGGTAGTGAATTATATTATTCCATGAGTGAAACTTGGGTTCCCTATATGGAATTATAACGATGGGATTAGTGGGAAATTCCATTATACCATGTTGGGGGAAACGCTTGGGTTCACGTGAGGAAATCCATGGATAGACTCGTAGGGAAATAGGTTTATGGTACACCTGGAGAAAAAACTAGGTTCCTTGTGTGGAATACCTTGGATAAGGCTAGGATTCCAATCAATTAATTAAATTATGTTTCTAAAAAATAAAATAACATACTTGGATTTAGTTAATTCTTTATATATATGATATCCTTGTTTTAATTACTTGTTTAATACTTAAATGTTATGGGACTTATTCATCCCTTATATGAATATGATCAATAAGGGATACCTAATATATGATCCTTGGGTAATGATCATATTATAAAAATTAAATCATAAATCATAATCATTTATAAACATACCATTTTAGGCTGAAGTAAGTAGCATTTTATGGGTGATCCATGAGAGACCTGTACCATCGTGGGTATTATGAATTTATTTTACTACTTTTATTGTTATACCTACACACTATTTCATTGTATACTCACGTATGGATAGAATTAGAAACCATTGGTGGTGGCCTAGTATGTTTTTCTCACACCCTGTTTGAGCCACCAATTGGTACCCATACAAACTTCATAGATGCAGGAAGGGACATTGGGAAGTTTCCAGCCATAGAAACATGATTGTTTTACTAGGATTGAGTATGGGAATAAAGGAATAATATTATTTTCACGATTCTATTATATATAGTTTTTATATTTTTTTCATTTTTGATATAGCTTTTTTATATATGTCTACTACTCTATATCACATGTATCCCCCGTTTTGTATAGCATACAGACATGAAATCATTTATATATGACACTCGTTATTGTTTCTTATACCTAATAATATTATTTGGATAATTTATCTACCACTTCTTCTCAATTTATTTCCTTTATTAATTATTTTTTTGGTTTTCTCATTTATTATACTGATGTGCTACACTTTGATCATGAGGGAATAGTCTTCCCACCATACCATCATAGACCCTTGTTTCTAGTTGGCATCCTCTAGCATCTGAGGAGGTGCATTTGAGGCCATGTGGTCAACTAATTTTGATTACTTATGATTGAAATAGGTCAAGTAAATTACATATAGTTCTCAAATGTGTGAGGAAGAGAGCGGAGGATGTTCCCATTTATACGTGAGGGGAGGGGCACTCTTGGAACTACTTAAAAAAATTAAATTAATATAAATTAATTTTCATGGAAAAATGGACACAAATTGATATAATATGAATATAAGATAAGGATGATATGAAATACTCTCATATAATAAAAATTGGACAAGTTTTAGTGATGTTTTCACCCTTATCTTTTTCCTTTAACCCTCCATTAACCCTCTTGGTGATTATCGCGATAACAATGTTTTTTACTATTTATCATTCAACATAGTTACTATAAAAGGAAAATTAGCCCATAAATACACTATGGATGATATTTTAAACCATTTCTCAATCACTTGGCTGAAGATCGGATTTTTAGTAATTTTAAATTATAAAATATCAATGATTTTATTTTTGGAACTATTCATTTAATTTGACTTTGAAAAAAACATGAAAACAAATGAATTCTAATATAATCCTTTTAAACATCCGTAAAATGTTATATTTATCTAAAAAAATTATACCAAAATACTTCATTCAAGTTATATTACTTTTAATATTTTTAAAATCATTTATTTTATTTTTTGTATTAATTGAAAAAATATTATGTCAGTGTTGCATAAGCATTTAAGGTAATTATATAATAACTAAAAATTAAAAATTAATTTTCATGATAAAAAATCATTAAAATTTAAAATAAAAATTTATAAATGAACATAAGTTGTTTTTATCCCTTTCAAAAAAATATTATAAATATTAAAATCAAGAGAGTGACATTTTTAACTTTATCCTTTACTTAAATATTATAAAGGTAAAAATAAAAAATAAATGGAAAAAGGTCATATTTTTAAATTTTTGATGATTATGGGTGAAATATACTCATAAAATGAAATAAATTTAGGTGTTTCGGTCATTTTTTAGTCCTTATCATATTATTTTTAACCTTAATTACCTGATTTATCCTAACCAAGGTGATAACAATTTACTAAGGTTATAATTAATAATGACTAAAATTAAAAGGGACTTATTTAACAAATGTGGGCCACTATATTAGAAACATGAAATTTATTTTTCAATATTCAATTCACAGAAGTGGTAGGAATTAATTTAAAGTTTATACCACAAAATGCGAGGAAAAGTTGTTTTTCAAATAAATCTTTTAAGTATAAAAAAATTATAAAAAATTCAACTTTAAAATTAAATTAAAATAACATAATTTTATTTTTTTTAATAAAAGTGGACTAATTAATTTTTTAAAACTAATTAAAAATATAATTTTAATTTTTAAATACTTGAAAAGAAAATATTATTTTCAATAAAAATAAATCTTTTCAAAAAAATACAAAAAAATATCACCCTAAGATAATTTTGATATGTTGATCTCAAAATGATATAATTTTTATAAAATACCAATTCTAAAAGTTCTATAAATTAATTATAATATTCACTCAAAAAAATAAATAAAAATCATTTCTAAAGAAAATGTATATTTGAAGCATAAAATAACTTTACTAGAAATTGAGTGATTATTTCTAATAATTAATCAATAAATTTTTATTGAGTATGATTTTTATATATGTTTCATAATGTGTTTATTCCTATTCATACATGTTAATTCAATAGCTAGGTTATAATTTTCCACCCTTGAACATAATAATTTTCATACAAGGTTATATTAAAATAATAATTTTTTTGTTTGTTTAAGCTCATTGTTGTGTTCCATATACACCATTGAACATAATGTTCTTCTTTGAAAATCTCATGGTGTTATATTCTACACCCTTTAATAAATTTTGACCTCATAATTTGAACTTGATCTTGATAATCAATGTTTTTGAATTTAAAAATACTTTTTTTGGAAATCCCACATCATAAAAACGGTTTATAAAACTTCTGCTTTAAAGGAGAGAATAGGGAAGTATAAATTCCATCTCGGATAATACATATTATGATTCCAAAATGGGATAAAATTAGTTGGAAGTGAAAATATGGACATGGAGAAAAAAATTAATGTTTAAATAATTATGGAGAGTAATAGTGGTTATTAATTATAATAAAGTTAATGGTCATCGGAAAGTTAACGACCACAAAACTACAAACCAAATAAGTGTGAAAAAGACCACTGATTCATAAAAAATATATTTAATAGGGTAACATTTTTGTTTCAAGATACCTTTACTACGGTTGAGTAATTACTTTACCATTTAGACTAATAAAATAAGGAAATATACTTACTGGACAAGTATGATTTCATCTTTTAATAAATTTATACCATAATATCATCTTTTTCTCTAAATTATGGGCATTTAAGATGAATTTGTTTCATTATTAGAGAATTAAAATCAATTTCTAACATATCATATAACCCACAAGTTATTCCTCCTATATTTAAACATTAATAAAAACCAAAATATTTATCATAAGTTAAGGTAATTCCTAGAATCAATAAACCTTCATATGAAGAAATAATACATTAATCTCAAAAATTCAATCATAATGACCACAGTTCAAACTAATTAATTCTATAAATAACTATCCTAAAAGTTATTAAAAATATTGATAACCAAGTTTGATACCCAAAAAACATAAGTATTTTATGGCATGTTCTCCTGAGATTAATTTAATATTTATACCCCATCAATATTAGTCACTCATAAAGTCATAGACCCAAAAATTTATATGTCATAATCATATAATCTTCAAAATATGATAATCATTTTCATAAAAAAACCTGAATCACCATAGATCCAAAATAAAATTATATATACTTCCAAAATATAATTCAATAAATATTCCTCAAATAAAATCCCATATTAACCAAATGTATTTATATTTATCTTAATCATATAAAGTTCCAAAAAGACTGAACTTCTTCTAAAATAACATTAGTCACTTAATCACCAAATCACTCTTTAATCTGATGGTTGTCTATAAAATAAAACATATGTTTAAAATATGTAATAAATATTTTATACCAATTATCCATAATTAACTCAACATAAAATATTTTATTAACCCTAAAGTTTATCAATATTTTTAAAAAAAAATTGGTGTTGAATCCAATTTTTATTATTAAACAAAGGAACCTCTTTATTTTTGGGTAGAGGAGAACCCATTACATAGACCATAGGCCCAATACCTATATTACCAATTACATTTTCCAAAGGACCCATGACCATGTTATCCCTCACCTGATCTTACCACATGAAAACATATGTATGGGTTACGCTTGACTCCCAGTGGGGGGACCTGACCAAGCCCAAAGTGTGCCGCAATATCCTTAATACTTCCTATAAACAAAAATATGAATCATTTCCTAATATTCAACAATATTAAAACATAAGAAAAAATATAATCTATACCTTTCAAATTTCATTTTTAGTTTCCCCATCTCCAACTTTAATGGAATTCTATATTGCTAAACATTTATTTTTATGGTCTTTATAATCCAATCTTGCTATTTTTCCTAGTACATAGATTTTTATAATTCACATACTCCGCGTATTTAAAAAAAATTAACTGATACCTTTAGAAGAACTTTATTCCCCCTCAGGTTATTAACTAAACTCTTCCTTTTTCATTGGAAGATTGCTATTTTATGACCTCATTTACTACATACAAAAAATCATTATGTTCTTTTAATACATTTCCCTAGGTGATTCTTCCCATATTATTCATAGTTAAAACATTGAATATTTTTATATTTATGAAATTTATCACCAGAACATCCATGTAACTTCATTTATCTCCTATTTAAGGCATTAGGAAACTCACTAAGTTTATGGTTATTAATCATAACTCATGATAGTTGGTTAAGAATAACTATAATATTTTTCACTCTAACTCCCATTCCATTTAGTTTATCATTATTCTTTGTATCTGTTTTTAGTTTGGTTCTTTCTAGTTCCATCCACATAATAAAACAAAAAATGTTAGTGTGGGTACATCTATAATATCATAATAAACCATATTATAGGAGGGTAAAAACTAATATATCCTTACCCATATCATACTCTATTTAAATATTTTTAAATATAAAAAATAACAATAATTATCCCTAATATACAAACCTTTGTGGTTATAGAGGACTTTTAACTTAAACTCAAATAACATCCTAACCTATAAAGTTATTTAAACCTTTCCTTGGATACCATATGTTTGGAATCAACATTAAATATTACATAATCTTGAGTTTTAATTCATGAATTTATTCTCTTACATTTTAGTATCTTTACAATTTATATTTTTAGAGAATTAGTCCATCACCCTTACATAAATAAATATTAAATCACAAAGTGGACACTTCCAATCAGTATACATTTTTACCATAATACAAAAATTTTATAATATAAAAATTTTTAGTTTCATGACATATCTTCAAAATTTTCATCTTGAACTCTTAATTTTCCATACTCATCCTTAAAACTCTATAAAAAACACTTTAAATTGTCAAATGAGAAAAAAAATCTCATTAAGGTAAATATAAGCTTCTCTACCTAAATCTATTCATAAAACATTTCATAAGAAATTTTAAATCCAAAATAAAAAACATAAATGTTTCTTTACAATCATGAAAAACTCATAATAACTTTTTAAAAAATTTATACATTTCACCCTTATACATTATTTTAAACATAAATTCATTATCTTACCTTGTAAAATAATAATATTTCTATAAAACCCCATATCATGCATAAATAAATCATATAGGTAACTTGGGACATCATTTTCACATCACTATAACAATCACTCTTACAATCACTCTTAAAATCACTCTTATAAGTGGAATAAATAATATGTTCAACTTACAACATATTTATTACTCAATTCATTATAGGGATATAACGGACCCACTCATCTACGGTTTATAATAGAACCACCTATCCTTGGTTTATAACTGAACCATCCATTATCATAAAAAATTACCAAGAACCCTAACATGAAATATTGTATAAAAAAATTCTTTATACCCATAAGAAAAACATTTCTAGATTTAAAAATGTACATTCCAGTTAAAACCTTTTTTTAAATACCCATAACAAATGGAAAGAAGGTTTTTTTTGAAAGTAACATGAAATATTGTAAATAAATCCAAAATAAAATAATAGTTACAGTGGTGGGAAAATATGTTGACACTATATATGTTAAAATTGAACATTACTTTTTCCTTTTTTTAAGTTAAAAACATTCTATATTAATACATAAAAATATTATTTTTGAAAACCTTTGAAAGAAAATAAAAAGTGACTTAATATGTCCATTATAATTATTTAATTTCAATCTAAATTCATCCCTAAAATAATTTAAATAATATGAACATGGAATAAAAATATTTATAAAATAGGTCTTGAAAAAATTTAAAACAATATTTATAAATTAAAGTGTCTCTTACCTCAAGTCTATCTTGCCACATGCGTTCCTTACTTTCCTCTACTTCATAAAAACTCTTAAGGCTTGAAACAAAATCATTCATAGGTTAGTTTTATGACCAAAAAACGTTCTATAGAATATGGTTAGGGATGTAAGGAAGTTATTTATGAAGTTATTGTCTGAGTTAGAGTGCTCAAAATGTGTGAGTAAGAGAGGAGAGGAGTTACCCTTTTATAAGTGAGGGGAGGGGCACTCTTGGAATTACTTAAAATATTAAGTTAATATAAATTAATTTTCATGTAAAAATGGATCATAATAAATATAGTTAGAATATAATATTAGTATGAGTCAAAATCCTCTCATCCAATAAAAATTGAATAATTTTAGGTGATGTTTTCACCCTTATCTTTTTGTTTTAACCCTCCGTTAACCCTTTTGATGATTATCAAGATAATAATATTTTTTGATTATTTAGGGGTAAATATAGTAACTACAAAATGAAAATTGCCCCATTAATGGACCATGGTTTATATTTTAAATGATATCACAATCACTAGGGTTATGATATTATTTTTAGTAATTTTAAATTATAAAATATCATTAATGTCATTTTTGGAACTATTCATTTAATTTGACTTTAAAGACAACATGAAAAAAAATGAGTTTAAATATAATCCTTTTAAATATACCTAACATGTTATATTTATCTAAAAAATTCATGTAACACAATAATTCATACAAATTATATTACTTTTAAGAATTTTAAAATATTTTTTTATTTTTCTATTAATTGAAAAAAAAATTGTATTAGTTTTGTGTAAGCATTTAAGGTAATTATTTCATCGCTAAAATTTAAAAAAATTACCATGATAAAAAATATATTAATATTTTAAATAATTTTTTATATAAAAAAATAATTTATTATCACCCATTTAATAAAATATTATTGATAATAAAAGCAAGAGAGAGGCATTTTTTATTTTATCCTTAACTTAAATATTATAAAGGTAAAAAACAAGGATAAAAGGAAAAAAGGTCATATTTATTATTTTTGGATGATTATATAAGAAACAGACTCATCCAAATAAATAAATCCAAGTGTTATGGTCATTTTTTAGTCCTTATCATATTATTTTTAACCTTATTTACTTGATTTACCCTTACCGAGGTGAAAAAAATTTACTTGGGTTTCTTTTCATAATTACCAAATATAAAAGGGGCCTATTTAAAAAATATAAGACTCATGATTCCAAATATTTAATTCATATTTAGATATTTGGTACATAAAATAGGTATAATTAAATTTAAAATTAAACTTTCAAAACGCGATGAAAAGTGGTTTTCAGAAGAAGAAGAAATGTCTTTTAAGTATAAAATTATTTTTCAAACAATT
This sequence comes from Viscum album, assembly GCA_963277665.1. NCBI lineage: Eukaryota > Viridiplantae > Streptophyta > Magnoliopsida > Santalales > Viscaceae > Viscum > Viscum album. The sequence continues at coordinate 771,601,063 of OY728151.1, read as the reverse complement.
TCAAGTATAAAATATATTTAAAAGGTCATAATTGGATTATGTTTAATCAAAATGGACAAATTAATTTTTTAAAACTAATCCAAAATATAATTTTAATTTGTAAATACATGAAATGAAAATACATTTCTAAATAAAAATCAATATTTTCAGAAAAATTCCAAAGTTTTACCCTAATCTAATTTTGATATGATGATTTAAAAAATGATATATTTTTTATAAAATACCCTTTATAAAAGTTATATAAATTAATTATAATTTTATCATAGAAAAATCAATAAAAAAATTTTTGAAGAAAATGTATATTTGATGAAAAAAATAACATTAATGAAAATTGAGTAATTATTTCCTACTAATTGATCAATAAATTTATATTGATTAGGATATTTATATATATTTAATAATTTGGTTATTCATATTCATACCCACCAATAAAACTTCTATTTTATAATTTTCATATTAAAAAATATATTTCTTGGTTTTTTTAAGCTCATTGTTGTGTTCCATATATGCTATTGAACATAATGTTATTGTTTTAAAATATTGAGGTGTTATAGTATCGGTTTTTTATTAATATATTTTAGAGAAAATAAAATTTCTAAGAGGCAAGTGGGAGTATGTTTGGACTAATATAGCTTCAAAAATGTAACAATAAATGATGATACCTATCTGATTCAAATTATAAATTACTTTATATCCTAAATGAGTTTAGGATGTGTTAATGAAGAAAAATATTAATGTAAATAGTTACATTGTATTTAGTAACCAAATTTATCTTATTGAAAAATTTAATGTAAAGTTTTCAAAATGATTATGATGAACTTAGGAGTTCTAAGGTTTGTATTTAAAGATATTGACATTGTAAAATTGGATGTTGTAAAGTAAATAAGTTTGAATAATTTCTTCAAAGATTTAAAAATAAGGATTATGAATCCTAATATAACCATTATTCAAATAATATTTCTCCATAGAAGTTATCCATCGAAGTATTTTACTTAGATAATTAATCTGATGGGCATATAGAGATGTGGTAGGAATTTCAAATTGATATAACGAGTTTAACAAAACCTGAAAAATAGAGAAAATATAAGGCCTCTCTACTGGTCTATCATATGGTATATGATTATATGATCCTTATATATAGTTTTTTATAATTATTAAAGGAATTAAATAGTATAAAATATATCATGTAATATAAAAGATAGACTCCACTTTATCATTCTTTCATGTTGGATGTATATATTACATCAAGTGAAATGATAATTGACATCTAAAAGTATAAATATGAGTTATTCCTAATTGATGTTCATAATAGAGTATTATAGATTATGATAACACATGAATATTATCATGGGTTTAGTTTTATATAGAGATAAAAAATTCACTCAAAATGAAAAAATGAAGTTTTTTATTATGTATGACCCATTATGTAAACCACATTGAGTGTTATACACTTTTTCTTTAACATACTTTGGGTTTATGTTTCATACTTGAATCCCCATACCTAAGTTTAAAAATATTACTAGCATGATAACCTTTATGAATTGGTGTCTTTATTATACCATCCTAGAGTCTTAACTTATCAGAGGGTGGTTGGGTATGTTTTTTATCATGTTAACGATTATAGTTCAACAAAGATGGGATTTTTCCTCTCGTATAAAGAGTATGAAATATGGTTCCCCGATTAAGATATAATGATGAAGTTTATTTATATTCATAGATAAGTGTCATGAAATATTCTTATCTATTTGTTTTAGGGGCATGTGATGTGCTTGTTTTTTGGGTTAATGATATGTGATGTGTTTATCTATCTAGTTAGTTTATACACGATGAATAAAGAATGAATGACTAGTATATACGAGATTCAAATACTATTTTTATCATGTTGAATTTATATCCTAGAAAAATTCATGGTATGATTATTTATACATGTATATGATATATATGGTGTACATAGGTATGGAGATATATGTATTTAATATAGATCACACCAGATCCCTTTATAGATTGTGTAGCTTTGATGATTTTATAAAGTAAGTTATTTAATAAAAATTATGGATTTCATAATTCATAATTTATATAAATAGAAAAAAAATACCATGGGGATATATTTTGTGTTAATTTGGATGAGGATTAAGTTTGTTTATAAATTTTTTGTACAAAACATTGATAGATACTACAAAAGTTTTTTTTAGAGAATATCTAAATGAATTTTTGGATGTGTTTTTCGTAAGTTTTTACATATAATTTAACATGTTATGAAAATTAATTATATTTTCCAAAAGGATTTTTGGATATGACTTCATATTTTTTCATATATAATGTGACATAAGGTAAAAGTTCTCTAGTTCTGTAAGGTTTTAGTGAAAGTATGAGATTTTTGGTAATATAGATTAATGATAAAACCATAGTGTGGTGGTCTTAACCATGTTGTAGGTTGTTCTAGGATAAAAAATAATATAGTGAATGTCACCATGTCATGGTTATATGAATGTTGATTCATGAGTTATTAAATAATGTAAGTGATAATTTCTCAAACTATAAGTTATCATGTTTAGTTTGATCATCATGTGATAATGATTTGGGGTGTTTTCACATCCAAAACCAATCTTTAAATTTTATGCATTTTTTAGCCAGATTTTATAGGTTGTTGTAACTTATGAAATGGTTTTTGAAATATTTCATTCAATATCTGATTTTTGGAGAAATTTTTGGAATTTTAGAAGGGTCAATTGATGGATATATAAATGAGATTATGGTTTATGATAGTGGCATTCAAATTTTTGTAAGATAGTATAGTGAAAAATTCTTGAATAGAATCTCTATTTATCTTTTTTATTCAATTCTTTAACCAAAGGTTCTAGAAGACTTACAGGATATCCTTTCCAATAGTTGGGAGATACACATAGTGGGTGGATACCCTAGGAGTAAGGATCATGTTAGTCACTTATTAATGATCCCTATCAATATCATTTTAAGAATATTAGGAAATTGGAATAATCATAGGAAAAGGTATGTGTTATTTATTTATTTTTTTCATTTCTTATTACAAATTAATGTTGAGATTATATGGAATAATATTTTTTAGTTGATCATTTTCAATATGTTTTTAAAAGTGTTTTCCCTTATAAAAGCCTTATCAAGTGGTTTGTTTTGTAATCTTCCCACCCACTCTTGTTTACTACATTGATAATGAATCAATTGGTCTTAGATTTTATGAAGTACATATCATAATTCATTTTGAGAGGATGAATAAAGTTTTTTAATTGAACTATAAAATAATTTTTGGTAAGAATTATCAAAAAAAACACAAAGGTATTGAATGTTTAAACCTTATAGGGAATTGTATAATTATATTTCGATCTATAGATAGATATTGTTGATGATGTATTTATTTAAAATTCAAGGATTATTTTAGAGAATTTATATAGAGGGGTTATTTAAAATTCGAAGGAGTGTTTTTTGGTAAAAGTCAAAGGAATGAGTATAGAGATAATATAGAGTTAAAATAAGTTGAATTTGTGAACATTATCCATATATAATTTTGGTGGAGTCAATATTTGTTGTCATATTCCTTTATAACTATGTAATGGTAGGATGGAACATGTAATGGACTTGATAATTTTAATTAAGGATGGTTTTAAAGTTTTTATGAATTATGAATTCATAATAAATTATATTAAAGTGATAATTTATGGTATAAGAGATTTTATGGTGAGAAACTACATAAAATGGGATGTCTGGGATTATCATGTCATGGCGAAAGAAATTAAGAACAGTGGTTTTAAAAAAAATTGATTCCATGGGTAGCTGAGAATAATTATGCCACGGTATTGATATTTTTTATGGAAATTTATATGTAAAGGAATTTTTCAAAGAATTTAATTACAGAATGATAAATCAATACATGAAGTCATAAAACCATGTTTTGGTGAGTCAAATCATGCCCATGGTTAAGAGATATGGAAAAATATTTTAATATAGAAATTTTATAAAAACAATTGGATATAAAAATTTCACTTCATGTATTTTGGTGTTAATGTTTGAATAGGATAATTTTATTTTAGAAAAGCATAACACCATCATGGTTTTTAAATTATAGTAAAAATTTTAAATTTATATCCCATACAATTTTGGAAATATTTAAGATAATCTAGGGATATATTATCCAATATTTATAGATTTCTTTACTACCCTTTAATGGGTATAACATGTGTAACAATATTGGAGAATATCTTAGAATATCTTATCTTATATTTTTTGGATTGGAGAAGCTTGGAGAATAAATATATCATGTGAAATAAGAAAAAAAATGCGGGCTTATATAGAGAAAATTAGATAATTATAGATAGATTATTGTGATACATATCAGACTACATGATACAGAATTGAAGATATAGAGATAAAAATGAGATAAAAATGATGTTCATTAAAACAAAAAGTTAAAGAAAAACAAAAATTCTAGTTTGGTGTATTTGATACATTGAACATTTCATTAAATTATCTTATAATCATTTTATAAAAGTAGTGAGTGTAGTTTTCATTATCATTGGTAGTGATCTAATACTAAATTTATAACATAATATTTCTTAGTGATTCTTTGGTATCAAGACATATTTTCATGTGTTTTTTACTTGGACATATCTAATTGGATAAACCAAGTAAAATCATCATGTATATGTTATTTATCTTTTATTATGTGGTTTTTATTTGTGCTTGAAATGTTTGGAAGATTTAATGTCCTTGTAACTTCGAAACAAGATCCAATTAGAGGTGTTCAGTGAAAAGAAGTTATACTTTTACTCACTCCTAGGGTATTTAGAACCTTGGTCACAAAAATAAATAATTATTCCAAACATATTATAAATATAAACATGAACCCATATATCATATATCCTTCATAATACACTTACATTATTATGTATTTTATATGAAAATAATAGGGTGAGCTAGAAATATCAGTACGATATCTAAATAATCCTAGTGGTTAGTTAAGGAAGATTCCTCCATGTAACATGATATAAATCATGAAATAATCAACATATATGGGAGAAAATATAAATAAGAATTACACATAAGAAATTCTTGATAACTGAAAATCATAAACATGTGGTCAAAAGGCCTTTTATGAGATGACTACCCAGTAATTCATTGTATCATAATGGGCTCATATGGTAGGGTTGTCCACCAATATCATGGTATCATAATGATTCCTCATATATACTATCTATAAAGATGAAACATTTCCCAATTCAATGAGGGTATATATATTTATAGGCTTTCCAATCAAAAAAATTAATATATAATGAAATAATTGAAATATATACATATATTATATAATTACAAAAATCATTCATAACATGTATTTGATCTTAAAGGTTACCTAATGCTCAAGGGATATAGGGGTCAAGATATGAAATCCCTAATAAAAGGATGGTATGAATTACTAGATGGGCACCCATTAATCAAAGGAGATTAAATTACTCATAATATAAATTTCTTGATAAAAGTAAACTCCATGTATTCTTGAATGCCTCAAAGTATCGCATAAGGGTCCTCCTTGAATATATCATTATGGATGGATACTTGTATGAAAGGTTATTTCAAAGGTAGAATAAAAAGTTATTGATGGATAATTCACCTATAAAAATTAAGAGTATATGATTCATATATTTTTTTCATTTGAGATACCAAACCCTTGAATAAATAACTCTGAGTATTAATGACATTGATACCAAATGTTCACTTATGTAAATACAAGGATAAGTACATTAAATTCCAGGTAAAGACTAAAACATATATATATATATATTATACAAACTAGAATAAATCCACCCCTATCAGAAGTTTAAAATCTATAATAAGATAAAAACATGACATACTTAAGGATTTAAATAGGCATACATGAAATGATCTTATGGGAATAAAGGGAAAATATTATAGTTTCTTTAGGTACTCATTAACATAGTTTAATTAGTGGTAATAATCAACTCATATGCATATTAAATCAAATTAAAAATAAAAAAGTAGATATAAAATAGTAATTGAATAGGATACTAAATAATGAAAGGGATACTAAAAAATAATTGAAAATAAGAAAGAGGGGGATGGTAACCCTTACTTTACTTCACCTACCATCTTTGGAACTAACCTTTCAGAACCAATAATATTAACCAAATTGGACAGTAAACTCAATTAGACGGATATGAAGAGATAAATTAAGGAGAAATTCAGATTTTAAGTGACTATAATGGATGTTTATGTGGTTGTCTTTAAGAGAGTAATGGTTTTTATTTAAAAAGTAAATAAACATGAATAAAAAATTAAATAAAAAATAATTTATGTCCAAGGATCATTGTAACTAGATACTCTTTTACTCATGTAAATGAAATTAGGTCATGATTAAATATTATATGATTTCATTTACTCATATATTTTCTAATTATATTGTATATTGTCTTTCATATATTCCATTATTCACTTATGTATTAAACTATGTATAAAAAATACTAAAATTTCACACTTTATTAATTTCAGTGTCTTGGATCTAGATTTGAATTCTATTTTATGAAAATAATTTTCTAAATATTATGAATTTAATTATAAAAAACATTATATATTGAAAATCATGCATTCATTGACGAAGATTTTATAAAATAATTTTAAGAAATTATTACTATTAATCTGATGAATAGGTATAAATTTTCATTATAGTTTATGGATTCATAAAAATTAATTATTAATATTAAATTAATTATTAATAATTTTTAATTGTTATTTTAATGAACATGTTTATGTTACCATTAATATTCACATAACAAGAATATCATTATTCCAATATTCATATTATTATTCTAAAGGTTGTATTTATAATGGCTATTTTACCCTAACAATGGTCATATAACTTAATTATCATCCAATAAATTCTCTTATATTCTAATCTTGAACAACATATTTTATAACTCCCTGAGATTTCAAAATATATTTTTCTTAAATAAATACTATGTTCGATAGTTTTCTCCACACGCAACACCAAAACCAAACAAATATGCACCATTGTAAGGTAGTCGTATAATTGGTTGGTATAACAGTGGTAATGGGATTATGAATATATATATATATATATAATAATAAAGTTAACTTTACATATCGACTCAACTAGTGTATCTAAGAAACCAAAGAAATCAATTTTTTAAAATTTGCTTCTTTTCAAGCATAATATAATTTGATATGAATAAAGGGTTAACACTAGTTTAATTAGTAATTTACAAATGTCGTCAATTTTATGAAATTATTTTATTATATAAATTCATTGAATGTTTTTGAAACCATTTTAATAAAAAATTACATATTATATAGTATAATAAATTATTTTAATATACTATGTTAAATTTATAAAACCGTGGTAAACATTTTGAAAATATATGCAGTGTTTTAAATGAAAATTGTTTTTCGACCGTTTTGTTTAATTAATTATAATATGATGTAATGAATATTTTTATTTATTATATTATTAAATAAATAATATATTAATTATAATAATTATTTTAAATTCATTATAATTAACGGCATTGATAACTCTATCTTGATCATAAAACATTTTGGTTAAAAATAATCTTTTCCAAAAATAATAGGTTTTTGTGTGTCACATGTGCTTATGTTGAGATTAATTTTCTCTGCACATAGAAAGTTAATTTGATAAAATTGTTATTATATTTTTTAAAATAATTTTAATATTATTCAAAATTTCCTATTTTATTATAGGTGTGAAATTAGATTGTTAGGATTAATGTTATTTACCACAATAATAGTGAAACAATTATTTTAAAATTATTATTTTATTAATATCAAGGAATTTATATCGAATAAATTAAATTTAAATAATTTAAATAATTAATATAATATTATTTATAAACATATATATATATTAACTTAATTGGTAAATGATACTAAATAAGATTAAGAATCCATAATGGTCAAAATATCATTTTTCTACTAAAATTTTTTTTATACATTATTCGTTTTAATTTAAAATTTAACATTATAATATTTTGAAATTTATTTAGATTAAATATATTTTAAATTTAGTTCCATCACATTCAATTTTTTTATATTGGTTATTATATATTGTTTATTAAAAATAGAAAATACTTATTTAAAAGCTAGTTACTTAGTCTAAAAGTAAAAGAGTAAAATATGAAAAACATTTAAACCCTTTAACATGTTTAAAATATTAGTGGAAATAATTTTTTTAGTCTTTATAAACCAAAATAAAACTAATAATACATTATTTAGAAACTTTAGAGCCATTGACCTTGGAATATTGTCATGGATTTATTAAAATATGAAGAGTGTTTCCTAAAGTTCCATTTTCCTCTTATAAAAGGGCGTCACTTACACCCTTTCAAAAAAAACCTCCCATTATTAATTTCCTTGAAATATATTAAAAAATATGCTATATTATAATTCCCTAACACCTTATAATTTCCCTAGTCACACTAAGTTAGCCTGATCCCTTTAACTCTAAGGAGTTTTCTGAGGAAAGATCAAGTCTCCAACAAAAGTATTATCTCCTTTGTAAGTTTTTTCTTAATCATAATTTTCAAAATATATTATATATATAACAATATAATTAAATAATTATAATTATTATAATAAGTTTTTTTTATATTAATTTAATAACCATTATTTTTTCCTCCACATCCACTAAGAAAAATAAATGTATTGTTACTGCATTATATAGACTGCCACCTCCACAAAGAAATGTCTTCCATTTTTTCATCACTGTTATTTATTTATAACTAAAAGGATATAAAATATGAATAAATATTATATATATAGTATAATTGTGATTCAAAATTTTCAATTTAATATACACCTTCACCCCCTCTCATGCACTGAGAAATGGTAACGTTAATCGTGCATATGTGCGGACTGTCGCCTCCATGATGAAACGTTTTTCATTTTTCATCTAGATTTTAATAAATTATATAAAAAACCTAAAATATTATTCACCATAATATAAAATTACAAATAATATCATTATTATTCTATCATAATTATATTATGTCAAAATAAACACCACCTTAACCATACTCACTCATCGTGTTAAAGCATGTTCAAGTTTGGGTCGGTTCAACCACCAACATGAACAATGATATGAAACTAAATTATGGATGACTATGGGAAAATGAAAACTAATATTATTATAATAAAAAAATAAAATAATTATTATTATATGTTTATTTAAATATTATATGAATTATTTAACTTATTATTAAATTATCATTTTCATTCACTAAAATCAATAAAATAAGACATGTATTCCATTTTGACACAGCATAAATAAAATTCTTATGGAATAATATGATAGATTTATAAATAAAAATAAGTTATATATTAAAGTATATTAAATTATATATTAATTATTAAAAAAATGGGTAATTACATCAACGTTATAAAATGTGTGCAAATGGTTAAACTTTTTAACACCTGATGGTCATAACACACTATAATCAATCAATGTAATTATGATAAAAATTTATAATAAGGATTATAAAAGGGTAATATTTATGATTAATTTTATAAAATAGGATATTAATTTAGTTATATTATTTTTAAATGATGTTATATTTTTATCAATTAAGTAAGGAAACAAAGTAATGTTTTTTCATAACTTATTTTCATTTCTTTGTGATATAATGGTTACTCTTGAACCCCATTCTTCCCAGTTCAATTATTTTATCCTATTATTGTATAAAATTGAATTAAATATTTAATTTCTCTATATTTACACTTTTTTACTTGAATTACTTTCCAAATGATCATTACTTTAAATATTTTGATATTCATAAGGGTTTGTTTGTTACAAATTTTAATCCATTGAGACATGTTTAAGATATACACCAGGTTTTCATTTCAATGGTATAAATACTTCGATATTGTAATTTTTTATCATTATTATATTTTATTTTATTTTATTAAATTTTATTTTTAAGTTTATAAATCTCATGGTATTTTGATTCAAATGTTACAAAGGTTGTAAGGGGTTTTCATTACTCAAATATTTTCCTTGGATCATAATCACTCTTCTTTGATTATAATCTTTCAATATTGATATATTATAACTTATGATGATATTATGATATATTTACACATTATTTTCTATTTAAATAATGATTCACAAAAAATTATACTTCCTTGATGATTCTATGGTTTCATTAAAATTCATTTTTGTTAAGAACAACTCCCAGTTATTTTAATGGATTTTTATTCAATGTCCATGTTTTTTCTTCCCATAAATGTTCTCTTTTCCATAGTAGAAACTCAAATTATTTTTAACTCCAATTATCCTTTTATTTCCCTTTATTAATTTTAAAACCAATTTTTCACCATCTTTTTAATGATGTGGGTTTTTAATAAAGTTATTTCAAAATCTTCAAAAAAAATTTACATCTTTTCAAAATAAAAAGTTTTATCATACACTCCACATATTATTTGATAACCTATATGTTTTTTTCAAGTTTCCATTATTAAAAATTATTTTTAAAATTATATATTTTCAAGGTATTTTCCCTTACCCTTTTTGAAAACTTTATGTCTTTTTTAAGGTCCATTATTAAATATTCTTTTTACAAGTAAAAATTTTCAAAGTATTTTCACTTATACTTTTTGATAACATTTTTTTATTTTGAAGGATATTTTATTTTTAACTATTTATATTAAGGTTTTAAAAATTATTATATTTACATTCACAAAAAAAATTATTTTTTAATGTAATTTTTAATTCGATGTTTTAAAGGGTTTTGTGAAAACTTTTTTATTTTCACTTATATTTACCCTCTAGGGTTTATCTTTCATAAAGAGATGTTTTGATCACCCTTTATAAGTTATTATGATGTGATTTCATTTTTTAAATTATATTTTTGATATTATATGATTTATTAAGTTCATATTATGTGTTATTTTTTAATGTTTTAAGAAATCCATTTTTTCCATGAGTTCTTTATGAGATGATAAATGTTTGATTTTCAAGTGGCATATAAATGTATAGATTATGAGATGAGTGGGACTTATATCTCCTTACAATTTATTTGTTAAATTCTTATATCTCATGATATATAAATATTATATAAACATGTTATCGAGTATCTGGGTTCACAAAGGGTGAGTGTGTTGGCATTAAACTCTACTCGCAATTTTACGAGTGAATAGTTTAGCAATTTTCTTGGTTCACAAAGGTTGAGTGTGATGGAATTAAGATATAGTCATAATTTTATATATGAATTGTTTAATGAGTATCTAGGTTCAAAAAGGGTTAGTGTTATGGAATTAATCTATACTCATAATTTTATGTATGAATAGGTTAGGGGGTAGCTAGGTTCACAAAGTGTGAGTATTATGGTGTTAAACTCTACTCACAATTTTATGTATGAACAGGTTGGAAGAAAGTCAAGTTCACAATGATAAGAAACCATATGTTTATGATTGTTCCACATTTTCTGTTTTTTACCATGTTATTCCATGTTTTCATGACTACTCTGTATTTTTAATGTATTTCATACTTTTATGCCATGCTCACTTGGTTTTGGTTATTGATAAGTATTTTGAGCCAAGTCATAATTTTACACATCCTTAATATTCTACTTATTTTATTATGTTTATTTATTATGTTTTAATATTATAAGTTATTGTCTTATGTTCTCTTATTAATATATTTTTATTATTTCTCATATAATCCTTCATGTTTATGATCTAATACTTTACGATATGTTTTTACCATACTAAGAATCTGAGCATACTTCTTTAATATGCTACAATTCCCCAGGTTATTAAATGATTGTATCATGTGAGAAATATAAGAAAGGTTCAAGAGGATCTTTATTATGGATAAATGTTTTTATGTGTTTTAAATTCATATTTTTATGTAGCTAATCCCCAATACATTTTACCTTTCAATCTTTGGGTTTTGTGGTTATTTGTGAGACGTATTATTTAAATCCTAAGGTTAATTTATTATTTAAGTCATGATTATATTGGATCAATTTAATTGGTATCAGATTATGGTTTAGTTATTTTGGATATTAGTTTAGTTATTTTGGAGGTTAGTTTATTTATTTTTGGAGATTGTTTTAGATAACTTTAGAAAAAAACCCTAAGGATAGGTTTAAGATAACATAATGATGTTTTGGTAAAGTATGGATTATGTGGTTTTCCTATAAATAAATCTATATCAAGATACTACAAGTGTATGTGGTTTTTTAATAGATTTATCTAGAGGTAACAAACCCAAAAATATTTGGTTGAATATATTTCGTCTATCATTCTGATACACAGTGAATGGGCCCTTACTATGCACCTATTTTGACACTCCCATAGGATATGATCTAGTTGATAATATTTTCTTTATAAACCATTATTAAGGATAGATTTACAAGTTAATTAGAGGTATTGGGTTTATAAGTATAAGATAATTGAACATAAAGTATCCAAATTCAAACTAATATTGATATAGGTTGAACTAAAGGAACTATGGGCTAATGTGAAAATATAAATTATCAATAAATTTTAAGGTTGAATTATTTATATGATTATGATAATCCCATACTATAATTTTAATGTTTTATTACTCATGTCAACCCTTTAGGTTTTAATAATGGATAGAAATAGAATTAACCATGGGTATGAGGGACAATGCAGAGATTACCGCAATGAACAACCCATTGAAATGGGAGATGGAATAAGAAACCTTATGATTATGGAAAACTAGATATCATGGAGTATGATTAATAATGTGAACATAGTCAAATTCCGAAACATTCCAAATAAGATAAATATGGATTCTCATGTAAGATAATGTAATTAATATGATAAATTAAAAAAAATCAAATTCCTATATGTTAAAATTTTGGAAGAAGCACCAAGTTAAATGCTAAAGAGGACTAGAAGGTGCTTTTATTATGGAAGAGGGGGTCATTAGGCATAAAAATATCAAGAAAAATTAATATTTTGGTTATCATGATGAAATAATATAGAACTAGTCATAGGTAACCATTAACAATTCAATGTATTATGTACAGAGAACTCAGGGATTATCTAATCTATTTCCCTAATCTAAGTATTTATGAGGATAGTAGGAATCCATAACCTATTATACCTATGGAGTAAGTAAGAACCTATGTAGTGACTATCAATGAAGAGGATAGTAGTAATTAGGTTTCATTTACCCTACACCATGAATTATTGGATGTATTTTAGTTCTATCAACCCTATTTTATCTAGTATATTTTCTAATAACATCATGTCACCACCCTTAGTAATTTTTATTTTAATAAAAACATTTAGTGCTATGGTTATTATGTTTTTATAAATAAAATTTTTAAAAATCCTAATATCCTCCTATAAAAAAGATTTGATTTTCGAAATACAATGCATATATTCACTTTGACTCCATATTAATTTATAGAATAGGTAAAAACACATTATATATAAACTATGACCATCTATTAATGAATGTCCTAATACGAATTATCTAAGAATAAAATTGAATGCTTCGCATGGTCCTTAATACCTATTTTTGAGATATATTTCCTTGAAATGGTTAGGTAAGATAAGCTTTTTCTATTTTTCACTATAATATCTTGAGGCGTGTCAATACTCTCTCCACCTTTATCTATCCTTGTAAGTAAATTATAATTAAATTGTTAGGATGAAATTAATTTAATGGGGAAGAATGTAACAATTGATATTTCACTATATATTTTCCTTAAAAAAATATTGTGTTCAATAGATTGCTCCAAATGTAACACTAAAAACAAAAAAAATATGGAAATTTTAAGGAATCCCTAGAATTGGCTAGTATAAACTGTGGTAATGGAATTATTAAAATAAATATGTATATATAAAAAAAATAAAGTTCACTTTAAATATCGACCCAACGAGTGAAGTTAAGAAACTAAGGAAATATACTTTCCAAAATTTAATTCTTTTAAAGAATAATATATTTTGATATAAATAAATTATTAACACTATTTTAATTATTAATTTATAAGAAATGGGAAGAATAATAGATAATATTCAAACCATTTTTTTCCAATGAAAAACGGTTTTTCACCATATTTTCAATTAAAAATAAAAAATTTAAATTTTATGATGTGAATTTTGCAATATTAAAATCATTTTTTAATTTATTATAATCATATTTACTTAATATGAATTTTTGGTATTTTTAGAAACATGTGATTTCGAGTGAATAGTGAAATACTGATTTTGTTAATGTCGTCACTTTTATGAAATTATTTTATTATATAAATAAATTAAAAGTTTTCGAAACTTTTTTCTAATAAAATTATAAATTATAAATTATAATAAATTATTTTAAAATACTATGTTGAATTTATAAATCCATGGTCAATATTTTGAAAATTTATGTAGCATTTTAAATGAACACTTTTTTTGATTGTTTTGTTTAATTAATTATAACATGATGAAATGAAATTTTTTATTTATTTTATTTTTAAATAAATAGTTATTTAATGATTATAATTATTTTAAATTCATTTTAATCAATGGTATTGATAACTTTATCCTAATCATAAATCATTTTGCTTAAAAATAAATGTTTTCAAAAAAATGGGTTCTTGTGCGTTACATGCACTTGTGTTAAAATTAATTTCCCCTACACATATAAAGTTAATTTAATAAAATGATTATTATATCTTATAATATAATTTTTTATATTATTTAATATTTCTAATTTCATTTTTAGGCATGAAATTATATTGTTAGGATTAATGTTAATTCCCACGATAACAGTGAAAAAAATAATTTTAAAATTATAATTTTATTAATTTAAAGGAATCGATATTAAATAAATAACATTGGAATAATTTAAATAATGAATATAATATGATTTTAAATCACATAAATAAATATATTAATTATAATTTAGTTTTTAATCAATACTAAATAAGATTAAGAGACCATAATTGTCAAAATTTCATTTTTCTACTAAAACAGTTTTTTTACACATTAACCATTTTAATTTAAAATTTAATTTTATAATATTTAGAAATTTAATTGGATTAAATATATGTTAAATTTATTTCCATAACAACCATATTTTTTTATATTGGTTGTTCAATATTCTTAATAAAACATAAAATCACTTCATTAGAAACTAGTTACCTAGCTTAAAAGTAAAAGAGTAAAATGTAAAAACTTAATGGTAAAAACCCTTTAAAATGTTTAAAAAATGTGTTTAAATACTTTTTAAAGTATTATTAAACCCAAATACACCACATAGTCTACTATTTAGAAACTTTTGATCCATTTACCTTGGAATAGTGTTGTGACATTATTAAAATATAAAGGGTGTTTCTAAAAGTTCACTTTTCCTCTATTATAAAAGGGTATCACTTACACCCTTTCAAACACAAACATATCATTAGTAATTTACTTGAAACTATGAAAAAATATACCCTCCTAGAGTTACCCCACACATTCCAAATCCCCTACTCACACTAACTTATCCCAATCCCTTTAATTCCAAGGAGTTTTCCAAGGAAAGATTTGGTCTCCAACAAAAGTATTATCTCCTTCTTATGTTTTTCTTCTAAATATTATTATTAAAAATATAATATATACATAAAAATATAAGGACTTAATTATAATTATTTTAATGATATTTTATGATATTAAAGTAATATAAATTATTTATTCTTATTCATCTGTTAAGGAAAAAAAGTTTCGTTAGTGTGTTGCACATATTACCGCCACCACAAAGCGACATCTTCCATTTTTCATCACTTACATTAATAGATGATCAAAAGAATATAATGTATGAATAAATATTATATCTATAATATAATTTATATTATTAATTTTCAATTTAATATCCACCTTCACTCCTCTAACACATTTAGAAATGGGAATGTTAATCGTGTGTACATATGGACTCTCACCTCCATGATGAAACATTTTTTATTTTTTATATATATTTTAATAAATTATCTAAATATCTTAAAATATGGTTAAAAATCATATAAAATTAAAATTAATATCATTATTCTTCTTTCATAATGATATTATGTCTAAAAACACATCCTTAACCATACTCACTCATAAATTTAAAGCATGTTCAAGTTTGGTTTGGTTTAACCACCTACATGAACAATGCTATAAAACTCTATTATGGATGACTATGGGAACATGAAAAATAATATTACTTTAATAAAATAAGAAAATAATTATTGTTATATAGTTCTTAAAATATTATATTTAGTAATTAACTTATTATTAAATCATCATTTTTGTTCACTAAAATTTCCGAAATAAGACAACAATAATTCCATTTCCACACAAAATAACTAAAACACTTATGGAATGATATGAGAGATTTATAAATAAATATAAGTTATATATTAAATTATATTAATTTATATATTAATTATTAACTTGGTTTAAAATAATGTCTTATGACATCAACATTATAAAACATGTGAAACGGTTAAAGTTACTAACACCTAATGGTCATAATACGCTATGACTAATCAATGAACTCATGATAAAAAATTATAATAAGGATTAAAAAAGGGTAATATTTATGAGTAATTTTATGAAATAGTATATTAGGTTATTTATATTTTTTTTAAGGAGGTTATATTGTGATAAACTAAGCAAGGAACCAAGGTAATGGTTTTTCATAAACATTTTCTTTTATTTGAGTTTAAATGGTTATTCTTGAACCCCATTCTTATAAGTTAGATTATTTTATACTATTATTGTAAGAAATTTTAATTTAATTTCTATTTATCTATATTTATAATTTTTCCCATTAATTCATTTCTAAAGTATCATTAATTCCAAGATTTTGATATGCATAAGGGTTTCTTTGTCTCAAATTTGAATCCCTTGAGACATGTTTAAGAAATACACCATGTTTCCTTTTAAATGGTGAAAATAATTTTGTATTTTAATTTTATATAATTATTATATTATATTTCATAATATTAAATGTTATTTTTAAGGTTATACCTCTCATGGGTCTTTGATTGAAATGTTACAAAGGATGTAAGGGGTTTGCGTGACTCAAATCTTTTCCTTGGGTCATCATCACTCTTTTTTGAATATGATATTTAAATATTGATATATTAAAACCTATTATGATGTTATGTTTTATTCCCACCTTATTTTATATTTAAATCATGATCCATCCCAAATTATTCTTCCCTGATGATTCTATTATTTCGTTAAAATGGTTTTTGTTATGAATAATTCCCATTTCTTTTAGTGGATTTTTCTTCGATGTAAATGTTTTTAATTCCCAAAAATCCTTTCTATCATATAAAATCAATCTATTTTTATTTAAAATGATACTTTTATTCCCATTTATTCGTTTTAAAACAAATTTTTTACCACATTTTTAACAATATGGGTTTTCACCAAGGTTATTTCAAAATGTTCAAAATGTTTTTCCATATTTTAAAAATAAAAAATTTTATCATACACTAAACATTTTATTTTGATAAACTATATATTTTTTAAAGTTTATATTATTAAATATTATTTTTAAAATAAATTTTTTCAAGTTATTTTCGCTTCACCTTTTTGAAATAATTATGTCTTTTCCATGGTTCTATTACTAAATATTCTTTTTAAAAGTAAAATTTTTCAAAGCATTATCACTTCTCCTTTTTTATAACCTTTTTTTTATTTTCAAGGAAATTTTATTTGTAACTCTTTATATTAAGGTTTTCATAATTCTTGTATTTACCTTCATAAAAAAATTGAATGTAATTTTCACTTCAAAGTTTTAAAATATTTTTTGAAAAAAAATCACTTATATTTACCCTCCAAGGTTTATCTTTCATGAAGAGATTTTTTGATCAGCCAATATATTTTTTTATGATATGATTTCATTTGGTAAATAATAGTTTTTATATTCTATGATTTCTTAAGTTCATATTATCTGATGTTTTTGAATGTTTTAGGAAACCCATTATTTTTTCATGAGTTTTTTATGTGATAATGAATGTTTTATTTTCAAGTGGCACACAAAAGTATAGATTATGAGATGGATGGGATGTATATCTCCCTCCAATTCATTGGTTAAAGGATAATATCTCATTAGATAGAAATTTTATGTGAACAAGTTAGTGAGTAACAAGGTTTATAAAGGGTGAGTGTGATGGAGTTAAACTCTACTCACAATTTTATGTGTGAATAGTTTAGTGAGTCATTAGGTTCACAAAGGGTGACTGTGATAGCCTTAAGCACTACTAAAAATTTTATGTGTGAACAGGTTATCAAGTAGCTGGGTTTAAAACGGGTGAGTGTAATGGCATTAATCTCTACACATAACTTTGTATTTGAATAAGTTAGAGAGTAGCTAGGTTCACAAAGGGTTAGTTTGATGGTGTTAATATCTACTCACAATTTTACGTGTAAATAGGTTGGTGGGTAGTTAGGTTCACCATGACAAGAAACCCTATGTACCAAAAATGTGGGCAAGGGAAGTTCTCAGGTTTTATCAGCGTTAATCAAAAAGTGCTAATAAAAGGGGGCATTTATCAGTGCTAAAAAACCGCTGATAAGTCTACCCTTTATCAGTGCTACTATAAGCCGTGATAAAAGCCCCCGTTTATCAGCACTAACAAAAAGCACTGATAATAATTAAACTTTATCAGCGCTAATAATAGCGCTGATAAAAAAATTTAATAGAAAATATTATTATTTTATATAAAAAAATTTAATTATATTCAAAAAATAATTTTTACATGTATACATTAAATAAAAATGCATGTTTATTATGTTTATTATATTTATGTTTTATTTATGTTTATTATGTTTATTATGTTTATTAGTTTTATTTATATACTTATTATATATTTATTATACTATTTATTTATAATATTTTATATAAATACTTTTTAATATATATATATACACAAATACTTATTAAATATATATACATATATATATTTAAATAAATTTATGTTTCCAAATGAATGTGTCAATTGATGTGTAATGGATGTTCATATTCATCTCATGAATATGTTCATTTTTTACCCTAATGTTGGCAATATATATTATAGTACTATACTTGGTGCATTCATTCATTTCCTATATATATGAAGCTTTATGTTCTCATAAATACTTAAAATTGTGATAAATATATTTAAATAAATAATAAATGTATTTATTATATTTAAAAATATAAATATTTAGTTATATATAATTATATACTTTTTAAATATATTATATATAATTATAATTATTTATAACTACTTAAATTTAAATATGTTTAAATAATTATAAAATTACAAAATATTTTTTTTAAATGATAAGTATATATTTATGAATACATTTTGAATATTTTTATTTATAAATATATGTCTTTAATGAATATATAAATAGACACAAACATATAAAAATATATATATTTAAATACTTAAGAAATTAAAATTAATATTAAAATTAATATATCAATTTATATATATATATTTAATTATATTTAATTATAATTTAAATTATAAAATTATATATATATTTAATTATAATATATACACAGAAACATACATATATTTATTTATTTATTTAATTGTAATTTAAATTATTAAATTATATTAATTATATTAATTATATATATTTATAAAATTATAAATGTAATAAATATATTGGTTATAATTTTATAATTATGAATAAATGGTATGTTTTATCAGTGCTAATTAAAAAGCCCTGATAAAACATACATTTATCAATGCTAAACTTTTAGCACTGATAAAGAGGATATTTATCAGCGCTTTTTTAGCGCTGATAAATGTATGTTTTATTAGCACTTTTCAATTTAGCACTGATAAAACATACATTTATCAGTGATTTTTACTAGCACTGATAAATGTTACCCTTGATTTTATAAATGAATCCTAACTGCGGCCCCTTCCATCTGCACCCCTTAAACTCTTGCGAAAGCCTAACATTCTATCACCCGATCATCCCCATCCTCTGTCAATGTGGTTGTCGACTTGTCCTCCTTCATAGCCTCCTTTTTTGACTCCTCCTACTTATCCTCCTCCATTGTCACTGCTACAAATGCGTCTTACTGCCCCTCCACCACTATTTCCACATCATGTTCCTCCTTCATCACCACTACCGCCTCCTTCTCCTCCTCTGCCGCTACTACTATCATCACAGTCGTCGTCACTACCTCCACCGCTGCCTCTTCAGCTAACTATACTGCCTCTTCTGTCTTTGCTTCTACTAGTAATGGTACAATCCCTTCTAGAGTAACTTCATCCTTCTTCTTCTTCTTGAAATAATAATAGTTCTCATTGTTTGGTTGTTCTCTTGGTTTAGTTGTTCTATATTTTTTTCATATTTATTCTCAATTTTTTTTACATGATAGTGTGGTATTTTGATCCATATTGAGTGTATAGGTGATTTTGGGGTCACTTTGATCTATCAGGGTGAAAATAGGAAAATATCCCAAGTTTTAGGGTTAATTTTCATGGTCAAGAGAACTATGTTGACCTCATGCAGTTGGTTCTATAACCATTTTGATGTTTTTTATGGTTTTTTCATGGCTATATAACCCATGTGGTCAAACCATGCACAATTATTCTTCCCCCTGGATTTTTAGTTTTGGATCCCTTTTATTTCTTATTAATATCTAAAGTTCCTACCATTGGTGTGTGGTTGAATAAGGGAGTTTTATGGTGGTTTTACATAGTTGGGTGACGTTTAAATTAATTATCCGGGCCTTGTTGTGTGGTCTTGTGTTTTGAAAAGTTGGTTTTATGTTATAGAAAATTTTATTTTTTGGATGAAAAATTTGATTTTGGTGTTCATAAAATGTTTTTAAATGGTAGTATTCCTCTTCATTTTGAATTGGGATATTTTTTTTAATAAAATTATTTTTAACGTGTCTTGGTTTTTAAAACTAGGCATAATGGTTTCTTTGTAAGACAAATTTGGATTATCATAAAGTTTATAAAAAGTGTTTGATTTCATTATGTAAATTTAAAAAGAAATTAGAATTGAGAGAAATGTTTTTGAAATGATTTAAATTTATTAAAATAATTATATGTTAAAGTTGGTTTTTATTTTTAAGTAAAATGAAATATTTTAAAATCAAGTGTGTGATTTGGGTGAAAAGACTCCTTATACTCCTTTTAAATGTGGTAATCTTAAGGAAATTGATTTTTGTGAGTGTTCAAATATTATGGAAGCATTTTTAAAAGGTGTTTGATTTTTTTCAAAGAGTTTGTGTCTTCCAAAATAATTAATGTAGAACTTTTATAGAATGGGTGTTTTATAAATAAGAGTGAACATATTTAAAAACTTTTTTTTATGTTTTGGGCTGAATATATTTTTTTCATTTGATTTATTTACTTGGTGTGCATTAAGATTATTTTTTTAGCTTGTGAAACATGAATGGGATAAATTCATATTTACTATGTGGTATTTTCTCCTCTCAAAAAGGTCTTGAGAATATGTGAA
The DNA here is from genome assembly GCA_963277665.1 of Viscum album. Classification (NCBI taxonomy): domain Eukaryota; kingdom Viridiplantae; phylum Streptophyta; class Magnoliopsida; order Santalales; family Viscaceae; genus Viscum; species Viscum album. The sequence goes on along the minus strand of OY728151.1, from coordinate 771,579,568 downwards.
GAAACATCCCATAAGGTCAATTATTTTCATGAATATGTGTATCTATTTGGGTTGTAGGATTTACCCAAACTTCATATGGGGTGGTGAATCCAGATCATCCTTTTATTTAGGTTTTATTAAATTTACATCCTTCCTTCCATGGTTATTAAGGTCCTCCTAAGGTTGTGAAGTGGTTAGGTTATTTTCTATAATCCCTTGAGTTGAATTGCCCAAAGTGGTCTTGGGTGGTTGTTTATTTTGGAATCTATTCCTGTTGAGTTGGAATGTCTTGACACTTTGAGGTAAATTTTATTTTATTTATTCCTTGTTGTTTTTTGGTTCCTCTTATGTGAGGGTTTATTTATAGAGGTTTTGAATATTATTTAGTGTCTACATATGGATTAGAAGGAGTTGTAGAAGAAACCCTCTCATAAATATGGAATGCCTCAATTATGTTGGGAAATAATCCACTAATGAAATTTAAGCCCACATTATCCATGCTCGGTGTGGGAAATAGTTATTATATGAACATTACCAGTATTATACAAGAGATAAAAAAAAGAATAAAATGTGTTGGGGTTAGAAATACATATTGTCTAATAGATTAATCCCAAAAAATTGGGAGGTTGGTTAGGGAAAGATCCTACAATAATGACTTGATTTACTAGTATGTATAGTAACTTGATGGGGTAAGGCTGAGGGAATTTGAATTATAGTAGAATAAAGGATAGTGGGAAAATTATCCCACCATGAATTGGGAACATCATGTGGCATGTTAGTATAAGTGATGGTTAAACCTTTAGAGATGATCATTTTGAGAGTGTTAAGCATGGGAAGGGAAACCAATAAAGGGGGATTTAACATAATGTATCAAGTATGATTGTGAAGTTAGGACTGAATTTTATATAGTTTAAAATAATTTATAAAGGGTTTCTCTTGGGATTTATGTCTTTTTGAAAATTCCCAAGTGGATCTTTTAAAATGATTCAAGTGTTTTAGAATTTTTCTTAAAAAATTATATGTGTTCAACATACCCTTTTTGGTTTTGAATATCTTTAAATGGTTTGAAAAAATAAATTGGGATTTTAGGAAAGAATGTTTGGAACTAATTGGTTTATTTTAATAAGACTGTTATTTTAAAGAGTAATATATGTAAATGGTTGGTTTTTAATTGTATTTCAACTATGATTTTTTAATGGGATTTTAACTATTATTTTCAAAGAGTGTATTTTTTTATAAATAGTTTTTTTAATGGGATTTAAACTATGTAAATGGTTTGTCTAAATTAACTCTTTGTTATTTTATAAATATTTTTAAATGTGTGTGTTATTTTATCCTTAGTTAATTTTTATATCAATGTTTTGTGTATTTATTTTGTTAAATATTGATATCACCAAATAAAATAGGATGGATATGAATAAAGAATGGGTGGATGCCAATCGTCTAACAAAAGAGTATAAAGATGGAGTTAAAGATTTCATCAAGTTTTCAAAAGATCATTCATATGATCCTTCTCAAATCCTTTGTCTGTGTTTATGCTATTTTTATTCAATACAAGTTATTCCAGAGGAGTTGGAAGAACACTTGATCTGTCACGGAATAGATAGAAGTTATAAATGTTGGAATAAACATGGGGAAAATGAGAGTGTAGATAGTGACTATGATAACATTGCATTTTATGGATCATTTGATGTGATTATAAGTATGGATAATGAAGAAGACCGCATCGAGGATGTGATTACAGATGTTTATGATGATGAAGATCATATTAAATAAATGACAAGGATACTTGAATATTAACATTATGATTGACCAAAATCTTCTGAGTAGTTAAAGATTTGTGGAAAGATTCCATTGTATGATGGTTGCACTAAATATACAGCATTTTCAGCCATACTGAAGCTTTATAATTTGAAAGTAGTCAATGGATAGAGTGACACCAGTTTTATGGAATTACTTTCTCTCTTGAATGATAGGATCCCAAAAGATAATGATCTCCTTATCTGAACATAAAACACCAAACAAATGCTACGCTCGATGGGTATGATCTTTGAAAAATACATGTCTGCCTAGATGACTGTATACTTTTTCTCAAGGACCACAAATCACTTAGAAAATGCCCAAAGTGCGGTAATTATTGATACAAGAAAGATTAATCTGGTCCTATGAAAGTTTCATGGTATGTTCCAATCATTCCAAGGTTTAGGCACCTATATGGAAGTGAGGATACTATAGGGAAATTGGAATGGCACGCAGACAGAAGAAATAAATATAGAAAACTATTGCACCTGATAGACTCTCCTCAGTGGATGAGAATTGATCATGAGTATCCTACCTTTCGAAATGAATCGAGAAACCTTCGTCTTGTGTTATTTATAAATGGAGTGAATCCTTTTGGTTTTCAAAAAATCACTCACAGTACATGGCTGATTATATTGGTAAATTATAAATTTCCATCATGGTTATGCATTAAATGAAAAAACCTCATGTTATCTATGCTTATATCGGGACCAAAACAATAGGGTACTGATATTGATGTTTATTTGGCTCCATTTACCGATGATTTGAAATTATTGTTGGATTTAGGTGTTACAATGCATGATGCTTATAGAAATGAAGATTTCATATTAAGAGCCATTTTGTATAGAACAATAAATGACTTTCCTACTTAAGGAAATTTTTTAGGATATATAATTAAAGGAACTCTTGGGTGTCCCATCTGTAAATAAGGTACATAATCAATTAGGTTGAAACATTCATCGAAAACTGTGTTTCTAAGACATCGCATATTTCTAACCCAATGACATAAGTATCGATCATGGACCACATCATTATATGGAAGTTAAGAAGAATGTACACCACTATCTCCACTAACAAGTGATCAACTGATTGAGAAAATTAAAGATGTGGAAACTACTTTTGGTAAACCATTTTTTAAAAACCTTATGAAAATAGATTAGAAAAAGAAATTAATTTTTTTTTGAATTACCATACTGTAATTTTATGTACACATTCATTTTCTTGATGTTATCCATGTTGAAAAAAATTTATGGGATAGTTTCATTAGCACGTTACTAAATGAATCCAGAAAAATAAAGGATGGAATTAAGGATAGTTTGGACATGGTTGAAATGGTAATATGAGAAGAGTTGGCACCAGTGAAGGGTGAAAAAAAAAATTTATTCTCCTGCTACTTACACTCTTTTCAGGCAGGAGAGATATCAGTTTTGCAACTTCTTGAATGAAGTAAAGGTTCTAGAGGGGTATTCATTGAATATCAAGAACATCATTTCAATGCAAAATTTAAAGTTAAAAGGTCTAAAATATAATGACTTCCATGTTTTGATGCAATATCTAATTCAAATAGCTTTAAATTGAATTTTTTCCAAGAATGTTTGGTATACATTAATGAATCTCTATTTATTCTTCAAAGCTATATGTAGCAAAGTTATAGACCTGGAGAAATTTCTAACTATAGAAAGAGAAATTTTTATCATATTATGTGAATTGGAAATATTTTTCCTACTGACATTCTTTGATATGATGGTTCATTTGATGGTTCACTTGGTGAGAGAGATTCAGCTATGTGGTCATGTACACTATAGATGGATGTACCCCATTGAACGGTATATGAATATTTTCAATGGGTATATCAAAAATTGAATTCAGCTAGAGGGTTGTATTATATAGTGATATATTATTAAGGAAGCCATTGAATTCTATACTGAATAACTATTTGGTGTGAAAAATATTGGTCTAATAAAATCTTGTCACACTAGGTGACTTGAGGGTGAGGGAATTTTTGGAAAGAAGGTTGTCACAATCAATATTATAGATCAGGAGTAGGACCACCTTTATGTATTTCATGAAAGTTTAGAGGTTGACACATATGTTGAAACCCATAAAAAAATTATTATGCATTCAAATTCCTCAAGGCCTGAAAAATGGATATCAGCTAAACATAATCAATAGTTTATAGGATGGTTTCAGGACCATATTTTTAAGGAGTCATATGAAAATCTAGACTCAATTTCAGAATAACTTTGATGGCTATTAGGGGGACCAAGTGTGTACATATTATCTTACAATGCTTATGTAATTAATGGTTATACATTCTATACTAATGAACATGATGAAAATAGTACCATATAGAATAGTGGATTTACATTTATGGCTGAAGTAATGCATGTTTCTAGTGCTAAGGGAAGAAATATAATTTACACAAATATGTCATACTTTGGCATCATCAAAAAAATATGGGAGTTGGATTATACAAAATTCTGAGTGTCAATTTTTCAATGAAAGTGGGTTTATAATAGAAGTTTTGTTAAAATAGATGAGTTAGGATTTATGAAAGTTGATTTTAGTAAGGAAGGGTATAAAAACAAACTGTTTATAATGGAATCATAGGTTGTACAAGTATTTTATGTTCCATATCCCGCAAACCAAAACTGGTCAATTGTTCTGTTATCGACTAAAACCATTGAATATTCTTATGAAAAATCAATAGAGGATGGCCCTTTCATTGGGATGTCACAATCATTTCGTAGGGATCCCAATGTAGATGGCATTTTTTATATCAGGGGAGACCACAATAAAGGGATTTGCATAGTTGAAAGAGGGGTCAAATCCCTTTAACCTTTAAAAAAAGAGTTCAATAATCAGGTTATATTTTTTTATAATATACATCATGTTACTTTATGTTAATATTGGGTCACTGGAGCTTTTATGTTATCTAAATTAAATGTTAAACCACTTTTGTAGATAATGACTTCTATATGTGATGATGCTCCTAATTCCTAGGAAAAATAGGTTTCTCAACCTATTGTTGCTCACAATGCAGATGAACAACAGGTTTCTCAACCTGTTGATGCTCCTAATGCAGAGGTACAACCACCATCTACACATGTCGATGCTATCCCTCTAGAGCCAAAGGAATATATTGATGATGGTGGACCCGAGGAAATAAAAGGTAAAGAAACACTAGCAGCATAGAAAAAACAGGAGCATATTAGTTTGATAGTATTATCAAAAATCATTAATTCTAAATAGAAATGCATTAAATACAATATTGGATGGAATAATCTGGGCCAACATGTTAACTCCAACAAGTCCATGTTCAGTAGTTACATTGGAATTGTCACTCGGAAATGTGTGTCGATTGATTTAACATCATGGAACCATTTTGTGGATGAGATTAAGACACTAATGTGGGTAGATATTATAGTAACATTATGATATCATTTTTTTTAATTTACTACAAATTAAATAATGAAACATTGAATTACACTTCATCATCTCTTTTATAGTGAATTTATACTAGATGAATTGTACAAAGACTATTTCTTAATGTTTTCTTTCAGGATTCACAGGGTTTTTCACACACTTTTAATGAAATATCATCTTAAAGATGCTGAAGGTAAAATAAAACTTCACCCACCTCTTCTTTATGCACACCTGATAACCCAATAATTGTGGGATGCATTTACCGGTCATCGTGTGAAGCATTCCTTTTAGGTACATTGTGTCTGGTAATAAGTTTTTCTATGGTAAGTGTATTCATCACTTTGATTGATAGTGTCTTATTTATGAAACAACAACTGAGTGCTGAAAATAAACAATGAGCATCAAAACCTATGTAACCCTAATGTAAAGTAAGGATGGGGTATGCATCACTTAAAAAAATTGGTACGTATTTTAAATCTACCATAATAATTTTATGTTACATAAAACAACACAATAACTATATTATTTTATTTATATGCATCTTTAAGAGTCCAAATACAAATCCACTTCCATCCCACTCAATGTGCTATGGAAGGATGCGTTTTTAACTAAATATGGAAAACTAATAGATGAAAACACAAAAAAATAGTGGGAAATATGGGTAAGTTTGACATAATAAAAAATTGTTTTGATTTAAATCACTATTACATAAAAATGATTACTTATTTTCCTATATTTTCTATATTACATAGTCACAAGAATCAACAACACCCACACTAGATGTAGATATAATTTCAGTGTTCTTGAAACAGTAAGAAAAGTATGGTCGCGTCAGAGGTGTGGGTTTTGGGGTGTCACCTCGAATATATTTTGAGAAAAAACAAGTGGAGGATCAAACTAAGGAAATGAAAAAGATGATAAAAATATTATCTATGTTTGAAGAAGAATTAAAATACTAGAGAGAGATGATAGCAAGTTTGATGGGGGATTTAAAGAGAAGAAACAACTCTAGAACAACCCATGCATAAATATCTCACCCCACCCCCCACCAGTTCTAAGGTGAGTCATTCTCATCAAAAACAATTCTTAACTGAGGTATTCAATTTTCTAATAATTTTTTCTATGAAATGTGAATCAGATAGACATGATACATTGATACCTTTCTTGTATTGATATTCTATAGGATGAAAATAACTATGATTTATATCTATCAACACCCACCCATCACCTTGTAGCGAGGGCTATAGTGTTCAATATCCAGAACGACATAATACACAATAGAACACTTCTGAAAATTCATTTCAGAGTGCTAATTACTATATCCTAAGAGCTTAGTGTTGAGATACCTGTTCCAATTGATGATGCAGATATTCATACGGCTGAACAATCTCTTGTAACATTTATCACATGGTTATCACATAACATGTCGACAATGAGGTATTCATTTCCAATTTAATTTTCAAGCTAAAGCATAAAAATTTAACGAAAAAATGTCTAAACTAATGCATGTTATTACAAACGAACAAAAGGAAGGGTATGAAATGAAAGACCGGTTCAAAACCATCTCAAAGATCAACCAAATGATCAAAACAATCTAACGAAATCATCTTAACCCCCCCCCCCCCCCCGTTATATATCCACATTTATTATCATTGAAGGATCATGTGGATACGAATTTGAAAGATGGTGGTACTCACATAATTTATTTTGAAGAAAATATGTATGTATGGGATGATCTATACATAATTGGTGTTAAGACTGCAACTAAAATCCTAGACTATGAATGGTTAGGCAGCTCAGTCGTAAATTTTTACATGAGGTATGTTTTCATGATTTGATTTTCCAAAAGATGATATACTATGATAATTATGACTAAATACATTTCATATTTTTCATAGGCGTATATATGAAAAACAATTGTAGGGATTTCCCTATTAACAAAAATTTGGACTTTTTAGTCCCCATGTCACCTCTACAATAATAACAGATATAAATTTTGAGAAAGAGGGTGAAATAGTGGCTGGCCTACTCAAATCATTTAATAGAAAAATGATGAATGAAAAACTCTTCTTAATACGAACGATGCAGGGGTAACACTGTAAAATTTAATCATATCAAATATATTTTAATTTATTTCATTACTTATTCCTTTTTTTGTTTTTAGGCAGTATTGGATTCTCATTGCGGTCAATTAAGATACTCCAAAGATTTATTTATTAGATTCAATGCATGGATATCTAACAAAACTACCAAAAAATATGGAGTTTTTCAATTTTTAATACACTACATCCAACATTTTAGAACAAAAAATCTAATTATATAATTTATATTTTATTTTAATGAGGATTCTATTATGATAAGGCAGTGCGTGACTATTATCTGCATCATGGAATGAGGCCAGGGGAAAAGAACAAGAAACATGGAAAGCACTGCAACTAGATAAAAATCAGGGTGTATATAATAATATTTCACTATCCAAACACATATTAAAAAATTAATTATTTTTATCAATGTTTCTTTAATTCCATAAACAAACAAACGATAAAGATTTTGGTTATTATGTTTGTAAATTTATGAAATAGATCGTATTCTATGAACAAACCAGCATACCTGAAGTGGTATTTTTGAAGATAATTACTATTTCATTTAAAATCATTATTAATCCTTTGTGTATTTATATTTTTTCAGTACTACCATGACTTTTGAAAATAGTCATATTCACAAGATGATATAGATATGCTTAGAAATGAATGGGAAGCATACCTGATGGAATAATGTACAAAAATAGAATGAAGGTGGTAAACTTATCAAATAATTTCGACTTTAATAATCTTTTCTACCTTTTCTTTCTCTTTATTTGATGGTAATGTTGTGATTTTTACAGGCTAAAATACCTACTGAAATACATGGTTGTTGGTTGTCCTTATTTGTGCAATAAATGAAATGCATGTTGGTTGGTTTTTGAGATGAAATTAGTGGTCCTCATTTACAATTTATCTGTTTTTTTGATATACCACAAAAGATAATGAGTATCCATAAGGTTTTTCCCCATCCCTTGAGTTTTTTATGACGTCTTGAGACATAATGGGCACAAGAGCTTACTCCATTCTTCTTGTTTTCAACAATGAGAAGTGTTTTCTCCAAAAAACATTGATTCAATCTGCAACTTTGGCAGTTCCCCTATTTAGTTGACCTAGTGAAGAACCAATAGTTATATATTAATTCAAAGGTCCTGGATATATTATAGTAGTTTCTTCACTTGGTTGACTAAATCTATACTATAGAAGGAGGATTTTATTTTGTGTCAACTATCAAGGGATCAAATTTTTTTCCATAATCCTTATAAAAAATGTAGATTGAGCATATTGGGTAGGTCATGTCTCTTTTTTAGGTTTCATATGCAAGGGTTCATTGATTTTCAGGAAGAAAACTGTACTTAAAATTTGTTCTGATACTTTAGGAAAATGATCCATGAGTCATTTTTGACATATAGGAATCAACCTCACCTCAATCTGATGAATATTTTCATTGGTATGACTCCAAATGTGTCTTTTTTTTAAATTGAAATTAATTCAAGTAAAAAAACACAACTGGCATACTAATAACCAAGGAAATTAATTCCAATTGTTTTGATACTTTAGAAAAATTATCAATCAATCATTTTTGATGTGTAGGAATCAAACACACCTCAATCTGACACATGGTGTCACTAGTATGACTCCTAATGTTTCTTGTTATTTAAAATTGACATTAATTCAAGTAAAAAAACACAACTGACATACTGAAAACCAAGAAAACACATTATTACTTTTTTTTTACTTTAGTAAAACAATCCATGAGTCAGTTTAAAGTGTATAAATCAACCCCACCTCAATCTGACGCATTGTGTGATAGGTATGAATAAAACTGTTTATTACGAGATTAGAATTTACATTTTAGTTCAAAACATGTCACTTACTAAAATTAAAGAAAATGTGATCTGATTGTCTTCAAAATTAAGGAAAACTATTCATAAGTCCTTTGTGATGTGTATGAAGTAGTCTCATGTCAAACTGATACACGATGCGACCGGTATGACTCAAATTGAATGTTTTCAGTTTGAAATGACAATTTAGTAAAAAAACACAACTGGCATACTAAAAACTAAGAAAATTCATTTTGATTGTTTTGATGATTTATGAAAATGATCTATCAGTCATTTTTGACATGTAGGAATAAATTGAACCTCAATCTGATGCATGGTGTCACCGGTATGACTCCAAATGTGTCTTGTTATTTAAAATTGACATCAATTCAAGTAAAAAAACACAACTGACATATTGAAAACTAAGAAAATGCATTTCAGATTGTTTTTATACTTTAGTAAAACTATCCATGATATAGTTTTGATGTGTATGAATAAACCCCACCTCAATATGATGCACCATGTGACTGGTATGACTAAAAGTGTCTGTTACGAGCTTGAAATTGGCATTTTAGTTCAAAACTTGTCACTCACTAAAAACAAAGAAAACACACTCCAATTGTCTTCCAAATTAAGGACAGTGATTCATAAGTCCTTTGTGAAGTGTATCAATAATTCTACCATCAAACCAACGTACGATGCGACCTATATGACTCAAATTTTTTGTTTTCAGTTTGAAAGGATATTTTAGTAAAAAAACACAACTGACATACTAAAAATTGAGAAAATTCATTAGGATTGTTTTGATAATTTTTAACAATGATCCGTTATTCATTTGTGACATGTAGGAATCAACCCCACCTCAATAAGACACATGGTGTGACCGGTATAACTCCAAATGTGTCATTTTTATTAAAAATTGACATTTTTTAATGTATTCTTCATATTAATGTTTAATTTATTTCTTTATAGTATTACTAATGTAATATTTTCTTTCTTATATAGGTGAAACCTTTTTCTCAAGTTGGGATGATTTTTTCAGTGACTATTACCATTAGAGGACATCTTTTAGAAGGGACCACATACATCAAAAGAGAAAACATTAATGTTTTTAACTGTTTGTTGGATAATTATAAATGTAATTTTATAAAACATTGTCCAAAATGTATATAGATGTGTTTTTTGGTATATACCATGAGTGAATATTTTTTTATTTATGATTTCAATTAAATGTATATAGTATTGTTTACTAAACCTTTGTGTGCACTGCTATTTTTCATTATTTGCATCATGTATGTGGTCCTTTTTTATATACTATGGGTAGTTATTTTTTAGCAGGTTTTTGCTTGTTTGTGTAGGTTATTTTTTCTAGTTTAGTTATTTTGGTCTGCTATTTGGGTGATATTTATTTTTTGTAGGTTTTTGGGTGTGCTTTTATATAAACAACACCCCCAGATGGGGAATCCTTTATCAATGCTTCAAATAGTGCTGATAAAGGATCCCCTTTATTAGTGCTTTTTTAATGCTGATAAAGGGGACCCCCTACCCCTTTAATATAAGCTCTATTATTAGCACTTTTTTAGCGTTGATAAAGGCCTTTTTTAGCACTGATAAAAGACTATTTTTTGGTAGTGCCTATGTTTATTATTGTGATATATTTTTAAGTTATATTATCAAGTTATGCTATGTTTTGAAGACTACTCCATATTATTAATATATTCCTCACTTTTATGTCATGAGCATGTGTTTTTTATTATGGATATGTATTTTGAGCCAAGTTATAACATTTATATATAAATAACATTCTACTTATGATCTTATGTAGCTTTATCATTTTTTATGGTTATCATATATGGTCTTATGATCATTTATTAAGATATTTAAGTCTTTATAATATAGTCCTTGTCACATCCATTCTTTTCTTTTCAGTTATTTTTTCTTTTTATTTTTGATCTATATTTTTTCCCTAGGTTTCCTTTGGAATTTTGGAGGAAAATAGAGGTTTTTTTGTGGCCATAACCAGGTGCATGGTTGGAACATGGTTAGTATAAACCATGCTCTTGACCCATGTAACTGTCCAGTAGAAGGTAGAACCTACTACATGGTCATGCACCTCGAACCAGGTAATTGTGCACTCTAGGTAGAAAATATGCACGGTTTCCGCACAGTTTATTAAATTGTGTGTGTTGTCCATGTCATAAAAATATTTTTATTCCAAGTTTTCCCTTTTCAAATTTAACCCCTCTTCCACCCATTTTCTTCCCCACTCGGGATTTTCATCCATAGGGGGCCTCTAAGCTCCCTCAAAAACCCTTGGGCACCAATTTTGAAGGGGATTTAGTATGGGAACTCAAATTTTCTTCAAGTAAGTGGATTCCTCCCTTGTTTCTTCCTTATTTTTAGGGTTTCTTCCCTATTTCTTGGAGTTATATTTTTATAGAATCTAGGGTTTCTACCCTAGGATTTAATCTTGGGTTTTTGGGTTTCATCTTTTGTATTAGGGTTTGTTCTTGCTTGCTTGTGGTGTAGTTTGGGTGTGGTTGGAGTTTCACAACAATTTTTGGGATTTCAACATCAAAGGTATGTGGTTCCATGTATAAACATTATTTGGTGAGTTTATTTTTCTTTAATGTTTAATTTAGAATGTTCCTTGATCAATATGTTTGGTTTGAAAGTTGTTTTCATAAGGATTAAGTGTGTGTTTGATTTTAAAGTGTCACTTTTACATGAAATTTGGTGTTTTTCATGTGTAAAATCTTGTTTTGATACTTGGAATGATTTTATAAATTATGAAATTGGTTTATTATATTATGTAAGGGATAAAAATCATATTTTGGTATGGCTTTTATGTGAGTTTGATTTTAAAATAGGACTTTGGGAGCATTTTGTGTGGAAAATCCTTGTGGGGTTTTGAAAATTATTTTTATAAATTATCTAAATTGTTTATTGAGTTGTATAAGTGGTGAGAATCATTTTTGGTAAATGTATTGGTATAAATATGATTTTAAAATGGAATTTGTATGTGCAAGTGGTGTTATGTGATATGTAAAACTTGTTTGAGCACAAAAGGGAAGCATGGGTATCTAGGTGGGAAGACTAGGACTAGTATGCTAGTTATTTAAATGTGGTTGTTTCTTGGTTTCACTTAGAGAGATTGACAATGAAAACAATTACTATATATGGAAAATGATTTGATACCACTAAAATTTTTGATATTGCTCCTCTCTAGTGGGTCATGCATGAGAAAGATGTTGTTCGTGGTTTATATACCACATATCACTGAGATACGAGGTACCTAGGGTCCCACTGCTAGCTAGTGCCTAGGGGTAGTTCCTTTGATTAGTAATCATTGTATATATTCCACTTATCATCACCATATGGTAGTGTTTTGTTATAAATTTTCATAATCAAGTGTGTTCTCTTTAAAATTGTTTTCTTTAAAATTGTCTTTCATTTAAAGTTGTTTTTCTTAAAATTGTTACTAGCATTTCCTTTTTATAAAATATTGTAAGTTATTTACCTTATAATGTTTAGTGCATGGATTCTTTTCTTGGGTGGCATCCTACTAGGCTTAGGCTCACACCATAATTACACCTTTGGGTGTAAGTAGACTTGGTAGTGTTTGATATAGGTAAGGGCAAGGATTTTGGTGATGGAGGTTTGATTTGGTGTGTGTCTTCTTAGTGTAGTGTTGTGGAGGTGGATCAAGGGTGATTCCCCCTTGCCTTGTGGTGGTTTTTGAGTTAGAGTTTCTACACCTTTTTATTTTTTCCTTTTTAAATGTTGGTTTAAAACTTTGTAATTCAATTCTGAAAAATTGTTTAAGGCTTGTTGGTTGAATTTTCAAATTCGGTTTATTAAATTTTTCTGGTTGTTTTATGTTTATAAATTCAGGTAAATAATTCTCAAGCCTTGTTTATAATACCCGAGCACAAATTCCATCCCATAGATATTGGGAACACCCTTCAGGCTATGCCACGAATCGGTTTGGGCACTGGTTTGGATGGAGACCCAGTTTGGTTCGTGAAAAAATGGTATCAAAGGAAGTTTAGCTCATTTGTTCATTTTATTTGGGATGAGTTGGGTTAAATAGGAGCTAGGAATATCAGGTCTTGGAGTTTTGGTTATGAGTAGGGTTCTTGGCCAGCACACCTCATGACAGACCTCAAGTTTTCATGGGATGTTGGGACTTTTGTTTGACTTCTCTTCTAGGTGGGACGTGCAGGCTGTAGACTGCACATGGACACTAGGTGGGGGTGAATTGGTTTGGTCATTTTATTATCATGGAAAGTTTAAGTTATTTATATTTTATGCTTTTTCTGAAATTTCCAAAACTGTTTTACTAATTTTTTCTCTTGTGAATTTTGATTTTTGTAGCAACATGCCTCCCTGGAAAGATCCCTTACCATAAGAAGAATCCCGAGAGAGTTATCTTGTACCGCTTGATCAAAGGTTGTGGAATTTTTGGTTTAGGATATTTAGGATCTAGGATAGGGATTGGCTCCTAATCCCACTCTAATTAGAGATGATGAACCTGGTCCCATAGAGGAAAAAACTCAAGATTCTCTCAAGAACAAGCCTCCTACTTTTCGGGGAAATGTTGAGACACAATAAGAATGAGAGTGGATCGAGAAAATTGATAGGATGTTTGAGTTTCATCACACCCTTGAGGAATTCACGGTGAAATGTGTTTTGTTCTTTCTAGATGTTCATAGCTGAAGGTGGTGGGAATCGGTGCTTCGGGCTAGGAAGCATGAGCAGATGAGTTATAAGGATTTCAAGACCATCTTCAATGAGCAGTATTCTCCTGAGGTCTAGGCCTATTCTAGATATTGAGAGTTCATGGATCATTCCCAAAGATATCAGTTAGTGATGGAATATTCTAACCGTTTTGTTGAGCTATTGTGATACACATTTGAGATTGTTTCTAATGAATATATGAAAGCTCTGAATTTTGAGAAGGGTTTGTGACCAAAAATTTACTCTCATGTCTTCTTGTTCATGATGGGAACCAATTCTGAGGTGTTTGATCATTATTGCATGATTGAGATTGATCATAAAGGGAAGTATGGGTTTTCTGGCATGGTTTCATCTATGGGAAGTAGAAGATCCTTAGAGAAAAAGAGGAAGCCATAAGAGAAAGGGAAGAAGGGAGGTGGTAGTTCAGGCCATCCTTCTGGGCAGTTTTCTTCTATAGCTTCTGATGAAAGATCTGTTGTGTTCCATCGGTGTGGGAGGGTAGGGAAAACTCGACCTTATTTTAGATATCCCCCTGTACTTATCATTGTTTTAGAATTATGGGGAACTTGCATCATTTCTGCAGGGAGACACATCCATACCAGGTTGGGGAAAGATCTATGGCTTCCAAGGGAGTGTATGTTCAATTAGAGTCATCCTGGATGGTGGGGTATTAGTTTGGTGTTCATGGGGGTAGGACCAGGTCATCTTCAAGGTAGATCCATTTCAGGTCAAATTCATAGGTGAGTAGTCATTCTCAAGAAGAGACTAGGCATCTTCATGATGTGGATCAGGAACCAGCAAGATAGGATGTAGGGCCCTCAATAGTTCGAGGTAAAATTCTCATTTCATCTACTATAGTATCTATTTTATTTGATATTGTGCATCTATTTCTTTTATCTCTTCCTATATTGTGTATTTTATAAACTTTCTAACCAATCTGATGTCTTTCAAAATGGATTTAGTAATTTCGTTGGGTATGAAGAAGGATCAGGGTCTCAGGTGTCCGTCTTGTGCGCTCTCTATGTCAGGGATTGAGATGGAGTGGGATTTATTATTCCTGGACATGGACCATTTTGATGTAATCCATGGCATGGATTGTCTTGTGCACTTCCAATTGCATATTGATTTTTTTAGTTGGCGAGTGATTTTCATGGAACCTGATGGGAGTCCTCAGGTGTTTATTGGGAAATGGGATCCATGGTCAGGTCATGTGGGACCCCGACTCCCAATGTTGAGAAATATTAACTTCAATTATTGTTGCTCATCCTACAGGATGATGGTGGTGCTCCTGAGGGTGGACCACCTTGAGTAGTGGATGAGTTCCCTGAGGTATTTCCATATGACTTTTTGGGCCTACCACCAGAGCGGGACATAGAGTTCTAGATTGATTTGGCATAGGTAACACGGACAATATCTCTTCCCTTGTATTGTATGGCCCCCAAAAAGCTGAGGTAATTAAAGAAATAGATGGATGATTTAGAATCCAAATTGTTCATTTTCCCAAGCATCTCTCCTTAGCCCGATCCTATTCAATTTGTGAAGAAGGATGATAGATTACTCTATTTTTTCATGGATTAATGGAAGCCAAATATGGTAACCATTAATAATAAATACCTTTTCCGTAAATTGATGACTTTTTTAGTCAATTGAAGGGGGGAAAGTGGTTTTCTAAGATATATTTGTGTTCAGGTTATCACTAAGTTAAGGTGAGAAAGGAAGACATCTCAAAGATGGATTTCCAAAGCAGGCACGACAACTTTGAGTATTTGGTCATGCCTTTCGAGTTGAAAAATGCTCCATCAGTTTTTATGGAACTCATGAATAGGGTGTTCTACCAGTATCTCAACTCTTTGATCATGATATTTGTGCATGAAATCCTAGTTTATTCTGGATCTGATGAGGAGCATGATCATCACCTTTGGATCATTTTGGTCACTCTACGGGATCACCACCTATATGTTAATCTTTCAAATTACGCCTTCTGGATCAGGGAGGTGAAGTTTCTAGGTCATTTGATTTCTAAGTAGGGGGGTTTGGTGGATCTTGAAAATATCAGTGTAGTTATGTCATGAGAGTAGTCAAAGAATGTGTTTGAGATCAGGAGTTTTCTCAGTATGTCAGGTAATTATATATGGTTTTCTCTAGATTTCTCTCAGATTAACTCACCCATGATAGCACTCACTTGGAAAAAGGGTGAAGTTTGATTGGATCCCAATGTACCAAGAATCCTTTGAGGAGATGAAGTGGTTGTTTACTACTACACTTATATTGGTCTTGATAGAGTCCAGAAAGGGATACGTGGTTTATTATGATGCTTGAGGTATGGTTCTTGAGTGTGTTCTTATACAGGGTGATCATGTGGTGGTGTATCGCTTGCACCAACTCCAACCACATGAAAATAATTACCTGACCCATGACTTGGAATTGGCAGTGGTTATGAATGCCCTAAGGACTTGGCACCATTGTCTTTTTGGGGAGAAATTTGTGGTCTACTCTGACCATAAAATTTTAGAATATATTTTCTCCTAGAATGACATGAACTTGATGCAGTGCCATTGGATCGAGTATTTGTAGGGATCTGACTTTGATATTATCTATACCTTGATCAAGGGTAATGTGGTGGTCGATGCCTTGAGTAGAAAAGTGACAGTGTAGGTAGTGAGGATGTCTAGTGATGAGTGTACTCTGATGGGGCTCTTTTCCTATATGCATTTGTAGGCCAAGGAGCACAGTGGGGGTGCATTCTTGGCGAGCATTTAGTTGACTCCTTCCCTTATGGAGTTGATTCAACGGGAATAGCCTAGTGATGATCTATGTTAGTGGTCTATGTAGTTTCTTCATGGTGGGGAGACATCTTCTGATTGGTCTTCATCTCCCTAGGGATTCTTGTGCTTAAGGGTTGTTCAGTGGTGTTGTTGTTCTAGAGGAAGGTGATGATGCAGGATAGCCACCAATCTCAGTGGGTCATTCATCTCGAGGCATCCAAGATGTATTATGATGTTCTTCAGTAGTTTTAGTGGACATGCATGAGGTGGTACATAACTGGTTTTATATCAAGATGTTATACATGTCAGTAGGTAAAAGTAGATAATCATAGGCCCTCTTGTTTGCTTCATCCATTACCCATTCCTACCTAGAAGTGGGATGAGGTCTCCATATATTTCATTATTGGATTGCCACATACACTTTGAGGAAGGAACGCTATTTGGGTGGTGATTAATCATATGACCAAATCAGATCACTTTATTATGATCAAAGACACAACTAAAGTGGATGAGTTGGGCCAATTGTATATTCAAGAGGTGGTAAGGCTTCATCTGGTGCCATCAACAGTTGTTTCAGATAGAGATCCTCATTTTACCTCTCGATTCTAGGAATGCCTTCAAATGGAATTAGGATTTCATATTAAGATGATTACGGCATACCATACTCAAACAGATGGTTTGACATAGTGGTAAAATTAGATTTTGGAGGACATTCTTTGTACATGAGTTTTTGGATTTTAGAGGTTATGGGATAGCCATTTGGGGTTGGTTGAATTTGATTATAATAATAGTTACTAATCTTTTATTTTAATGGCACCATTTGAATAATTGTATAGTTTGCCTTGTAAGTCTCCTCTATATTTGGATGAGGTGGGTGAGACCTCGCTTTTGGGACCAAGTCTTGTGCAGGAGACTTCTGAGAAATTAAAGTTGATCATGAAATAGTTATTGATAGCTCAGAGTCACCAAAAATATTATACTGATCAGAGGTGTCAAGATCTTGAGTTTTTCATGGTTGATCGAGTATTCTTAAAGGTAGACCCTTGCTTGGGTCATCACCGGTTGAGAAAGTAGGGAAAGCTAACGCTGAGGTATGTAAGCCCTTTTAAAATCACCAAGCATATTTTCAAGGTGTAATACAGGTTATCTTTTCCTTCTCATTTGAAATATATCCATGATGTGTTTCATGTCTCACAATTGAATAAGTATAACCTGGACCCATCCCATGTACTAAATTGGGGGGATTTGGAGATAGATCTGATTTATCAATGTTTGAATAGCCAGTGCAGATAGTGGATTCCCAAGAGAAGGAGTTTCGTGAGAAGTCTATTCCATTGTTTCATGTCCTTTGGAAGCATGGTAATGATGTGAATGACACATGGGAGTGGAAGTCGTGGGTTGAGTAGGAGTATATGTTCTTATTTTATTATCAAGATTAGAGTTTACTTTATGAGGGTGGAAAGTTTTCATGGTGGGGAGAATTTTTACAACTGTGTTTTCTTTTCAGGTATTTTTCCTTTTTATTTTTGATCTATCTTTTTACCCTAGGTTTCGTTTTTAATTTTGGAGAAAAATGGAGGTTTTTTGGTGGGCATATCTAGGAGCATGATTGGTGCATGGTTAGTGTAAACTGTGCACCCAACCTAGGTAACCATGTGGTACAAGGAAGAACATACTACATGGATATCGCATAATCTTGCACCTCAACCCAGGTAACTATGTACTCTTCACAGAATGTGCACATAATTTCCATATGGTTTATTAAACCATGCAGACTAATCATGTGTGTTGTCCAGATCATAGGAAATATTTTTATTCCAAGTTCTCCCTTTTCATATTTAACCCATCCTCCACCCATTTTCTTCCCCACTCAGTATTTTCAACCATAGGAGGCCTCCAAGCTCCCTCAAGCACCCTTAGGCACCCATTTTAAAGGGGATTTGGTAGGGGAAACTTGAAGGTTCTTAAAGTAAGTGGATTCCTCCCTTGTTTCTTTCTTCTTTTATGGTTTCTTTCATGGTTCTTGGAGTTATATTTTTCAAACAGCTAGGGTTTCATCCTTAGGGTTTAATATTGTGTTTTTTGGTATGATCTCTTGGATTAGGGTTCGTTCTTGCTTGCTTGTGGTGCGGTTGATGTGTGGTTGAAGTTTCGCACCAATTTTTGGGATTCTGACATCAAAGGTAGGTGGTTACTTTTATAAACATTATTTGTTGAATTTATTTTGATTTCATGTTTAATTTAGCATGTTTCTTGATCAATATGTGTGGTGAAAAAGTGGTTTTCGAAATCATTAGGTGTGTGTTTGATTTTAAAGTGGAACTTTTACATGAAATTGGGTGTTTTTCATGTGTAAACTTTTGTTATACTACTTGGAATGATTTTATAAATTATGAAATTGGTTTTTTATATTATTTCATGGCTGAAAATAATATTTTGGTATGGAATTTATATGCAGTAGATTTTAAAAGTGGAATTTGGGTCAATTTTTTGGTGGAAAAGCCTTGTGGTGTTTTGAAAATTATTTTATAAATTATCTAAATGGTTTATTCAGTTCTATAAAATTTGTGAACCATGTTTGGAAAATTTTTTGGTATGTGTATGATTTCAAAATTGAAGTTGGATGTACAAGTGGTGTTGTTTGATATGTGAAACATGATTGAGCACAAAAGGGAAGCTCGAGTATCTAGGTGGGCGGACTAGGACTAGTATTCTAGTGGTTTGGAAGTGGTTGTGGCCTAGTTTCACTTAGTGAGATTGAAGATGACAAAACAAAATACATATGGAAAATGATTTGAGACCACTAGAACTTTGGATATTACTCCTATATAGTGGCTTGTTCATGAGAAAGTTGTTGGTCATGGTTACTATACCAAATTTCATCGAGATACGAGGTACCTAAGGTCCCACTACTAGCTACTGTCTATGGGTAGTTCTTTTGATTAGTGATAATTGGATATATTGAACATACTATCGGCATATGGTAGTATTTTATTATAAATTTTCAGAAGCAAGTGTGCTCTCTTTAAAATTGTTTTCTTTAAAATTTCCTTTCATTTAAAGTTTTTTTATTAAAATTGTTACTAGCATTTCATTTTTATAAAATCTTGAAAGTTATTTACCTTATAATGTTTAGTGCATGGAACATTTTCTTAGGTTTCATCCTACTAGTCTTAGTATCACACCCTATTTACACCTTCGAGTGAAAGTAGGCTTGGTAATGTTTGATACAGGTAAGGGAAAGGCTTTTGGTGATGGCGGATAGGGTTGCTAGTTGTCTTCTTAGTGTAGTGTTGTGTAGGTGGATCAAGGGTGATTCCCCCTTTCCTTGTGGTGGTTTTTTAGTTGTAATTTCTACACCTTTATATTGTTTACTTTTTAAATTTTGGTTTAAAACCTTGTAATCCAATTCTGAAAAACTATTTAAGGATTGTTTTTTTGAATTTTTAGATTTGGTTTATCAAATATTTATAGTCTTTTTATGCTTATAAATTCAGATAAATCATTCATAAGCCTTGTTTATAATACCCAGGTACTTATGTCGGCCTATGGGGATTAGTAATTCCATTCGGGTCATACCACGCACCGGGTCAGTCACCGGTTCATATGGTGACCCAGCTTGGTTCGTGACAGTCCTACATGATTATGATTTAATACATTATGATATGTTTTCCCTTACTAAGCATATGATCTCACCCATTTCTTATATTTCCATTACTTGGGTTATAAAGATGATTATATCATGTGACATATGTAGGAAAGTTTCTAGAGGATAATGATTATGTATAAATGTTCCCAAGTGTAATAAATTAATATTTTTATGTATATATTCTCTAAGACACTAAAAATTTTAGTATTTTGGTTATGTGACTGTTTATGATAATTATTATTTAAATTGTGAGCTTAATGTATTATTTAATTCATGATTATCTTGGTTCATTTTATATTTTATTCCTATAATTTTATCTCAAGGGTTTAAAAGATTCATATCTCACTTCTAATATATTTCTTTCTTAAAACTATATTTTTTAAAGATATTATTATTTTAGAAAACTATGAATCAGTGGATATCTATTTCAAAATCATACTATTTATTTATTTATTTTCCACTTATTTTTAGAAATTATAAAAAAAATTATATATTTTATTTTTAATATTTAATTATAGGTCAATAAAATAATTTTGTTTTTATAGTGGGATGTAAATAATTTATTTATAGAAAATCATTATACTTGGGTTCAAATATTTATTCAATCATGGAATACATAATATTTAATGGATAAAATTTATATATATATTCTTGATTATTAAATGGTATCTATATATAATATTTTAATTTATCTACTAAAAAACTATGAAAGCATCAAAAGAAAAATATCAATGTATGTCTCTTGAATATTAAATACATCAAATATAAACTATAATAAAATTAGGTGATTGTTAGTTTATATTTCTTAAACCCGATCATGTGATGATGTCTTAGGGATATTTTTGTGTCATATATTTATTTTATATAAATATGATTTATCATTAATTTATGTTTTTTTCATTTTTTACATGAGATATGTACTGATAATAAACCGCTCTAATGGAAAGGGAATTTTGTATGTAGATGAATTTGTTCTCTCTAGGAATCCCTCACTGCTTTTTCTCCTTAGGTGTGCTAAGGTTCCCCCACCACCCTTAAGAAAATCATCTCCCTCCCTATGTGTTACTCTACAGTCTCTATTTTTTATCTTTTTACCTTTTTCAAGGAATCTTCCTTTTGGATGTATCATCTTCTTTCTATTTTATGGTTTTTCCCTCCTGTATTTGTGTCTTGTTTACTCCATTATAGGTGGTTGATGCTTTATATGGTCATTTCTCACAATAAAGGGAATTTTACCTCTATATCTACTATTTTTACTTGAACCACCATGTTATACCCCATATTTGGTCAGGAATAATGGTGTTTATGGTGGTTTGGGATTGTGATGGTGGAATTGTATGATGGAGGATCTAGTGAGTGTGGCTCATATAACTGTCAATTCCTATTTTAATTTTTTGGTGGCCTTTCTTAGTTTTTTGTTTCTCACTAGTCTACTTGGTATTTTCCTACATGACTATGTCCCTTCAGTGTTGTGTTTGGAAACCAGCATTGCTTGTGTCTTGTGTTTCCTTTCATGTAGATTCTTTTCAGTTCTACCTATTCTATCTACTCTTAGGGTAGTTATTTATCAGGGTTTATCAAGGTTTTTTCTCAGATGTAGGTGGCACATCTTCATCATGAAGGGGTTTTCCTAAGGAGATGGAATGGAATGAGGGTAATTCTTGGTTGTTTTTCATTAGAGTTACTTAATGAGATAGTGTTTGGATTTAATAGGAATTGTCTCTAACTTTGGTCATATTCTTATAGTGTCGGGTGTTTTAGTCTTCTATATTATTATATATAGAAGTGATTGGATTTTTAGTGAGTAACGATCCGTGTTAGTGGCACCAATATATGTGGTTTCATAGTTTTTTGGCCCAAGGCATTGTTTGGTGATTCCTATCATGCGTTTGTATAATAAACACAACTCCAGTAACCCAGAGATGGTATAAGGCCCCAGCCTTAAACCTTACTTAATAATGAATTAAAATAATAATTCACATTGAGGATCTTTTCAGGTTTAGAGTTTTAGAGAATTAGAACATAACTATTACATCTCAAAATATTACAAAGTAGTCACTTCTACTAAGTTTCCATAATAAAAAAACTCTTAAAATAAACTTGTCTAGTTACATGTTTTATATAGAATGACATTCCCTTGATCCCATCCTTGACCTTATTCCACATTAAGTCCTGTGAAAAACATTTCAAAAAAACTTGGGTTGAGCATAAAAATCTTAGTAAGGGGTACACAAAGAATGAAAACTGTTAGTTTTTCAAACATCAAGTAAACCATGTATACTCTATCAAAGTAATACCTTCACCTTCATGAAGTAGTAAAAACTCTTCACTGAAAAAAATTATCATTACTTACCTTTTTTTAACCAAAGGATTACCATAAAACCCATATAAAGAACACATAACATATATAAAGGTAATTTGGGACATAAACATACTTAAGTGGAATAACCATACGGTCGACTTCCACACATATCACTTAAATGGAATAGCCATACGGCCAATTTCCATACATACTTAATGGAATAGCCATACGGCCAACTTCCATACCCAATGCATTGGAGGTTATAACATAACCACCCGTCCTGGTATTCACGGCACCACCCGTCATATGGTTTATCACGTAACCACCCGTCAAATGTCCAAGTACCAATATAAAATCATAAAACATAAAACCAATATAAAGGAATGATAACATTTCCACATTTCAATCACAATATATCATAATAGAATCCTTTATCAAAACCATTTTCAATACCAAAATACATAAAAGAGTATATGGTATTTATTTCATTTTAAAAACATAACAGCTTGTTGAGGAAGCCAAAGACCAAATAATACTCGCGGCGACGGAAAAGGTCGTTGTCACCGTGTACGTTAAAAAAACTTTCCTTTTTGTCGTTTAGTAAAAATCTTCATAGAAAAAGATTCCTTTTGTATAAAATTAAAATTCAAAGGGGTTTATACACCGTATAAAAGAAAGTTGTGTATAAAACGAAATATGCCTCAATGAAAGGAGATTGAGACGAAGTCCCTTACCTCGGGTCCAACTTGACTCGATCATTCTTTAACGTCCTGAATAATAAACTTGAGTTAATTTATACTTGATTAAGAACCTTTTTAAAGTTCATTATTCCTTTTATATCACTTATTTCCATGTTATAAACATTATTTAACCATTTAAGTTAATAATGTTTGTTTTGTCAATATTTGGTTCTTAAGTCGAAAGTGGACTTCTTACAATTACATGTTGTTCATGTGGTAAAAGGTTCTTTATATCCAGAATGACATTACTGATTTGGATATCATATATATCATATATATCCAGCATATACATGTATTTATAATATTACATAATCATTTATAGGTAAGAAATGAAATGCACCGTTCATGGAGACGGTAAGCCGTACGTACGCATGAACGCTACTTTCATTTCTATTTCGTATTTTATAGAATGGAATCATAATGATATAAGAGTATATTATAATTCCAGTATAATAACATATATAATATCATTAACTTTATCCTTTACACATCCCACATATGGTATTAACGAATCAAATCACTTTCAGGGGGCGGTAGTCCGCACTTCCTAAAATGAAGATATCATGTTTACCCATAATGGAAACAATAATGGTATTCCATAAATGAAAAATACAGAATCTTAAGGGAAGAATAAACATATTATATATCATATTTAAAAATAGTGACATCATAATGGCCACCTTTGAAGGTGTTAAATGAGTATTGAACAATCATCGTTTTGGGAGGCAGAATTTCGCCATCCACGGAAACCGTATGTTTGTTAACCATTTGATGTAGTTGTGTGAGAGTGTAGCTCGAATAAATCTTATAAAAACATACTAGTATATTGAAGATACTGGTTTTGTTACAAAAGAAGTAAATAAAAAGATTTTATGGGGTTGGAGAAGCAAAATAAAACAAATGAACAAGAGAGAATGAATTACCTTTAAAAGTGTAACTCCTTTTGATTTGAGCCTAAAAGATTCCTTTGAAAGGGTTATGCACAAAGTGAATCCTATAAGATGAGGAGAGTGATTTGGAGAGAGTAAATGGGCAGGGTTTGGCCGAGCCAAAGGCTTGAGGAGTGTGTGTAAGGTGGTAGAGGTGGGGGCCTTTTATAAGAGGAGAGGAGGGGCACTTTTGGAAATTAAGGAAATATTACTTTATTTGAAAATGTTTTTCGGTTTTAAAAGGTCCCACATTGGTATAATTCGTGGATAAGGTGATAAGGGTTCTAAATCCACCCATCCAATAAGTTTTGGACATGTGTAGTTCATAGATTTTACATTATCTTTCAATTTTATTTAAATCGTCAAATAATGATGTCATCACTACATCATTATTATGTCATAACTAATTTAATTTATTTAATGTCTAAAAATTATAAAAAACTACTATGATGTAGGAAATCGTTTTATCTTTATAATGACTATTTATAATCAAAAATATGACTTGTATAACACCATTTAAAAATTGTTTTAGTAAAACATATCATGTTTGTGCCATTTTTTACATTAACATTAAATAAAAGGTATTTATGTCATTTTACAACCAAAGTGGCTCCATGGGGTCCCCAAGTTGACCCATGGCTTGTCTTGGTCGGCCATGACACATCCAAAGAGGGTAGGACATGTGTCTAGGTCATCTCATATTATTAAAATATTATTTTTACCTTAAACTACACTAATTACCACTAATCGCGATTAAAAACTTAATAAGTTACTATTCACCAAAAAATTATTTTAATCTCATTGAACCACATTTTACTTCTAAATGACAACCATGTATGTCGTATTTTTGAAAATCAAAACACAATGATGGCAAAATTTCATTTAAACAGAAAAATCAGTTTTTATAAGTACCACTTAGTGGTTTCACTATTCATCAAAAATTGAAGTTTTTTAGAAAATTACCAAAAATTCACCCTAAGAAATATTTGATATTAAGAATTAAAAAATGAAGTCTATTTTACAAAATTCAAAATATATAAGTCACATTAATTAATTTAATAATTAATTCCCGCTGTCAGAGCAAATAGCGTGTTTTTATGAAACAATAAGTATCAAAAGATTGACACTAGTTTAAGTTCGATTTCAAAGTGAAATTAATTCCAACGAACACTATTGGATTTAATGGTAAAAATATTTTCTAATTTCACTTTAAAACCAATTCAAAAGATAATCTAATCATATAAATAAATTATATTAAAAAGTGGTTTTGAATTAAAATACAACATTTTACACTATTCATTAAAAAAATGAACTTTATCGGAAAGGTACCAAAAATTTACACAAGGTAAATTTTGATGTCCCGATTCTAAAGAAGAGTTATTTTTGGTCCAATAGAATTTATAAGATTGATCAAAACTATATTTAATGACGGTTCACCGTCAAAAGGTGATAAGTGAACCCTTAGTGAAAATTAGGGTATAAATGCCTAAAATTGAACTCTTTCCGTATTTTAAGCCTTTATCTTTTATAAGGTAAATGTAAAAACATTTAAAAACATATATAATCATATTTTAGTTATTTCTATCCATTTCCGCCAGTACAACGGCTACTTGTTAACTAACATTTAAAATAATATTATTTTATTACTTGTGTGCAACGTAAGTTTTCAAAGAAACTCATCGTTGCGTATCGAGTACGCTATCGAATGTAGAAACCCCTTTTAATTAAAATTAATATTTAATTCGTAAATATTAATAAATATGAAAATTATTTATTCTTTAATTACCTGAGATGGTACATCCTTCCCCCCTTTTGGGAATTGCGTCCTCACAATTTTATTCACTTATCAAAATAAGTGGGGGTATTTATCCCTCATAGCATTTTCAGATTCCCACGTTGCCTCTTCAATCACATGGTTTTTCTACAAAACCTTTACCTGATGAATCACCTTATTCCGTAACACCTGCTCCCTGTGGTC
This sequence comes from Viscum album, assembly GCA_963277665.1. NCBI lineage: Eukaryota > Viridiplantae > Streptophyta > Magnoliopsida > Santalales > Viscaceae > Viscum > Viscum album. The sequence continues at coordinate 771,553,356 of OY728151.1, read as the reverse complement.
AAGAATCTGGACTGGTTGTTCTTCATAACATAGGTTCTCCTCCAGCTGAACTACCTCTGGACTCAAAACATGAGATGGATCTGGCATATACTTCCTCAACATTGAAACGTGAAAAACATTGTGTACTTGAGATAAACTCGGAGGTAAAGCCACTCGGTAAGCAACTGATCCAATTTTCTCCAGAATTTCATATGGTCCAATAAACCTTGGACTCATCTTTCCTTTCTTACCAAATCTCATCACACTTTTCCAAGGAGAAACCTTGAGAAAAACATGATCACCTACCTCAAAATATAGATCCTTCCTCCGGTTATCCGCATAACTCTTCTGCCTGCTCTGAGTTGTTCTCATGTGCTTCTGAATCAACTGAACTTTTTCTACCATCTCTTCTACCAATTCTGGTCCCATCAGCTTCCTTTCACCCACTTCATCCCAAAATGCGGGAGTTCGACACCGCTTACCATATAATGCCTCAAATGGTGCCATCTGTATACTGGAATGAAAGCTATTATTATAAGAAAACTCAACCAAAGAAAGATGTTGGTCCCAACTTCCCTGATAATCCATTGAACAAGCTCGTAGCATATCCTCCAAGGTCTGAATTGTTCGTTCTGACTGCCCATCTGATTGAGGTTGAAAAGATGTACTAAAATTTAATTCAGTACCCAACAACTTCTGAAGGCCTTTCCAAAAGTTAGATGTGAACCTGGGATCACGATCAGATACAATGGAGAGGGGAGCTCCATGTAACCTAACTATCTCTTTAAGATACAAACGGGAAAGTTGATCTAGGGAAAAAGTATCTCGTATAGCAAGGAAATGATCAGATTTAGTCAAGAGATCAACAATAACCCAGATTGCATTATTACCTTGAGATGTCCTCAGTAATCCCACAACAAAGTCCATGGATATGTTTTCCCATTTCCACTCTGGCACTGGTAAAGGCTGAAGCATCCCTTTCAGTAACTGCCACTCTGCTTTAACCTGCTGAAAAGTCAGACACTTCACAGTAAAATCAGTAATATCTCTTTTCATTCCATCCCACCAGTAATACTCCCGCAGATCTCTGTACATATTAGTACTGCCAGGATGAACTGAAAACGGGGAACTATGAGCCTCACATAACAACTCATTCTTCAACTGTGAATCACAAGGCACACATAACCTCTTCCCAAACCTCAAAACACAATCATTATCAATGTTGAATTCAGGAAACTTACCTTTCTGAACCATCTCTACCTTTTTCTTCAACTCACTGTCTCGCTACTGTGCTTGCTTGATTCTGTTTGATAGAGAAGATTTCACTGATACCTGAAACAAAACAGAAGAACATCCTATACCAACAACTTCTATGCCAAAGTTCATCAAATCTTTAACCAAAGGATCACGTTCCAAATGCAACATTGCTAATGAAGCATTACTTTTTTGACTCAAAGCATCAGTCACTTTATTTACTTTTCCCAGATGGTAATGAATTGTGCAATCATAATCCTTGATTAATTCCAGCCATCTCCTCTGTCTCATGTTCAATTATTTCTGAGTGAATATATACTTTAAACTTTTGTGATCAGTATATATTTCACACTTTACTCCATACAAATGATGCCTCCAAATTTTTAAAGTAAATACAACAGCAGCTAATTCCAAATCATGTGTAGGGTAATTTACCTCATGAGTTTTCAACTATCGTGAAGCATAAGCAATTACCTGATCATTCTGCATAAGGACACAGCCAAGTCCCTTAAACGAAGCATCACTGTATATAACAAACTCACCATTCCTGGAAGGAAGTTCCAAAACTGGAGCATTCACCAATCTTTTCTTCAACTCCTGAAAACAATCATCACATTCTTTTGTCCATATGAACTTAACACCCTTACGAGTTAGCTTAGTCATTGGACTAGATAACCGTGAAAAATTTTCAACAAACCTTCGGTAGTAACCTGCCAAACCAAGAAAACTACAGATCTCGGTTACATTTGTGGGTCTTTTCCATTCTTCAACAACTTTTGTTTTAGTAGGATCAACAGTTATGCCATCTTTTGAAACAATGTGACCTTGGAAAGAAATTTGTTGTAACCAAAACTCACACTTACTGAATTTTCCATATAGTTTCTTTTCTTTTAAGGTTTGCAAGATAACCCTTAAATGACTTTCATGCTCCTCTTTACTTTTAGAAAACACCAAAATATCATCGATGAAAACAACCACAAACTTATCCAAGAACTCATGGAAATTTCTATTCATAAGGTCCATGAATACAGCAGGTGCATTGGTTAAACCAAAAGGCATAACTACAAATTCATAATGGCTATATCTAGTACGGAACGCAGTCTTCGGAACGTCTACTTCTTTTAATTTCAACTGATGGTACCCCGACCTCAAGTCAATCTTCGAAAAAAACTGAGCTCCCTGGAGCTGATTAAACAAATCATCAATATGAGGCAAATGATACTTGTTCTTAACAGTAATATTATTCAAGGCTCTATAATCAATGCAAAGTCTCATTGATCCATCTTTCTTTTTAACAAACAAGACAGGATCACCCCATGGTGATGTGCTAGGTCGAATGAAACCTTTATCTAATAACTCCTGCAATTGTTTCTTTAACTCTAAAAGTTCAACTTGAGCCATTCGATAAGGGGGTTTTAAAATTGGATTAGAATCAAGAACTAAGTCAACAGTAAATTCAACTTCCCGATCATGAATAATACCAGGAAACTCATCAGGAAAAACATCAAGATACTCATTTACCACTGGCACATCATTAATCTGAATAGTTCCTTTATTTTCAACAATATGTGCAAGGTAACATTCATTTCCATCTTTTACTAGTTTCTCAACTTCCTGATATGTTATCAAAATCAAGGGTTCATTCTTGTACACAAACTGAAAATCTTTCTGAAAAGAAACCATTTTAGCTCTGCAGTCAATCTTAGCATGATAAACAGAAAGCCAATCCATGCCCAAAATAACATCAAACTCTACTAGAGGCAAAATAATAAGGTTTGCTGGTAGATTCTTTCCACACAAAAGGATAGAAAGGTTCTTATAATTCCTTTTTGTCTCAATGTTCCCTCCGGGTGTTTTTACCATAAGTTCAGGATTCATATCTTGACATGGAATTTCCAATTTACTAGAAAACTTCTCAGAAATGAAAGAGTGTGTAGACCCTGAATCAAACAACACATTGGCATAATCTGAACAAACAAACAGTGTACCTGATACCACTTCATTCGATGGCCCAACATCTATGGAAGTTGTTGCAAAAGATTTCACCACCCCTTTCTGCTTGTAGTCTGGCTGCATTCCCCCAGTTGAGTTCTTTGTTGGACACTCGTTTTCATAATGACCCATTTCATTACACTTAAAACATCTTACCGTTGGCTTTTCATTTCCTGATTGATCATCTTCCTTACAGTTACGAGCAATATGACCAGACTTACCACACCGAAAGCACTTACCAGACTTGGATAAACATTCTCCAGGATGCATTTTACCATACTTCTCACAGGATGGATATTTGGTTTTCTTACCTCCTTGCTTCTTTGATGAATTCTTCCCCTTTGCCTGCCAACTAGACCTCTTATTCTGTTGTTTGTCATAGAACACCTGATCATCGGCAAACTCCATTTCCACCTTCTCCGCACATCGAACAAGTTTTTCATAACTTTTGAACTCACGAGAAGCTAAAGCCCGTCGATACTTTGGCTTTAACCCTGAGTAAAAACGGTTTATTTTACTATCAAGATCTTGTATGAAGTTTGGAGCATACCTTGCCAATCGAGTGAACTTTGCTTCATAAGCAGCCACTGAATCATCCTCCTGCCTCAATTCTAGGAACTGTTTTTCCATCCTAAGACGAACCACCTTAGGAAAATATTTCTCAAGAAACATACCTTTGAATTCGTCCCAGTGAAGATCCTCAATCTCATCACTATCCCTGATATTTTTCACCATCGACCACCACTGATCAGCTTCACCTTCAAAACGGTAAACAGCAAGACTAACCTTTTGATGTTCTGAACACCCCATGACATCAAAAATCTTCTCCAGTTCTTTAATCCACCCTTCAGCTTGCACAGGGTCAGATGATCCTCTGAATGATGGGGGATGTTGCCTCATGAAATGTTCCACCACTGACATGTTCCTCTGCGGTTGATCTGGCTGATCTCGTGCATGGATACCACCACCATTTATAGCCTGAGTCAACTGTGCCATCACTGCAACAAACTGTTCAGTTTCGATTCCGACCATCTCAGGTTGCTGATTTGGAAGGTTGTCTTCCTCCTGATGTCGTCCCAACATAGTTTCTTTGTTTCCTCTGCGGAAAACCATTCTGAACATAGAAATATCTTTGGCGAAGCAAAATGGTAATCCGTAAATGCTATATCATTTCAATCATATTATAATTTAACACTTTTCTAACTCCTAAAGTTGTCTAAACCGACCTTTGATACCAACTATAAGGCCCCAGCCTTAAACCTTACTTAATAATGAATTAAAAGAATAATTCACGTTGAGGATCTTTTCAGGTTTTGAGTTTTAGAGAATTAGAACATAACTATTATATCTCAAAAGATTACAAAGTAGTCACTTCTACTAAGTTTCCATAATAAAAAAAACTCTTAAAAGAAACATGTCTAGTTCCACGTTTTATATAGCATGACATTCCCTTTATCCCATCCTTGACCTTATTCCACATTAAGTCCTGTGAAAAACATTTCAAAAAAACTTGGGGTGAGCATAAAAAGCTCAGTAAGGGGTACACAAAGAATGAAAACTGTTAGTTTTTCAAACATCAAGTAAACCATATATACTCTATCAAAGTAATACCTTCACCTTCATGAAGTAGTAAAAACTCTTCACTGAAAAAAAGTATCATTACTTACCTTTTTGTAACCAAAGGATTACCATAAAACCCATATAAAGAACACATAACATATATAAAGGTAACTTGGGACATAAACATACTTAAGTGGAATAACCATACGGTCGACTTCCACACATATCACTTAAATGGAATATCCATACGGCCAATTTCCATACATACTTAATGGAATAGCCATACGGCCGACTTCCATACCCAATGCATTGGAGGTTATAACGTAACCACTCTTCCTGGTATTCACGGCACCACCCGTCATATGGTTTATCACGTAACCACCCGTCAAATGTCCAAGTACCAATATAAAATCATAAAACATAAAACAAATATAAAGGAATGATAACATTTCCACATTTCAATCGCAATATATCATAATAGAATCCTTTATCAAAACCATTTTCAATACCAAAATACATAAAAGAGTATATGGTATTTATTTCATTTTAAAAACATAACAGCTTGTTGAGGAAGCCAAAGACCAAATAATACCCGCGGCGGCAGAAAAGGTCATTGTCACCACGTACGTTAAAAAAACATTCCTTTTTTTCATTTAGTAAAACTCTTCGTAAAAAAGATTCCTTTTGTATAAAAGTAAAAGTCAAAGGGGTTTATACACCGTATAAAAGAAAGTTGTGTATAAAACGAAATATGCCTCAATGAAAGGAGATTGAGACGAAGTCCCTTACCTCGGGTCTAACTTGACTCGGTCGTTCTTTAACGTCCTGAATAATAAACTTGAGTTAATTTATACTTGATTAAGAACCTTTTTAAAGTTCATTATTCCTTTTATATCACTTATTTCCATGTTATAAACATTATGTAACCATTTAAGTTAATAATGTTTGTTTTGTCAATATTTGGTTCTTAAGTCGAAAGTGGACTTCTTACAATTACATGTTGTTCGTGTGGTCAAAGGTTCCTTATATCCAGAATGACATTCCTGATTTGGATATCATATATATCATATATATCCAGCATATACATGTATTTATAATATTACATAATCATTTATAGGTAAGAAATGAAATGCACCGTTCATGGAGACGGTAAGTCGTACGTACGCATGAACGCTACTTTCATTTCTATTTCATATTTTATAGAATGGAATCATAATGATATAAGAGTATATTATAATTCCAGTATAATAACATATATAATATCATTAACTTTATCCTTTACACATCCCACATATGGTATTAACGAATCAAATCACTTTCAGGGGGCGGTAGTCCGCACTTCCTAAAATAAAGATATCGTGTTTACCCATAATGGAAACAATAATGGTATGCCATAAATGAAAAATACAGAAGCTTAAGGGAAGAATAAACATATTATATATCATATATAAAAATAGTGACATCATAATGGCCACCTTTGAAGGTGTTAAATGAGTATTGAACAATCATCCTTTCGGGAGGCAGAATTTCACCATCCACGGAAACCGAATGTTTGTTAACCATTTGATGTAGTTGTGTGAGAGTGTAGCTAGAATAAATCTTATAACAACATACTAGTATATTGACGATACTGTTTTTGTTACAAAAGAAGTAAATAAAAAGAGTTTAGGGGGTTGTAGAAGCAAAATAAAACAAATGAACAAGAGAGAATGAATTACCTTTAAAAGTGTAACTCATTTTGATTTGAGCCTAAAGGCTTTATTTGAAAAGATTATGCCCAAAAGGAATCCTATAGGATGAGGAGAGGGATTTGGAGAGAGTAAATGGGAAGGTTTTGGCCGAGCCAAAGGCTTGAGGATTGTGTGTAAGGTGGTAGAGGTGTGGGCCTTTTATAAGAGGAGAGGAGGGGCACTTTTGGAAAGTAAGGAAATATTACTTTATTTGAAAATGTGTTTCGGTTTTAAAAAGTACCACATTGGTATAATTAGTGGATAAGGTGATAAGGGTTCTAAATCCACCCATCGAATAAGTTTTGGACATGTGTAGTTCATAGATTTTATATTATCCTTCCATTTTATTTAAATCGTCAAATAATGATGTCATCGCTACATCATTAGTATGTCATAACTAATATAATTTATTTAATGTCTAAAAATTATAAAAAAATACTATGATGTAGGAAATCTTTTTATCTTTCCAATTACTATTTATAATAAAAAATCTGACTTGTATAACCCCATTTAAAAAAAAATTTAGTAAAACATATCATGTTTGTGCCATTTTTTACATTAACATTAAATAAAAGGTATTTATGTCATTTTACAACCAAAGTGGCTCCATGGGGTCCCCAAGTTGACCCATGGCTTTTCTTGGTCGGCCATGACACATCCAAAGAGGGTAGGACATGTGTCTAGGTCATCTCATATTATTAAAATATTATTTTTACCTTAAACTACACTAATTACCACTAATCGCGATTAAAAACTTAATAAGTTACTATTCACCAAAAAATTATTTTAATCTCATTGAACCACATTTTACTTCTTAATGACAACCATGTATGTCGGATTTTTGAAAATCAAAACAAAATGATGGCAAAATTTCATTTAAACGGAAAAATCAGTTTTTATAAGTACCACTTAGTGGTTTCACTATTCATCAAAAATTGAAGTTTTTCAGAAAATTACCAAAAATTCACCCTAAGCAATATTTGATATTAAGAATTCAAAAATGAAGTCTATTTTACAAAATTCAAAATATATAAGTCACATTAATTAATTTAATAATTAATTCCCGCTGTCAGAGCAAATAGCGTGTTTTTATGAAACAATAAGTATCAAAAGATTGACACTAGTTTAAGTTCGATTTCAAAGTGAAATTAATTCCAACGAACACTATTGGATTTAATGGTAAAAATATTTTCTAATTTCACTTTAAAACCAATTCAAAAGATAATCTAATCATATAAATAAATTAGATTAAAAAGTGGTTTTGAATTAAAATACAACATTTTACACTATTCATTAAAAAAATGAACTTTATCGGAAAGGTACCAAAAATTTACACAAGGTAAATTTTGATGTCCCGATTCTAAAGAAGAGTTATTTTTGGTCCAATAGAATTTATAAGATTGATCAAAACTATATTTAATGACGGTTCGCCGTCAAAAGGTGATAAGTGAACCCTTAGTGAAAATTAGGGTATAAATGCCTAAAATTGAACTCTTTCCGTATTTTAAGCCTTTATCTTTTATTAGGTAAATGTAAAAACATTTAAAAACATATATAATCATATTTTAGTTATTTCTATCCATTCCCGCCAGTACAACGGCTACTTGTTAACTAACATTTAAAATAATATTATTTTATTACTTGTGTGCAACGTAAGTTTTCAAAGAAACTCATCGTTGCGTATCGAGTACGCTATCGAACGTAGAAACCCCTTTTAATTAAAATTAATATTTAATTCGTAAATATTAATAAATATGAAAATTCTTTATTCTTTAATTACCTGGGATGGTACATCCTTCCCCCCTTTTGGGAATTGCGTCCTCACAATTTTATTCACTTATCAAAATAAGTGGGGGTATTTATCCCTCATAGCATTTTCAGATTCCCATGTTGCCTCTTCAATCACATGGTTTTTCCACAAAACCTTTACCTGATGAATCACCTTATTCTGTAACACCTGCTCCCTGTGGTCAAGAATCTGGACTGGTTGTTCTTCATAACATAGGTTCTCCTCGAGCTGAACTACCTCTGGACTCAAAACATGAGATGGATCTGGCATATACTTCCTCAACATTGAAACGTGAAAAACATTGTGTACCTGAGATAAACTCGGAGGTAAAGCCACTCGGTAAGCAACTGATCCAACTTTCTCCAGAATTTCATATGGTCCAATAAACCTTGGACTCATCTTTCCTTTCTTACCAAATCTCATCACACTTTTCCAAGGAGAAACCTTGAGAAAAACATGATCACCTACCTCGAAAGATAGATCCTTCCTCCGGTTATCCGCATAACTCTTCTACCTGCTCTGATCTGTTCTCATGTGCTTTTGAATCAACTGAACTTTTTCTGCCATCTCTTTTACCAATTCTGGTCCCATCAGCTTCCTTTCACCCACTTCATCCCAAAATGCTGGAGTTCAACACCGCTTCCCATATAATGCCTCAAATGGTGCCATCTGTATACTGGAATGAAAGCTGTTATTATAAGAAAACTCAACCAAAGAAAGATGTTGGTCCCAACTTCCCTGATAATCCATCGAACAAGCTCGTAGCATATCCTCCAAGGTCTGAATTGTTCGTTCTGACTGCCCATCTGATTGAGGATGAAAATCTGTACTAAAATTTAATTCAGTACCCAACTACTTCTGAAGGCCTTTCGAAAAGTTAGATGTGAACCTGGGATCACTATCAGATACAATGGATAGGGGAACTCCATGTAACTTGACTATCTCTTTAAGATACAAATGGGAAAGTTGATCTAGGGAAAAAGAATCTCGTATAGCAAGGAAATGAGCAGATTTAGTCAAGCGATCAACAATAACCCAGATTGCATTATTACCTCGAGATGTCCTCAGTAATCCCACAACAAAGTCCATGGATATGTTTTCCCATTTCCACTCTGGCACTGGTAAAGGCTGAAGCATCCCTTTCGGTAACTGCCGCTCTGCTTTAACCTGCTGACAAGTCAGACACTTCACAGTAAAATCAGCAATATCTCTTTTCATTCCATCCCACCAGTAATACTCCCGCAGATCTTTGTACATATTAGTACTGTCAGGATGAACTGAAAACGGGGAACTATGATCCTCACATAACAACTCATTCTTCAACTGTGTATCACAAGGCACACATAACCTCTTCCCAAACCTCAAAACACAATCATTATCAATGTTGAATTCAGGCAACTTACCTTTCTGAACCAGCTCTACCTTTTTCTTCAACTCACTGTCTCGCTACTGTGCTTGCTTGATTCTGTTTGATAGAGAAGATTTCACTGATACCTGAAACAAAACAGAAGAACATCCTGTACCAACAACTTCTATGCCAAAGTTCATCAAATCTTTAACCAAAGGATCGCGTTCCAAACGCAACATTGCTAATGAAGCATTACTTTTTCGACTCAAAGCATCAGCCACTTTATTTAATTTTTCTAGATGGTAATGAATTGTGCAATCATAATCCTTGATTAATTCCAACAATCTACTATGTCTCATGTTCAATTCTTTCTGAGTGAATATATACTTTAAACTTTTTTGATCAGTATATATTTCACACTTTACTCCATACAAATGATGCCTCCAAATTTTTAAAGCAAATACAACAGCAGCTAATGCCAAATCATGTGTAGGGTAATTTACCTCATGAGTTTTCAACTGTCGTGAAGCATAAGCAATTACCTGATCATTCTGCATAAGGACACAGCCAAGTCCCTTCAACGAAGCATCACTGTATATAACAAACTCACCATTCCTGGAAGGAAGTGCCAAAACTGGAGCATTCACCAATCTTCTCTTCAACTCCTGAAAACAATCATCACATTCTTTTGTCCATATGAACTTAACACCCTTACGAGTTAGCTTAGTCATTGGACTAGATAACCGTGAAATATTTTCAACAAACCTTCGATAGTAACCTGCCAAACCAAGAAAACTACGGATCTCAGTTACATTTGTTGGTCTTGGCCATTCTTCAACAACTTTTGTTTTAGTAGGATCAACAATTATGCCATCTTTTGAAACAATGTGACCTAGGAAATAAATTTGTTGTAACCAAAACTCACACTTGCTGAATTTTCCATATAGTTTATTTTCTTTTATGGTTTGCAAGATAACTCTTAAATGACTTTCATGCTCCTCTTTACTTTTAGAAAACACCAAAATATCATCGATGAAAACAACCACAAACTTATCCAAGAACTCATGGAAAATTCTATTCATAAGGTCCATGAATACAGCAGTTGCATTGGTTAAACCAAAAGGCATAAATACAAATTCATAATGGATATATCTAGTACAGAACGCAGTCTTCGGAACGTCTTCTTCTTTTACTTTCAACTGATGGTACCCCGACCTCAAGTCAATCTTCGAAAAAAACTGAGCTCCCTGGAGCTGATTAAACAAATCATCGATATGAGGCAAAGGATACTTGTTCTTAACAGTAATATTATTCAAGGCTCTATAATCAATGAAAAGTATCATTGATCCATCTTTCTTTTTAACAAACAAGATAGGAGCATCCCATGGTGATGTGCTAGTTCGAATGAAACCTTTATCTAATAACTCCTACAATTGTTTCTTTAACTCTAAAAGTTCAACTTGAGCCATTCAATAAGGGGGTTTTGAAATTGGCTTAGAATCAGGAACTAAGTCAACAGTAAATTCAACTTCCCCATCATGAATAATACAAGGAAACTCATCAGGAAAAATATCAAGATACTCATTTACCACCGGCACATCATTAATCTGAACAATTCCTTTATTTTCAACAATATGTGCAAGGTAACATTCATTTCCATCTTTTACTAGTTTCTCAACTTCCTGATATGTTATCAAAATCAAGGGTTCATTCTTGTACACAAACTGAAAATCTTTCTGAAAAGAAACCATTTTAGCTCTGCAGTCATTCTTAGCATGATAAACAGAAAGCCAATCCATGCCCAAAATAACATCAAACTCTACTAGAGGCAAAATAATATGGTTTTCTGGTAGATTCTTTCCACACACAAGGATAGGAAGGTTCTTATAATTCCTTTTTGTCTCAACGTTCCCTCCGGGTGTTTTTACCATAAGTTTAGGATTCATATCTTGATATGGAATTTCCAATTTACTAGAAAAATTCTCAGAAATGAAAGAGTGTGTAGACCCTGAATCAAACAACACATTGGCATAATATGAACAAACAAACAGTGTACCTGATACCACTTCATTCGATGGACCAACATCTGCTGAAGTTGTTGCAAAGTATTTCACCACCCCTTTCTGCTTGTAGTCTGGATGCATTCCCCTGGTTGAGTTCTTCGTTGGACACTCATTTTCATAATGACCCATTTCATTACACTTAAAACATCTTACTGTTGGCTTTTCATTTCCTTCTTGATCATCTTCCTTACAGTTACGAGCAATATGACCAGACTTACCACACCGAAAGCACTTACCAGACTTGGATAAACATTCTCCAGGATGCATTTTACCACACTTCTCACAGGATGGATATTTGGTTTTCTTACCTCCTTGCTTCTTTGATGAATTCTTCCCCTTTTCCTGCCAACTAGACCTCTTATTCTGTTGTTTGTCATAGAACACCTGATCATCGGCAAACTCCATTTCCACCTTCTCCGCACATCGAACAAGTTTTTCATAACTTTTGAACTCACGATAATCTAAAGCCCTTCGATACTTTGGCTTTAACCCTGAGTAAAAAGGGTTTATTTTACTATCAAGATCTCGTATGAAGTTTGGAGCATACCTTACCAATCGAGTGAACTTTGCTTCATAAGAAGCCACTGAATCATCCTCCTACCTCAATTCTAGGAAACATTTTTCCATCCTAAGACGAACCACCTTAGGAAAGTATTTCTCAAGCAAAATACCTTTGAATTCGTCCCAGTGAATATCCTCAATCCCATCATTATTTCTGATATTTTTCACCATCGACCACCACTGATTAGCTTCACCTTCAAAACGGTAAACAGCAAGACTAACCTTTTGATGTTCTGAACACCCCATGACATCAAAAATCTTCTCCAGTGCTTTAATCCACCCTTCAGCTTGCATAGGGTCAGATGATCCTCTGAATGATGGGGGATGTTGCCTCATGAAATGTTCCACCACTGACATGTTCATCTGCGGTTGATCTAGCTGATCTCGTGCATGGATACCACCACCATTTATAGCCTGAGTCGACTGTGCCATCACTGCAACAAACTGTTCAGTTTCGATTCCGACCATCTCAGGTTGCTGATTTGGAAGGTTGTCTTCCTCCTGATGTCATCCCAACATAGTTGCTTTGTTTCCTCTGCGGAAAACCATTCTGAACATAGAAATATCTTAGGCGAAGCAACATGGTAATCCATAAATGCTATATCATTTCAATCATATTATAATTTAACACTTTTCTAACTCCTAAAGTTGTCTAAACCGACCTTTGATACCAACTATAAGGCCCCGGCCTTAAACCTTACTTATTAATGAATTAAAAGAATAATTCACATTGAGGATCTTTTCAGGTTTAGAGTTTTAGAGAATTATAACATAACTATTACATCTCAAAAGATTACAAAGTAGTCACTTATACTAAGTTTCCATAATAAAAAAAACTCTTAAAAGAAACATGTCTAGTTCCATGTTTTATATAGCATGACATTCCCTTGATCCCATCCTTGACCTTATTCCACATTAAGTCCTGTGAAAAACATTTCAAAAAAACTTGGGGTGAGCATAAAAAGCTCAGTAAGGGGTACACAAAGAATGAAAACTGTTATTTTTTCAAACATCAAGTAAACCATGTATACTCTATCAAAGTAATACCTTCACCTTCATGAAGTAGTAAAAATTTTTCACTGAAAAAAAGTATCATTACTTACCTTTTTGTAACCAAAGGATTACCATAAAACCCATATAAAGAACACATAACATATATAAAGGTAACTTGGGACATAAACATACTTAAGTGGAATAACCATACGGTCGACTTCCACACATATCACTTAAATGGAATAGCCATACGGCCAATTTCCATACATACTTAATGGAATATCCATACGGCCGACTTCCATACCCAATGCATTGGAGGTTATAACATAACCACCCGTCCTGGTATTCACGGCACCACCCATCATATGGTTTATCACGTAACCACCCGTCAAATGTCCAAGTACCAATATAAAATCATAAAACATAAAACCAATATAAAGGAATGATAACATTTCCACATTTCAATCAAAATATATAATAATAGAATCCTTTATAAAAACCATTTTCAATACCAAAATACATAAAAGAGTATATGGTATTTATTTCATTTTAAAAACATAACAGCTTGTTGAGGAAGCCAAAGACCAAATAATACTCGCGGCAGCGGAAAAGGTCGCTGTCACCGCGTACGTTAAAAAAACATTCCTTTTTGTCGTTTAGTAAAACTCTTCGTAGAAAAAGATTCCTTTTGTATAAAAGTAAAAGTCAAAGGGGTTTATACACCGTATAAAAGAAAGTTGTGTATAAAATGAAATATGCCTCAATGAAAGGAGATTGAGACCAAGTCCCTTACCTCGGGTCCAACTTGACTCGATCGTTCTTTAACGTCCTGAATAATAAACTTGAGTTAATTTATACTTGATTAAGAACCTTTTTAAAGTTCATTATTCCTTTTATATCACTTATTTCCATGTTATAAACATTATGTAACCATTTAAGTTAATAATTTTTATTTTTTCAATATTTGGTTCTTAAGTCGAAAGTGGACTTCTTACAATTACATGTTGTTCGTGTGGTCAAAGGTTATTTATATCCAGAATGACATTCCTGATTTGGATATCATATATATCATATATATCCAGCATATACATGTATTTATAATATTACATAATCATTTATAGGTAAGAAATGAAATGCACCGTTCATGGAGACGGTAAGCCGTACGTACGCATGAACGCTACTTTTATTTCTATTTCGTATTTTATAGAATGGAATCATAATGATATAAGAGTATATTATAATTCTAGTATAATAACACATATAATATCATTAACTTTATCCTTTACACATCCCACATATGGTATTAACGAATCAAATCACTTTCAGGGGGCGGTAATCCGCACTTCCTAAAATGAAGATATCGTGTTTACCCATAATGGAAACAATAATGGTATGCCATAAATGAAAAATACAGAAGCTTAAGGGAAGAATAAACATATTATATATCATATATAAAAATAGTGACATCATAATGGCCACCTTTGAAGGTGTTAAATGAGTATTGAACAATCATCGTTTCGGGAGGCAGAATTTCACCATCCACGGAAACCGTATGTTCGTTAACCATTTGATGTAGTTGTGTGAGAGTGTAGCTCGAATAAATCTTATAACAACATCCTAGTATTTTTAAGATACTTGTTTTGTTACAAAAGAAGTAAATAAAAAGAGTTTAGGGGGTTGGAGAAGCAAAATAAAACAAATGAACAAGAGAGAATGAATTACCTTTAAAAGTGTAACTCGTTTTGATTTGAGCCTAAAGGATTACTTTGAAAGGATTCTACCCAAAGAGAATCCTATAGGATGATTAGAGGGATGTGTAGAGAGTAAATGGGCAGGGTTTGGCCGAGCCAAAGGCTTGAGGAGTGTGTGTAAGGTGGTAGAGGTAGGGGCCTTTTATAAAAGGAGAGGAGGGGCACTTTTGGAAAGTAAGGAAATATTACTTTATTTGAAAATGTTTTTCGGTTTTAAAAGGTCCCACATTGGTATAATTCTTGGATAAGGTGATAAGGGTTCTAAATACACCCATACAATAAGTTTTGGACATGTTTAGTTCATAGATTTTACATTATCTTTCCATTTTATTTAAATCGTCAAATAATGATGCCATCGCTACATCATTATTATGTCATAACTAATTTAATTTATTAAATGTATAAAAATTATAAAAAAAAATACTATGATGTAGGAAATATTTTTATCTTTCCAATGACTATTTATAATAAAAACTCTGACTTTTATAACCCCATTTAAAAATTGTTTTAGTAAAACATATCATGTTTGTGCCATTTTTTACATTAACATTAAATAAAAGGTATTTATGTCATTTTCCAACCAAAGTGGCTCCATGGGGTCCCCAAGTTGACCCATGTCTTGTCTTGGTCGTCCATGACACATCAAATGAGGGTAGGACATGTGTCTAGGTCATCTCATATTATTAAAATATTATTTTTACCTTAAACTACACTAATTACCACTAATCGCGATTAAAAACTTAATAAGTTACTATTCACCAAAAAATTATTTTAATCTCATTGAACCACATTTTATTTCTTAATGACAACCATGTATGTCGTATTTTTGAAAATCAAAACACAATGATGGCAAAATTTCATTTAAACGGAAAAATCAGTTTTTATAAGTACCACTTAGTGGTTTCACTATTCATCAAAAATTGAAGTTTTTCAGAAAATTACCAAAAATTCACCCTAAGAAATATTTGATATTACGAATTCAAAAATGAAGTCTATTTTAAAAAATTCAAAATATATAAGTCACATTAATTAATTTAATAATTAATTCCCGCTGTCAGAGCAAATAGCGTGTTTTTATGAAACAATAAGTATCAAAAGATTGACACTGGTTTAAGTCCGATTTCAAAGTGAAATTAATTCCAACGACCACTATTGGATTTAATGGTAAAAATATTTTCTAATTTCACTTTAAAACAAATTCAAAAGATAATCTAATCATATAAATAAATTATATTAAAAAGAGGTTTTGAATTAAAATACAACATTTTACACTATTCATTAAAAAAATGAACTTTATCGGAAAGGTACCAAAAATTTACACAAGGTAAATTTTGATGTCCCGATTCTAAATAAGAGTTATTTTTTTTCCAATAGAATTTATAAGATTGATCAAAACTATATTTAATGACGGTTCGATGTCAAAAGGTGATAAGTGAACCCTTAGTGAAAATTAGGGTATAAATGCCTAAAATTGAACTCTTTCCGTATTTTAAGCCTTTATCTTTTATTGGGTAAATGTAAAAACATTTAAAAACATATATAATCATATTTTAGTTATTTATATCCATTCGTGCCAGTACAACGGCTACTTGTTAACTAACATTTAAAATAATTTTATTTTATTACTTGTGTGCAACGTAAGTTTTCAAAGAAACTCATCGTTGCGTATTGAGTACGCTATCGAACGTAGAAACCCCTTTTAATTAAAATTAATATTTAATTCATAAATATTAATAAATATGAAAATTCTTTATTCTTTAATTACCTGGGATGTTACAGTTGGTGTCTACTTTATTATATTAGCCTAAGATATAAGGGATCACATCACTAAGGATCGATCAGTTTAGTAGTCTTAAAGAACCATATACAAACATGATTCTGATTTTATATTAGAAATAAAATATAAAACATAAAAAAATTAAATATTATACATCTTGAAACTTATTCAGGGATTAATTCATTATATCTTTGGGAAAGGAAAACAAAATAAGGGTGATCTAAAATTCTCATTAAGGTTTGATTATCATGGAATATATCATGATTAAATAATACATAATCAATATATAAAGGTAAATAACTGAAAACACATTCCATTGGATCAATAAATTGAGCACAAAATACATCCATGGATAATATCAATGTAATAATATCATGGATAATAATAACTAAATTCTTAATGAAAGAAATGTATAATGTCAAACATCTTGATAAAGTCCTTGTGCTAATATATTTTCAAATATGGGTAGGTATACACCAAAAACCCCCCATTTAATATGGCTAGACAATAGTTTTTTCTCATAATACTTGTCGATGAATCGAGGGGCTATCTATAACCAGGACCCACCCATAACTACATGTATGATACATTCCTCAAATATTTAATGGTCAATTTAATTCATAAACAATATTCCTTATCAATAAATATTCGTATTGAGTAAATAATAAAGAATATCACGATTTCTATAGTTAAACAACTAACATTTATAGAAAAATATTGTATGTAGAAATGGTATATGGTTTAATAAATAAGAATATTCATGATACAAATAATATGGATATCAAATATAAATGTAAATTCAAATGAAGTATGATCATAATAAATTGAAAGTATCAAGAGAAATTTAATGACATCATAATTAATAAGAGATAAAAGATGGCGATCAGTTCATCAAAAATATAATTCTTGTAAAAAAATAAAGTCTTTGGGAGAATATAAGAAAATGGAATAAAAATATTTAAAATAAATTTTCATTAAATAATTTTATTTTTTAAACCATAGGAAACTTATAGAAGAAGTTAAATAGTGTAAAATGGTTATGACAGTTTGAAAATCCGTTAATTTTGTTATACGTTAAAAAACATTCCTTTTGAATTTTAGTAAAGAAAGTCAAAAATTTCACTTTTAGAAGAAATTATAAATATTACTTTAAAACCTTTTAAAAATTCAAGGATGAAATAAAATTTCCTTAATAAATCATTTTTTAAAATAAAAATTACATTTTTAAAACAATTTTGAAAAAAAAATATGAACATGGAAGAAAAATATACCCAATAAAAAGATAGAAATAATATTGGATTTTATTTTAAAAATTTATTTGATTGATTCATGTTCTAGATAGAGGAAATTTTTTAATAAAACATGTAATATCAATAATTATTTTTATTATAATAAAATAGATATATTTTATGAGTGGTGGGTTATAAAAATCCTTCAATGTAAATACAAGCAATCCCAAAAAAATGAGATTGTAAAATAAATTCTTACCTCTTTGGTGACTTTGAAATTATAACCAATTTAAAGGGTAAACTTTAATTGAAACTTTAATTAACATGAATAAAAATATATTCATTTTATATACATCAATGGTTGGTGTATATGCCATATAAAAGTAATTATGTTCATAATACCAAATATGTCTCAATGGAGTAGAAATTGAGATGAAATATCTTACCTCATTCTTCCACTTAGTTAAACATGATTTAACTTCATATATAATAAATTTATATTTATTATAATTACATAATAGAACCATATAAATATAAATAATATCATATATGATCCAACTATAACATCTTATCACTTGTTTGTTGAAAATATTTCATTATTATCATTATTTTGGGTGTTAACTACTTTGTTTTTCATGTATGCTTTGATTAGATGGTTATAGTAATTATGTCTTGATAATGGTTCTATAATATCCATAATTTTAATAATTATATAAAAATAGTAAATATTTATTATATACATATATAATCCATGAAAATTATTCCTGAAAAATGAATCATAACGCTTCATGGAGATGGTAGTCCACACATACCCATGAGTGATGTTATAATTTTTTAATGGGTGGAAGGATAAGGAAGTAAATGATATCATAAATTTTTAGATTCATGATGAATTTATAAATATAATATATATTAATTAGTTTTATCATTATGACCATCCATGTAATTCGGTGATGGAAATAAAATTACATCAGTTCATGAGGCAGTGGCCCACCATACACACAAGTGATCGTTTTGTTTCTTATTTTATGGAGAAGGATATTGATAAATATTATTCCCTAAAAACATATCATTATATGGAAGAAAAAAAATTTATCATATTTTAATTATTATTACATAATTTACTCTGTTAAAGTAGAAGAAAAATGAAAGTGTTTGGTTAAGATGATTACCTATTCTTTGAAAGATCTCCTTTAGATCTCCGCTTACAAACCAAATGTATGGTCTTTTGGGAAGACCATAATCTATAAAACATGTATAAGTATGTTTAAGAGAGATTATTTTCAGGTTTTTTTTTGAGCTAAATGGCTCAAGATGTGTGAATAATGGAGGGGAGTATGTGCCCTTTTATAAGTGAGGCAAAGGACACACTTGGAATTACTTAAAAGATTTAAATATAATAAATTATTTTTTATTTGAAATTGAAAAAAGGGGTAAAAATTTTAAATATTAGATATTTTAAGGTTTAAATACCTTTAAAAAATAAAATTTGGGAATCTTTATGTATAATTTTAACCCCTATATTTTGGTTTAACCCCTTCGTTAACCAATTTTAACCTTAATCGTACTAATAAATTTTTCATTATTAAATGGTTATTAATATACTTATAAGGTAAAAATTGACTCACAAAAGGTAAAAGTATTAAATTAAATACCATATTACATCCCCATTTTCCTATTTAGAAAAAAAAATATTTTTAAATCATTTAATAATATATTATTTAACATAAAAACCATTAAAGTCATTTTATGAAAAATTCAGATATTTTTCCATTAAAAAGATAAATATTTGTATTTAATTAAAATATAAACTCTTTAAATATCAATTATACATTATTATTAATCATAATATTCATCTAAAACCATAATACATCCAAATAATATTACGTTTTAAGTTTTTAAAATCATTTACTTTGATTTTTCTACTATTTTCACAAGCACTGTGTTGGCGTTGTGTAAGCATTTAAGGTAATTATACCATCACTGAAAATTAAATATAAATTACCATCATAAAGATAAATTAATTATGTTCAAAATAAAATTTTATATTAATTCATAAAAAAAATTTATCCCAATGTGAACATATAAGATAAATTTAAAGCAAGAGAGTCATATTTTCGAATTTTCCTTTACTTAAAACAATATAAGGGTCTCTATCAAAGAAAAATGGGACCAAGATTCCATATTTTAGAATATATTTATGGGTTAGTTTAATTTAACTCAAAAAATTAAATATGGTCAAGTTCATGGATGATTTTTAAGCCTTATTCTATAGTTTTAACATTGTTTATCCCATTGTACCCTATACCGAGGTGATAAATCTTACAATAGATACTATTCAAAGTGCCTAAAAATTGGAGCATCCTATTTACCAAATTTTAGCCACATGATTCAGAATATGGAATTATTTTTATCAATTTAAATTTATTTTAAGTGGAAAAAGTAATTTAAAAATAAACCCATAAAACATGATGAAAAATAGTTTTTCAAAAAAATGTATTTTTAAAGCATAAGATGATCTTAAATTAACTATAAGACTACTAATAATTATTATATAAATTTAAATCCATATATATATATATAATATATAAATTTCAAAATCATTCATCATTATGGATTATTTTAATTAATTAAAATATAAAAACAATATGCACTTAAAAAATAGTTTTTTGAAAAATAACCCTTTTACCTCTAAAAGGTATTGTCTTTATTTATATAAATAATAAATACATGGATAATTATAAAAATTATTATAAATAAAATTATTATTAGTTAAATAATACTTTTTCAATTATTCATAAAATATTATCTCTGATGGAAAGTTTCAAAAATTATTTCTCGGCTTATTTTGACATAGCGCATTTAGAAAATGATATTCATCTTATAAAATTATAATTTCTATACCATGAAATAACAAAATATTAATTTTAATATAATTTTATGTAAATAAAATTTTCACTTTATATAATTGAATCTTGTTTTTTATAGTTTAGATCGAGGTGATGGATTTTCCTCTTTGGGTTTATCTAGTGCGCCATCTGTCGAAGGTGGTGTTGGAGGCGACGATATAGCTAATATTCAAGGTAGAGGTTGTGTTTGTTTTTTTCTTGTTTTTATATTAGTGGAATTGTTTGGTAGTGTTTTATGGAAATAATTTTACATATTTGGTCATTTTTTTAAGAATCACGGTATCGTTGAGGATGTTATTAGCAAGTAGTGTCTTATGTTGACATTGATGAAGTGAAAATGATCCATACTATAATGGAATGTGTGATTGATATTGGTAAGTCTATAGCCTCAGGTTTCAGTTGACACATGAGGCTTAAGGATTGACTAGGGATTATTTTTTTCCTATCATACCTCATACTCCTCTCCCTCTTCCTACAACATGGCCATTTACCCACTTTGATTATGGTTTTTGTTCTTGGGTTATATGGGTTCAGATCTTTCATTTGGGAGGGTTTAAGGTTCTTTATTTCATGGTCTAGCTTTTGATTTGTCCCATTTGTGGCTATCTATATGTTTGGTTCCCACTTAATCTTAAATTGAATCTTATAAAATTTTAGAAAAATAGGTTATAGAGATAATTAACCCCTATTAAAACAATTTTTATGAGAATCCTTGATTGATGTTCATCATGGTACGTGGTGAGACCATAGGACCAAAATGGAAAGTGGAAATATATTATGTCATGGATCCTTATAATTTCTTACTATCCAAAATTTTTTAGACAATTTTTCCATGATATGGTGGCAAGCTGGGGATTTTAGAAAAATTAATAAAAAAAATTCTCAAAAACCTTTACTGATGTGGGACTACATTACTTGGGGCTATATCAAAAGTCATTTTTATGGAATGTGATTCTAAAAATTTATTATATATCATGTTAAATGATTTAATTGTTTGTTTATTTTTGAAATTTATATTTAAATATTCATGTATATAAATTTTTTATATGATGTAGATATTGTGTGTTTTAGTTTAAATTATTTAAACGGATTCTTATAAATTGTCTTACCATGAATTTCATACTAGGTGTGAAAACATAATATTAGTTTTCATCTACCTTGACATCAATTTTTTATAGATTTATGATCTTGAATTTTGATATTAATTTTAATTTACATATATTGAGTGTTAAAGTTATGATGGAATTGATTTCTCTCATGAGTAAAGAATCATGGGTAGAGGGAATTTGGATTGGATTTTTTACATCCCTAGAGTCTCATTACTTGTCTAAAAAATAGTGGTTAGATACCTATTACTCCATGATTACTTATGTGGGGAGTTTTTGTTTTATATAATTTTAAACCTTTATATGTAAGGGTTTTATATAATTTATACATATGATGCATTTTTTATATGTATAGATATATTTGGATTCTATTTTGGGGTTAGTGACACAAATTAAGTATATAAAGAGTTACACATTAATATGGTTTTAATATATTAATTTCATTTAATAAATAGGGATTACAAAACTAAATCAGTATAAGCATGTATATATATGAGATATTAATATTTAATGGGATTAAATAATCATGAATGATACCCATAGGATGCATATAGAAATGGTGATACTAAGAAAAAAACTTGGAAATACTATGTGTAAGATTCTTTACAAAGAGAATGAGTGTCAACACTATCATTAACCCCACTAGATCCATTGGTACCCCTCTTAA
Source organism: Viscum album (assembly GCA_963277665.1). NCBI lineage: Eukaryota > Viridiplantae > Streptophyta > Magnoliopsida > Santalales > Viscaceae > Viscum > Viscum album. The sequence goes on along the minus strand of OY728151.1, from coordinate 771,530,648 downwards.
GATGGTAATAAAGAGAGGGAGTGGACCTTGAAACCTTACTCCAATAGGTCACAGGTAGGCGACTATAATTAAAGGTATAAAACATATAATGGGAGTCATTTTCCTTAATAAATGAATTTAAGGATAAGAGATAGGATGAGATCCACCAATTAACACCACATTATATAAAATAAATTTTGATCCCAAAACAAAACAAAAATCCCATAATGTTTGATATGAAATACAAGTAAGCCTCTAAAATAAGGTACCAAAGGGACTTCTAGTAAGAAGCACCAATAGAAAATATCTACTCTAAGTTAGTACGGTCAAACTCAGACACCAAATCCACCCTGGTCACTAGAAAAAATAGTTTATATATATAGGGGTGAGTATAAAATATATACTCAGTAAAATCCTTCTTAATACCTCTTGCACAAATTTTAGAAGATCATACTAATTCCCTGGTGAATAAGTAGTAGAACCAACGAGCACCTAAAAGGTCAACCACCCATTACTAGCCTCACCAGGATCACTCACCAATTATCACACACAATATGAGAATATAAAAAAAATAGAAGAATATAACTAAAAAGGATCTCTACATCCAATTTCCCACTTTTTTCTACTCTCACTCCCCAACATCAAACATCTTGTTCTCACCCCATACATATCATCATCATTTATCGCACCACGGTATATAAACCCACATAATCACATTATAATTTTATAATAGTAAGATATCATGAACATGAAGGACATAAACCATGTTCCCTCCTCCTACCATACATGATCCCCACTAAGTAACATCACCACCAGGAATCACTACCAACTATTCAATCATCACTTAGAATCACCAAAAACTATTCCATCGTTACTAATAATCACCAAATATTTTGTTATCATCATTGAGCATCACCAAAAACTATGAAATCATCATTAGGAATCACCAAAAACCATGACATCATCACTAGGAATCATTGCTAATAAAGTTTATTATCACTAATATTGAAGGAAGAGTAGGGAAGAGGGGGGACTAAACCATATGTTTCCCCACCAACATAGATATTGGGTAAAACACCCCCCCCCCCTCACACACACACACAAAAACATTTGAGTGTCAATATAAAATACTTGACTCGGGTTGGGTGCATATAAAAATAACATGAAAATAAAAAGGATATATTGTATCATATAGAACCCAGTCTAAGGGTTTACACTAACATCCATATGATGGCTCCCTTACTCAACCATAATTTTACCACTACCCAACAATAACCACTTTTCAAACTGTAACACAAACCATCCCACTATCCACATAAGAAATAATTATATTTTCGATTTCTTTCATTAACTCAATCAATTTTAGGCTTACCATTTACTTCAATGTCATGTTCAATTAAGTTATTCATTAAACATATTAAAATTAAAATCAATATGTAAGTCGACCATCCTTCTCATTCCAACTTTCATTCTCCATTCATCATCAATTAATTTACTAACAATCACTACATGATAAATCCCAACCCAAATTATAGTTTCATTTTTACTAAATTAGTTTCATCCCATACAATCAAGAATCACTAACAAAGCCCCACGTCACACAACCATCATCACAATATCATACTCACAATATATACCAACCAAACTGCATCATGAAGCCACCACCACATTGATATCCCACAACAAATGTTAACTATTACATCACACCAACCTCCAACCCCATGACCTATCATATCACCATTGCCACAACCTTCTGAGTCATTAATCACACATCCACAAAAACCCCCCAATAACATAACAACAAGTAGAAACCAAATCTCCAAGCATGTATGAAATTATGGGCTAGTACATACATTAAATCAATCCTATATTAGTCAATTAACTTCTTTTTCATTACCATATTTAATTATAATTCATTTATGAAATTTGTTCCCATAACTTAAACATAATAAAAAGTAAGTATTTCAATATAAATAAACTCAAAATATTGAAGGGATGCATTTCATTAGAAAATCATACAATAGTTCTATAATTTAATAGGTTTAGTTATCATAAATCTATTAAATTCCTCACTATAGTTTATTCTCATAGATTCTTTATCAATATCACTATCATGTTCTTGTTTAGTTATTCATTACACTCTTACTAGATAAGTATAAATAGTAACAACAAATGAAATAATAAAGGAATATAGATACATTATATAAGAAACACTTTACTTTCTATTTTCCCATTATCTCAATTATTTATCTTCTTAGGTTAATTCATAATAATCACCCAGTGATAACATAAGAATGATAATATCGTTATTTTTAAAAAATAAAGGGGAGAGTCTTGAATCTACTACCTTTATTTAGAGCTTAAAGGGAAATCATTGTTCACAAATGGAAGGATTTAGGATCAATCACCACCAAACATGAAAGGAACCACACCAAAACATGGCCATAGTAATCCATTATCTAGCCTTTCTCAAATATAAACCCAAAATAGTAGAAACTCTCTATAGTGACCCTTTATAAGAAAATAGAACAAGTAATGTGAGGAGACCGGGGTAAGGGAGTGTACCTTGAATCAAGAGACTTAGATCTAACAATCCAAGGTGTTTATACACTCAAAAGGAATAGATGAAGGATATGGAGAGGGCTAGGGGTCGACTAATGTTCAAAGGGAAAGAATGAAAATCAAAATAAGGAAGATGTATCCCTTTATTTATAGAGTAAATCAGACTAACCTCCACCATATCTTAGAGGCATGAAAAATGAATGTGGTGTCCCCTGACAAATGAGATCTGATTTCTCAGTGTTTGAACTCTCAAATCTCATGAACATTTAAAACTATATTATATTCCTTTTACCAACACCAATTTATATATCATAGTTTAGTTCATGGCATTTTAGATGCCTAGTAAGCCACTATGACTCCTCACTATGGCATAGGGATAATTCACTGGCCATTTTGACCCACCACGCTCAATTTTATATCATGTAAATATCCATCTTATAGTTTCCTCCTCTCTCCTGAACTCAACCACACCACAACCTCATACACCACCATTCAAAGCATCTTAAACATTTTAGGGGCCCTTTTTTATATAGGAGGACATATTCATACACTATGCCTATAAAAACAACTTTAGAAATCATAATGGTGTTCTTCATTCCAAAGAAACCCCACACTAGTTTCCATACAGTATCACGCCCACCTCTAATGGTGTAGTGATCCTCTCCATTTGTCACAAGAGGACTCCTCTATGGAAAACACCTTCCAAAATGGCCACCATTGGTTTTTTTCTCACTATAGTGTACCAAGGATTACATAGTCAAATAAAAATTCCTAAGGTCTCTAAACAACCAACTTAAAATGGACATTCCATATCCATAGCTCCAAATGATCTCACCATATCTAGAACTATACCTATTGTTATGGAATTGTGAACCTCTGGGTGTCCAAAACTCATCTTGAGCCCCTGGAATGCCTCCAAACTCCATCACAATGCCTCAAAATACCTAGAAACGTAAAGTAACAGGTCGGAAGTGTCTAATACATTACATAATATACCTATAAAACAATTATTATCCTTGAGAGTCAAAACAATTCTTGATATAAAATGGGGAAAGGAGAGGGTCTAAAAACCACCCTGTGAGATACCTCTAAAAAATTACTATAACTAAACATAACCACCACATAAAAATAATGGGTGCTTAAAACATATGACATAGACATCTAAAACCATGATTTAAATTAAGATACCTCTCAAACAAGAATGATTCCATCAAAAAGACACCACATCCAAGAAGAGTAATCTATTTCATAAATCAATGGGAAATAATCACTACATTGGCAAGGCATTAATAAATGGACAACTTAGGATAATGATCATACATATGCAACTCATGCTCCCAAATATATTCCTCTAAACCTATATGCCTCTAAAAATGAAACAAGGGGATAAATTTACCATGCATAATATTCTCTTTATAATCCTGGATCTCGATTAGTCACTTAGAAAATATTTCAACATCTTCTATTTGAAACTCCCCCCAACCAATATCATGGGAGTCATCATGAAAATATATGTGAAGATGCGATATGTAGAAGACATCTAGGATCCTCTATATCTATGGGAGAAGTTTCTATTGGTATGTAACCTCACAAACTTATGCTAAAACCTCAAAACGGATAATAAAACTGGGAGATAACTTACTCCCATAACTGAAACTGTGTTTCTCATGATGAGGAGATACCTTCTAGACCACATGATCCTCAAATTGAAACTCCAATGGTATCCTCCTCTGATCAGTATAGGACTTTTGAAAATCTTGTGTTTCTTTAATCTACTATCAAATCACCTAAACATTCTTAGTAATTCTCTACACCACATCTAGTCTAGGGATATATTTCTCTCTAATCACGATCCAGCACAATGATGATCGACAATGTAACTCCCTAGCCCAGGATACCCAAACAATGCCTATGTAGGGATGCTACAAAACCTTAAGAACAAATCCCCATATATCATAGGTTGTTGACTAGTGGTAAGGTACTAACTTATCCATGGAGTGACTATTCCTTCTCAAACCAATCTTGAGGTTTATACCCAAATCTAAAAAAAATTGGCATATCCCATCCATATAATGGACTTCCAAAAATCCTATAGATAATAAAAAAGGATCCCCATGGGAACCTAAAATCCAAAATAAAAATAAGTAAAAATATGTGTGTGATGAATCAATCAAAAAAGTGAAGCAATATAAAATAATAAATAAATAGACATCATATATAAAAAATCAAGGCACACTAGTTAGTACATGTTGAACAATAACTAAAAATAAATAAGGTGGCCTCTGGATTAATTCACATGACCATATTGATGGATCCATGGACTTCATGACTTACTAAACTTATACCAAGAGTCCATATCTACGTTATACTTGTGTCCTGGGGGAAAACATGTTAGTATACCCATGTACATCAAAAACCAGGTCATGTACGTAGGTAGGGGGTGAGTCGAATAACCCAGTAAGAATCCCTAATTATTTAATAATAATGAGTGACACTATGAATAAGTTGATGTACACAAAATACATATAATTAGGTGTGGTCATGTCCGTGAAACACACCCACCCAAAAACATAGCTTGAAATAAACATGCATGCATAACTGCTTTGATTCCATGTTGGAGATCATCCATACCACAAACCAAACAACACATACTTCGATGATATGTCAAAATCCATTACGTACCACAACCAAAATAATACATTCTTTGGTGATATTTTTTAATTCTATCAATGCATACTACAATCCCACCCATACTCAATTATGTTGGGTCTGGTGTCCAATTGTGTCACATATCACACTGCACATCTAACCATCACTTCTCACTCAAGGGAGGATATATCACCAACTATACACTACCTTATAATTCAAGTTAAGTCAATCCATAACATCCAAAACCAACATCACATAACCAATCAAACCCCATCTCACTCATGGTTGTCCCATCATTCAATCTAGTATCTTGGTCTAATAATATCACACATGATTAACCAGACATCCATATATAAACCCATGTATTCTCACTCAAGGTGTGGTGGACCAGGCTATCTCACTCATGGAAAGGACCTTTCCATAACTACAACCCTATCATGAAATTTATGGCTCGTCATCATGCATGATAGGATCTCATCTCTCCCATAGTGATCATGTTAGGCTATATCACTCATAGTAAGGCTAGGACTCAAGATCCTCTCCCCCACCATCATCTCTATCCTATCAAAAATATATAGTTGGAATATATTTGAAATAAATAATAAGGCACTAATACCATATCATAGCTCACTATCTCACTACTAAGACACTAGTCACATGGGACCTGGTCCTATATACAAGTATCCACTAGGGTCCTTCAAACTTGTCTCAGTCATCTAAGGGTTCTAGTCCACCAACCCAGACCAACCCACTACTTTGAAAGTAGAAAAAAGTTCTCATAGGGATACACACACAACACAAATCATCATGAAACACACAATCCATAAGTAATCACAAATTTAAATCACAACAAGCACATGTTCTTTTGAAAATATGGCATCGCACTCATGCGGTCAAATAAACTAAGACAAGTCAAGATAATACTTTTAGAATTTCTTTAAAAACCTAAGTAAAATACCCTTTTTAAAACTATTTAAATTGCACCACATGTGATCTTACTCATACCAGGACCATAGAAAAAAATCCAACAAACCTTCCCAAAAACACATTTTGAAATACCATTGCAAAACCCATTTATCAAATCAACCATTTTCTCTTTGAAATTCCATTTAAGTCAAAAAAACTTTTAAAAACATTTTAAAAAAGGAAAACTTTTGTTCTTTTAAATATCAAGTACACCACCAAGAAAACCATAAAGTGGTCTATCAGTACTCAATAAACCAGAGAGATACCATCAAAGAGTTTAGTAATATATACAGTCCATGTGGACTATTTGGCTAACATGATCTTGTACTAACTTTATAGAAACCCAAAAAATCATATAGCATGAAAGTATATAATACTAATGCTCACACAATAACATAAACTCACCAAAATACCAAGAGATATAGTATCGTACTGTCCCCTTACCTCAACCCATGTTTGGATAATTTATCTCAGGAACATACCAACCTACTCCGAGTCTAAGAGAACTTATCTATTCAATAAACATCATCAAATTAATTAATTAATCTATTCAATAAACATCATCAAATTAATTAATTAATTAATTAAAATCAAATTTCCAAATTGGAATAATTTATTCCAAACTCACTGGGCAATCCTACGATACCAAAATCGTGAGCAGCAGGGTACGCTCTACTCTTGACATACCCCTTCACCTAAACTAAGAAAAAGAACCAAATTATAAAACTGAATTGATGGATAATTCATCCCAAAATTACCAAAATATCTAAATAAATCAAACTCCCAACATACCACTCATAAAATGATGAACAAAAACCTGATCATTGCCTCTCAAGACATCCTCTACAAACCCCACATGAAGTCCCCATCAAGCACAACAATTTTTCCATTATTGGGTGAAATAATCCCCCCAAAACCATATCCATCCAAACTGAAATCAATGAGGAATAGATGTAAATAAAAAATGAGATGATGGATGATATATTTCCATGAATCAATGTGATGAATCACCAAGAATCCTCCCTGATAAAATGTGTACAAGGGGAGGTATAAGTAGATTCAATGAGAGATTTCTCCTCTTATTCAATCGATGAAATCAAAGGAAAACCAAGGGAGTTACCAAAATAAAACCCCTAAAAATTTTTCCAAAAATCTCTTAAAAAAGAGATTTATTCACATAGTTCAAATTTTGAATAGAGGGTTCATGTCATGAATCCTCTTTAAATAGAGGAATCAACCCTCAACTCAACAATTTCATAATGTAAACCATAATTCCATGTCATGAACACTCCTAGGTAGTAGTCTTTCTCTCTACTTCCATATTCACCACCAAAAATATACCCCATGAAATTCATTCATAGTGTGAATTACCCATTCATGGATTGAATATACTACATATGCACATTTTCAGTAGCTTGTCCATCCAAACACTCCTCTAGAACCCTCATAGACACCCAAGGCCTCCATCAAGCCTAAAACCATGTCTAAAACACTTGTTTGAGATGTTCAAACACTTGGAAACCCATTCTGATCCCTATTTCTCAAAAAATAATCCCTCATCAAACCAAAATTAAAATTCACTTAGGATTTCAAAACCATTAATGACCTGATTCATTACAGAAAAGGTCTCCCCTACAAAGCCTCAAAAGAAACCATGTTGATGGAAGAGTGTTAACTATTGTTATAATAAAACTCCAAAAATGGAAAGTGTTTCACCTAGGACCCATCAAAATCTAAGATACAATCCAATGACATATATTTAAAGGTATATATATTCTTGTACATATACATATCCATTTGTGGGTGTAAAGTTGTGCTAATACATAACTAGGATCTGAAAGTATATTGAAGACCACCCAAAAACATGAAGTAAAATGAGGGTCCCTATAAAAAATGATGGCCCTAGTTAACCTATAAAACTGCACTATCTCATAAAAATGCTACCTCTATATAGAATCAATATCACCTAACTTCTTAATCATTATAAAATGGGTTGATTTAATCAGTTAGTCCATAATTACCCAAATAAAATTACATCCTCCTAGGGATTATAGAATCCTAGTGAAAAAAATACATAGAAATATCCTACCATTTACACTTGATGGAGTCTAAAAGATATAGAAAACCTCTAGGAATAGGATTCTTGGTCATCACCTATAGACTATTCAAACATCATGCTATGAATTCTTTTACCAATCTCTTTATTTTGGTCCACCAAACCAATATTATCAAAGCATGGAATATCTTGGAGACACTTTGATGTACTGATAAAAGTGATCTATGAAATTAATGATGGATCACCTCTTATATCTATGATAAAATGAATAACCTCCCTTAGAACATCATCTGATGCCACTCATCCTCTAACCAAGCATTCAAGGCATCACTGTGAATAACAAGGTCTTGAATCACCTCAAACTCTACGTCTTCCCTTTGAGACTCCTCCACTTGTCTCAATAAAGATTATTCCACTACCATATGTTAAAAAAATCTATTATAAACCTCCTCTACACTAAGATAGCCGTTATCTCCATCATTCCTCTACAAGAATCCTCAGACTCCCGAATTACATCTCCCAATGAATTTTTATTCAGCACATCAACAACCATATTTCTTTTCCCTAGGGTGCATTATATCACAAATTTATAGTCCTAGAGAAACACCATCCTCCTATAATGATGAAGATTCAAGTCTCACTGATATAAGTCATACATAATGATCTTTTGATCTGTGAAGACCATAAATCTCTCCCCAGTGAGCTAATGTTGCCACAACTTCATAGTGAAAACCACAACTATTAACCCTAGATCACGGGTGGCATGGTTACTCTCAGGGGGATGTAGCTTCCTAGAACCATAATATATCACTTCCCTCTTATGTATCGGAACACATCATAAACCCATATGGGAAGCATTATAGATGACTTTAAACATCACTCATTCCTATTGAAGATGGAGAATGGGATAATTGATCAACTACTTCTTCAGGTCACCAAAAGATGTCTAACACTAATCGGTCTATATAAAGGATTAGTATATAACGACCCAAACCCTAGTAGCCCAAATCTAGTGCCTTACATTATTTTATTGGTATGATATATAAGGAATCGCATCCAAAAGGACCAAATAGTTTAGTAGTCTTGGTAAAGTAGATATATACTTGAAATCCAAATTACATTTTAAAACATAAAATACACAAAAAAGTTCATTAATCCAGCCATTATTACCCTTTTTTAACCCAATATATCAGTCATAATATAATTCTTGGAATCTTGGGGGAAATTAAATATAAGAAAGGGGTGTGTTAAACTACTCAATAAGGGTAAGTGTATAGTGTAATCTATCAATAAATATGGAATAAACAATATGGAAAGGTAAATAACTGAAATAGATTCCATTTAAATAATCACATGAGCTAGTAAACTTAACCATGGATATTATACTAGTCAAATAATCACATGTAATATAAATAACTAATCTCATAAAGAGGGAATTCATAATTTCGAACATCATAAACATACCTCCAAGGATTCAACCAAGACACCATACATAAACGGGTAAGGCCTCAGCCAATACCCAAACAAGTTTGTCTCATAAGACCTAATGATGCATCAAGGGGCTATAGTGGTCCCCTTCCATAACTTACTAAATCCAATGAATTACTTATATAAAAATGGTGAAATATAAACTACATAAACACTCTTATTAAAAAATAGCCTAAGAAATGTGAATACTTTAACCATAAACCATGAATGGTATAAAAATTGCATATTTATAGTCAAACTGATCATAAAATATTCAATAAAACATGGTAGATGGTATCCTAATAGATCATCCTCAACCAAGCATAAGATCAAACAAATTATATTTATATATATGAAAATAATCTAATAAAATAATAAAATATATTGAGATAAATACCATTTTTTTAATTTGAAATCATTTATTTAAAATCCGTGAAATTATAAAATAAAACATTTTCTTTGAAAATAACCTTGTAAACTTTTAAAGGAAGCTTCAAAACAATAAGTTGTCATGATGGTGGGAAACACCATTCACAGAGAATAAGTTAAAAAAATCCCTTGCGTATTAAAACACATAAAAAGATTCCTTTTGAAACCCTTTAAATTAAATTAAATGTAACGCCCCTACCCCAGTTACCCGGAGTCAGTGCATTACTTCGTTACATTGGCATGATCACAAAAGATCAAGTCTCGAAAGACCGATTAGTTTAGTAGCCTTGGAAACACTAGATACATTCATAAATGTTACATTACAACATAAGGTGAAAAACTACAATAACAAAGTCTTCATAGTCCACACTCATATCTTCTTTTGACTATCCCTACAGGTCATTCCTAAAATACATCTTCACATCCTGGAAAATATTAAAACATTGAAAGGGGTGAGCTCAGATGCTCAGTAAGGATAACAATATAGCGGAAGCTTTCATCAATAAATATAAACATTTAAGGCAATGTATAACTAAAACAAAAGCCTTTTAAACATGAACTTCAACAAAATATGGAAAAAGTAAAATGAGATAATTCCATTCACTTCTTCACATGGATATTCTACTGGTCGAATAATCACATGCAATATCAATAACCGCTTTCATAATGATGGAATGCATAATGGCAGACTATCATAACCACGTAGCCAAGGCCTTGTGCCAAGACCACAAATAAGATTTTGTGAAGGCCTCATGCCAAGACACTACTTTGTCTCATGAGACCTGCCGATGCATCGAGGAGCTATAGCGGGCTCCACCCATCACTTGTTAAGTCCAATGCATTCCTCATATGAATAGGTTTAAACATATCATAAACCATAACATAATCGTATCACATAAAACATGAATAAAGGAAACATAACATTTCCACATTTCAATCACAAGATATCAATACAGCACATTGATATAATAAAAACGCTTTCAAAACCATTTTCAACACCAAAATAAAAGAAAGTTAAAACTTTGTATTTATTTTTCATTAAAAAAATGATGGCTTGTAGAGGAAGCCGAAACTCAAATAATGGTCACGGTGGTGGAGAAGTCGTTGTCGCCGCATAAGTATGGAAATAAAAACATTCCCTTTTTGTTGTTTATTAAAACGCTTCGTATAAAAAAGATTCCTTTTGAATAAACGTAAAATTCAAAGGGGTTTATACACCGTATAAAAGAAAATTGTGTATAAAACCAAATATGCCTCAATGAAAGGGGATTGAGATGAAGTCCTTAAAAAGATAATTTTTAAAATAAAATAGATCTATTATGTGTATTCACTATAGGTACACATAAATAATGTAAAAATACAAAATAGGATATAATAATATCATGACATAATTTTAAAGTATGAGATTAACCCAAAGAATGGAAGTTGGGTTAAGAAATTCCCTTACCTCGTGTCCGACTTGACTCAACCGTTCTTTAACCTCCTAAATAATAAACTAGAGTTAATATATACCTTATTAAGAACCATTTTCAATTTAATTATCCTTTTTATATCACTTATTACAATGTTATGAACGTTATGTAATTATTTAAGTTAATAACGGTCGTTTTGTCGATCTTTGGTACTTGTTTCAACAATAAACTTCTTATAATTACAAGTTGTTCATGTGGTGAAATATCCATTATATCCAGAATTATATTCATGATGTAGATATCATATATATCATATATATCCAGTATATACATTCATTCATAATATTACGTAACATTTAGAGGTAAGAAATGAAATGCATCGTTCATGGAGACGGTAAGCCGTACGTACGCATGAACGCTACTTTCATTTATATTTCGTATTTATTGTAATGAAATCATAATGATATAAATTTATAATATAATTACAGTATAATATAGCATATAATACCATTTACTCCATCCTTTATACATCCCACATATGGTATTAGCGATTCAAATCACTTTGAGGGGGCGGTAGTCCGCACTTCCTAAAATGAAAATATCGCGTTTACCCATAATGGAAACCATAAAGGTATGCCATAAATGAGAAATACATAAGAATAAGGACAACATAAACATAATATATATATCATATATGAAAATAGTGTCATCAAAATGGCCACCATTAGAGGTGTTAAAAGAATATTGAACAATCATCGTTTCGTGAGGCAGTATTTTTTCCACCCACAGAAACAGTATGTTCTTTAACCATTAGACGAAGGTGTGTGTAAGTGTAAACCAAATCCTTATCATAACAACATCCTAGTATATTGTAGATACTGGTGTTCTTACAAAATAAAGTAATAAAAAGAGTTTAAGGGGATGATAATGAAAAATAAAACAAAACAACATTAGAGAAGACATTACCTTCAAATCGGGTAACTCTTTTTGATTTGAGCCAAAGGCATCCTTGGGAAGAATTCTACCCAAAGTAAGGCTTCTATGAGTAAGAGGGGGAAGTTGGGAGAGTATTTGGATAGTGTTTGGCCGAGCCAAAAGGCTTAAAAGTGTGAATGAGGTGGTAGAGGTGGGGGCCTTTTATAAGAGGAGAGGAGGGGCACTCTTGAAAAGTAAGGAAATTTTACATTATTATACAATGATTTTCGAATTCTAAAGGTCCCACACTTATATAATTCGTGGATAAGGTGATAAGGGTTTGAAATATACCAATCCAATAGTCTTTGGACAAGTGTAAGCCTTGTATTGTACATTATCTTTTCATTTTATTAAAATCGTTAAATAATGAGGTCATCGCTGCATCATAATGATGTCATAAATAATTTAATATATTTAATGTCTAAAAATTATAAAAAAAATACTATGATGTAGGAAATATTTTTATATTTCCAATGACTATTTATAGTCAAAAATATGACTTGTATAACCCCATGTAAAAATTATTTTAGTAAAACATTTCATGTTTGTGTCATTTTTTACTTTAACATTAAATAAAAGGTATTTATGTCATTTTCTAACTAAAGTGGCTCCATGGGGTCCCCAAGTTCACCCATGGATTGTCTTGGTCGGCCATGGCACATCCAATGAGGGTAGGACATGTGTCAAGCTCATCTCATATTATTAAAACATTATTTTTAACTTAAACTACACTAATTACCTCTAATCGCGATTAAGAACTTAAAAGTTGCTATTCACCAAAAATTATTTTAATCTCATTGAACCACATTTTACTTCTTAATGACAACCATGTATGTCAGATTATTGAAAATAAAATCACAGAAGTGGTAATATTTCATTTAAACGAAAAATCAGTTATTTAACTACCACTTAGTGGTTTCACTATTCATCAAAAATTGATGTTTTTCAGAACAATGCCAAAATTTCACCCTAAGCTATAATTGATATTCCGAATTCAAAAATGATGTCTATTTTACAAAATTACAAACATATAAGTTGCATTAATTAATTTTATAATTAATTCCCGCTGTCACAACAAATAGCGTGTTTTTAAGAAACAATTTATATCAAAAGATTGGCAATTGTTTATGTCCAATTTCAATGTTAAATTAATTCTAATGACCACCATTGGATAAAATGGTAAAAATATATTCTAATTATACTTTAAAACCACTAAATAGTACAACTTATCACAATAAATTATTTTTATTAAAAAAGTTGTTTTAAGTATTTTTCACTATTCATAAAAAATTGGAAGTTCTCAGAAAATTACAAAAAATTTAACATAGGCTAATTTCAATATTAGGAATACAAAAATGAAGTCAATTTTAAAATATAAAATTTCTATAAATTTAAAAAGTGGTTATTACTATTCATAACGGCTACTTTGATTAGTTGCGGTGTGTTAGAACTCGAAGTTGCGTACAATGCAAGCTATTGCATTATTGAATGAGAAGCGTATCATGGAAGCTCGGGGTGTTACATTCTCCCCTCCTTCAATAAATTGCGTCCTCGCAATTTGAAATTTTTCTTGGAAAATAAAAGGTTGAAAATAGAAAATACCTTTGTGGAAAACCCACATTGGAAATAAGGTTAATAAATTTTAGTCTTAATAAGAGGGAAATGGAAATAAGAAAGTCACCACCAAATTATGATCTCGATAAGGAGAACATTGGTGGAAATTAGAGACATATAATTGGAGGAAAACGTAAATATTTGTAGGGAGTGATTGAGGTCATCAATCACAATCAACTGTCAAATTGAGGGCTCAAAGCCTTCAATCTATGTTGATTTAAAATATCATCAGTTCAACAAGACATAAGGTATTAGGATAAAACATTTTTTTGTTTTAATATCCCTTTACTAAAGTTTAAGAATTAATTTATTCATTGAATAAGAGATAGGTATATATATATTTATGCTTGACAATTAGAGTTTCAACCTTCAACTCATCTTTCACTCAAAAAGATAATAGAACTCAAAAATATTATACTTATCCTAATTGTATAAGGTTATAAATTTTAAAACATACCATTTAGATTATAAAAACTATTTTGTAAAAACCAGGGACTTCATGTAGTCCAGTGGTATGCGATTAATCCCAATCGCACTATGGTTGTGGGTTCGATTCCCACAGCTTTGTCCGACGTGATGGGTTGTCAGTCGGTCTACGTGTTGTCCTTTTTATAAATATCCAAAAATAACCTTAACAATAGTATCCAATGTAAAATATAATCCATTCCAACCTTTATAGTTATCCAAAATACTTCTGTCCAACTCACAGTCCAGATTTTATGAGGAAGGTAAACATAATGAAGCTCCTTTTTTTCTGCGTAACAACATGTGAACACCTTCATCATGTATTCTTTTAAAACACTACAACATACTGTATTACTATAAATCCTTATTGATTACATTCATGATCCCTTATTCCTTATAGAAAACTATATAAACTCCTTCTATCCAAAAATATATACAAATCATTAATCAATTTCAAGGATATTAAGAATATCCAACATAATTTATCCGAATCAATCATGTATTATTCCAAAATCACTATCTCGGTATCAGAACCATATTATGGTTTATCTTTCTCTCAACCATATATTTTCAAAAAAATTAACCTACTGTGGAGTCACTTTTCTTGGTTCCACACAATCTCAAGTCCTAGATGAAATAGTACTGCAGTACAATCCTTATATACTCCATAATTATTATAACCAGTACATCATTGATGCAACACTGAAATTACAAAATTCTTTAATAACAACATAAGAACTCTAATCATTCCTCCTCATCTGTGGTAGTATCATAACTTGATTATTATCCAATAACATCATTTGGGGCATACTCTGATGATTTAAACATTGGTTTGCGTAGTGTCCCCACGCCTTGCAGATGAAGCAGTGTACATTTGAAACCTTTTTCTTAACCTTGTGGTCACACACTTGGTGTCCTTTTTCTCCACACTTATAACAAACTCCCATTCCCTTCAGGAAAATTCCAAGGTGTTTCTTCCCACAGTTATCACATATTGGAAAATTCTTCTTTTCCCTCGTCCCTTTATCCATCATTCTCTCTACCATCCTTTTCTTCTCTTTCATCCCTTCAAATCCATAAGACTCAGAGAATTCTCTACTTATCTTATTAACACATGATACTATTTCTTCATATGTTGATAACACATGGGAGAATATTTCCCTTCTAAATGTTGGATTAATACCATGAAAGATATGATCCTTCTTACTCTTTGGATCATACGTATTGATGGAGTTCACATTCCTTCTACTGGGCGCCATTTCTATACAATGCCATAAACTATATTAGTTTATGAATCAAAATACATAATTCCATACTTATAAAATACTTAACATAAATTGAACTATTTATGGATATAATCCATAATCATAAAAAGGTTTTCTTTGAGGAAGTATATACTCATAACCGTTCATAGTGGTTTGTAAAGAAAACAAGAATTATCCTAAGCATATCCCCTGGGAGTGTCGTAACCAAGAGTGCAGCAAGGCTCGTTGTCGTGAACCAGTTCCCGTTTGAGTCTAGATCAAAGCGGTGTTTTCGGGTTTTACCCCTAGGTACATATGTGCCAGAGCCGCCTCTACCTGCTCGTATCCAGACAGGTATGTATTGCTCGGAAAACTCACAAAATCTCTATAATACCAAAATTCTAGGAAGTTCTTCTATACTAATCCTTAAAGTATATCTTCGGGCTATGTGTTCTAATCAGAGTTTATCTAAATCTATCTTCCAAGGTTATTACTAAACTGCCTCTGATACCAACTGTAACGCCCTGACCCCAGTTACCCGGAGTCAGTGCATTACTTCGTTACATTGGCATGATCACAAAAGATCAAGTCTCGAAAGACCGATTAGTTTAGTAGCCTTGGAAACACTAGATACATTCATAAATGTCACATTACAACATAAGGTGAAAAACTACAATAACAAAGTCTTCATAGTCCACACTCATATCTTATTCTAACTATCCCTGTAGGTCATTCCTAAAATACTTCTTCACATCCTGGAAAATATTAAAACATTGAAAGGGGTGAGCTCAGATGCTCAGTAAGGATAACAATATAGCGGAAGCTTTCATCAATAAATATAAACATTTAAGGAAATGTATAACTAAAACAAAATCCTTTTAAACATGAACTTCAACATAATATGGCAAAAGTAAAATGAGATAATGCCATTCACTTCTTCACATGGATATTCTACTGGTCGAATAATCACATGAAATATCAATAACCGCTTTCATAATGATGGAAAGCATAATTCCAGACTATCATAACCACGTAGACAAGGCCTCGTGCCAAGACCACAAATAAGATTTTGTCAAGGCCTCGTTCCAAGACACTAGTTTGTCTCATGAGACCTGCAGATGCATCGAGGAGCTATAGCGGGCTCCACCCGTCACCTGTTAAGTCCAATGCATTCCTCATATGAATAGGTTTAAACATATCATAAACCATAACATAATCGTATCACATAAAACATGCATAAAGGAAACATAACATTTCCACATTTCAATCACAAGATATCAATACAGCACATTGATATAATAAAAATGCTTTCAAAACCATTTTCAATACCAAAATAAAAGAAATTTAAAACTTTGTATTTATTTTTCATTAAAAAAATGATGGCTTGTAGAGGAAGCTGAAACTCAAATAATGGTCACGGCGGCGGAGAAGTCGTTGTCGCCGCATAAGTACGGAAAGAAAAACATTCCCTTTTTGTTGTTTATTAAAACTCTTCGTATAAAAAAGATTCCTTTTGAATAAATGTAAAAGTCAAAGGTTTTTATACACCGTATAAAAGAAAATTGTTTATAAAACCAAATATGCCTCAATGAAAGGAGATTGAGACGAAGTCCTTAAAAAGATCATTTTTTAAATAAAATATATCTATTATATGTATTCACTATAGGTACACATAAAGAATGTAAAAATACAAAATAGGACATAATAATATCATGACATAATTTTAAATTAGGAGATTAACCCAAAGAATGGAAGTTGGGTTAAAAAATTCCCTTACCTCGTGTCCGACTTGACTCAACCCTTCTTTAACCTCCTGAATAATAAACTAGAGTTAATATCTACCTTATTAAGAACCATTTTCAATTTAATTATCCTTTTTATATCACTTATTACAATGTTATGAACGTTATGTAATTATTTAAGTTAATAACGGTCGTTTTGTCGATCTTTGGTACTTGTGTCAACAATAAACTTCTTATAATTACAAGTTGTTCATGTGGTGAAATATCCATTATATCCAGAATTATATTCATGATTTAGATATCATATATATCATATATATCCAGTATATACATTCATTCATAATATTACGTAACATTTAGAGGTAAGAAATGAAATGCACCGTTCATGGAGACGGTAAGTCGTACGTACGCATGAACGCTACTTTCATTTCTATTTCGTATTTATTGTAATTAAATAATAATGATATAAATGTATAATATAATTCCAGTATAATATAGCATATAATACCATTTACTCCATCCTTTATACATCTCACATATGGTATTAACGATTCAAATCACTTTGAGGGGGCGGTAGTCCGCACTTCCTAAAATGAAAATATCGCGTTTACCCATAATGGAAATCATAAAGGTATGACATAAATGAGAAATACATAAGCATAAGGAAAACATAAACATAATATATATATCATATATGAAAATAGTGTCATCAAAATGGCCACCATTAGAGGTGTTAAAAGAATATTGAACAATCATCGTTTCGTGAGGCAGTATTTCGCCACCCACAGAAACAGTATGTTCTTTAACCATTAGACGAAGGTGTGTGTAAGTGTAAAACAAATACTTATCATAACAACATCATAGTATATTTTATATACTGGTTTTGTTACAAAATAAAGGAATAAAAAGAGTTTAAGGGGATGATAAAGAAAAATAAAACAAAACAACATTAGAGAAGACATTACCTTCAAATCGGGTAACTCTTTTTGATTTGAGCCAAAGGCTTCCTTGGGAAGAATTCTGCCCAAAGTGAGGCTTCTAGGAGTAAGAGGGGGAAGTTGGGAGAGTATTTGGGCAGATTTTGGCCGAGTCAAAAGGCTTGAAAGTGTGAATGAGGTGGTAGAGGTGGGGGCCTTTTATAAGAGGAGAGGAGGGGCACTCTTGAAAAGTAAGGAAATGTTACATTATTATACAATGCTTTTCGGATTCTAAAGGTCCCACACTTATATAATTCGTGGATAAGGTGATAAGGGTTATAAATATACCCATCCAATAGTCTTTGGACAAGTGAAAGCCCTGGATTGTACATTATATTTTCATTTTATTAAAATCGTTAAATAATGAGGTCATCGCTGCATCATAATGATGTCATAAATAATTTAATATATTTAATGTCTAAAAATTATAAAAAAAATACTATGATGTAGGAAATCTTTTTAGATTTCCAATGACTATTTATAGTCAAAAATATGACTTGTATAACCCCATGTAAAAAATTTTTTAGTAAAACATTTCATGTTTGTGTCATTTTTTACTTTAACATTAAATAAAAGGTATTTATGTCATTTTCTAACTAAAGTGGCTCCATGGGGTCCCCAAGTTGACCCATGGATTGTCTTGGTCGGCCATGGCACATCCAATGAGGGTAGGACATGTGTCAAGCTCATCTCATATTATTAAAACATTATTTTTACCTTAAACTACACTAATTACCTCTAATTGCGATTAAGAACTTAAAAGTTACTATTCACCAAAAATTATTTTAATCTCATTGAACCAAATTTTACTTCTTAATTACAACCATGTATGTCGTATTTTTGAAAATCAAATCACAAAAGTGGTAATATTTCATTTAAACGAAAAATCAGTTATTTAACTACCACTTAGTGGTTTCACTATTCATCAAAAATTGAAGTTTTTCAGAACAATGCCAAAATTTCACCCTAAGCTATAATTGATATTCCAAATTCAAAAATGATGTCTATTTTACAAAATTCCAAACATATAAGTTGCATTAATTAATTTTATAATTAATTCCTGCTGTCACAACAAATAGCGTGTTTTTAAGAAACAATTTATATCAAAAGATTGGCAATTGTTTATGTCCAATTTCAATGTTAAATTAATTCTAATGACCACCATTGGATAAAATGGTAAAAATATATTCTAATTATACTTTAAAACCACTCAATAGTATAACTTATCACTATAAATTATTTTGATTAAAAAAGTTTTTTTAAGTATTTTTCACTATTCATAAAAATTTGGAAGTTCTCAGAAAATTACAAAAAATTCAACATAGGCTAATTTCAATATTAGGAATAAAAAAATGAAGTCCATTTTAAAATATAAAATTTCTATAAATTTAAAAAGTGGTTATTACTATTCATAACGGCTACTTTGATTAGTTGCGGTGTGTTAGAACTCGAAGTTGCGTACAATGCAAGCTATTGCATTATTGAATGAGAAGCGTATCATGGAAGCTCGGGGTGTTACATTAAAAATATAAATAAAATTTCCTTTATAATACTTTTATATAAATATGAAAAATAATATCAAGAATATTGACATGTAGAAAAATATTTGATAACTAAATCTTTAAATATTCAAGCTATCTCATACAACTTTGAACATTTAAATCATAAGCCCCATGAAAGAATAGCATTTATAAAAACATTAAATAACATGATAATAAATTAATTAATGATTTTATAGGTCAAATATTATTTATATACACCTCATAAAATAATTTGGGTGTATAACATCAAACTACACCTCAATGAAAGGAGATTTAGACGAAGTCCCTTACTTTACACTTTCTTTAGTCAAATGTGATTTAACCTTCTATATAATAGTTTTAAGCATATTATTAACTTATATAAGATTATTATTCATATTTATGATATCATATATTATCTTATTATATTATTTTATCACCCATTTTTTTATAATATTTTGTTATTACCCTTGTTTCCGGTGTTAAATACTTCATTTTACTATGTATGTTTTGTCATCAATGTCTCAGTTATTTTGTATATTATATAGATAAAACATATCCATAATGATATTAATGTTATAAAAATCATATTTAATAATTAAATACATTTTTATATCCATTTTTTAATGTTGGATATGTAAAAATGAATCTCATCACGTCATGGAGACGGTAGGCCATACGTATGCACGAGCGATGGTATCATTCCATTAATAATTGAAATGATAAGAAAGTGTATTATATATTAAATTTTCCATAATAAATATAATTTCATATTTATTATATATATCTATTATTTCAATCATTATACCCACCCAATTAGAGTGGTGATGAGAAAAAGATTATACCACAGCGTGGAGATGGTAAGTCGTACGTACACACGCGCAGTGATTTCATTTTTCATAGGATGGATAAAAGGTGGAATATGGTTATTCCATAATCATAATAAAATCTCATAATATATATTATAATGGGTTTATTAATTTATAATAGAAACAATACATTAATATGAATTAGAAGAGGAAATTAACTTGAATGAATTGGTAAAAAACAATTACCTCTTCTTTGGCAGAATTATTTTAGATCTCTTCTTAAGGGATTTAGGGTTGGTATTTTTATAATAATAAGACCTCAAAAACTTGGATAAGTATTTTGGGAGGAGAAATTGGTAGGTTTAGGTTGATATAGAAGGCTCCATGTGGTGTGAATAAGTGAGGGAGGAGGTTCACTTTTATAACTGTGGTGAGGGGCACTTTTTGAAACTCTCAAAATATTAAATTAATATAAATTAATTTTCAATTAAAAATGGTTAAAAATTGGGTTATTTATAATATAATATTATTATGGTATTAAATTATCTCATAAAATAATTTTTAAGCCACATTCTTACCCTCATTTTTGGTTTTAACCCTTATTTAAAATCTTTAACTCTTACCATGACAACATGTGTTTTTACTCTTTCAAGGTAAATATATTTACTATAAAATGATAAACGAATCATAAATGAGTCATGGATGACATTTTAAACCTTATAAAAATTATTTGGATGAATTTTATATTTTTATTATTTTATATCATTTAATAAATTTTATTTAATTTAAAATATCATTAATGTCAATTTTGACACTATTCATTGCTTAAATTTTTAAGAAATATCAATACATAAGATAACTTCAAAAATATCTTTAATACCTCCCTATGTTTTATATTTTATATATAAAATTCATTTATGTCATTAATTATCTTAAATTATATTTATTTTATAATTTTTAATATCATTTATTTGATATTTCCATTAATTAAACAATTACTGCATCATTATTGTGTAAGCCTTTAAGGTAATTATTTATTTCCTAAAAATTAAAAATAAATTACCATAATGAATGTAAATATTTTAATTTTCAAATTATCATTTATATTTGAATATAAATTCTGAATAACCACATAAAAAATGTAATACTTATTAAACATATGAGAATGATATATTTGACTTTCCTTAGAATAAAATACTATAAAAGGCTTAAAGTCATCCAAATGTCTCTAAGAGGTTATAAAATTGTCCCAAGGATGATTTTTATCTATAATAAAACATCTAATAAAATTATTTCAAGTTTTAGGATAATTTTATAATATTTATAATATTATTTTTATCCTTAATTACTCGATTTACCTTTAACCGTGTTAATAAAAAATTACTAAAGTTACTATTCATAATGACCAAAAATAAAAAAAATATTTAAATAATTTGGAACCACTTATTCCAAATATGGAATCCATTTTTCAAAATTCAAAATATGGAATTTACAATAATTAATTTAAAATTAATCTCATTTATGGAATGAGAAAATGGGTTTTTAAAGTGAAAATGTTCAAAAGATTGAAATGTTCTTATATGAAAATTCAATGTGAAATTAATTCCAATAACCTATATTAGATTAATTGATTAAAAATTTATCTAATTATACATTAAAATAATTAAAAATATGATTTAACAATATAATTAATTTAGATGGAAAAAATTGTTTTCAATTAAATGCAGTATTTTTTCACTATTCATCAAAACATGAAACTTGTCAAAAAAATACCAAAAAATAAACCAAAGTAATTTTTTATATTTTTATTTAAAATAAGAAATTTATTTTTTAAAATATAATTTATAAAATTTTCAAAACCTGTATTTAAAATAAGTGTTCCATTAAAAGGCAGTAAAACTATCTTTTTATAAAAATACATCTTTTATGCGTAAAATTGCATTTGTTCTTATATAATATCTGGAAAACACATTGGATGAATTTTAAAAATTATATTTAATATATTATATATAAATTAATTTAATATCATTCACTGATAGTAATTAATTTAATTTATTAGGATAAAACACTTTTGGCGCATAATAATGGTTTTTTATAAAAACATTTCCTTTATATTCAATTGATTTTTTATATTTATTTATAATTAATTAGTAACCAATTAATTTGATCATATATTTTCATAGTTTGGTTAATCTTATTAATAACCACCAATTTAACATCTAGTAGATAATTTTCATTTTAAATAATAATATTAATAGTATAATGTGGTTCGTTTAAGATTGGTGTTGTGTGTGACGTAAGTTATCAAAGAAGTTAAATTTTAAAAGGTAATTACTATAAAAACTTGGTGTGTTACATTATCCCATCCTTCAATAAATTGAATCCTCACAATTTTAATTCAATATTGAAAAATAGGGGTTTTACATTTCAAAATATCTCTGTTGAAATCCCACATCAGAAAAAGGATTAATGAATCCTTGACTTTAAAATAAATAAAGGGAAGTATGAAGGTCACTAGAGATAACACATACTAGGTTTCCATGTAGGAAAACATGGACATGGAATATAAAGTCAACTATAAAGTTATAATAGTGGGTGATATAGAACATGTTCGTGATAAAGCTAAAAATCACAAAAGCATAAATCTTATGATCGATTAAAAGTCCATTAATTTCTTAGTAATAAAAGTAAATAGATAATGTTTTTATTAATCCTTTTCTTAGGTTTGAGGAATTATTTTACTATCCAGATAAGAAAAGTAAAAAAATAAACATACCTAATTTTAGTCCATTTCATAAGAATAATCTTAACCTTCAGTTATGATTTGATCTATTTCCACTTTATCTCTTATGTTAAGAAATGGATATTCAAGATGAATTTTAATGCCTAAATCACTTGAAATGAATCATAGGATCCATAAGTCATTTCTCTAGTATTTAATTATTTATTGAAACCAAAATAATTAGAACATTATATCTAATATAATAAATCACACTTTAACCTAAAACAATAATATCCAATGTTAAAATTAATCCATTCTAACCTTAAGAATCATCCAAAATATATCTTCCCAGATTCAGAGTTCAAAAAGGTCTTTAAATTTTCAAAATCAAACTTAACCTTAGATTCCACAAACCACATAATGTATCTCTTATTGTCACATACCACATCTATTAATACCTTGATCACCTTGATATTCTTAATGAAATCTTTCATGCTTCCAAATCCTTAAAGAAGAAGTATTGTAGTACAATCCTTATATATCTCATGATTCTTATGAGCAGAGCATCATTGATGAAATAATTCTTGAATACAAATACACAATAATTTTAACCATTCTACTTAATTCTTAAACAATTTATTATGATTCATCATCATCATGGATAACCATTACTTGTATAACTTTTCTGATTCTAACCATTAACCAAAACCCAAAGCACAATGTGAGAAACACTAATCATATTTATATGGTCATGAAGAATAATTTATAGGACGTATAAATCTTGACATTTTATTCTCAATA
The DNA here is from genome assembly GCA_963277665.1 of Viscum album. Taxonomy (NCBI): domain Eukaryota; kingdom Viridiplantae; phylum Streptophyta; class Magnoliopsida; order Santalales; family Viscaceae; genus Viscum; species Viscum album. The sequence goes on along the minus strand of OY728151.1, from coordinate 771,506,259 downwards.
TATGATTCAATAGGTTTAACCAAGGTTATATATTGTATTAAAAAATCTATAGGATGATATCCTATACATAGACTTATCCTCAAAGTCTATTATATAGTCATGTTTTCTAATCCATGGTTTCCTAAATCTAGTTCTCAAAGTTCCTACTAAAATTGCTCTGATACCAACTATAATGACCCTAACCCTGGTATCCTAGATCCAGTGCCTTACTTTATTACATTGTCATAAGATACAAGTAATCACATCCCAAAGGACTAAATATTTTATTAGTCTTGGTAAACAAGATACATACCTGAAATCCATGTTATATTTTAAAACATAAAATACACAAAGAATTTCATTGATTCTACCATTATTCCCCCTTTGTGTAACCCTTCATATTAGTAATAATATACTTCTTGTAATCTTGGAGAAAAATGAAACATAAGAAAGGGGTGATCTCAAATGCTCAGTAAGGGTAAGAATACTGCAAAATCTATGAGTAAATATGGCATAGACAATATGGAAAGTTAAATAACTGACAAAAATGTCATTTAAATAATAACATGATCTAGGAAACTTAACCATGTATATTCTACTAGTTAAATAATCACATTTAATATCAATAAATAATATCATAATGATGGGATACATAATTCCAGACATCATAAACATACCTTCAAGGCTTCGGCCAAGACATCATACATAAATGGTCAAGGCCTCACCCAACACTCAAACTAGTTTGTCTAATGAGACCTACCAATGCATCGATGGTCTATAGAGGGTTTTACCTATCACTTGATAAATTCAATGCATTCCTCATATGAAAAAAGTGAAACATAAACAACATAAACACTCATATTAAAAAAACTAACATAAGAAATGTGAATAATTTAACCATAAACCATGAATATTGTCAAAATAGCACATTTATGGTCAAACTGATCATAAAAACTTCAATAATATATGGTATATGGTGTCATAAGAGATCAACATTAATCAATCATAAGATCCAACAAACAATTTTGACATAGATGAAAATACTCTAAAAAAATTATTAAAAATATCTTGAGATAAATACCCATTTTTTACTTTGAAATAATTTATTTAAGAGTCACATAATTATAAAATAAAACTTTTTCTTTGAAAATAACCATATAAACTTTTAAAAGATGCTTCAAAACAATAAGGTGTCATGACGGTGGGAAATGCCGCTCATGACGAATAAGTTAAAAAACATCCCTTCCATATCAAAACACATAAAAAGATTCTTTTTGAAAGCCTTTAAATGAAATTAAAAATAGAAATAAAATTTCCTTTATAATTATTTTATATAAATATGAAAAATAATATCAATAATATTGACATGGAGAAAAATATTTGATAACTAAATCTTTAAACATTCAAGGAGTCTCGTACCACTTTGAACATTTAAATCATAAGCCTCGTGACAGAATAACATTTAACAAAATGTTAAATAACCTGATAATAAATAAATTAATGACATGATAATTCAAATTGGTTGTATATACACCTCATAAAATAAGGTGTATGTATAACATCAAAGTATGCCTCAATTAAAGGAGATTGAGATGAAGTCCCTTACCGTATGCTTCCTTTAGTCAAAAATGATTTTAACTCATATAAAATGGGTTTAATCATGTTATTAACTTATATAATAACCTTATTCATATACATGATATCATATATGATCTTCTTGTATTATTTTATCACTCATTTTTTATAATAGTTCATTATTACCCTTGTTTCGGGTGTTAACTGCTTCATTTTCCTATACATGTTTTTCCATGAATGTCTCGGTTCTTTTGAATAGGATATAGATCCAACATCTCAAGAATTATATTAATGTTATAAATATAATATTTAATTATTAAATACATTTTTATAGCCATTATTGAATGTTTGATATGGAAAATGAAGCACATTATATTGTGGAGATGGTAGGTTGTACGTACGCACGAGCGACGGTATCATTCCCTTAATAAGTGAAATGGAAATGAAGTGTGCGGTATATTAATTTTTCAAAAATAAATATCATGTCATTTTTATTATAGATATCCATTATTTCCATCATTATACCCATCCAAGTAAGGTGGTGATGAAAAACATATTACACCACGACGTGCAGACGGTAAGTCGTACGTGCACACGTGCGGTGCTTTCATTTTTTGTAGGATAGATTAAAGGTGGAATATGGTTGTTGCATAACCATAATAAAATCACAGAATATATATTGTACTGGATTTATTACTTTATAATTTAAAAAACACATGAATAGGAAATATGAGAAGATATGAACTTGAATGAATTGGTAAAAACTGATTACCTCTTTTTTGGCAGACTTTTTTAAGATATCTTATTAAGGGATCTAAGGTTGGTATTTTTGGAAGACAAAGACCTCCACAACTTGGATAATAATGTTTATAGGATAAAATTTTAGGTTTCGGTCAAGATAGAAGTCTCATTATGGTGTGAAGAAGTGAGGGAGGAGGTACCCTTTTATAATTGAGGTGAGGGGCAATTTAGAAACTCTAAAAATATTAAATTAATATAAATTAATTTTCAATTAAAAATAGATTAAAAGTGAGTTATTTATAAGATAATATGATTTTGGTTATAAATAATCTTATCAAATAATTTTTAGGCCACATTATTACCCATATATTTTGATTTTAACCCTTATTTAAACCATTTAACCATTACCATGACAACATGTGTTTTTACTCTTTGAAGGTTAATATATTAACTATAAAAGGCTAAAAAAATCATAAATGAGTCATGGATGAAGTTTTAAACCTTATCCCAATCATATTTATAAAGTTTTTATTTTTATTAATCTTATATCATTTAATAAAATATTACATATTTTAAAATATCATTAATGTCAATTTTCACACTATTCATTACTTGAATTTTTAAAAAATATCAATACACAAGATAACTTCGAACCAAAACATTTAATACATCCCTAATATGTCTATTTAATCTATAATTTTTTTATGATATTAATTGTCTCAAATTATATTTATTTTAATATTTTTAATATCATTTATGAGATATTTCCATTAATTAAACAATTACTCTATCATCATTTTGTAATCATTTAAGGTAATTATTTATTTCATAAAAAATAAAAATAAATTACCATGATGAATAAAAAAATTTATCTTTCAAATTACTATTTATAGTCAAAGATATATTCTTAATAACCACATAAAAATTTAATGCTTATTTAAAACATGAGTATAACATTTTGACTTTCCTTAGAATAAAATGATATAAGTGGCTTAAATTCATTCAAGTGGATCTAGGAGGCCATAAAATATACCCAAGGATGAATTTTGTGGAAAATAAATCATCCAATAAAACTATTAAAAGTGTTATGGTAGTTTTATAATATTTATAATATTATTTTTCCTTTAATTACTCGATTTACCTTTAACCGTATTAATAAAAAATTATTAAAGTTATTGTTCATAACATCCAAAATAACAAAAGAACCTATTTACATAATTTGGACCAACTAATTCCAAATATTCATTCCATTTTTCAAAATTCAAAACACATAAGTTTTGGTAATTAATTTAAAATTAATCTCATTGATAGGACAAGAAAATTGGTTTTTTAAGTGAAAACATTCAAAGGATTTAAATTTTTTTATATACAAATTCAATGTGAAATTGATTCAAATTACATACATTGGATTAAATTATAAAAACTTGATCAAATTATAATTTAAAACCAATTAAAAATATAATTTAATACTATAAATTATTTAGATGAAAAAAAAAATATTTTCAATTAAAATGCAGTATTTTTTCATTATTCATCAAAACATGAAACTTGTCATAAAAATACCAAAAATTCAACCAAAGTAAATTTTAATATTCCTTTTTAAAATAATAATTTTATTTTTTCAAATAGAATTTATAAAAGTTGCAAAACTATATTTAAAATAAGTATGACATTAAAAGGCGGTAAAACTATCTTTTTATAAGAATACATCTTTTATGAATAAAATTGGATTTATTATTATATCATATATAGAAAATATATAGGATAAATTTTAACCATTATATTGAATATATTATATATAAATTTCATTAATATAATTCACTGATATTAATTAATTTAATTTATTAGAACAAAACACTTTTGGTGCATAATAATAGTTTTTTTATAAAAACATTTCTTTTATATTCAATTGGTTTTTTATATTTATTTATAATTAGTTTGTAACCAATAAATTTAATAATATATTTTAATAATTTAGTTAATCCTATTCATAATATCCAATTTAATTTCTATGATATCATTTTCATTTTAAATAATAATATTAATAGTATATCGTAGTTCGTTTAAGATCGGTGTTGCATAAAACATAAGCTATTGAAGAAGTTAAATTTAAAACGAGACATACCATAAAATATTAGGGTATTACATGGTCCTTCATGGTCAGGGATATCAATAGGTTTGAAATATGAGATAATTCAAATAAAAACCTTTGATAATAGCCTACAAGGCCAATGAAGCTAAGGACCTCTGCCACATTCTGGGTGCAGCCCAAGAAACAACCCCCTCATTCTTTTATGGATCCACTACCACCCCATTTTGAGACACCGCATTTATAAGTAAGTTCACCTTTTATTTCCAAAAATTACATTTGGACAACTTTCCATAGATTAGGTGGTGTCGGAGAGTCTATAGGATGGATCTTAGGTGCCCTAAATTCTCTATTTAATTGGATCTTTGATTCATTATATTTATTTTTGTTTTTGATAATTATAATAACATTATTTTTTATATAATTATAATTTCTCATAGCACTAAATTCATTAAGTTTTATATGTTTATTATGAACTATATTTGGAGAAAAACCCATCATAATATTGAATAATTTTTTATATGTTGTTAGTTTGTTCTTGAAAATTTGGATAAGTTTGAAACTGACCAAAAGAATAAATTTTAACTGACCTCAAGAAGAAAAATGAACCAACCACAAGTTATAATAACTAACTATGAGTGAAAATTTGGAAAATTCCTAAACTAAAAACATTTTATAAGTGAACCTAATGCACATTGATAAATAAAGTGACCACACGTTGGAATTCAAGTGACCACACTTTGAGAAATAAAGTGACCATGAGAGTGGAATGACCATAAGAAAAAGTGATAAAATATAATGCTAAAAGATCAATCATGGATGAATGATTGTATGATAGAGGACTGACCTCTTGAAGAAAATTATTTATCATAAGTATTAAGCTACCATAAGTGATAACATACTATAAGTTCAAATGATTTAATTTAAGGAGAAAGGATCAATCGTAATATGAAATTTTAAAAAGGCATTGATCAACTGTAATACATGACTAGGCATGAGGGATCGACCGCATGGTAACTCAAACCTATTGTAAGTTCAAATGATCAACCACAAGATATGACCTACCATGCAGAATTAATTACTAAAAGAACTAACCTACCATGAGCATGACCTAACACAAATCACCTATCATGCCTAAAATGGAAGCATTTTTATGATTCTCGTTTTTTTATACCATTATATTTGTTAGGTATTTTGATTTACTACAAGTTTATTTTAATTTATTTTATTATTCTACTAATTTATTAAATTTTTATTAATTATTTTTATTCTAAGAAATTTTATTTGGAAGAATTACATGTAGGATTTAATTCTCATCATGTGAGTTAATGTCTCACATTGTGTCTTTAGAAAAAGTCAGTTTCAAATTTAAATTGGTTGAAATTTAAATATTTTATCTTGAATATTTCATATGAATGATTCCAAGGGACTTAAATATTATTTATTATGGATTATTATTAATATATTAATTGTTTTAACACATTCCACTGAATAGATTACTTATTTGTTTAGATTATTGAAAAAAAGGATCCATGTGAACTTTTCATGGGAATTCAATATAGAAATCACATGATAATTTAAGAAGGATGAAAATAAATGAGTTTCGCTCTTTGAATATGATGTGCATAAAATAAATCAATATAATTAGTCTGACAAAACCAATAAAAAAATCAATTGATGATAAACAAACTATATAAGTGAGACATTCTTGGTGATCAATTACTTCTCTTGACTGAACTGAAATCTTTTGATCATTTTCAGGTGGAGATTTCACTGCTACCACAAAACTCTAATCTTAAATTATGTATCTAGTTTATATAATTTTCAATTCTCTATTTTCTTTGTACTTAATCATATCTTGTATTACTATCCATTAAAAGGTAGTATAGTGGGTAGTGAATCCCAAAAAAAGTCAGGATTTAGCTTGTTTCATAACCACAAAAAGTGTTGTGCCTTGGACCAATTAAAAGGCAGGTTTAGTTTCTACCACCACTTCAAATGTTTAATTTTGGGTTATGTCTCCAAGTGTGCAAAAGGTAGGGTGATCAGGTTAATCCACTATGTGTGAAATAGGTTTTTGTTATGGGTTGTGCCTCCAAGGTTTAAAAATGTAGTCGTAAAGGGTTGAGATCTCTCTTCAAAATTAATATATTCCATTATAGTGGGTTTCATCTATATCTATATTTGAGAGGGGTGAATATTAAACATAGGATCATTTAGAACCAAATGACTACAAAAAACATTATGTTCAATTTTTTATTTCCACCATTTTTATATTGAAGTTTGATAATAATTCATTAAAATATTTAAAAAGGTCAATTCAACCCCATCTTGACTATTCAACCAATCTCACATTAGGACCTAACAATTGGTATCAGAGCTTGACCCCTATCTTGGAATATTTATATTTATTAATGCTAATTATTTTTTACTTAATTATCAAGGGTAAGGATTTTATTTGAGATGGTGCGAACTAGTTCAAATAAAGGTTGGAAACATTAAATAACTTCATTAATTTATGGAACTGATTATGAATACTAGAAGTCTCACATGGGATCCTTTCTCAAACACCTAAGAATTGACAGCTATATGATCATGTTCAAACCATACAAACTACCTGAAGTTGATCCTAAATCATTGGTTTGTAATGATGCGGTAAAGTATGTAATTAATTATAAGGTAATGAATATTTTCTATTGTGATATTAGTAGAAATATATATAGTCATATATCTACATGTAAAACATCACCTGAAATTTTGAGGAAGCTTCAGGTTACCAATATTAGTTTTGGTAAATTGATAATAACTAAGTTATGCATGTTAAGAGATGAGTATCAAGAATTCAAAATGGGATAATAGGAGGCTACTAATAAAATTTTTCATATATTTACAAGATTTATAAATGGAATGAGTGATTTGGGATAAAATTTAGAAAATCATGTTTTTTAAAAGATTCATAAGAGACTTACCCAATAAATGAAATGATAAAAAGGTATAAATTGATGAAAGAGAAAAATCAAGGAATATAATTTAGATGATATTATTGAATAATTACTTTAATATGAATTATAATTGAAAATATTTCTCAAGAGGGAAATTTAAAAAGGAATAGGATTGATTTTAAATCTAAAATGAATGTTTCCACTTAGTATTTTGATTCTAAATTAAAAATCAATTAAAAAGATAAATTTGGATAGGTTTCTAAAGTAATAATAGATAAGGTTTAATCAAGAAAGAAAATAAGGAATTTCTATTAAAATAAAGTAAGCAATAAAGGCGATAGTGATGATGAAGCTATCTATTATGAATGCAAATAAATAGGGAACATCAAGACTAACTATTTAGGAATCAAGAATGATAAAAATAAGAGAGATAATTTCAATAAATAGAATAAAGTTATGGAATCTAGTTTAATCTACACCTCATATTATGATTCAAGTGATTAAACCGGTGATGAAAAAGAAAAAAAACTTTTTTAATATATTAATCAAAATAGTTGAGTGAATTTGATTATTACTTCTCTTATGAAAATAAATTTGAAATCACTATATATGAGATTAATTAAGTGATATACTCAATCATGAAATCAACAATATCACTATTTTATTCAAAATATTAATATTATATATAATATCACTCTTGATAAAAAAATGAATTGAGAAATACCCCTTCACCTCCCATGAAAAAATATATACTAAATTATAAAGTGTTAAACTTAAAAATCTCAAGCTCGAGGATTATGATTCTAAATGTGATTAATTTTAAAAAATTAAATCTGATTCTATTTTAGAAGAAAATTATAATCCTAAAGGAGAGATTGAAAAATTGAAAGTATATTTTTCAAAAAAATTAAAGGGAAAAAATTTTATGATAAGATGATGAGTTTGAATGAAATGACTAAAAATAAATTTGGTCTTGGTTATGAAAATGTATAACCCAAAATCTATAAGAACTTCTTTGTCAAAGGCTCAAATGGAAAAGTTTCAAGTGTTACATGTTTTAAATTTCATTGGAAGGATCGTTATATGAATGATTGTTTTTTAATATTTATAAAGTCACTTGATCATAAAAATTATTTTATTTAAAAATCATTTTCTTCTAAATTTACTATTAATACAATATTTAAATCTATTTGGGTTCTTAAGAAATAATTCTCTAACCCGTTTGGACCCAAGTTTTTCATGGGTATCAAAGTGTTAATTAATTTGATTCTGTAATGAGTTTTTCTTGTAATAATAAAAAAGTACATATGGTATATGAAAAATGTTTTCTCATGGTATATGACTGGTGATATCTCTAATTTTATGTCTTTTATTAAATTTGATGGAGGTAGTGTTACTTTTGGTGATCATTCAAAAAGAAAAGTTAAAGGTTTTAGAGAATTTATAATTTCAAATTTATTTATTAAATAAAAGGTTCTATTTTTTTAAGTATTGAAACATAATTTAATAAGTATTTCACAACTTTGTGATGATGAAATGAGTGGGAAATTTGAAAATGATAAATTTATTGTTTTCAAAAATAAAATTATCAAGTTTTAAAATCATAAAAATTTTAACATTTATTCAATTGATTTTGCTAAGTTGGGTGAGTAGAATGTGAAATGTTTGAATTATGTAAAAAATGAAAATGTTTTATGGAATTGAATATTGGGATGGTTTCTTCACAATATTTCTAGAAATAAAAAGGTACTATATTTTCCTAACATGAACCTGGATAGCTCCTATGTAAGTGATTTTTACTTGAAAGGTAAACAGCATAAATAATTTTTTTAATCTGTATATGAGGTATAAACTTCCATTCCCATTCAAATTTTTCATTGGGATCTTTTTTATCATTTGAAAACTACTAGTATTGGAGGAAAAAGGTATGTTCATTTTATTTTTGATGACTATAGTAGGTTTACATGGGTATATTTTCTTATATTTAAATCAGAAAATTTATCAATATTTATGTCTTACTCTAAATGGGTTCAAAATGAAAAAGGGGTGTTTAATTTTATATAATATAAGTGATAGAGTTGTAGAGTTATTAAATATAAAATTTACACAATTTTATAAAAATAACGGTTATAATCACAATTTTTCAAACCCTAGGGAACCATTGAGAAATGGTTCAGTAGAAATAAAAAATAAGACAATATAAGAAATGGCCATAACAATGTTGAATGAATATTCTTTTCCAAAATACTGATATAAAGGAGATTTTAATTTATCTTGTCATGTTTCTAATAGATTTTTTCTTATACTAGTGTTAAATAAAACACCTTATGAAATTTGTAAAGGAAGAAAGCCTAGAATTGGTTATTTCAAATTATATGGTAGTAGAGTTTTTATTCTTAATATCAAAGATTCCCTTGAAATTTTTTATTCAGAATAAGATGAAGGTATTTTTTTATGGATTTAATATGATCATCTAATGATCATTTGAGGTGGAAGAAAACCCAAAATATAGAAGATATATCATCAATAAATCAATGTGTAAATAATATGATAAATAGAGTACCCAGTATTCGAAAGTTATATCAGATATATTCTTCATCAGTGAAGGAGAATGCTTCATAAATATCACTAGGAGTAGATGATACGAATCCTACTACCTCCAAGACAATACACTAGCTAGTGGATCCACACACATTGATTGAGGATACCCAAAATCTTAATTGGTTCTAGAACCTTCTCAAATAAGATAAACTGAATTTTAGGAAAAATAGAGTTTAGTAGTGTCTCACACACATCGAACTTCACCCACACAATAGAGATCATATCTCTTATATATAAAAAGTACCAATTTTATTATTTTTATCATATAATATGTGTTTCTAAAACTCAAGTATAGCATTTATTGAATTTTTAAATGAATAAATTCAATTCTTAAATGAACCGACTCTTTAGTTTAAAATTGATTGAAACCATTTGGAAGAAGTTGTACATACATGAGATTCATGATATATATTATATGATATAATATATATATATATATATGATATATAACCCCTAGTGGTATCATTGCATAAGGAGAAAAATTTATCCAGAAGAGGATCTTGTGTTGGACCAAATATTTGAGACATTTGTTAGAGGCTTTAAGGGAAAGCTTTAGGAGAAGATTTCAATCATCCAAGAACCACTATCATATATATGAATCCACACAAAGATATTTAAATATAAATTACATCATGATTATATACTATATAATATTACACTTGGACTTTAGTAAGATAAGCTCATGAATATCAGGAAGAAGTTTTGGGTATTCTGAGGAGTATCCAGGAATATGAGAAACAAATCCATTATATTATTACTCGAGAAAAATTTGATCTTAGAGATATATAACGTATCTCTAAATCCTTAAATTAAAACATAAATAAATTAAAATACCTATAAGCCATACTCAAAGAGAATAAGAATAAGAAAGAGACTAATTCATCTCCCACTAAAGGACTTGCTGTAAAACCTTGGTAAGGTAAGCTAGTATGGTAAGTGATCACCCAGAAACCAATCCCTTAGGAATGATAGAAAAGATTATTCAAGGATTGTTTTTATAAGATCAATAGGGAAGCTAATACCTCATATCATATCTATATTCAAGAAGAATATAGTCCAAGGAAGAAAGATCTAAAAGGTGTTACACAACATGGTATGATCCTTAAGCTATATTGTGAAAAGGATAATGGTGTATCCATAGTTGAATGGGATCTATACCTTTGATATTATATTTTATCAATTGGTTTATATTCATAGACCATAGATAGTAGACTCGATTTCACAAGAACTACCTTGAGGGGTAATATAGGGATGTTTTAGTATATACTATTAAGACACTTAGAAGTGATAATGGATATCCAAGAATATTTCATATTCCCAATTGAGGTTATACCATTGGTGGTTGATTTCCTCAAACTAGATTTTTCTAGAAATTAAATGGTCGATCGGGATGGAGAGTTGGTAGAAAAATCTAGAACAACTTTAACAAAAGTCCAAATCTATGAAATGTTCTATTTTAAAGAATATATTTATGTGTTTCAACATTTTTATTATCTTATTGGATTGGAAGATTAAGTATGTTCTCTAGATTTATTTACCTATAAGATTTCAGGCATTTGGCCTAAAGTAGTTAAACAATCCTTGAAGTCTCAAATTTCTCAAAGTATATATTTTTAATATAATTTAGGAGTTTGATTATAAATAATAAGGTATGTGATAATTATTTATTATATATTTATTCATTTCTTACAGGATGTAAAAAATATTTCATATATGAGTTTTTCTTATTATCCAAATGTAGAGGGTGTTACAGGAAGATGTGGATGTGGTCCCACCACACAGGAGCTTGAAAAAACCCAAAAAATAATGTTTTGAACATAGTTTTAGGTAGTACAGTGTGAATGAAATAAATCATACAATAAATTACAGAAAATATTTGTTTAAATAAGATCATCAAGTCAATTTTTAGATAGAAATCCAAAAAAAATAAAAATGATATCTTAGACCAAATAGAATTCATAAGGATGTGCGAGAAAATTTTAAGGAAAAGGGGAATTATCCAAGATTATATAAAGTAAAATCTCAATATATTTTTCTTTTTTTCTATAGTTATAAGGGTCACAGAACTAGAACTTTCCTAAAAACTGATAGGAAAAGAGTTCGTCTCAAAAAATACTTATGGAAGATTCATTAGAGATATTGTTTGAGATTATATATGGATAAGATATTGACTTGGATGATGATAGTTTATATTATTTATATTCAGAGTACTCAAAGGTAGAATAATATAACTCAAATGAGGAAGAAGGTAATAACCCCAATGTAATTTTGATCTAGCTTCAAATATCCATGATTTAATTAGGGTATAGTGCACTAGAAGAATCTCTTGAGATAGTAAAACTAGAGGAGATGGAATGTGATCTATTTCATTATTCAGAAATTGAAATCCATTTAGAAGGAAGGTATTGTCAATAATAGAATATTTCTAGAGTTGATTGGTTTTAGGTATACAAAAATTCATGGGTACCATATCGAGAAATGATCAATATCATTGAGGATGAAGATACAGTTGAATTCTATAAAATAGATAGAGTATTTTTTATGATTATTTTTCTAAAACTAGAATGGGTTAGTAAGTATATCCATAAAAATTCCAAGTTTGTGAATTTTTCAATAATATAGACCAAATTAGATTCTATTATCGAAAAAGGACAAGATATGCCAATTGTAATTATAGTGGTGTATGGTAGCTTATCTAATTTCTCCAATGCATTATTAGGAGGAGCGTGAGAAAATATGTATGTAGCATCAGCATGGGTAAAGGTGATCCTAGATTTTCATGTATTACTTATGGAAATAAGTATTATTAAAACTCTATAAGAGAATATCAACATGAGGAACTAGAAAAATAAGTTGGGATATCCACCCAAAAGAAGATGTGTTGAATTAATTACTTATCTTTACGTAAAGTTCTACAATACTGGGAGACTAGCTCTAAGGGTGTGGAAATATATACACATATTTTCCAAGATGAAAGAAAATTAGTTGGATTAATGAATCCAAAGGTGGTAAACCCTAATAGTTTAACCTATCCTAGAGAATGGGATTTACTAGATCCAGAGTAAGAAGGAGGGTAGAAGATAATTCTTTTAGATGTGATAAAACATGTCAAAAATAGACTTGGAATCTATAAGAATAGAGAATATGAATATGGACTTAGATTAGAAGGATCAAGATTAAGAAAATTATATTTGAATATAGAAGATCTCAAATCAAAAATACTTGAGAATCCTTTGGATAATCCAAGGCTGTAAATTGAAAAAATGATGGTACTTTGGCAGAAAAACCTAGAACATCAGTTTTTAGAAGGATAGTAAGAAAAATTATTGTTTTATTACCTATCTATGAGGATAAAGAACCTCATGTAAAATATATGGGATCTTTATTACTCAATTAAAATATAGAAGATTAAGTTACATTAGTAAAGATAATTATTGGTGGAACTTTATGTATTTACCTAATTGATATAAGATATTCCTTATCTTTCACAAGAATTTGTTTTTCAAAAGTAACTTGGGAAACCATAGAGTTGTAAGTTACAGTTGGTAACAATGCAATAGTTGTGATTCAATAAGTGTAAAAGGATGTTCATATAGAACTTAATGGGAGAATGTTTTTAGAGAATATTATTTTCTTTATTCCATAACTTTCAAATGAATTCTTGATTTTAAATCAATTAATTATAAAATATCATCTAGTAACTATATTTTAATAAGGAATTATCCTCAACAATTACTCAATTCTAACTTATTTTAGGAAAATAGAAATGGTTCTAGAAAATAAATTATCTAATATATAAGTGGAAAAATATCCAAATGAGGATAGAGAATACCACAGAAATATTGATTAGTAGAATTAATCGGTTGTATTGAAAGTTCTAAGGATAAATGAAGAAGATACATTGGTCATAATAATAGATTAATTATCAAAAAATTTGTCAAAAACCCATCTTAATTTGTGGTATAAGGTGATGGAAGAGGCTAAAATTAACCTTAAATATCCTAGTGTGGTGATTTGAAGTAAGGTAATTTCCTATCTATATGGAATGGTTAAGGATTTTTCGAAACATATTCCAGAATTAATCAATATTAGACTAATCAGGAATAGTAAAAGTCCTCACAAGAGTGTGGCATTCATAATAATGAATCATGATAAGAAAAACATGGTAAATATATAATGTTTATTGATTATCGTGATCTTAATTATTCCACAAAGGATGATGCCTATAATATTCCTAATAATGAGGTTTTAAGAATAAATATTATGAGTTAAAGGAAAATTGTATATTTTAAGTTTGATATTAATTTAAGATATTGGAAAATTAATATCAAAGATAATATTATACCATTTATAGTATCTACAACACTATTTGGATTTTTAAAATGGTTAGTTACTCTATTTAAACTCAAGAATTCCCAAGGAATATACCCAAGGAGAATGGGCAAGGAATTCAGTAGATTATCACAATTTATGGAAGTATACATTGATAATGTGCTCGTATTTAGAAAAAATGTAGAATATCATATCAATAATTTATAGTAAGTGGATGAAGTGTTAAGAAGGATAATACTTTCAGAAAGAAAGATCATTTAGATGTAACCTAAAATATAATTATTGGGATTATAGATACAAGGAAGTAGATTGAAGATTAACCACACATTTTAGAGAAGCTAAAAACATTCCCTGATAAACATACAAATTGTAAGTAGATGCAGGTGTTTCTTGGTATATTAAGTTATTCCATATAATACATATAAATTCCCCGACCACAACATCCCAAAGTCAGTGGTTACTTTATTACATTGGTTCTAGATACAAGTGACCACATCCCAAGGGTCTGAAGATTTTAGTAGTCTTACTAAACTAGATACATACTTTCATTTCACATACATTTGAAAACAAAAAATACAACAATGTGTTTTATTTGAGATCATAATTATTCCCTCTATCATGTCCCAATATATAAATCATAAAATGTTTCCTGGAATCCTCGGGAAAGGTGACATAAGGGGTGAACTCAGATACTCAGTAAGGGTATTCATACAGAAGAATCTATCATGAATACATAAGGCATAATCAATATAGAAAGTTAAATAACTAAAACACATTCCATTTAATCAATAAATTTAACATGATTAATAATATGTATGGAATAAATGAAAATAAAATAATTCCATATAAATAAGATCATAAGATAGAAACAAATCCATGGATCTCATAAAAAATAAAATAATCACATGGACATCAATAATTGAATTCATAATGATGG
Organism: Viscum album; assembly: GCA_963277665.1. NCBI lineage: Eukaryota > Viridiplantae > Streptophyta > Magnoliopsida > Santalales > Viscaceae > Viscum > Viscum album. Next base: position 771,491,063 of record OY728151.1, on the reverse strand, counting down.
AATGCATAATATCGAACATCATAAAAAACCATCAAGGCCTTATTACAATAAATTTAAAATACCATTTAGGATTTGTGTTAATACATATGTATAAATGGGTAAGTACTCAGCCGAAAACCAATCTAGTTTGTATCATGAGACCTATCGATGAATTAAGGGGCTATAGTAGGCCCTTCCCATCACATACTAAGTCCAATGAATTCTTAATATGAAAGGGTTAAACCATAATAAACATAAACATTCGTATATAAAAACTAAAATATTAAATGTTAATAATTTCCCCAATCAATAAATATAATCATAAACCATCCATAGTAATATGGAGAATGGTATCAAAATAGTACATCCCCATTAAAACTGACCATAAATCATCCATATAAATAATAATGATGGTATCATTACCACATATCCTCAGTGAATCATAATTAAAATAAGGGTTGTCATTATTGATTAATATAAATATCATAAAATATCATTTCAAACATTCTTGAGGAAAATATAATTTTCACTTTGAAAATAACTTTTAAAAAACTAAAAATTAACAGAATATTAGGGAAAGAATTCTCTTTAGAAATATTCTTTTAAATTTTTCAAGGAAGCTTCAAATAAATTAGTGGTCCTAATGGAGAGTAATTTCATACACTCTATAAAAACATTCCTTTCACATTGTTGTCAAAAGGTTAAAAAAGTTCTTCATTTGGAAAATGATAAAAATATTCCTTTAAAACCATTATTTAAAAATTAAAACCTGGGTAAAAATGTATTTAATCAATAATTTGGAAATTTTTAAAACATTTTTGAAAACATTTTTTGAAAACATGGATATGAAAGAAAAAGGTTTTTCAACAAAAAAGAGAAATGAAGTTAGTTTTCTTTCAAAATTTTCTTTTAGTCTCTTTTATTCTCAAAGAGTAAAATGAGAGGAAATCATGTATTTTATAGAAATAACTATAGTATAAGAAAATTAATGAGTTTTATTTAAATATATATCATAATATTTCATCATCAGAAACTTAATCATAAACAATCTTGATAAACAATGTGATTATAAAATAAACCATTACCACTTTTGTAACTTATGAATCCTAAGCCCTATAAAAGAAATAAATTCAAATGAAACTTTAAATATCATGAAGATAAATATATTCAAGATAAAACATATCAAAGAGGTAGTATATACACCATGAAAAATAACTAAGTTGTGAATATGGAATCGTTCTCATGAAAGTTAAAGTGAGATGACAACTCCTTACAAAGATCAGATCATTGAATTGAGAGTTAATCAATGGAGAGATTATGTGTAAAAAAATTAAATCCAAAAAAATAATTATTATTGAATAAAATAATTTATAGATAAATTCACACATAATAATTTAATAACAGTTTCAAAGAATATTTATAACCCAATGAAAGGAAATTGAGTTAAGAAACCATTTACTACATGGTAACTTTCAAGAAAAACCCCCTTGAATGAAATAATTAAAATTGAAACTTAAAATAACATGAATTTTGAAGTATTCATGCTTTTCAAATGTAAAAGGTTAAATATATACACAATATAAAATAAATTATATATATAACATTACAATATTCCCCAATGAAAGGAAATTGAGACAAAATCTCTTACCTCACACTTCCTTTTGGTTGAACACACTTTAAAATCCTATATAATGGTTTTAATCATGTTATTAATTTATAAAAAAACTATATTCATATTTATAATATCATATATGATACTCTTATAACATATTACTACCCGTTCATTAATAATATTTTATAATTATTATTGTTTCGGGTGTTAATTACCTTGTTTTCTCATGCATGTTTTTTCGAGAATGTTCTTGTTTTTGTGTATAGGATATAGTTCAATAATATAAATAATGATATTGATGTTATAAATATAATTTTTATTCATTATATATATTTTTATAATAATTATTTAAATTTTAACATGGGTAATGGATCACATCGCTTTGTGGATACGGTAGGTCGTACATACGTACGAGCGACGTTATCATTTCCTTAATGGGTGAAAGGGTAAGGAATTGGTTGATATATTAAATTTAAATAATTAATATCATGTCATATATATCAATTATATTCATTAAATTTATCCTTATTATCTTCCATGTAAATTATAAGTGAAAAAAAATCACATCGCTTCGTGAGGGGGTAGTCCGTCATACACATGAGTGGTGTTATCATGTTTTAAAAAGAATGGAAATTAAGAAGTTATATGTGATTTTAAAAATAAAAAGGTATAATTATATCATAAATATTATATGAATACATTAAATAAATAATTATATCCAACCATGAGAGGTTTTGTTGGAGAATGAGCCACATCAGTTTGTGAGGTGGTAGTCTACCGTACACACGAGTGACATTATCATATTTTAAACGAAATAGAAATTAAGAAGGTATATGTGATATTAAAATTATATAAGTATAATTATATAATAAATATTATATATATATATATACATTAATTCGATCATTATATCCAACTTTAAGAGGTTTTTATGGAAAATGGGTCACATTTATTCACACGGTGGTAGTCTGTCATACACAATACTGATGATTTTGTTTCCCATTTGATGGAAGAGGGGATGTATATAGGTTATTTCATTAACATAATAAAAAATTTGTATATTTTATATACTTTAATTATTATATTTTAATTTTTAAGACATAATTTAAGTTTGTAAAAGAATAAATAAAAAATAAATATCTTTGTTAAGATGATTACCTTCTCTTAGAGAAACCTCTTTGGATATCCTCTTATGGACACTAGGGTTGGTCTTCCTAGAAGACCAAAATATATATAATGTTTATAAGGGTGTTGGGGATATATTTTCTAATATTTTTTTTATCCAAATGGATTGAGAGTTGTGAATAAGTAAGGGGAGTGAGTTCCCTTTTATAATTGAGGAGTGGTGTTTTTTTAAATACCCAAAACTATTCAATAATGGGAAGTGAATATCACCCCAAGTGACTCAAAAACTGAAACATAATAGAGTGGATGGAATTTAAGGTCAATACACACCTCAAATACAAAAAAAACATGTTTTAAACATGTTATTCCCTTAGCCTCTAATTTTCCTCATGTTTACCATCTCATTTGTTACCACAGTAACTAGTTTTTAACATAGGTAATTAAACCTTTAAGTCTAAAATAAAATGACTCGTATTAGATAATTTTCACCCACTGATTCTAAATATATAATCTAATTTATAAAATAAAAAAATATGTGTGTGAAAAAATTAATTTTAACACGATCACATGTAACGCACAAAATTTTTTTCCCCTTTACCATGGTAATGAAGTTTTTACTATTTAGATATCAATATAATTATTATAAAAGGACCATTGTTCCATGAATGGACTATGGTAGATATTTTTAAGAATGTAACAATCACTTGGAAGAAGATAAGACTTTTAAAAAAATTAAATTATTTGATTAAATATTATATATTATAAAATAACATTAATGTCAATTATGAAACTATTAATTTAATTTGATTTTAAAAATATCAAGATAATGATGGATGTAACACCCCAAAATTTTAAAAAATGACCATCATATATAATAGTGTATATGACACGCAGCACCAAGTGTAAAAATAAATATAACCTCTTGAGACTTTATGATATATTAACTATTTAAAATAAATTCAATACATTATATATCTTTCATTACATGCAATTCTAAGTTTATCTTGTGCTATATGCAACATTGATTTTATCTTGCATTACACGCGATAATGACTTTCTTCAATCACTTGCATTACATGCAAGACTGAGTTTACTGAATACTTTTAAAATTATTATTTAAAATGAAAATTATCTCTTAGTCATTAAACTAGAGGTTATAAATAGGATTAAATAAATTATTAAAATAAATTTTTGAATTCATTGGTTACCAATTAATTATAAATTAATGTAAAAACCAATTTAATATAAAGGAAATTTTTTTATAAAAACTATTTTTATGTTCTCAAAGGAAATTTATCTTAATAAATTAAATTAATTACTATTAGTTAATGATATTAATGTAATTTCTATTTTATATATTCAATAAAATGTTTTGCCAATTATCAAATATATTTTATAAGTATAAGATAAGAATAAATCTAATTTTATGAATAAAAATTTGTATTTTTCTAAACGGTGATTTTGTCACTTTTTAATGGCGCACTTGTTTTAAAACTAAATTTTTCAAATTTTATAAATTTTATTTTATAAAATAAACTTAATTTTTAAAATTTTAATTTCAAAATTATCTTAAGATGAATTTTTATCATTTTTTTTGAGAATTTTAATTTTTTTATGAATAACGAAGAATACTGAACTTAATTGAAAATGGACTTTCCATAAAAATAATTTATATTGTTAAATTATATTTTAAATTGGTTTTAATTTTATATTATATCAATTGTACAAATATTAATCCAATTTAGGTCATTGGAATCAATTTCATATTGAATTTTGATATAAATCATTTCAAACTTTTGAACATTTACACTTTAAAAACCATCTTTATAGTCATATCTATGGGATAAATTTTAAATTAAATTACCTAACTTATATGGGATGAATTTAGAAAAAATTATTTCAGAATTTTAATAAAAAAAATTTATAATATCTAATAATTTCAACTTAATTTTTTACCAAAGTGATTAGTGAAAACATTTAATGTTAATCGCAGTAATTAAGGTAAAAATGAGTTTACTTAGTGGTTAATCTTAAAAGATATGGTATGGAAATGACCTAAGAATTATCCAAAACCCATTAGATAGACATATTTATACCATATTCACTATTTTATCTAAAATTATTCATTATTGGAGTCACATGAGGTAAGGGATACCTCCCAATGATGTTTACCTTTTGGTATTTACAAGAATATCACTCCTCCTCCACTATAAAAGGGAACTCACTCCACTTAATTATTCATGCCTCTCAATAAATTTTTATAAATCAAACCCTAACCTATTCACTTAAAAGCTTATATACCCTAATCCTAGAAGCCTTATTTTGGGCATAAATCCATCAAGATACCCGAAGAAGAGATAATAGTTTTCTAAAAGCGTTTTTATTTTATTTCCTTCTCCACCTACATCAATAATTCTTATATAATGATTATATAATAACATCAATATATTAAATATACTGATATTTTTTAATTTTTTTTTACTACTTAAAACCACATACACTTCCATCAAATGGGTTATGAAATCATCGCTTGTCTATACAGTGGACTACCGCCTCACAAATTGAAGTCATTCATTTTTTCATTACCACATTTCAATATTGGAAATAATGATATATTTATAGTGTATATATGATATATATTATATTTATTATGTATTTATGCTTTTTTAACTATTATATAACACATACCTATATACTTTCAATTTTTTGAGAATAATATAATGTCGTTCATGTATACAATAGACTACCACCTCGCGAAGCAAAGTGATTCATTCACATTTTAATGTATTGAGGATGGGTATAATAAAAATATGTGATATATATGACATAATAATTATATTTTAATGATAATATATATATATATATATATATATATATATATATCTTTTACTTTTATTTCTTTCAATGTGACTAGAAAATGAAAACAGCATTCATGTGTATGTATGGCCTACCGTCTCTTTGAATGGTGTATTTCATTTCCTATCAATAAATATTATGGATTACTATAAATACATATATACTGAATATATATGATATTTAAATAATGTTTTACATTCTGTATATGATTAAATCATGATCAAACTAATAAGATCAAAAAATAACAATTCAAAACATACTCAATAAACAAGGGACTTAACACCCAAAACATAGAAAATAATGAAATATTATTAAAAAATGGGTGATAATATGTTATAAAATAATAATATATGATATAATAAATATTAATATGGTTATAGTATAATTTAATAATATTCTTAAAACCATTACAATGTAGGTTAAATAACATTCAACCAAAAGGAAGTGTAAGGTAATAGATTTTTGTCTCAATTACATTTCGTTGAGGTATATTATAATGTTATGTACCTAATTAATTTTATATGGTATATATAATTTCCCTTGGTAAGTAATTTCATGAATACTTCATTCATCATGGTATTATAAATTTTAAATTATAATTATTTCACTTAAGTGGATTTGAATTAAAAGTTACCAAGTGGTAAAAAATTTGATAACTTAATTCCTTTTCATTATATTATATTACTTATTCATTATTATTAATATAATAGGATTATTAGTATAATGATTTTTGACTATATATTGTTTTATTTTAACTTTTTTATGTGTATTTATAATTAATACAAATAATTGACTCATTGGTTGATTCTCACTTCAACATTATGATCCTTTCATGGGTTTACTTCAAAATATCATTTTATTCGGGATTATTTACACTTGAATTTAAATTAAAGTAAATTATATGAAATTGATTAATAAAACATTTAATTTTATTCTCCCATGGTTATTAATGATTTTTTAAAGTATTATTTTCATTTTCTCCACTCTTTAGTACTTAAAATGTTTTAGAAAATGTTTTAATAAAATTTGACTTAATTTCTCTCTTCAATCAGAAAACCATTTTCTTAAAAACCATATTTTATAAAAATTATTTAAAAATTTTATATTTAATATTTTGAAAATGATTTATTAAATAATTTTTAACAATTTTTTCTTTTAAAAATTCTTTCAAATGAACCTTCTTGTCTCTTTTCGAATTAGGTATTTTTCTAATATTTTTACCATGAAAAAGGAATATTATTTTTATGGAATATACATAATTACCCATTGTATTTTCTTTGAAGGTTACTTTCCAATTTCATGAAGATATTTTTAAATAAAATGGTCTTAAAAGTTATATTCGAAGAAAATAATTTAAAAACAAAGCAAAATGAAAAGGATATTTTCATCAATAATGGTTTTAAATATATTTTTTATTTCATCAACAATAACAAACCTTATTATTACCCAAATGGGTATAATTCATATTTATACCATCTTTATTCTTCCTTGGGGTGGTTTGTGATTATTTTGAGAAAGGGTAATATTTAAATTCACTTCCTTGAATCATTTTTGTATTCATTAACTTCCCCTTGGGTTATTCACTTTATAGGGACCTGATAAAGAAAATATTTTTAATTATTTTTCTCTAAATTTCATTTTTTTTTTAATCTCACTATGTGTTATTTCAAGGGAAATTATAACATTTTATGTTTCTGAAGCATTTTTGAGGTTAATTTCAAAATTGGATTATTTTGGAATTTAACTATTTTAATTTATTTTAATGTTTTGTCCATAACTTTTTCTAAACTGATCCAAATTTGAAAATTATTATTTTATAGGTTTATATGTTTGATGGTATTAATTTTATCTTTCTAGACCCGAAGCTTAATCCAAAATTTGGAAGCTCAAATCCAGCTCACAAGGCATACCTTGAAAACTATGCACAGATCTGTAGAATTGTATTGTTGGACCAATATCTCATAAATTAATGAACTAATTGAGTTTAAATTTATCATGGAACAAGAAGACATCTTGAGGAACAATCTTAATTAAGATTTTTTTGCCTGAGTATTTCATTATCAAGGCCATAAATACGTTGGAACTTAGTGCATTGGAATACGAAGAGTCTATTTGGAAGAATTAAATATCTGATTTAATTTGGGTATATCTCTCTCCAGATGTGTACAATGATTCTCAAATTTTGTGGGTCAACATAGTATAGATAGAGTAAAAACCTTATATAATACAACTTCCCAAAATTCTTCCATTAAATGGGTATACCATGCACATAATTTTGGAGGACTATTTTTTGAGCCAATTTTTCATTCCCTTTGCCTATTAAAGAGTGTGTTTTCTTCTTCTAAAAGTGTTGGAAACATAGGGGTAGATTTTTTTGGAAACTTTCTATAATGTATTATTTTATTTTACTTTAATTTTATAATATCATTTAATATTTTAATTAAAGTGTTCTCTTTTCTCTCCTTTTTCTTTATCTCTCTTTTTTTCTCCCCTCGTTTTCTTCATCACTCTGAACTCTTATGCTTGTGATCATAAGTAGATAACCTGAGGAAGTTCCCAAGGGATTAATCCAGTGATGAAACCAAGTCTTTTAACACTCATTATTAATGTTTTTTATTTTATTAGAGTTAGAATTAGGGTGATCTTAGTGGGTAAGGCACCTTTGTGTCTCCACTTGCCACCCAAGGTTTAGCTTTCACTTCTAAAATATTTTCCCTCGATTGAGGAGGTGGATGTGCAGTCTCTCAGTGATCATTGAGAGTTTTGTATATTCAAAACCATATGTATAGGATTATTTTCACACATATGATGGATTTTGTTCATTAAGTGAATTATAAACTAATAATGAGACCATGAAGGTTCAATCTGGGTGATGCTCTCAGGAATGTCTTTTTTCTTCAAACATCATTTCATCTACATTCATTATGTTGAATTGCATTGAATGTTTAATTTTAGTTTTTCATTTTCAATTATTAAATATAATTACTATTCATTTTTTCATTAATAAACAAATATAAAAAAGGTGAATTAAAAGTAGTGATTTCTTGATCACAAAGGCTCCTCAAGAGATCGACCTAGGTCAGTCACTATGATGCACTTAGTATAAATATTTTTGAGAGTGCTCATGACAATGATTCATCAAATTAGTGTCGTTTCCGTGGATCCAAGTGGTCTTCACTCACAATTTTTATTCACATTTTTTAAATAATTTTAGTTTCATTTAATAAAACAAAAAAATCATAAATTTTTAAAACTAAAAAAAATCTCTTTACTCATGATGTCTTTCAATTCAAATTTTTATGTGTGGAATGATGAATCTCAGGTGCCATAAGCAGTTTAAAATGATCTTGATGATAAGTATAAAAGGATTAGTAATGTATTTGAAAAATTTGAGAGCCAAATAGATTTGATTTCTGAATATTTACATGCATACTAAGAGAAACTCGAGCCAAAACCAGAACCTGAACCAGAATGAGTTGTAAAACAGATTTCACCAATAATTTTTTATTTTAAAGAACCTGAAGTGGGTGAGAAGAATATACTAAAGGACTTAATAATATTATCCTACACTCATTAATTTCTCTAGGAGGTCCCTAAAGTACACATGTCATTTGATGCACTTATGGGAGATCAATAATTTTTAGAATAATCCTAGAATCACTTTTTTGAAGATAACCTGAAACTTGATCGTCCCATCATTGATATTGAAAAATCAACACCTTTTGACCTCTATATTTCTTTGGAAAATGATGATAAAGAATATGCACCAACTGATATGGAGTTTCCAATTTTCTTGCCTAAAGATAAAAATTTCCAAGCTGACTTACTTGAAAGGGAATATTTCTTGATTGATTTGTCATGTTTTAATCTTATTCAAGAAGAATTATTTTTTGACTTTCCCTTTTCTAAAATTTTTTATAAAGTAAAAATGTAATAGACCTTGGATGATATGAAATAGACCACCCAAGTGGTTTTGATTTAGGATGAAGAGCTGGAGAAGTTGGTGGTGGTGTGACTACCTCCTCTACATCAACTTCCATATCATATGGAGGAGGACACCATATAAGTCAACAGGGAGCACCCCTATTTTATTTTCCCACCCACTCTGGACCTTAAATTCTATCTTTATTATTTTTGGGGTTGGGAACATTCTTATCTTTTTTGGGGTTCTCTATTCTTGGTGTTTATTGATGGTCACAAAAATAAGTCACATGTGGTGGTTTATCTCAAAGAAACCACACCCACCTTCTGATTGGGGATAACTCATTGTAACTTCCTGACTAGGGGTAGTAAAAACATAGAACCTACTTGGGGGGTCAAACTAAGAATTATTCCTTTTATATTCCATTTATCTTTATTTTTATTTATTTTTCTTATGTCTTGTCTTTTATTTCTTATAGTTTTTAAAGTGGTATATTATAGGAGCTTAACTCGAGGCTACCTTTGAAAAATAAATCAGGTTGTATCTTTCTTTTTCTTTATTTTATTTGTTACCCAATTTAAATTCAAAGTGCAAACTTTCTTGATATAATTTGAGATAAAAAGGTTTTAGTAAATTGAATAAGTGTGGTGGAGGTATTTCAACTTATTTTTAGTAATTTTGAGAGTACTTCTATGTTTTCCTGACTTTTTCTGATTTTTTTTTAATTTTTTAAAATTTTTGGTGTAATTTTTATGAATCTTGAGCTGAATTGAATGTTTTGGAAAATTCAAACCATCTTGGTATTTTTAGAAAATTGATTTTTTTGAGTATTTATGGATTTAAATTATTTTTGAATGTATTTTTTTCTGATTTTTGATCTTTTCATTTGAAGAAGTTTGGTTGACTATGAAACTCATGTGTACAAGTACTGTCTGAGTTGAAAATCATGCCCAACCAGAGAGGTTTCTAAACTTGTTTGAAATATTCTTACATTTATCTTTTTTTAGAGTCTTGAGACATGTTGTGTGATCCATAAATTTTTATTTTTATCTTTTTCAAAGATGTTATATTTCATTGAATGTGTTAAGTGTGATTGAGGCATCACTTTGGTAGCCCCTTTTGAATTGAACTCTTATTTTGGCATGCCTTTTCATTTGACCTTTATTAAGCCCCTATTTTCCATGAAATACCTTTTTAGGAATCCAAATTATTATCCATTTATCCCTTTACAACCTTCTCTATAAGTTAAATGCATGATTATTATTGAACTAAAGTATGGGAGAGAAGATGGGGTGTATTTTTCTTTCCTGAAGAATATTTTTGAGCTAAATTGAATGTGTTTCCATATTTATTGCAGATTGGGTGGAATAAATATCATGATGTAAAGATGGATGGGTGGCCCAAAATATCATTATAAATATGGTCTGGGTGTTCACCAATTTTTGAAGATCAAAATTTTTCTCTCTTTTTCTCAAAAACATGACTCTGAAGAGAAATCTAGATCTACATTCAAGATGAAACAATGTTGCAATTGGGGAAAAGAGGGAAGACAATAATTAATGATGAAATTACAAGTGTGAAATTCCCAAATAAATAGGTTTTTTTGATGAATCATTTTCTAGATGATTGAGGAGCACAACATTCTTAAGAAAAACTATTTTTATGTATTTACTTCACTTTAGAGCTTAACCCTCTTCATTCTACCTCAGATGTTTTTACATTTAAAACCTTCCAAACCTCAGCCTCAGAACAACCCATGAAAAATAACTCATGATTGAAAATTTTTTGACTCTGTGAAGTGGAGATAATAAGAGGATATCAAGCCTATAGATATCATACATTTTTTTGAGAATGAGGAAAACTCCACATTAAATATCCTTGAGTGAAGAGAGAAATATTTTTTCAGGGAGGTAGGTACAAAATTCATGTGAGTATTGACATGAAATTAAATGGATTATTATAATTTTTTAGGTTTTATGATATTTTAATCCATGTATTAGTCGTGATATTTTCCTTGATATGATAATTGAGTTGTGTTATCATTTATGCTTTGAGAAGTTTGTTTTGACCATGGTATAAGATAGTTGCTCAGGATTGCAATGTTTAAGTGTAGGGTAATTGATAGAGAAAATATTTTCAATTATTTTATTCTTAATTTCATTATTTTTAATCCCACCATGTGTTATTTCAAGGTAAATTGTCACAATTTATGTTTTTGAATCATTTTTTAGCTTAATTACAAAAATGGATTATTTTGGAATTTAATTGTTTTAATTTATTTTAATTTTTTGGCCATAACTTTTTATAAAATGATCCAAATTAAAAAATTATTTTTTTATAGGCTTCTATGTTTTATGGGATTCATTTTATCCTTTTGTACCCAAAGCCCAATCCATCATTTGGAAGCTCAAATCGAGATCACAAGGCATACCTTGAAATCTGTGTATATATCTGAAGAATTGTATTGTTGGGCTAATATATCATAAAGTAATAGACCAATTGAGATGAAATTTATCATGGAAAAGAATAAATCCTTAGGAAAAAGTTTAATTAATATTTCCATTCCTGAGTATTTCATTATCAAGTCCATAAATACGTTGTAACTCAGTACATTGGAATATGAAGAGTCTGTTTGGTAGAATTAAATATCCAGTTTAATTTGGGTATATATCTCTCCACATGTGTCCAATTATGATAAAATTTTATGGGTAGACATATGAGAGATACAATAAAAACTTTATATAATAAAACCTCCCAAAATACTTCCATTAAATTGGTATAACATGTGCATAATTTTAGAGGACGATTTTTGGAGCCAATTTTTCATTCCCTTTTCCTATAAAAGAGTGTGATTTCTTCTTCTCAAAGTGCTAGAAACTTATGGGTAGCCTTTGTCAGAAATTTTATATAATGTAGTATTTTATTTTATTTTAATTTAATTATATAATATCATTTTATATTTTAATTTAATTGTTCTCCTTTATCTGTTTTTTCTTTCTCTCTTTTGTTTTCTCCCCCATTTTTCTTCATCACTGTGAACTCTTATGCTTATGATCATGAGTAGCTAACCCGAGGAAGTTCCCAAGGGAGTAACCCAGTGATAAACCCAAGTCTTTTAACATTCATTCTTAATGATTCTTATTTTCTTAGAGTTATATCAATGGGGATCTTAGTGGGTAATTCTTCTTTGTGTCTCCACTTGCCACCTGAGGTTTAGCTTTCACTTCTACAATATTTCCCCTCGATCTAGGAGGTGGATGTGCAGTATCTCAGTGATCATTGAGATTATCATATATTCAAAACCATATGAATAGGAGTATGTTCATACATATTATTTAGTGTGTTCATTAATTTAATTTTAAACTAATAATGAGACAATGAAGGTTCAATCTGGGTGATGCTCTTGGGAATGTCTTATTTCTTCTAACATCATTTTGTCTGCATTCATTCTGCTTCATTGCATTGCATGTTTAATTTTAGTTTTTCATTTTAAATTTTAAAATCTCATTTTTTGGTCATTTTGTTTCATTAATAAAAAAATATTAAAAAGTTGAATTATAATTAGTGATTGCTTAATCTCAAAGGCTCCTCAAGATTTCAACCTAGGTCAGCAACTTTGCTGCACTTAGTATAAATATTTTTGAGAGAGCGAATGACAACGCTTCATCAAATTGGAGCCATTTTCAAGGATCCAAGTGGTCTTAACTCACTATTTTTATTCAAATTTTTTAAATAATTTTAGTTTCATTTAAAAAATCATAAATTTCAAAAACTAAAAAAAATATCTATATTTATAATGTCTTTCAATTCAAATTTTTATGTGCAGACTGATGAATATTAGGTTCTAGAATAAGTTTACAGTGATATTGATACTAATTATCAAAGTATTATTAATTTATTAGAAAAATTAGAGAGCAAAATAGAGTTGATTGCTGAATATGTACATGCATACCAAGAGAAACCTAAGCCGAAGCCAGAACCTGGACCAGAACGAGTGGTGAAATAGATTTCACCAATAATTTTTTTTGGTAAAGAACCTGAAGCAGGTGAGAAAGAGCTACTAAAGGACTTAATAATATCATCCTACACTCATCCATTGCTCAAGGATATCCCTAAAGTATACATGTCAGATGATGCACTTATGGGGGATCAACAATTTTTTGAAGAATCCTGGAATCAATTTTTTTAAGATAACTTGAAACTTGATCATCCCATCATTGATATTGAAAAATCAACACTTTTTGACCTCTCGATTTATTTGGAAAATGATGACAAAGAAGATGCACCTACTGATATAGATTTTCCAATGGTCTTTTCTGAAGAGATAAATTTCAAAGATGACTTACTTTAAAGGGAATATTTCTTTATTGATTCATCATGTTTTAATCTTATTCAAACAGAATTGTTTTCTAACTTCCCCTTTTCTGAAATTTTTGATACAAAATAAATGGATAAGACCTTGGATGATACAAAAGATACCACCCAAGTGGTTTTGATTGATGAAGAATATCTGGAGAAGTTAGTGGCGCTGTGACCGCCTCCTCTACATCAACTTTTATATCATATGAAGGAGGACACTAAAGAAGTCAATAGGGGGTACCCCTATTTTCTTTTCTCACCCACTATGAACCTTAAATTATACATTTCTTCTTTCTTGGGGGTTGGGAACTTTCTTATATTCTTTGGTGTTATCTATTTTTTTTTACTGATGGACACCAGAAGAAGTCACATGTGGTGGTTTATCTTAAAGAAACCACACCCACCTTCTGATTGGGGATAAATCACTACAACCTCCTTACTAGGGGCATTAAAAACCTGTCACCCACTTGGGGGTCAAACCAAGAATTATCCCCTTTCTATTAACTTTCTCTTTATTTTTATTTATTTTTATTTTTTCTTGCCATTTCTTTCTTGTAGTTTTAAAGTGGTAGCAGCTTGGTGCTTAACTCGAGGCTACCATTGAAAAATAAATTAGGTTGTATCTTTCTTTTTCTTTATTTTCTTTTCTACCCAATTTAAATTATAAGTGCAAACATTCTTGATATAATTTGAGATAAAAAGGGGTTAGTAAATGGAATAAGTTTAAAGGAGGTATTTCAACTTGTTTTTAGGAATTTTGAGTGTGCTTCTTTGTTTTTGTGTCTTTTTCTGTATTTTTTATGTTTTTTTTCATTTTTGGTGTGTTTTTTAGGAATCTAGAGCTGAATTGAATGTTTTAGAAATTTAAAAACATCTTGGTATTTTTGGAACATTTCTTAATTTGAGTGTTTGAGTATTTAAATGATTTATGAATTGATTTTGTTTCTAATTTCTGATCTTTTCATTTGAAGAAGTTTGTTTGACTGTGAAACTCATGTGCACAAGTACTGTCTGAATTGAAAATCATGCTCAACCCGAGAGGTCTCTAAACTTGCTTGAAATATTATTAAATTTATATTTTTCTTGAGAGTATTGAGACATGTTTTGTGATCAAGAACTTTCTATTTTTCTCCTTTTCAAAGCTGTTAGATTTCATTGAATGTTTTAAGTGTGATTGAGGCATTACTTTGAAATCCCCTTTTGAATTGAACTCTTATTTTGGACTACCTTTTCATATAACCTTTATTAAGACCATATTTTCTATGAAATACCTTATTATTAAGACACATTATTATCCATTTATCCCTTTACAGCCTTCTCTAGAAGTTAAATGCATGATTATTGTTGAACTCAAGTGTGGGGGGAGAATATGGGTTGTATTTTTCTTTCCTGAAGAATATTTTTGAGATGAATTGAATGTGTTGGAATATTTATTGCATCTTGGGTGAAATAAATGTCATGATGGAAACATAAATGGGTGGCCCAAAATATCATTACAAATATGGGCTCGGTGTTCATAAATTTTTTAAGATCAAAATTTTCCTCTCTTTTTCTCAAAAACAAGACTCTGAAGAGAAATCAAGATCTACATTCAAGATAAAACAATGCTGCAATTGGGGAAAAGAGGGAATAAAATCATTGATTCTAAAATTACAAGTGTTAATTCCCAAATAAAGAAGTTTTTGGAGGTGAATCATTTTCTAGTTAATTGAGGAGCACACCATTCTTGAGAAAAATTGTTTTCATACATTTACTTCACTTTAGAGCTTAACCCATCTCACTCTACCTAAACTTTTTTTACATTTAAAACCTTCCAACCCTCATCCTTAGAACAAATCATGCAAAAGACCTTAGTATTGAAACATATTTGACTCTGTGAAGTGGATATACTAAGAGGATAGCAAGCCTATATAGATCATACATGTTTTTTAGAATGAGAAAAACTCCACATTAAATATACTTGAGTAAAGAGAGAAATATTTTTCTGGGGAGGTAGTTACGAAATTAATGTGAGGATTAACATGAAATTAAATTGATTCTTATGATTTTTGAGTTTTTATGAAATTTTAATTCATTTATGAGGCATGATATTTTCCTTGATGTGATAATTGAGTTGTGTTGTCATTTATGCTTTGAGAAGTTTCACTAGTGTAGAAAACGTTTTTTATAGTGGTTATTTTTTATTTTTTACATCAGATTTTGGCCGACGTTATTACAGGAGATGTTATAAACATTGTTTTTTTATGTTGTTTTATTTACAACCAACATAAAAAATGCAAATCTGAAGCATTTTTCACATCAGTTGATAAAAACCCAACGTGGAAAACGCTTCAATGTCTGGGTTTATTACGTTGGTTATTTAATAACTGAAGTGGTATATACTCTTTCAGGTCGATTATTATGTAATCGACGTTATAAATAACTCCTATGAAGCTTTTATCACATCGGTTGTTTTCATAACCAACGTGATAAACCTGTTTGCCCAGCGGTTTCCAACATCGGTTAAATAATAACCGAGGGGGGGAGCTCGAAGCCTTGGCAGCGGCGATGACCTAGCGGGGATACCGGTGGATTTGTCCCCTTTCTCCTCACTGGGGGGAGGGGGGACTGCTTCCTCTTTGATGCCTAAGCCTTTCACCCCCTTCACAAACCCGAATTTCCTTCCTCCTTTCCCATCGATCCCCCTCTACCCTAAGGTCCCGGTCTTGCATAACGGTGCGCCTCAACTCGAGCTTTCAACAAAAGAGTTCAACGCAGATTCGGACCTTCATAGGTCGACTCTTGTGGTTCGATTCAGGGGTAGTCGACCTTCGGTGGACACCTTTGATAGATTTTTTTTTTACTCATGGGGGCTTCAAGATTGTACGGTGGTGGGTCTACTCGATCGGCACCATTTGATGATCAGTTTCGCCTCAGAGGATGATTTAGTTGTTGCCTAGTCCAGAACCCCTCTCGATTTCAACGACTGTAGTTTTTGCCTCCTTCGATGGTCCTTTGAGTTCATCATGAATCGGGATGCGGCCTCAACAGCGGATTGGGTAAGTTTCCCTGACCTGCCTCTCCCTTTTCAGAACCCTTCGATTATCGGTATGTTGGGTAATATGTTCGGAAGGTATTTTTGTTCTGATATCTGCACCTCTACAGTTTTTCATCCAATTTCCCCTCGAGTGTGTGTCGAGGTGGATATCTCGAAGGCCCCAACGAAATGGCTTTGGATCTTGGTCAGCGAAGAGTTCAGATGGATGCAAAGAGTGGTATTTGAGTCATGGCCTGTGTTTTTTTCCGGGGTGCCACCAATTAGGCCATTTGGTCTCTAGTTGTCACTGCGGTCTCAGAGGTAGGCAGAACACAACTCCACTGGTAAGTCCAGATGAGGGGAATGAAGTGAAGGTGCAACCCATAGGCCAACAGGCCTGGGATATTACTATCATGGGAGAGTGTGAGGAGGTGAGTGGAGTTTCTTCAAAGGTAGTGGAATTGGTCATGCAACAGGATTGTATAGGAGTGGAGTCTAGCTCTTGGTAGGATCAGTCTTTAGTTCCCTCGGAGACAGAGAAGTATGTGAAGTTGAAGATGGCAGGTTCGTGGGTAGTAGATGTTTTTTCCCACCTCAAAGAGGATTTGAGAATTACTCCAGTATAGGATGGTGGCAAAAAGGTTGTGCAGGGAGGTGGAACACATGCGAAGGCAGTGGGTATACCGGATTCAAATGGTGAGAGAGAAGGGACTTTAGGGGATTCCTAAGCTACTGGTGGAACCCGTGGTCAGGGATGGGATGACACTAACAAGCACCTGCAGTTCATGGGACGAGGATATGATCATATCTCTAGTTCGGACATGGTGTAGGAGACTAGCTTGCTGGTTAAATCAGGGAATCAAAGTGGACAAAAGAGGCTGAATGGAGTGTTTGTTTTGAGGCCCTTAGACCCTAAAACACTCAATGATAACCCGGATCCCAAGGCCAGAAATGGGGGTAAGAAGAATGGATGGGAGAACAAACCAGGAAAGGGGGAGTCTCTGGGAAAGCAGAGGGGTATCAAAACAGGGTCAGGGATTAAGATAGGGAACTGCTTTGAGGGCTTGGAGGTTCATGAACCCCCCTCGACTCAAGAGGAATAATTTTCAGTAGATGACAGCCATAGTTAACACTCGGTGGATACCATGGAATGTGTTCAAGGGAAAGGGACTCACAGCCCTCTAAGGAAGAAATGGAAAAAAGGAGTTTGAGATTCTGGGAAATGCATAGTGGTTCAAGGAAAAAAACCAAAGGGACGCAAGGATTACTCCCATTTTCCAAAGACGATGGAGACAAGGTCGCCCAAGAAGGAGAAGAACAATAGGATCAAAGCACTAAGGAAAGGGTAAAGTGAAGATCCTATGGAGTGTTTGAATTTGATTATACACTCCAAGGAAGAAATGTTAGACAAAGATGTCCGTCCCAATGTCTTAGAAGAGGATATCAAAAGAATTTATGAAATAAGGTTTCAAGTTGACGCCAACAAGGAGAAAGAGTTGTGGATAGACAAACAAGACTGAATTCTGGCTCGGGGCTTCAATCAGAGCATAATCAACTCAGAGGAATTCATCCAGATATTGGAGAGAATGCTTACACACCATGAAGAGCTTATTAGAGAGGACCCAAAAACCCAGGTTAGTCCACTGCATTGGGAACTTTATAGGGTAGCTAACTCGGGTAATCTAAGTCTCGTGTTTAATAATTTTGTGAGCTCTTTTAGCACGTAGTGGTCTTGTCTGTGAACTTTGGTTTACCATTTTTCCTCAAAATGGATTAATAAAAATTTAAATTTGGATGGAAATAATAACCGACGTGAAAACATATCTACTATGTCAGTTATTTTATAACCGATGTAAAAAAACTATTCATTTCCATTTATTACATCGGTTATTTCATAACCGGTGCAAAAACCATTTCCCATGGATTTATTATGTTGGTTTCCAAATAACCTACGTTTAAACTAATCCTAAAGAATTTTTTACGTTTGTTATAAAATAACATATGTAAAAAACAATTTTTTTAAAAATAAAACTGATAAACCACTATTATGCCCTACCAAAAGACCTGAAACAAAACAAAAACTTACAAAAAAACAAACCAAAAATATACCAGACCCCCCCCCCCCACACACCCCACTAGACAGCCCCCACCACTGCTATGCCCTATCAAAAGACCTGAAACAGACCAAAAACAAACCAAAACACGACAAAAAACATACCATAACCCCTCCCCCCACCCACCCCAATGTACAGCCCCCACCACACCCCTAGACACCCCCCCCCCCCACACTGTACAGCCCCCACCACACCCATAGACACCCCCCCACCCAACTGGACACCCCCTCCCCACCAAAAACAGACCAAAAGCCAACCAGAACCCCCCACCACACCCCTGAACACCCCCCCCCCCCCCCCCACACACACACCATAGGACTGCCCCCCCCCCCCACCCCCTGGACAACCCCCCACACCCCTGGACAACCCCCCACCCTCCTGGACACCCCCCCACCCCCTGAACAGCACTCCCACACACCTAGATAACCCTCCCACTCCCCTAGAAACCCCCCACCCACCCCAATGGGCATCCCCCACCACACCCCTGGACCCCCCCCCCCCCCCACACACACACACACACACCCCTGGAGTAGCCCCCCACCCCCTGGATAGCCCCCCACACCCCTGGACAACCCCCCCTCCCACCCTCCTAGACACCCCCCACCCCATGGACAGCAATCTCACACCCCTGAAAAGCCCCCCCCCCCCACACACCCCTATAACCCCCCCCCCCCCCACACACACACACACACCCTCTTGGACACCCCCCACCCCACTAGACAATACTCCCCTGGGCAGCACTCCCACACCCCTATAACCCCCCCCCCCCCCCACCCACCCCACTAGACTTCCCTCCACACCCCTGGACACCCCTGGACATCCCCCCACTCACCTAGACATCCCTCCCACCCTCCTGGACACCCTCCCACCCCATTGGACAGCCCCCACCACACCCCTAGACACCCCCCCCCCCCCACCTCACTAGACACACCCAGACCAAAAACAGACCAAAACCCGACCGAAATCAGACCAGAACCCCCCCCCCCCCACCCCACCCCACCCCACTGGACAACCCCCACCACACCCTTGGACACCCCCCCCCCCCCACACACACACACACCCATGGACTGTCCCCCTCCCCCTGGACAGCCCCCCAAACCCATGGACAACCCCCCCCCCCACCCTTCTGGACACCCCCACCCACCCCTGGACAGCACTCCCACACCCCTGGACAGCCCTCCCACACCCCTAGAACCCCCCCCCCCCCCACCCCACACACACACACCCTCCTGGACACCCCCCCCCCCCCTAATGGACAGCCCCCCCCCCCCCCACTACACCCCTAGACACCCCCTGGACATCCCCCCACTCGCGTAGACATCCCCACCACCCTCCTGGACACTCTCCCCCCCCCCCACTGGACATCCCCCACCACACCCCTGGACACCCCCCCACACCTCACTGGACACCCCCATACCAAAAACAGACCAAAACCTGACCGAAACCAGACTAGAACCCCCCCCCCCCCACACACACACACACACACACACACAAACACACACCCCTGGACTACCCCACCACACCCCTGGACACCCCCCACCCCACCCCTAGATAGCCCCCCACACCCATGGACAACCCCCCCCCCCCCACACACACACACACTCTCTCCTAGACACCCCCACCCATCCCCTGGATAGCACTCCCACACCAATAGACAGCCCTCCCACACCCCTAGAACCCCCCCCCCCCCACCCCCCACCCCACCCCACCCACCCTCCTGGACACCCCCCACCCCACTAGACAGCACTCCCCTGGACAGTCCTCCCACACCCCTAGAACCCCCCCCCCCCCTCCACACACACCCCTAGAAACCCCCTAGACATCCCCCCATTATTCTGGACATCCCTCCCACCCTCCTGGACACCCTCCCACCCCACTAGACAGCCCCCCACCACACCCATGGACACCCCCCCACCTCACTGGACACTCCTAAACCAAAACTCGACCAAAACCAGACCAGAACCCCCCCCCCCCCCACTAGACAACCCCCACCACACCCCTAGACACCCCCCCCCCCACACACACACACACCCCTAGACTGCCCCCCCCCCGGACATCCCCCCACACCCATGGACACCCCCCACCCCACCCTCCTAGACACCCCCCCCCACCCCTGGATAGCACTCCCACACCCCTGGATATCCCTCCCACACCCCTAGAACCCCCCACCCAACCTCCTAGACACCCCCCCCCCCCCCCCGCACACACACACACCACGGACATAACTCCCATGTACAGTCCTCCCACACACCTAGAACCCCCCCCCCCCCACTGGACTCCCCCCCCCCCACACACACACACACCCCTGGAAACCCCCTAGACATCCCAACTCACCTGGACATCCCTCCCACCCTCCTGGACACCCTCCCACCCCACTGGATAGCCCCCACCACACCCCTGGACACCCCCCCCACCCCCCCCACCTCACTAGACACCCCCAGACCAAAAACACACCAAAACCCGACCAAAACTAGACCAGAACCCCCCACCCCACTAGACAGCCACCACCACACCCCTGGACACCCCCCCCCCACCCCTGGACTACCCCCCACCCCATGGACATACCTTGGACAATTGGTGTTGGGAGAGGAGGCGCCGCCTCCCTCAGGGGGTTGAACATTGCTGGAAGGTACTCATCACTCTCACATGCGAAGCTTGAGCTCTCAAAATGTTTCACCAATTCTTTCTTCCCCTATAAACATCATTAATTCTATCACTTTGATGCCAGTATAACTAGGGGAAATGTTTTTATGTGGGACTAAAATACCTGGATCTTGGTAGTGGCAATCTCTTGGATCTTGCGGGACTGGAAATGATGCTCCCAAGGCTACCCATGATACGCCTAAAACAGCCTCCACACATCCTTGGAGCTTCTGAAGTTCACATAATCATATCACTTATTGCACCTCGTCCTCAACAACAATGTAGAAATCAACTCCATCAAACAAAAAAACACTTTTAGAAGTAAAAAATCAAGGAATATGTTGCTCACCTAAATTCAATGGGAAAGTATACAAAATCAAATGATGATGGAACACCTTCACCACCACCTCAGCTATTCTCCTCCATGAAATTTTGGTCCAGGAACATTACCATCATATCCCTTCTGTTACCAAAAAAACACACAAACAGCCCTATATTTGTTCAATCATCTAATTTGATGACAGACGGGATATGTTCGTAATGTTCCTGGACCAACATTGCAAAGAGGAGAATAGCTGAGGTGGTGGTGAAGGTGTTCCATCATCATTTGATTTTGTATACTTTCCCATTGACTTCAAGTGAGCAATATATTCATTGATTTGTTTACTTCTAAAGGTGTTTTTTTGTTTGATGGAGTTGATATATATGTTGTTGTTGAGGACGGGGTGCAATAATGGATATGCTTATGTGAACTTCATAAGCTCCAAGGCTATGTGGAGGCTGTTTCAGGCATCTCATGGCAGCCATGGGAACATCATTTCCATTCCTGCAAGATTCGGAATATTGCCACCACCAAGATCCAGGTATTTTAGTCACACATGATGGCATTTCCCCCTGGTTATATTGGCATCAAAGTGATAGAATGAATGATGTTTACAGGGGAATAAAGCATTGGTGAAACATTTTGAGAGATCAAGAATTTCATGTGAGAGTGATGAGTACCTTCTAGTGGCGTTCAGCCCCCTTAGGGATGGCGGCACCTCCTCTCCCACCCCCTGGACTGCCCTCCCCCCATCCCCATGGACACCCTGGACACCCCCCACCCCACTGGATAGCCCTCCCACACCCCTGGAAACCCCCCTCACCCCACAGGACACCCCCACACCCCTGGACACCCCCTGGATAGTCCCCCACTCCCCTGGATATCCCTCCCACCCTCCTAGAAACACTCCCACCCCCCTAGACTCCCCCCCCCCCACTCTCATGGACACCCATGATAGCCCCCCCCCACCCCACCCCACCGTACAGCCCTCCCACACCCCTGGATACCCCCCCCCCCCCACCCCAATATACACCCCCCCCCCCCCCCACACCCTTGGAACCCCTCCCCCCAGACCAAAATCCATACCAGAAATAATATCATAAGTAGACCAAAACAAGAAGTAGAGAAAAACTAAACATTCACATATATAACATTCAAAACTTACAATGTTAACTTAAAAAAACTAAATCCAACCTAAACTAATACCAAATACACAATTACAATGACAATATTCAAAATTACATTTTACACTAAAAACAACTAAAATTCAATCAAACCTGTAAAATAATTTTACCATTCCACTTGTAATTGTTTGACATCTTGAGAACTATAGGGTTGAGGGTCATCAAATATAAGCAAATTAAAAGGATAGTAGTTAATGTGTACAATTAATAAATCAAATGAAATATTATGGAAAATTTTAAAAGGAAATATTACTAGGTCAAAGTTCACAACTATTACAGATGTTATTATTTCATACATAAATCTTAACATATAATATTCGCATTCGATGACGCCTTGTTGTTCATGAAAATTTTGTTTGAATGAGTGTAAATTAAATATATTATTTTTATGTAATAAATCAAAAAGTACAAATTATAAATGGATATTTACCTTTACATTTACATATTTGATCTTTTCACTCCTTTTATTTGTGTTTTTTTAAGTAGACCCATCCCCTGTTAGAAAATAATATGAATGGGATAAATTTAAAATTCATTATAATATATAAAACTATTGAGATATTGAAACTTACTTTTCCAACATTTTCTTAAAACTTTCCCGCATATCACCATGGATAGAGCATATCCAATAAAGTGTTTTCTCCCTTGGGAAAAAAACACCTAACATCCAATGATCACTGATAAAAGAAAATTTAAGGTTAGTGGATTTTTATGTTAAAAGATAATGAACACTTTGAGAGAGATGTGTTTCATACCTCTCACAAAAAGGCATCATCCAACATTGTGTGACAATATTTGTTCAAATATTTCATCAATATAAAGCATTCTTTATTCCTCATCCAATGCATGTGCTTTAGGGGAAATCAAATGTGGGTCCATGAATCCATATACACCTATCCGCTTATTCTTCTCACAAATTTTATAAAGATACCTAATTCAAAATAGACATAAGTATACATTTTTAATAAATATAATGCAGGGAAAAGGTGTTAAGAATTACATGGAAAAAATTTGCACCACATTGATGCCCAAATTATCTCCAGTAACAAGCTATATGATATCAGTTTTCATAATCCCCACAGTTATTGTACGTCCACAAACATGAGCTTCCATTGGAAACTCATAATGATCCACCAACAAATTTGAATATCTTGATAATCTGTCAAGACTACTAGAATCTGTATCTAATTTCATATCCATTTGTCTTTTTATTGTCTATACAGTATTTCTTTACCTTTGAAGTATTCCTATAAAAATAAATATAAATATATATTAGTTTTCAAATGATAAAACAACTTTAATAAAAAAAATATAAGATATAACATACATACCTCTATGGTAATGAGTCACAGAAGTCTGGATGGACAAATTAAAAAATGGTCGATATTATGTCCAACTGCCATCACCTCATCTGTAGGTAATGGTACTTGAGTTGATCTATCTATAATATCATGTACAGTGACCCTATGATTCTCTACCTCTAATTCTTGATGATGAACTATATCTCCTATACAATATACCAGCCCATATGCGACTATATGATGTTGAGGATCATCAACATACAACTTGCAATAAGTAGGAAGTTGCGGCAGAGGAGTAGGATAAAAAATAGGTTCTTCAGGCTGAGGTGGGGGAGTGGGAGCTACTGGCGGAGGTGGAAGATAAATAATGGGGTTTGCAGGGGGAGGTGGAGGAGTGGGAGCTGCAGTATGAAATTGTCTTTGCATGTCTACAAACATAGACTATACCGACACTCTACTCTTTTCCTCCATTGTCGCATTAATATTATGAACTTCAGCCTCCAAGGATTCTATTTTTTTTATAAACACCCTCAACGTAAGAAGTTGAAGAACATGGAAACACTTTTATTACTGATACACCTTCCAGATATCCTCATACACAACCAGGATGTTTGGGCTTTCCCAATGCTGTAGATAAAATATCTTGCCTCCCAATAGCTGTAAATTCACCCTGTTAGCTCTTCTCCTCAAGATAATCCTGTATTAATTAATTGATCATTTCTTTAATGATTGAAATTATATGAAGAATATAGTTAACTTAAATAAATAAAATAGATATCTTACAATCTGCTAAGCTACGATTCTCGAATCTTCTGAAAGATATTTCCCTTTTTCCCATCTGATCTCTCTTCCATTTTTCATGTCTAGATAGAGGGGATAGAGGGGCCACCTCTCTAGATCTTGAAGACTCATCTCTTAGTTTTTTTAATTTTTATGCCATCATTTGTTCTTCCAATAATGTATACCCTCCCTGAGATAAACTATGAGGGTATACATTTTTAGAATAGATCTCCTGATGAGATTTCTTTGTTTGTTGTAAATTAAGAATAATAAATCATTAACAAAACATTAATAAGATCATTTATATAAGAAATCTTATAGAAGTTTACATTGCCCTTACCAAAAATGAATCTTTTCTTCTACTTTCAAAAAACTATCTCCATGTGTCTTCATCTATGAAAGGATATATATCACATTGATTGTCATGACTCCTATGACCAAAAATGAAATCAGATGAGAGGGTTAATTTGAAATCCCTCCATCTCCTGGCATCCATCGAAAAGCATTTCTTCCTGACTCCTCCAATGTCAGGAATATCAAATGTCATCTGATAAAGAAGAGGTTAAAAATATTATATATACTAGAAACATTTAAATAATAGGAAAACAATAGCAAAATATCTTACCAAAATCGTCTCCCATAACTGATAGATTATCACTTTGTCCACACTTCTCCAATAATCATACAAAATTCTTAATTTTATCTTACCATAAGTTGATACAAAACTCTTAAAATATTTTGCATTTGGACCTATAGGAATATCATCCTCATCAAACTCAATGAGTATCCTTTGATCCTGCGTATGGGAAAGTGATGATTTTGGTAAACGTGTGCACCCACGTTTACCAACTCTTGAACACTTTTTCATAATGGGAGCACATGAGAAAGATTGGGGAACATCAATAGGAGTGTGTGAATGTTCCTCCCCAGAGATATAACCAATATGCTCATCTCCATAATCATGTGGTTGATCAACTGATTGATCTGTCATTATCCTTCAATTCAAGAAAACAAACATTAGTTCACAAATATAAAAATTCAAATATTACAATACTAATGTAAACTGAAAATATAAAATTGTTCTAAGTTACATAATATTAAACATGGTTAATATGGTAAGCATGTTAAACAATGGTAAAGATGGTAAACATGGTAAACATGGTAAACATGGTAAACCTGGTAAACATGGTAAACATGGTAAAGTAATTGTCATTGAACAAAAATAATAGATATATAATTTATGTAATGGTAAACATGATAAAGTAAAGTAAAAAAAATTAAAACAAACAAAAAATTATACTTATTTGTTTTAATACATGTTTTAATAAATAAAAAACTTACAATATCTAACATTTTATGAAAATAATAAATGTAAACAAGAAATAAAAAAATGTTACCTATAATTTTAGGAATGTACAAATGGATTGTTTTCCCAAATTCCTTCGTCGTGATCATTCCTTATGGAACAAACCATGTCTTCAACATGCTCATCATTATGTTCTGTTAATCTTTCCATGGAAGTAAGAATATCACATAAATCAGCATCTTCATCAATTTCATCCTCACCAACATATTGTTTTTCCCTTGTAAAACAATATCCCACTACATATATGATTGATCTACTACATAGAAAATTTGTTTTCCATGTGTTTCTATTATAAAAGAATCAGTTGTGTCTTCCAATCTATTCAGATTAACCATTGTCATTCCAAATTCATTGTGTCTAACACTGTTGTTACTGATAAACCATTTAAAGTTAAAAACAAGAACTTTAATTTTAAAGTAATCAACCACCCATATTTCTTCAATCACTCCATAATATGAACTTGATGCGGAAATTGGGTTTTTTTCGTTAGCACTCGAAAAATGCATTGCTTCTGCAAGCACCAATACACCACTATTCTGAACTGCACTTTTTTTGTCCAGATCTTTCATATGAAATGTATATTCATTAATTTCATAACTGGACCATGTTATCACATTTAAACATGGACCACCCACTACCCATTTTAATGTCTTTGATACATCTGATCTACCAAGCAAGGTCTTTTTAAACCATGAAAAAAATGTTTTGATGTGCTCATTCAAAATCCACATTTCTTTATTCTTGGGATGATATTGTTTCAACTCATTAATATGAAATTTTATATATGGTTGAGCATCATCTATGTTATTAAAGATGTATAATTCTAACTTCTTCATATGTTCAGCTGACAACGATTTGACTTTCAATCCACGAATCCTCTTTCTCTCAATATTAACTTGTTCATGGCAAGATGGAGGCAAACCTATGTGCTGCTTCGCAGCCAAGTAGCTCATACAAAACTCTGCAACCTCCTAAAAAATATATTTTTCAATAATGGGGGCTTCAGGTCGATATGGATTCTTAACATACCCTTTCAATATTTTCATATACCTTTCAAAAGGATACATCCAACGAAGATATACAGGTCCACAAAACTTTATTTCTCGAACCAGATGAATCATTAAATGCACCATTATATCAAAAAAAGTTGGAGTAAAATACATTTCCAATTGAAAAAGTATAAAAATTACATCCTTTTCCAAAATGTTCAAAGCATTCACATCAATCACCTTATTACAAATTGAATTGAAAAAATAACACAACTTCATTATATTTTTTCTGACATGGATGGGAAATATTCCACCCAATGCAACTAGTAGAAGTTGTTGCATCATGATATGAAAATCATGAGATTTCATACATATCAAACTCAAGTCCTTCAATGAGACATAATTTTTTACATTTGAAGAATAACCTTGAGGCACTTTTATATCATGAAGACACTAAAAAAACCTAATTTTCTCCATCTTGGATAATGTATGACAAGCCGGGGGAAGAAATGTTCGTCTTCCATTAGGAGTGGGAGCTAACTCCAAACGTATTACCATTGATAGTAAGTCGAATATTGCATTCAACCCATATTTTTTCTTTCCTTTAATATCTAAAAATTTTCCAATCAAACTATCATATATATTCTTCTCCACGTGAATGACATCAATATTATGTTGAAATTCTTGATATCTCCAATATGGAAGCTCAAAAAATATTGACCTTTTCTTCCAAATATGTCTATCATTACTAGAATTCTGTCTCTTTCTCAATGTCACATCAAGGTTTTCCACCCTATCAAAATAAAAATTAGGGGATAAAGGTTTTGGAACAATATCAAATTCTTGTGAGCCATTGAATGCCTTTTTTAGTCTTATATAAGAGTGATCTATAGGCAAAAACTTTTGATGAACCATGTACACTATTTTCCTCCCATTATGAAATTGAAAATATGAAGTATGTTGTTCGCAAATTGGACATGCTTTATGCCCTTTAACACTGTATCCAAACAAATTTCCATATGCTGGGAAGTCATTTATAGTGAACATAATCACTGCATGCAGTTGAAAATGTTCTATTTTATAAGAATCATACACCCTAATACCATCCTCCCATAAAAGTTTCAAATCATCAATCAATGGTGAAAAGAAAAAATTAATATCATTATCGGGTTACTTTGGACTAGAGATCATTATACTCAACATGAAATATTTGCACTTCATACAAAATTCAGGAGAGAGATTTTAAATTACGAATAAAATAGGCCATGAACTATGTGTGCTACTAAGGGTTTGGTATGGATTCATTCCATCTGTGCACAACCCTAGTCTGATATTTCTAATTTCATTTCCAAATGTAGGATACTGCTCTTTAATTTTCTTCCATTGTGGATAATCATCTGGATGAAGTATTTTCCATCACATATCTGCTCATCATCAGGCAATCTTAACCTTTTTGCATCATGTGAATTAGAAAATAAATGTTTGAAATGATGAATTATAGGAAGATACCAAAATACCTTGGAAGGGATCTTTGTAATCTCTACATCAGCCTCTGATTTTTCTTTCACCTTATACTGTGATGTCCCACATTTAGGACACTCCAACAGAAATTCATATTCCTTCCAATATATCATACAGTCATTTGGACAGGAATGTATTTTCTTGTATCCCAATACCATCGGGCATAATATTTTCTTGGCCTTATAATGTGAATCTGGAAGATCATTATCTTTTGGAATAATTTCTTTCATCAATTATAGCAGCTCTGTAAAACTTTTTTCACTCCATCCATGTTTATCCTTCAGGTTAATCAATCTTAGCACTATCGACAAAACCATAAAATCTGTACAACCAGGATACAATGGTTTTTCAGCATCACCATATAGACGCGCAATTGTCGGTTCTATCTCAATTTGTTCTGTTGTAATATCGTGAATCATTTATTTAATTCCATCGGAGTTACCATATTACGAATCATCATCATCAGTAGATCTGACATTCCATCCAATTTCACCATGCCAAATCCAAGGGTTGTAACTCAGATTAAAACCATGAAAAATCATATGATGTTTTATCTCTCTACTTTTCAACTTCTTCATATTCAAATATTTCGGGCATGGACAGAAAAAAATGTCACTTCTTGGAACATTTCATTTAGAAAATTACAAAAAGGCATCAACACCTTCCTCATTTCATTACTCATTCGATATGTTGTAATCCAACTTCGACTCATTATTAGCTATAACAAATATCAAAATTATAAATATTTTAAAGATAATAAAAATATATGTTTATATGAAAAATATCATAATTTGAATGTAAAAATATTTTGAAATATAAAACAAATCTTTGCGTATTTAAAAAAAATATACTTGAAAATGATTTTAAAAATAAAATATAATTAGATATAACAGTTTTAAATTCATCTTGGATCTTTTCTTCTTAAGGTTCGCAAATAATATGTCTTGGTGCAACTGGATACCAAATTCACCCTTCCGTAAAAAAGAAATATGAAGTATAAATATTAAAATATGTATATATTCACTACTGAAAATTACACAGATCCTAACGATTTAAAAACTCTGGACACCCCCCCCCCACCCCTCTGGATAGCCCCCCACCCCCTGGACACCACCCCAACCCCCTAAGAAACCACCCTCACCCCCTGTACACCCCTACCCCCTTGGAAAACTACTGCCACCCCCTTGGACACCACCCCCCCCCCCCCCACCCCCTTGGACACCCCCTAGACACCACCACCCCCTTGGATAGACCCCCCCCCCCCCACCCCCTGGACACCACCCCCCACCCCCTTGGACACCCCCTGGACACCACCACCCCCATGGACAGCCCCCCCACCCCTCTGGACACCCCCCCACCCCTAGACAGCCCCCACCCCTCTAGACACCCCCCCCCCTCATGGACACCCCCCAACCCTCCTAGACACCACCCCCCCCCCCCCCACCCCCTACCCCCTTGGACACCCCCCTGGACACCCCCTTGGACACCCCCCCCCCAAACCCTCTGGACAGGCCCCCCACCCCTCTGGACAGCCCCCCACCCCCTGGACATCCCTCACCCCTCTAAACACCCCCCACCCCCTTGGACACCCCCCACCCCTCCTGGACACCACCCCCACCCCCTACCCCCTGTACACCCCCAAACCTCTATATAGCCCCACCCCCCCCCCCGGATAGCCCCCCAAACCCTCTCGACAGGCCCCCTCGCCCCCTTGGATAGCTCCCCCCCCCCCCCCCACCCCCTTGGACACCCCCCTCCCACCCCCTTGGACAGCCCCCCACCCCCTTCGACACCCCCACCCCCTTGGACCCCCCCCCCCCCCACACACCCGCACACAACCCTGGACTGCCCCCACCCCACCTCCATGGACACCCTAAACACCCCCCCCCCCCACCCACCCTCTGAACATCCCCTTGAATCCTCTAGACATCCCCCCACCCCTCTAGACATCCCCCCACCCCCTGGATAGCCCCCACCCCTCTAGACAGCCCCCCACCCCCCTGGACACCCCCTACCCCCATGGACAGCCCACTCACCTCCCTAGACACCACCCCCACCCCCCCTAGACACCCATATCCCCTTGGATAGCCCCCTCACCCCCTTAGACCCCCCCCCCCCCGGACAGCCCCCCAAACCCTCAAGACAGGCCCCCACCCCCTTGGACACCCCCCCACCACCACCACTCCCTTGGACACCCCCACCCCACCCCCTTCGACACCCCCACCCCCTTGGACCCCCCCCCCCCCCCCACACACACACACACACCCCTAGACTACCCCCCACCTCCATGGACACCTTAGGCACCCCCCAACCCTCTGGACAGCCACCCTAAGCCTCTAGATATCCTCCACCCCCTTTGTACAGCCCCCCCACCCCCCTGGACAGCCCCCCACCCCTCTAGATAGCCCCCCCCCCCACCCCCTGGACACCCCCTACCCCCTTAGACAGCCCTCTCACCTCCCTAGACACCACCCCCCCCACCCCCCTGGACACCCCTATCCCCTTGGACAGCCCCCTTATCCCTTTCACCCCCTAGAAACCACCCACCCCCCCCCCCCCACCCCACCCCCTTGGACACCCCCAACTCCCTTGTACAGCCCCCACACCCCCTGGACACCCCCCCCCCCCACCCCCTTTGACATCCCATTCACCCCCTTGGACACCCCCAACCCCCTTGGACAGCCCCAGCACCCCCTAGACACCACCCCCCCCCCCCCACCCCCTTTGACACCCCCACCCCACTGGACAGCCCACCCAACCCCCCTGGACACCCCCACCCACTTGCACATCCCCCCTGGAAACCCCATGTATGTGCACACACACATGATAGAACACACAAAAATCGTAAACTTGCATGATATCACTTCCATAGGTTTATTTTACCAGAAAAGAATTTAGAATGGTATAAATGAACACTATGAAACTTACCATGATAGCAAGAACAAATAAAAATAACATCTCAAAAAATTAGTTTAGGGCATCGTGAAAAATAAAAACTGAAAACAAGTCGTGTGAGGCTTACTTGAGTGTTGTGAGTCAACCCGATATATCTGAAGATAATAAATTTGAAGAATGATGTTGGAAAAACGAGACTGGAGAATTGTTTATAACCGACGTGATAAAGCCTCCAGATTCTATTTTCACATTTTTTATACAATATCCGATGTAAAAAATCCAATATCCATATATTTTACGTCGGTTATAAAATAACCGACGTGATATATCAATTAT
The DNA here is from genome assembly GCA_963277665.1 of Viscum album. NCBI lineage: Eukaryota > Viridiplantae > Streptophyta > Magnoliopsida > Santalales > Viscaceae > Viscum > Viscum album. The sequence goes on along the minus strand of OY728151.1, from coordinate 771,458,743 downwards.
TAAAGCTTTGCACGTCGGTTTCCACTAGTGTTTGTTTTGACCATGGTATAAGATGATTGCCCAGGATTGAAATGTTTAATTGTGGAGGAATTTATAGAGCAAATATTTTCAATTATTTTATTCTTATTTTCATTTTTTTAATCCCACCGTGTGTTATTTCAAGGGAAATTGTCACATTTTATGTTTTGGAATCATTTTTTAGCTTAATTTCTAAAATGGCTTATTTTGGAATTTAACTGTTTTAATTTATTTTAATTTTTTGCCCATATATTTTTTAAACTAATACAAATTGAAATATTATTATTTTATAGGTTTCTATATTCTATGGGCTTCATTTTATCCTTATAGACCCAAATCTCAATACATCATTTGGAAGCTCAAATCCAGCTCACAAGGCGTACCTCGAAAACACTGCACAGATTTGGATAATTGTATTTTTGGGTTAATATATCATAAAGTAACAAACCAATTGAGCTTAAATTTACCATGGATCAAGAAGACATCAGGAGGAAAATAATTTATTAATATGTCCTCACATTAGTCTTTCATTATCAAGGCCATAAATATGTTGGAACTCAGTTCATTCGAATATGAAGAGTCTATTTGGTAAAATTAAATATACAGTTTAATTTGGTTATATATCTCTCCACACGTGTCCAATGTTGCTCAAATTTTGTTGGTCGAGAGAGGAGAGATATAAGAAAAACTTTATAGAAGACTAATTCCCAAAATTATTCCATTAAATGGGTATAGCATGCAAATACTTTCAGAGGACGATTTTTTGAGCCAATTTTTCATTCCCTTTGCCTATAAAAGAGTGTGATTTCTTCTTCTCAAAGTGTTGGAAACTTAGGGGTAGATTTGTTGGCCATTTTCTATAATGTAGTATTTTATTTTTATATTTTTAATTTCATTTTATAATATCATTTCATATTTTAATTCAAGTTTTCTCCTTTATCTCTTTTTTCTTTATCTCTTTTGTTTTCTCCCCTTGTTTTCTTCATCACTGTGAACTCTTATTCTTGTGATCATGAGTATCTAACCTGAGGAAGTTCTCGGGGGAGTAATCCAATGATGAACCCAAGTATTTGAACATTAATTATTAATGTTTCTTATTTTATTTGAGTTAGACCAAGGGGGTATTAGTGGATAAGGCGTCTTTGTGTCTCCACTTACCACCTGAGGTTTAGCTTTCTCTTCTGCACATCCACCTCCTCGATCAAGGGAAAATATTGCAAAAGTGAAAGCTAAATCTCGGGTGGAAAGTAGAGACACAAAGGCACCTTACCCGCTAAGATCCTCTTTAGTATAACTATAATAAAATAAGAAACATTAATAATAAATTTTCAAAGACTTGGGTTCATCACTAGATTACTCCCCCTTTAACTTCCTCGAGTTAGCTACTCATGATCATAAGCATAAGAGTTCACAGTGATGAAGAAAACAGGGGGAGAAAATAAAAGAGAAATAAAAATGAGGGAAAGGGAAAAACTTGAATTAAAATATGAAATTCTATTACATAATTAAATTAAAATAAAATTCAATACTAAATTATATAAAATGTCTAATAAATGCTACTCCTAAGTTTCCAATACTTTGAGAAGAATAAAGAACACTCTTTTATAGGTAAAGGGAATGAAAAATTGGATCCAAAAATCATCCTCAGAAAGTATGAACTTAGTAGACCCAATTAATGGAATCATTTTGGGAATTGTTTTATATAAATTTGTTCCTATATCTCTCCTATATAAACTTACAAAATTTTAGCATCATTGGACATGTTTGGCAAGAGATATACCCAAATTAAACCGGATATTTAATTCTGCCAAATAAACTCTTCGTATTCCAATACACTGAGTTCCAACGTATTTATGGCATTGATAATGAAAGACTAAGGCACTACCATATTAATGAAACTTGTTTCTATGGATTTATTCTTGGTACATGATAAATTTCAGCTCAATTGTTTCGTTAATTTATGATATATCATCCCAATAATACAATTGTCCAGATCTGTGTACAGTTTTTGAGGTATGCCTTGTGAGCTGGATTTGAGCTTCCAAATGATGGATTGAGATTTGGGTCCCAAAGGATAAAATGAATAAAATAGAACATAAAAACCTATAAAAGAATAATTTTTCAATTTGGATTAGTTAAGGAAAGGTTATGGCCAAAAAATTAAAATAAATTAAAATAGTTAAATTCTAAAATAATCCATTTTAGCAATTAAGCTCAAAAATGCTTCAAAAACATAAAATGTGACAAATTACCTTGAAATAACACATGGAGGGATTAAAAAATGAAATTCAGAATAAAATAATTAAAAATATTTCCTCTATAATGACCATTGAACATTAAATTTCCCCTAAATATCCACATTATTTATCATGGATATGATTATTACCTAAACCATACACCATTTTTACATATTGTGTTTACTTTGATAGTTATTCTATTATCTGGGGAAATATTGATAAATTTTTATTATTTACTCAACATGGATATTTGAAAAGGCACACTTTTTATGAATTAAATCAATTATTCAATATATTAAGAATGATTTGGACTGGTATGACATGGGTTGGGGTCCATTTAAATTAATCACATTGATGAATCGATGGTATCATGAGATAATTCAGTTGGATAACCTCAATTTAATGGGTTTCTACCCATTAGTTTTAAATTGTCATATAAAAGGTCTTGATGGTAAAGGTTTCTTATACCTGGGAAACATGGCATCTAATAATTAATCATTTCCTTCATTTAGATTCAATTATTATTATCCATGATGTTTTCACTATAAAAATTTATATAGATGAATTTCATTATCAATTTATTTATTAAATGGTATGTTCTTCAGTTATTTACCTTTCCGTGTTTATTATGATTTATCCAATTATTTAAATGGAATTTTTACTTAGTTATTTACCTTTCCATGTTGATTTTTCTTTATCTATTTACTTAAATGGAATGTGTGACCAGTTATTTACCTTTACATATTGATTTTACTTTATCCAGTTATTTAAATGGAATGTGTGCTCAGTTATTTAGCTTTATATATTGATTTTTATTTATCCAGTTATTTAAATTAAATCTATGCTCAACTATTTAACTTTCCATATTGATTATTCTTATTGATTTATTATTTATTTTATTGTACTTAACCCTTACTGATAATTTGATGTCACCCTTACTTTGTTTCCTTTCCCCAAGATTCTATGAAGTTTACTATGAATGATAAGTAGGGATACACTATATGGAATAAAGTTATTTCAAAAAAAATATGTTGTAATTTGGGTATTACATGTGTATTGTAATAATCATGTATGTATCTAGTTTACCAATGCTACTAAATTGATTAGTCCTTTGGGATATGGTTTCCTTGTATATTATAGAAATGTAATAGTAGTAGGCACCAGATCCATGCTATTGGGGTCCAGGTCATTATAGTTGGTATCAAAGTAGGTTTAGTAGTAACCTTGGGAAATATATTTAGGAAAACATAGATTAGGGAACATAACCCTATGATAGAATTTTTGGATAAGTATAGATGAACATCCTAAAGTTTTGGTAAGGTATAGATTATGTCGGTTCTCCTAGATATACATCCATGTTTGGAAACTACAAGTGTATGTGGTTCTAGAACAGATGTACCTAGGGGTAATAACTCTAAAAAGGTCACATCAAGATTGAATCAAGTATAACCTAGTATGAAAAAATGGGCATTACTACACATGATTTGACACTCCCAGTGGATGTGCTTAGGAAAATTCACATTTTCGTTACAGACCATTATGAAGGATTTGAATAGATAATGATAATGAATGAACTAGGTTAAAACTAAGTTGTATTATATTGAAAATAATGTGTCAAAATTTAGACATCTTATAAATGATTATATGGTCTTCCTACTATGATAATTTTTGCTCATACTACGCTTTTTGGTTTTAGTCAATGGATATAACTCGAAGGAATCGGGTTAATATTGAACATAAAGGGAAAAGTGGTGATAATGAGCAACCAAATGGGATTTTTATAGGAGTGAAAGATATCATGTTTATGCCTACTCATTTTTTCTAAAATATTATTAACATTATATGCCTTAATCAACTCCTGGACTAACCAAAGAAGGGTAGGATAGAGTATTCTAAGAGGTCGAGTGGTGGAGACCATAGAGAAAAGAAGGCTCAATTTCTATCATGTGAGAAATGTGAAAGAAGACACCCATGAAAGTGTATCAATGGAACAGGGAAATGATTTATGTGTGGAAAATAAGGTCATAAAGAAAATAATTTCTATGGAAAAATTAATACTATGATATATGGGAATAAATATCATCTTGTGGATCCATTTATAGTTTATTTCCTTAAATGTGGGGAATATGGGAACTACTCAAGTAAATGACCTCTTCTTAAGGGTAACCCCTAGACCATGGAAGGACATAAGTGTAAATAAAATTTATGAAGTACTTATGTGTTGTGATTCAAGAAATAAATTATTTTAGTGTTTTACCAATAATATTTTGGTTACAAGAATCATGAAACATATACGTATTGTGTTAAATTTTTGAAGCACACATATATTCATTAACATAAGATTTATGGATACCATCGTGGTTAATGAGTTTAAAATTGATCATATGTTCAAGTTAAAAAAACCTATTCTTAGGAATCTACCAAGACTAAGGAAATTTTGGAGAGATTTATGGAAATAATGTGTTTTAATGGAAAATGTATTTTAGGAATAATGACTTTATATTTTATAGACATAAGTTTAAAGGTATTGATAAACCTTAGGGTTAATATGATCATTAATGAAATTTTAATAATAGCCAAATAAGATTATTAGACTTTATAAAAAATAAGTTGCTTTGAAAACCTTAGTAAAAAGTTTATTCAATGATTAATTTTATTTCAATTATGTCCATCATATTTTTGGGAACATTATTGGATTATAGTATATAAAAAGTAAAACCCACATGCAGGGTGAAAAAATGTTATATCTAGAAAGGTAGTGGGGCTTGAACCCATGAATGAAGGTAGATAAGGGTTTCATGCCTACCAATAGACCATGTGATGTCCTGGTTAATATTTCATTGTTTTTTGTTGAACAATTTGATGAATAAATATTAATAATGAAGTATTAGTATTAATTTTGAGGTTTATAGATTAATGTACTGACCATATTGGTTTTGGAAAATAGTTAGAGATAGACATAAAGATTTGTAACTCTTTTATAGATACTATGATCTATAAGTGAATTTTAGTGCTTTAGGGGTTAAAAATTCAGTTTTAATATATTTATTTCCTAGAATAATAAATGAATTTAAAATTTATTGAAATAGAAGAAAATGATGAAATTGTTCTTATGAAACAAAAATATATAAAATATGTATATTTCATTATATTATTAGGTAGTAAAATAATTACTCATATTTAGGAAAATGATCTTAAAATAAAATTTTATCATATTACTATCATTTTTATGGTATCAATAACCATTCCACACCTATTAGATTTAAGGTTTTAAGCCCCTCAACATTCCATTGATCATTCACTTGATTATGTTAAATTAACTCAATCACTGTCTATAAATATTTATGAACTCCATTTATATATGATCACTTTCCATTGATGTTATCCAACATATAATCCAAGTAATGTGTTATTAGAGATGACATTCATACTTCCTTATCCCTATTATTAAGATTATATTTTACTAATCATTTTACAATTTGAGTTTTTCAACAATGGTATTTCCAAACGTAAAACACTTGATTACCAAGATCGGTTTTAAATTGTGAGGATACAATTTACTTAAGGTGAGGATAATGTAACACCCCTAAATTTTAAAATATGAACATTATATCTAATAGTGTGTATTACATGTAACACCCAAGTTAGAAAGGAATATAACCTCCAAAAACTTTATGATATATTTAATTTTTTAAAATAAATTTAATACATTATTTAGATTTATTTACACATAATTATAAGTTTATATTTCATTATGAGAAACATTGATTTTATCTTGTGTTAGATGCATAAATTACTTTCTTTTATGGCTTGCATTACACACAAGACCAATTTTTACCAAATACTATTAGTATTATTATTTAAAATGATTATTATATCCTAGTTGTTAAATTGGTGGCTATAAATAAGATTAAATAACTTATGAAAATATATGGTTGAATTAATTTTTTACCAATTAATTAGAAATAAATGTAAAAAATAATTGAATATAAAGTAAATGTTTTTATAAAAACTATTTTTATGTTCCAAAAGGAGATTTATCTTAATAAATTAAATTAAATACTATTATTGAATGATATTAATGAAATTTATATATTATATATTAAATAAAAAAAATTAAATTCATCAAATATATTTGATATTTATAATAAAAGATCAAATCTAATTTTACACATAAAAAGTTGTATTTTTCTAAAAGGCAACTTTGTTGACTTTTAATGGTGCATTTGTTTTAAAACTAAATTTTGATAATTTTATAGATTTTATTTGAAAAAATAAAAAAACCATTTTTGAAATCTGAATGAAAAAAAATTATCTTAGAGTGAATTTTTGGTATTTTTCTGAGAAGTTTAATTTTTTGATTAATAGTGGAGAATACCAAATGTAATTGAAAACTAGTATTCCATATAAATAATTTATAATGTTAAATTATATTTTAAATTAGTTTTAATGTTAAATTAGATAAATTATACATATATTAATCCAATTTAGGTCATTATAATCAATTTAATATTTAATTTTGATATAAAACCATTTCAAACTTTTGAACATTTTCACTTTAAAAGCCCTCTTTGTAGTCACATCTACGGGATAAATTTTAAATTAAATCCCATCACTTATATGGGTTGAATTTGGAAAAATGGATTACATATTTTAAATCAGAATAATTTTTAATTTCTAATAAGTTCAACTTAATTTTTTATGAAATTTATTATAAAAAACACTCAACATTAATCACAATGATTAAGGTAAAAATGAGTTTACTTAGTCGTTAATCTTAAAGGAAAAGGTGTGTAAATTACCCAAAATTTTTACAAAACAGATTTTCTAGAAATATTTCACTCATATACCCTATTTTATCGAAAATGGTTCACTATTTGAGGTATATGAGGTAAGGGATACCTCTCAATAGTGTTTACTTTTGGGTATTTACAAGAATACCACTCCTCCTCTACTATAAAAGGGAACTCACTACCCTCACTTATTAACACATCCCAAGCCATTTTATCATCCAATCCCTATATAATTTACTGAAAAAATTCTCTGCACTCATAATATAAGCCTTATTTTTGTAATAAATTCATCTTAGGAAATCGTTAATGAAAACCTAAGGAGGATACCCAAAGAAGAGGTAATGTTTTTCTAGAAGCATTTTTATTTTATTTCCTTCTCCACATACTTAAATTATTATTATATCATGTTTTTACAATAAAAAATTTATTAAATATACTAAGATTTTTTTATGTTAAAGTTACTACCTACAACTACACACACTTCCATCAAATGGGTAATGAAATCATTGTTTTTGTGTACAGCGAACTACCGCCTCGCGAACTGATTTCGTTTGTTTTTCCATTACCACCTTTCAAGGTTGGGAATAATGATGGATTTATAGTTTATATATTATATATATAATATTTATGATATATTTATACTTATTTAATTATTATATAACACATACCTTCATGATTTCCATTCTGTGGGAATACGATAACGTCGTTCGTGTGTACGGGAGACTACTGCCTCGCGAAGTGATGTGATTCTTTAATGATTTATATTGAATATATTAAGGATGGTTTTAATAAAAATATGTGATTTATATGAAATAATAATGACACTGAAATGATTATATATATATATATATATCTTTTAATTTTCTTTCTTTCAATGCGATAATAAAATGGAAACAGCATTCATACGTACGAACGGCCTATCGTCTCCATGATCGATGTATTTAATTTCCTATCACCAAATATTATGGATAACTATAAATACATTTATAATGAATATATTTTATATTTACATCATTTTTTAAATTTTTTATATGATTAAATCATTATCAAAATAAGAGGATAAAAAATAACACGTCAAAACATACTCAAAAAACAAGAGAATTAACACTTGAAACAATGAAAATAATGAAATATTATTAAAAAAATTGATGAAAATATGTTATAAAATAATAATATATGATGTTATAAATATTAATATATTCATTTTATAAGTTAATAACATGGTTGAAACCATTATACAAGGCTATAAATAGATTTTAACCAAAAGGAAGTGTAAGGTAATGGATTTTTGTCTCAATTTCATTTCTTTGAGGCATATTATAATGTTATAAACTAAATTTATTTTATATGGTGTATAAACTACCCCTTGAAATGTAATATCATGAATAATTATTTCATAAATTTATTTTAAAGTTTCAATTTTAATTATTTCATTTAAGGGTATTTTAATTAAAAGTTACGAAGTGGTAAATAATTTCATAAATCAATTCCTTTTCATTGGGTTATATTACTTACTTTTTGTCATCAATATACTAAGGTTATGTGTTTAATGAATTTTGAATATATATTTTTGTATTTAAACTTGTTTTATTTGTATTTATAGTTGATATACATAATCAACTCATTGGTTGATTCTCACTTCAATTTTATGATCTTTGTATGGGTTTACTTTACAGTCACATTTCATTTAGGATTGTTTACACTTGAATTTCCATTAATGTAAATTATAAGAAATTGATTAATAAAACATTTAATTTATTATCCTTTAGTTATTCATGATCTTTTTCAAGAAATAGTATCATATTTTCCACTCTTTGGTACTTAAAATGTTTTATAAAATGTTTTAATAAAATCTGACTTTATTCTTCCCACGGTCAAAAAACTGTTTTCTTACAAAACCATGTTTTCTAAAAAATTAATTTTTTTTATTTTACCTTTTAAAAATGATTTATTAAATAAATATTTACCCATTTTTTCTTTTATATATGTTTTCAAAGTAATCTTCTTATTGTTTTCTGAATAAGGTACTTCTTTAAACTTTTCACCAGGTAAAAAAGAATTTTCTTTTTAGGTAATGTATGTAATTACCCATTTTCATTTCTTTGAAGATTCATTTACAAGTTCATGAGGATATTTTTAAATAAAATGTTTTTAAAAGTTATTTTCAAATAAATTTTAAAAAAAAATGAAAGGATATTTTCCTCAAAAAAATTAAAGATCTTTTTTATTTTATCAAGGAAAACAACCCTTATTCATAACATAATGGGTATAGGTAATATAGATACCATAATTATTATTTATTTATATATATTATGATTGTTTTGACCAAGGGTAGTATTTAAATTCACTTCATTGAATCATTTTTGTATTTATTAACTTTCCCTTGGGTTATTTACTTTCCAGTGACCATTGAAATTAAATTTCCCCTAAATATCCACATTATTTATCATAGATGTTATTGTTCCCTAAACTATAAAACATTTTTACATATGGTTTTTACTTTGGTAGTTATTTTATTATCTTATGAAATATTGATAAATCGGTATTCTTTACTCAATACGGATATTTGATAAGTTTCATTTTTTATGAATTAAATAAATTATTTGATATATGAGGAATGCTTTAGATTGGTATGACACAATTTGGGGACCATTTAAAGTAATCCCCTCAATGCACTAGTAAACTAATAGGAAGAATCAGTTATCTAGCCTTATCTAAATGGGTTTCTGCCCATCAGTTTTAAACTAACTTGTGAAAGGTCTTGACAGTAAAGGTTATGTGTACCTGGGAAAAATAGAATCCAATAATTAATAATTTACTTAATTTAGATTCAATTATTATTATCCATGATATTTTCGCTATAAAAAATATATTGATTCATTTCATTCTCAGTTTATTTATTAAATGGAATGGTATTCAGTTATTTACCTTTCCATATTGATTATACTTTATCCAGTTATTTAAATGGAATGTTTGCTCAGTTATTTACCTTTACATGTTTATTTTTCTTTATCCAGACATTTAAATGGAATTTTTTCTCAGTTAGTTACCTTTCCATATTGATTTTTTTTAGTTATTTAAATGGCATGTTTGCTTAGTTATTTACCTTTATATGTTAATTTTTATTTATCTAGTTATTTAAATGGAATGTGTTCTCTGTTATTTACCTTTCCATATTTATTATTATTATTGATTAATTATTTATTCCATTTTACTTTTCCACACTAAGAATTTGAGCTCGCCCTTATTTTGTATCATTTCCCTAAGATTCTATAAAGTTTGCTATGATTGATATGCGGGGATACGCTAGATGAAATAAAGTTATTTCAAAAAAATATGTTTTAATTTATGTATTATAAATATATTTTAATACTTGTGTATGTATATAGTTTACCAATACTACTAAACTAATTTGTTCTTTGGGATGTGATTTCCTTATATCTTATTCCAATGTAATGGTAGTAGGCATCGGCTCTGGACTTCTAAGGTTATGATCATTATAATGGAATTCAATTATATTCTTTTCATACTTGTATAAAATGATATATTTATCTAAAAATTTGATGGAACCAAATAATTTATTCAATTTATATTAACTTTAATATTTTTAGAATCATTTATTTTATTTTTGTATTGATTAAATAATTATTTCATTAATGTTACATAAGAGTTTAAGACAACTATATAATTATTAAATTTTATAAATAAATTAATCTCATGAAAATAATTTCATTAAGGTCAAAATTAACATAAATATTAACTGAAAAATTTCTTTTGTCCCAATGTGAATACATAATTTAAATTTAAAATCAATAGGGTTACACTTTTTCTTTTTATTTACTTAAATTATTATATAGGTCGCTTTCATAGAGAAGTGTCCCACAAACTCATAATAATAGATCCTAAGGTGAAAAGTGTATAAATATAGATATATAATAGTAATTATATAAGTTTTAGGTCATTTTTAACCCTTATCATTTTAGTTTAAACTCATAGTAAACTCATTTTAACCTTAACCATAATAATTAATTTTTACTATTTTTACTATTCATTAAGACAAAAAATTATATAGACCTTATTATATAATATTAATTATTATGATTTCAAATATGGAATCAATTTTTCCAAATTCCATTAATAAAATTGGAAAATTTTAATTTAAAATTAATCCTGCTAGCGTGATGAAAAAGAAATTTTCCAAAGAGAAAAGTCTTAAGTATAGAAAGTTTTAATATCAAAATTCAATATGAAATTAATTATAATGAAATAAATTATATTTATTATAATATAATTGAAGTAATTTTACTTTTAAAATAATTTTAAATCAAATTTAACCTTTAAATTCTTTAAACGAAAAGGTTGTTTTCAATAAAAACCAGTATTTTTTATATTCATTGAAAAATTAATATTTTCATAAAATTATCATAAATTCAATATAAGATAAATTTGAAATGATTATTTAAAAAATGACTTTAATTTTATAAAATAAATTTTCTAAAATATCCAATAATTATTTATAATATTTTTTCTCAAAAATAAATAAAAACATTTTTTAAGGAAAAGTATTTTTATAGAATAAAATATCTTTATTAAAAGTTGAGTGTATATTTATTAAGAATTTATGAATAAATTTATATTGGGCAGTACCTTCATATATATTTCATGCATTAGTTAATACTATTCATACTCATTAATTAAATTTTTAGTTTATAATGGTCATATTTAAATAATATATTTTATGGATCATTCAAGCTCGGTGTTGCGTGTTGTATACACTATCAAACACAATGTTCTTATTTAAAAATATTGGGGTTACATGTAGTGAAATTTATCAACGATATTAAATTTATTTAAAATAAATATAATATAAAATCTTTGGGTGTTATAATACATTAGATATTTAGCAAAAATCTCAGCTCCAATCCAGAGAAAATCATCTAATAAGATACCCTAGAATTGGATAGAATAATATTCTAAAGTAAAAAAAATAATTTTAAAGAAAAAATATCAGAACCACCTAGAATTGTAGTATCCATATGAGAGTGAAGATAAAATTATATTATAAATGGATACATCTTGGAATGGGTATGTAAATTAAATATTAGAAAAAAACATGATTAAAGTATCAACAGATATTGGATTGGATGATTTAATGGGACAGAGAAGAATTATCTTGTCCCTAAATAATAATTGCTTGTAATCCTCAAATGAATTAGGGATAATGATATTTTATTGGTAAAATAATTCACTATAAGAAAAAATAGTTCTTATATAAATAATTTCATAAAATTAAAATTAAAAAGGTTTACCCAAGAATGATTAGTATGGTGGAGGAATGAATTTCAATATTATAACTTCACTATAGTAAATATTAAAGGAAAATATAACATCATTATAGATAAACTAACACCCTAATTTGACTCTTATAGGTGAAATGGAATGAGGTAGTAGATCAAGGTGATGTCCATTTTTAATTAATAATTATTCTATGGAATAATTCTCAGTTATCAAGGTAGTGATTGATAGTAGCCAAAAAAGAGAAGGAATTATAGAAAAGGATCTCCTTCAGAATAAAGGATCTTCACCTAGTAAGGTTAAAATATCCAATATCATAGGTTCTTCTACCAGGAAGTCTAAAAATATAGTAAGTGTTCTAAAAATATCCATATATAGAAACTCTAAGTATAAAAGACATGTTTAATTCTTTGTATGTGGTCAAAAACTCCATTAGAGCACTCAATGTACATAAAATATGAGAAACATGAAGGCTTAGAATAACCATAGTATAGAAACTAATGGAATATATAAAGGAAGAGACAAAAATATTTCTAAGATTTAGATTGATCAAGTAGAATAATAACTTGAGTGGTAGAAGTAGTAGAAGGCTCAAGAGGAACTTCATCGACAGAATGTTCAATGTGAACAAGACCAAGAAATCCTAAATGATAAGCTATATAAGGATCCAAATTTAGCAAAGGAAATCTAGATATATTTTCAAAATATTAAAAATATTTCTAATAAAAATCCATATTATCTATAATCTGATATAGAAAATTAAGTATGATAGGATATTCAGGAGTAGTCTAAACCATGTTCTAGTTATGGTTGAATAATCTGAAGACCTTATAGAGGATTATAAGAAGATAGATCGAGATATGATCAGTATGATCATTATTAAATAGATATGGCTGAAGGTTCAAGTTTTTAACCTTATTAAAAAAGTTAAAAGGATCGAGGAAATATTCATGGAAGAATATCCAATCCATAGAAGATTTTAGAGGATGTTAGATATGGAATTAAAACTATAAGAGTTCATCGAGTACCAGAAAACATTCAAAATGGGAGCTATACAATTATTGGGATTTAAGAAGATAAATTGCATATTCAATTAGGTACTATGAATAGTGAAGTCAGTTCTAAAAAATTCATATCCATGTTTTCTATGGTGTATTTCACACATCATACCTATCATATTATTATACATATTTTTCATTCTATAGAACCTATACCTGGGAAACTGGATGAAGGTACTTATCTAGAAAGCGTTTGAGGAATCATAGTTTAGTGTTGAACACTATCTAGATTTAAATTTTAATAAAATAAATTACGAATATATCCAAATCACATATAAAATTTATCTGATCAATTAAAATTTATATGTTCTTTGTAGGAGAAAATGTTCTAGTTTCTATTAACTCAAGAGACAAGAAGACTATAGAAACTAAAAAATTTACAGATTTTAAAATGGAAGCAAACATGATTCTTAAATAACTCAATACATGAAAGATACATAAATAATATGTATTTATTTTAATATATCAAATATAACATGCCATCAAAGAATTGATGGAGCTGAATAAATCATATAAATAAGTCTCGGCCAGTGAGATGATTGATTCTCTATACAACTTGTAAGGATTCTAGGAACTGATCCAAACATGTGTCATATTTGAAATATAAAATCAGATCAAACCATACATGTTAATTATCTAGTTTATTTTCATGTGTGAGGTGTGTGGTGGAAGTTTTTTGGTTATGTGATCCACCTTAGATTTTTCTTTTTCTTTTTATTTTTCTTTTTCTTTTTCTTTTTTTTTTCTTTTTATTTTGATTTTTCTTTATTGAAAGTGTGTGTTGTAAGATTCCCCTTTATGTTGAGTATTATAGTGTAATTCAAGTTATCTTCTTGGGAAAGATAATCCCAAAGGCCTATATAATGGATCTCCAACCCATTTGTTAATGGAGATGAATTTGGAATAGAAATTAGTATGATTTTAGATATTCTATCTCTAGTTTATCTATAATAATTTGTGTTATTTATGTGAATTGATTCTAAATTGGATCTAGTGATTCAAAGGAAGGTATTCCCCTTATTATTTTTGTGGATATTGTTTTGTTTTCATACTTTCAAGTAATTTTTAAGCCTCTCTGGATTCCTTAAGGGGAAGTCCTTAGAAGGCCATCAGAGACTCACCCCTAGTGTTATTAGAGCATGGGGAGGAAGAGAAGGAAGTCAACTAGCGTTATTATTCAAGTAATTGTGTAGTAAGAAACTTTAGATTCCATGGTTAAAGGTTTCAATTATAAGAAAAATTAGTTATAATCTAGGGTAAGGTATTTTGAGAAAAAATTATATTATATTTGGCTTAGAAAGTATCATAAAATAACAAAATCCACATTGTCTTATGAAAACATGCCTGAAATGATCAATTTAGGGAAGAAACCCCAATAGATTCATGATAATCTTGAAGAATTGAAGGTAGAAATCATGCATAGTGAATCTCAACTTTAGAGATCTAGGTGGTTAGTTGGAAACCTAGAGAGGACTCTAGGAGATCCATAATGTGAAGTATTTTTCTTTGAATAGTGAAATATGGTCAGAAGTGGATCTGGTGTTATAGCAAATATTTGAGATATTTGGAAAAATCTTTAAGGGAAAGATTAAATAGAATATTCCAGTCATCTGGGAGCCACAATATCAAATATGAATCCACACAAAGATATAGAAATTTCAAGTATTTTTGGATGATATACTAGAGAATATTATACTTATCCTTTAGTAAAAGAATATCAAGAATATCAAGAAGTTCCAGGTATTTTTATGAGTATCCAGGAATACTAGAAATAGATCCATGATATTATTACTTAGAATAAATAGGGTCTTGTAGGTATAGAACATGTCACCAAAAACCTAAATAAAAATATAAATAAAGTATATGACTTGTAAGACAAACTCTAAGAGAAGAAGAAGAAAACAAAAGAGACTAATTCATCTCCCATTAAAGGTCTCAATATATTGTCTTGGGAATCTAAGATAGTATGGTAGGATATCTCCCAGAAACCAATACCTTGGGAATGATATAAAGGATTATTCAAGAATTTTTTTCAGAAGATAAATAGGGAAGACAATCCCTAATATCCTAGCTATATTTAGGAAGAATATAGGCTAAGGAATACATATCTAGAAGGTGTGACACAACATCATATGATCCTTAAGATATATTTTGAAAAGGATATTGGAGCATCTATAGATTAATGGGAACTAGACCTTTGATGTTATATGCTATCATTTGGTTTAAATTTTTGTACCATAGATAGTGAATTCAATTTTTTAGGAGCTTCCTTGAGGGATAATTATAGGACCCTAAAAATTATTCCAAGGGAAGAAAATACCCCCACAATCGCTTTGCAGGAGGAATCAGGTACTCTTATAAGTCTAGCAAGGTGAATAGACACGAATTGAGTTGTAAATTTTAGAAGAAACTTGAAGGAATACAATATTTTCAAGGAATTCAAGTGGCCCGCGTACCATCACTGGGAAGGGTACGCAGACCAGCTGGATCATGAACCAATAGGTATGCGGAATGATTCGCGAACCGCTAGCCCACGGGGTGATGTCCAGCGAACAAGACAAACTGTGAACCAAGTCACCAACAGACTCATACGCAAGAGAATCATCCACGTATTGTGCCACAAACCCATAAATTCACAAACGAAGCAAATGGGCAGGCTCCGCAAACCCTTTTCACAAATCAAAGCCTCCACGGACCTCGGTTGACTGAGTCTTCTGTGAGTTAGGATATTGCTTCAATGGACCTCTGCAAATGGTGTTGCGTTCCCAATAGATATGATTGATCTAATGCTCTATAAAAGTATCATAGTAGAAGCAGAGATAGACACACACTGAGAGGAGGATGAAGAGAAGGACAGACGAAGAAAGATTGAGGGAGACTTAGAGTTTGCACTTCAGCTTCTGTTTTTTTTTCATCAGAAAAATCCCGAACTGAAAACCACTCCCTCTATAGTTACAACTTCCCATGAACCATAAAATGGGTAATTGAATAATAATAATTGAATAGTGAACCTAATCGGTGAACCACGAACCAAAGGATTATCACAGATGAACTCCCCGTGAACGATGATTCCCTACCCCCCCCCCCCTTCAAAATGGTGCCCTGTGTAGCATACCACTACACAGACTAAACTAGGCACTGTGTACCACTCTGGTACCTAGTTGCCTATGCCCATGCCCATATACTGCATTAGTACATAGATGGCCCCTCTTCCTGCATACCACTATGGTATGTAAAGCCTCCCCTGTCCTGCATAATAAATTAGTACACAGAATGAGGTGTTTTCAGGTATTGTTTCCTCCAGTTCCAAACTCACCCTTCCATTACCATCCAGTCCTCCATGGTCCCTTCACTAACCAATCCCCCAGCATCAATCCAAAGCCTCCTCCAAAGCAACTGGACTCGTATGGTCATACCATCGGGTGCATCAATGCACCCCTTTAAGTCTATATAATCATGGTAAGAATAGTTACAAAGGCTCTCCCCATAATGGTATGGGCATCAGGAATGCCTGTGAGGCTACATTGCAACATTAACCTAGATCCTAACCTTGGGACACTAACATGAACCTCCCCGTTCTCAGGATTAAGGGTAATCACTTACTTTTCCGTTCAATGAGGAATAGTGATCAGTCAAAGGGGTTATGTTCGCTCCCCACTTTGACGAGGACAAAACTCCTCCCCTTCTCAGAATGTGCAGGGTTTGTTACTCCACACCCTCACCCACAGTCACCCCGACCTCTTCTGTTGTGGGCTCTCCCTCCCCCACCAACAAGGGAGGAGGCATGTGCATTGTAGAATCTTTCACATCCTCTTGTTTATCACACCAAGTATAACTCATGTGGAATTATAGGATTGTGATGATTATGACATCCACGTGAATCTGAACTACAAGAAATCTGATTCCTGACCAAATCAGGATACGTAGGATTCCTACTAGAAGGACCGAGCTCAAAAGGGTGTCCATCCAAAAGGTCCCACCCAACCATGTCCTCTCAAATGGGTTGCTCCCATATGTAATCCTCACATAGTCCGAACTACGTGGGTTCTGATTCCTCTCCCAAGGATACATAGGAATCCCCCTTATGGGCCCGATCCCAACATCAAGTCACCTTTAGTCCCCCCTGGATGATGATAAACTCTAGAGTGACTTATTATATAGCTCAGGTCATCATCACCTCCGTAGAACCAAACATATACATGCCTATGACGATCTTTTAAACCAAGGGTATCTCAAGGACACACTCTTCAGGAATGAACCAAGGATTCACGAATGTATGAACATGACTTAAATCTATAATAGAGTCCTGGAACAGGAAACAATCCTCCCCCGGAAGGGTACGGTGAGCGTGACCTCCCATCCTCTCAACCAATGGAGTCTTTAAGTGTCGTTGGCCAAATATTCATCCAACAAGCGCCTTACTTTGGAAATTAGGTCCATGAATCATGGATACTAGGGTCGTTGGGTGTTCTTGGCTCCACAAATAAACCTATTGGAGACCATCCGAGGAATTTATATCCGAGAAGGAATGATTACACAACTACTTGACCCCCCACGTAATCGTCTACTGGGACCAATGTTTCTATAGGGTTGATTCAACCTTCTTTAAAGGATAATGATGCTGAATGGGTATAAATAAAAGAAATGATGAATTCGACGAGAACCCTTCCCCATAAGAAAAATGACGGGTGATTATCCTCGTTATTCCATTTCCGTACCACCCGTAAATGTGCCACATCGGTGGCGTAACGAAAATGGTGAACCCGAAATGAATCCTTAATGAAGGTGGCAGTCTCGCCCCACTCAAGCCCCTTCACCACGCAGCAAAAGAAAATGGGAAGAGGGCCAAGCCAATTCTCCAAATATACATATGTTTAAAATAATTCTACATTGATGAGGTTTTGTGGGATGTATGTCATATATGTATGGCGAAGGTTATCGCAGAGTGACCTTTTATCCAAATTAAATCCCAGAGACCCATGAAGACACACACATCAGTGATCCTACAGGTGGTCGGGGCCCTAACGAGGAGCAAGACCCCCTTGCCTAACCGGCATATTCAACACTGGGTATCCAAAATACTGATTAGGGAGTACCATCGAAATGGTACTCTCCCCATGATAGAGGCTGCGAGGCAAGCCCTCCAGTCAGCAAAGGTCCTCCAGCTACCTCTTTAGCCATTGCTGGTACCATAGTGCTAGGCAGCCCTGGTGGTCGTCTCAAACTATTTTGGGAGCCTGTCTCTGGAATGTGATAATGAGTACCTCCCTTATCTTACGGAGGCAGATGAATTCAATGTTGATGGATTCATCTCAACTGCATAGGGGTCCTACTCACAGGACCCCACCAAAGAACGTCATCACCGACACCGGACAACTAGGCCTCCTCCTGCCGAGGAGGACCTTATGCCGAGGGAACTTTCCAAAGTCCAGGAGACCCAGGGCCCTCAGGTTTCCCACCAATGGAAAAAAATATATAATCAGAAACACGCTATCACCCTGGTTCTTAAGGAGAAGCTACGCCATACTAACATGACGTCATTAAACAGGAATACCTATGAATCTGCCCCCTCTACCCAAACCCACCATAGAAATAGGGTGGCACAATATGAGTATATGCATATTCCTACAAATGGTCACCAGTCCCGCTGTGCAGACAGAGCGGTGAACTATAGGCAGATGCAAATGTCTGTCGATGCACAACAAGCCCGTCAACCAAATAGGATGGCACTCAGTTACACGCAGGCACAAACACCTACTAACATGTATCAAACCTGCCATCCAAATAGGGCAGTAACATGCTACACGTAGGAACAAATACCTATAGATTCATATCAATACCTATATCCAAATAGGGTGGAAACCAAATATGAGAAGATCCAAATTCATTCGGATGCATACAAAGACTGTGAGACAAATACAGTGACAAGTGAGTTGATGAAAATCCCTACTCATGAATATGAAGACCACCACTCAAATACAGTGGCAACCGAAGAAGAAAACCTATGGCAGACTTGTTCCTCTATCCCGACACAGGAGAACTGACAGTATCTACTATCAATTCATAGAGGACCGGAGCAGGAACAAACTCCTACTCCAACATCAAGATGGGCCTTCATACCTATTCTAGCCAAAGATGTATCTTATAACATCCTGGAAATAATGGAATATCAGACATCGATTCTAGACCATATCCTCCAAACATGCCAATATATCATTGCATCGGTGGAAAAAGCGATAAATCGCGGTCACGACCTGATTTCCTCAGACGGAATGAATCACTCACTAAATGAGTTAGTCACTTCAGATGAGTCGTGAATCCCTACTCCATTCCAAGAGGATTGACAAAAAAATCCTATGATATACGGACAACCGGATCGGGAAAAAATACTTGTTCCAACTGGGGGACACCGGTCCAATGTGGTGGCCGCTCCAGAGCAGGCATATATCCCTACCAAAACTCAATATGCTTGATGGTATATCCCAATGACATAACGAGACCCAAAAAGATAGGGACTTGTATATGAAGTTCATTACAAAGAGCGCATGGACCTGTTTACCCGCAAGAGAGTGCCCAAAGATGACAGGTGCCAAAGGCAACTGGAAAATTAAGAGCACATGCATAATCCTGCTCTACTGGAAGCTGGGGTTCTTGACGCCCTCAAATATATATCAATAAAGGCTCAAGACTCTTCCATTTCATTACCAAATTATGGAAGTGGCAGTAGCATTTGAGAAGGTCCTCCCCACAATATCGCTACCAGCAGCTCTGAAAATTCCTCCATAGAGCACCCATGGGGGATCACTTTGTTGTTTAATAATGATCAATCACGAGAGCCTATCTCCTGATGTGCATCAGGGTATCCCTCCCCTAGACCTGAATATCAGACAGCAAGAAGTTCCTCCCCTTTCTTTCGTCTACCTTGATGGTCCTCCCCAAGGTATATGCTGTAAAAATGCTTCTCCCTATAGTTAGATGTCAAGTCATGATGGTAGTCCTCTCCATGATGATAGCCATTGTGAAGGCTCTTCCCATAATGGCAGTTTCTATGAAGGTCCTCCCCATAGAAACGTTAAGAAAATATAATGTCCTCCCCTCATTATAGTACATCCTAAAGGCCCTCACCAAGATTTTAACTACATAAATTCTCCATGAAACCAGGTATCAAGTCATGATGGTAGTCCTCACCATGATGATAGTCATTGCAAAGGCCCTCCCTGTAATGATAGCTGCTATGAAGGTC
Source organism: Viscum album (assembly GCA_963277665.1). Taxonomy (NCBI): domain Eukaryota; kingdom Viridiplantae; phylum Streptophyta; class Magnoliopsida; order Santalales; family Viscaceae; genus Viscum; species Viscum album. Next base: position 771,438,099 of record OY728151.1, on the reverse strand, counting down.
ATCCCTATAGTAATGTCAAGCAGAAAGAAGGTCATCCCCTCGTTGCAGCCCACCCTGAAGGCCCTCTTTAGGGTATACATCGTAAAGAAAATTCTTACGGTCAGGAATCAAGCTGAAATAGTAGCCCTCGCTATTGCAACGCCGCTTATGAAGGTCCTCCCCACAATCAAAATTCATACTGGCAGGAAGTTCCTCCCCTTTCTGAAATAAATATGAGAAATCCCTCCTATGCTGAGGTGCTCAGAAAGGTGTTGAACACATCAGGCACTCCATCTATAATGAGTGATATTCCTTCTCAACCAGAGGATAGCCCAGGGCCATGCTCATCTTCTGAGCCACCCCCATAGTGTCTGTAAATCAATAAGGCTCCCACCAACCTGGTTTCTTGGAACGAACTTATTAAGAAGTAGTTGAGCTAGGCATATCAAGTTGAGTATCCTTCGGAAGAACAAAAGCATGATATGTTTCTTGTGAGAAGAAAACTAGCTAGGGATAATATACAAGTGATGTATTAGCCTACGGCCACTTCTCACTTCGACATACCAGAAGATTTATCTGGGGAATTCACGCATGACATTCGCCTCAACATATGGATGACTCTTGGACAGCTGAAAGAAAAATTATTTCCCTATGAAGGGTATGTGGACCATGTCATCATGATAAGTGAGATTTATTATCTAATCGACTTGGAAGCCCTCCCATCTAAAAGGAATCCAAAGTCAGAAAGACGAAAGAAAAACCTTGAACTAGCTTGTCTCCATGCACTTCATAAGTTGTGTCTCCTCATCGGCAATTCCCCTGTTGGAGTTCACATTCAGGGATGGGGAGAGCATGGCGCTCTACACTTCACCCCATCTCCCATCCAGTAGGCCCCATTGGAAATGGAATCCTACAATGTAATCTCTTAGAGGAAAAAATAAAATGAAATTCATGCTTAGGAAAGATGGTATTCTCAACAAAAACTAGTCCAAATCAAGTCTCAAAAGCATCAGGGCTAAAGAGATAAATCCATCAAAAATATTCTGAGTCAGGCAACCAGGAACATCCAGCAGGCTTCCTGCCTAAGGGAAGACAACCAGAAAGTAGTTTTCATGTCTTCAAAAGACCATAGACTCCATTTAGGACTAATTCCATACTTGGATCACACTCGCATGGGAGTATGTGAAATTGAAAAGGTGGAAATAGAAAATGCTACTACCGCAATGTGGGAACAACCCCAGCCCATAGGACTAGGGGCGTTTTTAAATCAAAATTCCCCTGTAAGACTGACAAATCCAAGTTTTAATGCATCGATGGAAGAATGGGAACAACCCCATTTCCTAGAGATGGGGGAATTTTTACCTCAAATCCCCGCACAGCGGACGCCTGTCTTCCACCGTCTATGAAGAATGATGGACATAGGAGTTACCCATTCCACCCTTTCTCATGGTTCGCACCCTCCAAGACAAAGGCACATTCCAAGGACAGAATAGGGCTCCCTTCAGGTTGATCTTCGCCAAGAAACCATAAGAATAATACAGAATGGAATGAGAATGTCCAACAAAGGGTGCAGAAATCCTTCCTACCATTCGACACTGGGTACAGCACCCCCAATGCGGTATGCCTCAGTTAATGTGGTAAATGTCAACCCCGTGGATACTATAGAAAATGATGTGAAGGTAGAGGACGTGAAGGATGATGGTTCCCTCCCAAATCATCCCACAATGATCCAGATAGAGTGCATACCTAGAACCAGAGAGCAAACCTAAATCTAGGTGCCCCCTTAGTCAATATGACATTACCTCCCACATGAAACCACAACAAGGAGAAAAAAATACAAGGTAGTATATGACCTGCCTTCTCCTACCCCTGAGAATGAATCCCTCACCCTTGAGGAAAGTTTCACCAAGTAGAAGGAACAAATGAAAGAGCTTATGTGAATTAATGTCGAGCTTCATTGAGGGATCTACCTCGCCAGATGTGTTCTCCTTGCAGAACGTCAACAAGTGACCCCAGAAGATGTGCCCATACCACAGGCACTTATCCTGGTGAATGGATCCAAGCTTAGAGGACCATTCAACCCGGCCCCATAATGATACCAAGACTTCCCCCCATTGGAAAGACAGTCAGAATATATTAAGGTAAACCCACAAATGATACCCCTGGCTGGGTATCAACCCCAAATTCTAGTAGCACTGACACACCCAGTCTTGGTCGTTGCCACACCATCTCAAGATCAAGTCTGAAAGGACATGCATCAAGGGATCTTAAACACCATTGAGTAGCTAATAGATCTACTGGAAGCCATGGAGGGGCAGTGCACTCCAATACAGCCAGAGCGCAAACCCTACCTCAAATGGGTGAGAAATGTTCCACCACTGCCAAACTTTGAGAACCTCGTGTTACCATTATTCAATGGCTCGGGGACCCAAAATAGAATTTGATGCACTACGCTTCTTATTGTGACCCCATGATGGGAACTCTAGAGTATCAAGAGGCAGTAAAACTTAAGTGATTTGTACGAACCCTGCAAGGCTCATCCTTCATATGGTATAATAGCCTTCCAACCAATTCAATCACAGGCTGGGAGGATCTCCGGTGACAATTTCTCTTCTAGTTTAGTTCAACACTACCTAAGATTACAGTCAGTGACCTCATGAACTAAAACCATCGAGAGAACGATAGAGTCTCAGACTTAATCGCCAGATAGAAAGGCCTGATTTATTCTTTGAACTGGCCACTCCCCCAGGATGAGATGCTCGCCATGTGAATCGATAACCTTTGGGATGAATTGCGAACACTGCTCATCCTAGTGAAGTACACCAGTGGGTTTAGAGACTTCTATTCCATTACTCAAAGGATAGAATACTCCTTGAAATGGAACAACCTCAAGTCCTGGGTGGCCCCATTAACCCCTGGGGAAAAAATGGGAAAAGTTGAAGTGGATTCAATCACGCTCAAGCCACCCCCAGCACCAGCTCCAGTTTTGAGCCCCCCACCAAACCATGAAGGACCCCTTAGACACCAACAGCCATCCCCACCTCAGTAAGATGAGTAAAAGGGTGCTAAAAAAATAAGTTAAAAGAACAAAGAAATATATTCTATTCGTTCCTAGATGACCAGGTCTGCGGCTACTTCGTAGCCGCTATGAATTGCAATTTTCTCAAGCTACTAGAGCCAAAGTGAGATGATGAAATGGGACTTAATGACCATCTATATTATGTTCCCTATCACTGGATACTGGGACACACCATCTAGGAGTGCTTCGTTTTCAAGGATCTATTGTAAAAAATGGTGGATTTCGAGCAAGTAATGTTGGTTCTGCCACCAGCACAAGTGGTTTGTGTTTCCATCTTAGAATCAATAGAGGAAGAGGAATGGAAAATAGTCACCAGTAAAAAGGGGGGAAATTTTGACAACTGGATGACTCAGAAGACTGTCAACTGATTCCATGGCATCCTCCAGACATAGTTGAAACAACCAATTGTGCCCCAAAAATCTCCCAATAAAACCCAGGCATCCTCCTCGACCTTGCATCCCTCTAAAGGATATAAGGGCAGAAAACAAAATCGAGGAGATGAGATGAATCCAATACCAAAGTCAGTACAGACACTTTCATACTTCATGCCAACATATTTGGTACAACAGGCACCATCCCACCAAACAGTGCCATCAAAAGAAAATAGTCAGGCAGAAACCTTGTCAGATCAAGAACTGATCTTTAGCTACATCGATGTCATTCACCCGATGGACACCTTCTCAGATGTAGATTATGGCCATGAATCCAAATTCCTCGTGACCAACTAGAGATCCAGAGGAAGAGGCCACAGAGTTCAGAGGTTTCCTAGAAGGCATGATCATGGCAGGAGTCAAATTCCCGACCACACCACAAGTCAAACTGTTAACATCGCAGATTCTCGAAGAAGTACCTTTCAATAGAAACAACAAGAACCAGAATTCTCTTTCACCCCCATCAGGAGAAACCCAAGCCCAATTATCTTAAATTATCCATCAGGGGAAGAACAAAAACCAAACTACCCAAGGAATACAGGAAGACCAGTTTGTCCAAACGTAGAAAGGACTGTAGCACTGCCGGCTCCAGTCACAGAAGTTGAACCATCTACGTACAAAGATCAAACCCCTAAATCATCTGTGAAAGATCAAATCCAAGTCGGGAAGTTCCAACCTTTAGAGAAGAAATATGATATCTTAAAGCAACTGTCTTTAGTACCAGCAAAGCTGTCAATCCTGGATGCATTGAACCTGTCCACAGATCTTAGGGAGGCACTCATCGAAGCATTAATAAGTCCTTAGGAGTTTGAGTCTGAAGTAGAAACATCCAAAGTCTACTGAACAGAGACCAGTCTCGAAGAATTTCACGTCGTCATATCCTTCACAGATAGGGATGAAGACGCTATCATGCAAGGACACATCAAACCCTTATATGTGTCCATCAAGATAAATGGAATTGATGTATAGAGTATTTTAATCAACAATGGCTCTGGAGTCCACCTCCTCCCACTTTTAACACTTCATCGACTGGGATATGATGAAGACAGATTGACACCCTTCACTAAAACTATGTTGGGATATGACAAAAGTGAGCAGAAACTATTTGGACGAATCAAGATTAAAACTTATCTCGGAGATCTCATATCAAATTCCAAGTTCCTAGTGTTACAAAAAATTATGGCCTTAAATGTCTTGTTAGGGATGCCTTGGTTTCATCAGTATGTTGTGATTATATCCTCATACCATCATTGCATCAAATGTTACACTAATAGGAAAAACGGGATGTTTCACGCCAATAAATCCACATTTGAGTCTTGTGAATCACATTATATCGACGTTAGGTTCTATGAACTGGAAGAAATACATCTTTCGATCAATGGTGTTGATTGGATCAATGCCCCAAATGGGTTTTATATGGCTCTCACTGACCCCCTCCAGCAACTTGGGGAAGAGTACGTACTACCCATCAACCAGGTTGAATGCGTAAGTACAAGTTTAGATGCAGGCTCAGTTGTCTACATGATCTCTTTTACAGCCACTGATCCCAAGGAAATGGAATAGTGGTTTGAATCCAACAATGTCAGTAAAAACCCTATCAAATATGCTCTTAGTCCACACTCGGGACATCAAAATTACCTTACCTTACTCACCAAGTAAAAAGAAGATTTCTCTCCCAATATTGGAGAGTTCATATTGAAAATCCTTTCTCTATCAGAAGAGGAAGATGATGAAAATGAAGAATAATAAGAAGAAGAAGAGGAATAAGACCTCATATATTCCCCTCCTATGTTCGAAGAAGGTGCTTCCACCACAATCTATGAACTTAAGGAGACAAATCTGGGCACTGAAAATGACCCGCGGCCTACTCTAATCAGTGTGGTCATGCATTTTGAAGAGCATGAGGCATATACCTCCTTCCTAAAGAATAATCTAGATGTGTTTGCCTGGAATTACACAGAAATGTTAGGCCTTGATCTTGAAGTCACCACCAATCATCTGGGATTACTAAAAGATCATTAGGACTACATGCAGACAGCCAGAAGGACCCACCTGATGCATTCTTCCAAAATAGAGGCAGAAGTTGACAAGATGATCAAATCCAACTTTATACGAGAGGTACAATATCCAGACTAGATGAAAAACATAGTCCTTGTCAAAAAGAAGAATGGGCGGATTAGAATCTGCATTGACTTTGGGGACCTTATTCAGCATTTCCCAAAAGACAATTTCCCAATCCCGATCATAGAATTGTTGATCGATGCAACAACCACGTACAGAGACCTCTCTTTCATGGATGTATATTCTGGATATAACCAGATCTAGATGGCCCAATTAAATGAAGAAGCTACTACTTTTAGGTCCCCTCAAGGGGTGTTTTGTAATAAAGTGATGCCCTTTGGTCTAAAGAATGCCAGCACCACATATCAGCATGCCATGAATCACATCTTCAAACCCTTCTTGGAAAAATGTGTCAAGTGTTATGTAGATGACCTAGTGGTTAAATCATGACAGCTCTCAAGACACCTGGATAACCTTGAAACTGCCTTGAGAAAATTGTGACAACACAATTTAAATATGAACCCCCTAAAGTGCGCCTTTGGCGTCACCTTGAGAAAATTCCTCAGCTTCGTATTATGCCATCGGTACATCGAAGTCAACCCCAATAAGACAAAATCCATTCTTGGAATTTCCCCACCTCACAACCTCACTGATTTGAGAGGTCTCTAGGGGCACCTCACCAATATTAAGTGCTTCATAGCCAACCTATCAGGTAAATGTTTACCATTCACCAGGCTCGTGAATAAAGGAGTTATGTATGAGTGGGATAATGATTTCCAAGAAGTGTTTGACAATCTTAAATTATATCTCCTAATCCTTCTAGTGATCATGCCTCCAGTTGAGGGGAGGCCACTCATTTTGTATGTAACCACCCTGGAAAGGTCATTAGGTGCCTTCCTCGCATAGAAGAATGATTCAGGCAATGATTACATCCTCTATTATCAAATTCGTACAATGATAAATGTTGAAACCCGGTATTAAAAGTTTGAAAAGATCTTCCTAGCCCTAATATTCGTAGTTCATAAGCTCAAGAATTACCTGCACACCATGAGGTCCAACTAGTCTCCCACTACAACCCGCTCAAATATATCCTCAACCAAACCATGCTAAATGGGTGCCTATCACAATGGGAGGTCATCCTACAACAGTTTGTCATATGGTACATACCCCAGAAGGACATCAAAGGACAGGAGTTAGTAGACTTTTTTGGATGAGCACCCCTCAAAAGAAGCAGCGTCATTTCATGCCAAACTTCTGGAAAAATAAGTGTTTTTTGTTCAGGAAAACCCCCAGACATGGGAAATGTACTTCGATGGTGATTCCTGAAGCCTAACAAGGAAAAGGATGGAGGATCCCAAGATTAACAAATTAGGGTTTGGAGTTATACTCGTATCTTCTGAAAATTCCATCTTTCCTTACTCTTTCTTTATTTCTAAAGGGTGCACAAAAAATGAAGCAGAGTATCAGGCCCTCATTACAGGCCTAGAATTGGCACTCCAGGTATAATCCAAACACCTAAAAATAAAGGATGATTTGGAGCTAGTCATCAAACAGGTCAATGGTGATTATGCTATTAAGAAGTAAGTATTGGTTACCTTGATGAACCATGTTCAAGAATTGATGGAATAATTCCCATCAAAATTGACATTGACTTATGTTCATCGGTTACAGAACACTCAAGCTGATGCTTTATAAAATGCAGCCACAACCCTGGCCAATCTTGACCAGGATGAAACAGTCATTAGCATTGCTCATCACCAGATGGTTTTTCTATTCATCCATAGTAATGCAAATGAAAGAGACAAAATTATTCATGTTCCTGAGCCTTATGGTCATACCACCGGTTGGATGTCACCCATTACAAATTACCTTAAGAATGGAGAACTCCTACCAAATAGGGCTAAAAGGGAGCAGTTCTAGAGGCGGGTAGTCAATTTTTTCCTATACAATGGGGTAAACCAAGAAAAGTTTCTATATAAATGAGGCCTTGAATAAGTCCTTCTCATGTGCATTTATGGAGAATATACTACTACCATCATGAAATAAGTGTACGCCAGAGCTTGTAGAGCACACCAGTCAACAACCAATATCTCTCAACAAATCTGAAGGCTTGGGTATTACTAGCCCACTATGATACAGGATTATAACACATTCACCAAGAAGTTCCATTCGTGTAAAGTTCATGCTAATTTTATACACTGAACCTTAGAGTTACTACATATAGCTAAGTACTTTTTTCCATTCGTCGCCTGGGGTATGGATGTTATAGGACCATATCTTCCCGCTACAGCTAGAAAATTCAAGTTCATACTCATAGAAAATGACTTCTTTTCTAAATTGGATGAATTCATACCCCTTAAAGAAGTCAGGTTGAAAAACATTGTCAGATTTGTGAAGGCCAACATCATCACCAGGTTTGGTGTCCCTTATACAATCTTGATGGATAATGGCACCAAATTCTTCTCTTCTGAGTTGGATAAGTTATAACAGGAGTATAGAATTAAAGAGAACCATTCATCCCATTAACATGTGGTGGCCAACGGTCAGATAGAGGCTTTCAAAAAGAATCTATCCAAAATAATTCAAAATATGGTCGAAAAGGACAAGAAATTGTGTCCATAAAATCTCCTTCATACTTTTTGGTCTTACCAAACCATGACCCACATGGCCACCCAGGAAACCCCGTACTCACTAGTATATGGGGTAGAGGCAGTTCTGCCTATCGAAATCCAAGTTCCATCACTTTGTGTGGCCATTTGTGATCAATTATCCATGGATGAGAAATTATAGAGATATTTTGATGAGTTGGAGCAGCTAGATGAAAAAAGGTTGCACACACTGCACCATTTTGAATTCTACCAAAACCAGATTGCATGAGCCTTCAATAAAAAGGTTCACCTTTGATCTTTCATCGAAGTCGAAATGGTGTTAGTCCTTATAACCCCGATGATACTTAGGAAGAATCCCCCAAAGCTTGAACCAAAGTGGGAAGGTCCATATTCCATATATAGAGTCTATTCCAATGGAGGATATGCCCTGATATCAATGGACGGACAGCTCATCACGGCTCCTACAAATGAGAAGTTCTTGAAGAAATACTTTATGTAACCAAAAATTCTATGGTCTGAGCTCTACGACCCTAAACTATGAGTAAAAATTCACCAAGATTCCATGGTCCAAGCTCTACAACCCTAAACTATGAGTAAAAATTCACCAAGATGCTATGTTCCAAACTCTATGACCTTAAACTATGAGTCATCATCCTGGCCACATAACGTTAAACTATACGGTATTAGTCCATGAAACATGACATTAAAATAAAAAAATGCACCAATATTTCATGGTCTGAGCTCTAAGACCCTAAACTATGAGTAAAAATACACCAAAAATGCTATGGTTTGAGCTCTACGACCCTAAACTATGAGTAAAAATGCACCAAGATGCCATGGTTTCGAGCTCTACGACCCTAAACTATGAGTAAAAATGCACCAAGATTCCATGGTTCAAGCTCTAAAACCCTAAACTATGAGTAAAAATTCACCAAGATTCCATGGTCTGAGCTCTATGAGCCTAAACTATGAGTAAAAATGTACCAAGATGTTATGGTTTGAGCTCTATGACCCTAAAATATGAGTAAAAAAACAAAAAAAAATAGTCCCCCATGTTGAGGTCCAATCTCTACGACCTTAAACTATGAGTAATGAATGCCTCCAATGCCATGGTCCAAACTCTACGACCTTAAACTAGGAGTCATCATCCTTGCCACATGACATTAAATTGTATGGTATTAATCCATGAAACATGACATTAAAATAAAAAAATGCACCAAGTTGTCATGGTCTGAGCTCTACGACCATAAACTAGGAGTAAAAATGCACCAAGATGCCATGGTCAGAGCTCTACAACCCTAAACTATGAGTAAAAATGCACCAAAATATGGTCCAAGCTCTACGACCCTAAACTATGAGTAAAAATGCACCAACAATGCTATGGTATGAGCTCTACAACCCTAAATTATGAGTAAGAATGCACCAAGATGCTATGGTCCAAGATCTATGACCCTAAACTATGAGTAAGCAAAACAAAAAAATAGTCCCCCATATTGAGGTCCAAGCTCTACGACCCTAAACTATGAGTAAAGAATGCCTCAAATGCCATGGTCCAAACTCTACAACCTTAAACTAGGAGTCATCATCCTAGCCACATGACATTAAACTGTACGGTATTAGTCTATGAAACATGGCATTAAAATAAAAAAATTCCCAACAATGTTATGGTCCAATCTCTATGACCCTAAACTATGAGTAAAAATACCCCAAAATGCCAAAGGTTCAAGCTCTATGACCCTAAAATATGAGTTATAATACCCCCAATGTCTTGGTCCAAATTCTATGACCTTAAAATATGAGTCATTTTCCTTTCCACATGATGATAAACTGTAAGGAACTCATCCCTGGGACATGACATTAAACTGTGACTCATGTCCGTTCCGTAAGACATTAAGCTACATGGCATGAAACATCCTAATTGCATGACAATAAACTACATGATCTCATACAGAACTATGTACGGCTTGATTCCTTCCCTTACAGGATATGTAGAGACGCATGAATCCTCGGTCCTAGCCCATCCCACATAAAAAAGAAAAAAAATGTCTCCAGTACACCCCCTCCCCCTATCTTCCCATGTTCGTAAGAATACCCTTTAGCATTCCTTATTTCTCACATCAAGTATAACTCACGTGAGCTTAGGACCAATGGTAGGGATTATCTTACGAAATCAAACCATGGAGTAACATGAAAGACCCAGTAACTGTGATAGATATAATGAAAATGACCTTACCCCTAGACCAAGCCATATTGGTACAGGGAATGTACAAAACAACATACGGCTTGATTCCTTCCCTCGCAGGATATGTAGTGATGCCTTAATCCTCAATATGTTCCCATCCCCCCAAACAATGAAATGAACCTGTCACATTATCTACCTCCCCATGCTTGTGAAGAAGACCCTATAATCACTCCTTTTTTCTCACATCGATTATAACTCACGTGGGCTTAGGATCAGTGGTAAGGGATTCTCTTATGCAAAAAAATTATAGGGACATATCATAGACTTAGAACTAGTAGAAAATGAAATAAAAATGACCCTATATGTGAACAAAGCCAAATAAGTACAGGGAACATTTAGAACTATGTATGGCTTGATTTCTGCTCTCACAGGATATGTAGTGACACCCAGACTTGGAATCTGGGTCCATCCACACACATATATGAAGAAAAAAATTCCTTCACATGTTCTTCCCTCACATTTTATTACACATAGACCAAGCCATATCAGCCCAGAGAATATTCAAGAAATACATATGGCTTGATTCCTACCCTCGCAGGATACGTAGTGACACCCGAATTTGGCATCCCGGTCCAGCAATTCACCATAATTAACAAAAACAATTACCTCAAATGTCCCTAAATATTAAGCAAACATCTATAGGAACATTCAATAACTATGTATGGATTGATTCCTACCCTCACAGGATACGTAGTGATGCCTGGATTTGGCATACCAGCCCCGCCACGAGGGAAAAAATGCCCCTCTCCCCCGTACATAGGCTAGACTTGTACGAGGAGCCCATGAAAGGTCCTAATCACATGACAATAAACTATGAAATTCTTCAGGAGTTGTGTGTGGTCCATTCCTTAGTGTTACGAGATCCCATATATTCCCCCCCACCCACTCTTGAGAATTCAAAAGATCGTACTTCCCCCTATAAATATGAGTCATATCTATGTGGGAGTTCCAATAGTCTGTGGGTAATCACAATTAGGATATTCCCTCCATTCCCAAGCACATCATCCCCATTTTTCAGACTACATACCCCAAGAAAACTTATATCCCAATAATCCTTTAAGGCCATCTGAGATGCAAGGCCAGTGTCTTGTGGACACCTTTTATTAACTACGAAAATCATGCCCTGGTGGCTCTGCATACGTTTCCCACAAAAATAGTCATCAATAAAAGGAAAATTCATCCCCAGGAAATTCATCTTCTATCTTAGTATTCCCAATGGCTTCCAAGCCTTGTCCCATCCCTCCTAATTCAAGTTTCCCCCAAGACTATGGTTTATACCTTATATAATCACTCACATCTAAGGAATGTTGGAACATCCTGATTTTGATTAATCTAAAAACTATTGAAGACCTTTATGATAGAAAATTTTCATTAATGCATGACCTAAAACTGCACAGCATCACGTCCTCACTGCCCGACGTTAAACTGCAAGGCCAAAATCGTCCTTACTGCGTGACTTTAAACTATACAGTGTCACGTCCTCACCGCTCGACATTAAACTGCAAGGCCAAAACCATCCTTACTTCATGAATTTAAACTACAAAACATCACTTCTTCACTACATGAAGATAAACTACAAGGCCAAAATCATCCTTAATGTATGAATTTAAACTGCACAGCATCACATCCTCACTGCACGATGTTAAAATGCAAGTCAAAAATCATCATTACTGCATGACTTTAAACTGCACAGCGTCACATCCTCACTGCACGGCATTAAACTGCAAGGCCAAAATCATCCTTACTACATTAATTTAAATTACACAGCGTCGCATCCTCACCGCACAACATTAAACTGCAAGGCCAAAATTGTCCTTATTGTATGATGGAAAACTGCATAGCAATAGCCCAATCCCAAACGTGCCCTCTAATGTTTCGTTTTCTATTCCTAGTCAATAACACTGAATCATCGTAATCCCTTGTTTCTCACACCGATCATAGCTCACGTGAGCTTAGGGATTTTAGTGAGGGGTCCACCGCGTCATTATAGAAAAAAAACCAGGAATTTGGTCCTAGCAGCATGACCCTAAAAGGCATGTCATGGTTCCCTCCCCCTGAGAGGAGCCCCATGACCTGACCATGTGACACTGAATGACTAGGTATACTGAAGATAAAATGAATGCCTCACCTTGTGTACGAGTCAGATCTACATAAGGGACATCTGATTCTATGAGTAAATCACAGCCCAAATGTCCCCAATATGTCTGGATACACTCTACCATATTTTAAACTTTGTGCTCTAAGTGATCTTGAATCTATATAACCCTACAAGGCCATTTGATATGGAATTATAGTGTCCTATGGACACCTTTTCTTGACTATGTACATCATTCCCTAGTGGCTCTGTATACATTTCCCATAAAAATGGCCATCAATTAAAGGGAAATTCGTCCCTAAGAGATTCTATTCCTATTTCAGTACACCCAATGGCTTCCAAGCCTCATCTCATCCCTCCCGATTCAAGGACCCTCAAATTCATGGTTTATACTTTCCTCCTTACACATATCTTGGATATATCAGAACATACGGGATTGATTCATCTTTGGTACCTTTTTAAGGTTTCTAAAAGGTACCACATCTGTATGCTTGAAGTTGATCTGCATACGATAGAAGAGTGCCCCCACTCCTTTCTAGGTCTCCCTAAAGAAGTTCAGTTAAAATGCAACTTTTGGATACTCAGGTGCACCCCTTGTCAAAGGTCACATACTGTATTCAGAAATTTCTCAATCTCCATAATCCTTCATAGCCATCAGAGATGGAAAGCCAGTGTCCTCAAACACCTTTGATTGACTATGAAAATCATGCCCTGGTGGATATGTATACGTTGACCAAAAAAATGGACACCAATCAAAGGAAAATTAATCCCTAGGAGAGTCATTTCCGGCTTCCACATGCTCAAATGACAATCATGTTTTGTCGCACCCTAGATTTGGAAAACTCTTGGGTAATGGCTTGTGTACCTTATTCTTTCCAAGTTCCCCTAACATAAAAAAACAGGGGAATCTTAACTGAACTGACCATTCACTAGATCTCCCTCATGAAAGCAAGAAATGGGTAGGAACAGTTTCCCACTGAAAGCCGACACAAATGTCCCTAATATTTTTAGACATCACTACACAGGACAACCACCCGCAGTGGCACCCGACTTCAAAATAAATCCAAAATATTGAAAATCTAATCATTCCATTAGAAATAGAAGGCCAGTTTCCTACAAAAACCTTTTATTGACTATGTACATCATGCCCTAGTGTCTTTGCATATATTACCTACAAAAAATGGCCGCCAATCAAAGGAAAATTTGTCCTTAGGAGAGTCCTTTCCTACCTCTGTATGCCTAAAGCAGCTCCCCGGCCCCATACATGTCCAGAATACACAAATAGAGGGTCAAGAAAAATCTCCAATCCATGTATGAAGGATACTATAACATTCCCGACTAATAGTCCCGAATTGGGGCTCTTGCCCCATTAAGTTTGGTCAAAGCTATTTGACCTAAAACATCAGTAATAATTTTGATTTGCGGGACTGTCAACTTCCAGTGAAAAATATGTCATACTTTCTAGAGGGAAAATCCATGGAAGGAACCTCTAGGTAAAATTCAAGTATTGGTTCATTAAAAAAATGATGATCCACCTATAAAAAAAGAGGCGTAAAGATTTTTAGGTCGAAAACCCACAAATGCCAGCCTAAGAAAAATCCAAGTTATACTCACTAATCTCGTACAAAGTAGGCTTAGGAAAAAATTAGGGTAATATAAAAAAAAGACAAAAAATGTTGTTGGGTCTTCCATGAAACACCATCAATAGTCTAACTATGCTCGCTGAGTCCCATGGCTTAGGCAAAAATTAGAGCATTATCTGGCCATTTCAGTTCAGTACCACTTCTACATCAGAATAGTACCCTTTTCATTACAAATAGAAACCATTCCAATGGGGGGAATTTGTAGGGTCTTGAAAATTCCTCCAAGGGAAGAAAATACCCCCATAATCGCTTTTCAGAAAGAATCAGGTACTCCTACAAGTATAGAAAAGTTAATGGACTCGAATTGAGTTGTAAATTTTAGAATAAAATTGAAGGAATTAAAGTGTTTAAAGGAATTTAAGTGGACCACATACCATCACTGTTAAGGGTACGCAGACTAGCTGGATTGAGAACCAACAGGTATGCGAAACGATTCGCGAACCACTAGCCCGTGGGGCAATGTCTAGCAAACAAGGAAAATCGTGAACAATGTCGCATGTAGACTCATATGCAATAGGACCGTCTACGTACTATGCCACAAACCCATCAGTTCATGGATGAAGAGAATGGGCAGGCTCTGCGAACCCTTATCGCGAACCGAAGCCTCTGCGAACCCCAGTTGACTGAGTCTTCCATGGGTCAGGATATTGATTGAATGGGCCACCACAAATGGTGTCACATGGCCAATAGATATGATTGGTCCAATACTCTATAAAAGTAGCACAGTAGAATTAGAGATGGACACACATGGTTAGGAGGATGAAGTATAAGGCCCCAACCTTAAACCTTACTTAATCTTGAGTTATTACAAGATTACACATTGAGGATCTTTTCGGGTTTAGAGTTTTAGAGAATTAGATCATAAAACTTGCATTACATTCCACATATAAACAAAGTGGTTACATAAAGATAGTATTCTTATTTCCCATCAATGGAAACATATTTAAAATAAAACATGGATTCTTTCTTGACACTCCCTTGACACTATCATCATATCATGTACCTTTCCCTTAACCTGTGAAAAACATTTCAAAAAAACTTGGGATGAGCATAAAAAGCTCAGTAAGGGATATAAAAATATATGGAAAGGAAACATGGGTACATATATACATAAGAATGAAATCATAATTTACCCATAAAACATAATCACTTCAACATACCTCATCAAATAATGAATAAATCATAGAAATCATAAGACATAAAGGTAACTTGAGGCATTCATAACATTCTTACGTAGGGAGTAACCCTCTTGGTTACGTTTGGAATACCCATCACAGTATATTCCCTAAATCTCTTCGGAGAAACCTTAACGTTTCACTCCTTCGCATTACCCAATGCATTGGAGAGCTATATCGGGCTCACCCGCCCTTAGTTTATCACGGAACCACCCATCTTCATAATAATGCCCAAGAACCTCAACATAATCGTATCACATAAAACATACATAAAGGAAACATAACATTTCCACATTTCAATCACAAGATATCAATACAACACATTGATATAAAAACATTATGAAAACCATTTTCAATACCAAAATAAAAGAAAAGTAAAACATGGTATTTATTTTTCTTTTAAAAAAAGTATGGCTTGTAGAGGAAGCCGAAACTCAAATAATGGTCACGGCGGCGGAGAAGTCATTGTCGCCGCATACGTACGACAAAAACATTCCCTTTTGTCGTTTATTAAACACTTCGTATAAAAATATTTATTTTGAATAAATGTAAAATTCAAAGGGTTTTATACACCGTATAAAAGAAGGTTGTGTATAAAACAAAATATGCCTCAATGAAAGGAGATTGAGACGAAGTCCCATACCTCGGGTCTGACTTGACTCGATCATTCTTTAATGTCCTGAATAATAAACTTGAGTTAATTTTTACTTACTTAAGAACCTTTTTTAAGTTCATTATTCCTTTTATATCACTTATTTCCATGTCATGAACACTATGTAATTATTTAAGTTAAGAACGGTCGTTTTAACGATCATTGGTACTTGAGTCAAAATATGCTCTTTATAATTACAAGTTGTTCATGTATCCATTATATCCAGAATGGTATTCATGATGTAGATATCATATATGTCATATATATCCAGTACATGCATGCATTTATAATATTACATAATCATTTAGAGGTAAGAAATGAAATGCACCGTTCATGGAGACGGTAAGCCGTATGTACGCATGAACGGTACTTTCATTTCTATTTTGCATTTTATAGAATGGAATCATAATGATATAAAGGTATATTATAATTCCAGTATAATATCATATATAATATCATAGTTCCATCCTTTATACGTCCCACATATGGTATTTAAAGAAATCAAATCACTTTGAGGGGGCGGTAGTCCGCACTTCCTTAAATGAAGATATCGCGTTTACCCATAATGGAAACCATAAAGGTATGCCCAAAATGAAAAATACAGAAGCTTAAGGAAAACATAAACATATTATATATCATATATAAATATAGTGACATTTTAATGGCCACCTTTTAAGGTGTTAAAAGAATGTTGAACAATCATCGTTTCGGGAGGCATAAATTTACCATCCACGGAAACAGTATGTCCTTTAACCATTAGATGTAGGTGTGTGTAAGTGTAGCTCTAATACTTCTTATAACAACATCCTAGTATATTGAAGATACTGGAGTTGTTACAAAATAAATGAATAAAAAGAGTTTAGGGGGTTGGAGTAGTAAAATAAAACAAAACGACTCAAGTGAAGACATTACCTTAAAATCAGGTAACTCCCTTTGGTTTGAGCTCAAAGGCTTCCTTGGGAAGACTTCTGCCCAAATTGAGGCTTCAAGGAGTAAGAGAGGGATGTTTAGAGACAAAATGGGCAGGGGTTGGCCGATCCAAAGGCTTTGGGAGTGTGTTTAAGGAGGTAGAGGTGGGGGCCTTTTATAAGAGGAGAGGAGGGGCACTCTTGGAAAGTAAAGAAATGTTACTTTATTTGAAAATTATTTTCGGATTCAAAAGGTCCCACATTGATATAATTCAAGGGTAAGGTGATAAGGGTTCGAAATCCACTCATCAAATAGGTTTTGGACGTGTGTAGGTCATAGATGTTACATTATCATTTCATTTTATTTAAATCCTTTATTAATGAGGTAATCGCTGCATCATCATGATGTCATAAATAATTTAATTTATTTAAAGTCTAAAAATTATGAAAAAAATACTATGATGTAGGAAATATTTTTAGATTTCCAATGAATATTTATAGTATAAAATATAGTCTATGTAGACAAAATTAAAAATGTTTTAATCAGATGATACATTCTTGTTATATTTACTTTCTTAAAAAAAATTAAAAGATAACAAGTCACTTTCCACAAAAGTGATTCCATGGGGTCCCAAAGTTTGGCACAAGGCATCCCATGGTCGGCCATGAGACAACAAGTAGCCTTATGACACATGTTGTGGTCTTTTTGTATTATTATGATATCATTTTATTATCTTTAACTACCTGATTACTCATTAATCAAGATAATTAAAGATAATTATCATCGTTACTATTCATAATGTCCAAAAATAAAAGAGTATTAATTAAATAATTTGTACCTTTTGATTCCAAATATGTAATACATTTTACCAAATTCCAAACACATAAATTGCAATAATTGATTTAAAAATAATTCCCATTGTCAAAACAAATAGCGGGTTTTTTTGAAACAATATCTATGAAAAGTTTGGCATTAGTTTATGACCAATTCCAATGTGAAATTAATACTAATGACAACCATTGGATTAAATGGTAAAAATATATTCATATTACACTTTAATAACAATTAAAAGGATAATCTAACCATATAATTAAATTAAATGAAAAAGCAGTTATGATGTAAAATGCAGTATTTTTCACTATTCATTAAAAAATGAACATTGTCAGAAAAATACCAAAAATTTATCCAAAGTAAATTTCAATGTCCCAATCATAATGAATATGTTTATTTTGAAAAATATAGATTATAAAATTTTCAAAATTTTTATTTAAAAAGGGTTTTCCATTAAAAGGCAGTAAAACAATCTTTTAAGAATATTAGTGTATTCCATGCATAAGATTGTATTTATTTTCATTTTAAGCCTCTAAAACACTATCTTAATCATTAATAGACATAGATAAAAATATCTATTATTAATTACTTACTTGGTATGTTACATTAAGAGAAGGAAAGACGATAAAATCTTGAGGGAGACTTAGAGTTTCACTCCAGCTTCCATTTTGTTTCATCGGAAAAATCCCGAACTGTAAACCACTCCCTCCACAAGTACAACTGGTCATGAACCATAAAATGGGGAATTGAATAATAATAATTGAACCACAAACTTAACTGGTGAACCAAAAACCAAAGGCTTCTCGTGGATGAAATCCCCATAAATGATGTTTCCTCATGCCCCCCTTCAAAATGGTGCCCCGCGTAGCATACCGCTACGCGGACTGAACCTAGTGTTGTGTACCACCTTGGTACGTGGATGGAACCCAAAGAGAGGTGATGGTCTGTGTACCACTCTGGTACATGGTCGCCTATGCCCATGCTTGTGTACCGCATCAGTACACAGATTTCCCCTTTACCTGTATACCAATGTGGTATGCGGAGCCTCCTCCATCCCTCATAAGAAATTAGTACGTGGAACGGGGTGTTTTCAGGTATTGTTTCCTCCGATTCCAACCTCACCCCTCCATTACCGTCCAGTCCTCCATGGTCCCTCCGCTAACCAGTCCCCCGACATCAGGCCAAAGCCTCCTCCAAAGCCACCGGACTCGTATGGTCAGACCATCAGGTGCATCAGCGTGCCCCTTTGAGTTTACATACCCACAGTAAGCGGAGTCATGAAGGCTCTCCCCGCACACTACGGGAAAAATGGCTAGTTGTGACGGGATATTTGCGACGGGAATAAATCTCGTCGCAAATAACAAGTCCACGAAACTATTTGCGACGGGGTGAAGTGCCCGTCGCAAATAACCAATTATTTGCGACGGGATTTCGTCTCCCGTCGCAAATAGTTTGGCGTGGCTTGCACGCCAAACCGCGCGAAAACTATTTGCGACGGGGAGATGTCTTCCATCGCAAATAGTATGGCGCGGCTTGCGCGCCACGCCACGCGGCTTGCGCGCCAAACCGTCCAGGGTTATCTGTGACGGGACCCGTCGTAAATACCCGGCAGCGGTCAATAACTTTTTGCGACGGGATGTCGTCCCGTCGCAAAAAGATTGTCGGAAGGCACTATTTGCGACGGGTCCCGTCGCAAATAACCTTTTAACCGCTGACTATAATTAATGCGGGCGTGGTTAATTTCGACAGGACCCGTCGCAAATACCACCATTTGCGACGGGAAGCCCGTCGCAACTAATCTAACTTATATATACCCCCATCCGTTTTTTTTCAAAACGTTCAGATCTTTCTCTCTCTCCCTCTTCATTCTTCAGTTTTCAAAGAGAAATTTTCTTTTAGTTGTAGTTTTTTATACAAGAGCAATCGGAGGGCGTCAATTTCTTCAAAATATCAAAGTTTAAGGTATTTATATTTTATTTTTTTATATTTATTTTATTTTTTTATGTTAATTTTAATTGTTGTTTATGAGTTCTAATTTAATTAGATTTCAATTGATTTTTAATTATATTTAGTTTTACTAAGAAATTGATATTGTTAGTAATAATTATAAATAATTAGTTATAATTAATATTAATTAGATATAATTAGGAATAAATAGATATAATTAGCAATAAATATATATAATTAGCAATAAATAGTTATAATTACGAATAATTAGTAATAATTATATATAATAAGTAATAATTAGATATAATTAGTAATAATTAGATACGATTAGTAATAATTAGTGATAATTAGAGATAATTAGATATAATTAGATATAATTAGTAATAATTAGGAATAATTAGTAATAATTAGGAATAATTAGTAATAATTAGTAATAATTAGTAATAATTAGGAATAATTTGTAATAATTAGGAATAATTAGGAACAATTAGTAATAATTAGGAATAATTAGTAATAATTGGTAATAATTAGGAATAATTTGGAATAATTAGTAATAATTAGTAATAATTAAGAATAATTAGTAATAATTAGGAATAATTAGGAATAATTAGTCATAATTAGTAATAATTAGTCATAATTAGGAATAATTAGTAATAATTAGTAATAATTAGTAATAATTAGTAATAATTAGTAATAATTAGATATAATTAGATATAATTAGATATAATTAGGAATAATTAGGAATAATTAGGAATAATTAGGAATAATTAGGTATAATTAGGAATAATTAGGAATAATTAGTAATAATTAGTAATAATTAGTAATAATTAGTAATAATTAGTAATAATTAGTAATAATTAGTAATAATTAGTAATAATTAGTAATAATTAGTAATAATTAGTAATAATTAGTAATAACTAGTAATAAATAGTAATAATTAAGAATAAATAATTAGGAATAATTAGGAATAATTAGTAATAATTAGTATAATTAGTAATAATTAGTAATAATTAGTAATAATTAGATATAATTAGATATAATTAGACATAATTAGTAATAATTAGATATAATTAGTAGTAATTAGATGTAATTAGATATAATTAGTAATAATTAGGAATAATTAGTAATAATTAGGAATAATTAGTAATAATTAGGAATAATTAGTAATAATTAGGAATAATTAGAAATAATTAGTAATAATTAGGAATAATTAGTAATAATTAGGAATAATTAGTAATAATTAGGAATATTTAGTAATAATTAGGAGTATTTAGTAATAATTAGGAATAATTAGGAATAATTAGGAATAATTATGAATAATTAGGAATAATTAGGAATAATTAGGAATATTTAGGAATATTTAGGAATATTTAGAAATAATTAGGAATAATTAGTAATAATTAGTCATAATTAAGAATAATTAGGAATAATTAGGAATAATTAGGAATAATTATGAATAATTAGGAATAATTAGGAATAATTAGGAATAATTATGAATAATTAGGAATAATTAGCAATAATTGGAAATAATTAGGAATAATTAGGAATAATTAGGAATAATTAGTAATAATTAGGAATAATTAGGAATAATTAGGAATAATTAAGAATAATTAGGAATAATTAGGAATAATTAGGAATAATTAGGAATAATTAGTAATAATTAGATATAATTAGATATAATTAGATATAATTATATATAATTATATATAATTAGTAATAATTAGTAATAATTAGTAATAATTAGGAATAATTAGGAATAATTAGTAATAATTAGTAATAATTAGTAATAATTAGTAATAATTAGTAATAATTAGGAATAATTAGTAATAATTAGTAATAATTAGTAATAATTAGTAATAATTAGTCATAATTAGTCATAATTAGTCATAATTAGTCATAATTAGTCATAATTAGTCATAATTAGTCATAATTAGTCATAATTAGTCATAATTAGGGATAATTAGTCATAATTAGGGATAATTAGTCATAATTAGTGATAATTAGTCATAATTAGGGATAATTAGTCATAATTAGGGATAATTAGTCAGAATTAGGGATAATTAGGAATAATTAGAGATAATTAGAGATAATTAGAAAATGAAATCTACTTGGATAATGAAGGGAAAATTTTTAATCATCTCCACAACGATGATTACCAAATTTCCTTTCATTATTCAAGCAATTTTCCTTTTGCTAAGTATTGCTAAGTATTGCTAAATTAGTAATAAAGAGTAATAATTAGTAATAATTAGTAATAAATTGTAATAATTAGTAACAAATTGTACTAATTAGTAACAATTAGTACTAATTTGTAATAATTTGTAATAATTAGCAATAATTATGAATAATTAGGAATAATTATTAATAATTAGCAATAATTAGCAATAATAAGTGCGAAAAAGATGCAATTAAATGAGCTGTCAGACAAAATACTAGCCGTCAATCCACTATAAATTGTGTCGCCCTTAATTAATGAGAATTATTAAGTAGTTGTAATTATTTATCTTCTTTTTTAGATAGTGTTTTTATAATTTCAAACTACTCAAAAACAGTGATGATTTTATAATTTATGTAGAAAAATATGGAACAAGGAAGTCGATATCAGTCATTATTAGATGATCAAGCTTGGATAAATCAGAACAGAAATCCAAATGGTTCTGGTTTAAATCCTGTATATATTGAGGGTGTTGAAGCTTTATTAGCATTTGCATCATCAAAACCAGAATATTTTTCAGAAGGAACAATTAAGTGTCCCTATAAAAAATGTGCTCTGAGAATGTTTGACACATTCGATAACGTTGGGGGACATCTCTTGCAGTTTGGTTTTCAACCAGATTATGTTTTTTGGTATCAACACAGTGAATGCAGTTCTAGAGAAGATTATAATAACTTGATTCTGGATCCATCACGGTTTCAAAATTTAGTACATGATGTTGCAGGTCCATCTGTGCAACAAACTAAAACTCATGATAATATTGATTTAACTCCTGAGTTGGCACCATCTGAACTTTATGAGTTGTTGAGGTCTGTTGAGGATGTATTATATCCTGGTTGCAAGATAAGAAAATTAGAAGCGGTTGAAAATTTTATGGCTATTAAATCAGATAATGCAATGTCAAACAACTATTTTGATTATATATTTTCTTTGGTTAAAACACTGTTACCTGAAGGAAATGTGTTGCTTGAAAATTACTATGAGAGCAAGAGGTTGATTCGTAATTTGGGCCTTAGTTATCAGAAGATTCATGCATGTTCAAATGATTGCATCTTATATTCTGGTGAAAATGAGTCATTGGATATTTGTCCCACATGTGGGCAATTGAGGTATAAAGAAGCTCAACCAGGGAAATCTAGATCAATTCCAGTAAAACAGTTGAGATATTTCCCCCTTACACCCAGATTGCAGCGTTTATTTATGTCTCAGAACACAGCGTCAATGATGTCATGGCACAAAACCAATATTTCAACTGATAAAAGTTTGAATCATCCATCTGATGGTGATTCATGGAAACATTTTGACCGTCTGCATCCGTCTTTTTCTATAGAATCCTGAAATGTGCGATTGGGTCTTTCTATTGATGGTTTTTGCTCGTTTGGTTCTTATGGTAGTCAGTATTCATGTTGGCTTGTCTTTATAACTCCGTACAATTTGCCTCAATGGACGTTGATGAAGGATACTTATATCTTTTTGACTCTATTAATCCCAGGATATCCGAAAAAGAATATTGATGTTTATTTGAAACCATCTATTGATGAGTTAAATGCATTGTGGAGTGATGGTGTTAATACATATGATGTTACTGTGAAATAAAATTTCATATTAAAAGCTACATTGATGTGGACAATTAGTGACTTTCCAGCATATGGCATGTTATCTGGTTGGAGTACACATGGTCCAAAATCATGTCCTTACTGTATGAAATAAAACAAAGCCTTTATGCTGGTCAATGGAAAAAACCTTGCTATTTTGATTGTCAACATAGATTTCTTTCAACCGATCATCCTTTTCAGAGGAATAAATCTCATTTCAGAAAAGGTACAGTTGAAAGAGATGAACCTCCAAAGATGATCTCAGGTATAGAGTTAAAATCAGCTGTATTTTCATTACCCCCCATCACATTTGGACCAACAGTAAACCAACAAAAAATTCATGGCTTTGGGAAAGAACATAACTGGATAAAATGGAGCATTTTTTGGGATCTTCCGTATTGGTCTAATTTGTTGGTCTGCCACATTTTGGATTTTATGCATATTGATAAAAATTGTTTTGATAATTTATTTCATATAGTTTTGGATACACCAGGTAAGATCAAAGATACTATAAAGGCACGATTAGATCTTGCCCAAATTTGTAGGCGACCAGAACTTGAATTATTTGAAAATGTCAGATCACAGAGGTTAATGAAGCCAAAAGAAGCTTATAAACTGTCCAAAGAGAGTCTCTTATTATTTTGTCAGTGGATTGCATATTTGAGACTTTCAGATGGATATGCTTCCAATTTTGGAAGATGTGTTAAAAATTATTATATTACTGGATTAAAAAGTCATGATTGTCATGTTATAATGGAAATACTTTTTCCGATTGGATTCAGAGGTTTGTTGAATTCTATGATTTGGGATTCTATAACAGACATATCATATTTTTTTCGATACATTTGTGTAGCGACAACAGACTACGATGCGCTAAGAAAAATGGAAGAAGATGTTGCTGTAATTATATGTAAACTGGAAAAAATCTTTCCTCCGGCATTTTTTGATTCAATGGAACATCTGATATTACATTTTCCACATGAAGCTAAATGTGGAGGTCCAATATAGTTTCTATGGATGTACCCATTCGAGAGATGCATGCAGAAATTGAAGAAAAAAATATGTAACAAAGCATCAGTTGAAGGCTTAATTGCTGAAGCTTATTTGCAAGAAGAAATTGATTTTTTCTGCTCTCATTATTTTGAATCTCAATATCCCTCAAAATAGAATATAATGGGACGAAACGAGGGTAATTTTAATGATGAAATGGAAAATCAATTAACAGTTTATAATCATCCAAATATTGGTTTCAGTGGAGTTCACAAATGATGACTTTTAGATGATGAACATCACAGAGCTCATACATACGTACTGCTCAACTGTGAAGAAATTACATCATTTTTCCTGTGAGTGCTTCTATCACTTATTCTATAATTTATGTTACAGCATTTAAACTTATTTTATTTGTAGTTTATATGATAATCATATCAAGAAACAACTTCCACAAATTACAGCAGCTGCTCTTGAAGAACGAAGACAAAAAAAATTCTCAATGGTTTCAAAAACTGGTAACATAAATTATTGATGGTTTAATATCAATTCCATTTATTATTTATTATATTGATAATTGTTTTACAAATTTTCAAGTGTCTCAATATGCTGATAAAATTGATAAGAGACTGTGTATGTTGAGTAACCCACCATCCAAAATGGTTAAATCTTATAATGCATATGTGGTGAATGGTTTTTGATTTCATATACTTGCATACAGGGAATCAAAAAAACAATGAACAGTGGAGTTTTCTTGAGAGGATCACATCACAGAGAAACTAAAGTTGACTTTTATGGCATTTTGGATGAAATTATTGAGCTGTGTTATCTCGGACAGAATTACATAACAATGTTTAAATGTCAGTGGTTGGATACTGAGAGAGGTTTGTGTGTTCATCCGACTCATGGAATCATTGATATTAAATATAAAAGTCTTCTTGTAGTAAATGAACCATTTTTACTATCTCAATAGGCACATCGAATTTATTATGCAAAGTATTGTGCTACTTCAAGAGACTTGAGCGATTGGTGAAGCATAATAAAAATGAAATCTCGGGAAAATTAGTTTACTCAAACTGAATGTGGTTCCGCTAAAGTGGAAGGAATTCAAATTTTTCAAGAGACGGCTCAAAATCCATCTAATTTACAAAGAGACGTGAATATCGACAATGACACCTCATAATTAAGGATCGATGGTGATGAAGATGTTAATGATGTTACAAATGAATTTGAAATGACAAGAGATGCTGAAACTGAAACTCATATGAATATTGATGATGCTGAGGAGGAAGATGAAGACATTGACAGTGACAGCTATGAAGAAGAGAATGAATATGAACATTGACACAGTTAAATGCTGCTTATAATCATAACTAATATATATCTATATATAATAGTTATTTTTAACTATCTTCTAACAAAAATCATTTTTTGTTTCAGATGGACTCTGATCTATTGTGTGAGTTAGAGGAGGCTGAGCTACCTTTGGATGATAAGGATGTGGGATCAGCTGACCCTCAGCCTACTGGTGGTACAGGAGGTACGCGGAGGGGCGTGGTCTTGCACGACTGATGATTCCTGACTCTATCCCCGAGTGACGTCCACATCTTGGTTTCGATCCACACACACGGAGGTATGGTAACTTGTATATTTTAGTTAGATTTAATTAATTTATTTATATATATACTAATTGTTTGATTATTTATTCCTTTTTTCATAGTTTTCAGCATGTAGCTATTGGACAGGGGAGTACTATATTGCACAATTATTTTTCTCATCCATGGATCACATGGGAACAGATTCCCGTTGATGTGCTCTGCGACATGTTCCATCATTGGTTGGTATGTAAATAAATAATATTTATTTTGAAATTTATTTTATTAACAACTTGATATTATAAATTATTTTTAGGTTTTTTGGCATCCTATTGATGATAGCATGCGCGACGCTATCCACACAGCACGGTAGGTTTCTATGCGTGACTGTTTCCGCCAGTTTTTGCACAATTTGAGAAGGATAGTCATTAAGAAAGCAGGGGTGACAGAATTTGATGAGTCTTGTAGATCCCACTGACCAAAGTACATTTCATCTCACGTTTGGGATAGATTATGTTTACACTGGTTGGGTGGTGGATTTCAGAGGAGATCTTCAGTGGGATGACAGAACCGGGGGAGACAGGAGGTGACGCATCGAGCTGGTAGTCGTACATTTAGTTCACATAAAGAGCATCTGGTAAGTATATTTTTTAAATATTTTATATAACTTTAAATATAAACAATTTATTTTATATTTTTGTAGGCAGTCGAGCATCCCGATATTACAGAGTTCTACGTTTATCGGAGGATGTACAGTGATCCAGCCACTGGAGAGATTAGAGGTGATCGTCAGCGTCAGATTGTGGTTAGTATTATTTTTTCAATTTAACAATTAACTACATATAATATTTTTACAATTTTAATTTTAAATTGGAATTTAAGGAGTCATATGAGGCTACGACCTCTCAGACACAGACTGAGGGTCAGGACGAGACGGTTGAGCAGACCAGTGCTCACCATTTCGATGAGGCGGCATGGATGCAGGCGACTCAGTATGGCTTTGAGAAGGGCAGAGTAGTTGGCATCGGCTCTCATTTGACTCCTGGTACTTATTATGGTACTGCTGCGATGTTGGCGTCTAGCTCGAGAGGAGCTCGTAGAGAGGCATCATCTTCTGCTTCACAGTATCAGGAGCAGTTGCGAGATTAGGCTGAGCATATAGAGACTTTGCAGAAGCAACAAGAAGAGATGTGTCAGTGGCAACAGTAGCAGGAGTAGTATTATGAGGAGCAGAGCCATCTATGGCAGTAGCAGGATCAGGAGCAGATGGAGTACATGCACTGTCTAACTCATAGTTTAAGGATAGAATTTCCTCCACCAGCTCCTTCAGCTCCTCCACCTCCTCCAGACGACCCCCCCCCCAGTGATTTTTTTATGTTACAAACATTTGAATTAAAATTGTAATATGAATTATTTATATTTTCTATCTTTTATATTGGTGAAAATATTACATAATTTAATTTTTAATATTTTTTATTTTTTTATATTTTTTTGTGAATATTGAGAATTTTAATATTTTTTTATTTTTTTATTGTTTTAATAATATTATTATTATTTTTTCATCAATCATAATATTATTAAATTTTATTTTTTTAAAATTAATTTATTATTTGCGACGGGGCCTTTTGTGACGGGACCCCGTTGTAAATAGCCTAACTAAATATTTTTCAAAAACATATTTGCGACAGGTAAGTAATCTCGTCGCAAATAATTTGTTGCAACGGGATCGTCGTAGAACATTATATATATATATATATATATATATATATATATATATATCACCGGGACAATATCTTGTCGCAAATAATTTTTGCGACGGACCCGTCGTGAAAAATTTTATGTATATATAATACAAATAATCGGAAGCTTATTTGAGATGGGAATGTTTCTCATCACAAATAATTTTATTTGCAATGGCGTTTTTTGCAACGGGTTATTTGGGATGGAGCCCCATCGCTAAAGCCTATTTGCGACGGGATCCCGTCGCAAATAAGTCGTCGCAATTAACAAGAATTCCAGTAGTGACAATGGTATGGGCTTCAGGAATGCCTGTGAGGCTACATTCCCACGGTAACCCGGAGCCCAACCTTGGTACGCCGATGTGAACCTCCTCGATCTTGGGATTAAGGGTGATCGCTTGTTTTTTCATTCAATGAGGAATAGTGATTAGTCAAATTGGTTATGTTCGCTCCCCCCTTTGATGAGGACAAAACTCCTCCCCTTCCCAGAACGTGCTCTAGGGCCCTCCCACTGAGGTAAGTCCCCAATCTTCTGGGGCATGGTTACATGACCTTTAATTCCATCTCACATTAAAGGGTTTGTTGCTCCATGCCCTCACCCACGGTCGCTC
This sequence comes from Viscum album, assembly GCA_963277665.1. NCBI lineage: Eukaryota > Viridiplantae > Streptophyta > Magnoliopsida > Santalales > Viscaceae > Viscum > Viscum album. Next base: position 771,409,701 of record OY728151.1, on the reverse strand, counting down.
CGGCCTCTTCTATTGTGGGCTCTCCCTCTTCCACTAACAGGGGAGGAGGCATGTGCATTATCAAATCTTTCACATCCTCTTGTTTCTCACACCGAGCATGACTTATATGAGCTTAGAGGTTTGTAATGATTATGACATATACATGAATCTAAACTATGAGAACTCTGATTCCATACCAAATCAGGATACGTAGGACGCCTATCAAAAGGCCCGAGCTCAAAAGGGTGCCCATCCAAAATGGTCCACCCAACCATGTCCTCTCAAATGGGCTGATCTCATGTGTAATCCCCACAAAATCCAAACTACGTGGGTTTTGATCCCTCTCCTAAGGATATGTAGAAATCCCCCTTATGGGACTGATCCCAACATCAAGTCACCTTTTCCCCCCCTGGATGATGATAAACTTCATAGTGCCTTATTATATGGCTCAATTCATCATCACCTCTGTAGTACCAAACATATGCATGCCTATGATGATCTTTCAAATCAAGGGTAGCCTATAGACACACTCTTCTGGAATGAACCAAGGATTCATGAATGTATGAACATGAATTAAATCTATAAGAGAGTCCCAGAACAGGCAACAATCCTCCCCCAGAAGGGTGTGGTGAGCTTGACCTCACATCCCCTCAACCAATAGAGTCTTTAAGTTTCGTTGGCCAAATATTTATCCAACAAGCGCCTTCCTTTGAAAATTAGGTCCATGAATCATGGATAACAGGGTCGTTGGGAATTCTTGGCTCCATGAATAAACCCGTTGGAGACCATCCGAAGAAGTTATATCTAAGAAGGACCGATTTCACAAGTGCTTGACCACCCCCCCCCCCCCACGCAATCGCCTGCTGGGACCAACATTCCCCGCATGTTTTATTCAACCTTATTTAAAGGATAATGACATTAAACGGGTCAAAATAAAAGAAATTATGAATTAGATGAGAACCCATCCCCATAAGAAAATGGATGGGTGATGATCCTATTTGTTCCATTTCCACACTGCCTATAAACGCTCCACATTGGAGGCAGAATAGTAATACAATGTTATTTTGGTATATTTTGTTAAAAACTTAGAAGTGAGAATGGTTATATAGGAATAGGTTTAATTCCCAATCGAGGTTACACTAGTAGTAACTAATTTCCTCAAATGGGGATTTATTAGAAATTTACTTGTCAATCGAGATAAATAATTTCTAGAAAAATATAAAATAGCTTTAACAAAGATCTAGTTCTATGACATGTTCTATTTTAAAGAATATCTTTCTGAGATTTAGTATTGGTGTTATCTTTTTAGACTAGAAGATCAAGAATATATTCTAGATGTATTTATCTAAAAGCTTCCAGGTAACTAGATTGACTTAGTTTGAAAAGCCTTGAAGGATCATCTTTATCAAAGTACATATTTGAAGGATACTTTGGGAGTTCTAGTATATTTAATAAGGCAAGTGATAAGACTCTATTATATGCATAGGAATGTCTTATAGGATGTATGAAATATTCCATATATGAGTTCTTATTTCTTGAAGTTAGATGGTGTTGCAGGAAGATATGAGTGTGGTCCAGCCAGGTAATATCTTGGAAAAAACCGATAAATAATGTTCATAACAAATTTTTAGGATAACCAGTGTGATTGAAAGAAATCATATAAGAAATTCTGGACAATGTTTGTAAAAAGGAGACCATAAAGTTGATTTTTATGCAAAAATCTATAAAAATAAAAAATACATCTTATAAAAAATATAATCTAGAATAATGTGAGAGAAAAATTTAAATAATAATATGGAAAGTATCCCATATTCCCAAAATTAAAATATTTATCCATTTTATTATTATTTTTTTCTATAGGAATAAGGGTTATAGGGATAAAACTTTTCCATAAGAAAATAGAATAAGAGGTAGTCTCAAAGTAATACTGTTGGAAGATTCATCAGAGATATTTTTTTATCCTATTTAGGGAGATTATATAGACTTGAATGATGGGATTTTATATTATTTATATTCAAAGTACTTAGTAGTGGAATAATCCAACTCATATAAGGAATAATGAAATAAACCTAATGCAATTTTGATCCAACTTTAAATAACCATGATTGGTGAAGGGGATAGTGCACTAGAAGACTCTTTGGAGTAAGTAAATCTAGAAGAGATGGAGGGTGATCTAGTGAATTCTTTAGTAAGGCCTTTGGGCCACCTCAAGGCCTCCAGGACACCTCAAGGCCTTCGGGCCACATGATGTGTAGATACCAAGACCAAGAAGATTCTACAAGGAACAAGATCCATAGGAGGTTCAGAGCAAGGTGAATTCACCAGAACAAATATTTTGGATTTGTAAGAATGAGAGGGTATGGAATTGACATCGGTAATGGGCATGTGAATCTCTGCACAGGACAGCTAGCTGAACAACCATGCAAAGGAGGAGAGATAATCATGATGTAGACATTGGGGAGGGGCATTTCCAAGTATTCATAGTCTGGGATGAATTCTTCTAGACCTTAGGTTCATGTAATGTCAAGAAAGCCTAAGGTCCATTTAAGGGTTCCCTTAAACCCATAAAAGGGGGATTATCAAAAATGAATAAAAAATGAAGGCCTTCAGGCCATTCAAGTAGGATTATTTACCATTCCATTTATAAAACCATAATGGGTTAGTAAAGTTGTCCAAAAAAAATTCAGGTATTATTATTTTGGAATAATATAGATCATAGTAGATATTATTAAAAAAAATACAAGATCTATAATTCTTAATTGTAGTAGTAGATGTAAGCTTATCCAATTTATCTAATGCATTATTAAGAGGAGCTCAATAAAATATGCCTGAAAGAGTAGCATGGGTGAAGGTGGTCTGATATTTTCATGTGGTACTTATGGATAGGTAGAAATAAAAAATTAAACATCATCATGAAGAACCGGGAAAATATGTTAGGATTTCGACCTGGTAGAATATGTGTTAGGGAAATTACTCATCATTATGTAAAGTTATACAATACTAATATATGAGCTCTAAGGAAGGGTTTGGAAATATTTCCACATTTTTTCAAGAGGAGGGAACATCAATTAGAGTAATTACTCTATATGTGATAAATAATAAGAGGCTAACCTAGCCTATAGAATGGGTTTCACCAGATCCAGAGGTAGAATAAAGGCAAAAGATACTTTTTCCATATGTGATAAAACAATTCAGAAATAGAATTTTCATCTCTGAGATCATATAAGATAAATATGATCTTAGATCAAAAGGATCAAGATCAGGCAGTTTGTAATTGAAGATATAATATCCCAAATCATGAATATGTGATAACCCTTTGGACAATCTAAGGATCTCAGTTGAAAAAATGAAGGTACTTTAGTATAAGAACCAAGAACATTAGTTTCTATAAGTATTTTCATACAAAGGATTGTTTTATTACCTATCTATGAGGATGAATAATCATATTTAAAATATATGGGATCTTCATTACTCAATGAAAATATAGAATATTGGCTTATATTGGTGAATCTAAGTATTGGTATAACTTGATTTACTTCCCTAGTTGATTTAGTATATGCCTTATCTTTCACAAGAATTTGGTTTTTAGGAGTAACCTTGGAAACCATAAAGTTTCAAGTTATAGTTAGTAATAATGAAATAGTTGTGATTCAAGAATTAGAAAAGGATGTTCATATAGAAATTAATGGTTTAATGTTTTTAGAACATATTATTTTATTTATTCCTCAACTTATATATGAATTATTCATTATAAATCAATTCCTTATAAAATATCATCCAATGTCGATATTTTTAAAAGGAATTATCCTCAATAATTAATTGATTCCAAATTATTTTTTGGAAAACTAAAATGGTTCCAGAAAATAAATTATCTACTATCCAAGTGAAAAAATATCCAAATAATGATAGATAATATCACAAAAATATTGATTAATGGAAATAAGTAGTTGGATTAAAATTTATAAGGATAAATAAAGAAGAGACATTATTCAAGATAATAGATTAATTATTACAAAATTGGTCATAAGACTCTCTAAATTTGTGGTAAAAGGAAATTCTATAAGCTAAAATTAATATTAAAGATCCTAGTATGGTGATTTAAAGTAAGGGAATTTATTATCCAAATGGAATGGTTAAGGAGTTTGAGAAACATATTCTATAATTGATCAATATAGGATTAATCAATCATAGTAAAATTACTCATAAGAGTGTGGCATTCATAGTAATGAATCATGATAAGAAACAACATGGTAAAGCTAGAATGGTTATTAGTTTCCATGATATTAATTTTTCCACAAAGGATAATGGATACAATATTCCTAATCGTGAGTCTTTAAGAAGCAGGATTAGGAATGAAAGAACAATTGTTTATTTTAAGTTTGATATTAATTTAGGATATTAGAAAATTAATATCAAATAGGAGATTATACCATTTATAGCATTTACAACACCAGTTGGATTTTTTGAATGGCTTGTTATGCCATTTAAACACAATAATTCACCAAGAATATTCCTAAGGAGAATGGACAAGGAATTCAGTAGATTATTATGGTTCAAGGTCATATACATTGATGATGTGATCATATTTAGTAAAAATATAGAATAGAATATCGAGCATTTATAGTAGATAGCTGAAGTGTTTAGAAGATAATGGATGATACTTTCAAAAATAAAGATCATTTGGATGTAACCTAAAATAGAATTATTTGGGTTGTAAATCCAAGGAATTTGAGAGAAGCTTCAACCACATATTGTAGAGAAGATAGAAACTTTCCAATATGGACTTAAAAATTGTAAGCAAATATAGGTGTTTCTTGGTATATTAAGGTATTCCATAGAATACATATAAATTCACTAACCATAGTAGCTTAGAGTTTATGGTTACTTTATTAAATTGGTTCTAGATAAAATTGATCACATCCCAATGGACCAAATAGTTTATTAGTCTTGGTAAACTAGATACATACTTGAATTTCACATACATTTTAATAAATAAAATACAACAAGGTATTTTATTTTAGATCATTATTATTACCTCTATAATTTCCCAATATATTGGTCATAAAACATTTCATGGAATCCTGGGGAAAGGAAACATAAGGGGTGAACTCAGATGATCAATAAGGGTATATATACAATAGAAGCTATCATGAATACATAAGGCATAATCAATATTGAAAGTTAAATAACTAAAAAACATGCCATTTAATTAATAAATTGAACATGATGAATAATATGGATGGAATAAATGATAATAAAATAATACCATATAAATAATATCATGAGCTATAAACACATCCATTGATGTCATAATAAATAAAATAATCACATGGACATTAATAACTAAATTCATAATGACGGAATGCATAATTCCAAACATCTAAAACAAACCATCAAGGCCTTATTACAAGACATTTAAAATACTATTGAGGCCTTGTTCTAAGACATCTATATAAATGGGTAAGGACTGAACAAAAAACCAATCTAATTTGTATCATGAGACCTATCGATGAATCAGGGGATTATAACAAGCCTCGTCCATCACATACTAATTCTAATGCATTCATCATATGAAAGAATTGAAACATAATCAATATAAACATTCATATTGAAAAACTATCATATGAAATATTAATAATTTCCCCAATCAATAATCATAATCATAAACTATCTAGATTACTATGGAGAATTGCATCAAATTAGTATAACCTCATTCAAACTAATCATAAACCATCCAAAGAAATAATAAGTCTGGTATCATTACAACATATCCCCATTGGATCATAATTAAAATAATTTCTTTTGTCATTTATGAATATAAGTACAATAAAAATATAAATTTAAATATTCTTTAGGAAAATATCCTTTTCACTTTAGAAAATCAATTTTAAAAGCTAAAAATTTAAAAAATATTATGTAAAACTATTTCTTTAAAAATATCCTTATAAACTTATCAAGTAAGATTAAAATAAATTATTGTTCATAATGGTGATTAATTTCATACATGATATAAAATAATTCCTTTAACATTGTTGTAAAAAGGTTAAAAAGTTCCTAATTTGAAAAATAATAAGAATATTCCTTTCAAACCATTTTGTAAAAAGAAAAACTTGGGTAAAAATGTATTTAATAAATCATTTGTATATTTTTTTAAAAATTAGAAACATGGATATTAAATAAAAAAATTCAACTGAAAAGTGAAATGAAGTTCATTTTATTTAAATAAATATTTTGGTCTCTTTTGTTCATAAATAGAGGAAAATGAGAATAAATAATGTATTCTCTATAAATAACCAAAGTATAAGAAAATTCGTGAGTTTTATTCAAATATATATCATAATATTTCATTATCAGAAAATAATAATGAACAATCTTGATAAACATGAGATTGTAACATTAAACCATTACCACTTTGATAACTTATGAACCATAATCTCCATAAAAGAAATAACTCCAGATGAAACTTTAAATACCATAAATATAGATGGATTCAAGATATAACTTATCAAAGGTATATTATATACACTAAAAAAAATAACTAAGTGGTGAATATGGAATACATCTCATGAAAGTAAAAGTGAGATAAGAAACCCTTACAAATATTATATCATTGAATTGAGAGTTATTCAATGGAGTGATTATGTGTAAAACACATAAATCCACACACAAAAAATTTAAAAATTGAATAAAACAATTTATATATCAATTAAAACATAATCATGTCATAATGGATTTGATGAAGAAGAGTTCTAACTCAACGAAAGGAATTTGAGTTAAGAAACCATTTACCATAAGGTAACTTTCAACTAAAACCCCCTTGAATGAAATAATTCAAATTGAAACTTAAAATAACATGAATTTTGAAGTGTTAATTATTTTACATGTAAAAGGGTTATTATATACACCATATGAAATAAATTTTTTGTATAACATTACAATATACCTCAATGAGAGGAAATTGAGACGAACTCCCTTACCTCACGCTTCTTTTTAGTTGAACGCACTTTAAACTCTTGTATAATGGTTTTAATAATGTTATTAATATATAACATAACTATATTAATATTTATAATATCATATATAACATATTATCACTCATTCATTAATAATATTTTATTATTGTTGTTGTTTTGGGTGTTAATTGCCTTGTTTTCTCATGCATGTTTTTCCATGAAAGTTACAGTTTTTGTGTATAGGGTATATTTCAATAATATAAAGTATTATATTCATGTTATAAATATAATTTTTATTCATTTGATTCATTTTTAGAATCATTATTTAAATTTTAACATGGATAATGGATCACATCACTTTCTAGAGGTGGTAGGTCGTACATATGCATGAGCGATGTTATCATTTCCTTAATGAATGAAAGGGTAAGTAAGTGTGATATATATTAAATTTAAAGAATTAATATCATTTAATATATATCACATATATTTATTAAATTTATCCTTATTACCTTCCAAGTAAATTATAAGTGTAAAACGAATCGCATCGCTTCATGAGGCGGTAGTCCGTCATACACATGAGTGACTTTATGGTATTTTAAATAGAATGGAAATTAAGAAGTCATATGTGATTTTAAAAATAAAAAGTATAATTATATCATAAATATTATATATATACATTAAATCAATAATTATATCCAACCATGAGTGGGGTTTGTGGAAAATGAGTCACATTAGTTTGTGAGGCGGTAGTCTACCGTACACACAATCGATGATTTCATTTCCCATTTGATGAAAGAGGAGATGGATATAGGTTTTTACATTAACATAATAACATATAAGTATATGGTATATAGTTTTTTTATTATATTTTAATTTTTAATGCATAATGAAAGGTTGTAAAAGAGGAAAGAAAAAAGAAAGAGCTTCATTAAGACGGTTGTCTTCTCTTAGAGAAACCACATTTGTATCTTCACTTAAGGACACAAGGGTTGGTCTTTTTGGATGAAAAAAAACTACCTAATGTGGATAATTTTTTGGGGGATATATTTTTTTAGGGATTGGTTTATCCAAATAGCTTGAAATTTGTGAAGAAGTGAGGGGAGGGAGTTCCCTTTTATAATTGAGGAGTGAAATTTTTGTAAATGCCCAAAACTATTCAATAATGGGAAGTCACTCTCACCCCAAGTGCCTCAAAAATTAAAAAAAATAATGTATTGTAGGTAATTTTAGGTCTAAAAAAACCTAAAATAGATAAAAATAAATATGTTTTAAATAATTTCTTTCATTAGCCTCTAAGTTTCCTCACTTTTACCATTTTATTTTTTACCACAATAACTAGTTTTTAAACTTGGTAATCAATCCGTTAAGTATAAAATAAAATGATAATTACTAGATAATTTATACCAACTAATTATAAATATTAAATCCAATTTATAAATTAAAAATCCTATGTTTATTGAAAAATTAATTTTAACACGGGTGCATGTAACGCGCAAAACTCTTTTTTCCCCTTTAACATGGTAACAAAGTTTTTACTATTTAGAGGTCAATATAATTTTTATAAAAGTACCATTGGTACATTAATGTAATATGGTTTATATTTTCAAACATATACAAATCAATTTTTATAATATAGTATTTTTAGGAATTTTAAATCATTTAATAAAATATTATTTATTATAAAATAACATTAATGTCAATTTTGACATTATTCAGTTAATTTGACTTTAAAAATATTAAGAAAATGATGGAATTATAATTTAACATGATTTATTTATATAATAAATTCATGAAAAAAATAATATATTCCATTTATATTAATTTTAATATTTTTAAAATCATTTATTTTATTTTTTTATTAATTAAATAATTATTGTGTCGACATTGTGTAAGCATTTAAGGTAATTATATAATTAATAAATATTATAAATAAATTAATATCATGAAAATAATTTCAATAAGCTCAAAATTAACATAAATATTCATTTACAACTTTCTTTTTTACCTATATGAACACATAATTTAAATTTAAAAGCAAGAACGTGACATTTTGTATTTTTCTTTACTAAAATTATTAAATCGGTCACTTTCATGAAAAAGTGTCCCAAAAACTCATATAAATAGATAATAATGTGATAAGGGTATAAATATGGCTATCAAGTAGTAATTATACAAGTTTTAGGCCATTTTTAACCTTTATCTTTTTAGTTTAAACTCACGGTAAACTTGTTTTAACCTTGAATGTAGTAATTAATTTTTACTATTTCTACTATTAATTAAGACTAAAAATTAAGTTTAAATTATTATATAATATTAATTATGATAATCCCAAATATTTCATCCATTTTTAAATATTCCATTCACAAAATTATCATAATTTAATTTAAAATTAACCTCGTTAACGCGATGAAAAAGTGGTTTTCAAGAGAGAAAATTCATAGAAATATTTGATATAAAAATTCAACATGAAATTTATTACAATGACATAAATTTTATTTATTATAATCTAATTTTACTAATTTTAATTATAAAATAATTTTAAATCAAAATGAAACCTATAAATTCTTTAAATAAAAAGGAGGTTTTTAATAAAAACCAGTATTTTTCACTATTCATCAAAAAATTAATCTTTTAAGAAAATTGTCAAATATTCAATATAAGTTAATTTTTACATGATTATTTCAAAAATTAATTTAATTTTATAAAATAACATTTCTAAAAGATCTAATAATTATTTATAATATTTTCCTTTAAAAATCAATAAAAACATTTTTGAAGGAAACCTATTTTTTATAGAATAAAATATCTTTATTGAAAGTTGAGTTCTTATATGTTAATCATTTATCACTAAATTTATATTGGGTATAAAATTTATATATATTTAAAAAATTATTTAATCCTATTCATACCCTCCAATTCAATGGCTTGGTTATAATGATCATATTTAAATAATATATTTCACAGTTCATTTAATCTCTGTGTTATATGTCATATACACTATGGAACACAATTATATTATTTTAAAGTATCAAGGTTTCTTGTACCATAATCTATCAAATAGCTTAAATTTATTTAAAATAAATATACTATAAAATCTCTAGGTGTTTCATTCTTCCCACCTGCAATAAATTGCGTCCTCAGAATTTGAACTTGCACTTGGAAATCAAGGGTTTGATATTTGAAATTACTTTGTTGAAAAACCAAACCCTAAAAAAGGTTGACAAACTTCCTATTAAAATAGGTAAATTTCATTATTAAGGTTATATGGAATAACAAATAACTAGGTTTCTATGTAGGATTACATTTGTAATGACCCAAAGTTTCATTAATGGAAATCCCTCTTGATCAAATTAAATGTCTCTTTATGTTTATATAAAATGGAAACTTCTTTGGTTTTATGTTAAGAATTTTGACCATTGATAATATAGTCGTTGAACATTGATCACATGATTAGTATAAATATAGGGGTTTAACAAATCCAATTTACTCAGTCAATAGAAGCGATGGCCTCGTCCAGCAGAATTGATCCGTACGAAGCCCATTTTTTGGAGATCGGAAAAGAGGTGACATCCTTGGGCTTAACTCTTAACCAAGCCCAAGTTGAGCTTCATCATGTAAAGCTCGAACGGGACCGTCTACGGGAAAATTGGAAGTTGATTGAAATTATCACTCGAGCGATGTTATCCGAGCCACCCCAAGAGTTTGTCACCATCGCACACCTTACCCTTAGGTCTTATGCGGCTGTTTTAAGGGGTTATGTAACTAATCTATAGTACTATGTTCATGTACATTATTTTTTTATATAATAATGAATATAATTTCTAGTCATTTTTGATACATTGTAAATAGTTTTTAAAAGTACAAATGGTGTTTTTAGTTATTATTTAATTAAGAAATCTATTTTATTAAATTAAGGGATTTTTGAATTAAATATTATTTTAATAAAATAATATTATTATTATTAAATTAATTTTTATTAAATATAAATGATATTATAATTTTATGAATGCAATTATAATTTTTATTGAGGTTTGAAAGCCATTTTTGTCAAAACCTGTGAAATTTCAATAAATATCGGTTTTTATTTTAAAATTGAAAATTAACATATTTAGAAAATTAGTTAGATAAAATAAATGTTATTTCTGGAATCAGGACGTTGAAATTATCCAACAATGAATTTTTCATAATTTTCTGAGATAGTCAAATTTTTGGGTAAAAATTAAATACCGTTTAAATATATAACGTGTTTTATGACATCATAATGACCCAATAGTGAGGTAATAAAATACTATAATCTTTATTTTCAGCAAATATATGTTTTACCATTAAAATAATGTAATTTTGGGTTTGTTTTACTTACTTTTCAAAGCATTAATGGACCCCTCAAGACTTATTAAACACCTTGTCTTTTTAAATTAATTTCCAGGGGAGTGTGACTCACCTCCACATAAGAAACCTTATTATTTTAAGAAGTTAGGACTTGGGCCTTATAAAATATTATTTTCCTCTTCCCTTTTCCAAAAACCATGGGCAAAAACCATGGTATGGTTTGTGGTTTGGATTAATTTAATATAAGGGGTCCCAAACCTAAATAATAAAGAATTCTCTCACCTTTCCTATATAAACCCACCCAAGATCCCACTTCCTACTCACTCAAAACCTTTGGAGTTCGTCCAACCTCTGCCCTACTCTCTCTAGAATCCTCCCAATGTGCCCCAAGCTCCCAATAAGCTTCTCTCAAGCCTTTGGAAGCACACTTCCAAGTAAGGGTTTTTTTCTTCCTTTCTCAATTTTGTCAATTTTCTTTAAGTTGTATTTCCCTTTTAATTTCAATTATGAATGTTGGGGTATGGTTTCACACCTCCCCCATACTTCCCTATTATTTTTTGAATTATGGGAGACCCCTTTCTCTCTCATTAAATTTCTCCCATGTACACCCGTTACTATGCTGAAATTCCGAAAGGAATTTCTCTCTCTTCTTTTACATTCAAGCAATAATTTTGTATCATGAATCTAAATTCCATTACAATTGTTGGGACATGTATCTATATGGCCTACTTACTGTCCATTAAATGTAAATATGATGAGGAACCCCTTTATCTCTCATCAACCATTTTTATGAATTCTTATGTCACGCCGTTACGCTGCCGAAATCGCACCGATTTTCTAAGCCAATGCCATTGTGTAGTGGATACCATGCCCATTTCTCCATCAAGGGTATTCACCTTTATGCACATTTACTTATTTATTAAAAAGGTTCATGTATGAATTCCACATTCCTTTATCATGTAATAAATTATTATGTTTTATGAATCCATGTTTTATGATCCATGTGGCACACTTATGCATGAAATGAAATGTTTAAGAAGGGTGTACCCTTATAGCACTCCAATGCATTGGGTAAAGTATAGTATCATGATACGTCATGTGAAATGAGTGTTGACTCATTCTAATTAAAGTGCAACGAGGGTTTACTCGTGCTTTATGTGCAATGAGGATTTACTCATGCTACATGTGCAATGAGTCTTGGCTCATGCTAATTCCATGTTAACTGTTGTCGTCACATTTCCATGTTATGATTATCATACTTTATAATGCCTTTATGTTCATGTTTTTATTATTATCTATTGATATGCCTATTGTCTAACATGTATTGTACTCCTCATGTTATTCCATGTGTACTCCCTTATTGGGCTTTATAGCTCACCCTTTTCTTATGTATGTCCTCAGGTTATCCCATGCAATGCTAAGTACGAAGGAATGTAGTGGTCATGTAAAGGAAGTTTTCAATAAAGATGTTGTATTTCATGTTTTAAGTTTTTATTTAATGATCCTAATCCCCAAATACACTAAACCTCTTGATATTATATGTTGTATCAAGTGAATTTTTATGTAATAAATCATGTTTAAGTTGTAATAAAAAGCAGGGTTGTCATAGTTGGTATCAGAGGACAGGTTTGGTTATTTTTGGGATTAGGATTAGAAAACCCTAGTAAATCCTTAGATATAAGACTAAGTACAATATAAACATCCCTAAGTTTTGGTGAGTATTGAGTAAGTGGTTTATCAAGAAAATACATCCCTGTCTGGATACGAGAAGGTAGAGGCGGCTCTGGCACAGATGTATCCTAGGGGTAAAACCCGAAATCACCGATTTGAGCTAGACTCGAACGGGAACTGGTGCACGACAAGGGGCCTTGCTGCACTCTTGGTTATGAAACTCCCGGGGGATATTCTTTGGTAAATTCATAGGCTTAGTATGAACCCTTATTAAGGTAATTAAAAAAATGACCCTAAGAATATATGTTAGAAAGTAGATCATGAAAAGCCTAGATTGAAGCCTATAGACTCATGAGTTAAGGAAATGAAAGTTTATTTATAATTCATCAACTTTTGTCTTTGGATTACCCTTTATGTGTTACCCCTAACTTTCCTTTTATTCCATCAAATGGCCGGTAATATGAGGACTCGGTATAACAATCGTTGTGAAGATCAGTGTGATGACTGTACTAATGAGATTCCCAATCCAATGGGAGCGGGAATCATAAACTTTGTCACGCTTCTCTCTCAGATAACTCAAGTTTTGAATAGAAACATGGGTCAAGAGGAACATTCAACCCCCCTCAAGAAAGAACAAGTCTCTATCTAGAGCTTCATGAGACAAAGGCCTCCTACTTTTAGTGGATCATCTGATCCCACAATTGCTAAACAATAGATCAACTCCATTGAAAAGATCTTCTCCATCCTTCAGTGTTTTGAACAAGAGAAGGTTCTCCTGGAAGCTTATCGTATGGAGGATGAACCTGATTAATGTTGGACATTGATCAAAAATATAAAGCCTGAGGAGGAGATCGAGGCGTTGGAATGGAAGGATTTACGGAAGATGTTTTTCAATAAATATTTTATGCGCACCCTCCGGCTTAAGATGGAAAGGATTTCCTTTCCCTCAAGCAAAAAGATGAAGAATCTGTTGGAACGTATGAGTAAAACTTCACAGGGCTTGCATGATACGCTTTCGTCTTTGTCATTACCCCCGAATGCAAAGTTGACCGCTTCTTTGGTGGGATGAAGCCTATCTTGTGGAAAGCATTAGTGATCCGTGACTTCAACAGCTATGAGAAAATTGTCCGATGTGCCCTTAAGGTCGAAATGGAGATCAGAGAATCACAGGGGTATCATGGGGATAAGAAGCATAAGGTGGACTTCAATGCTGGTGGTCTGATGAATAAATCCAACGGTGCTAAAAAGATCAATCACCCCACTTGCCAAAAGTGCAGAAAGAAGCACCCTGGAAATTTCCTTAAGGGGACGAGGAAATGCTTTAGGTGTGGAAAAGAAGGGCACCAAGCTATTAATTTTCGGCAAGAAAGACACGCAGCTATGATATAGGAGAGGAACGCTCCGTTTGAACCTCAACGCGTTGTTAAATTCTACAAATGCAAATAATCGGGTCATTTTTCAAATCAGTTCCCTAATCCAAGGGTTTTCGGAGGCAACCAACAACCTCCAAGGCAGCAAGGAAGAGCTTATTCCATCACTTCTGCTGAAGTGAACCTTGACAATGAAGTGGTGATAGGTACGCTATTTATTCATTCAAGAATAGCGAATGTACTTTTTGATTTAGGTTCTACACATTCTTTTATATCTCGAAAGTTTAGTAGAACAATCCCAGCACCACCACAAATTATGGAAGTGAAGATGTCGGTGAGTACGGAAAATGGGGCAATCATTGCATCCCATGAATATAAGTCCTCCCCTATTATAATTTGTGGATTGAATTTCCTGGCGAACCTCATCATACTCTCTCTGTTAGAATTTGATGCAATTCTTGGCATGGATTGGCTTTCCTTATATAGAGCCAACATAAATTATCGGGAGAGGGAAATTACACTCCATATGGAGAATCAACCCCCGATTCTTTACAAGTGTCAGGAGGAAGATGAATCTTTTTTATCTCCATCATCTCAAGTGTGGATATTACTGCCTTATGAGCACGCGTATCTGGATCAGATGATTGAGTCCAAGGAATAAACCATCCTTGAAGAAATGCCTATTGTGAGGGAATTCGCTGAAGTGTTTCCCGAGGAACTGTCTGGTCTTCCTCCTAAAAGGGATGTTGAGTTATTAATTGAACTTATACTTGGGGCGCTACCAATATCCAAGACTCCATATAGAATTGTTGTTGTTGAGCTTGAAGAGCTGAAGAAAAAACTACAAGAGAATCTGGATAAAGGGTTTATACGCCCAAGTGCTTCACCATGGGGTGCACCAGTCCTCTTCGTCAAGAAGAAGGATGGGTCAATGCAGCTTTGCATCGATTATCGTGAACTTAACAAAATCATGATAAAGAACAAGTATCATCTCCCAAGAATTTATGACTTGTTCGATCAGTTGCTTCGAGCACAATACTTCTCCAAGGTGGACTTGCGGTCGGGATATTACCAAGTAAGGGTAAAGAAGGAAGATATCCCCAAGACTGCTTTTTGCACAAGATACGGGCACTATGAATTCATAGTAATGCCTTTTGGACTCACTAATGCTCCATCAATATTCATGGACTTGATTAATAGAGTCTTTAGAGATTACCTTGACAAATTTGTGGTAGTCTTTGTAGATTACATTCTAATATACTCTAAAACCAAGGAGGATCATGAGGAGCATTTAAGAACTGTACTATAGACTTTGCGCAAGGAGAAGCTCTATGAAAAGTATAGAAAGTGTGAGTTCTGGTTGAAGGAGGTCTCATTCTTGGTCCATATCATCACAAGCAATGGGATATCTGTGGATCCCTCCAAAATAGATGCAATTGAGGGATGTCCAAGGCCAACATCAGTAACGGATATCTGTAGCTTCTTGGGGTTAGTTGGATATTATTGACGATTTGTGAGAAATTTATCACGATTGTCCAACCCTCTTACCAAGCTAACTCGGAAGGGAGTAAAGTTTTCTTGGAGTGATGAATGCGAAGAAAGCTTCAAGGAGTTGAAAAGGAGGCTTATCACTGCGCCTGTGCTCACTTTACCCACAAGTGGGGAACTTTTTGTTTTATTTAGTGATGCTTCGAAGAAGGGATTAGGTTTTGTGCTGATGCAGAATGATAAAGTGATATCCTATTCCTCAAGGCAGTTGAAAATCCATGATGGAAACTATCCAATGCATGATCTGGAGTTGGCGGATGTGATCTTTGCCTTGAAAATCTGGAGGCATTATCTCTATGGAGAGAAATGTGAGATATATACTGACCACAAGAGTCTTAAATATATATTCACACAGAAAGAGATTAATATGCGCCAGAGAAGATGGATAGAGCTCATCAAAGATTATGACTGTTCAATCCATTACCACCTTGGGAAAGAGAACAAGGTGGCAAATGTCCTAAGTAGAAAGAATCCAGCAATTCTATCAATGATGAGAATTGAGAAGGATCCAATCTTCTTAGACTTGATGAAGATGGACATGAGAATCATAGAGAAGGGAACATCATCAATCCTTTCACAAATTATTGTTCAACCGTCTCTTTTGGAAAGGTTAAAGGATGCTCAAAAGGATGATGTGGGAATTCAAGAAAAAGTGGGAGCTATCGAAAAAGGGAAATCCTCGGAGTTTAATATTAATGAAGAAGGAATTGTGCGGTTTGGGAAAATACTATGTGTTCCATCAAGTCTGGAGCTGAAGAAGGAACTTTTGGATGATGCACATAGTTCAAATTTCTCTATTCACCCAGGGATCACGAAGATGTATCAAGATCTCCAAGGAAACTTTTGGTGGGATAATATGAAGAAGGAGATTGTTGAATATACATCAAAGTTCCTGGTGTGTCAACAAGTGAAGGCAGAGAGGCAGAAGTCTAAGGGGATGATGCAACCATTTCCTATACCAGAATAGAAATGGGAAAACATCACCATGGACTTTGTCACTGGACTTCTGAGGACATCCAAAGGAAACAATGCATTATGGGTTGTTGTGGATTGTCTTACAAAGACTGCACACTTCATTGCTATTCGGGAGGATTTCTCTTTGGATCAACTGGCACAGATATATATCAGGGAAGTGATAAGGCTATATGGAGTACCACTATCTATTGTGTCTGACCGAGATCCAAGATTCACCTCTAATTTTTGGAAGAGTCTTCAACATGCTCTGAATACTGAACTGAACTTCAGTACGGCCTATCATCCTCAAACTGATGTCCAATCCAAGCAGACTATCCAAACACTTGAGGACATGTTGAGAGCATGCTCAATGGACTTTAAAGGAGGATGGGATCAACATCTTCCTCTGGTTGAGTTCTCTTATAACAATATTTTCCACTAGAGCATCCAAATGGCACCATATGAAGCCCTGTATGGGAAAAGGTGTAGAACACCGGCATGTTGGGATGAGGTTGGTGAACGTAAGCTGCTTGGACCAGAAATGGTCGAGGAAATGGTGGAGAAGGTGAAAACCATTCAGCAGCATATCAAGCCAGCCCAGAGTCGGCAGAAGAGTTATATAGATAATCATCGATGAGACCTTGAGTTTAAAGTTGGAGACATGGTTTTTCTATGCATATCTCCGTGGAAGAAGTTCATGAGGTTTGGAAAGAAAGGGAAGTTAAGTCCAAGGTACATTAGCCCCTTCAAGATTCTTGATCGTGTCGAGGTTGTGGCCTATCGACTAGCACTTCCACCTACTATGGACAAATTACATGATGTCTTTCATGTATCCCTCTTAAGGAAGTTCATACCGGACCCTTCACATGTACTCTCTTCTGAGGTGGTACAATTGTAAGACGATCTTTCTTATGAGGAGCAACCAGTGAAGATCTTAGATTGTAAAGAAAAAGTTCTACGAAATAAAACAATTCCCCTCATCAAGGTGTTGTGGAGAAAACACAAGTTTGAAGAAGCAACTTGGGAATTGGAGGAAGTGATGAAGCTGAGTTACCCACGTCTATTTTAGTATGGGAAAAGGAAAAATTTGAGGGCGAAATTTCTTAAGGGGGGAATATTATAACGACCCAAAGTTTTATTAATGGAAATCCCTCTTGATCAAATTAAATGTCGCTTTATGTTTATATAAAATGTCAAATTCTTTGGTTTTATGTTAAGAATTTTGACCATTGCTAATATAGCTGTTGAACAGTGATCACATGATTAGTATAAATATAGGGGTTTAACAAATCCAATTTACTCAGACAATATAAGCGATGGCCTCGTCCAGTAGAAGTGCTCCATACGAAGCCCATTTGTCGGAGCTCGGAAAAGAGGTGGAATCCTTGGGCTTCGCTCTTGACCAATTCCAAGCTGAGCTTCATCATGTCAAGCTCGAACGGGACCGTCTATGGGAAAAGTGGAAGTTGATTGAAATTACAACTCGAGCGATGTTATCCGAACCACCCCAAGAGTCTGTCACCATCGCACACCTTACCCTTAGGTCTTATGCGGCTGTTTTAAGGGGTTATGTAACTAATCGATAGTACTATGTTCATTTACATTATTTTTTATATAATAATGAATATAATTTTAGTCATTTTTTATACATTGTAAATAGTTTTTAAAAGTACAAATAGTGTTTTTAGTTATTATTTAATTAAGAAATCTATTTTATTAAATTAAGGGATTTTTTAATTAAATATTATTTTAATAAAATAATATTATTATTATTAAATTAATTTTTATTAAATATAAATGATCTTATAATTTTATGAATGCAATTATAATTTTTATTGAGGTTTGAAATCCATTTTTGTCAAATCCTGGGAATTTTTTATAAATGTCAGTTTTTATTTTAAAAGTGAAAATTAACATATTTAGAAAATTATTTAGATAAAATAAATGTTATTTCTGGAATCAGGACGTCGAAATTATCCAATGATGAATTTTTCATAATTTTCTGAGACAGTCAAATTTTTGGGTAAAAATTAAATACCGTTTAAATATATAATGTGTTTTATGACATCATAAATACCCAATAGTGATGTAATAAAATGCTATAATCTTTATGTTCGGACAATATATGTTTTACCATTAAAATAATGTGATTTTGGGTTTGTTTTACTTACTTTTCAAAGCATTAATGGATCCCTCAAGACTTATTAAACACCTTGTCTTTTTAAATTAATTTCCATGGGAGTGTGACTCACCTCCACATAAGAAACCTTATTATTTTAAGAATTTCGGACTTGGGCCTTATAAAATATTGTTTTCCTATTCCCTTTTCCACAAACCATGGGCAAAAACCATGGTATGGTTTGTGGTTTGGATTAATTTAATATAAGGGGTCCCAAACCTAAATAATAAAGAATTCTCTCACCTTTCCTATATAAACCCACCCAAGCTCCCACTTCCTCCTCACTCAAAACCTTTGTAGTTCGTCCAACATCTTTCCTACTCTCTCTATAATCCTTCCAAGGTTCCCCAAGCTCCCAAGAATCCTCTCTCAAGCCTCTCTCAAGCCTTTGGAAGCACACTTCCAAGTAAGGGTTTTTTCCTTCCTTTCTCATTTTTGTCAATTTTATTTAAGTTGTATTGCCCTTTTAATTTCAATTATGAATGTTGGGGTATGGTTTTTCACCTCCCCCGTACTTCCCTATTATTTTTTGAATTATGGGAGACCCCTTTCTCTCTCATTAAATGCCTCCCATGTACACTCGTTACTATGCCGAAATTTTGAAAGGAACTTCTCTCTCTTATTTTACATTCAAGGAATAATTTTGTATCATGAATCTAAATTCCATTACAATTGTTGGGACATGTATCTATATGGCCTCATTACTGTCCATTACATGTAAATATGATGAGGAACCCCTTTCTCTCTCATCAACCATTTTTATTAATTCTTATGTCACGCCGTTACGCTGCCGAAATCGCACCGATTTTCTAAGCCAATGCCATTATGTAGTGGATACCATGCCCATTTCTCCATCAACGGTATTCACCTTTATGCACATTTAATTATTGATTAAAAAGTTTCATGTATTAATTCCACATTTTTTTTATTGTGGAATAAATGATTATGTTTTATGAATCCATGTTTTATGATCCATGTGGCACACTTATGCATGAAATGAAATGTTTAAGAAGGGTGCGCCCTTATAGTGCTCCAATGCATTGGGTAAAGTATAGTATCATGATACGTCTTGTGCAAGGAGTGTTGACTCATTCTAATTAAATTTCAATGAGGGTTTACTCGTGCTTTATGTGCAATGAGGATTTACTCATGATCCATGTGCAATGAGCCTTGGCTCATGCTAATTCCATGTTAAGTATTGTTGCCACATCTCCATGTTATGATTATCATACTTTGTCATGCCTTTATGTTCATGTTTTTCTTATTCTCTATTGATATGCCTATTGTCTAACATGTATTGTACTCCTCATGTCATTCCATGTGTACTCCCTTACTGGGCTTTATAGATCACCCTTTTCTTATGCATGTCCTTAGGTTATCCCATGCAATGCTAAGTACGAAGGAATGTAGTGGTCATGTAAAGGAAGTTTTCAATAAAGATGTTGTATTTCATGTTTTAAGTTTTTATGTAATGATCCTAATCCCCAAAGACACTAAACCTCTCGATCTTCTTTGTTTTATCAAGTGAATTTTTATGTAATAAATCATGTTTAAGTTGTAATAAAAAGCAGGGTTGTCATAACATTGGTGAGAAATGAAAATATGGACATGGATGAAAAGTGTAAATAATTATGGAGAGTGGTAGAGTTAATTGATCATAATAAAGTAAATGGTTAATATAAAGTTAAAGAATAAAAAACCGTAAATATCTTATAAGTTAAATGACCATTGATTCATCCAATATTAATTAAATAGGATAAATTTTTTGTTTCAAGATACTTTTTATAAAGTTGAGGAATTATTTTACTATATAAGAATATAAGGAAATATACTTAATTTATATATTTCTATTTCATAAGTACAAATTTATCCATTGTTTATTCTTAGATTAATTTTCACCCCATATCTTACTTCATAAAATAAAAATACAAAATTATTTTTTATTCCTAAATTACTAAAATTTACCTTTGATGGGTCCTAAGATCCATAAACGAGTGACAAGTATTTCCGTCTATTTCAAAATATTTACCAAAACCAAAATAGTTAGCACAAGTTAATACAATAAATTAATCTATAAACATAAATTGTAACACCACTGGTTCAAAATTAATATTTATCCATGAAATAATTTAAGTAAAAAAAATATTATTAATGAGGACATCATGTAAGTCAGTGGTAGGTGCTAAAACCTTATTGCCCTTTGGTTGTGGGTTCAGGCCTCACAGCCTTTCTGAATGTGACGATTTATCACCTCGTATGTGGGTTGTCCTTTTTTTAAACTATATTAATATAATTCCTATAAATTTCCTAAATATATGATAAACATCCTCAATTATAACATTAGTCATCAAATTATTTTTTAACCATAAATATTTTCTACGTGACTTATTTTTTTGTTAACAAAAAATTAGATCTTAATTGACTATTATTGTATTAACATCAATGATTTTACTAACCCTAAAGTATATCAATACCTTTAAACTTTTTACACAAAATTTAAATTTATTATCCCTCAAATATATTTTTTACTATACTAATATCAAGGGTTATTTTACCATAAATGTCTCCCAAAATACTCTTAATCATATTTGAATTCCATCATTTAAAACATCAAAAGGAGTATCTATGATTTTAAATATATTATTAACTTTAGACAAATCAACCCAAGACACTTTAGGTTTATCACATATCAATATGGAATATCATTGGTTTTCATAGGTTCTATTATTTAATTTATCAAAATAGATCACAGAGAAAATGTGAATTAAGAAAAGCAGGGAGTGTCAAACCAGGTTCATAGTAAAACCCATTATTATGTACCAGGTAACTCTCAAATCATTACCAACATTTCCATTTCATAGTTATTACCCCTAGATATATATATTTTAAAACCATGTCCACTTGTATTTTCCAGATAGATATGTATTTCTAGGAAAACCACATAATTTATTCCTCATAATAACTTTAGGGTGTTCTTCTATATTTATTCTCAAAGTCTATCATAGGATTATTTTCCCAAATCTATTTTTTCTAAATCTAGATACTGGTTTCTATTTAACTAGCTCTAATATCAACTATAACAACCCTGACCACAGTATCCTAGATTCAGTGGTTACTTTATTACATTGTTTCTAGATACAAGTGATGACATCCCAAATGACTTAATAGTTTAGTATTCTTGGTAAACTAGATACATACTTGAATTTCACATAAATTTTAAAACATAAAATACAAAAAAAATATTTTCTTTGAGATCATCATTATTCCCTCTATCATGTCCTTACATATTAATCATAAAACACTTCATGGAATCTTGGGGAAAGGAAACATAAGAATAAGGTGATCCTAGATGCTCAGTAAGGGTATGTGTATAGATGAAGCTATTATAAATACATAATTAATAATCAATATAGAAAGGTAAATAATTTAAACACATTCCATTTAGTTAATAACTTGAACATGATGAATAATATGTTATGAATAAATCATAAAAAAAATCTGTTTAAATAATCTCATGAGCTAGAAACTCATCCATTGATATCATAATAAATAAAATAATCACATAGACATCAATAAATAAATTTATGATAAAGTAATACATAATTTTGTACATATAAAACATACCATGGAGGCCTTGTACCAACATATATAAAATATTATTAAGGCTTTGTGCTAAGACATTTATATAAATGGGTAATTCCTTGGCCAAAACTCAATCTAGTTTGTCTCATGAGCCCTACTGATGCATCAAGGGGATATAGTGGGACCCACCCATAAGATACTAAGTATAATTAATTTTTCATATGAAATGGGTGATACATAATCAACATAAACATTCATATTGAAAAACTATCATATAAAATGTTAATAATTTCCCCAATTAATAATCATAAATCATAAATCATCCAGAGTAACATGGAAAATGTTATCAAAATAGTACATCCACATTAAAAATGATCATAAACCATCCATATAAATAATAAGGATGGTATCATTACAACATATCCCCAGTGTATCATAATTAAAATAAGGGTTTTTGTTATTTATAAATAGAAATACAATAAAAAATACCATTTTAAACAATTTTGAGGAAAATATCCTTTTCAATTTGAAAATAACCTTTAAAAAACTAAACATTTCCAGGATATTGGCAATAATATTTTCATTAAAAATATCCTTTTAAAATTTTCAATGAATATTCAAAGAAATTAGTGGTCATAATGGTAGGTAATTCCATACTCATTTTAAAAAAACATTCCTTTCACATAGTTGTAAACAGTTTAAATGGTGCCTTAATAGGAAAAAAACAAGAAGATTCATTTCAAACCGTTTAATAAAAATTCAAAAATGGGTAAAAATGTATTTAATAAATCATTTTTAAATTTTTAAAAAAAAATTAAACATTTTTCAAAAACATGGATATGGAAGAAAAAGTGTTTTCGACCGAAGAGATACATGAATTTGGTTTTCTTTAAAAACATTCTTTTAGTATATTTTGTTCTTAAAGAGGTGAAAATGAGAGAAAATAATGTATTCACTAGAAATAACTAGTGGATAAGAAAATTAATAATTTTTCTTGAAATATAGATCATAATATTTCATCATTGGAAACTTAATCATGAACAATCTTGATAAACAATGAGATTGTAACATAAACCTTTATCACTTTGGTAACTTCTAAATCATAAGCCCCGTGAAATAAATAACATAAAATTTAAATTTAAATACCATTAAGATAAAGGTATTAATGATATAACATATAGAAGGTGTAGTATATACACCACACAAAATAACTAAGTAGTGAATATGGTATACATCTCACGGAATTAAAATTGATACGAAAACCCTTTACAAATATAATATCATTAAATTGAGAGTTAATAATTGGAGATATTATGTGTAATAAATTTAAATCCAAAAAAAAATTAAATATATAATAAAACTATTTATATATAAATTCACACATAATCATGTCATAAAGGATTCAATGAATAATAGTTACAACCCAACAAAAGGAAATTAATTTAAGAAACCCTTTACCACATGGTAACTTTCAATTTAAATCCCTTTTGATGAAATAATTAAAATTGAAACTTAGAATAACATTAATTATAAAGTATTCATTATGTTACATGTAAAAGGTTCATTATGTACACCATATAAAATAAATTAGGTACATAATATTACAGTATTCCTCAATGAAAGGAAATTTAGACAAAATACCTTATCTCACACTTACTTTTGGTAGAACATGATTTAACCTCATGTATAATGGTTTTAGGAATTTTATTAATTTATAACAGAACCATATTCATATTTATAATATATTATATGATCCTCTTATAACATCTTACTACCCATTCGTTAATAATATTTTATTATTATTATTATTTCAGGTGTTAATATCCTTGTTTTCTCATGCGTGTTTTTCCATGAAATTTACAGTTGTTGTGTATAAGATATAGTTACATAATCTATATAATGATATTAATGTTATAAATATAATTTTTTATTATATAAATTTTTTAAATTGTTATTGAAATTTGAACATGGATAATGGATCACATCGCTTCGTGGAGACAGTAAGTCATACGTACGCATGAGCGATGTTATTATTTCCTTAATGGGTGAAAGGGTAAGGAAGTGGATGATATATTAATATTATAAAATTAATATAATTTCATATATATCACATATATTTATTAAATTTATCCTTATTACCTTTTATGTAAAGTGTGAGTGAAAAATGAATCACATCTCTTTGTGAGGTTGTGGTCTATTGTACTCACGAGCGACGTTATTATATTTTAAACATAATAGAAAGTAAGAAGGTATATGTGATATTAAAATTATATAAGTATACTTATATCATAAATATTATATATATATATATATATATATATTAAATCAATCATTATATCCAACTGTGAGAGGTGTTGATGGAAAATGAGTCAAATCAGCTCGTAAGGTGGTAGTCCGTCGTACACACGATCAACAATTTTTTTCCCATTTGATGGTAGAGGAGACATATATAGGTTATGACATTAACATAATAATATATCAGTAAATGGGAGATAATTTTTTTATTATATTTTATTTTTTAAGGCATAACTGAAGGTTGTAAAAGAATAAATAAAAATAAAGATCTTCCTTAAGACGATTACTATCTCTTAGAGAAACCTCCTTTGGATCTCCTCTAACAAACACTAGGGTTGGTATTTTTGGAATACCATAATCTCTATAATGTGTATAAGGGTTTGTGGGATAGATTTTGGTAGGGTTTCATTAATCCAAATCTAGTAAGAGGTGTGAATAAGTGATGGGATAGAGTTCCCTATTATAATTTAGGAGGAATAGTGTTTTTGTAAATACCCAAAACTATTAAATAATGGGAAGTGAATCTCACCCCAAGTGCCTCCAAAATTGAAAAATAAAATAGTGGAGATAAGGTAAGGTCAAGACACATCTCCACCACAAAAAAATGTTTTAAAAATGTTATTTCCTTAGCCTCTAAGTTTCCTCACTTTTACCATTTCATTTTTCACCATGGTAACTAGTTTTTAATATAGGAAATTAAACCTTTAAGTATAAAATAAAATGACCCTTATTAGATAATTTGGACCCACTAATTCTAAATATGAATTTGAATTTATAAAATAAAAAACCTATGTGTTTGGAAAAATTAATTTTAACACAAGTACATGTAACTCACAAAACTATGTTTTCCCCTTTACCATGGTAACAAAGTTTTTACTATTTAGATATCAATATAATTATTATAAAAGGACCATTGGTATGTAAATATACTTTTGTTCATATTTTAAAACATATACCAATCATTTTTTAGAATATATGATATTTAGGAATTTTGAATCATTTAATAAAATATTATTTATTATAAAATAACATTAATGTTAATTTTGAAACTATTAATTTAATTTGAATTTAAAAATATCAATACAATTATGGATATAAAACCCCTAAATTTTAAAATATGGACATCATATCTGATAGTGTATATGACACGCAACACTAAGAATGGAAAGGAATATAATATCCTAATACTTTATGATATATTTACTATTTGAAATAAATTCAATAGATTTTATAGCTTGCATTATACCCAATGCTGATTTTATATTACATTACATCCAATATTGATTTTATATTGCATTATATGCAACAATTACTTTCTTTGATGGCTTGTGTTACATGCAAGGTCCAGTTTTACTAAATACTATTAATATTATTATTTAAAATAATAATTATCTCCAAGTCATTAAATTGGAGGTTATAAATTGGATTAACTAAATTATGAAAATATATGTATGAATTCATTTATTACCAATTAATTATAAATGAATGTAAAAACCAATTGAATATAAAGTAAATGTTTTTATAAAAACTATTTTTATGCGTCTAAAGGTGACTTATCTTAATAAATTAAATTAATTACTATTAGTGAATGATATTAATAGAATTTATATATTATGTATTCAATAAAATGTTCTGAAATTCATCACATAGATTTTATAGGTATAATATAAGAATAAATCCAATTTTACTCATAAAAAACTGTATTTTTATAAAAGGAAATTTTGTCACTTTTTAATTGCATACTTGTTTTAAAACTAAATTTTGACACTTTTATAAATTTTATTTGAAAAAATAAACTTAATTTTTAAATTGGAATGTCAAAATTAGCACAGGGTAATTTTTTGGTATTTTTTTGAGAATTTTAATTTTTTGATGAATAGAAAAGAATACTTAATTTAATTGAAAACTAACTTTCCATATAAATAATTTATAATGTTAAATTTTATTTTAAATTGTATTTTAAATTAATTTTAATGTTAAATTAGATAAATTGTACATATATTAATCCAATTTAGGTAATTGGAATCAATTTCATATTAAATTTTGATATAAAAACATTTCAAACTAATGAACATTTTCACTTTAAAACCCCAATTTGTAGTCACGTTTGTGGGATAAATTATAAATTAAATTATACCACTTATATTGGTTGAATTTTGAAGAAAATTATTTCAAATTTTGAATCATTATAATTTATAATATCTAATAGGTTAACTCAATTTTTTTTATCAAATTGATTAGTGAAAATGGTTAATGTTAATCAGTGTGATTAAGGTAAAAATGAGTTTACTTAGTGGTTAATCTTAAAATATAATGTGTGGAAATAACCCAAAAAATGTACAAACCCCATTTTATGGACATATTTATACTATATAAACTCTTTGATCTAATATTTTTAATTATTTTAGGCAAATTAGGGAAGGGATACCTCTCAATAGTGCTTACTTTTTGGTATATACAAGAATGTCACTCCTTCTCCACTATAAAAGGGAACTCACTCCCCTCACTTATTCATACCTCCCAAGACATTTGTATCATCCAAAACCTACCCAATTAACTTCACAAATTCCATAAAATAATCCTATAAGACTTATTTTTTGCATAAATTCATCTTAGGAAGGCATTAGTACAAACCTAAGGAGGATACCCGAAGAAGAGGTAATGTTTTTTTAAAAGAATTTTTATTTTATTTCCTCTACACCACCTTCAATTATTATTATATAAATATTATATAATAAAATAATTATATTAAATATATTGAGATGTTTTTATGTTAATTTTACAACCTAAAACCACACACAATTCCATCAAATGGGTTATGAAATAATCATTCATGTATACGGCGGACTACCGCCTCACGAACCGATATCATTCATTTTACTATTACCACCTTTCAAGGTTTGAAATAATGATATATTTATAGTTTATATATGATATATATGATATTTATGATGTATTTATTCTTCTTTAATTATTATATAACACATACCTTCATGCTTTCAATTTCATGGGAATACAATAATGTCGTTCGTGTGTACAGCAGACTACCACCTTGTAAAGCAATGTGATTCGGTCACACTTTACATGGAATATATTAAGGATGGGTTTAATAAAAGTATTTTATATATATTAAATAATAATTATATTATAATTATAATATATATATATATATATATATCTTTTACTTTTCTTTCTTTTAATATGATAATAAAATGGAAACGGCGCTCATGCGTACGTACGGCCTACTGTCTCCATGAATGGTGTATTTTATTTCCTATCAACAAATATTATTGATTACTATAAATAAATATATAATTAATATATATGATATTTAAATTATGTTTAAAATCCTTTATATGATTAAATCATGATCGAATTAAGAGGATTAAAAAATAAGAAGTCAAAACATACTCAAAAAACAAGGCAATTAACACCTGAAACAATGAAAATAATGAAATATTATTAACAAATGGGTGATAATATGTTATAAAATAATCATATATGATATAATAAATATTAATATGGTTCTTTTATAATTTAATAACATGCTTAAAACCATTATACATGATGTTAAGTAGCGTTAAACAAAAATGAAGTGTAAGGTAATGGATTTTCATCTCAATTTCATTTCTTTGAGGCATATTATAATGTTATGAACCTAATTACTTTTATATGGTGTATATAATACCCCTTAAAAATTAATATCATTAATAATTCATTAATTATGGTATTTTAAAGTTTCAATTTTAATTATTTCATTTCAGGGGATTTGAATTAAAAGTTACCATGTGGTAAAGAATTTCATAACTCAATTCTTTTTCATTAGATTATATTGCTTCCTCGTTGTCGTTAATATACTAAGATTATTTTTTTAATTACTTTTGACTATCTATTTTTTTATTTTGAAACTGTTTTATGTGGATTTATAGTTGATTTACATAATCAAATCATTGTTTGATTCTCACTTCAACATTATGATCCTTACAGGGGATTACTTCACAATCTCATTTTATTTGGGATTATTTAAAATTGAATTTAAATTAAATGAAATTATATGAAATTGATTAATAAACCATTTAATTTTATTATCTTATGGTTTTTCATGGTCTATATCAATTAATAGTACCATTTTTTCTACTCTTTGGTACTTAAAATGTTTTAGAAAATGTTTAATAAAATCCGACTTCATTTCTCTCTTTGGTCGGAAAATAATTTTCTTACAAAAAACATGTTTTCTAAAAAAAATTATTAAACCTATTCAAAATGATTTATTAAATAAATTTTTACCCATTTTTTCTTTTAAAAATGTTTTCAAATGAATCTTTTTATTTCTTTCAGAACAAGGCACTTTTCTAACCTTTTTACCATGAAAAAGGAATATTCTTTTTACGGTATGTACGGAATTACCCATCATCATTTCGTTGAATATTCCTTTAAAATTTCATGAATATATTTTTAAATAAAAAATTTTTAAAATTTATTTTCAAAGAAAATGATTTTTAAAATGTTTTTCAAAATGAAACAGATATTTTCCTCAAAAATGTTTTTAAATATATTTTTTATTTCATCAACAACAACAACCCTTATTCTTAACCCAAATGGGTATACGTCATATTGATACCATCCTTATTATTAATTATGATGGATTATGATTTTTTTTACCAAGGATAGTATTTAAATTCACTTTCTTAAATCATTTTTTTAGTCGTTAACTTCTCCTTGGGTTATTCACTTTCCAATGACCATTGAACATTAAATTTCCCCTAAATGTCCACATTATTTATCATTGATATGATTATTTCCTAAACCATATACAATTTTTACATATGGTGTTTAATTTTATATATATTTTATTATATAAGGAATATTTATAAATCTATATTCTTTACTCAATATGGATATTTGATAAGTCACGTTGTTTATGAATTAAATTGATTATTCAATATATTATGAATTATTTGGACTTGTATGAAATCAGTTGGGGACTATTTAAAGTAAGACCCTCAATGCATCGGTAGTCTCATGGGATGAATTAGTTGGATAGCCTCAGTTAAATGGGTTTCTTCCCATTATCTGTAAACCATCTTATGAAAGGTCTTGACGATAAAGGTTCTATGTACCTAGGAAACATGGTGTCTAATAATTAATCATTGCCTTCTTTCAAATTCAATTATTTTTATCAATGAAATTTTCACAAGGAAAAAATATATGGATGAATTTAATTCTATATTTATTGGTTAAATGGTATGCTCTTTAGTTATTTACCTTTCCATATTTATTATGATTTATCCAGTTATTTGAATGTCATGTGTGACCAGTTATTTACCTTTCCATGTTGATTTTGTTTTATCTAAATATTTAAATTGCATGTGTGCTCATTTATTTACCCTTCCATATTGATTTTACTTAATCTAATTATTTAAATGGAATGTGTGCTCAGTTATTTACCTTTCCATATTGATTTTTCTTTATCTAGTTATTTAAATGTAATCTATGATCAGTTATTTACCTTTTCATATTGATTATGATTATTGTTTCATTATTTATTCCATTATAATTAACCCTTACTAAGAATTTGAGCTCACACTTATTTTTTTTCCTTTCCCCAGGATTCCATGAATTTTAATATGACTGATATGTGGGGATACACTAGATGCACTAAAGTTATTTCAAAAAAAAAGGTTATAATTTTTTTATTCAAAATGTATTGTAAGACTCGTGTATATATCTAATTTAACAAGACTAATAAATGGTTTAGTCCTTTAGGATATGATTTCCTTGTATATTATGCCAATGTAATTGTAGTAGGCACCAGATCTGGGATGCTAGGGTCGGGGTTTTTATAGTCGATATCAGAGCAGGTTTAGTAGCAAAATTGGGAACTAGATTTAAGAAAACATATATTAGGGAACATAACCCTATGATAGAATTTGAGGATAAGTATATATGAACATCATAAAGTTTTGGTAAGGTAGATATTATGTGGATCTTCCTATAAATTAATCTCTATCTAGATACTACAGGTGGATGTGGTTCTAGCACAAATATACCAAGGGGTAATAACTCTAAAAATGGCACATCAATCTTGACTTTAAGGATAACTCAATATATGGAAACGGGCCTTACTGTGCACCTGGTTTGACACTCTCAAGGGATATAATTAGAATAATTCATATTTTATTTATAAACATTATAAAGTATTTGAATAGATAATGACAATGAATGTCCTAGGTTAAACCAAAGGTGTATTAGATTGAAAATAATGTTTCAATATTTATACATTCTATAGATGATTATATGGTCTTCCCACTATGATAATTTTTCCTCACACTATGATTTTTGGTTTTATTCAATGGATGGAACCCAAAGGAATCATGTTAATATTGAACAAAAAGGAAAAGGTGGGGAAAATGAGAACCCAAATGGGATTTTGATAGGAGTGAAAGATATTGTGTTTACACCTAATAATTTTTCCAGAAATATGATTAACAAAATATACCTTAACCAACTCCTAGACTCACTAAAGAATGTAAATATGGAGTTTTATAAGAGCTTGAGTGGTGGATACCATGGAGAAAATAAGTCTTTATTTCCATAACATGAAAAATGTGGAATGAGACACCCATGAAATTGTCTCAATATAATAGGTAAATTATTTATGTGTGGAAAATAAAAGCATAAAAAAATAATTTCCAAGTAAAAATGAAGATTGTTATGTAAGGGAATAAATCTCATCTTATGGATCTATTTATAGTTTTTTACCTTAAATGTATATAATTTGGGCACTACCCATATCAATGACATATTATTAAGGGAAACCACTAGACCATTGAAGGTCCTAAGTGGAAATAAAATGGATGAATTACTTGTGTATTGTGATTAAATAAATAAGTTGTTGAAGTTTTTTACTAATAGTATTTTGGTTACAAAAATCATGAAATTTATAGGGATTGTGTTAAATTTTATAAGTACATATGTATTCATTAACATAAGAGTTATGAATACCATCATGGTTAATGAGTTTAAAATTGATCATATGTTCAAGTCATAAAAACATATTCTTAGGAATCTACCAAGACTAAGAACATTTTGGAGAGATGTATGGAAAGAATATGTTTTAGTGGATAATTTATTTGAGGGATAATTTTTTTACATTTTATAGACATAAGTTTAAGGGTATTGATAAACTTTAGGTTTAATATCATCATTAATGACATTGTAATAATAGACAAATAAGATTATTAGACTTTATAAAAAAATAAGTTTCATTAAAAACCTAAGTAAAAAGGTTATTTAATGGTTAATTTTATTTCAAGTAATTACATAATATTTTTGGGAACATTATAGAATTATAGTTTATAAAAATAATAAATCGTATGCAGGGTGAAAACCTATCATATCTAATAAGGGGGTGGGGATTGAACCCATGACCGAAGGAGGATGGGGGTTTCTCACCTACCACTAGCCTATTTGATGTCTTGGTTAATATGCCATTATTTTTAGTTGAAAAATTTCATGAATAAATATTAATGATGAAGTAGTTTAATTAATTTTGAAGTTTATAGATTAATGTATTAACCATATTGGTTTTTGAAAATAGTTAGAGATGGATATAAAGACTTTTCACTCTTTTATAGATCTTACGATATATTAAAAGTGAATTTTAGTGCTTTGTGTAATCATAAAAAACATTTTTGGATATTTATTTCTTGGAATAAGAAATTAATTGGAAATTAATTGAAACATAATAAAAGGATGAAATTATTCTTATAAAACAAAAATATATCAAATAATTATATTTCCTTATATTCTTAGGCAGTAAAATAATTTCTCAACTTTAGGAAAATTATATTCAAATAAAATGTGTTCATATTACCATCATTTTTTATGATATCAAAGACCTTTACACACCTATTAGATGTAAGGTTTTGAGACCATAAACTTTCCATTGATCATTCACTTTCTTGTGATCAATTAACTCAATCACTCTCTGTAAATATTTATGTTTTACTCCATGTCCATACCTGCAATTTCCACTAATGCTCTCCTATATAGAATCATATTCATGTGTTATTCCAAATGACCTTTATACTTCTCTATCTGTCTTATTAAGAGGATGTTTTACTAACCATTTTACGATTTGGGTTTTTAAAAAGTGGAATTTCCAAATGTAAAACCCTTAATTACCAAGATAAATTTTAATTTATGAGGATTCAATTTATTTAAGGTGGGTAGAATGTAACACCTTGAAATTTTAAAATATGAACATCATATCTCATAGCATATATCGCATGAAACATCAAGCGTAGAAAGAAATATAACCTCCCAATACTTTATGATATATTTAATATTTTAAATAAATTCAATACATTATATAGCCTGAATTATATGAAATTATGATTTAATATTTCCTTACACACAACATTTATTTTATCTTGCATTACACGCAACAATGACTTTCTTTGATGGCTTGCATTACACACAAGACCAAGTTTTACTGAATATTATTAATATTCTTATTTGAAATGAAAATTATCACTGAGTCGTTAAATTAGTGGTTATAAATAGTATTAAATAACTTATGAAAATATATGGTTTAATTTATTATTTAATAATTAATTAGAAATTAATGCAAAAGCCAATTTAATATAAAGGAAATGTTTTTATAAAAACTGTTTTTATGTGCTCAAAGGTGATTTATCTTAATAAATTAAATTAATTACTATTAGTGAATGATATTAATTAAATTTAGATATTATATATTCAATAAAAAAATTTTACATTCATCTAATAGATTTGATAGGCATAGATAAGAATAAATTTAGTTTTACGTATAAAAAGCTACATTTTTTCTAAAAGGAAATTTTGTCACCTTTTCATGGAGCATTTTTTTGTAACTATATTTTGATAATTTTATAAATTATATTTAGAAAAATAAACTCCATTTTTGAATGAATAATGTAAAATTATCTTAGGAATAATTTTTCGTATTTTCTAAGAATTTTAATTTTTTGATGAACAATGAAGAATACTGAATTTAATTAAATACTGACATTCTATATAAATAATTTATAATGTTAAATTATATTTTAAATTGGTTTTAATGTTAAATTATATTAATTATATATATATTTATCCAATATAGGTCATTTTAATCAATTTCATATTGAATTTTGATATAAAAAAATCTCAAACTTTTTAACATTTTCACTTTAAAATCTTGTTTTGTAGTCACACGTACGGGATAAATTTTAAATTAAATTCTGAAAATTATGTGGGTTGAATTTATAAAAATGAATTAAATATTTGGAATCATAATAATTTATAATTTATAATAATTTAAACTTAATTTTTTACCAAAGTTATTACCAAAAACTGTTAATGTTCATTACAACAATTAAGGTAAAAATGAGATTACTTAGTGGTTAATCTTAAAATATAAGGTGTGTAAATGACCCAAAAAAATTTAAAAACCCATTTTATGGAAACACTTAGTCCATATACCCTATTTTATATATAATGGTTCATTATTGGAGACATATGAGGTATGTTATACCTCCCAATAGTGTTTACTTTTTGGTATTTACAAGAATGTGACTCCTCCTCCATTATAAAAGGGAACTCACTCCCCTCGCTTATTCATAAATACCAAGCCATTTGGATCATAAAATCCCTACCCAATTCACATAAAAACTTCCATAAACTCATATTATAAGGCTTATTTTTTTTAATAAATTCATCTTAGGAAGTAATTTCTAAAAACCTAAGGAGGATACCTAAAGAAGAGGTAATGTTTTTCAAAAAGTGTTTTTATTTTATTTACTTCTCCACCTCCCTCAATTATTCTTATATAATGTTTTTATAATAACTATATTATATTAAATATATTTATATGTTTTTATGTTTTTTTTTCTACCTAAAAACACACACACTTCCATCAAATGGGTTAAGAAATCATCGTTCGTGTGTTCAACAGACTACCACCTCACGAACCTATGTCGTTTGTTTTTTCATTACCACCTTTCAAGGTTGGGAATAATAATGTATTTATAGTTTATATATGATATTTATGATATTTATGATGTATTTATGCTTATTTAATTATTATATAACACATACCTTCATGTTATCCATTTCGTGGGAATACGATAACGTCGTTCGTGTGTATGTCAGACTACCGCCTCGCGAAGCGGTGTGATTCGTTCAAACTTTACATGGAATGTATTAAGGATGTGTTTAATAAAAATATGTGATATATATTTAATAATAATTATTCTTAAATTATAATATATTTATATATATATATATCTTTTACTATTCTTTCTTTCAATATGATAAGAAAATGGTAACAGTATTCATGCATATGTACGGCCTACTGTCTCCATGAATAGTGTATTTCATTTCCTATCACCAAATATTATGGATTAATATAAATACATATATAATGAATATGTATTATATTTAAATCATGTTTATATTTTTTATATGATGAAATCATGGTCGATGTAATATGAACAAAAAATAACAAGTCAAAACATACTCAAAAAACAAGGTAATTAACACCTGAAATAATGAAAATAATGAAATATTTTTAAAAAATAGGTGATAAGATGTTATAAAAGAATCTTATATGATATAATACATATTAATATAGTTTTTTTATAAATTAAAAATATTCTTAAAACCATTATAAATGAGTTTAAATAGCGTTCAACTAAAAGGAAGTCTAAGGTATTGGATTCTCATCTCAATTTCATTTCATTGAGGCATATTATAATTTTATGGTCATAATTAATTTTATATGGTGTATGTACTTCAAATTTACATGTAATATCATGAATAATTCATTAATAATGGTATTTTAAAGTTTCTATTTGAATTATTTCATTTAAGGGGATTTGAATTAAAAGTTACCAAGTGGTAAATAATTTCATAACTCAATTCCTTTTCATTGGGTTATACTACTTCCTCATTGTTGTTAATATACTAAGATTATGTGTATAATGATTTTTGAATATATATTTTTGTATTTAAAATTGTTTTATTTGGATTTATAGTTGATACAGATAATCGACTCATTGGTTTATTCTCACTTAACATTATGATCCTTGCAGGGGTTTACTTCACAGTCTCATTTTATTCGAGATTGTTTACAATTGAATTTACATTAAATTAAATTATATAACATTGATTAATAAACCCTTTAATTTTATTATCCTATATTTATTTATGATCATTTTAAAGTAATAGTACCATTTTTCCACTCTTTGATACTTAAAATGTTTTAATAAAATCCGACTCAATTTATCTCTTTGGTCAGAAAACTATTTTCTTATAAAACTGTGTTTTATAAAAATGTTTTAAAAAATGTTTTATTTTATATTTTAAAAATTATTTATTAAATAAATTTTTACCCATTTTTTCTTCTACAAATTTTTTCAAAGGAATTTTTTTGTCTCTTTCTAAACAAGGAACTTTTCAAACCTTTTTACTGTGCAAAAGGAATGTTCTTTTTACAGCATGTTTGGAATTACCCTACATAATTTATTTGAAGAATACTTCACAAGTTCATGAATGTATTTTTAAAGAAATTTTTTTAAAAATTTATTTTAAAATAAAAGTATTTTCAAAATGTTTTTCAAAATGAAATGGATATTTTCCTCAAGAATATTTTAAAATATTTTTTTTATTTCATCAACGATAAAAAATATTATTCTTACCCCAGTGGGTGTAATTCATATTGATACCATACTTATTATTAATCTAGATAGATTATGATTATTTTTCATAAGTATAGTATTATAATTCACTTCCTTGAATCATTTTTGTAGTCATTAACTTCCCCTTGGGTTATTCACTTCTAGTGATCATTGAACATTAAATTCCCCCTAAATATCCACATTATTTATCATGGATATGATTATTGTCTAAACCATATACCATTTTTATATATGGTGTTTACTTTGATATTAATTTTATTATCTATAGAAATATTGATAAATTGGTATTCTTTACTCAATACAGATATTTGATAAGTCACGTTGTTTATGAATTAAATCGATTATTTAATATATGAGGACTACTTTGGACTGGTATGATGCGGGTTGGGGACAGTTTAAAGTAAGACACTTACTGAATCGGTAGTCTCATGGGATGAATCAGTTGGGTAGACTCAGCTAAATGGGTTTCTACCCATCATTTTTAAACCGTCTTGTGAAAGGTCTTGACAGTAAAGGTTTTGTGTGCCTCGTGAATGTAGCGTCCAATAATTAATCATTTCCTTCATTCAAATTTAGTTATTATTATCCATGATATTTTCACTATGGAAAAAATATATGGATGCATTTTATTCTTAGTTTATTGATTAAATGGCATGGTCTTTAGTTATTTACCTTTCCATTTTGATTATGCTTTATCCAATTACTTAAATGGATGTTGTGCTTAGTTATCCACCTTTCCATGTTGATTTTTATATATCCATTTATTTAAATAGAATGTGTGATTAGTTATTTACCACAACATATTGATTTTTCTTTATCCAGTTATTTAAATGGAATGTATGATCAGTTATTTACCATTCCATATTGATTTTTATTTATCTAGTTATTTAAATGGAATGTGTACTCGATTATTTACCTTGACATATTGATTTTTCTTTATCCATTTATTTAAATGGAATGTGTGATCAGTTATTTACCTTTCCATATTGAATATTATTATTAATTATTTATTTATTCCATTTTACTTAACTCAAACTAATCATTTAATCTCACCCTTAATTTTTTTCCTTTCCCCAGGATTCTATGAAGTTTACTATGACTGACATGAGAGGATATGCTAGATGGAATAAAGTTATTTCAAAAAAAATATGTTGTAATTTTTGTATTTAAAATTTATTATAATACTCATGTATATATCTAGTTTACCAAGACTAATAAAATGATTGGTCCTTTGGGATGTGATTTCTTTGTATCTTATTCCAATGTAATGGTAGTAGGCATCGGCTCTAGGATGTTGGGATCGGGGTCGTTACAATGGAATTTGAATATATTATTTTCACACCTGTATAAAATTATATATTTATAAAAAAAATCATTGAACCAAATAATTTATTTAATTTATATTAATTTTAATATTTTTTGAATCATTTATTTTATTTTATTTATTAATTAAATAATTATTGCATCGGTGTTGCATAAGAATTTCAGATAATTATATAATTATTAAATATTAGAAATAAATTAGTCTCATTAAAATAATTTTATTAAGCTCAAAATTTACATCAATATTAATTGAAAAAAATTGTCCCAATGTTAACACATAATTGAAATTTAAAAGCAAGAGAGTGACATGTTGTCTTTTTATTTACTGAAATTATTATATAGGTCACTTTCATAGACAAGAGTCCCAAAAACTCATAATAATATATCCTAAGGTGATAAGGGTATAAATATGGATATATAATAGTAATTAGACATGTTTTAGGTCATTTTTAACCCTTATCTTTTTAGTTTAAACCCATGGTAAACTCATTTTAACCTTAACTGTGGTAATTAATTTTTACTATTTTTACTATTTATGAAGACCTGAAATTAAGTTGACCTTATTATATAATATTAATTATGATTATTCCAAATATTTAATCCATATTTAAAAATTCCATCCATAGAATTGGAAATTTTTAATTTAAAATTAATCCCACAGCATTGATGAAAAGTAGTTTTCTAAAGAGAAAATTATTATAAGTATAGAAATTTTTAATATCAAAATTCAATATTAAATTCATTATAATGAACTAAATTGAATTTATTATAATATAATTAAACTAATTTTACTTTTAAAATGATATTAAATCAAATTTATCCTTCAATTTATTTAAATAAAAAGGTTGTTTTCAATAAGAACCAATATTTTTCACTATTCATCACAAAATTAATCTTTTTAGAAAATTATAAGGAATTCAATATAAGATAATTTTGACATGGTGATTTTAAAAATGAAGTTAATTTTATAAAATAACATTTATAAAATATCTAATAATATTTATAATATTTCTTCACAAAAATCAATAAAAACATTTTTGAAGGAAATGTATTTTTTGTAGAATAAAATAGCTTTATTAAAAGTTGACTGTATATTTATTAAGAATTTATAAATAAATTTATATTGGGTATGACCTTCATATATATTTCATAAATTATTTAATACTATACATACTCATCAATTCAATGGCTAGGTTATAATGATCATATTTAAATAATATATTTCTTGGATCGTTTAATCTCTGTGTTGTATGTTGTATACACTATCAAACACGGTGTTCTTATTTTAAAATATTGGGGTTTCATGTACCAAAATCTATCAAAGATATTAAATTTATTTAAAATAAATATACTGTAAAATATTTTGGTGTTACAATACATCATATATTTAGAAGAAAACTTTGCTTCAATCCAGAGAAAAGCATCCAGTAAGATACACTATAATTGGATAGAATAAGATTCTGAAGTAATCATAATTCTAAAGAAGAAATCTCAAAACCTTCCAGAATTGGAGTATCCATATGAGAGATAATATCAATTTATCTTAGATATGGATAAATCATACTCAATATGGGGATATATATTAAATATTATAAAAAATCATGCTTAAAGTATCAGTAGATACTGGAGTGGATGCTTTAATGATATAGAGAAAAATTATCTTGTCCCTAAATGAGAATTTCTTATAATACTTAAAGGAATTGTGGTTAATGATATTTTATTCATAAAATCATTTACTATATGAAAATATAGTTCTTATATAAATAATTTCATAAAAATAAAATTAAAAATTTTTACTTAGACACGATTAGTATAGTGGAGGAATGAATTGCAGTACTATAACTTCAATATATTAAATATTAAATGAAAAGATAATGACATTGTAGATAAACTAACACCCTACTTTGACTCTTATAGGTGAATTAAAATAAGGTATAAGATCAAGGTGATGTTTAGTTTGAATTGATAATCATTCTATGAAATAATGCTCAGTTATCAGGGTAATGACCGATAGAATCCATAAAAGAGAAGGAATCCTAGAAAAGGAACTCCTTCAGAAGTAAGGATCTTCACCCAGTAAAGTTTAAATATCCAATAACATATTTTACTCTATTGTGAAGGCTGAAAAACTAGAAAGTGTCATAAAAATATCCATATATAGAAAGTCTAGGTATAAAATACGTGTTTAATTCTTTGTATGTGGTCAGAAAGGCCATTATAGCACTCAATGTGCAGAAAATATGAGAAACATGAAGGATTATAAGAACCATAGGATATAAACAGATGGAATATATAAAATAAAAGAAAAAAACATTTTTAATAGGTGTTCTGATTAAGTATAATAATAAGTAGAGTAGTAGAAGTAATAGAAGGTTGAGGAGGAACTTCATTGGTATAATGTTCAGTGTAAACAAGACTGAGAAAGCCAAGATGATAAGATACATGAGGATCCAAATTTAGAAAAGAAAATATAGAAATATTTTTTAAAGGATTAAAAATATTTCTAATAAAAAATCCATAGATAACTATAATATAATTCACAAATTTATGGATGATCGGATATTTAGGAGTGGTCTAAACCATTTTCGAGATATGATCAAAGAATATGAAGACCTTATAGAGGATTATAAGAAGATATATCAAGATATGATTAGTATGATCATTACTGAAGATATCTGGCTAAAGGTTTAAGTTTATTTTCTTCTTGAAAAAGTTAAAAGGATCAAGGAAATATGTATGGAATAATATCTAATCTTGAGAAGGTTTTAGAGGATATCAGATATAGAATTGAAACTAGAAGAGTTCATCGAGTATAAGAAAACTTTCAAAATGGGAGTTGTACAATTCTTAGGATTTGAGAAGATAAACTCCACATTCAATTGGGTACCATAAATAGTGAATACAGTTCTAAAAAATGTAT
The DNA here is from genome assembly GCA_963277665.1 of Viscum album. Lineage (NCBI taxonomy): Eukaryota > Viridiplantae > Streptophyta > Magnoliopsida > Santalales > Viscaceae > Viscum > Viscum album. Next base: position 771,368,878 of record OY728151.1, on the reverse strand, counting down.
ATACAAGTTTTATTTTGTGGGTTTCATGTATAAAACCTATTAGATTAGTATATATATTTATCATTTAATGGAACCTATACTTAGGAAACTAGGCTAAGGTACCTATCCATAAAGTGCTCAAGAAATCACAATTTCGTGGTGAAGACTATCTAGAATTTAATTTGAACAAAATCCATTATAAACATATCCAAATAACATTTATAATTTATCTGATCAATTCATATTTATATGTTATTTGCAGGAGACAATGTGTTAGTCTCTATTAACTCAAGATACAAGTAGACTAAAAAAATGGAACATGTGATAGATTTCACGGTGGAAGCGGACATGATTATTGATGAACTCAAGACATGGAAGATACATAAAGAAGATGTAATTATTTTTAGAGATCAAATAAAATATTCTATCAAAGAATTAATGGATATTAATGAGTCATAGAAATAAGACTTAGTCAGTGAGATGATTGATTCTCTATATGACTTGAAAGGATTCTAGGAACTAATCCAAGCATGCATCATATTTAGCATGGAAAATCAGTTCAAATCATACATGTTAATTATCTAGTGTATTTTCATGTGTGATTTGTGTGGTGGAAGTTTTTTGGTTATTCACTACTCCATTAGCATTAATTTTAGATTTTTCTTTTACTTTTGCTTTTTCATTTTCTTTTTTTTTATTTTTTTATTTTTCTTTTTCTTTTTCTTTATCAGAAGTGTGCATTGAAAGATTCCCCTTTATGTTTAGTATTATAATGGAAGTCAATTTATCTTCTTGGGAAATCTAAGCCTATATTCCTATATAAGGTATCTCCAAGGGAGATTAATTTGGAATAGAAATTAGTATGATTTCAAATATTCTCTCTCTAGTTTATCTATAGGCCTTATGTTCTTTATGTTAAGAGATTCCAAGTTCAATATAGTGAGTTGAAGGTAGGTATTTTTTGATTAAATAAGGTTTCCTAATGAATTTTCCATTCTTATATGTTTTTAAAATCACAAACACTCTTTCTTAAGGCAAATTATGTTTTTCCTAAGAATTATCTTAATAAGGAAAATTTTCCTTCTCCAAGGAAATTTTATCCTTACCTGTGTTTTCATTGCTATTTTTACAGTATCTCTAAATCTAACTCATTTATTTTCTAAGTCTAAAATTATTTTTCACTTTCTAAAACCTTAAAATTATATAGATAATTAGATATAGATTATTCTGTTTTCATATTCCGAATTCAGATTCTGAATTCTCTAATATTTAGGTTCTAAATTCTCTAAAATTTAGACTCTGAATTCTATAAAATTTAGAATTTGAATTCTCTGAAATTCAGATTCTGAATTCTATGAAATTTAGACTCTGAATTCTCTGAAATTCAGACTCTGAATTATATGAAATTTAGATTCTGAATTCTCTAAAATTCAGACTCTGAATTCATTAAAATTCATACTCTTAATTCCTCAGAATTTAGACTCCTAATTCCTCATAATTCGACTCTGAATTCCTCATAATTCTGACTCTGAATTCCTCAGAATTCAGACTCTAGATCCATTAGAATTCAGACTTCAGAAACCATGGTATTCAAATTCTGAATTCTTTGTAAAATAGAATCTAAATATCCATGTATTATAGACATCGAATGTTGATTTGATTAGATTCTGAATTTTATTTTTCCTTAGACTCTGAAAAATAGTTTTGGTTAAGAAACCTTATTTTTCCTACACTTACACTTGATTTGAAACAATGTTGTATAATCTGTTTCTAACTAGACATTGGTTGAGTGCCACGTGTACAGGTCCCTCTGAAGTTCAAGGAAAAATATGATTGTTGGAGGAGGGAGCCGACCATTGGAGAAGTGCCTATAAATATGAGCTCATTTGAACGAGATCAATATAGTTCCAGAAATCTAGAGACCACATGCTCTTGAAGTGATTTCTAGAGATATATACTTCCATGCCTTGTTCATACTGAACACCTTATTTATATTGCTTCATACGACTCTGATTGTTTCTGTGTACAATTGAGGGATTCTAGGGATAGGAAAACAGAGGTGACAACTACCTTATAGCTCAAGGACTTATGGGGATAGGAAGACAGAGTTGTCGACTACCTTAAAGTTTGAGGGCTTGCGGAGATAGCAAGATAGATTCTGATATTCCTATCGAGGGCTTACCCTGGTGTGGGTAAGACATACTTTCTTTAAAGTATAAATTAAGGGTCATTTATCCAAGGTTATTGGATACCCTACTCTTTGGGTTAAAATATTTAATACTTGTTACTTGTTTTGTTTCAAGTTTATTTCCATTGTATTTTGATAAAGGAAGAAAGTATAACCATGTTATACTTTCTTATTCTTTTATGTACTCTGATATTAGAGATTCTATATTATTTAAGGTAGAATATTTTTCTTGTAAACTTTCCTTAAGTTTCATGTCCGTAATCACTTTTCCAGAACCAAGAAAGTTTGTAGAACTAAAATAGGTCTTATTAATTTACCTTGTTTAACATTGTTAAATATATTTTTCCTTAAGGTTAAAAATGAAAGTTTTTAAACTTATAATTTACCCCCCCCCCCCCTCTTGTATTTGAGCATCTACATCATTATTTCAATCCTACAATTGGTATCAGAGGAGGTCTTTGAAATAATTATATTCACATATAAGTATTTCTTGATTAAGTTTCCATTTTTCTAAATATTTTCCTTGCTTAGGAATTTTTATCCTTATTTAAAAACTTTTTTTATTAACAAGTTTCTGTGGAAAGAAATTTTCTTATAGAATGGTAGGAATGAATATTGGTTCGATTGAAAATCTAAACCCTACTAGACCACCTATATTTTATGGGAATGATTACAAGTTCTGGAGATATCGTATGAAGAATTTTGTTATTAATACAGTAGTGGAAAACTTTTTCATGCTCACTGGAGACTACAAGATTCCTGACAAGGAAGTCATAACCTTTACCAATCAATAAAAATAAGAATATAAACTGAATTAAAAGTTACATAATACTTTATTGTGTTCCATGACAAGGAATATATATAGTCATATTTCTTCTTGTGAATCTGCAAATTGTATCTGGGAGAAATTGGAAGTTACTCATTTTGGTACATCCAAAGTTATAGAAACTAGAAGATCTATGCTTAGAATGGAGTATCATGGATTTATATTTCCTTATAGAGAAATAGTATGCAAGTTACAAGAAAGGTTTATGAAAATTGTTAATAGCTTACAATCTATGGGTGAGAAAGGTTTTGATGATGAAGCTCTTGTGAACAAGATTATAGATATCATGCCTAATGAGTTGGAATCTAAGAGAACAACTATTGATGAGAATAGGAAAGTATCTCAAATCACTCTTGATGATCTTTCTGGAAATCTTCTTCAACATGATACAATAATGAAGAGTGATGCTAATATGAATAAGAAGAATAATGGAAATGGAAGTGTGGCCTTTACTACTACTAAATCCAAGACTCCTGAAAGGGTTACAAGATCCAAGTCTAAGAAAGTTACTGTTTTATCTGAATCTAGTGAAAGTGAACATTCTGAGAATGATCTAGCTAATATTTCTCGAAGGATGGACAAGATAGTTGGAAATAAAGACTTTTATTATATATTTAAGAAGAAATAAAGAAAAGACAATAAAGACTCGGAAGTCACTTGCTATGAATGAAAAAGATCAGGGCATATAAGACCAGATTGTCCTATGCTTAAGAAAAAGGATAGAAAGGAAAAGCATTGTGAGAGGAATAGAAAGAAATACTACAAGACTAAAGGGAAGAAAGTCTTGAAAGCTAATGACACTTGGAGTGCCAGTAGTGGTGACACATCTGATGAATCCTCATAGTGTGAATCTTTTGGTCAGAAGAATCTTAGTCTACTATCCAAGCTACCCATTGAAAATCATTGCCTAATGGCCAAGGTACACAATTATGAATCTATCACCAATGTATATTTAGGTGAAAATTATACTGATGATAAATATTATGAATCTTCAGATGATGATTATTCCTCATCAGAAGATAATACTTTACCTTCTTATGAATAAGTTTCTAGTTTTTCTAAACTCCTTGAGAATGAAAACTATAAACTCAAGAAAAAACTTGATAAGGAAAATTCTAGAATTTCTATTTTAACTAAATAAGTGTCAGATCTTTCTAAATATCTTGATAAGAAATATTTTGATTTTGAAAGTATTTCAAAAAACCTTGAGAAAGTTAATTCCAAAAGAGATAAACTTTCTAAGGATCTTGAAAATGTAATTTCTAAGAAAAATTTTTTAGAGACTAACTCTAGTTATAAAACTAATGTTTTTGAGGATAAAAACTTGGTTATAAAACTAAATTCGAAAATATTTTCCTTGAGGAAGTGTCTATCAAATTTTACCTTTGGTAAGGAAAACTTTGAAAAGATGTATTCCCAAATTTGACCTATAAGGAATCGTTCTAGATTTGGTTTTACCCAATCTAAACCAATTTTCAGTAATAACGATTTTGTTCCTAAAAGTGATCTATTCTACACTAAATGTTAGTGTGGTGGACATTGGGTGAAAAGTTGTTCCTTAAAAAAAACTCAATCTTTAGGTTTTCATAAAGCTTATTTTTCTAAGAAAATGTAGATACCTAAAATCTTGCTTTCTGAAATTTCTAGATCTAAGAAAGTTTGGATTCTGAAAGTCTAACTCTCTTATTTTTAGTAAAATAAGGAAAGTACCATCAGCAATACATGGTACATGGATAGTGGATGTTTTCAGCATATGACTGGTAACAAAAACTTCTTTGAAAATATTATCAAGACGAAAAAAAGAAAAGTAACTTTCATAGATAATGATCAAGGAAAAATTGTTGGTATAGGTAACATCATTATTCTTGTAAAAAAATTGATTTCAAATGTTTTATTTGTTAAGGGTATTAAGCACAACCTCATCAGTATAAGTCAATTATGTGATGAAGGATACCTTATGAATTTTAGGAATGAAAAGTGATTAGTAAAAAATTCCAAGGAAGAGTTTATTCTTTATGCCCATAGGTAAGAGAATGTATACACACTAAACATAGAAGACCTTAGGATCCAAGATCTACCTTGCCTTAGTGCAATGGAAGATCAATCTTGGTTATGGCATAGAAGGTTAGGACAATGTAACCTTAGCAGCCTATGAAAACTCTAAATAAAAAGATTAGTTAAGGATCTACCGAAGCATATATTTGATTCTTCAAAAGTCTATGATCCTTGTCAATATGGAAAGAAACATAAATCAAGTTTTAAATCAATCAGTTAAGTCTCAACTTCTAATGAATTATAGTTAGTGCATATGGATCTTTTTGAACCAACACAAACTAGAAGCATTAGAGGAAAATATTATGTATTTGTCTTAGTTGATGATTACACTAGATTTACATGGGTCTATTTTCTAGAAAAGAAATATGAAGCTTTTTCTTATTTAAAAACCTTTAGATCCCAAGTTAAAAATGAGAAAAACCTTCCATTGATAACTATTCATACTGATCATGGAGGAGAATTTCAAAATTCTTATTTTGAAACTTTTTGTAGTAGAAAAGGTATTACTCATAACTTTTCATCTCCAAGAACTCCTCAATAGAATGGTGTTGTTGAAAGAATAAACTGAATTCTTCAAGAGATAACTAGAACTATGTTGAGTGAATATTATATAGCTAAACACTTTTGGACTGAAGCTGTAAGTACTGCTTATTATACTATAAATCGAGTTTTAATTTGACCTTTTCTTAATAAAACCCCTTAAGAATTGTGGAATGGTAGAAAACCTAGACCTTATTACTTCAAAGTATTTGGTTTCAAAGTATTCATTTTGAATACAAAAGATAATTTACATAAATTTGCACCCAAATCTAATGAAATAATTTTCTTAAACTACTCCAAAACTTCTAAGTCTTATAGAGTTTTTAATAAAAATACTTGTACTGTTGAAGAAACAGTGCATGTTAAATTTTATGAAACTAATCCCTTTGTTTTTAAACAACCTCAACCTACATCTTTGGATGTGTTTTAAAAATTGATTATCAACCCTTGATAGAAAATCCTTCTGATAAGGAAAATGTTCAAGAAATTATTTCATAAGAATTTACCCCAGAAGATTTCTTATTATATGTTGATGAATAGGTTTTACAAAACCCAAATAGGTTGTTTCTGAAGAATCATCCTAGTGATAGTATCATTGGTGATGTAAATCAACCTGTGAGGACTAGAAGTTCCTTAATAAATGAAGTAGAACATCTAGCATTACTTTCCCAATTAGAACCAAAAATCACTGATAAAGCTTTAGGTGATGATTATTGGATTAAATCCATGCAATATGGGCTAAATAAATTTGAAAGGAATAAAGTATAGAACTTGGTTGAAAGACCTAAGGAAACCTCTATTATTTGAGTAAAATGGGTGTTCAGAAATAAGTGTGATGAAAATGGAATCATTGTGAGAAATAAAGATAGATTAGTTTCTAAAGTCTATAATCAATAAGAAATAATATACTATGAAGAAACCTATGCTCTAGTATCTATACTTGAATCTATTCATATTCTAATTGCCTTTGCAGCATTTTTTAATTTTAAACTTTTTCAAATGGATGTAAAATTTTCTTTCCTTAACGGATATGTTCAAGAGGAAGTTTTTTTTGAACAACCTCCTAGATTTGAAGACACAAAACATCCTGAACATGTTTTCAAACTTACCAAAGCTTTATATGGACTTAAACAAGGCCCTAGAGCTTGGTATGATAGAATTACAGGATTTTTTCTTCAAAACAACTATGTTAAGGGAAATGTTGATCCAACTCTTTTTATAAAGAAAAATAAGAAAAATGTTTTGATTGTTCAAATTTATGTTTATGACATTATATTTGGTTCAACTCAGCAATCTTTAACCGATTAATTTTCGAATCTAATGAAATCTAATTTTGAAATGAGTGTGATGGGTGAGTTAACATTTTTCCTATGTCTTCAAATTTATCAAAAAACAGAAGGAAATTACATATCTCAACATAATTATATTAAATATATTCTTAAAAAGTATGGATATGAAAACACTAAGAGTATAAGTACTCTCACTGGTACCTCAAATTCTATTGATCTTGATGAAGCTGGGAAACCAGTAGATCAAACGTCATTTAGAGGTATAATAAGAAGTTTACTATACTTGATAGCTAGTCATCTAGACTTAATGTTTTTAGTATGCTTATGTACAAGATATCAATCCAATCCTAAGCAATCTCATTTAAAGGAATTGAAGAGAATTTTTTTCTATTTAAAGGGAACCATGGATTTATGACTCTTTTATACTTATGGAAATGATTTTGTGTTAAAAAGTTTTTCGGGTGCTGAATTTGGTGGGTGTAGAATGGATAAGAAAATTACATCTGGAAATTTTCATTACTTAGGAAATTCATTAGTTTCTTGGTCATGAAAAAATAAACACTCAGTAGAACTTTCCACTGCTGAAGATGGTTATATAGCAGCTGGAAGTTGTTGTGCTCAAGTATTGTGGATGCAACACACACTCACAGACTGTGGCATGAGTTTTACCAAAACACAGATATTGTGTGATAACACTAGTGCTATTGACCTAAAAAAACCCTTAACATCACTCCTGTGCAAAACACATAGATATTAGGCATCACTTTCTTAGGGATCACACACTTAAAGGAGATATCATTATTCAATTTATCGGAACACAAGATCAACTTGTTGATATTTTTACAAAATATTTACCCTCTGATATATTTGAATACATTAAACAAAAGTTAGGAATGATAAATGTAAGGTAATATTCCATATTAATTTTTTGTTGAAACCAATCTCCTTACATTAAGAAACTCCTTTTCATAGGTGGGGTACATTTTCATTTCTAATGAAATTTTTCATAATAAAATTTTTTTCGTAGTGAATTTTTTTTTTGTAATCAAAATTTTTCATAGTGAAAATTTTTCATAATCAAAATTTTCCATAGTCAAATTTTTCCGTAGTCCAAAAATTTCTCAATTTCCAAAATATTCTTTACATAATAAAGATTCTCAGAATCTAAAAGTTATTCAAGGAGAATTTACCTCATTACTGATAATTTTCCTAGAAATTCGAAAGGTATGTTTCCTTGCTTAAATTTTCGTAATCAAATTTTACTTGTTGGTATCTTTCATTTTGTTTTAAATTTTTCAGATTCAATTTACTTAAATCTGAATGTTATACCTTAAAAACCTCAAAAGATCAGAACCTACAAAATACCTTCTTTGGCTATCATCTCAACCATTAGATCTGATCAAGTGTGTTTCCACCGTTGGATCCTTTTGGGAAGTTGAACCGCCACCTCAAACACCTATATAAAGTCCCCCCGATGGTTGTCCCACATCGGTTTTCAAGCCTTGGCATGCTGAAGCTTTACTCCTCTTCTTAAGGCTCATTCCAAATCTTCATATTTTCCTCAATACCGAATGTCTACGGAAACTTCTCCTCAGAATCAAATGTCTTCAGTAAAAGAAATATTTGAATGGAAGATATATAGAGAAAGGTTAGTTTATCTGAATTTCTTTACCAAGTATGATTGTATTATTTTAAATAATGTCAAGTTGAATGGTTGGAAGAGCTTATGTGTATCCAAACCAAAGGCACAAGATCTGGTTTATCTGGATTTTTTGGTTGAATTATATGAATCAGTAAGTTTCTTCAATTAATGAGGGAGAGAAAAGTTTTAGTTTAAGAGCTATGGAAAGTCCTACTCCCTTTCCTACAGTAAGGCTGCCAACCTGGTTGGAATTTCGTATGATGGTGAAGCATAATTTTTTACTCATAAGCTACTAGATGTATCTGGATCATTCGATAAGGAAAAGTCTTTAGAGTGCCTTGGCTTGAAATTAGTGAAGACTCTGAATATCGTTCATGTCTCTACAAATTTCTAGATTCTTCAGCTATGTGTTCAAATATTTATCATTCTGAGAAAAGGTGACAAGGATACCCTGAATAAGACTAATATTTATGCTTTGTAATTTTTGGTGAATCTCGAAAATAGTAACTTAATGAAGTATATCTTACTTACAATCGAGAATATCAAGAATGGATCTCTCAAATAACAAATTATCATGTATCCAGTTATTATCTCCAAGATTATTTTCCTTTGTCTATAATTGTTTAAAATTCCTTGCAGTTCTAATCTAAGGAATTTCAAAGTCATGTTTTTTAGTGATGACACCCTCAGAAGAATGAAGGTTGGTTTTTCTAGTGAATCTGGAGAATTTTATGATTTTTCTAAAGCTAAAATAGAAGCCTTATCGAAGAAACAGGAAGTGGTTGAGACTTCCAATAAAGGAGATAAGAAGAAGAAAGTGAATGAACCAGAACAGAAAGAAAAATATTCTTCTATTAAGGAAACTCAATCAGCACCACCTAATCCAAATAATAAAAAGTTTTATCCAAATTAAGTGGTTACTAAGTGGAGAGATGACAAGAAGAATAAGAAGAAAGGGGAGATTATTTTTGGATTGGATCCTGATGAGGCAAAATCATTAAAGTTGAAGGTTACTGAGGATCTTGAGAAGCAAGAGAAAGAAAAGAATCAAAAGAAGAAAATGTCTAAACTGATATTATTCAATCTCTTCTCAAGGATACTAAGAAAGACTCTAAACAAATCCAAGTACCACAATAATTTTTGCAAGAATCACTCCCAGAGACTCCGAGAAAGAATATGGTGATTCCAAAACCAGAAAAAGAATAAGAAATAGTTCAGGAAGAGGAAGTGGAAGTAGAAGAAGAAGAGGAGGAGGAATAAGGGGATGACACTGATGATTTAATAAGACAAGTAGAATAATATCATGAGAAGGAAAGTACCTCTGAAAAGTTGTCGATCAGGACTTCTCAATCCGAATCTTCATAACTTTCTACCCTAGGAAAAGAAGAAAAGGGTCAGGAATAAGTGAATAAGTCATACGATGATGAAATCAGCAATCATGACTTCATTCAGACAAATGATCTTGTGACAAATGATGAGAAAGAAAATATTGAGGAAGATAAAATAGTTCAACTATCAGATAGTTAACATAAGTCTCCAAAAGTAGATGAAATCATTTTGAGATCCGATAAGGGAAATCAGGTGTTGGTTGATACACCTAGGAAATCCGTAGTGTCAAATAAAATTGTTGGTGGTTCATAGAAGAGAAAATATGAAGAAATAGAAAAATAATCATCACCAACCAAACAATATGATTATAAATTGTCCTCTTTTGTACATGACTTCATAGTTCAATATTTGAAGAAGCTGGTTGATATCATTCCCTTGTTTCCAAGTATAAACTCAAGGTGCCAGATGATTCATCACTCATTTAACTAGAAAGCGGATTCAGTTACCATGCTTATGGATAAGTTTTTCAGGCTTGAGGCCGATTTCAAAACCTTATTCATTGGATATGAAGCTCACAAAAGATCATGTAATGAAATCAAAAAGTGGTCAAGGAAAAAAATTGAAGAGATGAGAATCCTTGATGATTTTTAGGAAAGTGTGAAGGATGATTTTGACACAAAAGATGGAAAGTTCAATGATCTCACCAAAATTTTTGAGGAAAATCTAAGTCTCGAACAAACAACCCAAATTCATGAAGTCAAAGACTTGAATGGGAATCTTAATTCAGTGGATATAAATTGGAAAAGGTAAAGGGATCTCATAATTGATTTCAAATAAAAGCTCAGCAAGCAAGAAGATATTTTCAAAGCTCAAGCATAAATTATTAAGGCTTAGGAAGAAAATATCAAAGCCTTGGAGAAGAAAAATGAAGACCAGGATCAGTTTCTCAAGCGTGTTAAAGAGGATCACAAGGAGCTTAAAAAGCTTAAAACAATTGTAAATAAGTTGATTCCAAAGGATAAATAAGGATAATTTTTCCCCAATATGATCTTTTGTTTTATTTTCTTCCATGTACAAACTTTTCCTATCATAATGAAATTTTGGTTATTCTTCATGTGTTCTTTTCTATAGTACTAATATTTCAGGTACCATTCATTTTTTTCCATTCTATTTATTCATTTTTAAAAATCACAAATGGGGAGAAATAAGTGATATAAAAATAATACTAAGTAAATAAGAAAATTCTATAAGTAAGGGGGTATATCTAAAGGGGAGTTTACTCAAAGAAGATTTACTTATGAAAGTAAAATCATAATCTCTTTAAGAAAATTGAGAATACGATTCTTAGGGATTTCAAAACCTAAGGGGGGTTATTCGTATTCACTATGATCCATATGTAAAGGGAGATAAGTTTTACTTTTAAGCTCATAAAGGAAAATTCTAAGTCCTTATATTCTTTTTTGTAAGGATGTTTGTGCCTTCCAAAAAGGGGGAGATTATTGAGTCAATAAGGTTTCCTTATGACTTTTCCATTCCTCTATGTTTTGAAAATCACAAACACTCTTTATTAAATAAAATTATGTTCTCCCTAAGAATTATCTTAATAAGGAAAATTTTCCTTCTCCAAGGAAATTTTATTCTTACCTATGTTTTCATTGTTCTTTTTATAGTCTCTCTAAATCTAACTCATTTCTTTTCTAAGTCTAAAATTTGGTTTCACATTATAGAACCTCATAATTCTATAGATACTTAGATATATAGTATTTTGTTTTCAGGTTCTGAATTTAGATTCCGAATTCTCTGAAATTCAGGTTCTGAATTCTCTGAAATTAAGACTCTGAATTCTCTAAAATTCAGACTCCAAATTCTCTAAAATTTAGATTCCAAATTCTCTAAAATTCAGACTCCAAATTATCTAAAATTTAAAATATAAATTCTCTGAAATTTAGATTCCAAATTATCTAAAATTCAGACTCTGAATTCATCAAAATTATGACTCTGAATTTCTTATAATTCAGACTCTAAATTCCTCAGAATTCAGACTTTGAATTCCTCAGAATTCAAAATCCGAATCCATTGGAATTCAGACTCTAGAAACCATAGAATTTAGATTCTGAATTCTTTGTAAAATGGAATCTGAATATCCATGTATTATAGACACCTTATGTTTATTTTCTTAGATTTTGAATTTTATTTTTCCTTAGAATCCAAAAAATAGTTTTGGTTAAACAACCTTATTTTTCCTACACTTACACTTGTTTTGAAATGATGTTGTACAATCTGTTTCTAACTAACCATTGGTTGAGTGACACATGTACAGGTCCCTCCAAAATTCAAGGAAAAATATGATCATTGGATGAGGGAGCCAACCATTGGAGAAGTGCCTATAAATATAAGTTCATTTGAAAGAGCTCAACATAGTTCCAGAAATCTAGAGACCACATGATGTTGAAGTGATTTCTAGAGAGAGAGACTCCCATGCCTTGTAAATACTGAACACCTTGTTTAGATTTCTTCATACGACTCCAATTGTTGCTGTGTACAATCGAGGTATTTTGGGAATAGGAAGACAAAGATTCCGACTACCTTAAAGCTTGAGAACTTCTGAGGATAGAAAGACAGAGGTGTTGACTACCTTAAAGTTCGAGGGCTTTTGGGGATAGCAAGATAGATTCCAATATTCCTATCGATGGCTTACCCTGGTGTGGGTAAGATAGACTTTCTTGAAAGTATAAATCAAGGGACCTTTATCCAAGGTTTTTGGATATCCTACTCTTTGGGTTAAAAGATTTCATACTTGTTACTTTTTTGTTTCAAGTTTATTTCTATTGAATTTTGATAAAGGAAGAAAGTATAACCTTCTTATACTTTCTTATTATTTTATGTACTCTGATATTAAAGATTTTATATTCTTTAATGTAGAATCTTTTCCTTTTAAACTTTCCTTAAGTTTCATGTCCGGAATCACTTTTCCAGAACCTAGCAAGTTTGTAGAAATAAAAGAGGTCTTATGAATTTACCTTGTTTAACATTGTTAAACATTGTTTTCCTTAAGGTTAAAAATTAATTTTTTTAAACTTACAATTCACACCCCCCCCCCCTCTTTTATTTTAGCATCTACATCATTATTTCAATCCTATAGTATTACCATTATAATTTTTTTGGATATTATTTTTTTCATGATTGTGAGTTATTTTGTAGCCTTTCTAGATTCTTTAAGTGGAATTCCTTAGGAGGCCATCATAGACTCACCCCTAGTGGTATTAGAGCATGAGGAGGAAGAGAAGGAAGTCGGCTAGAGTGATGCTTCAGTGAATTATGTAGTAAGACACTTTATATTCCATGGTTAAAGGTATTTAGTATAAGAAAAGGCATTTATAATCTAGGGTAAGGTATTATGAGAAAAAAATTGATAATATTTGGATTATAAAGTATCATAAAATAAGAGAATCCACATTGGATTATGAAAACAAGCATGAACTGATCAATTTAGGGTAGAAAGCCCAATAGACTCGTGATAAGCTTGAATAATTGAAGTTAGAAATCAGGCATAGTTAATCTCAGCTTTGATGAGCTATATGGTTAGTTAGAAACCTATAAAGGTCTCTAGGATATCTATAAGGTGAAGTATTTTTCTTTGAATAGTCAAATATGGTCATAATAGGATATGGTGTGTTACTAAATATTTGATATATTTGGAAAAATATTGAAGGGAAAGCTTCAAGAGAATATTCTAGTTAGCTAGGATCCACTATCTCAGATATTAATCCACATAAAGATATAGAAATATCAAATATATTAGGATGATATACTATAGAAGATTATTCTTAGCCTTTAGCAAGAGAATCTCAAGAATATCAATAAGTTCTGAGTACTCCTCAGAGTATCTAGGAAAACCAGAAATAGATTCATAATATTATTACTTAGAAGAAATAGAGGATTGGAGATATAAAACGTGACTCCAAATACCTAAATGAAAATATATATAAAGTATTATATTTAATCCATAATCGAAGATAATAAGAAGAATAAAGAAACCAATTCATCTCCTATCGAAGGACTTGATGTAAAACCTTGGGAAGCCAATCTAGGATAGAGGGTGATCTCCCAAAAAATAATCCCTTGGTAATTATATAAAGGATTGTTCAAGAATTTTTTTCAGAAGATCAATAGGGAATATAATCCCTCATATCCTAGTTATATTCAGGAAGAATATGGGCTAAGTAATACATATAAAGAAGGTGTGCCACAAAATGGTATGATCTTTAAGATATATTTTGAAAATGATATTGGATTATACATAGATAAATGGGATCTAGACCTTTGATCTTATAATCTATCACTTGGTTTAAATTTGTGGACCATAGATAGTGAACTCAATTTTTTAGGAGCTACCTTCAGGGGTAATACAGGGATATTTTAGGATATGTTGTTAAGACACTGAGAAGTGAGAATGGTTATCTAGGAATATGTTGAATTCCAAAATGATATTATACTAGTAGTGGATAATTTTCCCAAATGGGAGTTTGCTAGAAATTTACTAGTCATTCAGGATAAATAATTGGTAGAAAAAACTAAAACAGCTTTAACCAAGATCTAGATATGTGGCATGTTCTATTTTGAATAATATCTTTGTGAGGTTAAAAATTAGTATTATCTTTTTATACCATAATATAAATAATATATTCTATATTTATTTATCTATAAGCTTCCATGTAACTATCTTGAAGTAGTTCAATAATCCTTAAAGATGCATCTTTCTCAAAGTACAGATTTAAAAGATAATTTTCGATTTCGAGTATAAATAATAAGGAAAGTGATAAGACTCTATTGTATGTATAGTCATGTATTTTAGGATGTAATAAATATTCCATATATAAGTTCTTATTTATCTAAGGTATATGGTGTTGTAGGAAGATATGGGTGTGGTCCAACCAGGTAGGATCTTAGAAAAACCCAGTAAATAACTTTTGTAATAAAGTTTCAGGATAACCAGTGTGAATGAAAGAAATATGATAAGAAATTTTGGATAATGTTTGTAAAAAGGAGACCATCGAGTTAATTTTTATGAAAAAATATAAAAAAAATTATACCTTAGAAAAAATATAATCCATAAGGATTTGAGAGAAAATGTTAAAGAAAAATATGGAAAGTATCCCATATTCCCTAAATTAAAATATTTTCCCAGTTTTGATTATTTTTGTTTCTATGGGAAGAAGGTATATAGATATTACACTTTATAATAAGAATATATAATAATAGGTAGTCTCAAAGCAATACTATTGGAATATTCATTAGAGATATTGTTTGAGCCTATTTAGAGAGATTATATAGACTCAGATGATGAGAGTTTATATTCTTTATATTAAGAGTACTTAGAGGTAAAAGATTCAAACTTATAGAAGGAAGAAATACATAACCCTAATGAAATTTTGATCCAACTTAAAATAACCATGATTCATGCAGAGGCTAGTGCACCAAAAGACTCTCTAGAGCTAGTAAAGCTAGAAGAGATAGAGGGTGATCTATTGCATTCTTCAAAGACCAAAATCCCTTCAGAAGGAAGATATTTTAAAGAATATAATATTTTTGGAGTTTATTATTCTAAGGTATACCAAAATTCTTGTCTACTATATCAATAAATTATCAAAATCTTCAAAGATGAAGAGATAGATAAATTCTATAAAACAAATAGAGTATTATTTACAATTCCTTTTCTAAAACCATAACTAGTTAGTAAGGTTGTCCAAAAAAAATCCAAGTATGTTTATTTCATAATAATCTAGATCATAGTAGATACTATTATAAAAAAATAAAAGATATATAAGTATTGATTATAGTATTGGATGGAATCTTAGCCAATTTTTCTAATGTGTTATTAAGAGGATCATAAGAAAATATGCATGCAAGAGCAGCATGGTTTGAAGTTGATCCTAGATTTTCATGTGGTTATTATGGATATAAGTATTAATAGAAATATATAAGTAAATATCAACATGAGGAATTTGAAAAATATGCTAGTATTTCCACCTGATATAATATGTGTTAGGGTAATTACACATTATTATGTAAAGTTCTATAATATTTGGATATGAGCTATAAGGAATGGTTTGGAAAGGTTTAAACATTTTTTAAAGAAGAAAGAACATCAATTAGATTAATTACTCCATAGTTAATAAACCCTAAGAGGCTAACCTGGCCTAAAGAATGGGTTTCACCATATCCATAGGTAGAACAAAGGCAAAAGCTACTTTTTCCAGATGTTATCAAATAATTTAGAAATAGAATTTTCATCTCTGAGATCATAGAAGATGAATATGGTCATAGATATAAATAATCAAGATCAAGAAGATCATATTTGAAGATAGAAGATATTAAATCAAAAATACTTGACACCCCTATAGAGAATCCAAGGATCTCAGTTGGAAAATATGAAGGTACTTTAGCAAAAACACCTAGAACATCAGTTTTTAGAAGGATATTTAGAGAGAAAAAAAGACTATTTGATTACCTATCTATGATAATATAGAATATTATATAGGATATATGGTATATTAATTAATTATTGAAAATATAGAAGAGTGGGATATATTGGTGAAGCTAAGTATTAGTGAAACTATATGGAATTACCTAATTGATATAGGATATATCTTCTCTTACACAAGAATCTTGTTTTCAGGAGTAACCTGGGAATCTGTATAGTTTCAAGTTATAGTTGGTAATAATGAAAAAAATTTGATTCAAGAAGTGGAAAAGGATATTAATATAGAACTCAATGGGAGAATGTTTATAAAGAATATTATTTACTTTATTCATTAATTTCCAAATAACTTCTTGATTGAAAATCCATTAATTATAAAATATCATCCAGTTATGATATTTTCATAAGGAATTATCCTCAACAATTACTTGATTCCTACTACTTTTGGAAAAACTATAATGGTTTTATAAAATCAAGTATCTACTACCCAAGTGTAAAACTATCTAAATTAAAGTAGACAATACCATAGAAATATTGAGTAATAGAAATAACTGGCTAGATTAAAAGTTCTAAGGATAAATTAGAGGAGACATTGGCTAAGATAAAAAATTAATTATCAAAAAATTGGTAATAAAACCCTCTAAAATCATGGAAGTAGAAAATTCCAGAGGCTATAATTACCCTTAAAGATCCCATTGTGGTGATAAAAATAACGGTAATTTCCTATCTAGATAGAATGATTAAGGAGATTGAGAAACAAATTACTGAATTAATCAATCTTATATTAACCATACAAAGTTAAAGTACTCACTAGAGTGTGAAATTTATATTAATGAATCATGTGGAGAAATAGAATGGTAAACCTAGAATAGTTATTCATTAATGTGATCTCAATTCTTCCAAAAATTATGATGTCTACAATATTACTAATCATGAGGTTTTAAGAAGAAATATTATGAATGAAAATCCAATGTTATATTCATATGTTTGATCTTAATTTAGGATATTGGAATATTAAGATCAAATATGTGGTTATACCATTAACAGCTTTTACAATTCTAGTTATCTTGTTTGAATGGTTAGTTATTACATTTGGACTAAATAATTCCTTGAGAATCTTCCAAAGGATAATGGAAAGGGTATTTAGTATATTATCATAGCTCGTATCATACAAAATTGATGATGTGCTCATATTTAGTTATAATATAGAAGTTAATATTAGGAATTTATAGTAGATGGATAAAGTTTTTAGAAGAGAATGGATGAAACTTTTAGAAATAAATATCATTTTTATATAACCTAAAATAGAATTCTTGGGATTGCAGATACAAGGAAGTAGAGAGAGACAGGTAATAAACTTTCAATAATGAGCTAAAAGATCATAAGTAGATATGAGTGTTTCTTAGTATATTAAGTTACTCTATAGCATACATCAGAGATTTAACATAAATCCTAGATCCACTTTATAGAAAATTATCCATTAAGATACCCTATAATTGGACAAAATAAGATTCTAAAGTAATCATAATTCTAATGCATAAAGATAAAACCTTCCAAAATTGGAGTATCCATATGAGTGTGAAGATTAAATTATCTTAGAAATGGATTCATTAGACTCTGTATGGTGATATATCCTAAAGATAATAAAAAAACATGACGAAATTATTAATAGATACTAGAGTGTATATTTTATTAATATAGAAAGGAATTACCTTGTCCATGAATGATAATTTTTTACAGTCCTTAAAGGATTTGGGGATAACAAACTTTTCTTGGGAAAACCTTTCACTATAAGAATAGATAATTATTATATAAATAATTTCATAAAAATAAAATTAAAAAGGTTTAACCGAGAATGATTATTGTGGTAGATGAATGAATTGAAATAGTATAACTTTAATATAGAAAATATTAAATAAAAAGATAACATCATTACATATGAACTAACAAACTAGTTTGACTCTTATAGGTGCAATGGTAGAAGGTAGTAGATCAATGTGATGTCCAATTTTCATTGATAATAATTCTATGGAATAATGCTCAGTTATCAAGGAAACATATTATAAAAGCCATAAAAGAGAATGAATTCTTGTAAAGAATCTCATTCAGAAGGAAGGATGTTTATTCAGTAAGGTTGAAATATAAAATAGCATGGGTTCTTCAATTAGGAAGGATGAAAAACTAGGAAATGTTTCAAAAAGATCCCTAGACATTTATTCTAAGTATAAAATCCATATTTAATTCTTTGTATGTGGTCAGAAAGGCCATTATAGCATTCAATGTGTAGAAAATCTGAGAAACAAGAAGGCTCGAAAGAACCAGAGGATAAAAATAGATGAAATATCTAAAGGAAAAGTTAAAATCATTTATAAGAGTAAGTATGATCAATTAAAATAAAAACCTAATTAGTAGAAGTAGCATAAGGTTCAGGGGGAACTTCATCGGCAGAATGTTCAATATGAACAAGAAAAAGAAATCTTGGATAATGAGCTAGATAAGGATCCAAATCTATAAAAGTAAATATAGAAATATTTTCAAAGTATTCCAAATATTTATAGGAAAAATCAACAATTTTCTATAATATCATCCAAAAAATTAAGGATGATCAGATATTCAAGAGAGGTCTAAACCATGTTCTATACATGCTTGAAGAATCTGAAGACCATATGAGGGGTTATAAAAAGATAGATTGATATATGATTAGTGTGATAATTTCCAATGAAATTAGGATGATGGTTCATGTTTTTGGTATTCTTTAAAAATTTAAAAAGATCAAGGAAACAGGATTAAAATAATATCCAGTCCTAAAAAGGTTTTAGAGGGTGTCAGGAATAAGGCTTCTGAAGCTCCATATTCTAAATATATAATTGGAACTAGAAGATTTCATCAAGTGCCAGAAATATTTCAAAATGGGATCAATAAAATTATTAGAATTTAAGAATATAAATTCCACATTGAATTCAGTACCATAGATGGTGAATATAGTTCTAAAAATGTATATCCAAATTTTATATGGTGGGTTGCACACATCGAACCTATCAGATTGGAAAACAGATTGTTCATTCCATAGAAACTTTACCCATGGAACTGGACTAAAGGACCTATCATGAAATAATTTGAGGAATCATAGATTAATGATGAATAATGGCTAGAATTAAATTTGACCATAATCCATTACGAATGTATCTAGGTTTCATGGAGTATTTATTTGATCAAGTCAAAATCGGTGAGAAAATATTTTATGTTCTTTGTAAGAGATAATGTTCTAGTCCCTATCAACTCAAGAGATATGAAGACTATAGAAATTTCACATTTTATAGATTTCATGGTGGGAGTAGAAATGATTCTTGAATAACTCAAAACATGGAAGGTATAAAAATAATATTTCTTTATTTACATAGAGAATATCCAACGCACCATCAAATAATTGATGGGAATGAAGGATTCATATAAATAATTCTTAGTTCATGAGGTGATCAATTCTCTATACTAATTAGAAGGATTATGGGTACTAATTCAAACATGTTTCATATTCTACATGGATGATTGGATCAAATTTTACATGACAATTTTCTAGTTTGTTTTTATGTTTGAGGTGTGCAGTGGAAGTTTCATGATTGTGTACTCCACATTTAGCTTTAGATTTATATTTATATTTATCTTTAGATTTAGATTTTTATTTTTATTTTTTTATTTTTTTATTTTTATTTTTCTTTTAATTTATCAGAAGTTTGTGATGTAAGATTATCCTCTATATCGAGTCTTACAGTGAAGTCGAGTCAGATTCTCAAGAAAGTTGATTCCAGAGGACTATATAAGGGACCTCTAACCCATTTATTTGAATAGATGAATTTTGAATAGAATTAATAATTATTTTATATATAATATATCTATTTTATCTCTAATCCTTCATGTTCTTAATGTAAATCAATTCCAAGTGTGATCCTGCGAGTCAAAGATAGGTGTTCCCCTTGTCCATTTTGTGGATATTATTATGTTTTCATACTTGCGAGTGATTTTTAAACCTTTCTAGATTACTTAAGTGAAAGTACTTGGAAGACCTTTGGAGGATCACCCCTAGTAGTATCAGAGAATCATATAATACATATCATATATATATATATATATATATTATGAATCTTCAGCATATTATATATCAAGCATCATATGTATGATAATTAAATGTAAATTATATATATAATATCATATATATATATATATATATATAATTCATGCATTAAATTTATGAATACATGCATCACATTCATGTATTTTAGTATATATCCAAAAATATCCCACTTTCACTAAAATCCCATAATTAATTTATGAAAGACTTCACAACTATTTGTAAATCCATACAAACTCTTTTAAATGTGGTTTTATTCGGATATCTTCATTTTTAACAAACACTTTATCCAAAACTGTATCCTTATCTAAGGCCATAACTGTGTGAGACTATGGGCCTTAGTATCATTGAAAACAACTATGAAATCCATATTTCATAGATGTAAGCAAAGAGTGGCATCTGGAAAATCATTAGTACTACACAGTCTACTAAAGGGTCTAGTGTGATATTCGTCAAACATACTCATATCTCTATACGAACATGTCCACCACAATATGTATCATATAAATTGTATGTAAACCTATATAATCCCTTTTTCCATGACATCGAGTGACCTCTATACATGGAACATATCAATCAAGTATTATCCTCTCATAATTTCTTGATTCCCCAAAAAAGAAAGACCAAGTAAATGAATACATCACATTTCATTCATCTATCAGATAAGTACATCACATATCACTTATCCATGTAATTGAAAACATCCTATGTGAAACAACTAATCAATTACATTAGTTTCCTCATTCTAATTAAATCAAGGTCTAGATGTCTTTAACTTGTCAAATAAGTGGATAAATTCCATCTTGGTTATGCTCCAACTGATGATGTAATCAAAAACATACCCAAACACAATCATATTAACTAAGTCAACATATATACTTTCATAAGTAGGGTATCAAAGTATGGAGCTTTTTATACTAGGTATCTCTCCAACCTAGGGTAAGAAGGATTGAAAACAAGTATACACCCCTAAGTATATTGATGATAGTAGAATATTCCATGAGATATACTTTAGTGGATTAATCCAAGTAATAAGTCTCTACTTATTAGCATAAGAACCTATCATTTATAACTCATGTACAGATCATTGTAATGAATACGATATTATATCAATTCTAACCTTATCATGTCATTATAAACCATAATACTTCGTAATTATCATCTATTAGAGAAAACTCAAAGTTATACTTTGAGGGGATATTATCATTCAATCATTCATGTAAAATAAATTATGGCACACATGAATGAATGAAAATTATAGATTGTATTTATTATAATAACATGATACATTTACAACCAATATCTCATGTTTCTAACACCCATATATTCTACAATAACCTCATGTTGCTGTTGTGAGAATGGTTTCATCAACAAATCTATTACATTCTCTTGAGTAACCATCCACCCAATATTTACATCACCTCCTCAATGATCTCCTGTTTGAGATAGTATTTGAAAAGAATTTTTTTTTTGTACTTTGATGATATTAGGGTTACTTTTCCTTAGAAATAGCACCATTTTTTTAACAATGTATCTTGATTTCTCCTTTGATTCTAGTAACCACTCTGGGTTCAAAAATTAACTTCTTGATCCAAACAACTTCCTTTCTAGTATCTAATGTAGTGATGTATTTTCATCTATTTTCAATTTTTCTATGATGGATTTTTTGTAAATCTTCCAACTATTTTGTCCATAATTTGGTAAAAAAATTAATCCATATTGAGATTTCATATCATCTTTATTGAATTGGAAACTAGAATCTATGTAACCCTTTACAAAGAGCTCATCCTATCCTCCAAATACTGAGAACATATTCTTAGTCCTAAGTACTTAGGTATTTTCATCATAGAAATCTAGTTACTCTCACCAGGATTGGATTAGTATCTACTTTTTATGCTAAAATAATATGATACATATGGTTAAGTATACAGCATGGAATACAAGATAGATCCTATGGTGGATGCATAATGAATCTTATCCATACTTTCTAACTCTTTATAAGGATGTATAATCTTCCTAATATTTTCAACATGAAACACTATTAATAACCCCTTCTTGGAATTCTCTAGGATAAACCGCTTTAGAACTCTACCAATATATGTGTTATAACTTGTTCTAAGAAATATATTAGATCTATCTCTATATATCCTAATACCAAGCATGTAAGTTGATTCACCCATGTATTTCATTGAGAAACATTTTCTTAACTAAATATTCATAGAGAGAAGTGTTGAGATGCCATTTCCAATAAGTAGTATGTCATCTACATACAGTTTTAGAAACACTATTATACTCCCACTAAGCCTCTTGTATATACAAGAATCATTTTCATTCTTAATTAATCCAAACTCTTTTATTACATATTCAAATTGGATATTCTAACTCTAAAAATAAGCTTTCTTTAGTCCATAAATAGACCATTGTAATTTTCAAACCTTGGAATTCTCATTTGGAACTTCAAAACCATTGGTTTGTATCATATACACATCATCAGCTAAATTCCTATTAATGAATTTGGTTTTGAAATCCATTCAATATATCTCATAATCATAATTAGTTGTTATGGATAGAAAAATCCAAATTGGATTTATCATTAAAACAAGTGAAAATGTATCTTCATATTCAATATAATGAATTTTTTTGTAACCCTTTTACACTAGGTATGCTTTATAGGTAGACACTCTACCATACATGTTGTTTTTCTTATAGGAAACCCACTTTCATCCTATGGGTCTCACCCCTTCAGGTATATCCACCAAGTTACAAACTTTGTTAGTTTACATGGAGTCCATCTAGGATTCCATGGATTTTGACCATTTCTCAAAATAAGATCTCTCAATGGATTCCTCATAAGTGGTAGGTTCATCGCCTGTGAACACTACCTCATCATCATTTGATACATGAAATACATATATCACTAGTTCTTGATGTATCCTACCAGACCTTTGAGGTTCTTGTGTAACTTTAGTTGCTTCTCTTTCAACAACTCTATAGAATCAACTTAAATTCCATATCAGGAACACTTCCTATTTTTTGGTTTTGAAAATTATATAAGTTTTCCTCAAAATGTATTCTTTATTGATGAATTAATGTTTAAGTAATATAGTAAATTGGTCCAAAAACACTTTATGATTTGTAGGATTATAAAAAAAATATCCCCTTGTTTCATTGGGATAACCAATAAAAAGAGCTTATCAAATTTTAGGTCAAGTTCAACTAAATTAAATCTTCATATGAATGTTTCACATCCCTAAATCCTTATAAAATACAAGTTGGTATGTTTCACATACCATATCTCATATAGTTTCTTTGTGATTACCTTATATGGAATGTGGTTTAGTAAGAATGAAGTAGCCTCTAGATTATCACCCCAAAATGAAATAAGAAGGTCGCATAGACTCATCATTGATCGAACTATGTCTAAAAATGTATGATTCCTCCTTTTAGATATTTCACTCCATTGCATTGTTTTAGGAGGAGTGAGTTCTGGAAAAATTCTACAATCTATTAAATGAGATATGAGTTCTTGGATCAAGTATTTACCACCCCAATCCAATATAAGGACTTTAATACTTTTTTTCAGTTGATTTTTTACTTCATTCTAAAAATATTTGAAATTTTCAAAATTTTCTTACTTTTTTTCATTAGAAACACATACCCATTATAACTAAAATCATCTATAAAAGTAATGAAGTACCTAAAAACACTATTTTCTTATATACTCATTGGTCCATTTACATCACTATGTATAAGATTCAATACTCCACTATCCCCCTCACCTTTTCTCCTAAAATATGACTTTTTCATTTTTTGTTTTCCAATAAACAAGATTAGAATGTATCAAATGATTCATAATTGAATGAGTCCAGTATTCCATCTCTATGGAGTCTTTGAATGTGTTTCTCATTTATATGTCCAAGGTGAAAGTTCCAAAGGTGGGTAGGATTATTATCAACTCTGGCCTTCTTATTATTAATGTTATAAATAGTATTATCCATATCAATAATATATAAACCATTAATTATATTTCTAAATCCATAAATCATTTCATTCTTATATATAGAATAAATCATGTTCTTAATAATGAATGAAAATTTCATCTTCTCTAAATAAGATATAGAAATAAAATTCTTATTTATGGATGGAACATAATAACAGTTTTTCAATTCTAGGATTAATCCACTTGGTAAAATAAAATCACAGGTGTCGACATTTAATGCATTAACACTTTCTCCATTAATTAAATGAATATCTACTTCACTCTTCATCAATTCCCTCCTATATTTGAGTTTGTGTTTTTCAATAAAAGTGTGTGACATACATTAGGTATATAATACCCGTGAGTCAGAGTTGGAGAATTTTATTTATATAACAGTAATATTTGGGTACTCTAAATGTTTCTCCTTATGAACACTTATCATTCCTAGATACCAATGTTTAATTGTTGTATAGTCCATACCTATTATTGATCTCAATATGATTGTGATTAAGTATTCCATAATAAAAAAAAATAAGTGGGTGAGTATCATGTATTATATCTTTTCATTAATGGATTTAAATGAAAGTGGTCCCACTAAAAATGATAACCCTGAACATCATATCCATTTAGTGAGAAGATCCATATTTCATCATGAATTACATTGGTTATCACGTAAACAAGACATGATTATTTAGGTAGGGAATCATCCCAATCATAATAGTTGCGATTCTTATATAGTTCTATGGATAACTACTTATCCAAATTCATCATATGTATTCACTCAACTTTATTCCTATGGTATTCTAATGGTTAGGGATTATCATCTAGTTTAACAAAAATCAAATTCCAAGAATAATTAAACTAAGGAAAATCAATGGATAGTCATTCTGAGCTTGACAATACCCAACATGAAAATCTTAGGTTACTTATAATTCAGGGGTACTCATACTGAGCTCAACAATACCCAATTGAATGATTGAGGTCTTGACAAGTCACACTTTGGAAGGAATCTCACACTTAGCATTTAAATGGTTTTATTTTAAGAACTCTCCAATTTAATAAACAACATATGCATTTTAAATTCATAACTATTAAATTATATATAATATTTATATTTTCATGTTTTATTTCCTTTTTTGTATGCATGTTTTTAATGGTTTAGTTTTATAAATCCCAATTCTAATCACCAAATTAATGTATTAAAACCACGTTGATGTGTAACTCTTTATACAAACCACAAATTTGTGTTGCTCACTCAAAAATAGAATCCAAGTATATTCATACATATCCAAATGAATCATATGAATAAGGTATATAAATGCTTTATGAAAATTCATAGAGTTATATGAGACTAAAAAACTCCACATGATTAAGCTTAGAGTGACAGATAACCAGCCCCATTCACTTTTCTATCTAATTCATAATAATCCAGGAAAGTAGGTGATCTGACCTTAAGTTCCTTTACCTAGGGATACTATACTCAAGATAGAATTCAATTCATGAAAATTATAACACCTAATATGTAAAAAATATACCTAACAACTATTCTCAAGCTCATAACTATAATTACAAACCAAGGTCAAGGTATATGAAAAATAAATTATATGATATCAAACCTAGTATAACATGTGAGGCTCTATCCTAGAAGAAATTTATCATATAAATTGGCATACATGATATTCATATTTAATAATAAAAAATACTTACCATGAATATCAAATAAATTTAACAAATAAATAAAAAAAATATTTATTTTCCAAAACATGAGACATTTATAAACTATTCATAAATAATTTATAATTATAAACTTTTAATAAATTAACAAGAATATAAATATTTTATATTAATTTTAATATTGACTCCTTTATAATTTATATTAAATGGAATTTTTATGATATTTCATGAATTATAAACATTTTATAATTCAATTTCTATTATATAAACATTTTATATAATCTAAATATCATATATTTAGTAACTTATAAACACTTTATAAATCACCTCCTGTGATTTATTTCTAGATCATAAGGCATTACATTTAATTTGTAAAAAGGTATTTTAAAATATGAACCTTTAATATTTGAGAAAATGTTTCATAAACATTTATTTAATTAATTATAAACAATTTATAATTTATTTATTTATTTATAAAATACCTATAAATTAAATATTCTCAAAATAACTTTTAACATTATTTATAAACAATTTATAAACCATTAAAACATATAATATGTTAAAAATAAATTTAAACAATTTTTTTGGTTACCCTTATACAGATCTTCTGGAATCCCTAATGTAAGGATAAAAAAATTCTTACCTTTACACAAATCAAATATAATTCATTGTGTAAGTGTATTGGGGATATTACCCTTACATGAACAATTCAAATAATCATAGGTCTGGATTTACCTTCATGTGGCCTTTTGGAACCATTGGGTAAAGGTACGACACTAACTTTCCTTTACATAGCTCCAACAAACCTCACTGCATAAAGGTAATACAGATATTACCTTTATGAAACATGCTCTGTGTAAGGGTATTACCTTTATGTAGAATTCCTGCATAAGGGTAAATCAAATTTAACTTTATGAAGCTCACGTAAGGGTCTGTAACCTACATCTGTTTTATGAAAACATTGTTCTTTGTTTACAATTATGATTTCCACAAAAAACAGTGACCAAAACACATTTAAATCTTGAAAAAAAATTCTTTTATACCACTGATGGGTGAGAATCGCATTCCCTTATATGGAAACATTCAATTTGACATCCATATGAACCTATTAAATCACTTCATTCCCCCAAATATTTAATAATTCAACTCTTTTCATCACAATGGATCCCCTAAGCAGAGATCCACACTTTATCACACATTCATGCATGAGAGTTCCCAAGAAACAGTTAACCCTTTAACCTCACTTTGATACAAATGATGGGTTTCATATGATCATATAACGATCATTTTCAGAAAAATTCATCCCCAAACACTATAGATCTACCTTTAAGAAATCAACATGAAAATAATATGAAAAATAGAGTACCCAGAATGTGCAAGTTATAGCAGTCATCTTGTTCATTAGTAAAAGATAATGCTTGATATATATCACTAGGAGTATTTGATACAAAGCCTACCATGTCAGAGCTAATACACTATCCAGTGGATCTAAGAATTTTTTTTGAAGATACCCAAAATCCTAAGTGGTGCTAGCACCTTCTCAAATGAAATAAACAATGTTTAGGGAATAATGGGGTTTAGTAGTGTCTCCCATGCATCACACTTCACCCACATAATAGAATATATCATATCTCTTATATAGACAAATCCTGAAGCTTATTATTTATAACAAATCATATTTGTTACTGTTGTTTGGATTTCATGTTCATTAAATGTTTTAATGAATAAATTTGAAGATTAAATAAATAAACTCTTTGGTTCAAACTTGATTGAAATTGTTCAGGAGAAATTGTACAGGCAGTTTCATCACATGAAACTCACATATGTATCTCATGCATATTAATATAATATATATATATATATCATATATATATATATATATATATATTATTTATGCATCGTATACATGAAAAATAAATGTACACTATATGTAATATCATATATATAAAACTATATACTTTATGCATCAAATGCATGAATACATGCATCACATACATGTATACATGTATCGCATTCATGTATTTTAGTGCACATCCAGTATTTTTCTGGGTTACTCAAATTTTATCAAGGTATATAGGGTTTACAAAAAATAACATTAGTTGCTGAAGAAATCCCCCATGTTAGATTTGATGGAAATTTCTTATGAGATAGTAAGTCTAATTTAGAAAAGGTTAAGGGGGAATTTAGAGACATCAGCTCTAGTGAATTGGGAAAATCATATTTGGATACATAAATTAAGGGGGAGAGTATCTCTCATGAACATAATTTATAAGTTCATAGAAATCTTCTGATTAACAGAGTTATGGTTAATATATCTATTGGTATTAAAACCATAAATTTCCTAAAAAAATATGTGTGCATTCCAAGCTTTTATTTATAACTTTTTACCTAGAATTATGGATAAATCATCATCTAATTCAAATTTGATTATGGAAATGAATGAATAATTAAATTAGTTTGATAAGAATAGTGTTTCAACCTTGGTATAACCATCTAATTATAAAAAAATTATTGTAACCAAGTGGATATTTAGAAATAGATTGGATGAATATGGTCAAATAATTAGGAACAAATCCAGATTAGTGGATAAAGGTAATAATCAATAAGAAAGAATAGATTTTGAAGAATAATTTGACCCATTTTCAAGGTTAAAATCTATAAGAATTATTTTGTAATATGCATCTCATTGTGGAATTAAAAAATTTCAAATGGATTTCAAAAGAGAATTTTTGAATGGATATATTTATGAAAATGTTTATGTAAATCAGCCTCCAAGTTTTTTATGATGAATCTAAATCTAACCATGTTTTGAAACTCTAAAAATATCTTTATGGTCTAAAATAAGCACCTTAAGCTCAGTATGAGAGGTTTTCATTATTTATTTTGAATAATGATTTTGAAAAGGGAAAATTGATTTAACATTATTTATCAAAACATCTTATAAATATATTTTGATAGTTCAAATATATGTTGTTGATATTATATTTGGTTTTTAAAGTGATATACTTTGTAATTAATTTACAAATTTAATGTCTTTAGAATTTTACATGAGCCATATGGGTGAACTTAAGTTCTTTTGGGTTTGTAAATAGTTCAAATAAAATATGGTATTTTCTCTAATCAATCAAAATATGCTAATGATTTAGTTAAAAGATTTGGTCTTGATGGTTGTAAAAGATCAAATATTCCAGTAAGTATATCTTATAAGTTGGATTCTTATAAATCTATAGAATATATTGATGATAAGATATTTAGAGCTATATTTGGTAGCCTTCTTTATTTGAGAGAATTTATACCAAATTTAATTTTTGCAGTATGTATATGTACTAGATTTCAATCCAACTCAAAATAAATTCATTTAAAAGTAGTTAAAAGAGTGATTAAGTATTTAAAGGTTCTATAAATCTTGGATTGTTTTATCCTATGCATACTTCTTTTGAACTAACTAGATTTTAATATTCTAGTTTTTTTTGGTGAAATTTTGATAGGAAAATCACATCAGGTATATTTCATTTTCTTGATAAATTAATAGTTTCATGGATCTATAAAAATAAAATTTTAGTTGTTTTATTAACTATTGAAAGTGAGTATGTTTTTGTTGCTTCTTGTTGTTCAAATTAATTATAGATTAAATAAACTCTTTTATATTTTGGTTTTAATTTTGAAAAGATACGTATTTATTGTGATAATACTTCTAAAATTTCCATCTCTAAAAATCCTTTGTGTCACTCAAGGACTAAACACATATATGTTAGATGTTACTTCCTTAGAGATCATGTTCAAAAAGGGAATTTTAGTCTAGAATATTTTTCTACATAAGAACAATTAACTTACATTTTTACTAAACCCCTAGATCTGGAAAAAATTATAAAATCAAATTTGATCTTAAAATGATGAATCCTTAATGTATGGTTTTTAGGGGGAGTTTTACTTCTATTTTGAGATGAATATTAAAATCTATTTTTATTTTGGCCAGTTTTCATGTTGCATTTGTTTTGTTATTTAGATCAACTGACATATTATAAATTAGTTTTTTATTGTTCAATTCCTTGCATATAATTATATTTAATTCATTGAATATATTCTCATGTTTTCATTTCCCTTTGAGGATTCTAAATTTTTATTATTAAAAATTTTGTTTTTTTGCAGTACACAACCTGATTTCAAAATCTATATACATTGTTTTGGTACTTAGTTAGGGGGGAGATTAATATTTCAATTCATTCTTCAATGTTAGTTTCTTTCCTATTAATCATTAGGGAGAATATAGATCTATCATCCATGATTATTTTAGAAGGTTTATTTTCCTTCCCATTATTGATTATTAATTATAAAAATCATGAATTTATATACACCATTGATTCATTAAAAGAGGAGAAATTTTTACTTGGGGAATCTTTTTGATAACTTTCAAAAATGAGGAGATTTTTTGGATCATTTATTTTGTAATTATAAAAAATGGGGAGAATTTTGAATTGGAACTTTGATCCATTTTATTTATTTGTGTTTTTTATAATTATAATAACATTGTTTCATATAATTATAATTTCTCACAACACTAAAGTCATTAAGTTTGATATGTTTATTATGAAATGATTTTAGAGAAAAATCCATTATGATATGGGATGATTTTTTATATGTTACTATTTTTTTCTTGAAAATTTGGCTAAGTCATAAAGTGACTGCAATAAGAAATTTCAATTGACCATTTGAAGAAAAATGAACCGACCACAAGTTATAAGGACTGACCATCAGTGAAAACTAGAAAAGTCCTAAACTGATTGCATGTTATAAATGAACCTATCATAAGAAGTAAACCTACCGCACATTGAGAAATAAAGTGACTGAATGTTGAGAAATCAAGTGACCATGCATTAGAATACAAGTGACTGCACTTTGAGAAATCAAGTGATCGTGTGAGTCAACTGATCATAAGATAAAGGGATTAACTATAAGGCTAAAAGATCGATTGTGGATGAGTGACTGTATGATAGAGGACCGAACTCGTGAAAGAAATGACCTACCATAATCCTTGACCTACTACAAGTTTTGATATAATGAAATTTCAAATGAATGACCATAAGGAAAAAGGATAAACCGTAACAGGAAATTTTTCAAAGGCATTGATCGATCATAAGACCTGACTGGCTATAAGGGATCGACTGCATGGTGAATCTGACCAACCTTAAGTAAAAATGATTGACTATAATTTATTCCCTACCATGAATAATGAATTACCTCAAGCACTAATCTAATGTGATAATGACCTAATGCAAAGAACCTACCCTGACTAAAAGGGAAGCTTTTCTATAATGCTCTGTTTTTTATACCTTTATATGTTTTAAATATATTTTTTATTATAAGTTTATTTTAAGTTATTTTATTATTATAAAGATTTATTAAATTATTATTAATTATTTCAATGATAAGTAATTTTATTTGAAATAATTACATGAATGATTTAATTCTCATCGAATGGGTTAAAATCTCACACTATTTTTTGGGAAAAAGAGAGTTTCAAATTTAAATTGGTTGAAATTTAAATTTTATATCTTTCATGATTCATAGGAATAATTACAAGGGACTTATATGTTATTTATTATGTATTTTTAGTAATATATTAATTTTTACAACACATTAAACTGAATATATTTTTTATGTGTATATATTATTAAATAAAGGATCCACATAAACTTTTCATGGGCTTTCAATGAAAAAATCACATGCTACTTCGAGAATGGTGAAAATCAATGGGTAACATACTTTGAATATTATGTGCATGAAATAACTCTATATAATGATTTTGATGAAACCAATGAAGGAAGAGATTGAAGATATTCAAATTGTACAAGTGAGACGTGGTGATCAACTACTTCTCTCAACTGAACTGCAATATTTTGATCCTTTGCTGGTGGAGAGTTCACAGCTACCTCAACACTAGTATCTTGAATTTTTCATCTAGTTTATGTGGTTTTTAATTCTTTCTATTTTATTTTTACTTAATCTTATTAGGTTATACTACCCATTAAAAGTTATGATGGTGGGTTGTGACTCCCAAACAAATGACAGGATTCAAGTTGTTCCATAACTACAAAAAGGAAATGGATTTGGTTTAAAAGGTATTTTCTATTTCCACCTCCACTTAAAAAGGTATTTTATTCATTGTTCCTCCATGTGTGAAAAATTCAGGGTGATCAAGTTAAGACACTGGTTGTATAAAATACTATTTCCATGGGTTATTCCTCTAAGGTTTAAAAGGTAGTTCTAAATGGTTTTGATCTCTCTTCAAAATTCAGAATGGATGTCATATCTATCTGTAATTGAGAGGGTTAAAGAGTATATATAGGATCATTTATATCTAAACTACTATAAAAATCATTGTGTTCAATTTTTTATTTTCACTTCAATTATATTGAACTTTGGTAATAATTCATTAAAATATATAAAAAGGTTAATTCACCCCCCCCCCCTCTTAACCATTCATCCAATCTCACATTGGGACTGAACATGATCCTCTTATGAATTTGATTATATGATAATTTCATTGATGAACATGACCACAAACTGGTCTAAAAACTCACATAACATGGAGTTCATGGGTCCTATTAACATAACGTGTGTATCCATGACACTAAATGGCATGACCACAAACTCAAAGTGCCCATATCAACACTGAAAAGTGGAATTCGGGGTATCCTCATCCTTAAAACTGATTCATTGATACCTAAACCATAACTCTATCTTTGAAAACCAATTGGATCCCTTCAACTAATCAAAAATTCCACATATCCTTGTAAGGGGATAAATATTCTTGATCATCACTTGGTTCAATCATCGGCAATCCACACATAACCACATACCACTATCTTTATTCTTGGAAAAAACATTGGATCACCCTAAGGGGATACACTAGGGTATATAAATCCCTTGTTCATCAAATCATCAAACTAGATCCTCAATCCCTGCAACTCATATGGTGCAATCTGATATAGATCTATTGAAATTATCGAAGCACCTAGTTGTAATGCTATATTGAACTCAATGTCATGTCAATGGGGTAGGGTCGCAACTTCCTCATGGAAACATCTAAATACTTCTATAAGACCTTAGTAAACTCCACTATTTAATACTCCATCGATTCCAAGGTCAATTCTACTTGTTGTAAGAATAAAGAATTTGAACACCTATGGCCTATTCGATAATCTCACTTTCCAAAAAACATCACATACTGGTCATTCACATTAAAAAATAAAACCCTCATATAAATGAAATCTATGAACACAAATATAGAACAAATCCAATCCATTCCAAATATTACATCATATAGTTTCATATATGGTAGGATGAAATTTACAAATGACTAATGTTTCCCTAGCATCAGTTCACAACCCCGGAATACATCAAATAAACTTATCGAGCCTCTGACTAGCAAAGTCAACACCAAGGTAACTTGAATCCTATCCATAATTAGTTCCATAGCATGGACTAAATCAGGATAGATGAATAAATCTAATGATCATAAATTAAATAAGTCATAAACCATCATAGATTAAAAGCTAAACATACCTCGAATGATATTTGGATCCTATGGCACTAGTACTCCAATTGCATACAGTTGTCCATGCCCTTCTCCTTGAACCCACTGAACCTACTAACATCCACCTCTATGTACATGCTCTGCTCTAGGTCCCTTGGGTAAAGTTATATCACAAGGATGAACCTTACCATCTTTTTTTCCTCTTATAGTAACATATTCCCTAGTCCTTATTGCTAAATATACATCAATGGACCCTGCTACTAAAACGACCTATGAGGGGGTTATTGCTGAGGATTATAAGTAAATTGACCACCCATGTTGAAATGGATCCCATGGATGGATGGGAAATTCCTGTGGTGATAACCATGACCACTACATCTAAAACACACAAATGGGGAGCTCCTAGTAAATGCATTAGAATTGCTGGCTCTAGAAAATTGAGAGGTGGAATATCATGATCGACTCCCTGCTAGTCAGAACCTCGACTATATAGAAATTTGAGATCCACCATCATAATTTATGCCTCTCAAAAATATCTATTGGTCACCCTGATGATGAATCCTCTTGATCGCCTCATCCTTCTTCTACACCTCCAAGTATGTAGGAAATGTAAATAGAGTGATCGTATATCTGATAGCTAGACACAACACCTTCTCAAGGCATCACACTCTAGAATCCACATCATGGAAGAGGTCATGGGTGAAATGAAGAAGGTCCTTAAACCTAATCCTAGTCTCATGAACACTCTTGATCCTCTACTGGAGGGATATAAACTCTCACTAATTCAATTCCCTCATCCTCGAAGATAGAAACTCTAAATGGAACTCTTTATAGAAATTATCCTAGGAGACATGTGATTCCTTCCACTCTATGTGATACAACATCCACCACTAACATGATTATCCTCCCATATAACTTACTACTAATGAAACTCAATACTCAAACTCAGTATGGATAAAATAGAATGTAATCTCTATCTCCTCTAACCATCATTCCATCTCTAAATCGAAGATTCTCCCCTCGTACTTTGCTAAGATCTGATGCTAGAAGGTATACAATATCCTCTATTATAACTTTCCATCCTCATCTGTGTTGACCCTCTAATGGTCAACTAGATCATCCTTCCAAACCTCGCCAACCTCCACCACACACATATGATGGTCAAATGACATCTCCATAAGAAAATAAAATCTCATAAGATTGATGGTATAGAATTGATTTAATCAAATTCATTTATTCAAATTACTTTTATCTTTTCATAGAATCACCCCAGTTCAAACATAATCACAACCAACCATGATGCATGTACCTCTCCTAGGTCTTTACCCTACAAGTATCAAAAATTTACTTAGTCATTCAATAAAATCATAGTCCTTACATTGGATCATGGAGGTCCTAAAATCCCATATCCTAGTTGGTCTACCTATCCTACGTCATGCATGAATCTCAACTGGTATGTCTTCCCTATCAACCCATGAAATTCAGAAAATTCATAACTTCAAAAACCACCCTATATATCAATAAAAATATATCATATGAATCTATCATGCCCCCCCCCCCCACACCGATACCCCTCCTAGGATAACAATGGAGAGAGGGAGTAACCCATGAAGCCTGTCTAAAATAGTTCATGAGTTGAAGACTATCACTGAGGGTATAAAATGTGCAATGGGAGTCATTACCCTTAATAAATGGATTTAAGGAAAAGTGATAATATGAGATCCACCAATTAGCACCCCATCATATAAAATAGACCAAGATCCTGCAACAAAAAAGTTCCATAATGGATGGTATGAAATACAATCAAGTCTCTAAAATAAAGTACCAAAAGGACTCCTAGGTAGAAACACCAACAGAAACTCTCCACTTCAATCTAGTATGGTCCAGATCGCTCACCAAACCCATCCCAGTCACCTAAAAATAGTTTATATATATAGGGGTGATCATAACATGTATATTTATTATGATCCTCCTCATGATCTCTCATACAAATGTGATAAGAGAATACTAATTCCCTAGTGAATAAGTAGTAGAAATAACGAGCACCTACAAGGTTTACTACCCATTACAAGCCTTGTAGAGGCACACTCACCAAGTATCACACACAATATGAGAATATAAAAAATAGAATAATATAACTATAAATGTTCCCCACAACCACTTCCCCACGAGTTTTCCACTCTCATTCCCCAATGTCAATCATCTTGTGTTCATCCCTTCCATATCATCATCATTAATCGCACAATCATATGTCAATCCACATCATCACATTGTAAGTCTAGAGTAGTAGGGTAGTGTGAACATGAAGGACATCAACCTCATGCCCTTCTCTTACCATACATGGCCCCCGCTAAGTAACATCACCACCAGGGATCACTGCCAACAACTCCATCATCACTAGGAATCACCACCAACTATTCCATCGTTATTAGGCATTACTACCAACTTTCCATCATTACTAGGAATCACCATCAATTATTCCATCATCACTACTACCAAAGGAAGAGAATAAATGAGGGAGAATTCATCCATTTGTTTCCCCACTAATCTGGATGTTGGGGAAAACACCCCCCAAAACATTTGGGTGTCAGTATGAAATACTTGACTCAGATGGGGTGCATATAGAAATTGCATGAAAATATAAAGTATAGATATTATCACAAAGAACCAAACCTAAGGGTAAACACTAGCAGCATTATGATGGCTCCCTTACTCCATCATAATTCTAACACTACCCAACAACAACCACTACTGTAACTACAATAAAAACCAGACCACTATCCACATAATAAACCATCATAGTACCCATTTAATGCATTAATTACACAAATTCCAAGTTTACTGTTTACTTCCATATCCTATTCAATTAATTTTTTCGTTAACCATATTTAAATGACAACTCATACATAAGTCAACCATCCTTCCCATTCTAAATTTTATTCTTTCATTCATCATCAATTAATTTACTAACAATCACCACATGAAAAATCCCATACCATGTTCCATTTTCATATTTATAAAATTCATTACATCCAATATCAGCAAGCATTACTAACAAATCCCTACATCACACAATAATCATTACACTACTATTCCCACAACATATACTAACCACACTACATCATACAACCACCACCATGCTATTATCCCACAATGAATGAAAATTATCTCATCACACCAGCCTCTGGCCCCATGACCATCCATATCACCATTTCTACTACCTTCACAACCATTAATAACACACACACAATAACCCCACTATCACAAAAAATAGGCAGAAACCAACTCTCTAGGAATGTAAGATATTATGGTTTAGAACATACATCATTTCAATCCCATATTAGTCAATTAACTCCATTTCCATTACCAACTTTAATTATGATTCAGTTGTGAAAGTTTTTCCTAGAACTTAAACATAATAACAAGTAATTATTTTAATAGAAATCAATTCACAATTGTAAAAGGGAACATTTAATCAAGAAAACATATTGTGGTTCTTTAATTTAATGGGTTTATTTATCATGGAACTATTATGGTTGGCACCACACTTCATTCTCATAGATTCTCTATTAGTATCACTATCATATTCTTTCTTAGTTATTCATAACTCTCTTACTATATAATTAGCATCTATAATAACACATTCAATAAAACAATAATATAAATAAATTACATATGCAACACTTTACTTTCTATTTTACCATCTTATTAATTATTTATCTTCTTAGGTTAATTCATACTAATCACCCAGTGATAACAGAATCATGATAATCTCACAATGTGTGCAAAATAAAGGAGAGAGACTTGAATCCCCTACCTAGATTTAGAGTTTCAAGGGAAATAAATGTTCATGAATGGAAGAATAAAGGATCAGTCCCCACCAATCAAGAAAGGAACCACACCATAACCTAGACACAACAATCCACCATCAATACATTCTCTAATATCAACTCAAAATAGGTGAACCTCTCTATAGTGATCCTCTATAAGAAAAGAGAATAAGGAATACTAAGAGAAGGGTGGAAAGGACAATACCTTGAATCGATATAATTTGATTCAAAAATACAAGGTGTTTAAACTCTTGAAATGAATGGATAAAGGATGTTGAGAGGACTAGGGAAGACTAGGGTTCAAATAGAAAGAAGAAAAATTGAAACACAGAAGATTTGGCCCTCTATTTATAGAGGAAGTCTGAATAGACTCCACCATGATGTGGAGGCATGAAAAACAGCCATGGTTTCCCCCAGTCAAACATGATCTGATTTACCAGTATTTAAACCCATGAATCTCATGTGCATTTAAAATCCCATCATATATCTTTGAACAACATCATTCCATTCACCACGATGTCGTGTATGAAGTTTCAGATGCCCATCAATCTACCACGGCCCCTCACCATAACATAGGGATAAGTCTCTATCCATTTTGACTGACCATTCCCAACATTATGGTGTGGCGATCTCCAGATCACTATTTCCTCCTCCTTCGCATGCGCAACCTTACCATGACCTTGTACGCCACTATGCTTAGAATACCATGAGTTTTAGAGGTCCCTATTTTACACAAGAGTACCTCTTTATACACCATTCCCAGCAAAATGCTTGTAGGAATGGGCATGGTATTCCTTGTACCAAAGGAAACCCGCATTGGCTTCCATAAAGTACCACGCCCAACTCTTATGGCATGGTACTCCTCCCTATTTCTCACAAGATGAATCCTAAATGTAAAACACCTTCTAAAATAGACACCCTGGGCATTTTTATCTCTATGTTTCACCAAGGACCACATAGCCAAGTCAAAACGCCCATGGTCTTAGAACAGCAAACTCAAAATGGCCACACCACACCCGCAGCTCCAAACGAGAACACCATGGCCAGCACCATTCCTACTATTATGGTGTGGTGACCCTTAATATGGATAAAACTTGTC
This sequence comes from Viscum album, assembly GCA_963277665.1. Classification (NCBI taxonomy): domain Eukaryota; kingdom Viridiplantae; phylum Streptophyta; class Magnoliopsida; order Santalales; family Viscaceae; genus Viscum; species Viscum album. The sequence continues at coordinate 771,330,304 of OY728151.1, read as the reverse complement.
TTTTTTCCTTTATAATGTCTCTGAACTCCCTCATGAAACCTATAAACACTTGGAAACTTAGAGGAATGGTCCAAAATGATATGGTCCATTACAAATACTATGATCGTTTAGTATGGGTAACCCTAAAGGTTGGACACCCATGTATTATCTTGTGTAAGTCATAGAGGTTTTTTTACCCCAAAAGTTGGATAAACATGTCCCTTTATGATCATTGGGTGACACTTATCTAGGAAACCCCAAAGGTTAAGATACCAAAGGAATGGAGTTGATTTTATCTATGTGATAGATTTAGACAAAGGGTTGTCCAATCATCTATCTAAGAATAATATGTGATATGATTGGAATGATGTCCTACCTAACTAGCTATGTAATAATGGAAACACTAAAGGTAAACCAAATCATAGTAAATATAGATCTTGTCTCACTAAATGGATATGATGTATGGGGTCATCGTTTTTATTGGGTGTACTTTCAATATATATCCTTATTAAAATGATATAAAACATGATTCTCACCCATATATTTTTCCTTTGTTTTATATTATTTCATGCATCAAGATTATCATTTTAAGGTCTATTATAGGTATAGCCTATAATATAATTATAAATTTTCATCTAAGGTTGAGAAGTGTTTTCAAAAATAATTATTCTAAGTATATGGATGTGAATGTTATAGAGATCAATTTCACTAATTCTGACTCATGGGTATTGGATATCAAGTGTTCATCACACATTTGTACTGATAACAACAAACTCAAAATAATAGAGAGTTAATGAAATGAGAAGTATATGTATGTGTTTGTAATAAAGCAAGAGTTTTTTTATTGGAGATTATCACTTATGGTATAAATCTTCCTAATGGATTAGTTCTAGAATTCGAAAACTATTACTATGTTTCGGACATAAATAGAAATTTTATTTCTATTATGAACAAGATTTGTTTTATATATATGAATGAAATTTTTTATAGCATTGGGAATATAATGAATGGTTTGAATATTCTAAACATGGATAATCCAATCTATAATATTCAAGATAACAAGGTCAAGGTTGATTCTAACAGCACTTATTTTGGAATTGTTTCCTTGGGAATATACATGAGAAACAAATCCAAAGACTCCATAGAGATGTATTGTTAAACTCATTCAATTATGAATCGTTTGATAATTATGAATATTCTTTATTAGAAAAAATGACTACAACACTTTTTAGTAGAAAAGGTGAGAGATCTAGTAGACTATTAAATCTTATACATAGTGATGTATGTAAACCAATGAGTACTCAATTAAATAGTGGGTATAGGTACTTTATAACCTTTATTGATGATTTTAGTTGGTATGGTTATATGTTTCTGATGAGACACAAGTTTGAAACTTTTAAAAATCCCATGTTTTTTAAAAGGTAATTATTTAATCATTGAGTA